>CM055116.1:299585144-300833958 GCA_029206835.1 Rana muscosa
TAATAAAGGGCTTTTCCCAGCGGTGTCTGTGTGTTTTTTTTACATTTTTCTACACTTTCTTTGTGAAATGGTAGGGGTACCCTTTACCAATTCACATGGGGGGGCGAGATCTGGGGGTCCCCTTTGTTAAAAGGGTCTTCCAGATTCCAATAAGCCCCCCGCCCGCAGACCCCCCCCCCCACACTTTTCCTGCGGCCTGACAGGTTGTGTGCTCGGATAAAGGGCCTGGTATGGATTTTTGGGGGGAACTCCACGCCATTTTTTTTAAAATTTGGGGTGGAGTTCCCCTTAAAATCCATACCAGACCTGAAGGGTCTAGTATGGATATTTGGGGGGAACTCCACGTCATTTTTTTTTAACTTGACGCAGGGTTCCCCTTAATATCCATACCAGACCTGAAGGGCCTGGTAATTGATTTTGGGGGGACCCCCACGCGTTTTTTTTTTTTATCAATGACTTTTCTCTGTATTGCCGGGAGCCGACAATTCATTACAGTGCTTTTAAATTACTTTTTTTCCTTCAGAAATGACACTTTGTGCAGGGACAGTTCTAAGCACGGGAAACAAGCGCTGCTTTACAGGCATACTCTAGATACCCCCCAGGTACGAAATTTAAAGGAAAATTTCACTTTTATTGTTTCACTTTAAGCATTATTAAAATCACTGCTCCCGAAAAAACGTCAGTTTTTAAAACGTTTTTTTGCATTGATACATGAGCCCTGGGGCAGGACCCGGGTCCCCAAACACTTTTTATGACAATAACTTGCATATTAGCCTTTAAAATTAGCACTTTAGATTTTTCATGTTCGAGTCCCATAGACTTTAATGGTGTTCAGATGTTCGAACAAATTTATTGCCTGTTCGCAAGTTCTGGTGCGAACCGAACTGGGGAGTGTTCGGTTCATCCCTAGCCGTGAGTAATCTCGTCAGTAGGTCAGAGAAGGAGTACTGTCTAAGGTTATGTTGCAACTGTTTATATTCAAGCCATGCCATTTGTGGGTTATGACAGTTGGATAAAATCTGAGAAAGAGGTAGTAATTTTCCTCCACTTAACGTGTGACACAATAGTTGATGATCACTCTTCTGCCAAGAGAGGAATATGGCACTATAGTAAATGTTGGAGGGAAGGAGGCATTGCCAAACACAGGGGTCAGAGGACTAAGCCACAAAGACAGAATCCGCTTACCCAAGATACATAATGTGGCATTAACAAGTGTGGGCAACAAGTTTTTAAAAGGTCTTCGAGCAGGGTCTGTCTACAGTCGACAGTTTACTTGACCTGCTTTGGTACCAATCCACTACTCTAAGTAAAGATGCATAATGGGAGTATAGGGCAAGCTGAGGTAAATATACAAAGGGCAGTGCGGAGAAAAAAGTATATGTAAAACGATAATAATAAAGTTCATAGAATAGATAAACATGATATTGTGCAGAAAACACCAAAAAATGTCCAATAGGTGCTTCTAAATATGATCAAAAGTGATTCTGTGTCCATCTTCACCACTGAAGAAGACACTAGTAACTCACCTCATCGCATGGACCCTGAATTAAGAGATAGGTCACAAACGCTTTTTCCCTCAAAGGGTAGGAGATGTTTGTATCAAGGATGAAAACACCACTGAAGGAGATATGCGCTGATCTGGAATGGCTATGGAGATAACTGGATCTGCATTGGCTCTGGCTCAGCACTCTGGGCACAAGGCTCCGGTTCACGGGATGCATGTGTAGCGACACCCCCAGCTAAGAGAGCCGCTGGAATGATTTGTTTGGGCCCTGTAATCCACTGCTGTCTACCCCCAGCAATTGGCTCTAACCTCTCCTGGCACAGTCAGTAGGGGATGGCAGGATTGTGTAACCTATAACTCTCGGAGGCACAATCCTGCAATAAACACAATAATAGGGTATGGCTATCAATAACCGTTTCTTCTGCACAGTAAATGACACAAACACAAGTGTACTTAACCCTGGCACTTTTACTGAGAGTGTTGGTTAAGCATAGAAAAGTATACATGAACACATGCAGAGCCCTGCAATGAAAAGAGTACTTTTGCAAACAGACAGATATAATAAAAGAACTAACAGTCCTCGCTGCTGCTATTCTACCTCGTGGGTAAAAATGGCGCCCAGAAATGTCTACGCTACTAAGTCAGGCCTGACTGTACTATGTAGAAGTTCTGTAGAGGAAAATCTTCGCTAGTGGCCTCACCCCCTTGTCACTTCTCAGTGAAACGGCTGGCTTGTCTAGGGGTATGTGGGAGGAGGGTGAGGTTCACTACGGTCTATGTCCTCTAATGTGCAGAGGTGAAAGCCAACACTTGTTTTACCTTTAGGCCTGTGTTCTGGATGGAGCCTCTGCTTCTCCTGTGGAGGTTTGACTGCCAGTAATAGAGCCCCACACCATAAGAAGTCCAACACTCCTTTATTCTTCTTGATAAGTGAACAGCATCAGTTGAACTTTTAAATGAACAGACAGGGGTGTGGATACGAGCAGGTCCAGGCACAGTGAACTCTCCTATTCCTTCTAGTGCAAATAGGCTTGGCGCACGGTCTCTGCCATCGGCCATGAGGTTGGCCACTGCCACCGACCGGGTGAACTGTTGAGGTCCCTGCCACAGGCCTGGGAGCAGGTCTCTGCCACTGACCGTGGTTGATGAAGTGGACTGCTGCCACCGGCCATGAAACATGAACTACCTTCCTTTTGTAGTTGGCCCTTGTTAGGGAAAGACATTACTCCGGACGGTTTCCGGGGGCCCACCCGGCACCAGCAATATGCTGCACCAGCTCTACGGGAAGGTCAACTCTCCGGTCCCTTACGCCCTGGATTCAGGCACCCGACACCACGGGCACCTCGCGGGACCCAGTGGAAGGTACTGGACCCCAGGCCTTCGGTTAAGTACCTCACCCCAGACTAAAAGTGTCTGGGATGGAACACGAACTCCACGCCAAAGGCGCCTGGACACCGATCACGGACAGCAGCCCTCAGGCTGAAGGTGTCTGGGACTCAGACCTCGTGGTGAAGATGTCCGCCCCCTTTTATCCCCTCTCCCAGCAAGCACAGCAGGTTCCTCGCCCTGCTGTACAGCTGCTGCGAGAGGTCACAAAAGGTACGGCACTGCAGTGGTGGTTCAACTCCGGCCCAAAGCGACAGCGCCACCTACTGAGCCGCAGGGAACTGAGCACCCCTGATGTCTTCACACGAATTAAAACAGCCCTACTCTACCAATTAGTGCATCTGGGTCATACTACCACCCAGATGCTGCCCCTAAATAGTACATACCCGCTTCACTAGCAAACAATGGTGCACTTTTGAAGAAACAAGTTATAATCCACAAAGAGGAAAAGGGTCTTGAACTTGGTGAACACAGGATAAGTCTTAGAGACTCCTAGATACTCAAGGCGCTGTCTCTCTGGTGTATGACTACCAGCACTAAAGTTAATTCTGAACAACAGTTATCTGGCCTAGGGGATCCTGAGTTTGTCTCTGAGCAGGTGCTCTCTCACCCAACCGGACCAGTCCGTGTCCGTATCTTCCGTTGCTGTGTCTGGGTACACAGATCTCACGACACCCGGGTCTTTGGTCCTCCTCGCAACAGCACAGCAGCAGTCGGATGATGTCCCGCAAGCTCCTAGGTGAAACGGAAGGCTCTTTGGAGAAAAGTCCTGGCTTCAGGCCTTGTCACACAGCAGACCCGAACAGGAGTTCCACTTGCTGGGCTGGCGGTGTCCAAAGAGGCCAAACTCAGTCCCGCCCCCCAGTTAAATAGCCCACCCCAGCAGTCCTTGCGCGGAGCAATGCACCTTGGGTGTCCCGTGGCATTCTGGGGACTGTAGTCTCTGAGGCCTAAAAACAATACCCCGCTACACATGCAATAAAAATGGCAATATATAATGCTCTCTGCATGTATATCACTTTATTAGTAAAAGGTACTAGCAACTCCCTTAACCTTAGGCAGAGAGCAAGCAGATTGTCTAATTCTAGATTTCTTCTTATGCCACACAAAATAACGTATAGCTTTATTGACAGATAAAGAATGGGATGGCCTGAAATGTATATAAATATTTCAGTAAAAAAAAAATGTTTCAATAAATTAAAACTAACAGCGCTAAGATGAGACAACCATCCCACCTATGATATGTAGATATATCCTGCAGTAAAAAACAGTTTAAAAGTCTCTAAACTCCACCACAAGGTGAAACTAGAGAACCTTATAAACAAACATTAAACAATCAAAATGCTAATGCACACAAATTGCACCAAAGATCAAATATTACTAGAAACAAGCTAAATATATAAAAGCCTTCAAGGATGAATATTGGCAAGGAGGTATTAAACAGTAATCCTTCAGCGCTAGTAATGTCTCTTTTAACGGTGACACAGGGCTGACTCCTCCAACCTTTAAGACTTCCAACCGATCCCAGTGCAATTTGAAATCAGACCTCCACCAATGTCATGGCAAACACTGTCCCCTTAAGAAATGTACTCACCAGACTTTGAATGGAAAAACGCCTGTAAGCTCCTCTCCAAGGATTCCGTCAGGTACCTTCAGAGTCTCCCAATGACTTCAGTCAGCCTGAGAGTGCATGCAGAAGTGCGGGCATGAAAAATCAAGGGAAGCTTCATATAGTGTAAAACCCTTTTATTAATAATATAAATGCCCCCACATACATGTATATGCTTACTAGAAAAGAATACAAATATGGCATATCACCCAGCCGATTCGTCAGCTCACTGTTGTATATGCTGCTCCCAGCATTCAAAACCTCTGTGAGTCCCGGGAAGACGATCGGGTCAGTGATGTGATAGGTTGCGTGGTCACGCCCTGACGCGTTTCGTGATTGGCTCACGTCTTCAGAGGGCGTGGCCACGCATCGCAACTGCTCATTTAAATAGAGCTACGGCCTCTGACGTGTCTGCATAATCACGCAGGCATGTCATTCACTGGAGAAATCGCCGCACGGCTGGGAGTGTCCTCACACCGGCTCATCCATACAGCCATCTCCATTGGGCCGGTACAACTGTCAATCTCAGGAATCCAGCTCTCCTCTCTGGGATGAGCTGGATGTGCTACTTTGTTGACATAACATCATTATGCATGAATGTGAGCCGCATCACCATCCTGCTCAGTGGGATCTATTTAATTAAAAGGCACAAAAAGGCACAAGTGGGAGGACAAATGGGTCTTTAACAATAGGAAGAAGGAACTAATATTTTACCAGAGGTATATAGATGATCTGTTCTTTATCTGGCAAGGCACAGAAGAATCTCTTCAGGACTTTGCGGATCATTTGAATAGTAACAACAACAACATTAAGTTGGACTTCAATTGGAGTAGACATCAAATACATTACTTAGATGTCATGGTAATGAAGGCAGAGAAACAACTCTATACGAAAGCTTACTTCAAAGACACAGATCGGAATAGTTATATCCCGGTGCAGAGTGGACATCATCCACAATGGCTTCGAAACATACCTAAAGGCCAATTTACACGTATACGACGCAATTGTACCCAAGACACTGATTATCTAATTCAAGCGACTATGATTAAGCAAAGATTTGTGGAGAAAGGTTATAAGGAACCACATCTCACTAGTATGTTAGAACAAGTGGGTGCTCATTCTCAAGAATCAATGTTACTTCCTAGAATTAAACCATTGGACCAGAAACACGAATGGGGCTTCATATCAGAATTCCATGAACAATATCGTGAGATAGAGGACATCTTCAAAAAGCATTGGAATATTTTAGCAATGGATAAGGCATTGAAGAGTGTCCTACCTCCAGTCCCACCTTTCATTTATAGGAAGACATCATCATTTGGGGATCAACTGGTCAAAAAAGTTCTAGACCCACCCAAACAGATTAAAATGTTTTGGGACAGGACAGGCCTGTAGACGGTGTAAGGCCTGTCAACAGGTATCTACACACATACGAGGCCTAACGAGTTTTGTATCTACGGCCAATGGAAAATAGTTCAAAATTAAAGAATGTATCACGTGTGCATCGACACACGTGGTATATGCTCTAGAATGTCCGTGCGGTCTAATGTACATAGGCCGCACCAAACGAACATTAGCTAAACGGGTGTCAGAGCATATTTATAATATCACCATTGGATATAAGGAACATAGTGTATCTCTACATTTTAGGGAAAAACATCATAGGGATCCCACTGGCCTAAAATTTTGGGGAATTGATAAAGCCCACCACAGATGGAGGGGGGCCAATATGGTGAGGGAAATTTCTAAGCTTGAAACGCAGTGGTTGTTTCTCACAAATACTCTTAGCCCCAATGGACTAAATATTGACTTAGACCTTAACTGTTATGTCAGCAATTATTAGTTGGAGTAGTGACATGCACCTCTGTAGCTTCATCCTAGTGAGAGAACATGATTATGTTTATTTTGAGGCTCATGAGGTATGTAACAAAACTTTAATACGCACCCCTTTCCCAATAGTATAAACGCTTATGTTCAGATGTAGTTTATTATGATTCATGCATTATAATCAATGATATGTATATATATGGGTTTAACTTGACATATAATTTTATGTGTTTTTAATGTTATTCAGTTATTTTAGTCATGAGACATTTTATATGATGTATGCACTTCATACATATATGTCTATGATGTATCATATGACATATATTTTTGGATCAATAGAATGTGTTGTTTGACCATGTTTGTACATTGAATCATATGGTCATTATATTTAATGACGGTATTATTATTATTATTGTTTATGTATATATTTATTTATTTTTTATATAGTTTTATTATTTGGTATGTTTGGCCTTCAAATATACTAAATGATATACAAGAGCTGATGCATCTATGTTGCAGGTGAGAGATCTAAGTGCCTTTTAATTAAATAGATCCCACTGAGCAGGATGGTTATGCGGCTCACATTCATGCATAATGATGTTATGTCAACACAGTAGCACATCCAGCTCATCCCAGAGAGGAGAGCTGGATTCCTGAGATTGACAGTTGTACCGGCCCAATGGAGATGGCTGTATGAATGAGCCGGTGTGAGGACACTCCCAGCCGTGCGGCGATTTCTCCAGTGAATGACATGCCTGCGTGATTATGCAGACACGTCAGAGGCCGTAGCTCTATTTAAATGAGCAGTTGCGATGCGTGGCCACGCCCTCTGAAGACGTGAGCCAATCACGAAACGCGTCAGAGCGTGACCACGCAACCTATCACATCACTGACCCGATCGTCTTCCCGGGACTCACGGAGGTTTTGAATGCTGGGAGCAGCATATACAACAGTGAGCTGACGAATCGGCTGGGTGATATGCCATATTTTTATTCTTTTCTAGTAAGCATATACATGTATGTGGGGGCATTTATATTATTAATAAAAGGGTTTTACACTATATGAAGCTTCCCTTGCTTTTTCATGCCCGCACTGCTGCATGCACTCTCAGGCTGACTGAAGTCATTGGGAGACTCTGAAGGTACCTGACGGAATCCTTGGAGAGGAGCTTACAGGCGTTTTTCCATTCAAAGTCTGGTGAGTACATTTCTTAAGGGGACAGTGTTTGCCATGACATTGGTGGAGGTCTGATTTCAAATTGCACTGGGATCGGTTGGAAGTCTTAAAGGTTGGAGGAGTCAGCCCTGTGTCACCGTTAAAAGAGACATTACTAGCGCTGAAGGATTACTGTTTAATACCTCCTTGCCAATATTCATCCTTGAAGGCTTTTATATATTTAGCTTGTTTCTAGTAATATTTGATCTTTGGTGCAATTTGTGTGCATTAGCATTTTGATTGTTTAATGTTTGTTTATAAGGTTCTCTAGTTTCACCTTATGGTGGAGTTTAGAGACTTTTAAACTGTTTTTTACTGCAGGATATATCTACATATCATAGGTGGGATGGTTGTCTCATCTTAGCGCTGTTAGTTTTAATTTATTGAAACATTTTTTTTTTACAGTTTACGTGCACGTTATAATAGCAGCTTAATTGCAGGTCATTCACATATATATCTTTGAGCGCTAGGATCAGATTTACTTAGGTTTTTTCTGATACTCTTACATACTAGTTTTTATTTTTACCGATAGCGATCATGGATTCTATTAATTACCTCAGTAATCGGCAATTAAATCTGGATTCGGTGTTCACTAGTGATGGTGAGTGGGAAACCAATGAGGATTACAATGTTATTTTGAGCTCCCTAGGCAATGCCTTGGAGAAACAGATACGCACCTGGTGGGATATTATTACTTTTGAGCATTACTTAAAAGAAAGGATAATTATGCGTAGCCTGAGGTGGGAAGTGAGCCCGCAGGACGGACTTGAGGATACAGAGTCCGCCTCTGAATGGCTGGACTTCTTTAATGGGGTTGGCTTTAAATTGTAGCAACTGGTTCTAAAGAGAAAAAAGAAAAAAATGATACTTCTTGAAAAAAAGATTGCAGAACTGCAAGTTAAATTAGACCCCATAAAAGGCACACAACTACTTATTAATTTTGATAGTGATATCAAGAAAAAGTTGGAAAAAATTGACAAAGAAACTCAAAAGAAAAAAAATTAAAAAATATCGAAGGGATATGAACGACTTCAAAAAGGGATCGGTTTATTTGTGGCAGAATGTTGAAAATTCTGACCCTATATCACAACAGTCGTCTAATTGCCCATCGGCCACACAGGATTCTGTGTATCACAATGAGCAAACACAGATACCATCTCAAAACATTGACCCTCGGAGGCTTCTTAGACCAGCCCCAACTCCCAAGAATAAACGAGGGAGGGGGAATAAACAAGCCACGAGGGGCAAAAATAGTGGACAACCCATGCCGGGTTACATGCAACCTGGCATGGGATATAATGAGCCGTATGGGGTGAATACCCAAAACAGATATGATCCTTTAACCAATCAGGATGAAATGGGTGATTCTTATTATGCACCCCCCCCCCCTCGACCAGCACCTTTTTTAGGGAGAGGTATGAGAGGGAACCCACGAGGACAAGGACGAGGGAATCGACCTTGGAGAGGACGACCACAACAAAACTACAATCAGAACAAATCACAGGAATGGTGGAACCCCCCACAGTGGGAAGGACCATACAGCCCAATCAGAAATGCCAGACCTCATCACGTAGAGGATGCCGAGCAGGGCAACGAGTCCAGCAAAAAAAGGCCAAGACAAGCAGACTAAGCGGAATATATAATCTTTCATCTGTTACTCTCACACAGAAAGAGAATAATATATTAAACGCAGGTCTCAAATGTACGGCCACTAAACCAATGAACAAATTTAATGTGTATATAGATATACATAAGTATATAAGGAAGGTCAATATTAAAAAACATTTTCTGTCCAACAATTTTAATTTAAGGAACAACAGAACTAATGAGGTGGTGGGAGTCGATAGTGGACTTAAAAATAGATCCCTCTTTAACCCACCTCAACCTGCTAATCATCAAGTTGAAGTGTTTAAGCAATTGGTGTTGAAAGACCTTGAGGCTGTTACACAAAAGAAAAGCCTTAATCCTGCACATATTAGAGAGGGCATTAAGGCCCTGGAAAACAGAAAAGATATCATTGTCCGCCCGGCTGATAAGGGGGGAGGAGTGGTGGTTATGGATAAAACCTACTACCACTCCCAACTCCAGAGCATGTTAGATGATGATATCACATATCAACATCTTAAAAGTGATCCCACTAAAAAATATAGAGAAGATCTGTTCAACTTAGTGGACTTTGGACTGTATATGAGAGTCATCACGAAGAAAGAGAAACTGTATTTGTGCCCAAGTTTCAATAGAATTCCGACGATCTACACAGTCCCTAAAATTCATAAGGATCCCATTAAACCTCCTGGAAGGCCAATAGTAAATGGCATTGATTCAGTTACATCTAGAATCGGGCAGTATTTGGACCATTTCATGCAAAGCAGTGTACTTAACACCAAAGCTTACTTGAAAGACACTACTAGCTTTCTGCAGAAACTGAGGAATGTCATAATCCCTGATGACACTGAAATATTTTTGGTGACAGCGGATGTGTCTTCGCTGTATACGAATATACAGCATGATGACGCACTCCTAGCCCTTAATTGGGCATTTAGTAAAAGGGATGATTTACCGTATATCCAAAAAAAATGTATTAGAATGGCGTTGGAATACTGTTTAACGCACAATTACTTCTGGTATGCGGGACACTTTTATAGCCAGAAGACAGGTGTAGCGATGGGTGCAAAATTTGCACCCAGCCTCGCGAACCTGTTCATGAGCGAGTGGGAGGACAAATGGGTCTTTAACAATAGGAAGAAGGAACTAATATTTTACCAGAGGTATATAGATGATCTGTTCTTTATCTGGCAAGGCACAGAAGAATCTCTTCAGGACTTTGCGGATCATTTGAATAGTAACAACAACAACATTAAGTTGGACTTCAATTGGAGTAGACATCAAATACATTACTTAGATGTCATGGTAATGAAGGCAGAGAAACAACTCTATACGAAAGCTTACTTCAAAGACACAGATCGGAATAGTTATATCCCGGTGCAGAGTGGACATCATCCACAATGGCTCCGAAACATACCTAAAGGCCAATTTACACGTATACGACGCAATTGTACCCAAGACACTGATTATCTAATTCAAGCGACTATGATTAAGCAAAGATTTGTGGAGAAAGGTTATAAGGAACCACATCTCACTAGTATGTTAGAACAAGTGGGTGCTCATTCTCAAGAATCAATGCTACTTCCTAGAATTAAACCATTGGACCAGAAACACGAATGGGGCTTCATATCAGAATTCCATGAACAATATCGTGAGATAGAGGACATCTTCAAAAAGCATTGTAATATTTTAGCAATGGATAAGGCATTGAAGAGTGTCCTACCTCCAGTCCCACCTTTCATTTATAGGAAGACATCATCATTTGGGGATCAACTGGTCAAAAAAGTTCTAGACCCACCCAAACAGATTAAAATGTTTTGGGACAGGACAGGCTTCTATGCCTGTAGACGGTGTAAGGCCTGTCAACAGGTATCTACACACATACGAGGCCTAACGAGTTTTGTATCTACGGCCAATGGAAAAGAGTTCCAAATTAAAGAATGTATCACGTGTGCATCGACACACGTGGTATATGCTCTAGAATGTCCGTGCGGTCTAATGTACATAGGCCGCACCAAACAAACATTATCTAAACGGTTGTCAGAGCATATTTATAATATCACCATTGGATATAAGGAACATAGTGTATCTCTACATTTTAGGGAAAAACATCATAGGGATCCCACTGGCCTAAAATTTTGGGGAATTGATAAAGCCCACCACAGATGGAGGGGGGCCAATATGGTGAGGGAAATTTCTAAGCTTGAAACGCAGTGGTTATTTCTCACAAATACTCTTAGCCCCAATGGACTAAATATTGACTTAGACCTTAACTGTTATATCAGCAATTATTAGTTGGAGTAGTGACATGCACCTCTGTAGCTTCATCCTAGTGAGAGAACATGATTATGTTTATTTTGAGGCTCATGAGGTATGTAACAAAACTTTAATACGCACTCCTTTCCCAATAGTATAAACGCTTATGTTCAGATGTAGTTTATTATGATTCATGCATTATAATCAATGATATGTATATATATGGGTTTAACTTGACATATAATTTTATGTGTTTTTAATGTTATTCATTTATTTTAGTCATGAGACATTTTATATGATGTATGCACTTCATACATATATGTCTATGATGTATCATATGACATATATTTTTGGATCAATAGAATGTGTTGTTTGACCATGTTTGTACATTGAATCATATGGTCATTATATTTAATGACGGTATTATTATTATTATTGTTTATGTATATATTTATTTATTTTTTATATAGTTTTATTATTTGGTATGTTTGCCCTTCAAATATACTAAATGATATACAAGAGCTGATGCATCTATGTTGCAGGTGAGAGATCTAAGTGCCTTTTAATTAAATAGATCCCACTGAGCAGGATGGTGATGCGGCTCACATTCATGCATAATGATGTTATGTCAACACAGTAGCACATCCAGCTCATCCCAGAGAGGAGAGCTGGATTCCTGAGATTGACAGTTGTACCGGCCCAATGGAGATGGCTGTATGGATGAGCCGGTGTGAGGACACTCCCAGCCGTGCAGCGATTTCTCCAGTGAATGACATGCCTGCGTGATTATGCAGACACGTCAGAGGCCGTAGCTCTATTTAAATGAGCAGTTGCGATGCGTGGCCACGCCCTCTGAAGACGTGAGCCAATCACGAAACGCGTCAGGCTGTGACCATGCAACCTATCACATCACTGACCCGATCGTCTTCCCGGGACTCATGGAGGTTTTGAATGCTGGGAGCAGCATATACAACAGTGAGCTGACGAATCGGCTGGGTGATATGCCATATTTTTATTCTTTTCTAGTAAGCATATACATGTATGTGGGGGCATTTATATTATTAATAAAAGGGTTTTACACTATATGAAGCTTCCCTTGTTTTTTCATGCCCGCACTGCTGCATGCACTCTCAGGCTGACTGAAGTCATTGGGAGACTCTGAAGGTACCTGACGGAATCCTTGGAGAGGAGCTTACAGGCGTTTTTCCATTCAAAGTCTGGTGAGTACATTTCTTAAGGGGACAGTATTTGCCATGACATTGGTGGAGGTCTGATTTCAAATTGCACTGGGATCGGTTGGAAGTCTTAAAGGTTGGAGGAGTCAGCCCTGTGTCACCGTTAAAAGAGACATTACTAGCGCTGAAGGATTACTGTTTAATACCTCCTTGCCAATATTCATCCTTGAAGGCTTTTATATATTTATCTTGTTTATAGTAATATATGATCTTTGGTGCAATTTGTGTGCATTAGCATTTTGATTGTTTAATGTTTGTTTATAAGGTTCTCTAGTTTCACCTTATGGTGGAGTTTAGAGACTTTTAAACTGTTTTTTACTGCAGGATATATCTACATATCATAGGTGGGATGGTTGTCTCATCTTAGCGCTGTTAGTTTTAATTTATTGAAACATTTTTTTTTTACAGTTTACGTGCACGTTATAATAGCAGCTTAATTGCAGGTCATTCACATATATATCTTTGAGCGCTAGGATCAGATTTACTTAGGTTTTTTCTGATACTCTTACATACAAATATTTCAGTAAGATGCCCATTTTCACTGCATTCATATGACCAAACCATGAAATGTGTGGTTTATTGTATGATTTAAGCCATTCATGAACAGTGTGCAGTAAAGGGGTATAATTGAGTTCAGCCAGAGTAGATAATGTCATGGGGATATGGATGGCTAGATATTTAATGGCCTTCGTTTGCCATTTAAAAGCAAAATTAATTTGTAGTCTAGTCACACTGGTTTGAGATAAAGATATATTTAGGGCCTCTGTCTTATCTTAGTTCATTTTAAAGTTGCTCAGCGCCCCAAATTCTCTAAAGGCTCTAATGATAGAAGGAAGGGAGATGTGAGGGTTTGTAACATATAAGACAAGATCATCCGCGTAAAGCAAAAGCTTATATTGGGTTTGTCCTATCAGGATACCCTGAATATCAGGGTCTTGTCACAAGGCTATGGCAAGGTGATCCATTGATAATACATATAAAAGGGGGAAAGAGGACACCCTTGTCTAGTACCGTTTATTAAAAAGTTAAATAAAAACAGCTACAAAGCCAAAAATGTATATTGACATCGGTCTGCTGTCTGCCAAACTTAACCACTTCAGCCCCAGAAGGATTTACCCCCTTCCTGACCAGAGCACTTTTTGCGATACGTCACTGCGTCGCTTTAACTGACAATTGCGCGGTCGTGCGACGTTGCACCCAAACAAAATTGACGTCCATTTTTTCCCACAAATAGAGCTTTCTTTTGGTGGTATTTGATCACCTCTGCGGATTAAATTTTTTGCGCTATAAACAAAAAAATAGAGACAATTTTGAAAAAAAAGCAACATTTTTTACTTTTTGCTTTAATAAATATCCCCCCAAAAAATATAAAAAATCAAATTTTTTCCTCAGTTTAGGCCGATATGTATTCTTCTACATATTTTTGGTTAAAAAAAAAAACACAATAAGCGTATATTGATTGGTTTGCACATAAGTTATAGCGTCTACAAAATAGGGGATAGATTTATGCCATTTTTATTATTAATTTATTTTTATTAGTAATGGCGGCGGTCTACTATTTTCATCGTGACTGCGACATTGCGGTGGACACATCGGACACTTTTGACACTATTTTGGGACCATTGTCATTTATGTTCAATAAAAATTGTTATTTGAAAAAAAAAATGCACTGATTATTGTGTAAATGACACTGGCAGGGAAAGGGTTAAACAGTAGAGGGCGGTCAAGGGGTTAAGTGTGTCCTAGGGAGTGATTCTAACTGTAGGGGAGATGGTCTCACAACAACATGACAGAGATCACTGCTCCCGATGACAGGGAGCAGTAGATCCCTGTCATGTTGCTAGGCAGAACAGGGAAATGCAATGTTTACATAAGCATCTCCCCGTTCTGCCTGTCCATGCCATGATCGTGGGACATCGAGTCCCGCGGGCACGGTCACACTCGGGCACGGTCACGCAGTACACTAGCCCGCAAATTCTCCCGATGTATATCGGCATGCAGCGGTCAGCAAGTGGTTAAAGGATGCCCTCTGTTCCCTGGTGTGCGCTCCACCTACAGACTGGAAATGATGTACCGGAAGTTCTGCTTGACGCGTTTCATCATCAATACGTGCCGTATCAGAAGCACTGTTATCAATACGTGCCGTAACAAAAGCACTGTTACCATAACCTTGGTCCCAAACACCATAAATGTTTTGCTGGACTTGGACTATAGTTTGCTAACTATACTATATAAACACGAAAAATGCAGGACCTTTATTTAAATTCCCCCAACTTTGGAACTCTACAGTTATAAGGTCTTGTAACATGACTTTATCTGAATTTTAACTAGTTTTTCCACGATTTGGCCATACACCCAACGAATATAAAAATTATTCTACAAATCTGCTTTATGAATAGCCCTGTCAGCAACACCTGAATTAAAAACTTAATTTTGCAATTCTTTGGACACAGAAGTTGGGTGGAAAATTGTCAGCCAAACAATGCTTACATCCAATCAGGGACTGTTTGGCAACCCCAGCTGGCAGAATACAGTAGCAGGATATTCATCCATCCATGCTGTTAGCATCAATAGAGCGATATGTTTTTTGGGGGGTTTTTTGTTCACCCCACAGGCTGAACAAATGAAATCTATATGTCTATGTTTATATGCCTATGGCCAGCTTTAAAGCTGTATTAAGCTCAAAACCAAAATTTATATTGCAGCTTACCAATTAAAAGATGTGGTGGCTGCATCAGTTTTCTTACTTTAACTTTTTTCACCTGGTGATCTGGCAAGAAACATACAACCAGTATTAGTGAAACACAACTCTTGATGAAGGAAAACAGGAGGCACAGCAGATAGCAGCATTGGCGGGGGGGGGGGGCGGTAGCAGATTTAGATAAACTAACATATTAGAGATCCCACCTGAGACTTTATAAGCAGTTACAACAAACTGTTTTTTTTTCCTTTTGGGATAGAGGTTTTGCACAAATAAATAAAAGCTGATCTTTTTAATCACCCCTGTCAGTTTGTCTCATCCATGTAAACGGATTCATTCTGCTGGAGAGCTTGAGCTTGTAAAGAAAGCAGACTTACTAGCCAGAAAATATTATTATTATTACACTGGATTTATATAACATCAACAGTTTACGCAGCGCTTTACAATATAAAGGGGGACAGTACGATTAGGGAGTTCCAGAGGATGGGAGAGGCTCTGGAGAAGTCCTAGAGGCTAGCATGGGAGGAGTAAACAAGGGAGCTAGAGAACAGAGGTCTTGGGAGGAGTGGAGTGGATGATTTTGGCGATATCTGCAGATGAGGTTGGTGATGTAGCTGGAGGCGATGTTGTGGATGGCTTTGTGTGTTGTGGTTAGTATTTTTAATCTTATAGAAAAAAAGTCTAAAAAGGAAACACTTGCTTTTGGGTTTAATACTGCTTTAACTTGTCAGGAGTAGAGATGGGCCAAACTACCCCCCGTTCAGTTTGCGGCAGAACTTTCGATCATCGCAAAATTTCAGAACTGAATAACAAACCCTATTGAAGTCTATAGGACCCAAACTGGAAAAATCTAAAGTGGCCATTTTGATGGCTTATATGCAAGTAATTGAGCATACAAATGTTATGGGGGTCCGGCAAAGCATCAATGAAAACAAAGTTTGTAAAAAACATAATTTTTTAATGAGCAGTGATTTACTGAAGTCTTAAGTGAAACCATAAAAATGAGAAATAACAATAAAAATGAAAAAATCCTTTAACCTCCCTAGCGGTAATCCCGAGTCTGGCTCGGGGTGAGTTTTCAATGCTAAGAGCGGTAACCCCGAGCCAGACTCGGGCTGCATCGCAGTATCCAGGGGAAGTAACTTACCTTGTTCCCTGGATCCTGCGATGTCCTCCCGCAGTGTCAGCGAGCCGTGTCTCGCTGGATCCTCACTGCCGAGTGCCGAGCTCCGTTCCCTGCGACGTTGTGGCGCACGGGGGCGGAGTTCGGCGCCAAATTCAAAAAAGTAAACAAATAGTATACATACATCTTACAGATTACAGTACTGTATGTACTAATAACACACCCCCTTTGTCCCTAGTGGTCTGCCCAGTGTCCTGCATGCAGTTTTATATAATAAAAACTTTTCTTTCTGCCTGGAAACTGAAGATTGTCCATAGCAACCAAAAAGTGTCCCTTTATGTCAAAAGTGATTCAGCTAAAAAACAGCGATAATAAATTAGAATCACTTGCAGAATTGAGCGATAGCGATTTGTGGGGAAATTCATCATCAAACAAAAAATCTAATGACAGCGACAATTCTGCAACTGAGCAAATTTCAGTGTTTTTGATTTGATTACATTATTGAATATTTTTTATTATAATTACATTACTATTTGTTATAATTATTTATAGTTATTTATTATATTATAATTTATTATTTTGTGTTTCAAACTTTATCATACCCGGAATGTCTACTAGACTCTTGTTTGGTCAGGTTTAAGTAAGTAATTACTAAGAATCGCAGGCCTACAATACATAACACCAAATTTCCATGCAAAATAATTGTACCGCTTTTGGTACATAATTCCAGACAGAATCATACCGCCAGGGAGGTTAACTATAGAGCCTTAGGAATCCCCTTAGTCTTCCTGTAATGTGGCACATCTGTACCATGTATAGAGCCTGCTGCAGCAATAATGACATTTATAAAGCCCAAAAAAATGACATTTTCGATTTTGCCACTTTAACCACTTAAGCCCCGGACCATTTTGGCTGGTTAAAGACCAGGCCACTTTTTGCGATTCGGCACTGCGTCGCTTTAACTGACAATTGCGCGGTCGTGCGACGTGGCTCCCAAACAAAATTTTTTTTCCCACAAATATAGGTTTATTTTGGTGGTATTTGATCACTTCTGCGGTTTTTATTTTTTGCGCTATAAAAAAAAATAGAGCGACAATTTTGAAAAAAATTAAATATTTTTTACTTTTTGCTATAATAAATTTCCCCAAAAAATATATAAAAATACTTTTTTTTCCCTCAGTTTAGGCCGATGTGCATTCTTCTACATATTTTTGGTAAAAAAATTCGCAATCGCCGTTTATTGATTGGTTAGTGCAAAAGTTATAGCATTTACAAAATAGGGGATAGTTTTATGGCATTTTTATAAAAAACATTTTTTTACTAGTAATGGCGGCGATCAGTGATTTTTTTAGTGACTGCGACATTATGGCAGACACATCGGACACTTGACACATTTTTGGGACCATTGTCAGAAAATGACACTGACAGTGAATGGGGTTAACCACTAGGTGGCGCTGTAGGGGTTAAGTGTTCCCTGCATTGTGTTTCTAACTGAGGGGGGGGTTGGGCTCTGTGTCACATAACACCGATCTCCGCTCTGAGTACACGGAGCCAAGATCCGTGTCATTGTCACTAGTCAGAGCAGGGAGATGCTTGTTTACACAAGCATCTCCCCGCTCTATACCTCCGTGAGACGATCGCGGGGATCCCCATGGTGATTGAGTCAGCGGGACCCGCGGTCCGACTCATGGGGATGGCGGCAGGGTCGCGAGCGCGCGACCAAACGGCAGGCATTTAAAGGGCCACGTACAGGTACGTGATTATGCCTGTCCGTGCCATTCTGCCGACGTATATCTACAGTGCGCGGCCCTTAAGTGGTTAAGAACGCCCACCGCACATATACTGCAGCAGGGCGGCTCTATTGCGCGAAACAACGTACCTGTGTGCTGCGGGAACAACAGGGGACAACATGGAGATCTGCTGTTCCTAGTGATCAGGAACAGCGATCTCTGTGTTGTCCCAGTGAGCCCAGCCCCCACACTGTTAGAACACTCCCAGGAAACACAGTTAGCCACTTGATCACCACCTAGAATTAACCCCTTGCCTGCCAGTGTCATTTATACATTGATCAGTGCATTTTTTTTAGCACTGATCACTGTAATAATGCCACTGGTCCCCAAAGAGTGTCACTTGGGGTCAGATTTTTATGTCGCAATGGCACAGTCCCGCTAAAAATTGCAGATTGCCGCCATTATCAGTAAAAACATAAAAATAAAGTCCATTAATCTATCCCCTATTTTGTAGATGCTACAACTTTTGCGCAAACCAATCAATATACGCTTATTGCGGGGTTTTTTTACCAAAAATATGTAGCAGAATACCGTACATATTGGCCTAAACTGATGAATATATTTGTTTTTTTATATATATATATATATTTTGGGATATGTATTATAGCAGAAAGTAAAAAATATTGTTTTTTTTTTTTCAAAATTGTCTGTATTTTTTTGTTTATAGCGCAAAAAATAAAAACCGCAGAGGTGATCAAATACCACCAAAAGAAAGCTCTATTTGTGGGAAAAATTACATCATTTGTATTTGGGTACAACGTTGCACGACCACGCAATTGTCAGTTAAAGTGACTCAGTGCCGTATCGTACAAAATGGCCTGGTCATTAGGGGGGTAAATCCTTCCAGGGCTGAAGTGGATAAGCTTTCTATATTTTATAAACAACGGCTTGGGGAGCCAGCCTGTATGATGAGGCCACAATTTTGTGCACTCGGAACAAGATTAGAGATTTTTGGGTTAAATTCTGGTGTCTCTTTCGCAGACTTTGGATAGAAGTAACAGGTACATAAAAATTGGTCTTTGAGTGTCGGTGGTGCCTTCACACCATAACCCTATAGAGGTACTCTTGATGAAAGCAAGAGTTGTCCTTGCTGTCAAATTTTTTTATGATATGCACCTCTCAAACAGGTGAAGAAAAATTGGTCCTTGGGTGTTAATTGTGTCCACGAAACCTATACCAAAATTTTCTTCCAGATGAAATCAACACCCACAAAGCTAGGCAGCCTAGACAGTCTTTCGGAGATTCCAGATCCAGAAAGCACATAATCAGCGACATCGGCATTAGGGGCTTGATAGATGCTGCTAATCCAGGACTGATTCATTCTGATAAATGTCAGCCGGTCCACAGAGTCTGTGGACAGACACGCTCTCTTATCTGCCACAAAACCTTCGGCAGCACTGAATGCCCGTTCTCAAAGCACGCTGGATGCAGGACAGCCCAGCAGCTTAATTGGATACTGGGCAAGTTCTGGCCAGTGGTCTATTCTCATGACCGAGTAGCCCAGTGGATCGTCAACTGGAAACCTCTCCATGTCTGTTTTCGCCACTAGATTATCTCCCACCATATGATTCAGACGCTGCCTATGGGATGTGGAAGCTGACAGCCCTGGGCGCTGAGACCTAAAAAAAAATTGAAAGGCATCACTGAGACGGCCCCCTTCTCCACCACTCCTCTCTTGACCAACAGAAGCCTCAAAACGACTTTTTCCACCAGACTCTACGGGAGTGAGTTCCGAGACTTTCCCCTTGTAACGATGGTCAAGGAGGGTTGCCAACCAATAGTGATCCTTCTCCTTGATGCCGCGTATTTTTGGGTCACTTTGTAGGCTTTGAAGAATGAGGGAGCCCATGCACTTCAAGTTTGCGAAGGCATGAGAAGCAGACTCCTTGGGGTCACTGAGGATTACAGTATCTGGAACTTCCTCCCCCCAGCCCATACTACCCCCAAGGATTCTGAGGATGGAAAACCATCTGTTATGGGTTGAAGTATGTCTTGCTCTGCTTCAAGGCCTCCGAAACTGCCAGAATCCTCCTCCTCCCTCTCCTCATGTGTATTCTGTGGTGTGGCAAGAATGGTGTCTGCATAAAGTGGGCCTTGGGAGGAAAAGAAGCACTCCTCTTTCTCCTGCTGCTCTGCCTCGAGTTCCCTGTCCATAATGCCACACAGAGTCTGCTTCAGCAGGAACACAACAGGGATTGTGTCACTGACGCATTCATTGTCACGGCTTACCATTCTTGTGGCCTCCTCAAATGGTGACAGTACAGTGCATGCATCCTTTATCAGCAGCCATTGGCGTAGGGAAAAAAAACAAGCCAGCCTGAGCCTGCCATTGTGCCATACTCACACAGGTATCTGCTGCATGTGCAGCCACTACAGCATTGCCAAAGTTGAGTTCCACCTGGTTATCATGTCACAAAACAGGCAGTTTACAGGTAGGTGGAATTCCCGCTGAATTTCAGCCACCTGGGCACTGGCTGTGTATGACCGCCTGAAATGGCTACAGACTCTTCTGGTCTGGTTTAGCAGATCTTCCAACCCTGGGTACCTATTTCGCTTGCTATAGTCTACAGCCGGTAGTGTGCTATTGGCAAACGTGCTGCGAGTATCTGGGACACCCTGCGCTATACCATCATCCCTGTCAGTGGAGGCTGCTGAGAGGTCATGAGGTATAGCGGGGGTAGACTGGACAGGTGAGGAGTAAGGAAGAGCAGAATTGCATCCCTTTTGTGTGGCTTTCAGGTACTCTTGCCAATGGCAGGGTGGGGGGTTACATGCTTTGTCAAGCATGTGGTACCCAAATGACTGGTGTTTTTGCCACGCTTAATGTGCTTGTGACAAAGTTTGCAAATTGCAACAGTGAGATCGACTGCACATGTGCAAAAATGGCCCCAACAGCTTAGCTGTGGGAAGTGGGCCAGGAGATAACAGCTCCACAGTCTGGTGGAATAGGGTGGCTACTCTCTACTCTTCCATGATGGCTGCCTCTTTGGCATTGTGCCTCACCCTCACTTTCCTCCTCTGCTCTGTCCGGCACCCAAGTCATTCTGACAGCTGAGTATCCACCTCCCTTGTGTGGATGGGGGAATCTATCAGTTTATTTCGATCTTCCCGCTGGCTGAACAAAAAAACTGATCCGTGCATACCCAGTTTTATCCCACAGAACCTACCACCACCTCTCCCTCAATTTCTTCTTGATTGTATGTATCTCTGCTGCAAGCAGGATAATAGGAGGTGACCCTGGTGACTTAGGGATGTAGAAAGCTGGGAATATGGTGATAAAATGGACACCATGTGAACCAAATTACTTTGGCACTAACCTTGCCAAGCCACACAGAGAGTTAATGCAAAGTGTGATAAATGTGGTAGTTTTCATATATAATGTAAGTCTCAAAAAATGTGGCACAGTTTTGGTGTGCTTTGAAAGACCTTTTATACAGACTGCAAAATCCTAATTTTGATGCTTCAGTCTGTTCAAGTGATAATTTCAATACTACTTAGATGATCTCTAATGTGATATTCATTTAGGGAATCTAAAGCATTTTTCTTGATCTGTCAACATCTGGTTTAGAACAAAGACTTGATTTGAAGGCAAATAGAGGAATAATTGCAGGGTAATCTCATTGGAAACTGAATTATTTGTAACAAGCATAATGGCTCCTATGCTCTATCCGCCACCCAAGTTGTGTCAGTGACCTCATCATCATCCCATCCATCCTCATTATCACTGGAGACAACTTGGCAATACGCTGCGGCTTGGGGAACATGACTGCCAATTTGTTGTTTACCAGTGTTCTCCCCTCTCTGTAGGCTCATGTTCCTACCTTCCTCAAACTCAGAACCAAGATCTGAATCAAGTAATGGCTGTGCATCGTCAAGGAGCAAGTGACGGTGAGTTTTAAATAACTCAGCTGACTCCTCCATGCCTGATGCTGGGGATATGGCAGGAATAGCTGTGGACAAGGAGGCAGAATAAGCCACTCTAGCAGCTGCAGTGGACTGTGCACTAGTCTCTGCTTGGGTGATGGAGGATTAGGAGGATGAGGATGGTTTAGTAAGCCAGTCCACCACCTCCTCTGCATGCTGTGGCTGGATAGCACGGGGCAACATCACTAAACAGAGGAAATTATGCCCGCCCGAGGACAGAACACCTACGCTGCTGACCCCCTCTCAGTGTCATGGGAACGTCTGCCTCTCCTTGTTGGCCCCCCAGACAAAAATTAATAAAGATGTGGAAATGTGTACGTGGACGCACTTTAATCAATGGAAAGTGGTGTTTGGTGCACTATAACTTGAGTCCTTACTGCATAGACACACTCCACTGACACAGTACAATATACTGCAGTAAAACTGCACTGACGCACTGCAATAAACTGTGGTAAATGTGGACTAACGCACTGAAATATACTGCACTGAAATATACTGCATTAAACATGCACCTACACACTAAAATATACAGTGTTAAACATGCAGTAACGCACTTAAATTGACAGCGTTAAACGTGCAGTAACGCACGGAATTATAGAGCGTTAAACATGCAGTAAAGCACTGAAATTTACTGCCTTAAACGTGCAGTAACACACTAAAATATCCTTTGTTAAACGTGCACTAAAGCACTGAACTATACTGCGTTAAATGTCCAGTAACGCACTGAAATATATAGCGCTAGACGTGCAGTAACGCAATGAATTATACTTTGTTAAACATACACTAACGCACTGAATTATACAGTGTTAACATGCAGGAATGCACTGAAATATATGGCTTTAAACGTGCAGTAGCGCCATGAAATATACTGCGTTAACTGTGCAGTAACGTACTGAAATATACTGCGTTAAATGTGCAGTAATGCACTGAAATATACTGCGTTAAATGTGCAGCAACGCACTGAAATATACTGCGTTAAATGTGCAGTAACGCACTGAAATATACTGCGTTAAACGTGCAGTAACGCACTGAAATATACTGCGTTAAATGCACAGTCAACGGACTGAAATATACTGCGTTAAACATGCAGTTAATGCACTGAAATATACTGCATTAAACACACAGTTAACGCACTGAAATATACTGCAGGAAACCTGCCCTGACAAAATAAACTGACACAAAAGCAAAAATGAATGGTCAAACTACACTCATGCTACACTATCACTCGATTCACACTAAACTGATATTCTACACTGACAATAGAATAGCACTGAACAGAGCCCTGTTCTCTCTCCATGCCAATATCACACTGCAAATGGCTGCTATGGGAAGAATAGTTTTATAGTGTGGGGCAGGACTAAGAGCAATGAGCAATGATTGGATAGAGTCATCATTACTTTTCTCTAAACATGGCTCTGACAATGCTCTGTGCCCTGATTGGGCAAAGCTTTCATTGCTTCAGTGCAGCGACGCAGTGCATTGTAGTCGTTCGGCGGGTCAAACAAACGGTCCAACACCCCGATAATTCAGGTGTTCAAACGGGTAAACAGCCAGTGTTCGGCCCGAACTCATGCTCGAGCCGAACCGTTCACCTAACTCTAGTCAGGAGTGAATGGGGTATTTAGGGTATAGGAACCCTTGCAGAAATATATTATTTCCCTAACAGCTTGCAGACTGTTAAGTGCTCTTTAAAAGATTTAAACTGGCCATAGATTAATTCAATTCTTTCTGGTTCAGCAAGGATTGGTCGAATTTCGATTCATCTATGGCCATTTCCCATCATTAAAAGTTGATCAACTTCTCACAAACGGGCTTGTTAGAAAATTTTTGTTTAGTCAACGCTGTTAGAATACAAAAGTGCATTAATCTATCCACCTCTATCCCCCTCCCATGCGAATGGGTGAATCTATTAGTTTATTTTGATCTTCTAATGGCTGATCAAAAAAACTGATCCGTGCATACCCTGCTTTATCCTATAGAACCTACCATCACCTCTCCCTCATTTTCTTCTTGATTGTATGTATCTCTGCTGCAAGCAGGATAATAGGAGGTGACCCCAGTGACTGAGAGCAAGCTGTAAATACGGTGATAAAATGGACACCATGTGAACCAAATTACTTTGGCACTAACCTTGCCAAGCCACACAGAGTTAATGTAAAGTGTGATAAATGTGGTAGTTTTCATATATACTGTAAGTCTCATAAAATGTGGCACAGTTTTAGTGTACTTTGAAAGACCTTTTATACAGACTTAAAAATCCTCATTTTGATGCTTCAGTCTGTTCCAGTGACATTGTCAATACAACTTAGATGATCTAATGTGATATTCATTTAGGAAATCTAAAGCATTTTTCTTGATCTGTGAACATCTAGTTTAGAACAAAGACTTGATTTGAAGGCAAATAGAGGAATAATTGCAGGGTAATCTCATTGGAAATGACTGTAACTGAATTATTTGTAACAAGCATAATGCTTCCTAATAAAATCTCTCTTCATTACTTTGTAATCACAGGGAACCTAATTTAATGTCTTGGGCTTTTTTTGTAGTTGATGCCCTTTTTTTATATATTTTATAGACCGATACATGGACATTTTAAAGAAGCCAGCTCAAGGTAAAGAGATCTCAAGCAATAGAGTATACAGAATAAGCTTGCAAACATATAAGTAAAGGGCCCAGTCATATAGTTTCCCAGGGCTTGTGAAATACCTGTCAAAGCTTACATAAGCATCTGCTAAATGCTAGGAAAAGCTACAGATAGCACTTGTATTAGGGTATGTGTTCAGTATTTCCAGGCTGGAGCTGAAGGGTTTTTAAAGGGTTTTCATAATGCTGCTCCGTGCTTTTAAATGCCTTAAAATATTTACTGAATGTGAAGCTCTTCACATTGGTTTTTATACGTTAATAAGGAAAATTGTGCACTTGGTCTGAACAATCTATGTAATACTTGAAGTAATTAGAGATATTACTTTCTTTTTTTTAAGGGACATGTGCACACATGAGATATTGGATGATCATGCTGCTTCCCTGTGGAAGAATGAGGAATGAATTGGATTTTTCACATGAGCATGGACTGGATTTGCAGTGCCAACTCTCTTTTACTCACCTGGCTTTTATCTCACAGTAGCCTGATCAGATGAGTACAAGAACTTTCAGAAGGGGGAAGAGAAGCAGTTTTGGAGGAGAAAGTAGTAACTTAAAGAAGAGTTCCGCCCGCCCCTTTAAAAATTAAAAGTCAGCAGCTACACATACTAGCTGCTGACTTTTAACATTAGGACACTTACCTGTCCTGGAGTCCAGCAATGTTTACATCGGCTGGTCGGGTGATTCCGCCGCCATTTGCTGGTAAGGGAACCCAGCAGTGTAGCTATTCAGCTTCACGCCCGGGTCCCTACTGTGCATGCATGAAGCGCGCTGCGCTCTCTTACTGGCCCGGCAGAAGGGGAGGAAGGAGGGAGGAGGAGGGGGGCCGAGCTGCTGACGTACTTTGCCGTGGCTCGATCTCCCGGAAGTGGAGACAGGGTACCTGAAAAAACAGGAACCCCCTCCCCCCCAAAATGTGGCAAATGTGGCACCAGTAGGGGGGGTGAAGGAATCGGATAAGCGGAAGATCCACTTTTGGGTGGAACTCCGCTTTAACCACTTCAGCTACGGAAGATGTATCCCCCTTCACGACCAGGCCGTTTTTGCGATACAGCACTGCGTTACTTCAACTGACAATTGCGTGGTCGTTCAACACTGTACCCAAATAAAATGTACGTTGTTCTTTTTCCACAAATTGAGCTTTCTTTTGGTGGTACTGTATTTGATCACCTGTGCATTTTTTATTTTATTTTTACGCTGTAAACAAAAAAAAAAAAGAAAACAGTCAATTTTGAAAAAAATATATATATTTTTTTACTATCTGCTATAAACCATATCCAATAAAAAGATGTAAAAAATCTAATTTATTTTTCAATTTAGGCCAATATGTATTCTGCTACATATTTTTGGAAAAAAAGTCCCAATAAGCGTATATTGATTGGTTTGCGCAAAAGTTATCGCTTCGACAAACCATGGGATATTTTTATGGAAAGTTTATTTTATTTTATATTTTAAACTAATAATGGCGTCAATCAGCAACTTATAGCAGGAATGTGATATTGCGGTGGACAAATCGGACACTAAAGCCCCATACACACTATCAGTTTTCTTGCAGGTTTTTCTCTTCAGGTTTACCAAAACCATCTAATATGAGGTCAAACCTTAAGAGTTTCAATTCGTATGCAATCAGGCAGGCCCTTGCACTACATGGTTTTGGTAAACCTGAAGAGAAAAACCTGCAAGAAAACTGATAGTGTGTATGGGGCTTGACTGACACTTTTGACACTTTTTTGGGAATCGGTGACACTAATACAGTGATCAGTGCTAAAAAATATGCACTGTCACTGTACTAATGACACTGGCTGGGAAGGGGTTAACATCAGGGGCAATCAAAAGGTTATCTGTGTTCCTAGCCAGTGCTTGTGTACAGTGTGGGAGGGGCTTTTACTAAAGGAAGGCATGGATCCATGTCCCTGCTTCTGCCTTCGGCGGGTGTTGGTGGACATCGAGACCGCGGTACCTGCTAATCAGCTCATGCTGTGCATAATCACAGCAGAAGCGAGCCGCCGGCAGCATGCATTTGCACCCGCTACCTGGAAGTGCGGGATCATCTATATATACATGATACTGCGCACAGCCACCGCCCTGTAGCAGTAAAACTGCTATAGGGCGGTCTGCAAGTGCTTAAAGAATAAATATACTGATCTATAGTTATCCTTTACTTTGTCTGGCATGTGATTAGGTATGAGAATTAAATGCAGATTCACTGGCTAAGGGAACTTTCCAATAATTTAGTAAGTCAGCCATAATAACTCATGCTGGATATAAGTGGAAGGGATTCTTACACCTGTTACAGTCATTAAAAGTGAAAGTGTAAATTATATCTCTTGACTCCTGCTTAATTGACATATACGTTTATTCTCTAAGTGTGGCATGAATTAAGAAGATTGTGAATGAATAGTTCAATCAGCAAGAACCAAATGGTTTACATTAATACTAAAGCCCCGTACACACGATCGGTTTTCCTGCCAGGAAAACTGCCAAGAGAGCTTTTGGCCGGGAAAACGGGCCATGTGTATGCTTCCTCGCAGTTTTCCCGTCAGGAAAACAGCCGGAAATCCCGGCGGGAAATAAGAGAACCTGCTCTCTATTTTCCCGTCGGGATTCCCATCGTTTTTTTTCCGCCAGACTTACTAATACTCTATGGGAAACACTGCGAGGCAGTGCCCATGGAGCATACACATGGCCGGGATTCCCGGCCAAAGCTCCATGGCAGTTTTCCTGCCGGGTTCTCGGCTTTCCCCTCGGTTTTCACGGCGGACTTTTTACCGCTGTGAAAACCGAGCGTGTGTACAGGGCTTGACTTCCAGATTAAATTAACTCACAGGACAAGAATGATGTGGTCACACAATAGACTGAAATTCAAAAGAAGTGTTAAAGAGTAAAATTAAAAGGTAGATAAAGGATGTGGCCTTCTGCCCATTTAGCATCTAGACAGAAATCCATATTGACCCATAAACGGGGTAGTTATTTTCATTGTTAAAGAGTAACTCTGGGAGACCAGCGGTTAGGTGCATTGCTTCAGCAAATCATGGCTTAGAATGCACTGTGCAACGTGCACCCTAAAACCAGCAACATTCCGCTGAGCGCCCTGCAAGTTCAGGTGTTTGCCTAATGGGCAAACAGGAGATGTTTGGGCCCAACTTATGCTTAGTCTGAACTGCTAGCCCAACACTAGTCACCAGTATGGTCTACCTGCAGCTGATCTTTTCAACATTACTGACTTACCATGCCTTTTTCTGCATGGTGTCTCTGTGTGGAGGCAGCTATCTTGGTAGAGGTAGGGTTTTGCTTCTTTGTGCCAGAGCCTCAAGAAAGGAGAACAGTGAGATCACCAAATCTCATGAGACAGGCAATCAGAAGCAGCAGTGCCTTAATCTCACGCTGCAGGTATACAACGATGAGGCTGTAGGCACGGGAGTTCCTAGATACTGGAAGTGAACTGAGGTTTTTCAGGAAGAATTCCAGACAAAAGCTAAACTAAAAAGCTATGTGCCTGACAACAGTCAATCTTTACCTTTTGAGTTCAGTTCCAGTTTGAAAATGTTTGCTAGACTAAAAAAACACAGAAGTATCACGCTTAGTACTGAGGCAGAGAAAACGTGCTTATCTTGGAAATGCAGTATCACAGTTCAATGGATCTACTCACTTCTGGGAGGCAGGCTCCAGACACGGACAGCTTTTCTGAGTAACATAGCCCTGTCTGCACTGCTGTATGTGGGGCTAGTTAGCACCCAATTTTTTTACCCCAAAATATTCACAGAAGGGGCTCTCTGTCTTATCAGAGCATTTAGCATTCCAAGGTCAGGGACTGTGCTACAGGAGAGGCTGAACCTGTGCGGAAAACCACCAAAGGTAGCAGGTAAGGGTTTCTTCTATTCACACTGGCTGTGAGTTCCATGAGGACAAAAAAGGAATGGACTGTTGTTTGTGTGTTAACTTTTTATCGCTATGCACTGGTCCTGTGGGTGGAAGTAGGTAGGGCTACTATCACATGTATGCTGCCATGGAGGCACCAGGAAATCCCAATTTCAGCCAGGCTGTTAATTAAGTGCTCTAGTAGATTGGACTCTGAAAAGGACATCTTCCTCTACCGGCAAGCAGATGCACTTGTAATGCCGTGTACACACGATCGGTTTTACTGATAAAAACAGTCCGATGGACTTTTCTCATCGGACAAACCGATCGATTATGGGCCCCATCTGTCTTTTTTCCATCGGTGAGAAAAAATAGAACATGTTTTAAATGTATTCATTGGGAAAACAACCGATAGCAAATTCCGATCGTCTGTGTGGAACTCCATCGGAGAAAAAACCCACGCATGCTCAGAATCAAGTCGACGCATGCTCAGAAGCATTGAACTTAATTTTTCTCGGCTCGTTGGAGTGTTTTACGTCACAGCGTTTGGGATGGTCGGATTTTTGACTGATGGTGTGTAGGTAAGACTGATGGAAGTCAGCTTCATCGGATTTCCGAAGGAAAAATCCATCAGATTAGAATCCATAGGAAATCCGATCGTGTGTACAGGGCTTTAATGTAGACTAAAGGAGGGCACATTCACACTGGACAGTTTCAGTACTAAACCCAAAAGTAAGCATTAATTATATTGCAGCTTACTAATTCTTAGATGTAATGGCTGCATTCCTTTTCTTTTTAGGGTTTCTTTCTTCTATTTTCCCCTCATAATTCAGCCAGCAAGTCTGTTGTTTTTCAGAAGCACAAGCCCTCCAGCTGAATGTATCAGTTTACATGAGATGAGACCATGAGTGGCTTTTATTTATTCATGCAAAACCTTTATCTCAAAAGGAAAAAATAGGATTTTTGTACTCACCATAAAATCCTTTTCTCTGAGTCCATGGACCGACACAGCCTCTCTATTGACAAAGTGGGTATTATACATTGATTAGGAGTGACTAGGCAGAAAACTTGTAAAAAATGTTGCAGCACACCTTCTACAGTACCGCCCAGGGGGCGGACCCTCTGGGTATATCACCTCAGTCTGCATCTCGCAGATCAGTTTGTCAAAAAGCAGTACAAACTTAAAAGGAGGGGTGGGTGCTGTGTCGGTCCATGGACTCAGAGAAAAGGATTTTACGGTGAGTACAAAAATCCTATTTACTCTTTCGTCCATGGACCGACACAGCCTCTCTATTGACAAAGTGGGACGTCCCAAAGCAGTGTCAGAGAAAAAACGAGGGGTGGTAACAGCATAAAAATAAACTACACCCCAAACACAAAACAGCACTCCTCCACGGAGGAGTTGCAACTCTAAACAGCCGCTTGCAAATTCTTGCGGCCGAAAGAGGCATCCGAAGATGCACCTACATCAACCTTGTAGAATTTTGTGAAAGTGTGAGCGGACGACCAAGTCGCCGCTTTACATAATTGGGAAACAGACGCTTGATGTCGGAAAGCCCAAGAGGCACCTATTGCCCTGGTCGAATGCGCCGTGACAGGAAAGGGGGGCGCTTGACCCTTTAAGGCGTAAGCCTGGATTACTATCTGTCGGATCCACCTAGAGATGGTGGCCGACGAGACTGCTTGGCCCTTCTTCGGACCAGCCACTGATACAAACAGTGAGTCTGACTTCTGGAACAGGGAAGTAGCAGATAGGTATACTCTCAAAGCTCGGACAACGTCCAAGGAATGCGACGCCGACTCTTTAGGATTCGACGGATGAGGACACAAGGATGGAAGTACAATGTCTTCGTTGAGATGAAAAGCCGAAACGACCTTCGGAAGAAAGGAAGGCTGCGGCCGTAGCACCACCTTATCCTTGTGGAAAACCAAATAGGGAGCCTTGCAGGACAAGGCTGCCAGCTCAGAGACTCGTCTAACTGACGTAACAGCCACCAAAAAGACCACTTTCTGAGAAAGTGTCAACAGGGGAATATCTCTAACATTCTCAAACGGTGCCTTCTGAAGCGCCGAGAGGACCAGGTTCAAGTCCCACGGAGGTAGCGGGGGACGGACCGGAGGGGCCACATGTCGAACCCCCTGCACAAAAGTACTCACGAGAGAGTGAGCCGCCAGGGGTCACTGAAAAAAGACAGCCAGGGCAGATATCTGTCCCTTAATCGTACTTAGGGCAAGCCTTTTGTCCACCCCATGCTGTAAAAACAGCAGGATTCTGGAAACCAAATAGGTACGCGGATGCCATTTCATTTCCTCACACATGGAGATGTAGGCCTTCCAAGTGCCGTGATAAACCTTCCTAGAGGACGGTTTTCAAGCACTTCTCATCGTAAAGATTACTGAATCTGACAGGCCCCGGTCTCTCAGTACCTGGTTCTCAACAGCCATGCCGTTAAAGCCAATGACTGTAATGCAGGATGGAGTATGGGACCTTGCGATCGTAGGTCCTTCCGTAGTGGTAGGTGCCAGGGGACGTCTGCTACCAGACGTACTAGATCGGCGTACCAAGGACACTGAGGCCAATCTGGAGCGATTAGGATCATTGGAATTCCCTCTGCCTCCACTCTGCGGAGCAGAAGAGGAAGAAGCCTTAAGGGAGGGAAGGCATAGATTAGCCGATACTGACCCCACGATGCCACCAACGCGTCCGTTGCGTCTGCCCATGGGTCTCTTGACCGGGCCACAAACCTCAATACCTTCCGATTGAGTCGGGAAGCCAGAAGATCTACGTCTGGTGTGCCCCATCTTTGGCAGAGGAGTTGGAACACCTCCGGGTGTAAGGACCATTCTCCCTGGTCCAGCATCTGGCGGCTCAGGTAGTCCGCCTGCCAGTTTTCCACACCCGGAATGTACACGGCCGACAGTGCCGGTATGCTCCTCTCTGCCCACTTCAGGATGCAAGCGACCTCCGATGCTGCAGCTGAGCTTCTTGTTCCTCCTTGATGATTGACATATGCCACTGCTGTGGCGTTGTCTGACTGGATCGTGACTGGACGCCCTTGCAGCCTCTGAGACCATTTGAAGAGGCACAGCCTGATTGCCCGGATTTCCAGGACATTGATCGGCAGGAGGGCTTCCTCTGGGGTCCAGCGAACTTGCGCCAACTGAACACCCCAGACTCCCCCCCAACCTGTAAGGCTGGCGTCCGTCGTGATCACTATCCAGTAAACCGGAAGAAATTACTTCCAGGCCAGAAGAGTCGGTGCTGTCAGCCACCATACCAGGGATCTCCTGACTAGGTGGCTCACTCGGATTTGATAATCCAGAGATGAAGGGCATCTGTTCCATCTGGACAGAACTTCCTTCTGTAACACTCGAGTGTGGTATTGAGCATATGGGACCGCCTCGAAGGAGGCTACCATGAGGCCCAACACTCGCATGCAAAAACGGAGTGACGACCAATTCCTGGAAGTCAGCTGCCGTACTGCAGCCCGGAGGGTCTGCAACTTCTCCACAGGGAGGAATACCTTTGCCTCTGAGGAATCCAGAATCAACCCCAGGTACACTAGGCGTTGAGTGGGCACCAATACTGACTTTTGCGTGTTTAGTATCCAACCACAGTCTCGAAGAGTCTGACAGGTAATAGACACGCTTACCTCTAATTCTGAGCTTGAAGGGGCCTTCAGTAGAAGGTCGTCCAAGTAGCCCATGATAGCGATACCCCGCTGTCTTAGAAGTGCCAAAATCGGAGCGAGCACCTTGGTGAACGTCCTGGGTGCTGAGGCAAGGCCAAACGGGAGGGCCACAAACTGGTAGTGGTTCTTCCCAATAGCAAATCGCAGAAACCTCTGGTGTCTGGAGTATATGGGGACATGCAGGTATGCGTCCTTGATGTCCAAGGAGGCCAGAAAGTCCCCCGGATGGAGAGCCGTGACTACAGATCGAACCGACTCCATCCGAAATCTTTGTACTTTCACAAAGCAATTGAGGGCTCTGAGATCCAAGATTGGACGAACCCCCTCCTTCTTCGGCACAATGAACAGATTTGAGTAAAAACCCTGACCCTGTTCCTGTTCTGGAACTGGAATAACTACCCCGCGTTCCAGTAGACCCTGGACCGCCCCATACAGGGCCTCCCCACGGGTCGGTAGTAGCTGGAGATTGGAGGTGATGAATTTGTCCGGTGGACAAGAGAGAAATTCTATCTTGTAGCCTGAGGAGATTACTTCGCAAACCCACCTGTCGGAGACTAGAGCTGTCCACTGAGTCGCGAATTTGCGAAGATGTCCCCCCACCCGAGAGCTGGGTGGGGGCGGACCTTCATGCGGCCCCAGATTTGTCCGCAGGCTTGTTGGGTCTGCGGGACCAAGGACGCTTTTGTCCTTGGGCAGGCATTTTATCGGCCTGGGGTCTTTTCCCTGTCGCCCTAGGGGGACGAAAAAAACGCTTGCGTGCAGTAAAGGAGGGCCCTTGCCCTTGGCGTGGCCCCTTACCCTTGCTAGTTTGGGGAAGCAAAGTGCTTTTACCTCCTGTGGCATCCTTGATGATGTCATCCAGAGAAGCCCCAAAAAGTCTGTCGCCCTTAAAAGGCAGATCCAACAGGGCTTTCTTGGAAGTCTGGTCCGCAGACCAGCCCTTTAGCCAGATCAGGCGGCGTATTGCTACTGCATAAACCAAAGCTTTTGACAGCAGGGGAATAGTATCCATGTGTGACTCGCAGACAAACTTAAGGCCCTGGACCAACTGGTCGGCCAAAGTTATCTCATTAGGAGGAGCATCTCGCTCCTTTAACCCCTGGAGTAGCAATTTTGCCCATTCAGTAAGTGTCTGAGACACTAGGGCCCCCGCCAATGCCGGGCGTACTGCCGAGCCTACCACTGAGTATAGGTAGCGAGTGAGTGCTTCAGCCTTCTTATCCACAGGGTCCTTGAAAACAGGAGCCCCCTCTACTGGAATAGTGGTGGCTCTATTAAGTCTGGACACCGGAGGGTCCACTATAGGGGGAGAGGTCCATTTTTTCAGAAAACTCTCCTCAAAGGGGTACCGTACCGCAAACCTCTTCCATTCCTTGTATAAGAGTTTGTCAAAATAAGACACACAAGGGAACACCTTAGCAGTGCGGGCAGGTTTACGAAACCCAAAGGGGACTGGAGTTTCTGCTGCTTCTATTTTCCAACTTTAGCGTATCCCGCACTGCAGTAATAAGGTCAGATACCAAAGCCGTCTCGCGTACTGACCTGGACTTGGAGTCACCCTCACTGTCCGATCGGTCACGGTCTGCAGTCTCTAAAGCGTCCGAATCTGGGCCATGAGCCGTAGCTGGTTCTGCATCAGAATTATCAGAAGATTGCAGGGGACAGGGACATTTACTACCCCCTGTATTCCTGTGTGCTGCTTCCACCCTGGCAGCAAATGCCTCTAGGATTGCCGACATAGCGTTCATAGACACCTCAGGGGCACCAGCTGCTAAATCTGGTGTTTCAGGGGAGAAGACATCTGGCTCAGATGCCATGCTGACCACACGCTGACACCCACAGGGCTCCAGGCAAGATATCAATAGGCCACCCTCCTGCGCTGCAGAGATGCTGGGTTACCCAGAGGACTCACCACCCTGGACCGGTACTGCTATGCTGCCGTGTGCTGCGCCTGTGATGCTGTCCCACTGCTGCTGTGTCAGTCTGCTTCTTTTATCAGCACTTCCTGTGTGAATTTTTGCGCCAGTGTAATACACCCTAGAGGCCGGAGACTCTCGTAAAATGGCCGCCAAAAGCGTCTGTATGGAAGATAATGTGGGCTCTAATAAAATGGCCGCCGAGCCGAAGATAGAGGCCAAGCAACCGTAGCCCACAAAAAGATGGCCGCCGAACGGCAATATATACATACAGGGTGGACAAACACGGCCGCCGATCAGTTGATAGGGGCCAGTGGGTGTGGGCTACAAGAAAATGGCGCCGAAACCACAGGAAAATGGCCGCCAGGCAGCCACTAGAGACCAAACCCGGCATGGACCACCCCAAAATAGCCGCCGACAGCATGGAGGAGGAAGCACACACACAGGTAAGCAGAAATTACATTTCTTTTAAATGTTAGTTACAGCCAGCCCCGCTCCAGTGGAACCCCTTAGGTGACCCCCAGCACCCAGCAACCTTTAGCTAGAAGCCCAGGGAGGAGGGAAAGGCAGGGAGAGAGGGAAGAAAGGGGCCACAACCACTTACTTGATCTCTCCAGGAATGTCCAGCTAAATCACGCAGCCGAGGCAGGGGAGATTACTTACCTATCCTGCATGTATTATGCTGGAAGACATTCCAAACAGATCATCGTCCACGCACGGAAGGTGACTGTTGGCCAGGCATGCTGTGATTGGACCCAAAAGGGACGATCATATGTATGCCCTGGAGCGTGACGCTCACCGGACAGGCTGCTGCGACTCGGCCGTAAGGTCAGCCGAAGCTGAGCGGTCCGATGCAAGCCTTGGAGCGTAAGCTCACCGGCCAGGCTGCTGCGACTTGGCCGTAAGGTCAGCCGAAGCTGAGCGGTCCGATGCAGGCCCTGGAGCGTAGGCTCACCAGCCACCCGTGGAGCAACGGGCATGTCGTGGAAAACCCAGCGCGTAGCTAGGGTCGGCACACGCTCGATGGCCGAACTGGGGAGACTACAAGGATCGAGGATCCAGCCTGTCACCCAGTCGGCAGTTGATCGAAGATCGCAGGAAACAAATGTAGCAAAAAAATATATCTTTTTTCCCCCGGACCAATGGGCCCGAAGGGAGCCATGTCCTACTCCTTGCTGATCTGCGAGATGCAGACTGAGGTGATATACCCAGAGGGTCCGCCCCCTGGGCGGTACTGTAGAAGGTGTGATGCAACATTTTTTACAAGTTTTCTGCCTAGTCACTCCTAATTAACGGATAATACCCACTTTGTCAATAGAGAGGCTGTGTCCGTCCATGAACGAAAGAGTAAAAACAGTTTGCTGTAACTGATTATAACGCGTGAGCTAGAGTTTGGCTGTAATTTGTTTAATGCATTTAATTCTGCGAATACATTTAACACTACACCTCCCTCCAGACTGACAATGCTGTTGTCTGCTGCGCCTCCTGTTCTCATTCATCCAAAGTTGTGTCTCATTACCACAGGTGTTACTGGCCAGATCACTAGGTGAAAACAGAGGGTACAAAGCCAAAAAAAAAGAAAACTGATGTAGCCGCCACATCTGAATATTAGAAAGCTGAAATATAGTAAATTTTTTGTTTTGGGTTTAATACCACTTTAAAAAAAAATTAAGCAATGGCTGATCGATGTGTTTTTTTTTTTACCTTTCCATTTGACAATCGCTGTGCAATAAAATATTAATGATGATAAATTACACAGTTAGAAGGAGTAGCAGAGTACTGCTTTTTATTAAACATACCATTTCACAGAAGTATTTATAAAAGCAATCACGGCCAATGAAATGTCACATAAAATGAAAGTACATTTTTTTTGTTATGTATATAGCAAACAAGAAAATATATATGTCTAGCAACTTGAACAGGAAATGTCAAGGCACAAGGACTTAATCAGCAATTCCCTAAATATAATGCATGTGATATTTTTCATTACCATGCATTATTTGCTCATTTTAAAGTTTGCATTTCTTTTATTTACTTAAGATTTTATTGCAACAACTGTATTTACCACATACTATCTGTTCTACTATCAATTTCTAAAGTATTCTATATGTAAATGTGAATGAAGATCATCTCATGGCTTTTTTTTTCCTCATTGGACACAGAGACTGCAAAAAAAAAAAAATTGTCATCAAGTTTAATTATCCTCTATTCTATAAAAAATATTTTCTAATATTTAGCAGGTAAAAAAAACACAGATTAAACAAATGTACAAAAAATAAAAAACATTTTGACCCAAAACCGTTATAGTTTCTTTTTAACCTCTAAGCCTTTATTTCCATGTCAAAGTATTTTATTGGACATATATATTAGTCACATACAGATCATATGCAATACATGTTGTTGATATTTGTCTAATTATTACAAATATAGAAAAATAACAAATAGGGTCTACAGAATATATCCTAATCTAAATTATAAGGACTTAAATGAGATAGAAAGTAAATAAATCCTTGTACTAATATATTCAAGACTGTAGTTGAAAGAAATATTTAACATATTAATTATAAATTGATCTGTATCTTCGAAAAAAGTAATGTAGAGTAATACTTTGTTGTAGCTTCAATAAGGTGCGTTATGAAGTAAGAATAATAGAGAAAAGAAAAGAGAAAAAGAAGTAAAGATATCAAAATAAAATAGGGTAAAATAAAATTAGATAGATAATATAAAATAAAATAGATGGGATAGAATAGTAGGAAACCAGAGGGGGGGGGGGGGGGTGGTGTAGGAGTCCACCTGAATGGCATGAATGAATCGGTCCGCGGCTTGAGGGTTTAAGTGAAACACAGTGTTCACTATATTGAGCAGGGTAGCTCCCAAGCTTCAGAAATTTGGTTTAGTAGTTAGTTTAACCGATTGAGTCCTCCGGCTACCATGGCATGAGAATCGAGTTGTCACTAATAGAAGGTAGGTGAAGTCTAATTCAAGGATCCCAGATCTTTTCAAAGATTGGAATTTGATTTCTTTCTATAGCTAACATTTTGGCGTGAGACATAAAGTCATTTACTCTATTTATGGTCTCGGACATCTCCAATTTAGGGGTCCTCCATGCCTTTGCTATTGTTTGCTTTGCTGCTGTAAGAAATTGAATGAGGAGTTTGAATTGTTTATGTGTAATGAGATCAGGTTTTAGATTGAGCAAGGCTGTGGCTGGGTCTGGTTGCACAGTGAAACCAAATATCTTGGAGGCAGTTTGTCACGTACCTGACGGTGACGAGCCCGGATCTGCAGAGGGAGGCCTCTCTTACGGCTTCCACCGGCGGCCCCTGGTACTGAAGACAGGAGGCACGGAGGTAGAAGGGGTACGAGTGCCTGGCAGGATGGATCAAGGTAGAGTAGAGTCTGAAGACTGGGTCGGATCCAGGCACCCAGGAAGTATGGCAGGCTGAACCGGAACCAGGAACAAGCAACTGGACTGGAACTGATGAGGCTGACTGGACTGGAACCAGGAACAAGTAACTGGACTGGAACTGATGAGGCTGACTGGACTGGAACCAGGAACAAGCAACTGGACTGGAACTGATGAGGCTGACTGGACTGGAGAGATTGGTCAGGCAAGCCGGGTCGGTAGAATTGGCTGGCGGCAAGGTACCGGAGGATCAGGCAGAAGATTGGTCAAACAAACCCGGAGGTCAGAGGCAGGCAGGAAACTGGAAGGGTCAAGGTAAGCCGGGTCGGAAGCAGGTAAATTTACGAATCAGGTCTCTTTGGGTACTACACGCTGTAGAGCAGACAGCAGGGACTGTCTGTCACAGGCATGTTTAAATAGCCCTTCTGGCGCGCTTTGTGAAGCGTGCGCGCGCCCCCGCTAAGCGTGTGCGCGCACGCGCGGACGTGCCCGAGATTGGGAATCAGGAAGTCCAGGAATCCTGTAGCTGACAGGATTTCTATGACATTGCCCCCCCCAAGGGGCAGCCTCCGGATGCCCAGCCGGGTGAACCTTCCAGGGTGAGTCCTTTTGAAAGCCTGTACCAAACTTCTGGCATGGATATTCTCCTCGGGTTCCCATGAGTTTTCCTCGGGTCCGTAGCCCTTCCATTTAATTAGGAATTGGTTCTGGTTATTTCTTCTCCTGAAGTCCATGATAGCTTCTACTTCGAATTCCTGCTCACCGTCAATAATGATCGAATCAGGGTGATCCGGCTTCCGATCTGGAAATGGATTGGAGACTGTGGGTTTTAGGAGAGAGACATGAAAGACTGGATGGATTCTAAGAGAGTCAGGAAGTTCCAATTCATAAGCTACTTCATTAATTTTCCTCTTAACAGGGAATGGACCTAAAAATTTGGGGCCCAGTTTTTTAGAAGGGCATGCCATTCTTAGGTTTGTGGTAGATAGCCATACTTGGTCGCCGGGTACCAACACTAATTCGCCCTGTCTTTTCTTGTCATAGATTGTCTTGTTGCGTTCTTGAGTCTTGGTCATGGTCTCTTGTAGAAGCTGGTTATTGACCGAGAAAAAACTTAACTTTTCCTGGACTGCAGGTACAGGACACTCAGGAAGGGAATTAGGCAGAAAAGTAGGATGAAAACCATAGTTTGCAAAGAAAGGAGTCTGGCAGGTAGCGGAGTGAACGGAATTGTTATACGCAAACTCGGCCAACGGAAGTAGGGAAACGCAGTTGTCCTGAGCAAAAGAGGAGAAGCATCGCAGGTATTGCTCGAGCGTCTGATTCGTTCTCTCCGTCTGTCCGTTGGTCTGTGGATGGTAAGCAGAGGAAAACGATAATTTGATTTTCAAGGTTTTGCAAAGGGATCTCCAAAATCGAGAGGTAAATTGAACCCCGCGATCGGAAACAATATTGGCTGGTACCCCGTGGAGTCTGACTATTTCTCTGATGAATACCTGTGCGGTTTCAGGAGCGGAGGGAGTCCCTTTCATAGGGATGAAGTGTGCCATCTTGGACAGACGGTCCACTATAACGAAGATGGTGAAATGGTTCTCAGCCGGGGGTAACTCGACAATGAAGTCGATGGACAACATTCTCCAGGGCCTATCTGGAAGGGGTAAGGGTTTTAGTAGTCCCCAGGCCTTGGATCTGGAACCCTTGTTTCGGTTGCAAGTTGTACAAGAATCTACAAACCTCCTACAGTCTTCACGTATTCGAGGCCACCAGAAGGTGCGCTGTACCAGGTCAGTGGTCTTGGCAACGCCAAAATGTCCGGCCAGGGCGTGGTCGTGGCAGAGTTCTAATGCGGTTACTTTTAATTTCTCAGGTACGTAGATTCTGTCTTGGTACCGCAATAGTCCATCCTTAACCTGCAATTCCGGCTCGGAGAACTGTCTCTGCCCGGTGGAAGCTTGTTTGATTTGAGTGAACAGGTTTTCCTGTAGAAGAAGGAAATTTCCGGGGGCAAGGATGGTATCAGGCGGAGAAGTCTCCTTGGACTTATGGAACATCCGAGACAGGGCGTCAGGCTTAATATTCTTGGCCCCAGGACGATAAGTAACATGAAAAGAGAACCGGGAGAAGAAGAGTGCCCACCTGGCTTGCCGTGGATTCAATCTTCTCGCGGCTTTCAGGTACTCCAGGTTCTTGTGGTCAGTGAATATCAGAATCGGATGAGCCGCGCCCTCCAGCAGGTACCGCCATTCCTCTAGTGCAGACTTGATCGCTAGTAGCTCCCGATCCCCCACGTCGTAGTTCTTCTCCGCTGCAGAAAGCTTGCGGGAGAAGAAGGCTACTGGATGGAGCAAGGCTTTGACTCCCTGTCTTTGGGACAGTATTGCTCCTACCGCTATTTCGGAGGCGTCTACCTCAAGTACGAGTGGTAGTGAGGAGTCTGGGTGTTTCAAGATAGAGGCCGAGGTAAATAAGGCCTTCAGGCGTTCAAAAGCTTCTTGGGCTTCAGGAGACCAGTGAAAACGTGTTCCTTGCTTGGTGAGTTGAGTAATGGGTGCGATAATAGCTGAGAACCCCCTGATGAACTTGCGGTAGAAGTTGGCGAATCCAACGAAACGTTGGATTCCCTTCTTGTCCACCGGTTCTGGCCAGTCCAAGATTGCGGTAATCTTCTGAGGATCCATCTTGATGCCCTCGCTGGAAATGATTAACCCCAGAAATTATATACTCTCTTGCTCGAACTCACATTTTTCGGCCTTCGCATACAGGCCATGCTGGCGGAGCCGACCCAACACATTTTTGACATGTCTGCGATGAGAATCAAGGGAGGAAGAAAAAATTAAGATATCATCAAGATAAACAATAACAAAGAGGTCTAGGAAGTCCCGTAGAACATCGTTGATAAAATACTGGAAAGTGGCAGGGGCGTTGCACAACCCGAATGGCATTACCAAGTACTCAAAATGTCCATACCGGGTACGGAAGGCGGTCTTCCATTCATCCCCTTCTTTGATACGGATCAAGTTGTAGGCTCCGCGGAGATCAAGTTTGGTAAAGATGGTGGCAGTTCCTAGTCTCTGAAATAGCTCTGGTACCAGGGGGAGAGGGTAGCGATTTTTTACTGTAATTTTATTCAATTCCCGGTAATCCACACAAGGTCGAAGGGTGTGGTCCTTTTTCTCTACAAAAAAGATGCCTGCGCCTGCTGGGGATGTGGAAGGGCGGATGAACCCCTTTTGCAAGTTCTCATCAACATAATTTTTTAAAGCCCCTTGTTCTACCTCCGTTAAAGGGAAGACTCTACCGAACGGAATCTTTGCTCCAGGAAGTAGGTCGATGGGGCAATCGTAGGCCCGATGGGGCGGTAGAGTCTCTGCCTTTTGTTTACTAAATACATCAAGAAAGTCGTGGTAAACTTCTGGGATGGATTGACGGGTGCCATCTTCTGTATCAATGCATAGTAACGAGGCCGGCCCAGGAGGTTTATATGAGCCACAGGACTGCTGGCAATAGGAAGAAGGAAAGGCAACTAGTCCCTTAGTCCAGTTGATAGTGGGATTGTGGGCTTGTAACCAAGGCATACCAAGGATCAAGGGAAACAACGGAGAAGAGTTGATGTCCAGACATAAGTATTCTTGGTGGGTTCCAGAGGTGGTAAAGATGGTAGCGGGTATAGGAGTGGTCTCCTGGGTCACAGGTCCGGACTTAATGACGGAACCATCAGCCAGATGGACACGAAGTCCGTGGGTCTTGGTACGAAGGGGAATTTGGTGTTTAATGGCAAAGGCTGAGTCCATAAAGCAGCTGCATGCTCCGGAATCAATAATGGCGGGTACTTGCAAAGTCCTTCCTGGGAGCTGTAATGAAACAGAGAGGGCAAGGTGAGATGTGGTTTTGGCTTGTAGGTTAGTCATGTTAGAAGAAACTGAAAGAAACTTATGAAGCTTCAGGGGACAGGTTCTAACGAAATGTCCGGGTTCCCCGCAGTACAGGCACAGATTATTTATTTGGCGGCGCTGGCGTTCCTCAGGAGTGAGGGATGGACGAAGGAGCCCGAGCTGCATTGGTTCAGGCGTGTCAGATGTGGGAGTTGGAGGTGTAGCAGGAGCCGAGTACAGGTGACTAGGAGCCCGAGGAAGCATCCAGGTTGGGCAGGAGAAGCCAGCGGTCCTTTCAGCCCTCTGTTCCCTCAGACGTCGGTCAATCTGGATGGTTAGATCAATCAACAGGTTGAGTGTCTGTGGTACACCGACTCTAGCAAGCTCGTCCTTCAAGGAATCGGAAAGTCCTAAGCGAAACTGATGGCGGAGGGCGGCATCATTCCAATTGGTATCCGCACTCCACCGCCTGAATTCTGCCACATAGTCCTCCGCTGGTCTGCGTCCTTGTTGAAGGGAACGCAAGGCGGCTTCTGCGGTTACTGAGAGTTTGGGATCTTCGTATAGCTGGGCCATGGCATCGAAAAAAGCAGCGAGGTTGTTTAGTGATACATCCTTCTGTTCAAAGAGACGGTGGGCCCAGCTCTGAGGGTCTCCAGCGAGCAGAGAGACCACAAAGCCCACCTTGGTGGCCTCTAGAGAAAAGGTACGGGGCTGTAGGGCAAAGTACAGTTCACACGAATCCTGGAAGGCCCTAAACTTGCTCCGATCCCCGGAAAATCTTTCGGGTGTAGGAACTTTAGGTTCAGGAGGAAGCATGACCACTGTGGGTGAGGAACTTGTTCCGGCTGTAGAAGCAGAGGCGTGGGGCCCCTCTTGGATGGCAGAAGGATTGGAAGAGGGCCCGCACTTGTTCTTCCAAGCGGGTGTAGCCTTGTTGAAGACTCTTGACTGCTTCAGACAAACCTGCCAGGTGCCGACAGAGTTCCTCCATAGGTGAGGCTCCCTGCCCGGGCTCAGACATGGCTGTCTGCTACTGTCACGTACCTGAAGGTGACGAGCCCAGATCTGCAGAGGGAGGCCTCTCTTACGGCTTCCACCGGCGGCCCCTGGTACTGAAGACAGGAGGCACGGAGGTAGAAGGGGTACGAGTGCCTGGCAGGATGGATCAAGGTAGAGTAGAGTCTGAAGACTGGGACGGATCCAGGCACCCAGGAAGTATGGCAGGCTGAACCGGAACCAGGAACAAGCAACTGGACTGGAACTGATGAGGCTGACTGGACTGGAACCAGGAACAAGCAACTGGACTGGAACTGATGAGGCTGACTGGACTGGAACCAGGAACAAGCAACTGGACTGGAACTGATGAGGCTGACTGGACTGGAACCAGGACACAGCAACTGGAGAGATTGGTCAGGCAAGCCGGGTCGGTAGAATTGGCTGGCGGCAAGGTACCGGAGGATCAGGCAGAAGATTGGTCAAACAAAGCCGGAGGTCAGAGGCAGGCAGAAAACTGGAAGGGTCAAGGTAAGCCGGTCGGATGCAGGTAAATTCATGAATCAGGTCTCTTTGGGTACTACACGCTGTAGAGCAGACAGCAGGGACTGTCTGTCACAGGCATGTTTAAATAGCCCTTCTGGCGCGCTTTGTGGAGCGTGCGCGTGCCCCCGCTAAGCACGTGCCCCACGCGCGCGGACGTGCCCGAGATTGGGAATCAGGAAGTCCAGGAATCCTGTAGCTGACAGGATTTCTATGACACAGTTTCAAATATCCGTTCCCAAAATAATTGCACCAACGGGCAGGACCACCAAATGTGTAAGTGGGTGCCCGGATCTGGGCAACCCCGAAAGCATAGGCCTGTTTGGTTTGGTGTGAATTTGGCCAATCTGGAGGGAACGAGGTACCAACGAGACAAAACTTTGTATTTGGTTTCAACCGCCAGGATATTTGGTGAAGAAGATTTTGTCACAGACCATATTTTGGACCAATCATTCATATTGAATGTTCTCTTCAGGTCCTCCTCCCATTTACGTGCATATGGTGGTTTATCTAAACCGGGATAAGTGGAAATGTGGGAGTATATAGAAGATATAATGCCTCTTAAGTGAGGATCTTTCATGCATGTAGATTCAAAAATCGTAAGTTGGGTTAAGGAGACATCTGTATTTAGCAAAGGTGCGTAAAAGTTTTTAATTTGGAGGTATCTGAAAAGTTCAGAGTTCGGTAGGTTGTAGGTGTCACGGAGTATAGGAAATGTATGGAAGGATGAAGGAGAAGTTAAGTTACTAAGCCGAGTAATATTTAATGAATTCCAAACCTTAAATGATTTAGGAGAGACCCATGCTGGGTAGAAAGCAGGGTTTTTCAGGAATGACAAGAGAGCATTGTGAGAAGATTGTAACTGATGTTTAACTATAAGTTTGTCCCATATAGATAAAAAGTATTTAGTAATGGGGTTACGTAGGGTTTTCCGTTCCTTAGGTAGGAGCCATAATAGATTGGAAATAGAAAGAGGGTCACATTCTGCCACTTCTATCATTACCCATAGGGGTATTTCATATGTAGCATGATATGAGGCTAGCAATGTGTGCGGCTCTATAATAGTTAGCGAAGTTCGGAAACCCAAAGCCTCCTTTGAGTTTTGGTAAGTGTAGTGTATGAAGCGATACACTGGGTTTTTTGGAGCCCCAGACAAATGTTGATGTTCGTCTTTGGAGAATTCTAAGATAATAAGGTGGGATAGGGATCAGTAAGACTCTAAATAAGTACAGTAGTTTTGGAAGGATTGTCATTTTGATTGCATTCATTTTACCTATCCATGAAATTGGGAGATGTGACCATTGTTGTAAAAGTGTTGTTATTTGTTTGAGGAGTGGGGGATAGTTTGCTGCAAAAAGATCTGAATATGAGGCTGTCAGGTGAATCCCCAAATAGGGGATTGACCTCTCAGTCCATATGAAAGGAAGTGCATTTTTGGCCGAGTCGGATTCCACTTTGGAGAGGGATATATCTAAGGCTATGGATTTTTTGAGATTTATTGTAAGCCCCGAAATCATTGCAAATTTGTCTAAAATGAGCAGTAGGTTGGGACCAGAAACTTGTGGGGATGATAGAAATAGGAGTATGTCATCCGCAAATAGACATAATTTATGATGGTATCCAGCAGTTTCTATGCCCGTAATTGTTGGGTCTGTGCGGATTCTTTGGGCTAGGGGTTCTATTAGGGGGGCGAATAGAAGGGGGGAAAGTGGGCAGCCCTGGCGTGTTCCTCTTTCTATATTAAATGAATTAGATTTGTATCCTGCATATTTAATATATGCGATTGGTCTGTTGTAAAGTGCTGCGATCCAAAGCGCCATCTTTGCAATGTGTAGTGGAGGTAAGGCCACGATATGGAGTCGAAAGCTTTTTTTATATCAAGGGATAGAAAACAGGAGGGTATACGACGGTTTTTAGCTATGTGAGCTAGCAATACAGCCCGGCGGACATTGTCATTCGCCTGGCGCTTTGGCATGAATCCTACTTGATCCTTGTGGATAAGCTTGCCTATTATGCTATTTAGTCTTTTGGCTAATATTTTGGCTAGAAGTTTAATGTCTAAGTTCAGAAGGGAAATAGGGCGAAAATTTGTACATAAGGTATCATCAGTAAGAGGTTTAGGAATCATGCAAATAATGGCGGTTAAAGTTTCTTGTCTAAAAGATTTCCCTTCTAATAATACATTGAAAGCTTCCGCTAAGATTGGTGATAGTATGTCTGCGTAGGTTCTGTAATATAAGGTTGAGTAGCCATCTGGGCCTGGCCTCTTATTAATTTTAAGATCTTTGATGGCTTCAACAACATCATTAGATGTAATATTATCTTCCAATAACTTCTTTTGTTCAAGGGAAAGTTCTGGTAGATTTATATCAGAGAAGAATGCATCTGCTGTTTCCGGGTTGAAGTTATTAGATGAAGTATATAATAAGGTCAGATGTGAATGAAATTTCTGAACTATTTTTTTGGGATTGCAAGTGTAGACATCTTTTGCCAGTTTTAGGCGAATTGGTTTGAAGGGTTTGTTCAGAGAATTCAGTGTACGTGCAAGGTAGGTACCCGATTTATTGGCTTTCATAAAATAGTTGTGTCTTGAACGTTTATAGGATTTTTCCACTGCTTCAGTAAGAAATAGATCGTATGCAACTCGAGTCTTGTCTAATCGGGATTTTGTTAATGTTGATGGATTGTCTTGATGGGCTATAAAGGCTGTATTAAATTCCCTTTCCAGTTTACGAGCCAGTGTCTTCGGTTCGCGTTTAAATATGGCTGATTGTTTCTGAATTGTGTTACGTATAACTGGTTTATGGGCTTCCCAAAGAGTTAGTGTGCTAATTTCTGGGCTAGAATTGAGGGTTATATATTCTTTAATGGCTTGTTCAATGGTTTGGCGATGAGATGGGTGTTTGAGTAGGATATCTGGGAGATTCCAAGTAGGGTCGTGGCCTTTGGGTAATGTTGATTTAATGGAAGTAAGTACTGCATTATGGTCGGACCATGGGATAGGGACTATATCTGCTGCTATGATTTCAGGGAGCATACCTATGGTCAGGAATATGTGGTTAATCCTTGAAAATGTTTTATGTGGGTGGGAGTAGTAGGTATATTTCAGTTTAGTTGGATTAACTTCTCTCCATGAATCAACCAAGTTATATTTGGATAGAATTTGTGAAAAAGATTTTTTAGATGTAATTTGGGATGGTGCGTATGGGGATTTATCCAGAAATGGGAGGAGGACCTGGTTAGAGTCACCACACAGCATAACTGTTCCTATCTTATGATCATTCACAACTTGTAGTAAATGTGACATAAATGGATTAGGTTGTTTATTTGGTGCATAGTAGGAAACTACTGTTATTGCCTGGTCAACAATGTGGCTCGTAAGAATTAGATAACGTCCTTCAGGATCTTTTATTTGAGATTGAAGTGTAAATGGGGTAGAGCGATAAAAGGCTATGAGAGTACCCCGTTGCTTGGAGGCAGCCGAGGCCGTATATGTTTGCGGATAGAAATTGGAAATAAATTTTGGTGTGGAGGTATTCGTGAAGTGGGTTTCTTGTAAGCAAACTATGTGAGCCTTTTTGGCATGAAATATACGGAATGCCTTGGTTCATTTCTGGGGGATGTTTAGTCCCTGAACATTCAGGGACAGAATGTTTAATGGTGCCATGGCAGTCGGATGGACAAAGGGGACTTACCCGTTACCAGGTTATTCAGGTCATTCGATGCCATCCAAGTGAACTCGAAGAGGGGGAGAAAAGGAGGATTGAAGATGAGTACTATAATCGGGCTGCTTAAGTCAGTTGATACAATCCAGGTGGACTTGAAGGAAGAGGAGAGAAAAGGAATAGAGGTGAGTACTGAAGTGAGGAAAATAAATAAAACAGAAATGGTTAGAGAAAATAATAAGAAATTCAACAGAAAAACACATTCAAACATATCCCGTGAGTAGGGACAAAAATCACCCTCAGGGGAAAGGGTGCTTCCGTCAGACTTCCACATATTATGTGGCTGAATGAGGGAGGCAAAATAGGGCACACGGATCTCCCGTTCGTGGGAGGAGAGCCTTCTAATGAAAGCTTCTTATTAATGTACCTAACTGTAAACCACACGACTTATAATGAAAACTATTAAAGTTAACTATAATAGGTAAAAAGGGGGCAACAGGGAAAATGGGAAATAAGAGAATGGCATCTGACTACCCCAGGGTTTCCTGGTATGGAAGTAAGATGTGCTAAGGGAGTGATTAAGGGATTTGGGGGGGTGAAAACTGGATCAGTTAACAATAAGGGTATAACAGAAGGATCTACCAGGAAAGGTAGAGTGAGGAATTCCTAAAATTACAGTGCCAAAACTACCTTAAAACTTCCTAATGATAGGCTAGCGGTCAGCAAAGTCATAAAAATTAAAACGAATGGGACCTTTGGTCATAATACTTCTTATGAATGCCAAAAGACCTTACAGTTATGTCCATTACTTGGGACAAAAATTATCCAGAATATAAAAAAAATATATATATATATATATATATATACATACATACATACACACATATATACATATACATACACATACATATAAAAATAAATAATAATAAAAAAACACTATGCATGCAATGGGTTAAGCAAAGAACTTAAAACTATGATTATAATTTATAAATGCAGTCTTGGTGAGTCAACTGAAACAGAGAAAATTGAAAGTAAAGGTTGAGCATGCAAATCTGGAGGACAAAAAGGGAAACAGGATGTAGCGTCTTGAATTGGAGAACTAAAAGGGATAAGGTGAAGCCCTGAGATTCTTTAGAAAGACTAGAAAGGGTGAAAAAAGAGTCAATTTCACAGTTATAGGAGCATCCTTCAGTCCATAGAATCATTTCGTTCCTGAGGAGGTGATGTGTAGCGACCTCTCTTGTGAGTTGGATGGGTACCATTTTTCAGGTTGGGATGGGAAGGGTTTCCTGCGGATGAAAGAGATGTTGATCTCCTGCGGGTTGGGGTATTTCGTGGGACTGGTTCCATGAGATTCAGGTCTAAGAGGGTTTGCTGGAGTTCATCAAAGGATCTACAGGTGTATTTCTTCCCTTTTGTAGGCAAAGCGTAGGGAAAATGGGAACCCCCACTGATAGATGATGTTGTGGCGCTGTAATTCCAGGAGAAGGGGCTTCATTGCTCGCCTTTTTTGCAATCGTTATCTGGGACAAGTCAGCAAATAATTGTGTAGCGGGTACTTACTTTCCCGGGTGCATTTTTTGAATCTGGCTGTGACATCAGTGCTATGTTCCCTGTGGTCCACGAGGTGGCGCTGTCACTGTGACCGGAGGGGCGAATATCACTGTGTGCCGAGGCCCTTTTTGTCCTCTCTCGGCAGCAGTATGGTGGGGCAGGGAACCCGCCGTGCTTGCTGGGGGAAGGTATAAAGGGGCCGGCCATCTTGGTCACGGGGTCTTCGTCCCAAGCACCTTCAGCTTGCGGACGTGGGTTCGTGCTCGTCCCCTAGGAGGCCTCGGCCTAGGGGACCAACGGAGATCGTGTTCCACCTCAGGCACCTTCAGTCCTGGGGTGAGGTACTTACAAGAAGGTCCGGAGCTCAGTGCCCAACACTGAGTTCCGTGAGGGAAGGGTCCTAAGGCACTTCGGGGATGGAGGCCTGAATCTGAGTAAGACGCAATGGACCGGGGAGAGCTCCTCACTCGAAGACCCGGTGCAGCAGACTGCCGGTGACGGGTGAGTCTCTTGTCGGAGACCGTCCAGAAGGATCCCCTTCACCTCGTGCGGAGACCATAGCCCACTCTCCAGGAGGAGAGTGGAGGACCGAATTTGTGTCTGGGCCTATTCACACTCACACCTCATTTTCTGTTCTATCTATCAAGGAAGTCCCTGTATGTTGTGTTCTAATAAAGGAGTGGTGGACTTTAATGGTGTGACGCTCACTTCCTGGCGGACGAAGTTCACGGTGACTCTTGGAGGGAGGATCTGGGTGCACAGCACAGACCCGAAGGTAAACAAGACATTGCTGATACCACAGGTATTCCTACGTGGTGGAAGCTAGGCGTAGCCCACCCGCTCTCTCTCTCTCCCCCATCAGATACCCCTAGACAAGAGACAGTGCGAGTCGCACGGAGAGAGAAGAGGGGAAGGCGCTACAATTGAAAGTCATTGCCATGGAAATTCAGCTGCTTTTTTGTCCCTGGCAGACGCTAGGAGCTGTTCCTTTGTGCGATAAAAATGTAATTTCACTATTATATTGCGTGGGGGGCCATCAGGCTTTTTTTGCAGCCAGGGCTCGGTGGATCCTGTCAAATTCTAACCTCTCAGTAGGAATGGCTGGTTGCAATTCCTGGAACAAAGCAGTTATGGTGGATTGTAGGTCAGTGATAGTTTTAGGAATTACCCTGATACGTAGGTTAGACCTTCTGGCCCTATTCTCATGGTCTTCAAGTTTGGTTTGAAGCAATAAGTTTTCCTCTTTGAGGTTCTCTATTTCCATAGAGTGTTCAAGAGAGATGTTTTCCAAATCATCTACTTTAAGTTCTAGTGTTGCTGTGCGCTTACCAAGTTCTCTTATTTCTCTGGTGAGATTAGCTGTAATTTGATCTGATGTTTGTTTTAAGGCTTTGTTCAACATGTGTTCAAATTGCTTTAATACAGCTGGAGTTACATGAGAAATCTGTATGGGGTCTTGTGAGGTAAATAGTTCACTGTCAGAATCAGCTGGGGAGTCAGGTTGTGTCAGGCTTTGTCGGTGAGAGCGCATAAAGGCTGTGTATGAAGAGGGGGGAGGTGCCATTTTAGCTGCAGTTTTCCCTTTCATGTGGGGATTCTTTAACTTCGCACAGCCGCCTCCCAAAGCCATAGTTTCCCCCACAAATTGACCAGAATAGTCCCGGGTACTAGCATAACCCCGTGGGTATGTCCAAATACTTGCGGGTTATGTGGAAATATTGGCTCTCCTCCTGAACGGTGTGGAGCTCTAACTCTGCATGACTGCACTGCTAGACTCCACGCATGCACCTCCTCTCTAAGCCTTTATTTCAAACCCAGTGTTTTTAAAAGGACATGTGTTTTGCCATGCAGGGTAAAGCAAAGGTTTAACTTCAAAGATTGCCACATAGCTAGTTATATTTTCACTCCTATTTGCTCTCACATTTTGCCTAGTATTTATTGGTATTGGATACATGTGAGTGACTTATAATTCCCCCTTCCCATATGACAGCAATGGTGCTTGGTGGTTAAAAGTGGTGCCTGCGCTTTATACCCAAAGCTGTTTTTGTATGCTGATTACAAGGCTTATTAACCACTTCCTGCCCGGCCTATAGTCATATGACGGCCGCAGGAACCCTTTGTCCCTCCGGGCGGCCGTCATATGACGTCCTGGGATTCCCCGCAGTGTGGGGTGCGCGTGCCGCATCACTGGGGACCCAATGCGCGTGCCCGGAGGCAGCGATGTCCGCCGGGCACCCGCGATTGCTCGTCACAGAGCCAGGGACATGGATCTCTGTGTGTAAACACAGAGATCCACGTCCTGTCAGGGAGAGGAGACCGATGGTGTGTCCCTTGTACATAGGGACATCGATCGGTCACCTCCCCCAGTCAATCCCCTCCCCCTACAATTAGAATCACTCCCTAGGGAACACATTTAACCCCTTTATCGCCCCTAGTGTTAACCCCTTCCCTGCCAGTCACATTTATACAGTAATCAGTGCATATTTATAGCACTGTTTGCTGTATAAATGTGAATGGTCCCAAAATAGTGTCAAACGTGTCCGATCTGTCCGCCGCAATATCGCAGTCCTGACAAAAATCGCAGATAACTGCCATTACTAGTAAAAAAAATAAAATAAAAAAAAATTGTAAAAAAAATAAAAAAATAAATAAAAATAAATGTCATAAATCTATCCCCTATTTTGTAGGCGCTATAACTTTTGTGCAAACCAATCAATATACGCTTATTGCGATTTTTTGAGAAAAAAAATAGTTTTTAAAAAAAAAAGTTGGGATATTTATTATAGCAAAATTGACAGTCTTTTTTTGTTTATAGTGCAAAAAATAAAAACCACGGAGATGACCAAATACCACCAAAAGAAAGCTCTATTTTTGTGGGAAAAAAAGGACATCAATTTTGTTTGGGAGCCACGTCGCACGACCGCGCAATTGTCATTCAAAGCGTGACAGTGCCGAAAGCTAAAAATTGGCCTGGGCAGGAAGGGGGTGAAAATGCCCGGTATTGAAGTGGTTAATTTAGGCTCAGTTAACACCTTAAACGGCCGCGGATCACTGTTCTCCATTTCAAGGACGAATCAGGGCTGAATCTTTGCCTAAAGTCGGCCCTGAAATGGAGCCAAAGACACACAGCGTTTCGTGCAGTGCGCTCCGCAGCCGCCCCGGAGATATGTGAACTGGCTCCATAGAGAGCCGGTCACATTCTCCTGCTCTGCGAATTGGATGTGGGGAAACCCACATCCAATTCCCATAAGTGTGAAGCCAGCCATCTAGGCTTCACTATATTCAGTATATCGTGACCCACTAACCTGTGATCAAATGTACAGGCATTGATATCTAGAATATGTGAAGCACATGCTTATTCCAGCCAGTGACTGAATAGCTTGTGAAGCCAGGATTAGTCAGGTAGCCTCATATACTGCAACTCTTCATCTCATCAAATTATCTGTCATGGAGATCCTGCCAGAAACAGGCGCCCCGGACTTCCTGGTCTCCGTTCGCGCGTGCGTCCAGCGGGTGGCACCAGAGAGACTATTTAAACCTGTCAGTTACAGACAGTCCCTGCTGTCTGCTCTACAGCGTTGTGTGCTAAACCCTGATCTGAGACCATACCTGTGCTAAAAGACCCGGCTTACCTTGACCAACCTGTTATCTGCCTGCACCCGACCCCGGCTTGTTGTGACTACCCTTTGCCTGCACCCTGTACTTCTGCTGCCCGCCTGATATCTGACCCGGCCTGTTTACTACCCTGTTCCTGGTTCCGATCCAGTTTGCTTAACCGATCCAGTCTGCTGAGCTGTCTCAGATCCAGCCTGCTAAGCTGAACCTGCCTGCTAGCTGATCCTGTCTGCTGTGCTTCTTCCGATCCAGTCTGCAAGACCGATCCAGTCTGCTGTGCTACTTCCGATCCAGCCTGCTAGCCGTTCCAGTTCCGGTATTCTGCAAGGAAGCTTCCGGGTGTTTGAATCACCACCTCACCACAGTTGATCCTGCCAGGCACCCGTGCCACTCCTTACTCCTGTGCCAACTGTCACCTTACCAGGGGGCCGGGATTGGGGGGCGTAAGGGAGGCCATCCCCTGCAATTCGGGCTCACTACCATCAGGTATGTGACAGTAGCAGACAGCCATGCCTGAGCCTGAGCAGGGAGCCTCCCCTATGGAAGATCTGTGTCAGCATCTGGCAGATCTAACCGAAGCAGTCAAGGACCTTCAACAAAACTACACCCGGCTGGAAGAACGGTTACTGGTTCTTCCCAACCCTACCGGAACCAAAGGACTTCCCCATGCTTCCACCTCTTACGCTGGGACTGAACCAACCCAAACAATAGTAATGCTTCCTCCAGAACCTAGGGTCCCTGCACCCGAAAGATTTTCCGGAAATCGAAGTAGCTTTAGGGCTTTTCGCAACTCCTGCAAACTATACTTCACCCTCCAGCCACGAACCTTCGCTCTGGAAATCACTAAAGTGGGCTTTGTTGTTTCCCTGCTTAGCGGGGACCCCCAAGCCTGGGCCCACCGTCTCCTGGAACGAAAGGACATAGTTCTGACCAACCTTCCCTCCTTCTTTGACGCTATGGCTCAGCTATACGAGGATCCCCAGCTTTCAGCAACTGCAGAAGCAGCCTTGCATATCCTTCAGCAGGGACGCAGGGCAGCAGAGGACTACGTGGCCGAGTTTAGGCGGTGGAGCGCAGATACGGACTGGAACAATGCCGCTCTCCGTCATTAGTTCCGCATGGGACTCTCTGATTCTCTGAAAGATGAGCTGGCTAGAGTTGGGGTGCCACAGACCTTGAATGCGTTGATCGATTTAAGCATACAGATCGATCGACGCCTAAGAGAACGAAGAGCTGAGAGAGCTACAGGGTTCTCTCACCCAACCTGGATGCTCCCAAGGGCTCCAAGTCATCTGCACCCAGTACCCTCTGCATCACCAGCTTCCGCACCCAACGCACCTGAGCCCATGCAGCTTGGGGTTCTTCGTCCTTCCCTTACCTCGGAGGAGCGACAACGTCGTCGGATGAACAATCTGTGTCTGTATTGCGGAGAGCCTGGACATTACGTTAGGAACTGCCCTCTGAAGCTCCGTAAATGTCTCTCTATGATTCCTGAATACACGGATCCTATAGCCAAGACCGCATCTCATCTGGCCCTTTCAGTCTCATCGCAGCTTTCAGGAAAGACCCTACCAACCCCCGCCATTATTGATTCTGGGGCCTGCAGTTGTTTCATGGACTCTTCATTCGCTGCTAAACATCGGATTCCTCTCCTTCCCAAGACCCATGGACTCTCTGTTCACCTGGCTGATGGGTCTGCTATTAAATCCGGCCCTGTAGTTCTAGAGACTGCTCCTATTCCTGCTGTCATTTCCAGCTCCCACCATGAACTGTTACGTATGGACATCATCTCTTCTCCATTATTCCCTGTGATCCTCGGTATGCCCTGGCTGCAAGCTCACAACCCTGCCATCAACTGGGCCACAGGGGAAGTCACCTTTTCGTCATCTTACTGCCAGCAGTTCTGTGGCTCTCACACCCCTCATGGGCCGTCTAACCTGCTCTGCCTGGATTCAGAAGCTGAATTACGTCAGTCTATTCCAGAAGTCTATCATGAGTACCTGGATGTATTCAGTAAACAACGGGCGGAGGTTCTACCACCCCATCGAGCCTACGACTACCCCATTGAACTATTACCTGGGGCTGAAATCCCATTTGGAAGGATTTTTCCGTTGACAGAGGTTGAACAGGGGGCACTAAGGGAATACGTTGACGAGAACCTGAAGAAGGGGTTTATTCGCCCATCCACGTCTCCAGCAGGCGCGGGCATCTTTTTCGTCGAGAAAAAGGACCATACCCTTCGTCCTTGCGTGGATTTACCGCAAATTAAATAAAATTACGGTGAAGAACCGTTATCCCCTTCCTTTGATGCCAGAGTTATTCCAGAGACTGGGGGCTGCCAATGTCTTCACCAAGCTTGATCTCCGTGGAGCCTATAATTTGGTCCGCATCAGGGATGGAGATGAGTGGAAGACTGCTTTCCGTACTCGATTTGGGCACTTCGAGTATTTGGTGATGCCTTTCGGGTTGTGCAATGCCCCCGCCACGTTTCAATACCTCATTAACCACTTAACGACCGCCCACTGTAAATATACGTCGGCAGAATGGCACTGACAGGCAGAATCACGTACATATACGTGATTGCCTTTGTATAGTTGGGGGGTCCGGTCGGACCCCCCTTCTTTACAGTGGGTGGTCGTTTTACCTTCGGGAGCGATCCGGCATGAGGGGACGGCCGTTCGATTCCGGCCCCCCCTCTCGATCGCTCTCGGCGAATGAGAGAGCTTCCCCTGCCTGCCAGGCAGGAGGAAGTGATGTCATCTCTCCTGCGGCGCTCACATATACCGAGCGCCGTACAGGAGAAGATGCAGGTTAGTACACAAAACAGCACACTGACACCAGGACACATAGGCACATAAATCGCCCCCCCAGGCCCCCCCAGACACCCCCAGATCACCCCCCAGATCACCCCCCAGCCCCCAGTCACAGTGTCACTGATTGCAGTGACCATTTATTTAGTGATCACTGCAATCAGTGACATTTGTGACTGTAAAAGTGTCACTACATTTAGTTTTAGGTCCAGTGTAGCCCCCTAACCCCCCCCTAATAAAGGTTTAACCCCCTGATCACCCCCCAGATAACCCTTTCACCCCCTAGCACCGCCGTCGCTATGCGATCATTTTTCTGATCGATGTCTTAGCGTCGGTGATGCTGATCGGTAGCCAGTAATTTTTTTTAGGTTCGCCGCAGGTTTTTATAGCGTCGGGTACCCCCATATATTACCTAATAAAGGTTTAACCCCCTTGATCGCCCCCCAGGTAACCCTTTCACCCCCTATCACCACTGTCACTAAGCGATAATTTTTCTGATCGCTGTCTTAGCGTCGGTGATGCAGATCGGTAGCCAGTAATTTTTTTTAGGTTCGCCGCAGGTTTTTATAGCGTCAGGTACCCCAATATATTACCTAATAAAGGTTTAACCCCCTTGATCGCCCCCCAGGTAACCCTTTCACCCCCTATCACCACTGTCGCTAAGCGATCATTTTTCTGATCGCTGTCTTAGCGTCGGTGATGCAGATCGGTAGCCAGTAATTTTTTTTAGGTTCGCCGCAGGTTTTTATAGCGTCAGGTACCCCCATATATTATCTAATAAAGGTTTAACCCCCTGATCGCCCCCCAGGTAACCCTTTCACCCCCTATCACCACTGTCGCTAAGCGATCGTTTTTATGATCGTTGTCTTAGTGTCGGTGATGCCGATAGGTAGCCAGTAATTTTTTTTTAGGTTCGCCGTCAGGTTTTTATATAGCGTCAGGTACCCCCATATATTACCTAATAAAGCTTTTAACCCCCTAATTGCCCCTAGTTAACCCTTTCACCAGTGATCATCATATAAGTGTTACGGGTGACGCTGGTTAGTTAGTTTGCTTTTTATAGTGTCAGGGCACCCGCCGTATATAACCCAATAAAGGTTTAACCCCCTGATCGCCCGGCGGGTGATATCAATTAGGTTTTAGCGTCAGAGAGGGTCTGCGTCACACCCCAGGCAGCGTCAGGTTAGTGCCAGTAGCGCTAACACCCACGCGTTAAGCATACACCCCCCTTAGTGGTATAGTATCTGAACAGATCAATATCTGATCTGATCAGATGCATACTAGCGTCCCCAGCAGTTTAGGGTTCCCAAAAACGCAGTGTTAGCGGGATCAGCCCAGATACATGCTAGCACCTGCGTTTTGCCCCTCCGTCCAGCCCAGGCCACCCAAGTGCAGTATCGATCGATCACTGTCACTTGCAAAACACAACACACATAACTGCAGCATTCGCAGAGACAGGCCTGATCCCTGCGACTCCAGTGCTGTAGGAGGTGATTTCGCCACCACAGTTAAAAAAAAAAAAGCATATATGCCGAAGCATTGGGGCAGCAGGGGCGGAGGAGCGATTTTGCTCCTAATGCCGCGTACATACGGTCGAAATTCCGACGGAGGCTTGCCCGTGGAAAAGTCTGACCATGTGTACGCGGCATAACTTTTGCGGGAAGATGCCCCCATGCTTCGGCATATATAAATGGTGCATGTATGCCCATCATTAGAAGTGGGTGGATGAAGGGCGGTATTCTAATGGTGGGCATACCCACCGATCAATCTTTTTTTTTCGTTCAGCCAACAGGCTGCATGAAAAAAAAGATTACAATACATGTCCAAAAAGGACCAGCAACGTACTGGTATGTTGCTGGACTTTGAATGTTTATACCAGAATGATGCCTGCGGGTTTAGGTATCATCTTGGTATCATTCTTTTCAGCCAGCGGCCGGCTTTCTTGTAAAAGCAATCCTAGTGGCTAATTAGCCTCTGGACTGCTTTTACAAGCAGTGGGAGGGAATGTCCCCCCCCCGGATATAAAAAGCGCCATTGGGAAATTGGGAAAGCATTTTATCACACCGATCTTGGTGTGGTCAGATGCTTTGAGGGCAGAGGAAAGATCTAGGGTCCAATAGACCCCAGTTTTTTCAAAAAAGAGTACCTGTCATTACCTATTGCTATCATAGGGGATATTTACATTCCCTGAGATAACAATAAAAATGTTAAAAAAAAAAAATATGGAAGCAACAGTTTAAAAATAAGATAAAAAAGCAAAATTAATAATAAAAAAAAAAAAAAAAAAAGCACCCCTGTCCTGCCCTGCTTATGCCCAATGGCGAACGCAAGCGTTGGTCTGGCGTCATATGTAAACAGCAATTGCACCATGCATGTGAGGTATCACCGCGAAGGTCAGATCGAGGGCAGTAATTTTAGCAGTAGATCTCCTCTGTAAATCTAACGGGGTAACCTGTAAAGGCTTTTAAAGGCTTTTAAAAATGTATGTAGTTTGTCGCCAATGCGCGTTTGTGCGAAATTTTAAAGCATGTCGTGTTTGGTATCTATGTACTCGGCCTAAGATCATCTTTTTTATTTCATCAAACATTTGGGCAATATAGTGTGTTTTAGTGCGTTAAAATTAAAAAAAGTGTATTTTTTCCCCAAAAAATGCGTTTGATAAATCGCTGCGCAAATACTGTGTAGAAAAAAAATGCAACACCCACCATTTTATTCTGTAGGGCCTTTGCTTTAAAAATATATATAATGTTTGGGGGTTCAACATAATTTTCTTGCAAAAAAAAAATGTTTTCATTTAAACAAAAAGGCCTCGTACACACGGCCGAGATTCTCGTTGAAAAAAACTTGTCGTTTTTTTTGACGAGATTCTTGGACAAGAAACTTGTCCCGGCCGAGTGTACACACGCGCGGTTCTTTGAAAGGAGCGTACGCGGTGACGTCATCGACTACGTCGAGCATGCGCTCGTCACATTCAATGCCGTCGCCGCCATCTTGGTATACCCTACGTATGCCTAGGAAGCTACCGCGCATGCGTCGAATTCATTTCGAACATGCGCGGGCTTCCGGGAGGACAGGTAAGTGTACACACACTCACTTTTCTCGTCGAGAAACATGCCGACGAGAATCTCGACGAGAAAATAGAGAGCAGCTTCTCTATTTTCTCGTCGAGGTTTCTTGTCGGTTTTCTCGACGAGAAACCCGATAGCAGCGTACACACGACCGATTTACTCGGCAAGACCTCTCTGCCAGCAAGTTTCTTGCTGGTTCTTGCCGAGAAAATCGGACGCGTGTACGAGGCCAAAGTGTCAAAAAGGGCTTTGTCTTCAAGTGGTTAGAAGAGTGGATGTAAGCTTCCTAATGTTGTGTATAAAATGCCAGAACAGTTCAAAACCCCCCCAAATGACCCCATTTTGGAAAGTAGACACCCCAAGCTATATACTGAGAGGCATGTCGAGTCCATGGAATATTTTATATGTTGACACAAGTTGCGGAAAAAAGACAATTTTTTTTTTTTTTTTGCACAAAGTTGTCACTAAATGATATATTGCTCAAACATGCCATGGGCATATGTGGAATTACACCCCAAAATACATTCTGTTGCTTCTCCTGAGTACGGGGATACCACATGTGTGAGACTTTTTGGGAGCCTAGCCGCGTACGGGACCCCAAAAACCAATCACCGCCTTCAGGCTTTCTAAGGGTGTCAATTTTTGATTTCACTTCTCACTGCCTATCACAGTTTCAGAGGCCATGGAATGCCCAGATGGCACAAACCCCCCCCCCCAAATGACCCCATTTTGGAAAGTAGAGACACCAAGCTATTTGCTGAGAGGTATTGTGAGTATTTTGCAGATCTCGCTTTTTGTCACAAAGTTTTGAAAATTGAAAAAAAAAAAGAAAAAAAAAATGTTCTTTCTTCATTTTCAAAAACAAATGAGAGCTGTAAAATACTCACCATGCCTCTCAGCAAACAGCTTGGGGTGTCTACTTTCCAAAATGGGGTCATTTGGGGGGGTTTTGTGCTATTTTGGCATTTTATGGCCTTCGAAACTGTGATAGGTAGTGAGGAGTCAAATCAAAAATTTGTGCCTAGAAATCCTGAAGGCGGTGATTGGTTTTCGTGGTCCCGTACGCGGCTGGGCTCCTAAAAAGTCCCACACATGTGGTATCCCCGTACTCAGGAGAAGCAGCAAAATTTATTTTGGGGTGCAATTCCACATATAACCATGGCATGTGTGAGCAATATATCATTTAGTGACAACTTTTTGTAATTTTTATTTTTATTTTATTTTTTGTCATTATTCAATCACTTGGGACAAAAAAAAAATATTCAATGGGCTCAACAGGCCTCTCAGCAATTTCCTTGGGGTGTATACTTTCTAAAATGGGGTCATTTGGGGGGGGGGGGGTTTGTGCTATTTTGGCATTTTATGGCCTTCAAAACTGTAATAGGTAGTGAGGAGTGAAATCAAAAATTTGCGCCCTTAGAAATCCTGAAGGCGGTGCTTGGTTTCCGGGGTCCCGTACGTGGCTAGGCTCCTAAAAAGTCCCACACATGTGGTATCCCCGTACTCAGGAGAAGCAGCAGAATGTATTTTGGGGTGCAATTTCACATATAACCATGGCATGTGTGAGCAATATATAATTTAGTGACAACTTTTTGTAATTTTTTTTTTTTTTTGTCATTATTCAATCACTTGGGACAAAAAAAAAATATTCAATGGGCTCAACATGCCTCTCAGCAATTTCCTTGGGGTGTCTACTTTCTAAAATGGGGTCATTTGGGGGGGTTTTGTACTGCCCTGCCATTTTAGCACCTCAAGAAATGAGATAGGCAGTCATAAATTTAAAGCTGTGTAAATTCCAGAAAATGTACCCTAGTTTGTAAACGCTATAACTTTTGCGCAAACCAATAAATATACGCTTATTGACATTTTTTTTACTAAAGACATGTGGCTGAATACATTTTGGCCTAAATGTATGACTAAAATTGAGTTTATTTGATTTTTCTTATAACAAAAAGTAGAAAATATCATTTTTTTTCAAAATTTTCGGCCTTTTTCCGTTTATATCGCAAACAATAAAAATCGCAGAGGCAATCAAATACCATTAAAAGAAAGCTCTATTTGTGGGAAGAAAAGGACGCAAATTTCGTTAGGGTACAACATTGCATGTCCGCACAATTTACAGTTAAAGCAGCGCAGTGCAAAATTCTGAATTCACCTCTGGTCCTTTAGCTACCAAATGGTCCGGGGCTTAAGTGGTTAATGATGCCCTTCGGGACTTTCTGGACTTATTTGTTATCGTCTATCTAGACGACATATTAATTTTCTCTTCCTCCCTCGAATCCCATCGCAGGCATGTCAAGAGTGTGTTAGCCCGGCTTCGACAACATTGCCTGTATGCGAAAGCCGAAAAATGTGTGTTCGAGCAGGGAAGTATACCATTCTTGGGATTAATCATCTCCAGTGAAGGCAACGAAATGGACCCCCAGAAGATTGCTGCAATCCTAGACTGGCCAGTCCCTACAGACAAGAAGGGAATCCAACGTTTTGTCGGTTTTGCCAATTTTTACCGCAAGTTCATCAGAGGATTCTCGGTCATCATTGCACCAATCACTCAATTAACCCAACAGGGGAACTGCTTCCATTGGTCCTCCGAGGCCCAAAAGGCCTTTGAGGCCCTTAAGGGACTTTTTACCTCTGCTTCCGTCTTGAAGCATCCGGATTCCTCTTTACCATTCGTCCTCGAGGTAGACGCATCCAAAATCGCTGTAGGGGCAATATTGTCCCAGAGACAAGGAACCAAGGCCCTGCTTCACCCAGTGGCCTTCTTCTCACGCAAGTTGTCAACAGCAGAGAGGAACTACAATGTGGGGGATCGGGAGTTGCTGGCGATTAAGTCTGCGCTAGAAGAATGGCGCTATCTGCTGGAGGGAGCTGCCCATCCAATTCTGATATTTACTGACCATAAGAACCTGGAATATCTGAGATCCGCAAAGAGACTGAAACCACGACAAGCCAGATGGGCGCTCTTTTTCTCCAGTTTTTCGTTCCATGTCACGTATCGTCCAGGCTCCAAGAACACTAAGCCTGACGCCTTGTCTCGGATGTTTCACAAACCCAAAGAAGTTTCTCTTCCGGATACCATCCTTGCCCCTGGGAATTTCCTCTTGCTTCAGGAAAACTTGCTCTCCAGACTTAAACAAGCCTCCGCAGGGCAGTTGCCCTCTCCTGAATTGGAACTGCAGGTTAAGGACGGGTTGCTCTGGCATAAGGACAAGATCTATATCCCCGAGGATCTACGAGTATCTGTCCTGGAACTCTGCCACGACCATGTATTAGCCGGGCACTTTGGCATAGCGAAGACCACCGACTTGGTACAGCGTACCTTTTGGTGGCCTCAATTACGGGAAGATTGTAAAGAATTTGTGGAGTCCTGCACTACCTGCATCAGGAACAAGACTCATAGAACCAAGGCCTGGGGCTTATTAAGACCTTTGCCTGTTCCAGACAGACCATGGAGGATGTTATCCATAGACTTCATTGTCGAGTTACCTCCAGCAGAAGATCATACCACTATCTTTGTGATAGTCAATCGTCTGTCCAAAATGGCACACTTTATTCCTATGAAAGGCACTCCCTCTGCCCCTGAAACAGCACAGGCATTTATCAAGGAAATCGTCAGACTCCACGGGGTACCAGCCAACATTGTTTCAGATCGAGGGGTACAGTTCACCTCCCACTTCTGGAGGTCCCTCTGTAAGGCCTTGGATATAGAACTGTCATTCTCTTCCGCCTATCACCCCCAGACCAATGGACAGACTGAGAGGACTAACCAAACTCTGGAGCAGTACCTGCGCTGCTTCTCCTCTTTTACACAAGATAACTGGATTTCCCTGCTTCCTTTGGCCGAATTCGCCTACAACAACTCCATCCACTCCGCCACCAAGCAGACCCCGTTCTTTGCCAACTTTGGTTTTCACCCTTCATTCCTACCCAATTCTCTTCCCGAATGTGCAGTGCCAGCAGTACAGGAGAAAATAAATTTATTTTCCACCAATAACCAACTTTTGCAGGAAACTATGACCAGGACCCAGGAACACAACAAATTAACTTTTGACAAGAAGAGACGGGGTGAGTTGGTACTGGTACCCGGTGACCTGGTGTGGCTGTCTACAGTGAACTTGAGGATGGCATGCCCTTCAAAGAAATTGGGTCCCAAGTTCCTAGGACCTTTTTGGTTAAAAGGAAAATCAATGAAGTGGCTTTTGAACTGGAACTCCCGGATTCACTGAAGATCCACCCAGTATTCCATGTGTCACTGTTGAAACCATCTATTTCAAATCCCTTTCCTGGCCGAAGCTCTGTTACCCCTGACCCTGTTATTATAGACGGGGAAGAGGAGTTTGAAGTAGAGGCTATCCTGGATTACAGGAGGAGAAGGAACCAGAACCAGTTTTTGATAAAGTGGAAGGGGTATGGACCCGAAGAGAATTCTTGGGAGCCCGAGGGGAACATCCACGCTAAGAGTCTGGTACAGTCCTTTAAAAGGTCTCACCCTGAAAAGTTCGCCCGGGTGGGCAATGTCATGGAGATCCTGCCAGAAACAGGCGCCCCGGACTTCCTGGTCTCCGTTCGCGCGTGCGTCCAGCGGGTGGCGCCAGAGAGACTATTTAAACCTGTCAGTTACAGACAGTCCCTGCTGTCTGCTCTACAGCGTTGTGTGCTAAACCCTGATCTGAGACCATACCTGTGCTAAAAGACCCGGCTTACCTTGACCAACCTGTTATCTGCCTGCACCCGACCCCGGCTTGTTGTGACTACCCTTTGCCTGCACCCTGTACTTCTGCTGCCCGCCTGATATCTGACCCGGCCTGTTTACTACCCTGTTCCTGGTTCCGATCCAGTTTGCTTAACCGATCCAGTCTGCTGAGCTGTCTCAGATCCAGCCTGCTAAGCTGAACCTGCCTGCTAGCTGATCCTGTCTGCTGTGCTTCTTCCGATCCAGTCTGCGAGACCGATCCAGTCTGCTGTGCTACTTCCGATCCAGCCTGCTAGTCGTTCCAGTTCCGGTATTCTGCAAGGAAGCTTCCGGGTGTTTGAATCACCACCTCACCACAGTTGATCCTGCCAGGCACCCATGCCACTCCTTACTCCTGTGCCAACTGTCACCTTACCAGGGGGCCGGGAGTGGGGGCCGTAAGGGAGGCCCTCCCCTGCAATTCGGGCTCACTACCATCAGGTACGTGACATTATCTCTGGTAGCTGCTATATTTCCTTCCTCACAACTCACTTCCAGGCAGGGGCGGATCCAGAGTCTTTTCTCGGGAGGGGCACTGCCAAAAACTATGTTTTTTTGTGGGAAATTTATCGGGGAAATGGCTGGTGTCGGCACTTCAATCATCCCGGGACCATGGTTGTTATGGTGTCAGGATGATTGAAGCGCATTATTTCTATTATTACATTGTAATATAAAATTAAATAGTTCAATGCAGAATCAGTGGGAGTCCCGGGTGTGTCACTTGCCACCGTCGCCTGCAATTAGTGGGAGCCCTGAGATAGTCACTTGCCACACGTTGCGGATTGTCACTTGCCACGTCACCTGCCACATCTTGTGGATTGTCACTTGCCACACCTTGTGGATTGTCACTTGCCACATCACCTGCCACACCTTGTGGATTGTCACTTGCCACGTCACCTGCCACACCTTGCTGATTGTCACTTGCCTGCCACCAGATGCAGATTGTCATTTGCCACATCACCTGACACAATTTGCGGATTGTCACTTGCCACGTCGCCTGCCACACCTTGCGGATTGTCACTAACTTGCCTGCTAAGGTGTAGTTTTGGTTGTCTCTTGCTGTGTCCCAGACTCCCAGAGTCAGGCAGCAGAGAGATAATGTAATCTCTCTGCTGCCTGCACAGTGAGGGCGGAAGTCACCGCAGGAATGCAGGGCAGGCACGGGCGGTGAGAGATGATCTCATCTCTCTGCTCCCCCGCTCCCGGCTAGCTGATTGGCCAGCTGCCAGACTGAGCCTGCTCTCTCACTCTCACCTGCGCTGCCAACACACTGAGCAGCATGGTCTGCCCACGAACCGCGCCGCCCGCCCACAAACCGCAAGCGGAGTTGCCCGCTTTCTTACCCGTCTGTGGAGCCGCACGCTATCGCACCTGCCCGCAGAGTGGCCCGATGTGACTCACTGACTCGTTGCTAGACGCCAAGCGGCCCAGGCGTTAGCAACGAGTGCAGGGAAGAGGCTCCACCCACCTCCTTCTCCGCTCCTGGTATCGTGTCAGTGCGCCGTGTAACTACATTAGACGAGTCTCTCTCGGCGCCGCTGATCGGCTGATGTGAGAAACTGAGAGAGAGACTCAGAGAGGCAGCGGCAGCCGCAGAACAAGTACTGTATATACTCGAGTATAAGTCGACCAGAATTTGTGGGTTATACTTAATTTTTTATTATTTTATGTTGATAACTGCCTTGTTTTGCTATTTTTTTTTCTTTTGTAGGTTTTCTTTCTTTATGCTGCTGGACATTTCTTAAGACTGTGGCCACTTCAATACCAGGCACTTACGCCCCTTCCTGCCCAAGCCAATTTTCAACTTTCTGCGCTGTCGCTGTTTAAATGACAATTGCGTGGTCATGCTACACTGCACCCAAACATAATTTTTATCATTTTGTTCCCACAAATAGAGCTTTCTTTTGGTGGTATTTGATCGCCTCTGGGGTTTTTAATTTTTGCTATACAAATAAAAAAAGACAGAAAATTTTGAAAAAAAAAAAATTTTTTTATTTTTTTTCTGTTATAAAATTTTGTAAATAAGTACGTTTTCTCCTTCACTGATGGACACTGATAAGGTGGCACTGACGGGCACTGATAAGGCAGCATTGATGAGGCGGCGCCAATGAGGTGGCACTGATGGGCACTGATATGCGGCACTGATGGGCACTGGTAGGCGGCACTGTTGGGTGGCACTGATATGCAGCACTGATGGGCATTGATAGGCGGCACTGGTGGGCACTGATTGGCACTGATAGGCGACACTAATGGGCACTGAAAGGCTGCATTGGTGGGTACTTATGGGTGACATTGATAGGCGGCACTGCTGGGCACTGATAGGCGGCACTGCTGGGCTCTTATGGGCATTGATACATGGCACTGATGGGCATTAATGGGCACTGACATGCGGCACTGATATGCAGCACTAATGGGTATCCCTGGTGGCACTGGCAGGGATTTTGGGAGGGCACTGGCAGGGATTTTGAGTGGGCACTGGTTGGCAGCTGCCTGGGCATTGATTGGCGGCTGCCTTGGCACAGATTGGCATTCCCTGGTGGTCTACGGGGCATACCTGGTGGTCCAGTGTGGATGCCCATCCCTGGTGTTCCTGGGCGGCATGCTGGTGGTCCTGTGCGGTGATCCGAGGGGGGTCTGCGCTGATAAACGATCAGCACACACCCCCCCTGTCAGGAGAGCAGCCAATCGGCTCTCCTCTACTCGCGTCTGTCAGACGCGAGTGAGGAAAAGCCGATCAGCGGCTCTTCCTGTTTACATTGTGATCAGCCGTGATTGGACACGGCTGATCACGTGGTAAAGAGCCTCTTTACCGAGATCAGTGAATCGGTGTGTCGGACTGACACACCGCACCACCGATCGCCGCAATGCGCACCACAGATCGCCGCAATGCGCGCCCCCGATGCGCGCGGCGGGTGTTATCCTGCTGGACGTCATATGACGCCCAGTCAGGATAACGAAACCACCGCCCGGCCATCATTCTGCTAAAGGACGGGCGGGAAGTGGTTAAAGCGGAGTGATCACTTGCTACTGACCATTAGGGATGAGCTGAACACCCCCGGTTCGGTTCGCACCAGAACATGCGAAAAGACAAAAAATTTGTGTGAACACTATTAAAGTCTATGAGAGACAAACGTGAAAAATCAAACGTGTTAATTTTAAAGGCTTATATGCAAGTCATTGCCATAAAAAGTGTTTGGGGACCCGGGTCCTGCCCCAGGGGATATGTATCAACTGTGACAGCAGTAAGATTGTCACCTCATCCCTTTAAACCTGAACACATATGAATTACAGATGTTCTGAGGCTGATTTAATGCAGATAAGGCACCAAGTGAGTTTAATTACCACCTTAATCAGCCACAGAACCTGTGTAATTATTATGGGTTCAGTTTTAAAGGGATGGGGTGGCAACCCTAGACAGCAGGCAGGTAAAAAGGCCTGGTTGTGTCCAGGATGACAAATATGTGTGTCCTAGATTTAGGCTCTATGAAAATTTGTACCACTAGGGGGAAGTGCAGAGAGTCCTGCAGGGGTAGAGTTAATGAGCCCAGCTGAAGTAAGTTGGCTCATTAAAACCTCTACAAAATCTCCCAGAATGCTTAGGGAGGTGCTCCATCCTCAAACCAGTTTTGTGCCTGTTGAAACTGGGGAGCGTGATACCTGTGTGTGCGGTGAGACAACGCCTGTGTGGCAAGGTAGATATAGGTGCTGGGGGCAGCACAAGGCTGCACCTAGCTGATAGCCAGGCAACCTGTGTGTGTAGTAAGTGGCCAAGTTGGCAAGGATTTATTTTTATGTTTCTTTTTGTTGCTGTATATAGTGTAAATAAACCGCACCTTTGTTTTTTCACCTTTACTACTGTTTGCTGTGCCTAATTTTTGTGCAGTGAACTCTTCCAGGGGGTCACACAATGAAAAAAAGTTTTTAAAATGGCCGTTTATTCAGGAGCAGTGATTTTATTAATGCTTAAAGTGAAACAATAAAAATGTAATATTCCTTTAAATATCGTGTCTGGGGGTCACCTTAGTCTGCCTGTAAAGTGGTGCATCTGTCTGATGTGTTTACTGTGCCGCAGCAAAATGAAATTTCTAAAGGAAAAAATGTAATTTAAAATTGCTCCGGGCTTTAATGTATTGCTGGATCCCGGCAATACAGATAAAAATCAGTAAAAAAAATCAGCATGGGTTTCTCCCCCCCCCAATCAATACCTGGCCCGTTGGGTCCAAATAAAAAAAAAAAAGAGTGGACCCCCCCAAAATCTACACCAGGCCATTTGGGCCTGGTATGGATTTTAAGGGGTACTCCACGATCCTCCACCACCCTTATCTGAGCAAGCAGCCTGACGAATGAACCCAACTCGTCGAGTTTGAGTCAAACGCCCCAACTTTTGTTCGACTCGAACCGCGGGCTCATCCCTACTGACCATTTGTTTTTGTACTGCATGTCCTTGCTTCAATTGGGGGGAAAAAAACTAAGCACAAAAACAGTGTGCATCTAAACCACTTCATATTATATCACCACACCCTCTTATACCCACGGATAAAATAAAAGTTAGGCATTCCACATTTGACCAATATCCCCATTGACCAATTTGCATTTGCATTTTCTGTGGTATTTTTTATCTTGTAGTAAATCCCCAGTCTGTGCTTTTTGTCTTTAGTACATTTAGGTTTGATATTTAAAATTGTTCTGCTGCTGGCCAATTTTATTGTACTGTGTCATGTATGGGCTTTTAATTTTTTATAGTAAAACATCTGCCTGTACTCCTTTTCTAGCACATGAACATATATTTATTTTTTCTATGTGTGTGTTAACATATGTGTATTTTATGAATCATAGTCTCTATCATTTTCATGTATCATGCCAGTCACCTTTCTTCCTTGTTCTAAACTGACCACACAAAGCACAGAGGCTTATCTGTGCTTGCATGGTGAGTTTGTATCATTTGGCTGGCCATTTAGCGGTACAGGACCTTTGGCTGGCCATTCAGAGGTACAGAACACTGTGCACAGAAGCTTACCTGCACAGGACACAGAAAGCACAGAAGCTTTTCTCTGCTTGCATGGTCAGTTTGTATCCTTTGTCTGACTATTCAGAGGTACAGGACACTGTGCAGGCACACAACATGCCTGTATTGGGTAGTCTGTTCAGCCACTATGCCCCTTAACCAATCACAGCCTGCCTTTGGTACACACACCCTTGCAATCACAGCCAGACTCTTGCACACACCCCAAGCACAGACTGCACCCTGCCTCAGGCTGAACAGACTATGGAATACAGGCACACTGCGTGTCTGCACAATGTCCTGTAACCCTGCCCTCCACTATATCAGGAATAAGAGATGCATGGTCTCATGACAGAACTTTTTAACCCTGTAAAAAAAGTAAGAAAGATCATTTTTGAAACTAAGCAGCTATTGTGCCTACATGGTTATAACTGTATTAGAGAGCGTCTATTCCATTGTATGTTCACAACTGCGTTAAGGGCAAATCTTCCTCATTAAAAATGCCCTGTTTATGGCCAACTTTACACTACAGTATCATCTATGGTATTACTAAAACAGCAGGTCTATTACAATTTGATAAGGGAGCATTTTTTAATATAAGGTATCAGATTTTGGTGCTGTTTCTGGGAATACAAGCAACAAATTCTCTTGGAAGTGTTAAATGCTGAAGAGACTGATGAAGGCTGCAGCACTAGAATAGAAGGATAGTAGAAGATATGGGCCACCAGAAAATTGAATATAAGAGCTTCTTCTATTGCAGGGAGCTTTTATCTTTATTTTTCAACATGTGGCAGAGTTGCTTTAATATGGTCAGGTTGTCACCTGTTTATGTGTAGTACTTGGTACATAGGATGTTTTTGGGGTAAGATGTAATCTAACCTAGAGAGAAGCGAAGAACCTCTGGGCAGCCTAATGCCGCGTACACACGACCATTTTTCATGACGTGAAAAATGCAATTTTTTTACATTGGTCATTAAAAACGATTGTGCTTATGCTCCAGAGCATTTTTAACGACGTAAAAAATGGCCTGAAAAAAATTAGAACCTTCTCTATTTTTTCACGTCGTTCTTTTTAACGTTGTGAAAAACGGTAGTGTGTATGCTTTTAGGAGGGGGAAAAAAACACGCATGCTCAGAATTAAGTATGAGACGGGAGCGCTCGTTCTGGCAAAACTAGCGTTTGTAACGGAGATAGCACATGCTTCACGCTGTAACAGACTGAAAAGCGCGAATCGTCTCTCACCAAACTTTATTAATACGAGGATCAGCATAAGCATCCCAAAGGGTGGCGCCATTCGAATGGAACTTCCCCTTTATAGTGCCGTTGTACGTCACCGCGCTTTGCTCGAGCATTTTTTTTCACAATAGTGTGTAGGCAAGGCAGGCTTGAGAAGAATCACGTCTAGAAAAATTTTGTTTTTTTCAATGACATTAAAAACGGCCATGTGTACTATGATCTAGTGCAGGGGTCTCAAACTGGCGGCTCTCCAGCTGTTGCAGAACTACAAGTCCCATCATGCCTCTGCCTGTGGGAGTCATGCTTGTAACTGTCAGCCTTGCAAAGCCTCATGGGACTTGTAGTTTCGCAACAGCTGGAGGGCCGCCAGTTTGAGACCCCTGATCTAGTGTCTTCCTCATGTACAAAGAAAATCTATAGACATGCATAGAACTTGTTAGCATCACAAGGTTCTTGTACTTTACCAGCAATGTTATTATTACATTTATCCTCCTCTGTGATGCTAACAGATGGAAAGGGATTTTAACATGATTCTGCCCTTTAGAAGTGGTTTAGGGAAGAGCAGACTGCAGATAAACAAGTTTAGCGCCCTGCTCCTGCTGACCAGGCGCTATGTTTAAATTTAGTGGGTGTCTGAGCTGGTAGTTAGCTCAGACTTTACTAATTTAAGGCTAAATCAGCCTCTGTTCCGGCTATGGCTGTGCTTGGAGGGATTTTCCCATTGTTGCCTGAGGGTGGCGTTACCACCACAGGCCAGTGTTGGAACACAGGCAGGCCAGAGTGTATTGGGTATTTTTCCCCGGGAACAGCTCAGTGGGAGTGGTCTGGGGAAGGGTACTTAAGGGGCAGACGCCATTTCTCGAGGCTCTCTTCGCCTCGTGGCCCTCCTGGCTCGAGGTATGTGATACTGGAATTTCAGCCGCGGAGCCATGTTGGCCCGAGGCTGCATCTCTACCAGGTAGGCCCAGTAGTCCTGACTGGGGCCTCCACCAGAAGGTGATCCTGTGCTGTCTGTCCTGCGGGAGGAAGCCACTCAATGGAGGAAACCAGGGGAGGACCTGTCCTGGAGAGGACCAAGCGGAAGGCTGGTATCTTGGGGAAGGCCTGGTGACCTTATTGGAGGTCGCACCATAGTTCATGTTACCTTACAGTGTGCCGGGTTAGCTTAAAGGCTCTAACACTGTAAGGCTGGAAATCCGAGTCCTGAAATCCTGTGGCAGAGGATTACTGAACAAGTTCATCTTTATTGTCCTAAAGTCTGTGGCAGAGACTGTTATTTCTTCATCTTGTTCGTGCATCATCATGGCTGCTAGGCCAAGTGAGAGGGGCCTATCCGGGTGAGCAATACCCACTTGAAGGAGAGTGGTGAGTGTGACTTTTGAAACTTAGAAGTTTCCCCAGTGATCTGCATCGTGTGCCTGAACCTTCCCCTGACCCTCCATCCCTCTACCTATGCAAGTTTGTTTGGAAATAAAACCTGACGAAAAGGATTCATAACTTGTGTGGACATTGAAGTTTCTATAGACTCTCATCCCCTAGACAACGAATGGTGAGGTAACGTGCAAGGCCCAAATCTAAACCAGCAGCCCCTACGGGAGTGTGCTACACAAGTAAAATGTATGTAGGGAGATTTTTTTCATCTCTGTGTATCATCTGAGGCTATTCACTTCACTGGGTATATGTGAGGGTTTACAACCACTTTAAGTCTACACCACACAAACATGTCTGTATTGCTATAATATATATGGGATTGCATGTAGCCCACTCCCCCAATCACTTACCATAAATATTATATCTAAAAAACTTAACGCCTAAATAAAAAACACACGAAAAAACATATTGGCATAAAAATAATGGCCGTGGCACTTTATTGGTATAAAATGTATTATTATTAAAACCTTTATTAAATAAATTAATTAAATCAGAAAACCAATATATATAAGCTCAGTTATTGGAACTCGAGCCAAAATAAATTAATTTAACATTAACATCCCCCCCAGAAATCCACTGTGATTTAAACCACATAAATGCCAACGACAAGGGTGGGTAGGGTGGGTAGCTCTTTTACCCAGGCTTGATCAACTGTGAGAGAAAACCCCTAGAAAACCCCTTTATATAGGGGTACCAAGACCTTCCAGAAGCCCCTAATTGGTCAATTAACCCTCCATCTCCAATCCTTAAAAGGGACAGTACCCCAATTACATATTCAATTACCTCATAACCTAATATGAATTTTAGAGGCAGGAAAAAAAAGGGGGGGTGGGGCTGCCGCAAGCCCATGAAGGCGGGCCCAAATGCTTGTTCCCTCCTTTAACATTCTTCATATTAAGTTATTATCTTGGAATGCACTAAAGCCAGAAATAAAATTTACAGAGCAACAGTCTTGCTACAGAATAACAAAATTAGCAGCTAGCTCATTGTTGTATAAAGCATTTGGAGTGGAACGGTGGCTAGAGTCCAAATTTAGAATAAACATTATTGCTGAGATATTGCATTTAACCACTTAAGCCCCAGAAGATTTACTCCCCTTCATGATCAGGCCATTTTTTGCGAAACGGTACTGCGCTACTTTAACTGACAATTGCACGGTCGTGCAACGTTGTACCTAAATACAATTGATGTCCTTTTTTCCCACAAATAGAGCTTTCTTTTGGTGGTATTTGAACACCTCGGCGGTTTTTTATTTTTTGCGCTATAAACAAAAAAAGACCGACAATTTTGAAAGAAAATATATTTTCTACTTTCTGCTATAAAACATACCTAATAAAAAAACGTAAACCATCAAATGTATTCATCAATTTAGGCCAATATGTATTCTACTACATATTTTTGGTGAAAAATCCCAATAAGCGTATATTGATTGGTTTGCACAAAGGTTATAGCATCTACAAACTATGGGATAGATTTAGGCCCCTTTCACACTGAGGCGTGGAAAACCGTGATAAAAACGCCTAGCACTATTAACACGGTTTTATCGCGTTTTTGCATCGTTTGCGCTAAAAATAGCGCTAACGCCCATGCATTTTAATAGCGCTTTTAAAGCGCTTTTGAAGCGTTTTAGCATCAGCAAACAACCCCACCCCCTTACATCACATCCTGTGCACTTCCTGTTATTTCGTGAGAGAAGAAATAGAACAGGGAGAAGTTAGGAGTATTATGAGCTGCTGTTGATGTTTGTGCTACATGTTTGGGAACATATTCTCCAACAACAGCGACCGCAAAGTTGCTTTTGGATTTATCCCATCCAACAAATGCACTCTGAGAGAGGACAATTTGTGTTACTCTATCATGACCTGAGAGTGCACCCTGATAAGTTCAGAAATTACACTCGGATGAGCATCGCAACGTAAGTAACAATATCCTAGTTCTCTAAACCCAGTCCCGGTAGTCCAAAACCCCTAATCCCAGTCCATGCACTCCCAAACCCTAATCCCATTCCTCATAGTCCCAAACTCCTAACCCTAATCCCAGTCCCCATAGTCCCAAACTCCTAACCCTAATCCCAGTCCCCATAGTCCCAAACTCCTAACCCTAACCTTAACCCCACTCCTCATAGTCCCAAAACTCCTAACCCTAATCCCAGTCCCCATAGACCCAAACTCCTAACCCTAATCCCACTCCTCATAGTCCCAAACTCCTAATTCTAACCCCAGTCCTCATAGTCCCAAACACCTAACCCTAACCCTAATCCAAGTTCTGATAGTCCCAAACTCCTAACCCTCATCCCCCTACTCATAGTCCCAAAACTCCTAACCCTAACTCCACTCCTCATAGTCCAAAAACTCCTAACCCTAATCCCACTCCTCATAGTCCCAAACTCCTAACCCTAATCCCACTCTTCATAGTCCAAAAACTCCTAACTCTAACCCTAATCCCACTCCTCATAGTCCCAAAACTCCTAACCCTAACCCTAATCCCACTCCTCATAGTTCCAAAACTCCTAACCCTAACACTAATCCCCATAGCCCCAAACTCCTAACCCTAACCCTAATCCCAGCCCTCATAGTCCCAAACTCCTAACCCTAATCCCAGTCCTCATTGTCCCAAACTCCTAACCCTAAGCCTAGTCCCAGTCCCCATGGTCCCAAACTCCTAACCCTAATCCCACTCCTCATAGTCCCAAAACTCCTAACCCTAATCCCACTCCTCATAGTCCCAAAACTCCTAACCCTAATCCCAGTCCCCATAGTCCCAAACTCCTAACCCTAATTCCAGTCCTCATAGTCCCAAACTCCTAACCCTAATCCCAGTCCTCATAGTCACAAACTCCTAACCCTAGTCTCCATAGTCCCAAACTCCTAATCCTAACCCTAATCCCACTCCCCATAGTCCCAAAATACCTAACCCTAATCCCACTCCTCATAGTCCCAAAGCTCCTAACCCTAATCCCATTTCCCATAGTCCCAAACTCCTAACCCTAATACCACTCCTCATAGTCCCAAAACTCCTAACCCTAATCCCACTCATCATAGTCCCAAAACTCCTAACCCTAATCCCAGTCCCTATAGTCCCAAACTCCTAACCCTAATCCCACTTTTCATAGTCCCAAACTCCTAACCCTAATCCCACTCCTCATAGTCCCAAACTCCTAACCCTAATCCCACTCCCCATAGTCCCAAATTCCTAACCTTAACCCTAATCCCACTCCTCATAGTCCCAAACTCCTAACCCTAATCCCACTCCTGATTAAAGGGCAAATAATTTCTCTATCACTAGGAGAAATAACTTACCACTGACCTTTACCTAATTGGTCTGTCTTAGATTTATTTATAAAAATACTGATTGTATCAACATCAAAAACAATGTGATCCCTATGTAACCCAGATAAACTATATTTGTTGGAAGGAAGAAGTTCCGAGATCCTTAATGCCCTGAAAAAAGCACAAAAGCAGACCTAAACAATAATGCTTCAAATGCAGAAAAACAGATGAAGCTCGTAATTCCACACAATTTTTCCAACATATCCAAAGATATAGGCCTCCTATCATCTGGAACATAGTTTACTCTTTTATATCCCTTTAATGCCTGTCTGACAGAAAAATAACTGTTGCAGAAAGGCATATGACGGAGATGGCAAAAGAAAGAGATGCCCGCTAACAACTTAACTATATGGCTAGGAGAAATCCTTTCAAGCATTAAAGATTCTAGAAATAAAAGAATCCGATCCTCGGCTGGAAACATGTCACAGAACTTGTTATTTGAGCAGAATTGCTCCCATTTCTTCCAAGCTCTGGAATATTCATTCCAAGTTTTAGGGGCTAGAAAGTTTTTATTGCTTGAGATACCAAATTCAAATCAAATCCCATAGATGAACTGGGCACGGATGGCCCTTCAAGTCTGCATTGGGAAGTAACTGATAAAAAAGATTCATCTGAAAGCGAGAAAGTGAATCCGCTAAAATATTATCTATACCAGGTGTAAACTGAGCTTTTATCCATATATTCCATTTAAGGCATAAAAAGACTAAGTGACACAATAATTTAATAACTGGTAAAGACCTAGACGATAAATAGTTGATTGCGAAAAGCACACCCTTGTTATCCGTTTTAACAAGAAGGTGCTTATTCACAAAAAACTGACCCAAAATCTCAACTGCAGCTACTACAGGAAAGAGTTCAAGAAGAACAATATTTTTAGTCAAATCCCTGGCGATCCAAGCTTCTGGCCATGCTCCACAACACCAGTGATCTTTCCAAATTGCTGCAAAGCCTTTTGAACCAGCAGCATCTGTAAAAAGACAAAAATCTACTGCAAAAATGAACTTGTCCTGGAAAAAAGAGCGCCCATTATATTCATCTAAAAATTTTGCCCATACTATTAAATCCTCCTTAAGAGATTCAGTTAAACTAATGTGTGAGAATGGTGATTTTAAACCTGCAGTAGCAAGGTATAAACGCCTAGAAAAAATATGGCCAACAGGCATCAACCTAGATGTAAATGCTAATAAACCCAATAAAGATTGCATTTCTCTCAATATAACTTTCTTCCTACGTAAGAAAACATGAATTAACCACTTGAGACCCGCGCTATAGCCGAAAGACGGCTGCAGCGCGGCTCTCAAGTGCCGAGAGGACGTCCCCAGGACGTCCTTCTCTGTTTACATCCCGCTGCGCGCCGCCGAGGGCGCGCGGCGGGGAACAGCTGTGCGGCGCGCATCACGTGATGCCGAGGAGCGTGCCTGGTGGCCGCGATGTCCGCCAGGTACATTCGATCGGCAGTTACAGAAGCAGGATGTGGATCTCTGTGTGTAAACACAGAGATCCATGTCCTGTCAGGGAGAGAGGAGACCGATGCTGTGTCCCTTGTTCATAGGGACACAGATCGGTCTCCTCCCCCAATTAGTCCCCTCCCCCCACAGTAAGAATCACAAATAGGGAACATAGTTAACCCCTTCCCCGCCCCCTAGTGTTAACCCCTTCCCTGCCAGTCACATTTATACAGTAATCAGTGCATTTTTATAGCACTGTTCGCTGTATAAATGTGAATGGTCCCAAAATGGTGTCAAAAGTGTCCGATGTGTCCGCCATAATGTCGCAGTCACGATAAAAATCGCTGATCGCCGCCATTACTAGTAAAAAAAAAAATATTAATAAAAATGCTATAAAACTATCCCCTATTTTGTAGACACTATAACTTTTGCGCAAACCAATCAATAAACGCTTATTGCGATTTTTTTTTTGACCAAAAATATGTAGAAGAGTACGTATCGGACTAAACTGAGAAAAAAAAACTTTTTAAAAAAAAATTGGGATATTTATTATAGCAAAAAGTAATAAATATTGTTTTTTTTTCAAAATCGTCGCTCTTTTTTTGTTTATAGCGCAAAAAATAAAAACCGCAGAGGTGATCAAATACCACCAAAAGAAAGCTCTATTTGTGGGAAAAAAAGGACGTCAATTTTGTTTGGGAGCCACGTCGCACGACCGCGCAATTGTCATTCAAAGCGACGCAGTGCCGGAAGCTGAAATTTCGCCTGGGCAGGAAGGGGGTTATGTGCCCAGTAAGCAAGTGGTTAAGTACTTTAGTCTGACTATTTTCTGGACCGGTAACCTAATATCAGATAAAGATGTATCTATAAGTATACCCAAAAATTCAATCGTCGTGCATGGAAGAACTGTTTTTTCTGAAGCTAAGGGAAAGTAAGTTCAAACAAAAATCGGAATCTTTTGGGCCGATGAATAAAAAATCATCGAGATAATGGACTATCCCGTCCCACTTTGACTGTACTGACAAAACCCAATGAATAAAAGAGGAAAATTCCTCAAAATAAGAGCAAGGAAGTGCACACCCCGGGAGACACTTATCGAAAAAATAAAAACAGTCAAAGAAAAATCCCAAAGAGTTAAAAGCTTCAAGAGCAATAGGTAACAGCCGGAACGCCGATTTAATATCGGCTTTGGCCAACAATGCCCCTTGACTCACTAACCTAATCTTTTCAACCGCCTCTTCAAAAGAAGAATAAGATACCGAACATAAAGATTCATATATCTCATCATTCAAAGAACCTCCAAATGGAAAAGATAAATGATTAATTAATCTGAACGTATTCAGTTCTTTCTTTGGAGCTAAACCTAATGGAGATATCCTAAAAAGGAGGAGATAAAAAAGGACCCGCAATCCTACCTTCAGACAATTCACTCTGTAACTTTTTCCAAACTATATCAGGGGCCCTGTAAACAGATTTCAAGTTTTTTACTACTACGCAACCTTCACCCGTAAAAGAAGGCAAAGGAAAGCCATAATAAAAACCTTGCATCAAAAACTTAGCTCTCTCCTTGTTTGGGTATTTGCCCAACCACTGGAGCATATTTTCCAGGTTCACTGGTGTGTGAGCTTTTGCCAGCGTGGTCTCTGTGGGCTTGTAAGGATAAGTTCCTTTTATAGCATTTTGCAACTAGATGCGACCCTATGCAGAAAGAACACTCATGCTTGTACCTGCAAGAAGTGTTCCATCTGCACTGAGATTTGTTAAAATAAAAACAAATTCCTTTCTTATAAGCAGTAGAAACATTGCTCACTGTATTCTGCCTAGCAGTTGACGGCTTCTGTGGCGTGATTAAATTTAGCCATAAGTTGACATCTTTCATCCCAAACTTAAGGGTGGGATAAACGGCCAACTTTTGACGAAAAGATTGGTCATATTGGAACCAACCCATACCACCAAAATTCCTATACGCCTCCAAAACATGTTCTAGATGCTGAAATAGACCACTACATAGTTCATGCTTTCTTTCAGCCAAGACACTGGAAAAAATACAGTATCCTTGAAGCCAATTGAAGAATGATCTAGGTATAAACTTACGCTCATCTTGTTTTTCCTCAGATTTTTTTTCATTGCGAAAAGAAAAATCTTTTGAAGCTGGAAATAGTGACACAACGTCAATAAATTCCCCCTTCCAGATCTTTTCCTTTAAGGAAAGAGGCAAATGGAACCCTAAAGGCGAAATTTCACATGGCATGACTTCTTTGAATAGAACTTTAGGAACTTCACTCCTATCCCCAGCTGTACTAGCTGAATGAACATGTGATAACTCAGGAACAGACACATTAGAAGAAATAACATTAGAAATTGGTACAGAATTATCTATTGCAGCAACATTACTAGTTCCAGTATGAACTTGCGGTAGAGAATTCTTAGCAAAAGCCTGTACTAAAGTGGTTAATGAACCAACTAATTCAGTTAACAAATTCGTATTAGCAGACTCACCTGAATTCACATTGTAATGAGTGCTGTCAGTCGCCTGTGAAACCATAGGACACACAGCGCTGCTATTGATATTAGCTGAATGTTTTCCACTGATGCCTCCAGTGGCAGCTGCTGGACACAGCAGCTCCGATGCTTCTACTGCTGAGGCGCTTCCTGGTTGCCTGCAACTACACCTGCTGACGTCTGACGAACAGCCTGCCCAACCGAAAGGCGCGGCCTGGATCCTCTGTTCCCGCTGTTCATGCCCGGAGGGGAGGAGCTTCTGCGCTTGGTCATCGCACGCTTTCTTGAATTCGTCACCGAAGCCGAGTCTTGTCCCGGCTCCTGTCCCGCCTCCGAAATCGCGTCACGAGGGTTCCTCCTCTCAGCCGCGAACTACCAGCTAGGCTCTTCTGAACGTCAACTTGCCGCGAAGCTGAGGCTCCCCTTCTCCCCAGCGGCCGACTTCTGCGTCTTTGACGCCGAACATTGTCTTCTTCTGTGGCGGGCTCCTGCGGCGAAATCCCAGGTAATTTTTCTGGTTGCCCCGCTACTTCTTCCGCTGGATGTCCGGCTTTTTCTCCCTCCGCTAGCGCCAGGCATCTCCGCAGCCAGTCATCTCCCCCACCGCTCTCCGCTCGCTCCAAGATCTTCCTGAGGAGGGTCTTCATGGTCAAGCTTTTAAAGAGAACGTATTATAGCTCTTTTACCAAGGCTTGACCAGCTGTGAGGGAACCTCAATAGAGTCCCCCTTTATACAGTCATGCTCGAAATTGTTGGCACCCCAGAAATTTTTCCAGAAAATCAAGTATTTCTCACAGAAAAGTATTGTAGTAACACATGTTTTGCTATACACATGTTTATTCCCTTTGTGTGTATTGGAACAAAACAAAAAAAGGGAAGAAAAAAAGCAAATTGGACATAATGTCACACAAAACTTCAAAAATGGGCTGCTCAAAATTCTTGGCACCTTTAACTTAATATTTGGTTGCACACCCTTTGGAAAAAATAACTGAAATCAGTCGCTTCCTATAACCATCAATAAGCTTCTTACACCTCTCACCCGGAATTTTGGACCACTCTTCCTTTGCAAACTGCTCCAGGTCTCTCTTATTGGAAGGGCACCTTTTCCCAACAGCAATTTTAAGATCTCTCCACAGGTGTTCAATGGGATTTAGATCTGGACTCATTGCTGGCCACTTTAGAACTCTCCAGCTCTTTGTTGCCATCCATTTCTGGGTGCTTTTTGACGTATGTTTGGGGTCATTTTCCTGCTAGAAGACCCAAGATCTCGGACGCAAACCCAGCTTTCTGACACTGGGCTCTACAGTGCGACCCAAAATCCTTTGGTAATCCTCAGATTTAATGATGCCTTGCACACATTCAAGGCACCCAGTGCCAGAGTCAGCAAAACAACCCCAAAACTTCAATGAACCTCCACCATATTTCTCAGTAGGTACTGTGTTCTTTTCTTTGTAGGCCTCATTCCGTTTTCGGTAAACAGTAGAATGATGTGCTTTACCAAAAAGCTCTATCTTGGTCTCATCTGTCCACAAGACGTTTTCCCAGAAGGATTTTGGCTTGCTCAAGTACATTTTGGCAAACTGTAGTCTTGCTTTTTTATGTCTCTGTGTCAGCAGTGGGGTCCTCCTGGGTCTCCTGCCATAGCGTTTCATTTCATTTAAATGTCGACGGATAGTTCACACTGACACTGATGCTCCCTGAGCCTGCAGGACAGCTTGAACTTCTTTGGAACTTGTTTGGGGCTGCTTATCCACCATCCGGACTATCCTGCGTTGCGACCTTTCATAAATTTTTTCTCTTCCGTCCACGCCCAGAGAGATTAGCTACAGTGCCATGGGTTGCAAACTTCTTGATAATGTTGCGCACTGTGGACAAAGGCAAATCTAGATCTCTGGAGATGGACTTGTAACCTTGAGATTGTTGAGATTTTTTCACAATTTTGGTTCTCAAGTCCTCAGACAGTTCTCTTTTTCTCTTTCTGTTGTCCATGCTTAGTGTGGCACACACAGACACACAATGCAAAGACTAAGTGAACTTCTCTCCTTTTTATCTGCTTTCAGGTGTTTTTTTTTATATTGCCCACACCTGTTACTTGCCCCAGGTGAGTTTAAAGGAGCATCACATGCTTGAAACAATCTTATTTATCCACAATTTTTAAAGGGTGCCAAGAATTTTGAGCAGCCCAATTTTGAAGTTTTGTGTGACATTATGTCCAATTTGCTTTTTTTCCTCCCTTTTTTTGATTTGTTCCAATACACACAAAGGGAATAAACATGTGTATAGCAAAACATGTGTTACTGCAATACTTTTCTGTGAGAAATACTTGATTTTCTGGAAAAATTTCTGGGGTGCCAACAATTTCGAGCATGACTGTATAGGGGACCAAAAACCTTCCAGAAGCTTCCAAGGCTTTTAATTGGTTAATTAACCCTTCATCTCGAATCCTTAAAGAGACAGTAACTTATAAACATATGAACTAAATACCTCACACTTGTTATGAAATTTTGAACGGGGGGAAAGGGGGCGGGGCTACAGCAAGCCCATGAAGGCGGGCCCAAATTCTTGTTCCCTCCTTTTACATTCTCACTGAAAGATAAAATCAGTTGTTTTATTTTTACAGATATCTTGCCACAGGAAATACTTACACATCACTGCAGTATGAATTTCGAATTGAAATATCAACCATTAGTGAAATTGTAAAGCAAACATGTGATGCAATCTGGAATCTGAAAAACACATTCATGCCTATTCCAAATAAAGAGAAATGAGAAGATGTTGCCCAGCGGTTCTTGAGCAAGACTAACTTTCCGAACTGTCTAGGAGCCATAGATGGCAAATATATTAGGTTAATAAAACCATGACATAGTGGAAGTCATTACTTTAATTACAAGAAGTATTTTTCAGTTGTTTTGATGGCTGTGGTAGATGCAGACTATAAATTCATTTTTGTCGATATACAGTATAATCGTTTGGGAGCAGTGCAGACTCAACTGCTTTCAATAATTCTAAATTCGGAAAGCGTCTTGCTTCTAATTAACTTGATTTGCCTGATAATCGACCATTGCCCGGGACAGAGGGTACGGATATGCCATTTGTTTTTGTATCTGATGACGCTTTTGCTATCCATGAACATCTAATGAAGCCCTACTCACTGAGAAATCTTGATACCTGGAAGAGAATATTCAATTACAGGCTGTGTCGGGCAGGTAGACTAGTTGAATGTGCTTTTGGTATACTAGCAAATGTCAAATTTTTCTTAAACTGATAAACCTAAAAGTTGAAAATGTGTGTAATAAAGGCAGCCTGTGTGTTACATAATTTGGTATGGGAGAGAGATGGCGTAAATTTTGAAGACACATTGGCACACACTATGGAACCAGCTGATTTCCTTCATGTTCGTGGTCCAAGAGTGGGTTTCACAATTAGGGATGCATTTGCGGACTACTTTTTGAGTCCTGCTGGTGCACTAAGTTGGCAAGAAGATATGATTTAACCCTTCTAATATATGCAATTGATAGGCTTAATTATATTTCTGAGTACATATTTCTTTTGAATTGTTAGATATCTGTATATTAAAGCCTTCTACTCTCATATTCTATGTATCAATTGACTACAGGCATGTAATAATAAATTCACTTGTTAATATTTTTGTGAGTCATTTATATTTAATTTATTATTACATTACATTATACATAAGTACATAATTTCATAAATACAATAAATTATCATTTAGAATTATGGGATTAGGTAGGAGTTTGGGACTATGAGGAGTGGGATTAGGGTTAGGGTTAGGAGTTTGGGACTATGAGGAGTGGGATTAGGGTTAGGAGTTTGGGACTATGGGGACTGGGATTAGGGTTAGGAGTTTAGGACTATGAGGACTGGGATTAGGGTTAGGGTTAGGAGTTTGGGACTATGAGGACTGGAATTAGGGTTAGGAGTTTGGGACTATGAGGACTGGGATTAGGGTTAGGGTTCGGAGTTTGGGACTATGGGGACTGGGATTAGGGTTAGGGTTAGGAGTTTGGGACTATGAGGAGTGGGATTAGGGTTAGGGTTAGGAGTTTGGGACTATGAGGACTGGGGTTAGGGTTAGGAGTTTGGGACCATGAGGACTGTGGTTAGGGTTAGGAGTTTGGGACTATGAGGAGTGGGATTAGGGTTAGGAGTTTGGGACTATGAGGACTGGGATTAGGGTTAGGAGTTTGGGACTATAAGGAGTGGGATTAGGGTTAGGAGTTTGGGACTATGAGGAGTGGGATTAGGGTAAGGGTTAGGAGTTTGGGACTATGAGAAATGTGATTAGGGTTAGGGTTAGGAGTTTGGGACTATGAGGAGAGGGATTAGGGTTATAGGGTTAGGGGTTTGGGACTACCGGGACTGGGAATAGGGTTAGGGGTTTGGGACTACCGGGACTGGGAATAGTGTAAGAGTAGCGGGATTGGGACTAGGGACTAGATTGGGATTTGAACTTACTTTTCTCGGTTTGCTGCTTTCTTGATAGGGAACACCAGTTTTGTATATGATGGTCGGCCACTGCATTCCAACCATCCCGTTTCTTTAATCTGTTGGCATACCAGTCATATTTTTTATCCCACAGTTCTGGGTGACTCCTCATTGTGTCAATGAATTCCTCAGGTTTTACAGAGCCAGAGGGTCTTTCTACACTGCAAACTTCCTCAGCTGTAGGCTGCATCTCCATATTAGATTCCTCCTCCATCATTTTAGTCTGTCTCTCTATCAGGTCTCCTCTCCACTTCTCAACCGGATTTCCTGGTATCCCAGCATCCTCCACTGCACTGCGGTCATGTGACCTTCCCACAGCTTGTGGGCGGTTTTAACACAGTTTTACAGCGGTTCCCATTCATTTCCATGGAGATAGTCATTTTTTTAGCGCTATTTAAAGAGCACAAAACATGCTCCAAAGATGCTGCTTGCAGGAGTTTTGTCAACGCACAGCCAGCACAATGCCTCAGTGTGAAAGGTTACATTGAGATACATGGGAGGCAGTTTTCAGGCTCCATTTCCAGTACATCCTTCCTGAGGACTGGTGCCCAGAACTGGACAGCATACTCCAGTTGTGGCCGCACCAGAGTCTTGTAGAGCGGGAGAATTATCATTTTATCTCTGGAGTTGATTCCCTTTTTAATGCATGCCAATATTCAGTTTTCTTTGTTAGCAGCAGCTTGGCATTGCATGCCATTGCTGAGCCTATCATCTACTAGGACTCCCAGGTCCTTTTCCATCCTAGGATTGACCTCTGCAAGTGCAGCTGCTCCAGAAGTTAGTAACTGAGGTAAGGGTTAACTTTGCAAAGAATACCCAATCATGTGCAAGGAAAATAAAAAACAGCATTTTTGCTTGGACATGATTGGATGATGGAAGTCAGCAGAGCTTCTGATCATTTACTAAGCTCTGGAGCAACTGCACTTGCAGAATGCAACTGCACTTTGCAAAGTGCACAGTCTTTTTAATTTTTACCTTTAGTAAATCAACCCCACAGTGACACTTTTTGGGGACCAGTGACACTAATACAGTGACAGTGCTAAAATAAAAAGCACTGTCACTGTACTAATGAACCTGGCAGGGAAGTTGTTAACATCAGTGGCGATCAAAGGGCTAAGTGTGATCCTAGGGAGTGCTTTCTAAGTGTGTGGGATGACTTAACTGGAGGAAAACAGAGATCCCTGTTTCTGCTTAGCAGAAACACAAGATCTCCATCTTCCTCTCTGACAGAACAGCGGTCTGTCTTGTTTACATAGGCAGACCGCCGTTCTGCCTTTTTGTCAACGATCAGTGGATCCAATCACAGCGCGAGAACGGGTTACCAGACCCTGTGCAATAAATCACATACAGGTATGTGATTTCGCGCAGGAGGGCCGCTTTGCCGCAGTATTTATGCATGAGGCGGTCCTTAAGTGGTTAACACTATATGGCTAGGAGTCAAAAGCATGTTACTAGAGGCCTGTAATGCCGCGTACACACGATCGGATTTCCCGTCGGAAAAACCTTGGATGGTTTTTCCGACGGAATTTGCTCAAACTTGGCTTGCATACACACGGTCACACAAAAGTTCTCTGAACTTTCGACCGTCAGGAACGCGGTGACGTACAACACTACGACGAGCTGAGAAAATTAAGTTCAATGCTTCCGAGCAAGCGTCTAATTGTTTCCGAGCATGCGTCGGAATTTTGCGCGTCGGAATTGCTACAGACGATCGGATTTTCCTGTCGGAAAAAAAAAAGAGAACCTGCTCTCAAACTTTTGCTGGCGGGAATTCTGACAGAAAAAGTCAGATGGAGCATACACACGGTCGGAATTTCCGTCCAAAAGCTCACATCTGACTTTTTCAGACGGGAAAAACGATCGTGTGTACGCGGCATCAGTCTATTAAAACTCAGCAACCTGCTGGTATATCTGAATATTTGGCCCTCTCACTAAGATGGACAGAACCTGAAACTCCTATTTTTGTAACCTGCCATCTGTAATCAGTTAAGTATATGTTCATTATTTTTCATTTCATGTGTGTGTGCTATTTCACTGGTACTGTGTCCAGAGAATTCAATCACATTTACATTATAATTTGTTTTCTTGGGGTTATTGCAAATTAACTTAAGATGAAGAGTGCCAGGCAATTGTAGATCTCTTTTAGGTCTGATGATTACATTTTAGACCAATCTCTGTGGCACTACAATATCATACATTGAAATATTGCCACAGCTATAAGATAAATGCCACCATTTACAGTTCAGTGTCAATGCCAAAAATAGATTATTGATCGTATAAAGATTTGCTGACCACCCAACGTTTTACTGTTCTATAGAGTTGCACATCACTGACTTTTTAGTCACTGAAAAGGAAATTATTCTGACAGTTATGTCCTAAGCTTTAACAAATCTGCAAGAACAGGCATCTTACTGTGTATAATGCATGAGTTGAACAAATGCATCATGCCTACCAACATTTTTCAGTAACACCTAAAATGTATACAAATTAGCATTTAATTTTAATATCTAAGATACTCTCAAGCCCTGTACACATGATCGGATTTCCTATGGATTCAAATCCGATGGATTTTTCCATCGGAATCCCGATGAAGCTGACGTCCATCAGTCTTGCTTACACACCATCAGTCAAAAATCCGACCGTCCCAAACGCTGTGACGTAAAACACTCAGACGAGCCGAGAAAAATTAAGTTCAATGCTTCTGAGCATGCGTCGACTTGATTCTGAACATGCGTGGGTTTTTTCTCCGATGGAGTTCCACACAGACGATTGGAATTTGCTATAGTTTTTTTTCCATCGGATAAATTTAAAACATGTTCTATTTTTTCTCACTGATGGAAAAAAAAACGATGGTCCATCGGACTGGTTTCATCGGTAAAACCAATCATGTGTACAGGGCATCAGAGTGCAGACACTTTGGAACTTTGACCGATTTAATATATAACTTTAGCTGCAGCTCAGAATACAAAAATATTATGAAATAGTGAACAAACCAGTGTTGTGGAACAGGCTGGGATGCTGCAGATGTGATCTTAACTTTGTAAAATTAGGTAATTGTTTCTGAATGGCTTACAATGGTATTAGGTAGATTTAGCACCTTTTATTAAAAATCTAATATTTTTCAGATTGAGCTAGTTAGTGTCTTTGGAACAGCTGTATTGCGGATGTTTGGAGTCAAACCACTTGACACCATGTGCATTGAGGATGCAAAAATAACTAAAAAATTTAACAGGGCAGCAGCCAAAGGGAAATGACATGCTACAGTCACATCTGTTTTATCTAAAGTGATTGTAAAGGCTCTTTTTATATTTGTTTTAAATAACAAACATATCATACTTAACTCCACTGTGCAGCTCATTTTTCACAGAGTGGCCCCAATCCTCATCTTCTGGGGTCCCTCTTCGGCTCTCGCGGCTCCTCCCAGCATCAGATAACCCCCTAGGAGAAGCGCTCTCCTGGGGGGGTTACCTTGCGGGCGCGCTCACGAGTCCAGCAATTTCGTCCATAAACACGAATGCCGGACTCGGCCCCGCCCCCTGGCGCCCGCGTCATTGGATTTGATTGACAGCGGCGGGAGCCAATGACTGCTCTGCTATCAATCTATTCAATCAAGACCCGGGACAGCGCGTCCCCGCCGAGGGAAACATGGGGCTTAGGTAAGTAAAACCGGGGGGGTCTGGGGGGCCCGTCACTGCCGGGGACGCGCTGTCCCGGGTCCACATGATCGGCTGTGATCCATTCACAACCTGATCACTAAGTGTAAACAAAGAGCTGTAACTAGCTGTTACCAGCTCTTCTCTCCTCACACATCGTTTCCAGTGTGAGGAGAGAAGAGCCAGGAGCAGTGAGTTACAGATTTATGTTCAGTAGTGTCTGCAGCAACACCACACCTGTCCCATCGCCCCCCCCAATTGTCATCTGTCACCCAACAGTCACCCCATAAAAGTGCACCTGTCACATAAGAGACTGCCATCAGTGACCATCATCAGTGCAACCGTCACCCATCAGTGACCGTGCCCTGTCACCCGTTACCCATCAGTGACCGTGCCCTGTCACCCATCACCCATCAGTGACCGTACCCTGTCACCCATCACCTGTCACATAAGAGACTGCCATCAGTGACCATCAGTGGTGCAACCGTCACCCATCAGTGACCGTGCCCTGTCATCCATCACCCATCAGTGACCGTGCCCTGTCACCCGTCACCCATCAGTGACCATCAGCGGTGCACCCATCACCCATCAGTGACCGTGCCCTGTCACCCATCACCCATCAGTGACCGTGCCCTGTCACCCATCAGTGACCATCAGCGGTGCACCCATCACCCATCAGTGACCGTGGCCTGTCACCCATCACCCATCAGTGACCGTGGCCTGTCACCCATCATCCATCACTGACCGTGGCCTGTCACCCATCTGTGACCATAACCCGTCACCGCCCATGGCCTGTCACCCATCAGTGACTATCTCCCGTCACACCATCATCACCTATCAGTGAACGTCACCTGCCACCCATCGCACAGCCCATTAGTGACCGTCACCTGCCACCCATCTGTCACCCGTCGCACAGCTACCCGCCACACAGCCATGTCCAAAGGAGTATATACCAGTGAGGAGGCGTTCCAGATCCTTTCCATGACTGATGAGAGCACCAGGGAGTTCTCATCAGATTCCAATTCTGTTTCTGAATCAAATTCGGAATTTGAACCGATTGAATATAGTAATGATTCGGATGAAGAATGGGTCCCTCCTAAAAGCGCACGGCACTCTGGAAACAAGGCAGCCGCCAGCAACCAGGATTATATTCCCAGGCCCAGTACCAGCACTGCCACCAGCAATAGGCCCCGGGAACAAAAGCCCAGAACCAGCGCTGCCGCCAGCAATAGGCCCCAGGAACAAAGGCCCAGTACCAGTGCTGCAGCCAGCGAAAGGCCCCGCAAACAAATGCCCAGGCCCAGTACCAGTGCTGCCACATTACACCTGAGTACCAGCACAGGAAATTTTAACTCCCCCAACTACTGGACTGTCACGTCCCTCAAGAGCCAGGGCCGCTACATACATGCCAGATGGTCTTGCCAACCCAACATGGCTCCCTTCCGACTCAGGATCACCAATTATTCACCCTTTCACAGCACAGCCAGGTGTGCAGGCCAACACACAAAATTTCACAGAGATCAATTACTTTTATCTGTTTTTGTCCGACACTTTGCTGCAGTTCATTGTGGACCAGACACATTTATATGCCCAGCAGTATATTGCCAAGAACCCCCAATCATCTTATGCCCGTCCATTTGAGTGGAGAGATCTGAATTTGGAGGAGTTCAAATTGTTTATGGGCTTACAAAAAAAAATCAAGGACATGCCTATTGGTCCACCAAACCCATCTACCACATGCCCATGTATTCTGCCGTAATGCCCAGGTCCCGATATGAGATGATAATGAGATTCTTCTATTTTAATGACAACATCCAGTGCCCTCCCCGCAATCATCCAGATTCCGATAAGCTATATAAAATTCACTGATAAATTTCCTTTCCAATCGATTTGCAAAACTCTATGTACCCGAGAAGCATATATGTGTGGATGAGTCCCTGGTACCCTTTTCAGGCCGGCTAGGAATAAAACAATAAATTCCTAGCAAAAAGGCCAAATATGGAGTAAAATTTTACAAGCTCTGTGAGAGAGTCACGGGATATCTTTATGCGTTCCGCATATATGAAGGAAGAGATTCCCAGCTCCAGCCCCCTGAGTGCCCGGCCTACATGGTCACAGCTAGAAAAATTGTGTGGGACCAGGCTTACCCACTGTTGAAAAAAGGATATCATATATACCTTGACAACTTTTACCAGCCCCTTTTCAAACACTTATACATAGAGAAAACCCTGGCCTGCGGAACCTCCAGAAAAAATAGGAAGGGCTTCCCACAATCCATAGTAAACAAAAAGCTGCAAAGGGGGGAAAGAGAAACACTGAGGTGCAACTAAGTGCTGGCCTTGAGGTGGAAGGATAACAGGGACGTGCACATGATGTCCACCATTCACGATGACACTGCAGTTGTAGTTCAGCGAAGACGAGGTCCCATTGAAAAGCCGACGTGTCCAAGATTATAATCTCTACATGGTGGGGTGGATTTCAATGACCAAATGATTCAGCGCTATTTGTCAATAAGGAGGTCCCGATTCTGGTACAAGAAGGTAACAATTTATCTCATCCATTTGGCCATTTATAATTCCTACATGGTCTACACCAAATCCACAGAAAGCCCCGCCCCCTTCCTACAATTCTCAGAAGAAGTAGTCACGTCCCTCATCTATCAACAAAGACCCCCCCCCACCAGAAAACCTTCACTCTGATGCTGTTAGCCGACTTCATGAACGCCACTTCCCATACAACATGCCAACATCCGAAGCAGGCCGAAGACGGCAAAAAAGATGTCGCGTGTGCAGCAAAGGAGGATTTCGAAAAAATACCAGATACCATTGTCCCTGGTGTCCCTCCCAACCTGGCCTTTGCATTGGTGAATGCTTCGAACTTTATCATACATCCCTAAAATATTAGCCCATATTTTTAACCATTCCCCCCCCATTTTCATCATCTGTGCTGACCATTTTCCATGCTTCCCCAAAAAACCATACCACTGCCTTCCACGTGAACTGACCCTGGCCTGATTTTTGACTATGCCTCTGCCTACTGTTTGGACTTCTTCCACGTAAACTGACCCTGGCCTGTTTTGTGACTATGCCTCTGCCTACCGTTTGGACTGCTTCTATGTGAACTGACCCTGGCCTGTTTTGTGACTATGCTTCTGCCTACCGCTTGGACTGCTTGCATGTGAACTGACCCTGGCCTGTTTTATGGACTATGCTTTTGCCTACCACTTGGACTAATCTGTTGCCCTGCTACTGTAGTACACAGGGGTCTCACATATGTGAGGGGCTCCAGAATAGTTTTTTCGAATGGAGAAAACAATTTATTTTATTTTTTCCGGGTTTTGTAATTTTCCGATTAGGGTCTGGAGTCCTGAGGCTTCATAGAGATTTGGGTGAGTCGATGCCTCTACCCCTGTGCCCCTGTGCACAGTTCTTACACGATTGCAGCCCTCAGCCTGCTGCTGACTTACTGCCATCATGCCTTTGCCTGCCGCATGAACGGACCACACCACTGCCTGCTACCTGGACTATGCAAATATTTAGCTGTAGCAAGAGGCAGTATGTTTATGAAGGGCTGGAGAGCGGTACAATAATGAGTGTCTGCAGGTAACAGTGTACCAGGACCAATATTATGGCTGTGCTGGCTGTCTCTGCCTGGACAATTTCTATGGACAAATGCTTTGGCTGTGCTGACAATATCCTTGTGCTGACCATAGACAATATTCCTGCCTGCTGCCTGGATAATTACTATTGCTGTCGCTAAGCTCATCCCTGACTGTTGCCTGGACCAGTGCTCTCTTCTGTGGACACTACTAAAAGCACAGGTAATACATTTTTTTTACCCTTTCCGCAATAGAATTTATTTTGGACTGTAATTCTTGGTATGTACATGCTATGTGCTAGAAATATGAAGGGCCTTCAAAAATGATAGGTTGCCAGGAAATTATATATGTAATGTATGCTCCTAGAACGCCTGATGGTGCTACTTGAAAGTTGGGCCTCTGTATATGGCCAAGCTGTGTAAAAGTCTCACACATGTGGTATCCCCATACTCAGGAGGAGTAGCAGAATGTATTTTGAGGTGTCATTTTTGCTTTGTATTTGCTATGTGTTGGAAATATCTTATAAATGGACAACTTTGTGTAAAAAAAAAATGCGTTTTAATTTTTTTTCCACATTTTCCAAAAAACTTCTGGAAAAAAAATAACCGCTCAAAAGACTCATTATGCCTCATATATTATACGTTGGGGTGTTTGCTTTCCAAAATGTGGTCATTTTGTGGGCAATTCCATTGTCCTGGTGCTCCAGGGCCTTCAAAAATGTAATAGGTGGTTGAGAAATGAGATGTGCAATTTATGCTCGTAGATCGCCTAATGGTGCTACTTCAATGTTGGGCCTTTGTATGTGGCCAGGCTGTGTAAAAGTCTCACACATGTGGTATCCCCATACTCAGGAGGAGTAGCAGAATGTATTTTGGGGTGTAATTTTTGCTATGTATTTGCTATGTGTTGGAAATATCTTATAAATGGACAATTTTGTGTAAATAAAATACGTTTTCATTTTTTTTCCACATATTCCAAAAACTTCTGGAAAAAAAATAACTGTTCAAAAGACTCATTATGCCTCATAGATTATACGTTGGGGTGTTTGCTTTCCAAAATGGGGTCATTTTGTGGGCAATTCCATTGTCCTGGTGCTCCAGGGCCTTCAAATTGTAATAGGTGGTTGAGAAATGAGATGTGCAATTTATGCTCGTAGATCGCCTGATGGTGCTACTTCAATGTTGGGCCTTTGTATGTGGCCAGGCTGTGTAAAAGTCCCACACATGTGGTATCCTCATACTCAGGAGGAGTAGCAGAATGTATTTTGGGGTGTAATGTGTTGTATGCATATGCTCTGTGAGAGAAATAACCAGTTAATATGACAATTTTGTAAAAAAAAATAAAAATCTTCATTTTGCAAAGAATTGTGGGAAAAAAATTACAACTTAAAAAAACTCACCATGCTACTTACTTAAAGGGGTTGTAAAGGTACATGTTTTTTTCACCTTAATGCATCCTATGCATTAAGGTGAAAAAACATCCGACAATACCGCTCCCCCCTCGAGCCCCCGTTTTACTTTCCTGACCCCTCGAAAGTCCCGCGCTCGCTCCCGTCATTCTCCGAGTTCTTGAGCCTGGCCGTTGATTGGCTACAGTGGATGGATTGAAAGCAGCGCAGCCATTGGCTGGCGCTGCTGTCAATCACATCCAATGACCCGGCGCGCCGGGGGGCGAGGCCGAGTGATACAGTCGGCGGCTATGGCCGCCGCTGTATCACGGGAGCGCGCCCGCAATAAATCCACACCACGTGAGCTCGCTCGCATGAAGGTGTGGAGTCCTTGCGGGGAGGAGCTGAGACAGATGCCGAGGGACCCCAGAAGACCAAGATCGGGGCCACTGTGTGCAAAACAAGCTACACAGTGGAGGTAAGTATAACATGTTTGTTATTTAAAAAAAAAAACGGGAACCTTTAGTGTTCCTTTAATATTTTGGAATGTCTACTTTCTAAAAAGATGTCATTTGGGGGGTATTTGTACTTTTCTGACTTGTTAGTATCTCAAGAAATTAGATAGGCTGTCAGTACTTCAGGTGTGATCAGATTGATCAATTTTCAGGGATTGGCACCATAGTTTGTAGACTATAACTATAACTTTCACAAAAACCGAATAATATACACTAATTTGGGTTATTTTTACCAAAGATATGTAGCAGTATAGGATCTAAATCAAGGGGGGGGGGGGGTGGTGCTGCGCTGTTTCTAGTATGATAAATTATAGTGCACAATGGCTAAGTAATTATCAATCAATAAACAGGTTGAGAAAAATAAACAATAAATACAACTGATCAATTATAGTGATGTATAAATACTAAAACCATAAGATCAGTAAAAATATAAATATATAAACTGTAAAAACAATAAATATATAAGTAAACCTGTGAATAAATACCAAGGTGAATGTTACTGTGCAAATATGCTGTGAGAATGAATAAATGAAAGAAGTCGCCTGCAAATTGCAGTAAAATAATAGGTGCACTAATGTGACTGCTAAATAAACAAAGTGCAGTACAGTGCTAAAGTGAAGCAGTAAAATCAATGAGTAACGAAAAGGTGAAAATTGTCCAATAAGCAAAGGAACACAAATTGAACTCCAAAAATCCAGAGAAGAAGAACAATGGTAAGTGGTGCCCGTGCAGATCAATTTCTTGTAAGTGACAATCCTGCAACTTCATATGGGTGAATGGTGCTGTGGTGATGGGGTGTCTGGATCTTCACTTCTGGTGTCACACTAAGAATAATGGGTGGCCTCTTACCTTGCGGTAATGAGGTAACCGCTTTTGTATAATGGGGGTCAGTAAAATCCTTTAACGCGATCCTGGCGTCCAATAGGGAAACCTTTATAACAGGATGCTGCTGTTCCTCACATATGGAATAACTTATACTGGATCTTAAAGGGTTGCTTACATCTCCCAACGATGGCCGGGTTAGAAAGAAAAAAAATGGGGTCTCGATCGTGAAGTACGTTTTTTTAAAAGGTGTGTACTTTAATATTGCATAAATATTACAAGGTTGCTTACATAAACTCACATAGAAATTTTTTAAAACATGCACTTATCCTAAACGAACGGCGAGCTCGTGTGCCTCCTTCTGACTGTCTGCCTCTCCGTCCCTACGCGTGGCGTCACGGTCACGTGACTTCATCAGGGGATGATGGGAAGGCAATACAATGGTCTTTAAATACTGTTTGTATAGAGATTGATGTGGCGGCCATTTTCCCGGAGCCCAATGTTAATCTCCATTGCGGCCATTTTCTTATAGATCCTGTCCTAAGTTATGGCGGCGGCCATATTTTTGGTGGTAAAAAACAATAACAAGGAAGTGGCGATCGCAATACTTGCGCCGCCAATTTCCTTGTGATTTATTTAAAGATAGGTTGGCGGCCATGTTCATGGAGTCCTTGCAATGGTATGTTGTGATGACAGAACCACAACATGGCAAGGACATGACCGCAAACAATGTTGCAGAGTTGAGGGGGCATCGCATTCAAATTGTGTATATTTACAAATGGAAATGTATTTAAAATAAGATTAAAATATATAGAGACAATTAATAAAACAGTATTAGAAATATAAAATAGGAATAAATATATTAATATTCTATTTAAAATACACTTGTCAGTGCATTAAAAAATATGGGTATGCCAGAGAAATAATTTTATTTAGGTCTGGTGGACATCAGGCAGACGTTTGCGTTGAAGGCTATGCTAGATGTGTTTATTCCTACCAGGTAATATAAAGATATTGATAGAGATATTGATAAAACTATATATATATAAACATACATCCTAAAATATATATAAACATATACGCATAAGACAGTGTTAAGGGAAAAATCTTATTCTGGTGTGTATGAGGGAGATTTTTTAAAAAGGAGAAGTTTTAAACGGGGGCAACATATGCCCCATCATGTAAATAAATATATACTAAAAATCACTGAGAAAACAATTGAGGTCGAACTCCACATTGAGTCCTTTTGGCACAAAAGTATCCAAGGTGAAAATCCATTTTGATTCTAATTGGCTTAGTGTCCTCACCTTATGCCCCCCCCCCGCCAGTGTCTAGTATATGGCTCAATGCCCCAAAATTTGAGCTGTGAAGGGTCTTTATTGTGATACAATAAAAAGTGTTTAGATACATTGTGTTTGTCCAACCCTTTTATTATATTTTGGACGTGCTCTTTGATACGGATCCTGAGAAGTCTTTTTGTACGCCCTATATACAAAAAGACTTCTCAGGATCCGTATCAAAGAGCACGTCCAAAATATAATAAAAGGGTTGGACAAACACAATGTATCTAAACACTTTTTATTGTATCACAATAAAGACCCCTCACAGCTCAAATTTTGGGGCATTGAGCCATATACTAGACACTGGCGGGGGGGGGGGGCATAAGGTGAGGACACTAAGCCAATTAGAATCAAAATGGATTTTCACCTTGGATACTTTTGTGCCAAAAGGACTCAATGTGGAGTTCGACCTCAATTGTTTTCTCAGTGATTTTTAGTATATATTTATTTACATGATGGGGCATATGTTGCCCCCGTTTAAAACTTCTCCTTTTTAAAAAATCTCCCTCATACACACTAGAATAAGATTTTTCCCTTAACACTGTCTTATGCGTATATGTTTATATATATTTTAGGATGTATGTTTATATATATATATATATATAGTTTTATCAATATCTCTATCAATATCTTTATATTACCTGGTAGGAATAAACACATCTAGCATAGCCTTTAACGCAAACGTCTGCCTGATGTCCACCAGACCTAAATAAAATTATTTCTCTGGCATACCCATATTTTTTAATGCACTGACAAGTGTATTTTAAATAGAATATTAATATATTTATTCCTATTTTATATTTCTAATACTGTTTTATTAATTGTCTCTATATATTTTAATCTTATTTTAAATACATTTCCATTTGTAAATATACACAATTTGAATGCGATGCCCCCTCAACTCTGCAACATTGTTTGCGGTCATGTCCTTGCCATGTTGTGGTTCTGTCATCACAACATACCATTGCAAGGACTCCATGAACATGGCCGCCAACCTATCTTTAAATAAATCACAAGGAAATTGGCGGCGCAAGTATTGCGATCGTCACTTCCTTGTTATTGTTTTTTACCACCAAAAATATGGCCGCCGCCATAACTTAGGACAGGATCTATAAGAAAATGGCCGCCAATGGAGATTAACATTGGGCTCCGGGAAAATGGCCGCCACATCAATCTCTATACAAACAGTATTTAAAGACCATTGTATTGCCTTCCCATCATCCCCTGATGAAGTCACGTGACCGTGACGCCACGCATAGGGACGGAGAGGCAGACAGTCAGACGGAGGCACACGAGCTCGCCATTCGTTTAGGATAAGTGCATGTTTTAAAAATTTTCTATGTGAGTTTATGTAAGCAACCTTGTAATATTTATGCAATATTAAAGTACACACCTTTTAAAAAAACGTACTTCACGATCGAGACCCCATTTTTTTTCTTTCTAACCCGGCCATCGTTGGGAGATGTAAGCAACCCTTTAAGATCCAGTATAAGTTATTCCATATGTGAGGAACAGCAGCATCCTGTTATAAAGGTTTCCCTATTGGACGCCAGGATCGCGTTAAAGGATTTTACTGACCCCCATTATACAAAAGCGGTTACCTCATTACCGCAAGGTAAGAGGCCACCCATTATTCTTAGTGTGACACCAGAAGTGAAGATCCAGACACCCCATCACCACAGCACCATTCACCCATATGAAGTTGCAGGATTGTCACTTACAAGAAATTGATCTGCACGGGCACCACTTACCATTGTTCTTCTTCTCTGGATTTTTGGAGTTCAATTTGTGTTCCTTTGCTTATTGGACAATTTTCACCTTTTCGTTACTCATTGATTTTACTGCTTCACTTTAGCACTGTACTGCACTTTGTTTATTTAGCAGTCACATTAGTGCACCTATTATTTTACTGCAATTTGCAGGCGACTTCTTTCATTTATTCATTCTCACAGCATATTTGCACAGTAACATTCACCTTGGTATTTATTCACAGGTTTACTTATATATTTATTGTTTTTACAGTTTATATATTTATATTTTTACTGATCTTATGGTTTTAGTATTTATACATCACTATAATTGATCAGTTGTATTTATTGTTTATTTTTCTCAACCTGTTTATTGATTGATAATTACTTAGCCATTGTGCACTATAATTTATCATACTAGAAACAGCGCAGCACCACCCCCCCTTGATTTAGATCCTTTACTTTATCAGGTTAGGATTAACCTGCGAGGTGCTTGCGATAGTTTCATTCACCTCCACATTCCTCCAGATTGGCAGCGCAGGAATACCCACTCTATAGATTCCATGTAGCAGTATAAATTTTGGCCAAAATGTATGAAGAAAAATTACAAATTTTCTAAATTTTATGACAGAAAAAAATAAAAAGGCAATTTTTCACAAAATGTCATTTTTTATTTATAGCACAAAAAAATAAAAAACCCACTAGTAATTAAATACCACCAAAAGAAAGCTCTATTTGTGTGAAAAAAAGGACGCAAATTTTATTTGGGTACAGTGTTGCATGACTGAGTAATTGTCATTCAAAGTGTGAGAGCACCGAAAGCTGAAAATTGGTCTGGGTAAGAAGGGGGTTTAAGTGCCCTGTATTGAAGTGGTTAAACAGGTTTCCTGGTGCCTCCATGGCAGCATACCTGTGACAAGCTCCGCCTTGGCTCCTCCCTCAGGACTAGGGAATATTATAAAAGAGTTGATTAGCACAGCCCCAGCATTCTCCTTTTTTTCCTCATACCTCATGGCAGTGAATTCTGTTCGAACGTCCTTACCTTCTGCATTCGGCAGCTTCCCTCCGGGTTCAAGCCTCTCCCAGACGCGGTCCCTCCTCTTGGGCAGCTAAATGCGCTTATAAGGTTGGGAGTCCCTTCTGTAGGATCTTTTGGGACAAGCAGTTTGTCTCTTAACTAAGAGCTCTATCTGCAAGATTGTTTTCAGGCATTAGCTCAATTCTGGCAACAAAGGCAGCAGCTATTTCTGTATCTCTTTTTTTTTCCTTTCCTAAGTTTTTCTCCCCCAAACTCTTGTCTTCTCTGATTTCTTTTTCCATTTTAAATTCTCTAGCTCCCCGTCACCTCTCCAGCTCCTTAGGAGCCGCGTGCGCTCAGCGTCGGTATTTTATTTACTTGCGGCGTCTTCCGCATCATTCTGCATGTGCTCCGGTGGTGCGGGTCTTCCGGGTTCTCGTCTCGTCGGTCGGCGCATGCACGGTGGATCCGGAGGCCACGACGGCCATTTTGGATCAGGGCAGAAAGACGTCTTTTGCCCACAAAACATCAGGCACAGCACAGAGGCGTTCCCTGCCTTTCCTGTTTCCATATGAATCTCTCTAATGGCCTCAGTGAGACACCTGAGGCTGCAGGAAGAACTACACGAGAGCTTCAGGGAGGAAATACTCATTTGTCTTCAGGTAAGAGATTTCTTAAAATAAAGGGGAAATGTATACTATATGTTTGTTTAGGGTTTTTTTATTTTTAAATATATATTTGTAGTTAAGGGTTTAAAAAAAAAAAAATATATATATATATATATATATATATTTTTAATAATAAAAAATAAATTAATACATATATAAAATAAAATATATATTCGTATTTTTCGAGAACTTAAAAAAAAAACACACACACCATTTGTTTAGAGGTAAATTCCCCTTAGCCAAATTAGGATCCAGCCAGTTGTGTCTTCTCTATTCTTGTTAGCTGCTACCTCTGCTAAGCCACTCAGCATGAGCCATTCGCCGCCCGTATAAGATCCTACTCTACTTCTGAGGTAAGGACCTACGTCCAGGTAAGCTTACATATCTTAAAAAAAAAAAAAGCTCAGAGGCTGGTACTTTTATGTATTTCAGCCCTATACGCCAGAAGACGTCTAAAAGACCTCAAGGCGAAATGAGGACTACGATGATTCTAGTTCCAGTAGAGACAGGTTGTCCAGGCATCGGGATCATAGAAGTAGCAGGAAGTCATCGGCCCCAAAACGTCGTCACTCACGCTCCTGAAGCCGAGATCTCCAGGATGTCAGTCCTGTGGAGACACCCCACTTCCAGACAAAGTGATCTGTCGAAATTGCCCAGCGGACATAAAGTCCGAAAGCCTGCAAGTGGCGGACCTACTTAAGAAAGCAGTAAAGAATTCCCTCGCGGAATTGGTAGCCACAATGCCGCCGCAACATCTGGCATCTCCTACTCAGGAGCAAACGGCGGAGGCATCCATTCCCGGGCCGTCCTCAAGTGAAATCTCACGCCGGACGCCTGCTTCTTCCTCTAAACATCAGGAAGAGAATGCCATCTCAGGGGGCCTCTCTGATGACCTAGATACCTTTTGGTTTTTCTTTTGCCAAGGTCCAGCCTTTTGTGCAGGCGGTAAAACAAGCGATCGGCTGGGAAGAGACCGACACAGAAGTCTAAGTCGTACTTCCCCTTTTTCAACCGCCAGATTACTCCTTTTCCCTCTCATGGGCGAGATCAGGGATGTGATTGAGGAAGAGTGGAAAAAGACTGAGAAAAGATTCTCCACTAATCGACGGGGAAAGTTATACCCTCTCTCAGAGGCCGATTCCGCAATGCTGGAGGGCCCTCCAGTGGTCAATGCAGCTGTGGTAAGGTTGACAAAGAACGTCACATTGCCCATGGAAGACTCGACTTTGTTTAAGGATCCACCAGACAGAAGGATGGATCTTTATCTCCCAGAAGATGGCGGGCAACGCTTGTAAACCTGCGATAGCCCTGACGCATCTGTACAGATAATATAGAGTTTGCAATCTAACAGGATATCCCAGGGGAGGACATCATCAGGACCTTAGTGGAGCTAAAGCTCTCAGTAAATCTTATTGGTGAAGCCACGATCGATTCAATTCGATTCTCCGCAAGGTCAATGCTCCACACAGTTATGGCCAAACGGGCCTTGTGGCTGGAACCCTAGTCAGCAGATATTGCCTCAAAACATAATTGGTGCAAGATACCCTTTGACGGAAAAGCCTTGTTTGGGGAGAAATTGGACAAGGCCATCTCTCGCTTTATGGGTGGGAAATTGGGCCTGTTACCCCAAGACAGACGATCCAGGCGCTCCAGGCCATTCGCACCCAGATTTCAATACTCCAAGAGTAAGGACTACTGACAGTCCAGACAGGGGAAAGGCTTTAGGCAAAATTGGAGAAGCACGCAGTCCACTTTCCTCAAGACCCGTAGACAGAGACTCGTGCCTATCCCTCAGGATTCTGCTAAATCCTTTTTACGCCAAGCCATCCCAAGCGATCCCTGTGGGGCCAGACTCAAACACTTCTTGAAGATCTGGGAACAAAATGCAGGGATCCGTGGGTAGTCTCCACAGTTAAATACGGTCAGTTCTGGACGTTTCTAGACAAACCCCCCAAAGACTTCTTCTCTCCGACAAGGGTGTCAAGGTGCACCCAAAAAAAAAAAACGGAAGCACTACAGCGATTTCTTCTCTCCTTGCAGGAACAGCAAGCAGTGGTTCCAGTGTCTCCATCAGAAAGGTTTTCGGTCTTTACTCCACCCTGTTTCTAGTCCCCAAGAGAAACAGAGGTAGGAGACCCGTGTTAGACCTGAAGAGGCTAAATCGCTATATCTTCCTAAAAAATGTAAAAGGGAGTCGCTATGAGCGATTATACGTGTAATCCAACCAGGGGATCGGATGTTATCAATAGACTTGCAGGATGTTTTCCTGCATATACCGACACTCCCTCCTTTCCAGAAATATCTGAGGTTTGCAGTGGTGCCTGTACATCTTAAATTTTGGAGTCTCCCATTCGGCCTCTGCACGTCACCAAGAGTCTTTACGAAGACCCCAATTGCCATCATAGCCCCTCTAATAGAATTAGGGCCTCGAGTATACCATTACTTGGATGACCTTCATCCCCGGGCGAAAGTTCCAGCCCAGTTAGTGGAAGAGAACGGTACAGTATCCCTCCCACCTCAAAAGGTGACATCGACTGTTCGACAGATGAAGAAAGTCAGTGTGAGATCCTACCTGTCATACTCGAACTGTCAGAGCCTGATAGGCTGGATGTCGTCATGCATCTCTAGGGTCCCTTGGGCCCATTGGCATTTGAGACATTTCCAGCTGGAGTTCTTGAGACTGTGGAACAGACGGTATCTATCCCAACCCATACACCTGACGACACTGATGCTCAGGAGTCTACATTGTTGGATGAAGAAACACACGCCTATGAAATCAGGTCCATTAGGACATGTCAACTGGATCACAATTATTACCGATGCCAGTGAAGCAGGTGGGGATCACACTGCAACCAGATCTCAGGGCAAGGAAGATGGTCCTTCCATACAACAGGCCTGGTATCAAAATATCCTGGAGGTCCGGGCAGCCTACCTTTTGCATTGCTAGCCCTAGAATTCAAGATTACAGGCAAACCAGTTCTTCTCCGAATGGACAACAGGGCTGCGGTGTCTTATACACACCGACAAGGAGGGACGTGCAGCAGGTCCCTGCTGAAGGAAGTGAAACCATATTCTTTTGGGCAAAAAGGAATCTAAAAGACCTAAGGGCAGTCTATCTGCCCGGTCTTCTCCACTCAAGGGCCAACCGCCTATCTCGCAGGTTCGTAGATTCCAACGAATAGTCTCTGCACCCAGGAGTTTTCGACTGGTTAGTGGACCAGTGGGGTTCCCTCGGGCTGGGCCTATTTGCAACAGCATTAAATACCAAGTTTTCAAGGTTCATCTCGAGACTTCCTCATCCCCAGGCGGAGGCAGTAGATGCTCTCTCAGCCCCTGGGCATGCAATCTGGCCTATGCCTTCTCTCCATGGCCTCTCATTCCAAAAAAACTCCTGTTGAGGCTTATGGTAGAAACCACAACGGTGATAGCAGTCCTACCGTACTGGCCAAGACGTCCCTGGTTCCCCACAGCAATGTACCTGAATACACAGCCTTCAGTCAAGGTTCCAATAATACCTTTTCTCCTGTCACAGGGATGTCACACCCATCCAGATTCCCGCAGGTTAAATCTTCACATCTGGCAGCTGAAAGGGAAAGATTCCAATCCCTAGGGTGTCCCAACAAAGTTATCGAAACCCTGCTCAGCGCAAGAAAGCCATCCACAAACAGTATTTACGATAAGGTGTGGAACAAATTCAGGGCCTTCATGATTGGCAGAAACTGCAATCCAGATTTCCCATCATCCTCTCAAATTCTAAAAATTCTTGCAGGCAGGCTTAGACCTGAGTCTTGCTTAAGTACACTAAAGGTGCAGGTAGCGGCGATTTCAGAGGCAACCAGTAAAAGATGGGCTGAGGATTCATTAATAATCCAATTTTTCAAAGCTGTCAAAAAAGATCCGACCACCAACTAAACAATCTTTTCCCACTTGAGACCTTGCCATCATCCTAGAGTCTTTAACCAATCCACCTCTTGCCTCTTCGAAGTCAGCATCACTTTGGAATCTAACCATGAAGCTATCCTTCTTGATAGCCATACCTTCTGACAGACGGGTTTCAGAGCTCCAAGCTTTAGGAGTGGATCATAATCATATCATATTCTTTCCTGACAAAGTAGAACTCGGAACGATGCAAGGATTTAGCCCCAAGGTCACATCATCCTCGAACATGTTGGAGCCTTGGGCACTTCCAACATTTTCAGAACAAGACTCAGGTTCTCTTCACGAGCTGGACATTGCCTCCACTTTGAGATGCTATCTGCAGGCTACAGCATCCTTCAGGGACACTATCAGGTTGTTCATAAACAAAGGCAAGGAGGCGTCAGCAAGAACGTTTGCCTCATGGTTCGTTAAACTCATCCACAAGGTGTACAGGGAAAAAGGACTGGGATCCTCTTCGATAGTCAGGGCGCACTCCACCAGAACAGGTTCTACCTCTTGAGTGGCAAGAGCGAATGTGTCAATTGAAACTATTTACAGGGCAGCGACTTGGTCGTTCCAACATACGTTTCTGAAACATTACCGAGTAGACCCAGGAGCTCTCTCATCAGTGGAGTTTGGCAGACAGGCAGTCAAATCGGCCTTTGCTTCTTCCTCTAAATGATGATAATAATCTCTTTAAAATAAACCTCTGAGCATCATCCCACCCATATTAGCTAGTTATTTGTCACAGGTATGCTGCAATGGAGGCACCAGGAAAACGGAAAATTGAATCATACTTACCAGTAATTTTCCTTTCCTGGTGCCTATCCATGGCAGCATACAATCCCACCCTTGGTATTCTATATTACGGAGAATGCTGGGGCTGTGCTAATCAACTCTTTTATAACATTCACTAGTCCTAAGGGAGGAGCCAAGGCGGAGCTTGTCACAGGTATGCTGCCATGGATAGGCACCAGGAAAGGAAAATTACTGGTAAGTACGATACAATTTTCCGTATTTGCATTGCCATAACAATGCTGTGGGGATGCAAAACCTACTTGAAACAGATCATATTGAGGTCGGAAGGATCGACTGCAAGCAAAATGCACCCGCTAATGAATTCTGAATGAGCTCAGAAGCATTTTAAACTGATTTTAATCTGAAGGCATCAACACATTCCCATAGCTTTTTGGTACAGACCCCAAAATATCCTCACTGTTCAACAAGAAATACATTTATTTTTTTCCAGTATCATTGTAGTTTTGAAGTTGTCAACTCTCTCAGCTATTACCATTTTCTACAGGAAGGAGTTCCACATTTTAACTGCTTTGACAGTAAAGAACCCTTTCCACATTGTAAGATTAAACCTCCTTTCTTCTAGCCTCAAATTGTGGCCACATGTCCTCTTCGGGACCTTAGAATTTATTACAGTTACTGTAGTCACCATTGATATTTCTTTTTCGTACATCACGGGACACAGAGCGACTTAGTCATTACTAATGGGTTATATAGATTACCTTCAGGTGCTGGCACTGGCCACTTCCAAACCGGAAGTACCCTCCCCTATATAAGCCCCTCCCATCCGGGAGCACCTCAGTTTTTTGCCAGTGTCTAAGGTGTTGGCCAAAGAGTAACATGTGTTTTCACTGGGCTTGCGTACAGGTTCTTTTGGGCCTTAGTAAGCTGTTCCGGATCCCACCAAAAAAGCTTCATAGCTAAACGGTCGGTACCCGGGCCTTGCAGCAGAAGAGCAAGGTTTTGCCTGTAATGCCTCTCTTAGGAGGGCTGGACCCTGGGATCCAGAGCTCTGGTCATACCCACGACCAAGATGTTGTCTGTGCAGGGTGCTATACAGGTCCAGGGGAGTGGAATCCTTGGGAACCCGGTCCCTGAAGGTTTAATTACAATGCCTGCCGTGATAGGTGAAGTTTGGGCTTCTGTGGACCAAACAGAGTCCTGCGGCGGGGAACAGGTAAGTGGGGGCCCCCAGGAACTTGGTTCTATTGGGGGACCCCCAAGCCTAATTTGTCTTTCTGTCTGTTACCTAACGGTATTCCCGCTAATATCTGTGTATGCCTGTAACTACTGAAAATGTAAAATTTTAATAGTAGTCAAGAAAAAAAAAAAAAAGAGGACCGCGGTACCTGTGTTAAACCACTAGAGGCCGCTGTAGTCCATTTTTCTTGTCATGTGGATCTTTGGTTTTCTCAAGTCAAAAGATCCAGGCAGTTGGTAAGTTTCTCTGTGGGAATCCACTTCCTCTGCCCTGTTGCTGCGCTCATCCACCGCACAGGCCCTCCGGCAAAAAGGGCCCTGGCTCCTAGTCCCTGTTTGATTTCGAAAAGGGCGCCAATGGCGCACGGGCGCGCGCACGGGCGCGTGCACGCGCCTCCTATGAAAAAAAAAGGGGCGGGGCGGGTGGATGACGCTCGATGCGCGCCACGGCGCTTCTGCGCATGTGCAGGCGTCCCAGCTTGTATAAAGACACAGTACAAGTGTCAGCTGGATGCAAACAGAGCTAGCAACAAACAGTGGCACACAGAGGCGGTTGATGCAGGCATCCCCATAGAAAGGCACTTTAGTGGACACCAGCTGGTATATAGCAGCAACTGTGTTAGACTATTACCAGCAAAATTGGTGTATGACGACGGGAATACCTCAGCTTTGTGCTTAAAGGATATGTCGTCCAGACGCTCCGGAAATAGGTCTTCCAGGAAGCCAAAGGGGTCTCCATCGGGCTCTGAGGATATTGGGCATGCTTGTACTGCACCAATCTCCCCTGAGAATTCAGAGGTCAGTAGCCGTAGAAACCCCGCAGGAGTGCCTGGTGCTGCGGCTGTCCCCAGTCCACCTGCTCCTGTATATATAACAGAGGAGGTTTTATCCTCAACTCTGGGAGGATTGGAAGAGAGATTAACAGCATTGATCGCTGCTTCCCTGTCACAGGGAAAGCACGTCCGATCTCCGTCTCCTCCTTCAGAGTGCCTGTTAGTGGAGGAACAGCCCCAAACAGGGATCGACCTACCTGAAGGGGATCAGGATGAGGTTGATTCAGTTATGGAGGAATCAACAGTGGAAGAACCTTTTTCAGCATCTCAGGCTGAAAGATTATGGGTTCAGTCTCTGACTAACATGGTCCGATCAGCATTTAAAATGCCTCTGGCGGAACCACCATCCACTACGGTTTCCTCGCTGGGGTCGCTAAAAGCTCCCCAGGCTGTCTGTTCCTTCCCAATCCACCCTTTATTAGAAGGGCTTATTTACCAGGATTGGGAGCATCCTGATAAAATATTTGCTCCCCCCAAGAGATTTCCGGTGATCTATCCCATGGAGGATAAGTTCTTAAAAAAATGGAGGGTCCCTACAGTGGACGCAGCCATCTCTTCTGTGAACAGAATCAGGGTAGAAAAGAAACCAGTGATTCTGGTGGCTCCAGCGTGGCCCCGAAGGGCATGGTACGCGGAGATTGTAAAAATGTCAGTGAGGAGTCCTTGGACCCTCCCACATCGTCCGGACCTGCTGTCGCAAGGACCGATATACCACCCTTCCTTACCAGCCCTAGGTTTGACGGCCTGGCTATTGAAGCCCACATTCTGAAAAAGAGAGGGCTCTCTAATTCTGTGGTATCTACCATGATCAATGCCAGGAAGCCGGTATCCAGGCAGATCTATTATAGGATCTGGAAGGCGTACATTACGTGGTGTGAGGCCAAGAAATGGCATCCACGTAAGTACGTGATAGGTAGGATTTTGGACTTCCTACAGTGGGCTGTAGATAGGAAGCTGGCCTTGAGTACTATCAAGGGTCAGATTTCGGCCTTGTCAATATTTTTTCAAAGGCCCTTGGCTTCGCATTCACTAGTCAAAGCTTTCATACAAGGAGTGATGCATATTAGCCCTCCGGTTAGTATTCCCATATGTCCATGGGACTTAAACCTGGTTCTGTCGGTTCTACAGAAACAACCGTTTGAACCATTGCAACACATTTCCTTGGTTCTTTTCACCAGGAAATTGATTTTCTTAGTAGCCATTTGTTCGGCTAAAAGAGTATCGGAATTAGCCGCCTTGTCCTGTAGGGAGCCATATCTGGTTGTCCATAAGGACAGAGTAGTATTACGTCCTCATCCAGCCTTTCTTCCCAAGGTGGTATCGAGGTTTCATTTGAACCAAGATGTGGTTCTTCCTTCTTTTTTCCCCAAACCTAGCTCGGTAGAGGAAAAGTTATTACATTCTTTGGATGTAGTAAGAGCAGTTAAAGCTTATCTAAAAGCCACTGCTCAGATTTGCAGAACGGATACTTTGTTTATTCTGCCGGAAGGCCCTAGAAAGGGTCAGGCAGCATCAAAATCTACTTTAGCCAAGTGGATTCGACAGGTCATAATACAAGCCTATGGCTTGAGAAAGAGACCGCCTCCGTTCAAAGTTAGGGCACACTCCACAAGAGCAGTTGGAACTTCATGGGCAGTGCATCACCAGGCCTCCCTGGCTCAAGTATGTAAGGCCGCAACATGGTCTTCGGTACACACGTTTACTAGGTTCTACCAGGTAGACGTTAGAAGTCAGGAGGATGTCGCCTTTGGGCGCAGTGTGTTGCAGGCCGCAAAAGATCCTCATGCCTGATGGCGCCCAGCTTATGTATCCCTCCCCTCATTTGGCATTGCTTTGGGACGTCCCATTAGTAATGACTAAGTCGCTCTGTGTCCCGTGATGTACGAAAAAGAAAAAGGGATTTTTATAACAGCTTGCCTGTAAAATCCTTTTCTTGGAGTACATCACGGGACACAGAGCTCCCACCCCTCTTTTTGGGACACTTATTGCTTTGCTACAAAACTGAGGTGCTCCCGGATGGGAGGGGCTTATATAGGGGAGGGTACTTCCGGTTTGGAAGTGGCCAGTGCCAGCACCTGAAGGTAATCTATATAACCCATTAGTAATGACTAAGTCGCTCTGTGTCCCGTGATGTACTCCAAGAAAAGGATTTTACAGGCAAGCTGTTATAAAAATCCCTTTATTTGATCATGGTAATCCCCTCTTAAGCATCTCTTCTCCAGAGTGAGTAACTGTAATCAATGTACAGTAACTGATCCTCAGAGCTGAGGTCCTCCATCCCCCTTATTCATTTTGTTGCCCATCACTGAACTCTTTCTAATTCAACGATTTCTTTCTTGAGAATTGGTGACCGAAACTGAAGTGCATATTAAAGATAAGGTCGAACCGGCGTTTTGTAAAAGGGTAGAATTATTTATTTAATTCCTGAATACATGCCCTTTTTAATGCATGACAATATTTTTCCAGCTTTGTTAGCTGCAGCTTGGCATTGCATGCTATTGCTAAGTTTCTGATCTACAACCACCCCCACATTATTTTCCATTACTGATTCTCCTAGGAGAGCCCCTCCTAATTTTTAGCACCCATGTGTATACATTTTTAATATATTTTTTTTTATATTGAACCTTATCTGTTATTGTTCTATGAGGAAGTAAGTGAGAAATTGGATGGTGAAAGTCCAGTGGATGTAGTTTATCTAGATTTTGTTAAAGCATTTGATACTGTACCTCATAAACGTTTAATCTTTAACCTCCCTGGCGGTATGATTCTGGAAGATTTTAGGTGCTGAAAGCGGTACCATTATTTTGCATGGAAATTTGGCGTTTTACATTGTAGGCCTGTAATTCTTAGTAATAACTCACCTAAATCTGTCCAAACCAGAGTCTAGTAGACATCTTGGGTATGATAAAGTTTGAAACACAAAATCATAAATTATAATATAATAAATAATAACAAATAATAATTTAATAATAATAATACTTTTTATTCAATACATTTTAGTAAATAATATAATCAAAAACACTGAAATTATTTTTGCTCAAACAAGGGTGCAATATTAGAAGTCATATTGCTTCAGTAAACATCTCGGGTATGAAAAATTTTAAAACAAGGTACAGCACAAAGTCCTACGTCGCAATCGGGACAATAGAACCGCGTTTCTTTACGGATTTTCCTTTACGGTGTCGTCACGCTTGGAGCAGCAAACCACACACATCCTTGTGGGTGCTGACTTCCTTTCAGTAGGTGGAATGTGGTCCATAAAGTGACGACCAGTCAGGCGTTCCGGGTTCACAACGCCAGCAGCCCGACGTCCAGATCTGCTTACAGTCATTGGCGTCTGGTGCTTTAGAAAAATTAGTTCGGCAACCTTCCACACAAAGTCCGCATGGATCATAGGCCTGTCACAATTTTTTTTCAGAAGAATGAAAGCATTCCACAGGCACTGTTCCAGAAGATGCCTGAATATTTTTTTATAATATTTCTTCTGTTGCTTTCTCATCGCAGGATAAAAGGTCATGGCCTGGTCAGCCCTGTCCACACCTCCCATGGTGTTGTTGTAATCCAACACGACCTGAGTCTTCATGACATCTTTTCTACCTTTGGTATGTACCATTACAGTAGAGGTGTTGTGGATGGTACTCATAAGGCACACGTTTTTTTTGTCCTGCCATTTCAGTGCCATCATTTTGCCTTTCTGCCAGGCAACTATTTCTCCTGCCCCGAGCTTTTTTTGGGCAAAGGTTGGCGGCATGTCACGCCGGTTAGGTCTAACGGTCCCATAGGCATCCGTTTTGTTCAGGATAAGGAACTCAAAGAGTTCTGGGGACGTGTAAAAATTGTCTGTGGTGACACAGTAGCCCTGATTCAGCAATGGCTCAATCAAAGAGAGAACCAAAGCGGTTGCCATTCCAAAACTTCTGAATCGATCGCTGAATTTGGTCCCTTTCCCGGTGTACAGGACCGAATTCCAGATGTACCCAGAGCTGGATTCACACAGCATAAATGACTTCATGCCAAAACGAGCTCGCTTTGATGCGATGAACTGTATCCAGCTAAGTCTACCTTTGTAGGCCATAAGACTTTCATCGATACTTAAATCTCTGTCCGGCACATAGGTCTGCTGGAAATTCATTAGAATAAGTTGGTAAATCTCCCAAATTAGCTTAGGAGCTGGATGAGAACTCTCATCAAAGTCTTCGTTATTTGCAAAATGCAAATATTTCATGATAAGCGAAAATTTATATTCGGACATAACAGTGCCAAAAAAGGAGTGGCCGTCAATTTGTTGGTTGTCCAGTACCATTTCTGCAGGGGTCTCCCCACCACTCCCTGTAGAATTATAAGGCCCAAAAAGTTCCATATGTCCTCTCTGGTTACTGGCTCCCATTTTCTACTCCTTGAAAAGCGATGATGGGTAGCAGCTTGTTGCTCCTGATAGCGATTTGTCTCCAAAACAATTTTGGCAATAACTTCATCCGTCAGAAAGAGCTTGAGGTATGTCAAGGGGTTATTGTACTCAACTTCCACTTTGATCCCAGGTGCTCCTGTAAATGGAAATCTTGGGGGCGCTGCGTGCTCCAAACCGCAATCAATTGAGCACCAAGTCTGCACATCGCTGGGCACAGTCGCAGGATCGTCGGTAAAATCACTTTCTGCGTCCGATGAAGAGCTTCCCCATGAGTCGCTGTCACTCAACTCCTCTGCAACCCATTCTGAGTCGCTGTCGCTGACTTCAAGCAGGTCATATAGTGACTTTGAGGTGGAGGCGCGTTTTTTGGATGCCATGGTCACTGTGCAGTTTCCAGATACTAAGTACAGTAAAACTGCAGACAAGGGCACTGGAGAAAGCACTGGGGGGCAATCTAAGGTCAATTTATTTTATTTTTTATTGTAATCCAATAGGATTACATTGTATCAGTGTGTTTTGTGCTTTTATACATTTGAATTTGCCGCCGGTTACGCCGTCCTGCGTCGCAACGCTCGCAGGGAAGGGAATCAGTGGAACACAGTGCATCGGGCGGAAGGTCCGGCCGCCGTACAGTGCGGGAATACATTGCGGGATCCCAGAGAGAAGGTAAGTCACCTCTTCCAGGATCCAGCGAGGCAATCCCGAGTGTGGCTCGGAGTTACCGCTTTAAGTACTGAAATCTCACCCCGAGCCACACTCGGGAATACCGCCAGGGAGGTTAAATTAAGGTCTGTTGCAGTTGAAGACATTGTAAGTACAAGGATAGGAAACTGGCTACAGGAATGGGTCTAGAGAGTATTGATAGTGCCGTGCCCCAGCATTCTGTCTTGGGATTAACGCTGTTGAACTTGTTTATTAACGATATAGAGGTTGATGTCAAGATCCTAATTTCAGTATTACCAAATCGAAGCAGAGTCTGCTGAAACATGAAAAATGCTGCGCCAATAAATATAACAAATAAATAATTGTTATAGTGCAGCTAAATTGTGAAAGAATACTTTTTATTTTACAATTATTCTTGCACACAATTTAATTGCACTATAACAATGATTTATTTGTTATATTCATTGGCACTGCATATTTCACGTTTTGGTTTGTATATTAGGTTCTGTATATTTGCCTACCCTGCAAGCTGCCTAAGTTCTTTATTTCTAGCGCTGACTTTCCTTTTGAACATAAATCTGTGCTAATCATTTTTTGCTGACAAATGTGCTGCAACCATGTGCATTACATGCAGTTGTGGGGCATTTACTGTGCTTCACTATTGACATGAATGTGCAGCGTTTGGAAGGCGGCATTAGTACAAGTCAGGTAAACCTCCAGATTTTGAGAAATTCGATTCTTTACATTTTTGGGTACATTCAATTTTCAACATTTCGCAAAAAAAAGGCACAAATTAAATCTATAAAATATTTGTAATTTATTGAATTAATACTGGTTAAGCTTTTGTATTTAGTAGGAATTTAGCAGGAAAGTTTATTTTTAGCGAAAATATTGATTTGATAAACATTTGCACAAATATTGTGGGGGCTTAAAAATCAGTAGCACTTTCTCTTTATTCTACTGGTAACGTGCTTTCAGAAAACATTAGGTTTGGGGAGTTTTTTACAAACTCTCAAAGCTGTAAGGGAAAAATGAAAACCTCCCAATTTTTTGAGAAATTTGGTTGTTACAGTTTTGCATACATGATTTTCACCATTTCGCAAAAAAAGCGAAAAATTTGCAAATATTTGTCATTTATTACCTCAATGCAGGTTAAAGGGGTTGTAAAGGTTCATGTTTTTTCACCTTAATGCATCCTATGCATTAAGGTGAAAAAACATCCGACAATACCGGCCCCCCCAGCTCCCCCGTTTTACTTACCTGAGCCCGTTCACCTGCTGCGCTCGCCCTCGACGTCCTCTTTGCCGCTCAGCCTGGCCGTTGATTGGCTAGAGTGGATGGATTGAAAGCAGCGCAGCCATTGGCTCGCGCTGCTGTCAATCACATCCAATGACGCAGCGCGCCAGGGGGCGGGGGCCGAGTGATACAGTGAGCGGCTATAGCCACCGGTTGTATCACGGGAGTGCGCCCGCAAGAACTAACCCCCATGCGAGAGAACTGGCATGAAGGGGGTTAGTTCTTGCGGGGAGGAGCCGAGACAGCCACTGAGGGACCCCAGAAGACCAGGTTCGGGGCCACTCTGTGCAAAACGAGCTGTCAGTGGAGGTAAGTATAACATGTTTGTTATTTTAAAAAAAATGCCTTTACAACCCCTTTAAGCATTTATATTTAGTAGGAATTTTCTGTTTGTATCTGCTAATAATGATTTTAGTGTATTTATAGTGAGAATATTGTTTTGATAAAAATTTGCGCAAATATCGCGGGGCCTTAAAAACCAGTAGCAGTTTCTCCTTATTCTACTGTTCATGTGCTTTAAGAAAATATATGGTTTGGGGGGTCTTTTCCAAACTCTGAAAAGTGTATGGCTGTATTCACACCTCTGTGTTTTGAATCTCGGGCAGATTTGCCGCTATTCTGCCTGCAATTTAAAAACGCCCAGATGTGAATGACAAATTGCAGAACGCACATTTGAGTTGCCATTCATTTGAATAGCATCTAAAATTGTGGCATGGGTCTGCCGCGATTGTCACGCGATAAATCACGCTGCAATCATGGCAAATATCATCCTTTGAAGCATGTCGCCCAAAAGAAGCTCCTGAACTCGATGTGGTTTGCCACAATTTGTTGTGCGACAGTTGCGGCAGAACCGCACTGCGTTTTTTTTACCATCTCAAATGTGCGTTCTGCCATTCACACCTGGGAGTTTTGAAATTGCGGGCAGAATCGTGACAAATCTGCCTGCGATTCAAAATGCTGAGGTGTGAATGCAGCCTTAGGGAAAAATGAAAACTTCTAGAATGCACTTTTGAGTTGCCAATCATTTGAATGGCACCTAAAATCGCGGTGTTGTTCTGCCGCGATTGTGACGTGATAAATCACGCTGCAATCACGGAAAACCGCACAGCGATTTTTTTTACCTTAAATATGTGTTCTGTCATTCACACCTGGGCATTTTGAAATCGTGGGCAGAATTACGGAAAATCTGCCTGGGATGGGATTCAAAACGCTGAGGTGTAAATGCAGCCTAAGGGAAAAATTAAAACTTCTAGATTTTTAGAGAAATTAACTTGTTTTGCATATATTTCACCATTTCGCAAAAAAAGGCGCAATTTAAAATGTGCAAATATTTGCTATTTATTGACTAAATACAGTTTAAGCTTTTAGATTTATTAGGTATTTAGCAGAAATGTTGTATAATTTTCTGTTTGTATCTGCTAATAATGATTTTAGTGTATTTTTAGCAAGAATATTGTTTTGCCCAAATATAGAAGGGACATTAAAAATCAGCAACACCTTTTTATTTTACTAGTCAGTTTCTTTTAGAAAATATATGGTTTGGGGGGGGGGGAGGGTGGGCGGTCTTTTACAAACTCTGTAAGCTGTAAGGGAAAAATAAAAACCTCCCGATTTTTTGAGAAATTTGGTTTTTACATATTTGCATATGTTCGATTTTCACCATTTCGCAAATAGAGGCACAAATCCAAATTTGCAAACATTTGCTGTTTATTAATCCAATACAGATTAAGCTTTTACATTTAGTAGAAATTTAGCAGAAATTTTGAAAAAATTTCTGTGTCTGTATCTGCTAATAATGTTTTAAATGTATTTTTAGCGAGAATATTGTTTTGATAAACATTTGTGCAAATATTATGGGACCTTTGAAAATCAGTAGCACCTTCTTTTTTTTTATTCTACTGGTCATGTGCTTTCAGAAAATGTATGGTTTGGGGGGTCTTTTACAAACTCTAAAAGCTGTAAGGGAAAAATAAGAAATTTTTGTGAAATTTGCAAAAATGGTCTGACCACCTGAGTTTAAAAGTGCAGTGCAAGGCCAGGCAGTGAAACGTTTTAAATGCATTCAGCTACATCTGGTATGAATTTGTATTTTACCTTTTAATTGTGAAAGAAAATAGTACATTGTTACAGTCAATGAAAATATCCATTAAGCTACATAATGGCTGTTAAAATTGGTGGGACAGAATACAGCAGATTATTGTGATTGGTCAAACAAAGCTTCATATATCTGTTATTAAGTAGTTGAGTTCCTTGTGGGTGTTAGATGTGGGGAACAGTAGCATCTGTCTTCGAAGAAAAACAGCTGTATTGCATGGGAGCAGAACCAAAACCTGACTACACAGAAAGAGAAACGATTAGAGGCTAGCAGACCATTGTAACTGCTGGGCAGACATTTCTTTCTTTAATGGAATGTCTTTTTATTAAAGTTAAAATCCTGGAAAATATAAAAAGCACAATTTAAAGCTCCTGTCATTTCTTTTAACCACTTCAGCTCCAGTATTAATGTCTCTTACGGACCAAAACCATTTTTACTTTTCTGATATGGGTCTATTGATTAGACAACAACTTTAACATTAGTTAGGATACTGAAGTAACACATTTTTTTTAAACTGTATTTTTTTAAACCTATCAAACATCCTCCAGGTATGGATGTTTTCACATAGTTACATTGGTCCAGTTTGGATAGCATTTGGAGCTTACAATCTAAAAGGGAAGTGGATGTGAGTAGATATTGTGATTGCTGGGTGGTTGCGTGGATAGGTGGTTGGACGCATTTGGGTGAACTGTGTGGGTCGGTATATTAATTTATTTGGTTTAAAGCTACAGTATCTATACAATAGCCGTGGGGACACTTTGTACAGTAGTTTTGATGGGCATACCCACAAACCAAAAAGAGTAATATTCTAGCTGCAATAAGGGACACCAAGGGGGTTATTTACTGAAGGCGAATCAACTTTGCACTACAAGTGCAAACTACAAGTGCGAAGTGCACTTGAAATTGCACTGAAAGTACACTTGGAAGTGCAGTTGCTGTAGATCTGAGGGGGACATGCAAGGAAAATAAAAAACAGCATTTTAGCTTGCACATGATTGGATGATAAAATCAGCAGAGCTTCACCTTATTTCAGCTCTACCCCTCAGATTTACAGCGACTGCACTTCCAAGTGCACTTTCAGTGCAATTTCAAGTGCACTTTGCACTTGTAGTTTGCACTTGTAGTGCAAAGTGGATTTGCCTTTAGTAAATAACCCCCACTGCCAAAAAAGGTTATATTTATTTCAGTTTCTGGAGTTTCTGCATTGAAAAGTAAAAATGTGTTTCTTAGAATTGTTGACTATTAGTTGAAAGCATTCTCTGAATTGCTGTGTCAAAAAACATGTTAGAATTGGACGGTGTTCTTCGCAATGTACTCGGAAACATTCATGTCAAAGGAAACTTTCAGAGGTTATCTAGGGTGGACAACTGAACTGAACTGAACTTTTTCATTTATAGAGTGCAATCAAGAGTAAACAGAATGTACAGGTAAACAACCAGCGCTTTGTCTTACAATTTTGTATTTTGTCTGCATTTTGCATTTACATTATACCAAGTAGCCCATTCATAATATGTAAATTCATAAGGTTATACATAGATGCAAACATGAAAATAGAGAAATCATTTTTTTTTACAAAAATAATTGTATTATTTTAATATTTTTTCCTCAAAGACAGCTGTAAACAAAACACAAAGGTCTAGAAATTCCATAAGCCATCGTGAACAATGGGCAGTTCTTCAAGGTGCTACTAAAAAATGCACTAATCACAGAGCAAGCGAATGCTGCTGTTTATTGTTCCCGTCGTAAGTGTAAAATGCATTTAATGCTTGAAAATGATCAGATAAAGACATGGGCGTCCGCTCCATAGGGCAATGGGGGTCAATTGCCCCCCCTGGAAGTCAGAGTGAAGACACACTTGCCCCCTGTGTTGCAATGGCCGCCGCGGCCCCCTTCGCGGAAGCCGTGGACTTTTTTTTTCTAAGTCTGCAGACTGCTTGGGGGCTGGGGCTGCTCTCAGTCTTTTCCGACTATCCGTCCCTCCCTCCTCACCCCCAGCCCGAGCATTGGATTGGCTCTGCCACTCGGGCCTCTGCTTAACATCACTGTGACCCTGACCCGGCTGTTCCGTGATTGGCTGCTGCCTCAGCCTGCCTCTGCCTGTGTAAATGTGCCTATGCTGATCCGGACGGCGCCGGCTCCTTCCACAGGTGCGTGGGAGGAGCAGTGGCCAAGGCAAGAGACTGAATACGCTGCCAGTGCCTGCCCTATAACTGAAGAACTGCAGGTAACAGCAGTGCCTGTGCCACGACACCACTGTGTACATCTTTTTGTATTGCAATGTATTGCAATACATCTGTGTTGTGGGCGGCCAAATTTTGATCTTGATGAAAACAACCTATACATACAGTATAGGCTGTTTTCATCAAGATCAAAATATGGCCACAACAGATGTATTGCAATACTTTGCAATATAGAAAGATGTACATTCTCTAGGCTACATTTATATGGGCATGGAGTGCAGCGGAATTATTCTCAAGAATGATGCCCCCCCCCCCCTGAAAAAAGTTCAGTGGACGCCCATGGATAAAGATAGTACATAGATATAATGCTTTGTGACTATATAGCACGAGCTGCAATGTATTGTAATGAAAGCACAAGCCAAAGGTCTATGGTGGGTATCACTGGTAGGTAAAAATGTTGTGCAGGGTCACTTCTTGTTATTTTAATAAATTAATAATTTAATTAATAAAATAGTATAGGAATAGGAAAATGTGACTCTGATTTGGCATGTGATAACACACAAGAAAAGTTAATTACAGCAATAGATCTTTATCATACAGTATTCTACTTTAAACATCCTTAGCTGACTTGCTAGCCTCCCTGGCGGTATGATTCTTTCAGATTTTAGGTGCTGAAAGCGGTACCATTATTTTGCATGGAATTTGGCGTTTTATATTGTAGGCCTGTAATTCTTAGGAATAACTCACTTAAATCTGTCCAAACAAGAGTCTAGTAGACATCCCGGGTATGATAAAGTTTGAAACACAAAATCATAAATTATAATATAATAAATAACTATAAATAATTATAACAAATAATTATGTAATTATAATAAAAATTATTCAATAATGTAATCAAATCAAAAATACTGAAATTCGCTCAGTTGCAGAATTGTCGCTGTCATTAGATTTAGTGTTTGATGACGAATTTCCCCACAAATTACTATCGCTCAATTCTGCAAGTGATTCTAATTTATTATTGCTGTTTTCTAGCTGGTCTAAAATCACTTTTGCCGTAAAGGGGCACTTTTTGGTTGCTATGGACAATCTCCAGTTTCCAGGCAGAAAGAACAGTTTTTATAATATAAAACTGCATGCAGGACTCTGGACAGATCACTAGGGACAAAGGGGGTGTGTAATTATTTGATACAGTACTGTAATCTTACTGATTACAGTACTGTACCTATACTGTGTTTTTTACTTTTTGAATTTGGTGCCGAACTCCGCCCCCGTGCGTCGCGCCGCTCGCGGGAAACGACCCTGACATTTCTTCTAAAGCTTTGTACACACAATCGGATTTTCCGACGGGAATTGTGTGTTGACAGCCTGTTGGTGGAAAATCTGACCGTTTGTACGCTCCATCAGACAATTGTTGGCCAACTTTCTGTGGACAAATGTTGGATAGCAGGTTTATAAATTTTCCGCGGACAACGGTCTGTTGTCGGATTTTCCGAGCGTGTGTACACAAGTCCCTCGGGCAAAAGTCCAAAGTACAAACACGCATGCTCACCAAACCCAACATTAGCAGAAGGTGCCCAAAGGGTGGCGCTAAAGAGCTGAAAAACAACGTAGTACGTCACTACATTCGTGTTTGTTGGCCGACAATTGTGTGCCGTTTTTAAGCAAGACAAGTTCCTGGCCAACACCCTTCGGACAAAAGTCTGACGCTTTGTCTGTGGAAAATCCGATCGTGTGTACAAGGCTTAAGTCCAGAACAACGTGGTTTATACTTGCACGACCAGACAAACACCAACAGCACATCTCTAAGACACATGAGCAGAGGTGAATTAGTACCGCTAACAAAATAAATTCAAGGGCTTAAAGAAGATTGTTTTTGGTACTTAAAGTGTCTATCAGGGCAAAATAAAAAAAACATATGTGGTACATCTCTGCATAACATGCACATTTGCCCATGTTTTACCCCTTTAAAGATGCTTCAAGTGAAGAAAAATACCATTGGTGTTCATTTTAAACTCCTCCCTCCTACCCCATCATTGGTGATCAGTAGCCATTAACATTTCCCAAAACAATCCTGCAATTTCTGGTGGATAGTGAGATTTTAAACCCACCTATCCCCTCTACCATCATTGATGGTTATTGACATTTTAACTCCCCCTTCCACCTTCTCCCCAAAGCAATCTGACAACATTGGTAGTCAGTATCCCTTAAACTCCCCTTCTCCGCCACCTTAAAGTGATATTAAAGGTTCTGATTTTTTTTACATTAAAATAATAAACATGTCATACTTACTTGCTGTGTGCAATGGTTTTGCACAGAGCAACCCCAATCCTTCTCTTCTCAGGTCCCCCACCAAAACACCTGGCCTCTCTCTCCTGCCGAGTGCCCCAGAGCAAGCAGCTTACTATCGGAACACCCAGGCAGGCTAGTTTCCGAGCAGCTGCTCTCCTCATTAGCTCACTGGCTGTGATTGGCAGCAGTAGAAGCCAATGTGGAGGGAGAGCCCGAGGCTCTCGTGCACAGCGCTGGAGGATGATCAGGCTTAGGTAAGTATTAGGGGGGCTGCTGCACAGAGAAGGTTTTGTACCTTCATGCATAGAATGCATAAAGGTACAAAACATTGAGCCTTTAGAACCACTTTAAATCACTCCTCATCATACATACTAGGGGGAGTACAACTGGGGGGATCCGTAGTGGAGAAGGATCTGGGGGTTTTGGTAGATCATAAGCTCAATAATGGCATGCAATGCCAAGCTGCGGTTTCCAAAGCGAGCAAATTCCTTTATTGTATTAAGAGAGGTATGGTCTCCAGAGAGAGAGATATCATTTTGCCCCTGTTCAAATCATTAGTAAAACCTCATCTGGAATATGCGGTTCAGTTTTGGGCCCAAGTTCTCAAAAAGGATATCGGGGAACTGGAGAAAGTGCAGAGAAGGGCAGAGAAGGGCAACCAAACTGATAAGAGGCATGGAGGAGCTCAGCTATGAGGAAAGATTAGAGGAACTGAATCTATTCACTCTTGAGAAGAGGAGATTAAGGGGGGATATGATCAACATGTACAAATATATAAGGGGTCCATATAGTGAACTTGGTGTTGAGTTATTCACTTTACGGTCATCACAGCGGACAAGGGGGCACTCTTTGCGTCTAGAGGAAAAGAGATTTCACCTCCAAATACGGAAAGGTTTCTTCACAGTAAGAGCTGTGAAAATGTGGAATAGACTCCCTGCAGAGGTGGTTCTGGCCAGCTCAGTAGATTGCTTTAAGAAGGGCCTGGATTCTTTCTTAAATGTACATAATATAACTGAGTACTGACATTTATAGGTAAAGTTGATCCGGGGAATATCCGATTGCCTTTCGGGGATCAGGAAGGAATTTTTCCCCCTGCTGTAGCAAATTGGATCATGCTCTGCTGGGGTTTTCTGCCTTCCTCTGGATCAACTGTGGGTATAGAATTTGGTATATGGGATTGTACGATTTTTTTTTTTTTTTTTTATGGTTGAACTGGATGGACTTGTGTCTTTTCAACCTGACTAACTATGTAACTCCTTCCTCCATTGTAGCCTGGAGAATTAATTGAATAGAATTATTAATTAAATCCTCCTCCTTCCTTTTCCTTCATTGTGAAGGGCTCTCTAATGTAGTACTGTTTCCATGTATGATCTCTGTGATTGGCTATCACAGCAATCACGTGACAGAGAGCCACTCCAATCAGCTGTATGCCTTTAGGCTATGCTCTCTGCTGTCTAATGACAGCAGGAGCTGAGGCATGGGATGAGTGTGCACACTATTGTAAACAAACATATTCATAGAATAAACTTCTTTAGTCATAACAACTATAAAGTGCCTAAAAAACATCCTATCATTGTAGATAGAATATCAACATCATCTAAATTATATTGAAAAAAATTGCTTTTTTCAATATAATTTAGATGACGTTGATATTCTATCTACAATGATAGGATGTTTTTTAGGCACTTTATAGTTGTTATGAATAAAGAAGTTTATTCTATGAATATGTAAATTGTGCACAGTATATGTTTTTTGTAATAAAACGTTTCTAATTTTGACTGGAAATCAGTTGATAAATGGTACCATCAAAGTCCAAACCCCAGCCTCCTCCCAAATACATATTTCAAATCTTGATGGGATGAAGGTACCGTGTGTAAAATTTTTTATATCCAGCACTTCTCCATATCTAATTATCAAAGCTTAACTGAACAAGCTAACGTTAGAAGCTGATTGGCTGGCTACCATGCACAACTGCACCAGATTTTGCACTTTGTGGTTTTAGTTACTGAACCCCACACCTTGTAGCATAGGTGTGCGCAGCCTATTGCATTAGGGTGTGCACAACAAAGCTCAAAAACACATGAGTGTGCGTGCGTGAGTGTGCATATATATAAATGTATATATATATATATATATATATATATATATATCATATACATACATACAGTCTTCGCCATCACACGATCCCCCCCACCATATTCAGAGTGAGAAAGAAATGCTTCCACACATTTCCTTTAAGCAGCTTCGCTCAATGGGAGATCTCTCATCACCCCACTAGCACACAGAGCAATAATGCTAATGCGAACAGGGTTATTAGGGTGTGCCCAGACACACCTGGCACACCCTGTGCGCACGCCTATGCCTTGTAGGTATCCACCCATTGATATCCTTTTGTACTCTAGATGTGTATATACCTTGAATTAAGAGGTCTCGAAACTTCCTCCAGTCAAAACTTACCACCATAAATGGCACTAATCCAGCAACAACTTAAACCTTTGTTTCTGTAACTGCCATTAGCTCTAATAACTCTCTACCTAAAGCCTAATCATGGATGCTCGAGTCCTCACACTGGGGAAACCACTTCACAAAAACATGATGCCACAATTAAATTATGTTGATGGCTTAAACAACACAAAGGTGCTAGTGATGAATCATATTCTTATGATATTAAAGAAGGAGAATGCCTTATGAAAAAGTTCATCCAGACTATGTTGTAGGTATATGACGGAAATTAATTGTAATGGGTATGAAAAACAGCAGGATAATTATGAAACATCTAGGTCATCTTTGGAGAACAATCCACTTTCCTTATGATCCAAGTAATGCTGAATACAAAGTTAGAAAGGTACATAAAGAAGCTTAAGGGTATCCTGTCTTAAACACTCAAATCTATTGATCCAGTGTCTCAAATTTCCATAGGACGAATCCAAGATGTAGTTCCATATGGCTCCAATGTGGTGGGTAATCTGTTTTGGGGAGATAAAGTTTAGGCCTCTACCTGATATTTTAGATTTATATACAGTGCCTTGTATAAGTATTCATACCCCTTGATATGTTCCACATTTTGTCATGTTACAACCAAAAACGTAAATTTATTTTATTGGGATTTTATGTGATGGACCAACACAAAGTGGCACATAATTGTGAAGTGGAAGGAAAATGATAAATGGTTTTTAATTTTTTTTACAAATAAATATGTGATATACAATACTTTGTAGAACCACCTTTATCTGCAATTACAGCTGCAAGTTTTTTTGGGGATGTCTCTACCAGCTTTGCACATCTAGAGTGTCATTTTTACCCATTCTTCTTTGCAAAATAGCTCAAGCTCTGTCAGATCGGATGGAGAGCTTCTGTGAACAGCAATTTTAAAGTCTTGCAACAGATTCTCAATAGGATTTAGGTCTGGATTTGGACTGGGCCATTCTAACACATGAATATGCTTTGATATAAACCAGGGGTCTCCAAACTGCGGGCCTTTGCTTGCCTTAATACGGCCCTTGGGGCACTATTCCATCCAACTCCAACGGGGCATAATTCCTGTTGCTGACACCAATGGGGCACTATTCCTCCAACTGACATAATCAATTATTTTCATTGACACCAACGAGGGGGCACTAGTCCTCCCAGTGGCACCAAAGATATGGTATTATTTACTCCCACTGGACACCTGGACATTTTCTACTCCCAATGGCCCTAGTCTGGCCCCCCTAAAGTCTGAAGGACCGTAAACTGGCCCTTTGTTTAGAAAGTTTGGAGACTCCTGATATGAACCATTATATTGTAACTCTGGCTGTATGTTAAGGGTTGTTGTCCTGCTGGAAGGTGAACCTCCACCCCAGTCTCAAGTCTTTTGCAGACTCTTAACAGGTTTTCTTCTAAGATTGCCCTGTATTTGGCTTCATCCGTCTTCCCATCAACTCTGACCAGCTTCCCTGTCCCTGCTGAAGAAAAGCATCCCCACAACATGATGCTGCCACCACCATGTTTCACGGTGGGGATGGTGTGTTCAGGGTGATGTGCAGTGTTAGTTTTCCGCCACACATAGCGTTTTGCTTTTAGACCAAAAACTGTAATTTTGGTCTCATCTGACCAGAGCACCTTCTTCCACATGTTTGCTATGTCCCCCACATGGCTTCTCGCAAACTGCAAATGGAACTTATTATGGCTCTCTTTCAACAATAGTTTTCTTCTTGCCATTCTTCCATAAAGGGCAGATTTGTGGAGTGCACGACTATTAGTTGTCCTGTGGACAGATTCTCCCACCTGAACTGTGGATCTCTGCAGCTCTTCCAGAGTTTTCATGGGTTTCTTGGCTGCTTCTCTGATTAATGCTCTCCCTGCCTGGCATTTCAGTTTAGGTGGACGGCCATGTCTTGGTAGGTTTGCAGTTGTGCCATACTCTTTCCATTTCCGGATGATGGATTGAACGGCGCTCTGTGAGATGTTCAAAGCTTGGGATATTTTTTTATTACCTAACCCTGTTTTAAACTTCTCCACAACTTTATCCCTGACCTGTCTTGTATGTACCTTGGCCCTCAAGATGCTGTTTGTTCACTAAGGTTCTCTAACAAACCTCTGAGGGCTTCAAATGACAGCTGTATTTATACTAAGATTCAATTACACACAGGTGTGTAATTGTTTCCACTAGATTTTAGTTAGGGGTATCAGAGTAAAGGGGGCTGAATACAAATACATGCCACACATTTCAGATATTTATTTGTAACAAATTTTGAAAAACATTTATAATTTTCCTTCCACTTTGTGCCACTTTGTGTTGATCTATCACATAAAATCCCACAAAAATATATTTACGTTTTTGGTTGCAACATGACAAAATGTGGAAAATTCCAAGGGGTATTAACACTTTTTCAAGGCACTGTAGATATATTTTAGATATATTTTAGCTAACTTGTGATTATTTTGTATGTGTAGTCTATCTCCCGCCCCTTGTCTTCCTTGTCTTTCTGTATGTTCCTGAGGTGGTGGTAACTAAGTAAATAAAAACAAATTGTAGGGTGTATTCAGTTTTAGTAGTATTAAACCCAAAAGCAAACATATATTAGATCACAGCTCACCCATTCTTAAATGTGATGGCTGCATTCGTTTTCTTTTTTAGGCTTTCTTTCTTCTATTTTCATCTGGTGATCCAGCCAGAAAGTCTGTTGTTTTTCAAAAGAACAAGCTCTCTTCCAAATGTATCAGTTTACAGGGATGAGACAAACCATTTAACACTGACAGGGGTTCTTAAAACTATCATCTTTTATTTATTCATGTAAAACATTTATCCCAAAAGAAAAAACGGTTTGCTGTAACTGATTTGATTGTGTTAGTGTATTCAAATATGTTAGTAAATCCAACATTCCTCCCCCTCTCCCCATACTGAAAATTCTGCTATCTGCTGTGCCTCTGTGCTTCTTCACAAAGAGTGGGGCGCTCTAGCACAGGAGGTAAGCTACTGGCCAGATCACCAGGTGAAAACAGAGGGAAAAAGCCTAAAAAATGCAATATATTACATTTTTGGTTTAGAGTTTCAGCTTTCAGCACTGCTGCACTTTGAATGATAATTGTGTGGTCATGCAACACTGTACCCATATGAAAATTTTATATTATTTAAACAGATAGAGCTTTTCTTTGGTGGTTTTTAATCACCACTGTGTATTTTTATTTTTTGCTAAACAAAGAAAAATTACAAAATTAAAAAAAAAAAAACATTTCTTCGTTCCTGTTATAAAATTTTGCAAATAAGTAATTTTTCTTCTTTACTGATGTGCGCTGATAAGCTGCACTGATGGGCACCGATAGACTGCACTGATGGACACTGATAGGCTGCATTGATGGGCACTGATGAGGTTGCACTGATGGGCACTGATGAGGCTGCAATGATTAGGCGGCACTGTTGTGCACTGATGAGGCTGCACTGTTGGGCACTGATGGGGCTGCACTCATAAGCTGCACTGATGGGCACTGATGAAGAGGTAATGATGAGGCTGCATTGATATGGCAGCACTGATGGGCACTAATATGCTGCACTGATGCACACTGATTGGCACTGATGGGGCTGTATTGATAATTAGGGCACTAATGATCAGTGCCCTGAATATCAGTCTAAATGTTCCGTGTCACAGGAAAGACAGTGACAGCAATGAGGAAAGGAAATGCCGATAAACGACATTTGTTTACATGTGATCAGCTGTGATTGGACACAGCTGATCACATGGTAAAGAGCTAACATCATTGGCTCTTTACCCTGATCAGTGATGCTCTGTGTCCAAGGGACAAAGGTCACCACCGATTGCCACGCTGTACGCCAAGAATGTCCCGCCCGGTCGTCATTGTACAATAGTTCAGTCGATGCCAGCTATGCCTTTTCAGGGCTTTTTCTGCCCACTTTTTATTTAAAACTGAAAAAAAAGTTAACAGCAATCAGCTTCCCTTGCAGGGGTTTCCACCATCAATACAAAATTAAAACATTTCAGCCTTCTGGCTCTCTTTAACAGCACCATCGCTCAGGCCTCATACCTTGGTCCTCCTGACCACCTAACGCAATATCCCACTTTCCTGAAGCTCCCTGCTGCTCTGTCCCTCAGGCTGGGACCTTTGTCTGTCCTGTCCCAGACAACACTGTGCAGATATGCACCGCTCCGCTCCCTTGTACACACATGAACTCCTTGTTAGGGTGGAGCTTTGAACTCAAATCACGTCTCTGCTAAGAACCCAGCACACACCTGCACCACCAGTGTGCCTGTTCTCTACAAAACCTGGCAAAGACTGCCTTTTAGCACTGTGACAGAGTACCGCACTGTCATAGTATCTATCATCATCTTTTGATGACTGCGCTTACTCTAGCATTTACGTTGTATGTAAAACCAGAACCTTTAGGTTTTGTTTAGGATAGAGAGGGGAAGAGGTGCTATCTGTGTCTCCACTGGGGAGGGTCACCCATTCAAATTTTTTCTGGTGACCAATATCACTTGGACAGAAAGTGAAGGGAAAATCCAAAATTCAAAATGATCCCCAGAACAGGAATAGACAAGAAGACATTTTTAGGGTGACTACTGTCTAACAGAATGGTTTGTTTTATGATCACGAACAGTTTTTTTGATAGAAGGCTTGTACTTATAAACCGGACAGCATCCCCTGAAGAAGCCCGACATATGGGCGAAACATGTTGGGAAGTCCATCATATATTGCTGTTTCGATGAAATTGTGATAAACTGTACTAGCCATTTATATATATATTTCTAATTTGCTCCTCAAAATAGAAAATAAAATAATTTTTATGCATTATATTTGATATTTTGAAAATTACTTTTCACCGAAAAAGTCACAATTCTCATCTCTCTTTATCTACGATTGCCTAACAGAGAATTTTCATCAGGACAGGAAGTGAAGGGACATCTACCCAACTGAAAACACTGAGCTGAACTCCAAGTAAAATCAATATGAGCTCCAATGCAAGGGCTAAATTCTTGTTTTTGTCCAGGGGTTACATAAAAGACAGTTCTATTTTCCTTATCCCTCTCTCTCCTAAGCTTCCTCCCAGCTACATGAGCTGTCCCCAGAAGCTGCTTCTTTTTGCAGCTCTGTCAGTCACAGGTATTCTGATGTCATCCCGTATTTTAGGTAGAATTTAAGAGAATATTTTTGGTAGTAGTAAGCTGAGATGCATTATTTCTAGAAGGATCACCTGTTAAACACCATTAAGCAATAACAGTGGAGCAGTCAGTACCCCCCTGTGACTAGGGTGACCACATTTCCAAACTACCATTCAGGGACACCCCCCCTTCCCAAAAATCAGTTTGTGCTGTAACGAATCACAGCACAGTGATTGGACAAAAGAGGCGGGATTTATGATTTCTCCAATCACAAGCAGGGGGCGGGGATTGTGCTCCTCCAGGCATTTCCAGCCAGGGCAAGTACTGTCAGTGAGTAAAGCAGTGATGTGGCAGCCTTTTTTGGGGGCATCTGTTTGGCACGGGGGGTAGCTGTGTCAGTTTCATTCCGGGACACTGTATTGTCCTGGAATGAATGTGCCCGGGACAGACCTGCAAAATGCGGGACTGTCCCGGGCAATCCGGGACACGTGGTCACCCTACCTGTGACCCCACTGAAAACAGTGATGAGAATTTGACCTTCTAGCAACAAAATTCTTGTGCAATTACTTCCTTACATGATAGAAGCTCTCATAAAAACTATCAACATGCATCATTTTTTTTTTTTTAATAATATACTGATTCTTATATTTGTTTTATGCATTTTCCAGGATATGAAATACAATGTATAAATTCAAAATCTGCCAACATTGATAACAGGTATAACACATTTAAATGTCTCGTCATTTTCTAAGCTCATATTAATAAAAGGTTACTGAATGGTATTTCCATGCATTTTGGCTCCTTAGCATTTATGTAAGGCGCCCTCAGAAAACATTTTGAGCTTCAAAGCTTGTAGAAATTCACCTCTGTCTGTTCAGTATAAGCCAATGTTTGTCAAGGCTACTAGAGTGAACACAAAAGAAGCAGATGTAGATTTTCCACAGACAGATACTATTTGCAGTTCTGCACCTTTTAAAATAAATGACATGCTTTGCATCAAGGTGTCAAGGTAAGGCGAAAATGAGTCACAGTAAAGGGAATGTTCCCTCAGGAAAGGAGCACCTGGAGGTGCAGAAGTTCACTTGTTAGATAAAATATCATATTTCTACTGAGAATGTCAGTCTGGATTATTATAACAAAAGAAAACACAATTATTTTCAAAAAAATTACCGAAAGTGCTTGCTTTGTTCTACAGAGTCAGAGATCTAACTAGCAGGCTACAATAAGATTGCCAGATTTTCAAAATAATATCCAGGAATGCCCTACTGACATAGTTGTGCACATTTGTGTGCCAGAGGTGCCTGGGCATACCCTAATCCAGAGGGGTTGGCAACCCGTTAATCGGAACCTACCCTTCCATCGTGGGCAGGTGACGGGTAGACTGCGATCCTTCCTTGCCAACCCCTAGAACCTGGAAAATAGGAGTGGCGGGGGCAGCATTTACTGGAACCAATCTGTATTTTTCTCCTGCAGCAGCTGAAATAAGGCTTCTGCTCCTCTCCCTCCTGCCGGAATTTAGCTACCACAGGAGGAAAATACAAGGGGATTAGTACCAGTATATGCGGCCTCCACCACCCCCCATCTCTAGTCCTATTCTTTCTGCTGCCTGGGCCCCCCTGTGTACTTTACTGCCCCGCCTGCCCACCTTGTTGCTGGCTTCATCCCTCTTCTATTCCACCGGCTGCTGTGGGGGATGTTTTAGGATAGAAAGCATGAAAGAGGCCAGCAAATATGTCAGTTACCAGCCTCTGCCTTTTCTGAATTAACACAGTGAGTGATCAGTAACTATCATTCACTATGCGAAACATAGTAAGTTGTGTTTGCTATGCTTTCATTTGTGAATGAACAGGAAGCTGCTCAACACAGAGCACTTCCCATTCATTCACTGTCCAGTGCAGTTAAAGCTGCAAAGAAAGGGATCGGGGAATCTCTGTCCACGGTCCCTATCTCTGTCCCAAATGTGAGACATCAGGGGTCTGTTTAGACCCCTGATATTTCACCAAAGCCCCCCCAGCAGGGCTCCTAATAAAAAGCTGTAAAAAAATATAAAAAAATTATATTGTAAAAAATAATAAAAAATAAAGTTAAATTATTTTAAAAAAAACTACTGACACCATCCACTGCACTGCTGACACCATTCACTGCTCTACTGACTGGCACAATCCACTGTCCTACTGACACCAACCTCAGCCCTACTGAGGCATCGACTGCCCTACTGACACCGTCCATGTTGAAATACATCAAAATGTTTGTTTACGTTTACTTATGAGTGTGTGTGTCTATGTATGTATGTGTATATATATGTATGTATGTATGTGTGTATATATATATATATATATTGTGAGGGGGTTAACTCGGTAGCGGGTGTGTGTGACCCCCTGGTTGGGCTCCCCACACAAAAACAGGGCCAGCAGACGGAGGTTGTGGTTTTCAAAATCAAAAGGTGCGGTTTATTTCTCTATGTACAGTGACAAAAACACAGCAAAGCCAAAAAGAAACAAACAAAATAAATCCTGGTCAGTTTGACCTCTGACTAAACATGCAGGTTTCCTAAACTAACAACTGGGATCAGCCTGGTGCTGTCCTAGTCCCTAAGTCCCTGGTTTAGTAAAAGTCCAAACAAATAGCCACACAGGCTTTGCCTCACCGCACAGGGGTTCACTCTCCCTAGACAGTCCACACAGGTCTGGTTCCAGGCATGAGCAAACACCTAATGAATCTGGGAGTTTTTATAGAGGCCTTAAACGAACTGACAGGCTTCAGCTGGTCTCATCAACTCCCTGCCTCACGACGCCCAGCACTCTCCCTAGAGGTATGAGTCATTCATGAGCCCACTAGCCTCAGCTGGGCTTCATCAACTCCCTAGTTGTATAAGTCGGCATAAAGCCTGAATCTGGGAGAAATATATCTACCCCCCTGGATGCAACCAGGTGACTTTACCTTCCTGCTGTCACATACCCCCCCCTCTTGTTTTAACCTTGGGGTTGGAACACCAGCAATCAGGCATTCATGTACTCGAGACAAAGCATCCACATTCCCCATTTGAACGCCAGGGCGATGCTTTACTGTGAAGTTGAATTCCTGTAGGGCCAGGAACCACCTATTCACTCTTCTATTTGTCTCCTTGTTTTGAGCCATCCACTTTAACGGAGCGTGATCCGTAACCATGTCAAAGTGCCTACCTAGCAGATAGTACCGAAGGGAATCTAGAGCCCACTTCACCGCTAAACACTCCTTTTCAACCGTGGCGTAATTTACCTCATGGGACTTCAACTTCCTGCTGAGGTAAATGACTGGGTGCTCTTCCCCGTTCCAGACCTGGGACAATACTGCTCCTAACCCCACATCTGACGCATCACTTTGTACGACAAAGTCTTTAGAGAAGTCGGGTGAGTACAACACTGGCTGGCTACATAAGGCTTGTTTCAAGAATTGGAATGCTGCCTCAGCCTCGGGGGTCCATTTAATCATGACCGACCCTTTCCCTTTCGTCAGGTTGGTTAGGGGCACAGCCTTAGAAGCAAAGTGGGGAATGAAGCGCCGATAATAACCCGCGATTCCCAGAAAGGCTCGTACCTGCTTCTTGCTGTTGGGACGTGGCCAACTCTGGATGGCCTCGACTTTGTTGAGTTGGGGTTTTATTACTCCCCTGCCAATGGTGTACCCAAGATATTTGGCCTCCTCCTGCCCAATGGTACACTTCTTGGGGTTAGCCGTAAACCCCGCTTCCCGAACAGAGTCCAGGACTGCTTGCACTTTTGGCAGATGTGAGGCCCAATCTGTGCTATGGACAATTACGTCATCCAGGTAAGCCGCAGCATACTTCCGATGGGGCCTCAGCATCTGGTCCATTTTCCGCTGGAATGTGGCCGGCGCATTCTGTAACCCGAACGGCATTCTCTTATATTGGAACGCCCCGTCTGGGGTTACAAATGCGGTTTTCTCTTTGGCCGACTTGGCCAGGGGAATTTGCCAATACCCTTTTGTGAGGTCAAGAGTCGTCATGTATCGGGCTGTTCCCAGCCGGTCGATCAACTCATCTATACGTGGCATGGGGTAGGTGTCAAATTTTGTAACTTTGTTCAACTGACGAAAATCGTTACAAAATCGCCAGCTCCCATCCGGTTTAGGCACCAACACAATGGGACTAGACCAATCACTTTGGGACTCCTCTATCACCCCTAAGTTCAGCATTTTCTGTACTTCCTCCCGTATTGCCTCCCGTCGGGCCTCTGGGATCCGATAGGGTTTTAACTTCACCCTTTCACCGGGCGGGGTAATAATATCATGCTCTACCCCAGATGTTTGTCCCGGCAGCTCAGAGAACACCTCCTTGTTGCGAAGCACAAACTCCTTAACCTCCTGTTGTTGGGGTTGTGACAAGGTGGCTGCTATTCCAACCTCCGGAATCACGCAACCAGTTTGAGCTGGTGCCCAAGTTTCTGCGACTAGGGACTCTCTATCCCTCCAGGCTTTCAACAGATTAACGTGATATATCTGTTCGGGCTTTCGCCTTCCTGGTTGTCTGACCTTGTAATTCACTTCGCTCACTTTTTCCATTATCTCGTAGGGGCCTTGCCATTTGGCAAGGAATTTACTTTCAACCGTAGGGACAAGTACCAATATCCTATCCCCCGGGGAAAAGGTACGGGTCTTTGCTCCACGGTTGTACACTCTCTGCTGTGCCAACTGCGCTTGGGCCAAATGTTCCTTCACGATGGGCATTACCTGTGCAATTCGATCTTGCATCAGGGCGACATGCTCAATCACACTCCTGTGGGGAGAACTCTCACTTTCCCAAGTTTCCTTGGCAATATCCAACAGCCCTCTTGGGTGTCTCCCATACAGTAACTCAAAGGGGGAGAATCCCGTAGAGGATTGGGGCACCTCCCTAATAGCAAACATCAAATAAGGAAGTAGACAGTCCCAATCCTTTCCATCTCTATCCACCACTTTCTTCAACATTTGTTTTAGGGTTTTGTTGAATCTTTCAACCAGCCCATCGGTTTGGGGGTGATACACAGATGTACGCAATTGCGTCACTTTGAACAATTTACACAGCTCTTTCATAACCCGGGACATAAAGGGTGTACCTTGGTCCGTAAGCAGTTCTTTACAAATACCCACCCGGCTAAAAACAAGAGATAGCTCTTTGGCTATGGTTTTGGCCGAGGTATTTCTGAGAGGGATCGCTTCTGGATAACGGGTGGCATAGTCCATTATAACCAATATGTACTGGTGCCCCCTAGCGGACTTGATTATAGGACCTACCAAATCCATTGCGATTCTCTCAAACGGGACCTCAATGATGGGTAGAGGGACCAGCGGGCTACGGAAATGTGGCATCGGGGCCGACCTCTGACACACAGGGCAGGAGGAACAATAATTTTCTATGTCCTTCATCACCCCAGGCCAATAGAATCTCTGTAATACCCTCTCTCGGGTTTTCTCTGTCCCCAGATGACCTCCAAGAATGTGCCCATGGGCCAACTCCAACACCAACTTCCTGTAAGGTTTGGGCACCACCAGCTGCTCAACGGTTTCTTCTGCCCTTTTTGCCACCCGATACAGTAGGTCCTTCTCTACGCTGAAGTATGGGTAAGTGCAGGTATTATCTGGGTTCACTAACTCGCCATCTATTTCCACTACGTTTTCCCGTGCCTTTATTAGGGCGGGGTCTTTTAACTGTTCTGTGGCAAAATTTTCCCTGTGAACCTCCAGATCAGAAAACTCCACAGACGGTAGGTTTTCGTCTGAGGAGGTGGGCTCCTCTCCAGTTTCTTGAGTCTCCCCTGCCAATACTGACAAGGGAAATTCTGGAGAGTCCTCACCACTCTCAGAGGAGTTCTGGCTATCACATTCCTGGTACATAGGGGCACCAGTGGGGGGCTCAGGATCATCCCACAGTTCCCAGAACTTCGGAAAATCCCTTCCCACAATGGCATCATGCGGTAATTGAGATACTAACCCCACTGGATGAGAGAGGGTACCTTTGGGGGTCTCGAAACACACTGTAGTCACTGGATACTCTCGGGTGTCCCCATGCACACAAATAACAGCTACCTTGCTATTCCCAGAGACCTCTGTTTTAACTAATTCAGCCTTTATCAGGGTCACAAGGCTACCTGAATCCAGTAATACCACAACATTTCTACCATTAATACACATTTTGCATAAATGTTTCTCAGTTCCCCGAATGGCAGTGCATGCGACTGTCGCACACAGCGACTGACGTCTGTCCATCAGAAAGTCACATTGCATGGGTTCCTCCACAACCGGGCAATTTGCTGCAATATGTCCCGCTTGCCGGCAGCGGTAGCAAACGATCCTTCTTGCGGCCTCTTGAGCCGCTGATTTCCCAGGCTGTTCTCGCCAAACTTGGGGTAGAGCTCCCACCCTCTCACTCTCTCCACCCTCACCCCTTGGAATCCTCTTATCCGCCCCTGGGGATGGTCTGGTCTTAGGGTGGAAAGTCCGAGAGTCTCTGGAAGAGGCCGTCAGGTTCTCTGTAGCCAAGTATCTCTCTACACGATCCACAAGTTTACCGGCCGTTTCTGGGTCTCCATGGCTTACCCACTTTTGAATGGCGGTAGGAAGAGCTCTCAAGAAACGATCCATCACAACACGTTCCACAATCTCCGGTGCGGACAAAGTCTCTGGCTGTAGCCACTTCCTGCTCAGGTGAATGAGATCATACATTTGAGACCTGGGGGGTTTTCCAAGCTGGAAAGTCCAGTTATGCACACGCTGAGCCCGGACAGCCAGGGTGACACCCAGCCTTGCCAATATTTCAGCTTTTAGCATCACATAGTCTTTTGCTTGGTCAGGCTCTAGGTCATAGTAAGCCTTCTGCGATTCACCAGTTAACAGAGGAGCCACCAGTCCAGCCCACTGCTCCTCAGGCCACTTTTCTCTTTCAGCAGTCCTTTCAAATGTGGTCAAAAATACCTCTGGATCATCCTCTCCAGTCATTTTTGTCAATAAACGACTCACCCCAAAGGACGCGGTATTAGTGGGACGGCTTTCCTCACTGGTCTGCGGACGTTGCTGCATTACTGCTTCCATTTGTTGTAGTCTCTGCTCTTGCTTCTGTAACAGGTCTATGAAGCGGGCCTCAGATTGCTGCTGGGCTTGTTGATGAGCTTGCTGCTGGGCTGCAAGGCTCCTTTGCAAACCTGCATTTGTCTGCTGTTGATTGGCATTTGCTAGAGCCAGCTGTTTCAGTATCTCCTCCATGCTGGCTTAAAAAAAACTGCCACTGGTTCTCCACCAACTGTGAGGGGGTTAACTCGGTAGCGGGTGTGTGTGACCCCCTGGTTGGGCTCCCCACACAAAAACAGGGCCAGCAGACGGAGGTTGTGGTTTTCAAAATCAAAAGGTGCGGTTTATTTCTCTATGTACAGTGACAAAAACACAGCAAAGCCAAAAAGAAACAAACAAAATAAATCCTGGTCAGTTTGACCTCTGACTAAACATGCAGGTTTCCTAAACTAACAACTGGGATCAGCCTGGTGCTGTCCTAGTCCCTAAGTCCCTGGTTTAGTAAAAGTCCAAACAAATAGCCACACAGGCTTTGCCTCACCGCACAGGGGTTCACTCTCCCTAGACAGTCCACACAGGTCTGGTTCCAGGCATGAGCAAACACCTAATGAATCTGGGAGTTTTTATAGAGGCCTTAAACGAACTGACAGGCTTCAGCTGGTCTCATCAACTCCCTGCCTCACGACGCCCAGCACTCTCCCTAGAGGTATGAGTCATTCATGAGCCCACTAGCCTCAGCTGGGCTTCATCAACTCCCTAGTTGTATAAGTCGGCATAAAGCCTGAATCTGGGAGAAATATATCTACCCCCCTGGATGCAACCAGGTGACTTTACCTTCCTGCTGTCACAATATATATATATATATATATATATACATATACATATATATATATATAGCAGGGCTTTTAAATCTAGGGGAATGTTTGAGCGGTAGTCACACTATTTGATAGGGTTCTGTAAAACCCGTTTTATACTACAGGTGGGATGTTGGCGTGTAGTTCCCTGTGTGCCTGTTGGTGGCGCTGCCATCGGAGGCTGGGGTTGAATCGCTGGTACAGTGCTGCGCCTTGGATGTCCCCTCTCGGCGGTGGTGTGGTGGGCGTGAAGGTCTGCTGTGCATCCCGGGAGAGGATATAAAAGGGGCAGACCCTGTCTGTCAGGGGTGAGTTTCCGGGGGTCCGACCCCGGGAGCGTGTGATTCTGTTCATGGCCATCCCAGGCACCTTTAGCCCTGGGGTGGAGTTCCTGGCCCAGTACATTGGCGGATCAGTCCCAGGCACCTTTAGCCCTGGGGCTGCAACTGAAGGCCTTGAGTCCAGCACCTTCAGCTGGAACCCACGGAGGGAGGAGGAATCCCAGGGTGCTGCCTTGTGAGGAGACCCGTATCTAGATGAGGAGGCCGGGGAGGACCGTTCCGAGGGACTGGTGAGAGATCACAGTGAAGGAAGGGGCCCGGTAACTCTCTGGAGGGATGTCATCTTCCCGTTAGAGGCCTAATACCAGAACCAACGTTCACCAGGTCTGTGGCAGAGACTGTGTGTAATCTGATTCGAGCATCACTCTGGCTGCTAGGATCCACTCTAATGGGAGACTATCCGGATGAGCTGAGACTACCTGAAGATATGGGTAGTGAATAAATATTTGTTTTTGCCTGGACCTACTCCAACACCTCTTGCTGTCTTGATCTTCCTCCAACCTTTCTTGTTCAATGATTATGCATAAAAAGAAAAATAAACTCTACGTTGGAGTTGCATTTGGTGTGGACCATGGAGTTATTGGGGAATAGAGTGTTGTCTTTATTGCAGTGAAGACGGGAGCCATTCTCTGGAGAACCTGATCATAAAGACCCGGGTACATTACACCGCTCAACCTCTTCACACAGGAGGGTACGGGCATGTGGCATGGTGTGCCCCTTTTCCTATGAGTGAGCCAAAGGTAGGGAAAAGGGGTCTGTGTGCTACATATATATATATATATATATATATATATATACACACAGTATCTCACAAACGTGAGTACACTCCTAATATTTTTGTAAATATTTTATTATATCTTTTCCTGTGAAAACACTTGAGAAATTACACTTTGCTACAATGTAAAGTAGTGAGAGTACAGCTTGTATAACAGTGTAAATTTGCTGTCCCCTCAAAATAACTCAACACACAGCCATTAATGTCTAACCCGCTGGCAACAAAAGTGAGTACATCCCTAAGTGAAAATGTCCAAATTGGTCTCAATTAGCGATTTTCCCTCCCCGGTGTCATGTTACTCGTTAGTGTTACAAGGTCGCAGGTCTGAATGGGGAGCAGGTGTGTTAAATTTGTTGTTATCACTCTCACTCTCACTCTCTCATATTGGTCACTGGAAGTTCAACATGGCACCTCATGGCAAAGAACTCTCTGAGGATCTTAAAAAAAGAATTATTGCTCTACATAAAGATGGCCTAGGCTATAGAAAGATTGCCAAGACCCTGAAACTGAGCTGCAGCACGGTGGCCAAGACCATACAGCAGTTTAATAGGACAAGTTCCACTCAGAACAGGCCTCGCCATGGTCGACCAAAGAAGTTGGGTGCACGTGCTCAGCGTCATATCCAGAAGTTATCTTTGGGAAAAAGACATATGAGTGCTGCCAGCATTGCTGCAGAGGTTGAAGGGGTGGGGGGGTCAACCTGTCAGTGCTCAGACCATACGCCGCACACTGCATCAAATTGGTCTGCATGGCTGTCATCCCAGAAGGAAGCCTCTTATAAAGATGGTGTGTCTTACCTAAAGTCAAGCATGGTGGTGGGAGTGTCATGATCTGGGGCTGCATGAGTGCTGCCAGCACTGGGGAGCTACAGTTCATTGAGGGAACCATGAATGCCAACATGTACTGTATATACACACATGCATGTGTAATGCAATAGGCTGCGCACACCTATGCCTACTAATCATGCACCCACAAAATCACAATCCCATTTGTAGCCATGACCCCAAACCATAACACCCCCCACTCCCATTTTTAGCACGCCCTAAAACAAATGGTCACAGATTTTAGGAACAAGGGGCAAACTTTAAGATATAAAGACAAAATGGACAGATTTAGAACAAGAGGCACTCAGCTATGCATGCACAGGTAGGAGGGATAACTTGGGCAGTATCAAGGAGAAAAATATGGCATGCATAGTGCATCATCTGCTATTCACCTCAGGGCCATAAAAAGGAATGTTGCTTCACAATGGATAACTTGTAGTGTGGGAATAAAATAAGCCCAAATATTTGTGTCATTGGCAGTAATAGCCTCCTCCATCTAGCCCATTGAAATTTAACAACAAACAGTCACTTTAAAAGTTGCAATAGATGAATAGATATGGGTGGTATCTGCTAATTGCAATTAGAGGGGGTCATATCAATCAGAACTAGCTAGTAGATATTGGAATGTCCAGAGACCCCTAACATTGCTACCCACCACTTCCAAGAAGCCCATTGACCACTAACAGCAATCACTTAAAACTTGCAATATATGATCAGGTAAGAGTGAAATTGATCGCAATCGGGGAAAGGGGGGCAGTGCCGGTGTTCTATCGAATAGTGCCCTCCATTGAAAAGTGCCTGCACATGCGCAGTACGAAAGGCCACTCCAGCTGATTTCCAGATCAGCTGGCGTGACGTCACCATAGAGCATGCGCACATCATAGGAGCCATTTTTCGATGGGAGATACCATTCGACGGGCACAATTTAAACCTATGCAAACAGCAGAGGGAGACCGTAGCTGTCAGATTGTGCCTCGTTGTTGCAGAGTGGGTTTCCAGTGTTCTCAAGGTCGGGTTTTGTCTGTGTTGCATGGCGGGGTGTGTTCAACGGCGGGTTTTGCCTGTGTCTAAGGGCGGGTTGCAACACAGACAAAACCCACCCTGCAACACAGCCACAACCCGCCCTGCAACAGTGAGGCACAATCTGAAAACTACGGTCTCCCTCCGCTGTTTGCATAGGTTTAAAGTGTGCCCATCAAATGGTATCTCCTGGCAAAAAATTCCTCCTACGATGTGCGCATGCGCTATGGTGACGTCACGCCAGCTTATCTGGAAATCAGCTGGAGTGGCCTTCTGTACTGCTCATGCGCAAGCACTTTTCGATGGAGTGCACTATTTGATAGAACACTGGATTAAACTCTGTGGATGCCAGCAGGCAGTCAAAAATTTGGGGCCCCCCTCGTAGGTTTCTGGGGGTTTCTTGATTGCACACTCTAGTGCATGGATGCTCAACCTGTGGCCCTCCATCTGTTGCAAAACTACAAGTCCCATGAGGCATTGCAAGCCACTGACAGTTACAATCATGTCTCCCAAAGGCAGAGGCATGATGGGACTTGTAGTTCTGCAACAGTTGGAGGGCCACAGGTTGAACACCCATGCTCTAGTGCTCTAGTGCCCTACAGTTGTTAAGGAACTACAATTCCCATCATGCCTAGTCATGTCTGTGAATGTCAGAGTTTTACAATGCCTCATGGGATGTGTAGTTCCGCAACAGCTAGAGGGCCGTAGTTTAGCAATCCCTGCGTCTAGTGGAATCACATTGAACTAAGTAGTGTACACGTTGGCCACTAGATGGAGATGACATCACTACTGTACATTATACATATGTAGGTTGCACCAACATTTTTTTACAAACTGACAGCTGAAAGATGGAGAAGTTTTAAGAGACAAACTGTAATGTGAACACAATGTTGTTTAATAAATAAAAAATGAAAAAAATGCACTTACAGATTTAAAATTTGATAGGTACCATATTACAGGCTGAAGTTCCTAAACATTTCCATCTTTGGATCACAACACGAAGAAGGACTCTAACTCCCCTGTAATGACAGCAGATGGAGAAAAGATGCAAATACAAATAACTGCGAACACCGCTAGGATGTGAGGGACTCTTAAGCCCTGTACACACGATCGGATTTCCGATGGAATTAAATCAGATGGATTTTTCCATCGGAATTTCGATGAAGCTGACTTCCATCAGTCTTGCCTACACACCATCATACAAAATTCCGACCGTCCCAAACGCCGTGACGTACAACACGTACGACGGCACTATAAATGGGAAGTTCAAATTCAATGGCGCCACCCTTTGGGCTGCTTTTGCTGATTTTGTGTTACCGCGTGTTAGTAAAAGTTTGGTGAGAGCCGATTCGCGCATTTCAGTCTCCGTGCTTTTCAGTCCGTTACAGCATGACGAATGTGCTATCTCCATTACGAACGCTAGTTTTACCAGAACGAGCGCTCCCGTCTCCTAATTCAGTCGGAGCATGCGTGGGTTTTTTCTTCGATGGAGTTCCACACAGACGATCGGATTTTTCTATCGTTTTTTTTCCATCGGAAAAATGTAAAACATGTTCTATTTTTTTTCACCGATGTAAATAAGTCTGATGGGGCCCACACACGATTGGTTTGTCCAATGAAAACAGTCCATCGGACTGTTTTTATCGGTAAAACTGATCGTGTGTACAGGGCTTTAGAGATCATAGGCTTCCAGGACTAAAAGGATTCCAAAGAGAGGTGGTAGGTGGCAGCCAGGAAAACAGAATGTCTGTGTTTTTGGACACAGCCCACATAAATGAAGGCACTCTGTTTCCCCAGCTGCCACGTGCATTTCCTCTATTTGACATCCTTCAACACCTGATCAATGTATAATCTGTGTCCCTCCTTCCATTCTATGTGTTGGTGAGTTCCATCTGCATTGTCTCCTCCTTATGTCAGCATTACAGAAGCATTATAATATTCTGATATTCTTCTTCATGATATTCTTCACACTGTGGTCCAAGAATGGGATTTCTTGGAAATTAAATTTCTTGGGTAATTTAAAATATTACAATGCTATCTATCAATTTTTTATTCTGTAAGGGCCGTTATTAGTGGGAATGCTCTCCAAGCATTCCCAGTATTGTTATTCGTTTTTATTTATTCTTAATTTAAATTTTATTCCGTACGTTTTTTGGCTCTGCGTAACTTCTGCATACTTTCAGCTATTAAAACCATTCAACTTTTAAAATGTTCAGCTCGTTCAGCTAATGATGGGACTCTAAAATTTTTTGTACTATTTATACTTTTTAAATTATTAAGCTTTTTAACACTTTTTTTTTAACATTGAAGTCAATGAGAGCATGCTTCAAATCCTTAAAATCTTCATCCGCTCCCAAAAGTTTCAGCTCCTTCATACTTTCACCTACAGACGCCAAACAAACTTTAAAATGTTCACAAAATATTCAGCTATCCAGCTATATCTTTTCAGTTTGATATCTTTTATAGTTTTTGTGAAAAATCTGTTTAAGTTTAGTCATCATTTCAGGAAATTTTATTGATTTAACAGAGTGTCTATGGGGCTGGATAGAGTGGGTGATGTCATCGCTACAGCACAGAGCTTTAAAAAAATTATCTTAGTTCCTTCTCTATAAATTGCTCTCATGCCCACAAGATCTACTTGTCATACATCAAAACGTATGTATTTTTGTCTAGTTTCAGGCAATGTGCTCAGTTTTGTGATACGCCTTTTACTTTTGGCTGGTTGAGCTTCCAAATGACAAGAGTTCTACACTTTCTTCCATTGACTGTCCTGTATAAAATTCTTCACATTTCCCAGCAAAACGCACAGCGAACTTCTTTTTTAAATCGCTGAAACGCTCAAATTTTTTAGTTTTATCAACATAAATTTTATACCGATACGTTCACAAAGGCCGTCTCTAACGATGAAGTCGCTGTTTCGATAGCATGTACTGTTGTGGATTTATTAAGGCTTGTTTGAAGGGTTCTCTCACACTTTTTCTCAGTCATTAGGTGTGGGGATTAATGATCAAAGAGAGGCTTTATAAGTACTGAAGGAACACTGCTTGTCCTAAAGATAGTGTAGTGGTTATGATGAATGGCTTTGGTGTGGGCTTAGCAATTCAGCTATTCAGCATTCCCATGCATTTTCTGCAGGAAATGCATTTTCTAGATTGTTTTATATTTGTTAAACTATCTGACATTCTGCACAATCTAGTGCAGTTATTCTTCTATTGTATCGTAGTCAGTGGCGGCTGGTGGGTTTTTCTTTTGGAGGGTCGGCAAACAAGTACCCCCCCTCTGGGCAGCTGGCGGCGCGGCACTGACAGCACCCCCTGGGCGGCCCATGGCGCGGCACTGACACACACACCCCCCAGGAAGGGGCCATCCCCAAACTGTTCCCATAATGTTGAGAGCATGAAATTGTCCAAAATGTTTTGGTATGCTGACGCCTTAAGAGTTCCCTTCACTGAAACGAAGGGACCCAGCCCAGCCCCCAAAAAACAACCCCACATCATAATCCCCCCTCCACCAAATGATTTGGACCAAAAATTTAAAAATTGGTCTGGCAGCAAAAGCGTAAGAGTTCATGCAAGTATAAAACATGCAAACATTAAAAATTATGAACATCTTATCAACAACTTCTTTACAGAAAATACTTTAATAATAACCCTTACCAGGGCTTTTTTTCTGCTGCAACTGGGTGGATCTCAGTTCCACCACCTTAGATTCAGGCTCTCTGCCTACCACTATCACCTGTAAACACAGTCACCTACAGTGGAGTTACTAGAGCCGGCTGGGTGCTTCAGCTTAATACAGCAACAAAAGTAAGATATGTGGACGATGGTGGAGCTTTTAAGGAAGGGGGGGTTGCATGGAGAGGTCAGAGCTGAAGATGGGTGAAAGTGGGATGTGGATGGGGGATGCAGAGGTAGGCGGCTGTGGAAGAAGGCTGAACTCTGCACTCTCTTTGTAGTGCACCCCTGAACTCTCCACTCTGTATGTAATTCACTCCTGGTGTTTAATGCCCCTTAAGACCCTTCCACTGTTAGTGAAATTTAACCACACTATTAACCCACTATGTGATGAGTTTTGGAGGGTGTGTGTGTGTGTGTGTGTGTGAGGGGGTTTCGGGGGATCGTGATTGAGTTCCTGCACCTATTTTCTGAGAAATAAAGCCCTGACCCTCACTATGTACTTACTGAAAATACAAACGACTTTCTCCTGAATTTAGGCCATACATGAGACATTTACCCTACCAGTACTAGAGAGGTTTCGGCTCAGGCAGTAATAGAAAAAGACATCTAAAGACTATATATACCAACAGATAAGATCATCACCTAAGTCCATAGCCCACCTATGATATCCAATATTACTTACTTCTAGATTTAAAAATGAAGGCCATTTCTTAAACAGAAATGTTAAACAAAATATTAAAATAAAACAGCAGTTCTCAAATGTGTGCAATTAATTTGTTATAAAGTGCAGAAACCTGTACCCGATGGACATGTGTTGTTTAAATATATGTATAAATCCCTAAGCTATGTTCCTTTTTGTTCTGTATTTTCCATATTCTAGCTGATGAGAGTTTATACTGTATTTGAAGAGCCGTTTGATCCTGGGGAAGTACGTGTTTGATCCAGAGAAGAAGACTTCCATACTAAAAAGCGATTAATGACTTTCTTAGCTTTAATTTTGTTCTGGTGAGTGATTTATTCCAGTGGGATGGAGGTACTTGAGCACTGATGATTGGCACTAAAAGAATGTGATTACTTTGGTTCCGTTTTTTGCACTTTATTCACAGGGACTCTCAGCAAATGGACTTGACATTGAAGAAATTTATATGATTGTATTTATTTATTTTTAGCACTGTATTCTTATGATATACTGCATTTGTTAGGATTTAGAGTCACAGACAGATTTACACAGATAGCTTTTTATATTTTTAGTAACAGAGATATATACATGTGTAGTGGGTATATACTTTTAAAACTGATGAAGACACCAGTGATGCATAGTTCCCTGCAGCCCAGCAGGTGGTGCTGTCACTTTGGGCCGGGGTTGAACCATCGCTGCAGTGCCGTACCCTTTGTGACCTCTTGCAACGGTTGTACGGCCGGGAGAGGGTATAAAGGGGATGGACATCTTTGCCATGAGGTTCGAGTCCCAGGCACCTTCAGCCTTCGCGGTCGGTGTCCAGGCGGCCTAGGCCTGGACACCTGGAGTTCGTGTTCCATCCCAGACACCTTCAGTCTGGGATGAGGTACTCAGCTGGAGGCCTGGGGCCCAGTACCTTCCACTGGGTCCCGCGAGGGAGGGATTGTCCTAGGGGGCCCCAGGAGTGGGGCACCCCAATCCAGAGGCATAAGGGACCGGAGGAGGGACTCATCCGAAGACCTGGTGCAGCAGATTGCCAGTGCCGGGTGAACCTCTGGAGACCGCCCGGAGGGATATCTTTCCCGAACAGGGGCCAAGTTCAGAAAGGAAGGTGGTTCATGTTCAATGACCGGTGGCAGCAGTCCAACTATTCAACTCAGGTCAGTGGCAGAGACCTGCTATTAGGCCTGTGGCAGGGGCCTCAACGGTTCATCCGGTCGGTGGCAGCGACCAAAACTCACGGTCGGTGGCAGAGACCGTGCGCCAGGCCTATTCGCTAGCAAAGGAATAGGAGAGCTCAGTTGTGCCTGGGCCTACTCGTACCCACACCCCTGTCTGTCTGTTACTGAAGGTTCAACTGATTGTGTTCACCCTGAAAGTAGAGAAATAAAGGAGTGTTGGACTTTCGATTGGTGTGGGGCTCTATGTTATTGGCAGACACATCTCCACGGAACAGCTGGAGGCTTTGTATGCAGTGAACAGACCCGGAGGTAATTCAAGTAACTCTGCTCAACCCTCATACACATACGAGGGGAGAGCTTGGCGTAGTGTTCCTGCACTCTCCTCTCCCAGGTACCCCTAGACACAAGCCAATCAAACGAGAAAACCCGAGAGGGAGAGTGAGGCTCCGCTAGACATATATCAGCACAGAGACCATTTTTGGTAAGATGTTTTTTTTTACGGATTTATACATATATTTAACAACACGTGGCAATTGGTAAAGGTTTTTGCACTTTGCACTTTATAGCTAATTAATTGCACATATTTGAGTGCTGCTATTTTATTTCATTATTATTGTTTACAGTTTCTTGGAATGAATGAATGAACGAATAACTTGGGGGGTACTTTGTAGTAGCAGCTGGGCGGGCCAGACTTTCATCAATCTGGGTTGACGTCATATGATTTCCTCCCGGCTCGCACGCAGCTCTGGGGCCATGCTGCGGCATGATCTGTCACCGGCTGTGTCCATCGGACACAGCTGATGGCTGATCAGTGTACTGGCCTGTTGCCAGTACCATGTGATCACTGTGACCAATCACAGCAGATCACGTGACAATTGTAAACAATGGATGGCTTCCTTTCATACTGAAAATTGGCATGAGCTGGAAGGGGGTAAAAGTGCCCGGTATTGAAGCGGTTAATATTAGATATGCAGCATTGTAGTACATTGAACTTTTCTGCATTTTAGATATATTTGAAAAATTCCTCAGGATACCGTATTCATATAATGAAATGCTTATGTTTTTTTTTTGCAGCAGGATCTACAACAGCATCAGTAATCTCCTAGAGTTCGTTTTTCGGCTGATCCCTTGATCTGGATGTCTAAGGTAATATATGTGTTGGAATTTTTAAATAGTCTAAGTAGAAGGATAAAGAAGGAACAGCTTACATAATATCAACTGTAATATGCACTGAGGAGAAACCAACATCAAGCACCTTAATAAGCACCTGTGGGATTATATAGAACAGTTTTAATTAAAGTAGATGTAAACCTGATCACTGAAATCTCATACAAGATTCCCGACCGGCTCCTGTACATTTACGTCGGCAGAATGGCACGGCTGGGCAAATTCCCGCTGTGCCAGGCACGCGTGCCCCTGCCGCGAGCTCCGTGACCGTGCCCGCGGGACCCGCGGACTCGATGTCCGCCGGTGTCCTGCGAATGGGTCACAGAGGTGTAGAACGGGGAGAGGCAAGTGTAAACATGCATCTCCCCATTCTGCCTAGTGACACTGTCATTGATCGTCTGTTCCCTGTGATCGGGAACAGCGATCAGTGACGTGTCACTCGTAGCCACACCCCCTAACAGTAAGAAGCACTCCCTAGGTCATGCTTAACCCCTTCAGCGCCACCTAGTGATTAACCCCTTCACTGCCAGTGTCATTTTCACAGTAATCAGTGCATATTTATAGCACTGATCGCTGTAAAAATGACAATAGTCCCAAAAATGTGTCAAAAGTGTCCAATGTGTCCGCCATAATGTCGCAGTTACGGTAAAAATCGCTGATTGCCGCCATTACTAGTAAAAAAAAAATATTAATAAAAATGCCATAAAACTATCCCCTATTTTGTAGACGCTATAACTTTTACGCAAACCAATCAATAAATGCTTATTGCGGGGTTTTTTTACCAAAAATATGTACAAGAATACATATCAGCCTAAATTGAGGAAAAATTATTATTTTTATATATTTTTTGGGGAAATTTATTATAGCAAAAAGTAAAAAAATATTGCTTTTTTTTAAATTGTTGCTCTATTTTTGTTTATAGCGCAAAAAATAAAAACCGCACAGGTGATCAAATACCACCAAAAGAAAGCTCTATTTGTGAGAAAAAAAGGATGTCAATTTTGTTTGGGAGCCACGTCGCAAGACTGTTCAATTGTCAGTTAAAGCGACGCAGTGCAGAATCGCAAAAAATGCTCTGGTCTTTGGCCAGCAAAATGGTCGGGGGCTGAAGTCGTTAAAGTGGCTGTAAACTCACCACTGACCTAGTATAAACTAATAGCACAGTATTAATGTATATATACAGTATCTCACAAAAGTGAGTACACCCCTCACATTTTTGTAAATATTTTATTATCTTTTCATCTGAACCAAATAAGTTTATCTTGGTCTCATCAGACCACAGGACATGGTTCCAGTAATCCATGTCCTTAGTCTGCTTGTCTTCAGCAAACTGTTTGCGGGATTTCTTGTGCATCATCATAGAAGAGGCTTCCTTCTGGGACGACAACCATGCAGACTAATTTGATGCAGTGTGCGGCAATTGGTCTAAGTACTGACAGACTGACCCCCCACCCCTTCAACCTCTGCAGTAATGCTGGCAGCGCTCATACATCTATTTCCCAAAGACAACCTCTGGATATGACGCTGAGCATGTGCACACAACTTCTTTGGTCAACCATGGCGAGGGCTGTTCTGAGTTGAGCCTGTCCTGTTAAACCACTGTAGAGATCTCGCCCACCATGCTGCAGCTCAGTTTCAGGGTCTTGGCAATCTTCTTATAGCCTAGGCCATCTTTATGTAGAGCAACAATTCTTTTTTTAAAGCGGAGTTCCACCCAAATTTGGAACTTCCGCTTTAGCCACTCCTCACCCCCTTACATGCCACATTTGGCATGTAATTTTTTTTTGGGGGGGGGAGTGGGGGCTTCAGTAGGAGTGGGACTTCCTGTCCCACTTCCTCCTTCCGCCCTGGGGTCGCCTAGGCGATACGTCATATCGCCTTGTGGCGGCCCCTCCCTGTAGGCGATCGCCTGTCCACTCAGAGAGCGCTGCGCCGTTCGCGCATGCACAGTAAATGCCCGGCCATGAAGCCGAAAGCTGCCCACACAATGAATGGAGGCGCCGGTGGAGAAGGGGGGGAGAGGAGTGGAGCTTCGGGCGTCGCGTCACTGGACAGTGGAACAGGTAAGTGTATGTTTATTAAAAGCCAGCAGCTACACTTTTTGTAGCTGCTGACTAGGGATGAGCTTCGTGTTCGAGTCGAACATACGTTCGACTCGAACATCGGCTGTTCGATCGTTCGACGAAGATCGAACGATTTGGGCCGTTCGCGCCAAATTCGAGTGACGCGAACGGCCCACAATGCACTACGCCATCGCAGTGTCATCCAGGCGCTGTGATTGGCCAAGCATGCACTATGACCCCGCATGCTTGGCCAATCACAGCGCCGGCAGCGAGGAGAGCAATGATTGGCCACAGGCAGGATGCCTGTGGCCAATTATTGCTGAGGGTGTTTAGTACACGCCCCACACTATAAAAGGCCGCCAGCACGGCAGCCTAGTGTAGTGTGTTCCGGAGCAGGGAAAGAGAAGCATAGGCAGGGACAGTGACATTTATTTTTTCTTGCTTAACCTGGATTCCTTTAGTTTAGGGAAAGAGAAGGATAGGTAGGGAGAGTGTCAGTGTGTTTTACTGTGCGAATCCTTGTTTCTAGGGACAGGGAAGGACAGTGAGGGAATTCTCCTTGTGCTATAGTGTGCTTTAAAAAAACATTTTTTCTAGGGACAGAAAACTATAGGTAGGGAGAGTGTCAGTGTGTTTTACTGTGCGAATCCTTGTTTCTAGGGACAGGGAAGGACAGTGAGGGAAATTCTCCTTGTGCTATAGTGTGCTTTAAAAAAACATTTTTTCTAGGGACAGAAAACTATAGGTAGGGAGAGTGTCAGTGTGTTTTACTGTGCGAATCCTTGTTTCTAGGGACAGGGAAGGACAGTGAGGGAAATTCTCCTTGTGCTATAGTGTGCTTTAAAAAAACATTTTTTCTAGGGACAGAAAACTATAGGTAGGGAGAGTGTCAGTGTGTTTTACTGTGTGAATCCTTGTTTCTAGGGACAGGGAAGGACAGTGAGGGAAATTCTCTTTGTGCTATAGTGTGCTTTAAAAAAACATTTTTTCTAGGGACAGAAAACTATAGGTAGGGAGAGTGTCAGTGTGTTTTACTGTGCGAATCCTTGTTTCTAGGGACAGGGAAGGACAGTGAGGGAAATTCTCCTTGTGCTATAGTGTGCTTTAAAAAAACATTTTTTCTAGGGACAGAAAACTATAGGTAGGAAGAGTGTCAGTTTCTTTCACTGTGATAATCCTTGTTTCTAGGGACAGGGAAGGAAAGTGAGGGAAATTCTCCTTGTGCTATAGTGTGCTTTAAAAAAACATTTTTTCTAGGGACAGAAAACTATAGGTAGGAAGAGTGTCAGTTTCTTTCACTGTGATAATCCTTGTTTCTAGGGACAGGGAAGGACAGTGAGGGAAATTCTCCTTGTGCTATAGTGTGCTTTAAAAAAACATTTTTTCTAGGGACAGAAAACTATAGGTAGGAAGAGTGTCAGTTTCTTTCACTGTGATAATCCTTGTTTCTAGGGACAGGGAAGGACAGTGAGGGAAATTCTCCTTGTGCTATAGTGTGCTTTAAAAAAACATTTTTTCTAGGGACAGAAAACTATAGGTAGGAAGAGTGTCAGTTTCTTTCACTGTGATAATCCTTGTTTCTAGGGACAGGGAAGGAAAGTGAGGGAAATTCTCCTTGTGCTATTGTGTGCTTTAAAAAAACATTTTTTCTAGGGACAGAAAACTATAGGTAGGAAGAGTGTCAGTTTCTTTCACTGTGATAATCCTTGTTTCTAGGGACAGGGAAGGACAGTGAGGGAAATTCTCCTTGTGCTATAGTGTGCTTTAAAAAAACATTTTTTCTAGGGACAGAAAACTATAGGTAGGAAGAGTGTCAGTTTCTTTCACTGTGATAATCCTTGTTTCTAGGGACAGGGAAGGAAAGTGAGGGAAATTCTCCTTGTGCTATAGTGTGCTTTAAAAAAACATTTTTTCTAGGGACAGAAAACTATAGGTAGGAAGAGTGTCAGTTTCTTTCACTGTGATAATCCTTGTTTCTAGGGACAGGGAAGGACAGTGAGGGAAATTCTCCTTGTGCTATAGTGTGCTTTAAAAAAACATTTTTTCTAGGGACAGAAAACTATAGGTAGGAAGAGTGTCAGTTTCTTTCACTGTGATAATCCTTGTTTCTAGGGACAGGGAAGGACAGTGAGGGAAATTCTCCTTGTGCTATAGTGTGCTTTAAAAAAACATTTTTTCTAGGGACAGAAAACTATAGGTAGGAAGAGTGTCAGTTTCTTTCACTGTGATAATCCTTGTTTCTAGGGACAGGGAAGGAAAGTGAGGGAAATTCTCCTTGTGCTATTGTGTGCTTTAAAAAAACATTTTTTCTAGGGACAGAAAACTATAGGTAGGAAGAGTGTCAGTTTCTTTCACTGTGATAATCCTTGTTTCTAGGGACAGGGAAGGACAGTGAGGGAAATTCTCCTTGTGCTATAGTGTGCTTTAAAAAAACATTTTTTCTAGGGACAGAAAACTATAGGTAGGAAGAGTGTCAGTTTCTTTCACTGTGATAATCCTTGTTTCTAGGGACAGGGAAGGACAGTGAGGGAAATTCTCCTTGTGCTATAGTGTGCTTTAAAAAAACATTTTTTCTAGGGACAGAAAACTATAGGTAGGAAGAGTGTCAGTTTCTTTCACTGTGATAATCCTTGTTTCTAGGGACAGGGAAGGAAAGTGAGGGAAATTCTCCTTGTGCTATAGTGTGCTTTAAAAAAACATTTTTTCTAGGGACAGAAAACTATAGGTAGGAAGAGTGTCAGTTTCTTTCACTGTGATAATCCTTGTTTCTAGGGACAGGGAAGGAAAGTGAGGGAAATTCTCCTTGTGCTATAGTGTGCTTTAAAAAAACATTTTTTCTAGGGACAGAAAACTATAGGTAGGAAGAGTGTCAGTTTCTTTCACTGTGATAATCCTTGTTTCTAGGGACAGGGAAGGAAAGTGAGGGAAATTCTCCTTGTGCTATAGTGTGCTTTAAAAAAACATTTTTTCTAGGGACAGAAAACTATAGGTAGGAAGAGTGTCAGTTTCTTTCACTGTGATAATCCTTGTTTCTAGGGACAGGGAAGGAAAGTGAGGGAAATTCTCCTTGTGCTATAGTGTGCTTTAAAAAAACATTTTTTCTAGGGACAGAAAACTATAGGTAGGAAGAGTGTCAGTTTCTTTCACTGTGATAATCCTTGTTTCTCGGGACAGGGAAGGACAGTGAGGGAAATTCTCCTTGTGCTATAGTGTGCTTTAAAAAAACATTTTTTCTAGGGACAGAAAACTATAGGTAGGAAGAGTGTCAGTTTCTTTCACTGTGATAATCCTTGTTTCTAGGGACAGGGAAGGAAAGTGAGGGAAATTCTCCTTGTGCTATAGTGTGCTTTAAAAAAACATTTTTTCTAGGGACAGAAAACTATAGGTAGGAAGAGTGTCAGTTTCTTTCACTGTGATAATCCTTGTTTCTAGGGACAGGGAAGGAAAGTGAGGGAAATTCTCCTTGTGCTATAGTGTGCTTTAAAAAAACATTTTTTCTAGGGACAGAAAACTATAGGTAGGAAGAGTGTCAGTTTCTTTCACTGTGATAATCCTTGTTTCTAGGGACAGGGAAGGAAAGTGAGGGAAATTCTCCTTGTGCTATAGTGTGCTTTAAAAAAACATTTTTTCTAGGGACAGAAAACTATAGGTAGGAAGAGTGTCAGTTTCTTTCACTGTGATAATCCTTGTTTCTAGGGACAGGGAAGGACAGTGAGGGAAATTCTCCTTGTGCTATAGTGTGCTAAAGCATTCCTCATCAACCATCTTTGAAATCCTTGTTTTTTGGACAGTCAGGGAAATTGTCGTTGTGCTATTCTGTGCAAAAGCAATCATCCTCAACCATATTTAGAAATCCTTAAGTAAAGGGACAGAGAAGGACACCTGAAGGTAGCCCTTATTGCTTTTTTCCCATCTCCCTGCAGGCCATCTATTAGAATGTCTGGAAGGCAAACAAGGAGAGGCAGACAGTCAGGAGGCAATAAAAGAGGGCAAGCAGGCTCTGTGTCTGGGGGCAACAGTGCTGGTCATGGACGCGGTGCATTGTCATCAGCACATGGCCATGGGACACGCTTGTCCTTCTTTTCGGCAGCTGGACATGTTGAGCCACATCATGCCGAAGACTTGGTAGAGTGGATGACCAAGCCCTCCTCCTCCTCCTCATCCTCTCTCACCCAGGCTCAGGGTACTGGAAAAGCAGCTGCCAAAGCGTCCTCTTCCCTGGTATCAATGTCAGACTCATCATCAGTCACTCCTTCCCTAGACCCACCATGTCCTCCTCCTGAGGAGTCCCCCGAACTGTTTGAGCACAGTGTTGGGTACATGCTCCAGGAGGATGCCCAGCGTTTCGAAGGGTCTGATGATGAAACCCAGCTACAGGAAGGCAGTAGCGTGAGAGCAGACAGAGGGGATGCTCAAGAAGGACACCAATCTGGCAGTCATGTTCCAGCAGCTGCAGCATACTGCCAGATTGGCTCCAGTGATGAGGAGGGAGGGGATGATGAGGTCACTGACTCCACGTGGGTGCCTAATAGGAGAGAGGAGGAGGAGGAGGATGAGGAGGAGGCACATCTCCAATGAGGCAGGATGCCCTTTGGTGGCCAGCGTAAGGGCAGTACACCGACGGAATCACACCGCAGAGCTCCGCCTGTGCAGGGCGCTGCCTCTGCCCGTCATTCAAAAAGTTCTTTGGTGTGGGCCTTTTTTGAGGCTAGTGCATCAGATCGCACAGCTGCTGTTTGCAACATATGTCTCAAGCGTATATCGCGTGGCCAAAACATCAGCCGCTTGGGTACCACATGCCTGACCAGACATATGTTGACCTGCCATGCAGCTCGTTGGCAAGCCTACCTCAAAGACCCACACCAAAGAACAAAGCGGACCTCTCCTTGCACCGCATCAGCTGGGATCTCCAACCCCACTATAACTTCAGTCCTCTCTGAAACATGCACTGAGAGGAATGAAGGTGTAGAATTAGGTGTGTCACAGCCAAGTACTTGCGGCCACTCTGCTAGCAGTACACCGACGTCCGATTCTAGCAGGCAAATTTCCCTGCCCCAGCTGCTGGACCGTCAAAAGAAGTTCACTCCCAGCCATCCACATGCCCAGCGGTTGAATGCTAGCTTGGCTAAATTGCTAGCGCTTCAACTGCTGCCTTTTCAGTTGGTAGACTCGGCCCCCTTCCGTGAGTTTGTGCAATGTGCGGTTCCTCAGTGGCAGGTTCCCAAACGCCACTTTTTCTCACGGAAGGCTATTCCGGCTCTCTACCGGCATGTGGAAGGCAATGTCTTGGCCTCGCTGGACAGGGCGGTCAGCGGTAAGGTGCATATTACCGCTGACTCATGGTCCAGCAGGCATGGACAGGGACGTTACCTTTCTTTCACGGCCCATTGGGTCACTCTTTTGGCAGCTGGGAAGGATGCAGGACAAGGTGCAGTAGTGTTGGAGGTTGTTCCACCGCCACGCCTCCAAAATGCTACTACTGGTTGTGACACACCTCTCTCCTCCACCCCCTCCTCTTCTTCTTCCTCCATGGCCTCTTCCTGTGGTTTGTCCTCGGAACCAGCGGTGCTCCGTAGGCGTTCAAGGGGCTACGCAAGTACGCAGGCAAAAAGATGCCATGCCGTGCTTGCGCTGGTGTGTTTGGGGGACAGAAGCCACACTGGGGCAGAGGTCCTGTCTGCTCTGCAGGGCCAGGCCGAGAGGTGGTTGACGCCACGCCAGCTTAAGCCAGGAATGGTGGTTTGCGACAATGGCACCAACCTCCTCTCCGCCCTCCGACAGGGACAACTGACCCATGTGCCCTGTGTGGCTCACGTCCTTAACCTGGTGGTGCAGCGGTTCTTGGGCAGGTACCCGGGCTTACAGGATGTCCTGAGGCAGGCCAGGAAAGTCTGTGTGCATTTCCGCAGATCTTATAATGCCAGTGCTCGCCTGGCTGAGCTGCAAAAGGAGTTGAACCTGCCCAAGAACCGCCTTATATGTGACATGCCCACCAGGTGGAACTCAACGTTGGCCATGCTGCAGCGGCTGCACACGCAGCAGAGGGCCATCAATAAGTACCTGTGCGACTACGGCACCAGGACAGGGTCAGGGGAGCTTGGTTTTTTTTCTCCACGCCAGTGGGGCATGATCAGGGATGCATGCACTGTCCTGGCACCATTTGAGGAGGCCACGAGGATGGTGAGCAGTGACAGTGCATGCATCAGTGACACTGTACCTCTTGTCCACCTGTTGGAGCACACGCTGCGTGGAATAATGGACAGGGCACTTGAGGCAGAACAGAGGCAAGAAGAGGAGGACTTCCTTGCCTCTCAAGGCCCCCTTTACCCAGACAGTGTTCCTTCTGTCCCACCCATCGCACAGGAAGAGGAGGAGGAGGAGGAGGAGGAGGATTGTGTCAGCATGGAGGTGGAGGCTGGCACTCAGCATCATCAGCAGCAGTCTTTTAGGGATGATTTACAGTCCCAAGAAACCAGTGGACTTGTACGTGGCTGGGAGGAGGTGGCTGCGGATCATGTCATCCTTAGTGACCCAGAGGACTCCGGAGCGAATGCCTCAGCAAACCTACGCTGCATGGCCTCCCTGATCCTGCAAAGTCTGCGGAAGGATCCTCGTATTCTTCGGATCAAGGAGAGGGACCATTACTGGCTGGCCACTCTCCTTGATCCACGGTACAAGGGTAAGGTTGCGGACCTTATGTTACCGTCGCAGAGGGAGCAGAGGATGAGACAACTCCGGGAGGCCTTGCAGAAAGGTCTGTGCAACGCGTTCCCAGAGACTGGGAGGTTACAAACTCCTGGTCCTGGACAACGAGTTGCTGAGGCTTCGGCCAGTCAAAGAAGGAGCGGTGGGGAAGGTGGCCGTCTGACCGATGCGTTCAGACAATTCTTTAGTCCGCAGCCCCAAAGTATGATCGGTTCCAGCAACCATCGCCAGCGTCTGATAAACATGGTGCAGGAATATCTAGGGGCAAGGTCAGACTTGGACACCTTCCCCACCGAAAATCCTCTGGCTTACTGGGTCTTGAGGATGGATCACTGGCCAGAGCTTGCACAGTATGCAATTGAGCTACTGGCCTGTCCTGCATCCAGCGTTCTTTCGGAACGCACATTCAGTGCTGCTGGAGGATTTGTCACGGATCACAGGGTGCGCCTGTCCACCGACTCGGTTGATCGACTGACTTTCATCAAGATGAACCAGTCTTGGATCACCACCAGCTACCACACACCTGATGCTGATATAACAGACTAATTGATTTTAACATGTCACATCCCTTCAAGACTGATGCTGATGCTGAGTGCCTGTGCTGTTATGTTGACTGGCTATCCTCCTCCTCCGAGTCCTCAATGATACGATTGATGATGATAGCTTGGAAGATCATTTTTGTTTATGGGTGCCGCCACCAGTGGCTAAGGCCCAATTTTTCAGCCCCTGTTTTACAGGGGCGTGTAATTACAATTTTTTTAGCAATAATTTGCCATAGGGCTCATTGCTGTGCTCCAAGTACAGTATCTGTGAGGGGTTGGAGTGTTGTGGCACCAGTGCCTAAGGCCCAATTTTTCAGCCCCTGTTTAACAGGGGCGTGTCATTACAATTTTTGAAGCAATACTTTGCAACAGGGCTCATTGCTGTGCTCCAAGTACAGTATCTGTGAGGGGTTGTAGTGTTGTGCCACCAGTGCCTAAGGCCCAATTTTTCAGCCCCTGTTCAACAGGGGCATGCAATTACAATTCTTGATCTAATAATTCACAGCAGGGCCCATTCCTGCACCCACCAAGAGTAACTCTGAGGGCTTACAGTGTTGTGGCAACGCCACCACCACCACCACCACGAAAGGCCCAATTTTTCAGCCCCTGTTCAAAAGGGGCATGTAATTACAATTCTTGATCTAATAATTCACAGCAGGGCCCATTCCTGCACCCACCAAGAGTAACTCTGAGGGCTTACAGTGTTGTGGCAACGCCACCACCACCACCACCACGAAAGGCCCAATTTTTCAGCCCCTGTTCAAAAGGGGCATGTAATTACAATTCTTGATCTAATAATTCACAGCAGGGCCCATTCCTGCACCCACCAAGAGTAACTCTGAGGGCTTACAGTGTTGTGGCAACACCACCACCACCACCACGAAAGGCCAAATTTTTCAGCCCCTGTTCAACAGGGGCATGCAATTACAATTCTTGATCTAATAATTCACAGCAGGGCCCATTGCTGCACCCACCAAGAGTAACTGTCCTGGCTTACAGTGTTGTGGCACCAGCACCACCATCAAAGGCCCAATTTTTACTACCACTGTTCAACAATTATATGTAATTAAAATTCCTGATATAATAGTTGACAGCAGGGCGTTCCAGCACCAACCAAGAGTAACTGTGAGTGCTTACAGTGTTGTGCCAACACCAACAACTAAGGGGCCTATTTCTGCAGAGTATATACGGCAGGTCCCTACTTTCAAACATCCAACTTACAAACGACTCCTACTTGCAAACGCAAGAAGACAACAGGAAGTGAGAGGAAATCTACCCCTTGGAAGGAAAATTCTCTCCTGTAAGAATTAATATGGGAGAAAGGTGTCTCCTCTGTACTGATGCTTTATCACCAATCCTTGTTTCAAGAAAAACACCACATTTCAAAAACAGTTGTCATTGGGACGGAAAGTGAGGTGAAATGTTCTGAACAGGGGCACAGACAGCAAAACAAATGTTACAGGGGTGATAACCCATACCTATGTTTTCCAAAAAGTTTAAAAATAGATTTTTGGGCTGGAGCTACACTTAAACAATGTACCTGTTCAAAATTACAAACAGATTCTACATAAGAACAAACCTACAGTCCCTGTCTTGTATGCACCGCCTGTATACGGCTGTTCAGAGTATATAGGGCCTTTTTTATTTTATGTGCGGGGTTCCCCTTAATATCCATACAAGACCCAAAGGGGCTGGTAATGGGCTGGGGTAGGGGGGGGGGGGTCATGGGGTAGCTATGCCATTTTTCTTAAAGATTTTCATCCATATTACCGGGACCAGACATTACATTAAAGCCGCAAGCAGTTTTAAATGGCTTTTTTTTCCTTTAGAAGTGTCATTTTGTGCAGGGACAGTTCTAAACACGGGAAACACGTGGCACTTCACAGGCATACTTTAGACACCCCCCAGGTACGATATTTAAAGGAATATTTGACTTTTTTTTTTCACTTTATGCATCATTAAAATGACTGCTCACGAAAAACGACCGTTTTTAAAACTTCTTTTTGCATTGATACATGTCCCCTGGTGCACAACCCGGGTTCCCAAACCCTTTTTAGGACAATAACATGCATAATAGTTGTTATAATTAGCACTTTAGAATTCGAACGTTCGCATCCATTGTATTTAATAGGGTTCTAATGTTCGTACGAACTTTCGGTCCGTTCGCGGGTTCTGGTGCGAACCGAACCCGGGGGTGTTCGGCTCATCACTACTGCTGACTTTTAATAAACATACAAAAAGGCTGGAACTCCCCTTTAAGATCCTCAGAAAGTTATTTGCCATAAGGTGCAATGTTGAACTTCCAGTGACCAATATGAGAGAGTGAGAGCGAAAACACCAAATTTAACACTGCTCTCCATTCACACCTGAGAGCTTGTAACACTAATGAGTCACATGAAACTGGGGAGGGAAAATGGCTAATTGGACCCAATTTGGACATTTTCACCTAGGGGTATACTCGCTTTTGTTGACAGTGGTTTAGACATTAATGGCTGCGTGGTGAGTTATTTTGAGGGGACAGCAAATTTACACTGGTATACAAGCTGTACACTCACTACTTTACATTGTAGCAAAGTTCAATTTCTTCAGTGTTGTCACATGAAAAGATATAATAAAATATTTATACAAATGTGAGGGGTGTACTCACTTTTTTGAGATACTGTACATGCAAGACTCCTGCATGTATCCCTACCTTGCACATTTCACCCCCTTCAGCATTAGTAGCCCCGCAAAACTCTGGAATCGGTGGGTGGGTCTATTTGCTGGAGCTCGGTGGGTGGAGTCATGATGTCACAGGACTCCCTGTCCACCTCTACACTCTCCTACTGTCCTATGCCTGAGTTTTGAGTAACATCCAGTGAAAACTCAGGAAATGCACCATATGACTTCCACATGCCCAATCTTGCTGAGGTGTGAAGCAGCCAATCCTGGGAGAGCTGGAGAAGAAAGGAGGAGGGGTGTGAAGCTGCAATTGTAAAACTCTCTCTCTGCTCGTTTATGAGATAAAGAAATCAGATGCAGGGATGGACTGGCCATCGGGACTACCGGGAGATTCCCGGTGGGCCGATTGGCTCAGTGGACCGGTTGTCAGTGTCACTCTGACCCGGACAGGACCCGCAAGGCTACCAGCGGTGGGTGGTAGCCTTGCGGAGTGGTGTGCAGCTTCCCGTCCGCCCCTCTCCCTCCCATCAGCTTTGACATGATGGGCGGGTGGTAGCCTTGCGGAGTGGTGTGCATCTTCCCGCCCGCCCCTCTCCCTCCCATCGGCTTTGACATGCTGGAGGGAGAGGGACATCTGTGTGTAACAGGGCAGGCAGCCAATAGCGCTGCTCTTCTGAGTGGGAGGGCGTGACTGCTAATTGGCTCCACCTCCCACCACCTCCTTAGCCAATCAGATTGTCCACCCCACCACATTTGACCAGAAGAGGCTAGTGGCCAGAGCAGGGCGGGATGCAGAGGATCCGACATACCACCTGAACATGAAGAAGGTATGTTACAATGCTGGCTACAGAAATCGAATCAGCATTCTCCTGTCCTCAGTCCTGTGTTCAGTGTAAAACAAAGACAGATAAGAAGCAGTGTGAGAAGACGGAGGGGATCGGTGTGATCACTGCATATTCCACACACAGCACAGAAGGAGAACACACTGATCAAGGAAGTCAGTCTTCTCACACTGCTTCTTAACTGTTTTTATTTACACTGAACACAGGACAGAAGAATGCTGATTAGCTTTCTGCAAGAAGCTGGAACTTTAGCTGTTTCTATATACTGCTATTTGTGCCAGAGTCCTGTGCCAGCCATCCCTGATTTGTTTGACATTTTCCTTGTTATCTTTTGAAGGCATTCCCTGGTCAAGCTGGGAGCTTCACAGACCTGTTAACCATTTACTGTCCTCCTGTGCTTGAGAAATGACTGTTCGCAAAGTTGTTATTTTTTTTTGGCACTTTGTTATATCTTGTAAACTCCTGTTGCAGTGCAGCAATCAATGTTTTTCCACACTGTTCACTGCTACCCTAGGACACACTTGTACAATGTCTGCAGTCTCTGACCATCTCCTGTACTATGTCTGCAGTCTCTGACCCTCACCTGTGGTACGTTTTGCAGTCTCTGACCCTCTCCTGTACTATGTCTGCAGTCTCTGACCCTCACCTGTAGTATGTTTTGCAGTCTCTGACCCTCACCTGTAGTACATTTTGCAGTGTCTGACCCTCTCCTGTACTATGTCTGCAGTCTCTGACCCTCACCTGTAGTACGTTTACGTTTTGCAGTCTCTGACCCTCTCCTGTACTATGTCTGCAGTCTCTGACCGTCACCTGTAGTACATTTTGCAGTCTCTGACCCTCTCCTCTAGTATTTCTGCAATAAAGGAGGGCTACAGGCATGAATGAATTATTGTACTGCCACTGCTGGTCATGGTCACTGATGAATTAATGTTGTTGTGCGTGTTTGCAAACTTAAAGTGGGCCGGTCTGGATGAAGTCCAGGGTCAAATTTTTGTCCCAGTCCAGCCCTGATCAGATGTCAGTCACAGCAGTGGGGGATGTGACAACACAAACTTATCTGTGTGTCATTTTTTTTATCTTACTACTGTAGCAGGTATATGCTTTCTATTTTTTGAATCTGGTGGGGAAACTGTGATGTATGGTTCCCTGTGGCCCACCAGGTGGCACTGTCGCTTTGGGCCCGGGGCTGAGCCATCGTTGCGGTGGCGTGCCTCTTTTGGTCTCTCTCAGCGGTTGTATGGTGGGGCGGGGAACCCGCTGTGCTTGCTGGGAGGGGGTATAAAGGGGGCAGCCATTTTTGGTGGCGGGAGTCGGGCCTGGGCACCTTCAGCCTGAGGGTGGTGGTTCGTGTCGGTCCCCTAGGCGGGTCTAGGCCTAGAGGACGTTCGGGGGTCGTGTTCCATCCCAGGCACCTTTAGCCTGGGGTGAGGTACTCGGAATGGAGGTCTGGAGCTCAGTGCCCACCACTGAGTTCCACGAGGGAAGGAGGTCCTAGGGAACCCCGGGATTGGGTACCCAAATCCGGAAGGCGTAATGGACCGGTGGGAGATATTTACTTGAAGACCCGGTGCAGCATATTGCCAGTGACAGGTGAGACTCCCATCGGAGACCGCCTGGAAGGAAATTCCCCCTCGCTCAGAGACAGCAACCCACTTTCAGGAAGGAAAGTGGAGATTTCATTGTGTCTGGGCCTACTCGCATCATTTTCTGGCAGACATTGTTCAAGGTAACTCTCATTGGAGGTTCCAGGTGCAGAACACTGTCCCGAAGGTAAAATAAGAACTTTGCTTCCACCACACAAACATCTGCGGTGAGGGCTTGGCGTGGTGACCCCGCTCTCTCTCCTCTAAAGTACCCCTAGACAAGAGACAGACGAGCTGATAGAAGAGAGGGGAGAGAGGAGGCCGCTACACTACAAAAAGACAAGAGGATTGCTCAGAGCTGGATTAACTCTTTGTGGCAAGACTGGGCACAGATGAATTGACATCCTCTACTGTACCAGGTAGAAGTCTTCATTTAAAAAAAATGTTTAGGTTTGCATCCACTTTAATGTAATTTCAAAAACCATTACAATATTTATAAATCTGAAGCTTTCATTAAAATAATATCTGGTGATGCTGCCATGAAGATCCTTGTACAAGCAGTTCAAGCTGGTTGAAAACACTCTGTTCCTGTCTCTTAATTTTGCTCCTGTTGTCTCCCTGTCACATGGACTTCTGATGATGACTACAAGTGACAGTTTCCACACACATTAAGCAGGCTGAAGGCTATATTAGGAGGCTGCAGAATGGAATAAAAGGCTTCAGGAGATCAGAAGTAGTGATGAGCCGAACACCCCCGGGTTCGGTTCGCACCAGAACCCGCGAACGGACCGAAAGTTTGCACGAACATTAGAACCCTATTAAATACAATGGATGCGAACGTTCGGATTCTAAAGTGCTAATTATAACGACTATTATCCATGTTATTGTCCAAAACAGAGTTTGGGAACCCGGGTTCTGCACCAGGGGACATGTATCAATGCAAAAAGAAGTTTTAAAAACGGACGTTTTCCGGGAGCAGTCATTTTAATGATGCATAAAGTGAAAAAAAAAAGTCAAATATTCCTTTAAATATTGTACCTGGGGGGTGTCTAAAGTATGCCTGTGAAGTGCCACGTGTTTCCCGTGTTTAGAACTGTCCCTGCACAAAATAACATTTCTAAAGGAAAAAAAGCCATTTAAAAGTGCTTGCGGCTTTAATGCAATGTCTGGTCCCGGTAATATGGATGAAAATCTTTAGGAAAAATGGCATAGCTACCCCATCAACCCCCCCCACCCCAGCCCATTACCAGCCCCTTTGGGTCTTGTATGGATATTAAGGGGAACCCCGCACACAAAATAAAAAAGGACCTATATACTCTGAACAGCCGTATACAGGCGGTGCATACAAGACAGGGACTGTAGGTTTGTTCTTATGTAGAATCTGTTTGTAATTTTGAACAGCTGCATTGTTTAAGTGTAGCTCCATGCCAAATTCCTTTTTTTTAGCTTTTTGTAAAACATAGGGAACGGTTATCACCCCTGTCACATTTTTTTTGCTGTCTGTGCCCCTGTTCAGACCATTTCACCTCACTTTGCGTCCCAATGACAACTGTTTTTGAAATGTGGTGTTTTTATTGAAACAAGGATTGGTGATAAAGCATCAGTAGAGAGGAGACACCTTTCTCCCATATTAATTCTTACAGGAGAGAATTTTCCTTCCAAGGGGTAGATTTCCTCTCACTTCCTGTTGTCTTCTTCCGTTTGCAAGTAGTAGTAGTTTGTAAGTTGGATGTTTGAAAGTAGGGACCTGCCGTATATACTCTGCAGAAATTGGCCCCTTAGGTGTTGGTGTTGGCACAACACTGTAAGCCCTCACAGTTACTCTTGGTGGGTGCTGGAACGCCCTGCTGTCAACTATTATATCAGGAATTGTAATAACATATAATTGTTGATCAGTGGTAGTAAAAATTGGGCCTTTGATGGTGGTGCTGGTGCCAGAACACTGTAAGGCCTGACAGTTACTCTTGGTGGGCGCAGCAATGGGCCCTGCTGTGAATTATTCGATCAATAATTATAATTGCATGCCCCTGTTGAACAGGGGCTGAAATATTGGGCCTTTGGTGGTGGTGGTGGTGGTGATGGTGGTGCTGGTGCCACAACACTGTAAGGCCTGACAGGTACTCTTGGTGGGCGCAGCAATGGGCCCTGCTGTGAATTATTCGATCAATAATTATAATTGCATGCCCCTGTTGAACAGTCTGGTACTGGGTAAAGGGGGCCTTGAGAGGCAAGGAAGTCCTCCTCTTCCTGCCTCTGTTCTGCCTCAAGTGCCCTGTCCATTATTCCACGCAGCGTGTGCTCCAACAGGTGGACAAGAGGTACAGTGTCACTGATGCATGCACTGTCACTGCTCACCATCCTCGTGGCCTCCTCAAATGGTGCCAGGACAGTGCATGCATCCCTGATCATGCCCCACTGGCGTGGTGAAAAAAACCCGAGCTCCCCTGACCCTGTCCTGGTGCCGTAGTCGCACAGGTACTCATTGATGGCCCTCTGCTGCGTGTGCAGCCGCTGCAGCATGGCCAACGTTGAGTTCCACCTGGTGGGCATGTCACATATAAGGCGGTTCTTGGGCAGGTTCAACTCCTTTTGCAGCTCAGCCAGGCGAGCACTGGCATTATAAGATCTGCGGAAATGCACACAGACTTTCCTGGCCTGCCTCAGGACATCCTGTAAGCCCGGGTACCTGCCCAAGAACCGCTGCACCACCAGGTTAAGGACGTGAGCCATACAGGGCACATGGGTCAGTTGTCCCTGTCGGAGGGTGGAGAGGAGGTTGGTGCCATTGTCGCGTCAACCACCTCTCGGCCTGCCCCTGCAGAGCAGACAGGACCTCTGCCCCAGTGTGGCTTCTGTCCCCCAAACACACCAGCGCAAGCACGGCATGGCATCTTTTTGCCTGCGTACTTGCGTAGCCCCTTGAACGCCTACGGAGCACCGCTGGTTCAGAGGACAAACCACAGGAAGAGGCCATGGAGGAAGAAGAAGAGGAGGGGGTGGAGGAGAGAGGTGTGTCACAACCAGTAGTAGCATTTTGGAGGCGTGGCGGTGGAACAACCTCCAACACTACTGCACCTTGTCCTGCATCCTTCCCAGCTGCCAAAAGAGTGACCCAATGGGCCGTGAAAGAAAGGTAACGTCCCTGTCCATGCCTGCTGGACCATGAGTCAGCGGTAATATGCACCTTACTGCTGACCGCCCTGTCCAGCGAGGCCAAGACATTGCCTTCCACATGCCTGTAGAGAGCCGGAATCGCCTTCCGTGCGAAAAAGTGGCGTTTGGGAACCTGCCACTGAGGAACCGCACATTGCACAAACTCACGGAAGGGGGCCGAGTCTACCAACTGAAAAGGCAGCAGTTGAAGCGCTAGCAATTTAGCCAAGCTAGCATTCAACCGCTGGGCATGTGGATGGCTGGGAGTGAACTTCTTTCGACGGTCCAGCAGCTGGGGCAGGGAAATTTGCCTGCTAGAATCGGACGTTGGTGTACTGCTAGCAGAGTGCCCGCAAGTACTTGGCTGTGACACACCTAATTCTACACCTTCATTCCTCTCAGGGCAGGTTTCAGAGAGGACTGAAGGTATACTGGGGTTGGAGATCCCAGCTGATGCGGTGCAAGAAGAGGTCAGCTTTGTTCTTTGGTGTGGGTCTTTAAGGTAGGCTTGCCAACGAGCTGCATGGCAGGTCAACATATGTCTGATCAAGCATGTGGTGCCCAAGCGGCTGATGTTTTGGCCACGCGATATACGCTTGAGACATATGTTGCAAACAGCAGCTGTGCGATCTGATGCACTCGCCTCAAAAAAGGCCCACACCAAAGAACTTTTTGAATGACGGGCAGAGGCAGCGCCCTGCACAGGCGGAGCTCTGCGGTGTGATTCCGTCGGTGTACTGCCCATACGCTGTCCACTCAAGGGCATCCTGCCTCGTTGGAGATGTGCCTCCTCCTCATCCTCCTCCTCCTCCTCCTCTCTCCTATTAGGCACCCACGTGGAGTCAGTGACCTCATCATCCCCTCCCTCCTCATCACTGGAGCCAATCTGGCAGTATGCTGCAGCTGCTGGAGCATGACTGCCAGATTGGTGTCCTTCTTGAGCATCCCCTCTCTCTGCTCTCACGCTGCTGCCTTCCTCTAGCTGGGTATCATCATCAGATCCTTCCAAACGCTGGGCATCCTCCTGGAGCATGTACCCAACACTGTGCTCAAACAGTTCGGGGGACTCCTCAGGAGGAGGACATGGTGGGTCTAGGGAAGGATTGACTAATGAAGATAATGATACCAGAGAAGAGGACGCTTTGGCAGCTGCTTTGCCAGTACCCTGAGCCTGGGTGAGAGAGGATGAGGAGGATGAGGTGGGCTTGGTCATCCACTCTACCAAGTCTTCGGCATGATGTGGCTCAACATGTCCAGCTGCCGAAAAGAAGGACAAGCGTGTCCCATGGCCATGTGCTGATGACAATGCACCGCGTCCACGACCAGCACTGTTGCCCCCAGACACAGAGCCTGCTTGCCCTCTTTTTTTGCCTCCTGACTGTCTGCCTCTCCTTGTTTGCCTTCCAGACATTTTAATGGATGGCCTGCAGGGAGATGGGAAAAAGAGCAATAAGGGCTACCTTCAGGTGTATACTGTGCAGGAGGCTTAGCAACAATGACACTGACACTGTCCCCTGCCTATCCTTCTCTGTCCCTAAACACAAGGATTGAAAATATGGAACAGCAAAATTGGTTTAGAACAGAATAGCACACTGTCAGTTTCACTCACTGTACCTCTCTGTCCCTAAACTCAAGGATTTGAAATATAGAACAGCAAAATTGGTTTAGAACAGAATAGCACACTGTCAGTTTCACTCACTGTACCTCTCTGTCCCTAAACTCAAGGATTTGAAATATGGAACAGCAAAATTGGTTTAGAACAGAATAGCACACTGTCAGTTTCACTCACTGTCCTAATCTGTCCCTACAAACCAGATTTAGCACAAAATAGCACACTGACACTTTCCCTCACTGTACCTCTCTGTCCCTAAACTCAAGGATTGAAAATATGGTTCAGCAAAATTGATTTAGAACAGAATAGCACACTGACACTTTCCCTCACTGTCCTACTCTGTCCCTCCCTACAAACAAGATTTAGCACAGAATAGCAGACTGAAAATTGCCACGAGTGTCCTTCTCTGTCCCTAAACTCAAGGATTGAAAATATGGAACAGCAAAATTGGTTTAGAACAGAATAGCACACTGACACTTTCCCTCACTGTCCTACTCTGTCCCTACAAACAAGATTTAGCACAGAATAGCAGACTGAAAATTGCCACGAGTGTCCTTCTCTGTCCCTAAACTCAAGGATTGAAAATATGGAACAGCAAAATTGGTTTAGAACAGAATAGCACACTGACACTTTCCCTCACTGTCCTACTCTGTCCCTCCCTACAAACAAGTTTTAGCACAGAATAGCACACTGATAATTTGCACGAGTGTCCTTCTCTGTCCCTAAACTCAAGGATTTGAAATATGGAACAGCAAAATTGGTTTAGAACAGAATAGCACACTGTCAGTTTCACTCACTGTACCTCTCTGTCCCTAAACTCAAGGATTTGAAATATGGAACAGCAAAATTGGTTTAGAACAGAATAGCACACTGTCAGTTTCACTCACTGTCCTACTCTGTCCCTACAAACAAGATTTAGCACAAAATAGCACACTGACACTTTCCCTCACTGTACCTCTCTGTCCCTAAACTCAAGGATTGAAAATATGGAACAGCAAAATTGGTTTAGAACAGAATAGCACACTGACACTTTCCCTCACTGTCCTACTCTGTCCCTCCCTACAAACAAGATTTAGCACAGAATAGCAGACTGAAAATTGCCACGAGTGTCCTTCTCTGTCCCTAAACTCAAGGATTGAAAATATGGAACAGCAAAATTGGTTTAGAACAGAATAGCACACTGACACTTTCCCTCACTGTACCTCTCTGTCCCTACAAACAAGATTTAGCACAAAATAGCACACTGACACTTTCCCTCACTGTACCTCTCTGTCCCTAAACTCAAGGATTGAAAATATGATTCAGCAAGATTGGTTTAGAACAGAATAGCACACTGACACTTTCCCTCACTGTACCTCTCTGTCCCTACAAACAAGGATTAGCACAGAATAGCACACTGTCACTGACACTCTCCCTACCTATCCTTATCTGTCCCTAAACACAAGGAATCCAGGATTATGTAAAGGAAAAATAATGACACTGTCCCTGCCTATGCTTCTCTTTCCCTGCTCCGGAACACACTACACAAGGCCGCCGCGCTGGCGGCCTTTTATAGTGTGGGGCGTGTACTAAACCCCCTCAGCAATAATTGGCCACAGGCATCCTGCCTGTGGCCAATCATTGCTCTCCTCGCTGCCGGCGCTGTGATTGGCCAAGCATGCGGGGTCACAGTGCATGCTTGGCCAATCACAGCGCCTGGATGACACTGCGATGGCGTAGTGCATTGTGGGCCGTTCGCGTCACTCGAATTTGGCGCGAACGGCCCAAATCGTTCGATCTTCGTCGAACGATCGAACAGCCGATGTTCGAGTCGAACGTATGTTCGACTCGAACAGGAAGCTCATCCCTAATCAGAAGCACTAAAAAGGGTGAAAACAAGAGTTTATTGAAAAAAAACATGGTAATGATTTATGATACGCAGTGCTTTAGCAAACTTTAGCAAATGTCATTCCGTTTAGGACACTTTATGACAACAAACAAAATGAAGTTGACTAAATACAGCAAAATATTGTAAGACCTTATAATGGAAACAGTTTATTGACTAGTTTTAATAGAGTTAGCTACAAATAAATGGCTTCTTCATAAAACTGCATTTCCTTATTAGATTTGAAAATTAGGTAGCCATATAGGTTAGTTCTTATTGAGGTTAGAAAACAAAATGTATATAGATTTTCTTGGAGTATATTAAACATACATATATTTACATACAGTTAATATATTTGCATATAACAGATAGAAAAGATGCATTTAAATAAAAAATATATACAGGCAGTCTCCGGGTTAGGAACACGATAGGTTCTGTAGGTTTGTTCTTAAGTTGAATTTGTATGTAATTTGGAACAGGGGACTGCCTGTACTCATGAAAATATTCTATTTGTTTGGTATGTTTAGAGTCATATAAAGCACGACACAGTGAATCATTTTAAGTGTATCTTAAAAAAAATAATAATCCATGAGCAGAATAAAATGCTAAAATGTGCTCAGGTACTTTATACAAAGAATTCATTTTTAAGAGTATCATGGGAAACAGTATTCAGCCATTGCATGTTCAGCACAAAGTAAAAAGAGATTTCTTACTTACACAATGCTGAATCTTCAAAACTTATTGCATTATCAACACTTTCTTTTAGTTCCTTATGTATTATTTATTTACACAAAATATGCCATCAATATTTTAAAAAAATTAGAAAGCAATCAAATCTTGCAGTGTTAGTGATTAAGGTAACCATTATTCTACTGTTTTATAAATATGAAGTATAATATGGCTTGACCCAGGATTCGTGATGAACCAAGCTGCCCTGGGTTTGAATAGTGTTCAGCAAACTTCAAAGGAGGTCAGGCAATGAACCCAGATTCCATTAAAATCAATGAGAGCCAAATTTGTTAAATAAAAATGCCCATTTTCTGAACTAAATGGCAAAGGGTTGTCAATAAATAGCATAAAGGGGTCACTGTCCTGAGGAACAAGTACCAGCGCTATAAAAAAATAAAATAGAAAAAAATAATGGTTTTAAATTGGTAGCAAATTACGTTTCTCATCCTGCAGTCCCAGTATTTAGATTATCGGCATTGGTCCCTTCTGGGGATACTGAGAAATTGGCATTCGCAACAATGAAAGAGTATGGGCTTAGGCCACCCTTTACAATGGTACAGTAGCTCCTGTACACATCGAACCTTGAAGCAAATAGGCTACAGCAGCAGAAGACCACTCCAGTCAGCTAAGAACAGGAATTTAAGGCTACAATTCACACAGGCTCACCAAAATTGGACAACAGAAGATTGGAAAGTCTCGATTTTAGCTGCAACATTCAGAAGGTAGGGTCAGAATTTTGCGTAAACAACATGCAAACATGGATCAACGGCCAACGGTTCAGGCTGGTGGTGGTGTAATAGTGTGGGGGATATTTTCATGGCACACTTTGGGCCCCTTGGTACCAATTGAGCATCGTTTAAACTCCACAGCCTACAGTACCTGAGTATTGTTGCTGACCATGTCCATCTCTTTATGACTCAAGTGTACGTATCTTCTGATGGCTACTTCTAGCAGGATAATGCACCATATCACAAAGCTCAAATCATCTCAAACAGGTTTTTTGAACATGACATTGAGCTCATTGTACTCCAATGGCCTCCATAGTCACCAGATCTCAATCAATTAGAGCAGCGGTCCCCAACATTTTTAGCACCGGGGACCAGCTGCGTGAAAGAAAATTATGCCAAGGCTCGGGAGGAGGCGATGCGGTTTTCTCGGGCAATTTGTCGAGGCAATGGCTGGTGTTAGCGCTTCAATCATCACGGCACCATGTTTGATATGGTGTCAGGATGATTGAAGTGTATTATTTCTTATATTACATTGTTATATAAAATTAAATAGTTCAACTTACCATAATGCTAAATCAGTGGTAGCCCTAAGCGTGTCACTTGCCACCGTCGCCTGCCACCAGATGCAGCTTGTCACTTGCCACGTCACCTGCCACCAGATGCAGCTTGTCACTTGACAGGTCACCTGCCTTCAAATGCAGCTTGTCACTTGCCAAATCACCTGCCACCAGATGCAGCTTGTCACCTGCCACGTCACCCCCTGCCAGATGCAGCGTGTCACTTGCCACGTCACCTGCCTTAAGATGCAGCTTGTCACTTGCCACGTCGCCTGCCACCAGATGCAGCTTGTCACTTGCCAGGTCACCTGACTTTGAATGCAGCTTGTCACTTGCCAAATCTCCTGCCACCAGATGCAGCTTGTCACCTGCCATGTCACCTGCCGCCACATGCAGCTTGTCAGTTGCCACGTCATCTGCCACCAGATGCAGCGTGTCACTTGCCCTGTCAACTGCCTTAAGATGCAGCATGTCACTTGCCACCTCGCCTGCCACCAGATGCAGCTTGTCACCTGCCACGTCACCTGCCACCAGATGCAGCTTGTCACCTGCCATGTCATCTGTCACCAGATGCAGCTTGTCATTTGCCACATCACCTACCTGCCACTAAATGCAGCTTGTCCCTTGCCATGTCACCTGCCACCAGATGCAGCTGGTCACTTGCCACGTCACCTGCCTTCAGATGCAGCTTGTCACTTGCCACCAGACAATAGTGACAGCAAAGAAAGAGGCTTTTCTTCCAAGCTTTTTAGCACATGATGTGCATTGGCTGTGTCCCAGAGTGAGGGCGGGCAGTGAGAGATCATGTAATCTCTCTGCTGCCTTCTGAGGGCGGAACAGCGGTGATGCAGGGCGGGCGATGAGAAATGATGTCATCTCTCTGCTCTCTCATCCGCCTGGCTCTTTCACCTGCCCACCCGCCCGCTCAGCTCTATCACCCACCCGCATGCTCGGCTCTCTCATCTGCCCGCCTCCCCGCTCAGCTCTATCACCTGCCCACCCGTTCAGCTCTCTCATCTGCCCGCCCGCTCAGCTCTATCACCTGCCCGCCCGCCCGCTCAGCTCTCTCACCTGCCCGCCCGCTCAGCTCTCTCACCTGCCCGCACGCTCAGCTCTCTCATTTGGCTGCCTAACTCTTCTCTCATGCCACCCGCCCACTCTCACCCACGGACCGGCTGCAGAGAGGCCACGGCCTGATACAGGGCTGCGGCCTGGTGGTTGGGGACCCCTGCAATAGAGCACCTTTAGGGAGTGGTGGATCAGGAGATTCACATCATGGATGTGCAGCCGACAAATCTGCAGCAACTGTGTGATGCTATTATGTTAATATGGACCAAAATCTCTGAGGAATGTTTCCAACACCTTGTTTAATCTATGCCAAGAAGAATGAAGGCAGTTCTGAATGCAAAAGGGAGTCCAACCTTGTACTAGCAAGGTGTACCTAATAAAGTGGCCGGTAAGTGTATAGCGTATAGTATACAGTATATGAAAATGTAATGTATGTACTGTATAATAAGAGAATTGGGTCACATGAACTGACATTGGGTCATAATTGTAGAAATGTTTTCCCATTTCTTTCATCTATTCTTTTTCTTTTAATTCAATTTCAATTCCGCCCTATACACTCGCACTATAAATAGATACAGTGTATACTTGTATTCTTCACATAATCAGGTTTACCTTGTCAGTTGTTTTTTACTGCAGTTTTACATCCCCTTGACAAAGTATAATTTGGATGTTAAATGAACACTGTGGCATCTAATTATTATGTTACTATTGAAAAGTCATATTAAGTGACATTTACAAGGAGTAAAGATAAAGTTAATATAGATACATAAAAAGAAAAAGAAGAAAAAGTCAAGATAATTTAATAAAGTTATACATCCTTTCCTGAATGTGTCATTTGTGCTGGTAGCCATATACAGTTCTTAAAATGTTTGGCTTTGTGTTTCTTTAGTAAAACAAAGACGTTTTACCATTCTTGTTATAAAGACAGGCATGTCCTACTGTTTAAAGGAAAATCAGACTTTCACAAATTATTGTTTTATGACTGAAACTGTCAGAATATAAGGCTGTCCATTTTTCCCCCAAAAAGTTAGGAACTTACATATTTACAATGCATGTAAAAAAAGCCTAAAGAAATTAGTTTAACCACTTCAATACCAGGCACATATACACCTTCCTGCCCAAGCCAATTTTCAACTTTCAGCGCTGTCGCAATTTGAATGACAATTGTGAGGTCGTGCTACACTGTACCCAAACAAATTTTTTATCATTTTGTTCCCACAAATAGAGCTTTCTTTCCGTGGTATTTGATCGCCTCTGCGATTTTTATTTTTTGCAAAACAAATAAAAAAAGAGCGAAAATTTCGAAAAAAAATATGTTTTTCGTTGTTTCTGTTAATTTTTTTGGTAAATAAGTATGTTTTCTTCTTCAATGACGGGCACTGATATGGCTGCACTGACGGGCACTGATAAGGCGGCACTGATGGGCACCAATGAGGTGGCACTGATGGGCACTAATGATGGGCACTGATAGGCGGCACTGATGGGCACTGATAGGTGGCACTGGTATGCGGCACTGATGGGCACTCATAGGTGGCACTGATGGGCACTCATAGGCAGCACTGATGGGCACTCATATACGACACTGATGGGTACTTATGGGTGGCACTGATGGGTACTTATGGGTGGCACTAATAGGTGGCACGGAAGGGCACTGATAGGTGGGCACCGATAGGTGGCACTGATGGACACTGGTGGGTGCCACTGATGACACTAGTGGGTGGCATTGCTGTGCATCACAAAAAAATTGTGCCAAGATAGTGCCAGTCAGTGCCCATTTGTGGGCACTGATTGGCATAAGTTAGGCATCTAATTATACATGTGGATGGCCATGGGGGACTTACCTGGCCATCCACATGTTAGGTGCTTCCCTGGTGGTCCTGGGCGGCATCCTGGTAGTCCAGTGTGGGCATCCGAGGGGGGGCTGCGCTGATAAACAATCAGCGCGAACCCCCCCTGTAAGGAGAGCCGTCGATCGGCTCTTCCTTACTCGCGTCTGTCAGATGCGAGTGAGGAAGAGCCGATCAACGGCTCTTCCTGTTTACATCGGGATCAGCCGTGATTGGACACGGCTGATCACGTGGTAAAAAGCCTCCGCCGGATGCTCTGTACCGAGATCAGTGTAGCGGTGGGTCAGACTGACACACCGCTCCACTGATCGCCGCGATGCGCGCCCCCCCCCCCGGGTCAATAGACGTCCAGTCAGGATAACACAACCACTTCCCGGACGTCAATCTCCTATTGACCGTGCGAGAAGTGGTTAACGTAGTGAACTTGTACTGTACATAATTGACAGTGCAGCCTACTAGGTTAAATACGTACATTGCTTCCTATTCCAGAGATCTTCACTGTGATGCCCTGTACACACGAGCGGAATTCCCGTCTGAAAAAAGTTGGATGGTTTTTCTGATGGAATTCCGCTCAAGCCTGCCTTGCATACACACGGTCACACAAAAGTTCGGTGAACTTTTTGACTGCCAAGGACGCGGTGACGTAAAAGACTATGATGAGCCGAGAAAATTAAGTTCTATGCTTCTGAGCATGCGTCGATTTATTCCCGAGCATGCGTCAGAATTTTGCACGTCGGAATTTGTACACACTATAGGAAATTCCGATCTGATTTTTTCCTGACGGGAGAATAGTAGGATTTTTAAAACAGCTTACCTGTAAAATCCTTTTCTTGGAGTACATCACGGGACACAGAGCAGCATAGTCATTACTATGTGGGTTATATAGAATTACCTTCAGGTGCTGGCACTGGCAACTTCCAAAACAGGAAGTACCCTCCCCTATATAAGCCCCTCCCATCCGGGAGTACCTCAGTTTTGTAGCAAAGCAATACGTGTCCCCAAAAGAGGGGTGGGAGCTCTGTGTCCCGTGATGTACTCCAAGAAAAGGATTTTACAGGTAAGCTGTTTTAAAAATCCTACTTTCTTGTTCATACATCACGGGACACAGAGCAGCATAGTCATTACTATGTGGGACGTCCCAAAGCAATGCCACATGAGGGGGGGGATACACCATACATAAGCTGGGCGCCATCAGGCATAAGGATCTTTTGCGGCCTGCAACACACTGCGCCCAAAGGCGACATCCTCCTGACTTCTAACGTCCACCTGGTAGAACCTAGTAAACGTGTGTACTGAAGACCATGTTGCGGCCTTACAAATTTGCGCCAGGGAGGCCTGGTGATGCACTGCCCATGAAGTTCCAACTGCTCTCGTGGAGTGCGCCCTAACTTTGAACGGAGGCGGTCTACTTCTCAAGCCATAGGCTTGTATTATGACCTGTCGAATCCACTTGGCTAAAGTAGATTTTGATGCTGCCTGACCCTTTCTGGGGCCTTCCGGCAGAACAAACAGAGAATCCGTTCTACGAATCTGAGCAGTGGCTTTTAGATAAGCTTTAACTGCTCTTACTACATCCAAAGAATGCAATAACTTTTCCTCTACCGAGCTTGGTTTGGGGAAAAAAGAAGGAAGAACCACATCCTGGTTCAAGTGAAACCTCGATACCACCTTAGGAAGAAAAGGCTGGGTGAGGACGTAATACTACTCTGTCCTTATGGATAACCAGATATGGCTCTTTACAGGACATGGCGGCTAATTCCGACACTCTTCTAGCCGAGCATATGGCTACTAAAAATATCAATTTCCTGGTGAGTAGAACCAAGGAAATGTGCCGCAAAGGTTCAAATGGCTGCTTCTGCAGAACCGACAGAACCAAATTTAGATCCCATGGGCATATGGGAGCCTTAATCGGTGGAATAATACGAGTCACACCTTGCATAAAGGATTTGACAAGTGAATGCATAGCCAGGGGCCTTTGAAATAGTATTGACAAGGCCGAAACCTGGCCCTTGATAGTACTTAAGGCAAACTTCCTGTCTACAGCCCACTGCAGGAAGTCCAGAATTCTGCCTATAACGTACTTACGTGGATGCCATTTTCTGGCCTCGCACCAAGTGATGTACGCCTTCCAAACTCTATAGTAGATCTGCCTGGATACAGGCTTCCTGGCATTGATTATAGTTGATACCACAGAGTTAGAGAGACCTCTCTTCTTTAGGATGTGGGATTCAATAGCCAGGCCGTTAAACTTAGAGTTAGTAAGGAAGGGTGGTATATCGGTCCTTGCGAAAGCAGGTCCGGACGACGTGGAAGGGTCCAAGGACTCCCCACAGACATTTTGATGATCTCCGCGTACCAGGCCCTTCGGGGCCACGCTGGAGCCACCAGGATCACCGGCTTCTTCTCCAACCTGACTCTGCGAAGGAGTCGAGGCAACAATTGTAGCGGAGGGAATGCATATATCAGTCTGAACTGATCCCAAGGGAACACCAGAGCATCCGAGCCGCAAGCGAGGGGATCCCTTGTCCGGGAGACAAATCTGTCCACCTTTGCGTTGAATCTGGATGCTAGCAGATCTACATCCGGTGTTCCCCACCGCTGACATATTGCTCGGAAGACCTCGGGATGAAGGGACCATTCCCCTGGGCATAACTGTTGGCGACTCAGAAAGTCCGCCTTCCAATTCTCCACCCCTGGAATGAAGACAGCTGATATACATGGGACATGCTTTTCTGCCCATTCCAGGATGTGACTTACTTCCCTCTGGGCTGCACGACTCCTGGTGCCTCCCTGATGATTGATATATGCCACTGCTGTGGCATTGTCTGATTGAATTCTGACAGGGGACCCTTTGAGTCTGGATGTCCAGGCTACTAGGGCGTACCGGGCTGCTCGTATCTCTAAGAGATTGATGGGCAGGGTTTTTACTACATTTGACCATCTGCCCTGGAGAGACCATTGCTCCAGTACTGCCCCCCAGCCTATAAGGCTGGCATCTGTAGTGACCACCTTCCAAGATATCGGGCTGAAGGGTTTTCCCTTCTGGAGATTCTGGGGGATCAACCACCAGCAGAGACTCTTCCGAACGGAAGGGGACAAAGCCATCGGGAAGTCTAGAGCCTGAACTTTTCCGTTCCAGGCTGACAATATGGCCCTTTGTAAATTCCTTGAGTGGAATTGGGCGTATGGCACAGCTTCGAATGATGCTACCATCTTTCCTAGCAGCCTCATGCACAGGCGTATGGACGGCTGTCTTTTTGCACAAAGCAGACGGACCAAGGCCCTCAAAGAGGATACCTTGTCTAGAGGTAAGAAAATCTTCCTCTGGTCTGAATCCAGCCGTAGCCCTAGATATACCAGGTTTTTCACTGGCTGTAGGGCTGACTTGTCCAGGTTGATGACCCAACCGTGAGACTCTAGATACTTAATTGTATCGACAATTACCACTTCTAGCTTGGCAACTGAGTGGTCCATCAACAACAGGTCGTCTAGGTATGCCATTATCGTTACACCCCGTGTTCTTAGATCGGCCAACAGTGGGGCCAGAATTTTTGTGAACACTCGTGGTGCTGTGGCCAGACCGAATGGTAAGGCTCTGAACTGAAAATGGCGCCCTTCTACTGCAAAGCGTAGGAATTTTTGATGACCTGGAAAGATGGGAACATGCAAGTAAGCATCTTTGATGTCGATCGAGGCTAACCATTCCTCCCCTTGTAGGGCAGCGGTGACCGATCGGATCGACTCCATCCGGAAAGACCGGACGTTTAGAAATTTGTTTAGACTCTTTAGGTCCAATATGGGTCTTATGTCCCCGTTTGGCTTCGGGACTGTGAAAAGGTTTGAGTAGAAACCCAACCCCCACTCTTCCATAGGAACCTCCATAATTACTCCTTGGAGCAATAGTTGTTCTAACGCCAATAGGAGAGACCCTCTTTTCAGAGGGTCTCTTGGCATGCCTGACCACATAAAATGGGACGGAGGAGACTCTTTTAACTCCAACTTGTATCCCAGAGTTACTGCGGAGAGCACCCATCTGTCTTTGATCGTCTCCCGCCAGGTCTCTGCGAACAACTGAAGTCTTCCCCCCACCCGTTTGAGTGGGGGCAGCCCTTCATAGGCTTGACTTGGAGGCTGGTTTAGTACCTCTTCGGATCCAGGGCTTTTTATTACCCTGTGGCTGTCCCTGATTTTTACCTCCTGAGTTTGACCGAGGAGGCCGTCGGAACTGCTTAGTAGCAGACGTCGCAGGGATAGGAGAGGTAGTCCTCTTAAAAGATGGACCCCTAGACCTCTTTTTACTCGGTAAGAGAGTACTTTTACCACTGGAAATCTTCTGGATATACTTATCCAGGTCTTCGCCAAAAAGGCGTTCCCCATGAAATGGGAAGCTAACTAAGAGTTTCTTACAGGGAGCTTTAGCAGACCAGTTTTTGAGCCACAGAAGCCTACGCATATGTACCAAAGACAGCGTGAGGCGGGAGGCCTGATGGATAGAATCCTTGATGGCGTCAACCGCAAAGCATAATGCTCTAGGCAGATCAGCCAGAGCCTGGGCCTGCTGGTCTGGCAAATCCCTCAGGACCATTTTCATTTGATCCTTTAAAGCTTGGCAGACCCCAATAGCTGCCACTGCTGGCTGTGTAACAGCCCCTGCTGTGGAAAAAGCAGATTTTAATAAAGATTCCAATTTTTTATCCACTGGATCTTTGAACATTTGAACATTATCTACTGGACATGTCAGTGATTTGTTCACAGAAGAGATGGCTGCATCCACCGTAGGAACATTCCATCTCTGGGTGAACTTTTCCTCCATGGGATAGATCACCGGAAACCTTTTAGGCGGAACAAATAGTTTATCAGGATGTTCCCAGTCCTGGTATATAAGTCCTTCCAATAATGGATGTATTGGAAAGGAGCAATTAACCTGGGGAGCTTTTAGCGACCCCAATGAGGAGACAGCAGTAGTTGATGGTTCAACAAGAGGCATTTTAAATGCAGATCGAACCATGTCAGTTAGGGTCTGGACCCACAATCTTTCAGTCTGTGATGCTGAAAATGGTTCATCTACTGTCGATTCCTCAAATACAGAGCTAACCTCCTCCTGATCCCCTTCAGGTAGGTCGGTCCCTTCCTGGGACTGTTGCTCTGCCAACAGGCACTCTAATGGAGATCTGGCGCGCTTTCTTTCCTGTAGAGAAGAAGCGATCAATGCAGCCAATCTCTGCTCCAATCCCTCCAGAGTTGAGGAAAAAACCTCCTCTGTTATATATGCAGGAGCAGGTGGACTGAGGACAGCCGCAGTACCTGGCACTCCCGGGGGTTCCTTATGGGTATTAACCTCTGATTTCTCAGGGGAGGAGGGTGCAGATGACTGCTCCAGATCCTCAGAGCCCGATGGAGACCCCCTACACTTCCTGAGAGGTATATCTCAGAGTTTTTTAGGCGGCATATTCCTTAGTTCAAAGCTGAGGTATTCCAGCCGCAATACACCCCTTACTGAAATAGTCTAATGCAATTTGCTGCTATGTACATCAGTGGGCGTCTACTAATGCGTCTTTCTGGGGATGCCTGTATCAACCGCCCGCTGTAAGCCCCTATACCATGCTACCAGCTCCTTTTCATGCTCTGTGTCCATAGCAAGCAGCGTGGACTGAGTCCTTTTATCTTGCTGGGACGCCCGCACATGCGCAGAAGCGCTGGGCGCACAGAGCGCGTCATCCGCCAGGCTCCGCCCCCTTTTTTGAAGCTAAACCTTATAAAAGGAAAGCATGTGTGCGCGCGCGCGCGTGCACATGTGCGCTCTTGGCGCCATGTAGGGAGAGGAGCCAGGGTCCCTGTTTCACCAGGACTCGGAGATGGAAGGAAACTACTTGGCAGCATGACAGAGGAATGCAGCTTCCCTGATAGAGAGCTCACTCATCTGCCTGGACTTTCACCATGGAAGGAATAGTCCCAAGAAAAAAGACGTTCCACAGCGGCCTCTAGTGGACAAACACAGGTACCGCACCTTTGTCTTTTTTTTTTTTTTTTTTAAAACCTCCTTTATGAAAAAACATTTCCAGGTTTACAGTTTTTTTAAAACTTCCCTTATGAAAAAACATTTCTAGGATTTCTTAGGCATATACAGCTATTAGCGGGAATACCCTTTAGGTAACAGGCAGAAAGACATATTAGGCTTGGGGGTCCCCTCAATAGAACCAAGTTCCTGAGGGGCCCCCACTTACCTTTTCCCCGCCGCAGGACTTTGTTTGGTCCACAGAAGCCCAAACTTCACCTCTCACGGCAGGCATTGTACTAGACCTTCAGGGACCGGGTTCCCAAGGATTCCACTCCCCTGGACCTGTATAGCACCCTGCACAGATAGCCTCTTGGTTTTGGGTATGACCAGAGCTCTGGATCCCAGGGTCCAGCCCTCCTAAGAGAGGCATTACAGGCAAAACCCTGCTCTTCTCTGCAAGGCCCGGGTACCGACCGTTTAGCTATGAAGCTTTTTTGGTCGGATCCGGAATAGCTTGCTAAGGCCCAGAGAACCTGTACACAAGCCCAGATGAATACATGTTAACCTTGGCCAACACCTTAGACACTGGCAAAAAACTGAGGTACTCCCGGATGGGAGGGGCTTATATAGGGGAGGGTACTTCCTGTTTTGGAAGTTGCCAGTGCCAGCACCTGAAGGTAATTCTATATAACCCACATAGTAATGACTATGCTGCTCTGTGTCCCGTGATGTATGAACAAGAAAGAGAACCTGCTCTCTATCTTTTTCCAGCAGTTTTTTTGTTGGAAAAAGTCTGATGGAGTATACACACTGTCAGGATTCCCGACCAAAAGCTTTCATCTGACTTTTTCCAACGGGAAAACCGATCGTGTGTACTGGGCATAAGGCTCTGCTTGGCGTTGCACAGAATTTCTAGCAAAAATGCCCCCTCTGACCTGTCTTGGAAGAGTGAGAATGAGCCAAAGCTCTACTCATTCCTATGGGTGAACCATATTTTATTGGACTATTGGAATACAGCTCACCCACAGGAATTCATGGGGGCACAGTACACTTTAAAGCAGAACTTCAGTCATATTTTCATCTTTCCATCTATTAAATCTTCTGTCCTTGTTATTTTAACTTTGGATAGTAAAACATTTTTTTTCTGCCAGTAAATACCTTATACAGCCCACTTCCTGTTTCTTGTCTGGTGAAAAGCCTAGGGTTATGACATCCCGCACAACTCTCTCTCTCACTCTTGTGAGAGTTTGACAGGAAGGGAGGCAGGGGCAGATCCAGGGGGGGCAACAGGGCAATTGCCCCCCCGAGACCATCTGTCACACTCGCTTGCTCTGTGTTTTTTTTAGTTTTGCGCCTGATCTCCCGGAATTGGGGACTCGGTACCAGCCGGCCATAGGTCCCCCGGACCCCAAACTTGGCACACATGTAGCCCCATGTCTCCTCTACAAGTGTTTAAAGATTGGTGCCTGGGAGACCTACGGCCGGGGAGAACCGATTTTTCAAACCCGGCCACTCCTTCCATAGACTCCAATGTTAAACGGTCCATTCTCTGGTGACTTTGCGGACTCGTTACCGGCCGGTCGTAGGTCCCCTGGACTGGGCACACATGTAGCCCCATGTCTCCTCCACAAGTGTGCAAAGATTGGTGTCTGGGAGACCTACGGCCGGGGAGAACCGATTTTTCAAAGCCGGGCACTCCTTCCATAGACTCCCATGTTAAACATCAGTCTAGTCATGGGCACAGTGAAGCATGGGCACAGTGAGGCATGGGCACAGTGAGGCAAAGTGAGGCACAGCGAGGCATGCAGATGGACACCCTAGGCTTATACTCGTGTCAATACATTTTCCCTGTTTTTTTGGGGTAAAATTAGGTGCCTCGGCTTATATTCTGGTCGGCTTATACTCGAGTATATACAGTACTTGTTCTGTGGCTGCCGCTGCCTCTCCGAGTCTCTCTCTCAGTTTCTCACATCAGCCGATCAGCGGCGCCTAGAGAGAGACTCGTCTAATGTAGTTACGCGGCGCATTGACACGATACCAGGAGCGGAGGAGGAGGTGGGTGGAGCCTCTTCCCTGCACTCGTTGCGAACGCCTGGGCCGCTTGGCGTCTAGCAACGAGTGACGTCAGTGACTCACGTCGGGCTGCTCTGCAGGCAGGTGCAATAGCGAGTGGCTCCACAGACGGGTAAGAAAGCGGGCGGCTCCGCTTGCGGCACGGTTTGTGGGCGGGCGGCGCGGTTCGTGGGCAGACCGTGCTGCTCAGTGTGTTGGCAGCGCAGGTGAGAGTGAGAGAGCAGGCTCATCTCTCACCGCCCGTGCCTGTCCTGCATTCCTGCAGTGACTTCCACCCTCACTGTGCAGGCAGCAGAGAGATTACATTATCTGGGAGTCTGGGACACAGCAAGAGACAACCAAAACTACACCTTAGCAGGCAAGTTAGTGACAATCCGCAAATTGTGTCAGGTGACGTGGAAAATGACAATCTGCATCTGGTGGCAAGCAAGTGACAATCAGCAAGGTGTGGCAGGTGAGTGGCAAGTGACAATCCGCAAGGTGTGGCTAGTGACAATCCGCAAGGTGTGGCAGGTGATGTGGCAAGTAACAATCCACAAGATGTGGCAAGTGACAATCCGCAACGTGTGGCAAGTGACACGCTCAGGGCTCCCATTAATTGCAGGTGACGGTGGCAAGTGACACACTCGGGGCTTCCACTGATTCTGCATTGAACTATTTAATTTTATATTACAATGTAATAATAAAAATATTGCGCTTCAATCATCCTGACACCATAACAACCATGGTGCCGGGATGATTAAAGCGCCGACACCAGCCATTTCCCCGATAAATTTCCCACAAAAAAAACATATTTTTTGGCAGTGCCCCTCCCGAGAAAATACTCTGGATCCTGAAGGGAGGGGGTGAGTCATAAGAGGGCCAATGAGAGCTGCAGAGCTGGAGGTGTGTCTGGGTAAATCCAGGAAGTGAACAGGCAGCAGCTTCAGCTGCCCACAGTTAAAATGGTTGCAACCAGACTTAGTTGAGGGAAATTTCTGCAGCATATTTGGCAAGTACAGAATCACAGTATATATAAAATAATATGCAAAGTGGTTGGAGGGAAGCTTCAGAATGGCAAAGATGTTTTTATTACAAATTATGTGAGCAGACTGCAGTTCCCCTTTAAAAACAGCATTTGTCCTTTAAAGTGGATGTAAAACTCAGGAAATATGAACAAAGCATATCCCTCTATAGTGTGTGCTTGTCTCAATTAAGAACACTAAGGGAATTATTTACTAAAGGCAAATCCACTTTGCACTACAAGTGCACTGCAAGTGCAATTGAAAGTGCACTGAAAGTGCACTTGGAAGTGCAGTTGCTATAGATCCGAGGGGGACATGCAAGAAAAATAAAAAACAGCATTTTAGCTTGCACATGATTGGATGATAAAATCAGCAGAGCTTCCCCTCATTTCAGATCTACCCCTTAGATTTGGAGCGACTGCCTCCAGCCTGCTCTCTGTGATTTCATACTTCCCATGTACTATACTTATACCTAAATTCCTCTTGCCCTCAAGTTTGACTCTCAGGCACTTACCCAGGCCCAGTCACCTAATTTAGTTACCTTAATCCAGCACATAAACTTTAGCCCAGAAAGATGTACCTGTTTAGTTCTAATACACATCTTTAACCCCCTTCCTGCCCAGGCTCACCCGTTGGCATAGTTGCCAACAGTCACGGATTGGCCGGGACATTCCCGGGATTCAAACCCTTTTCCCGGATTTATTTTGTCCCGGCCAATGTCTCGGCCAATCCGATTTTTCCAGTTTTCCCCGAATTTTGACGCCGCAGGCCGCCGCCGCTAGAGGTCCACGGCTGGCGGAGACAATGTCTCGGCCGGCCGCCATGTTCAAGAAGACCAAAACACGGATGTAGTACAATAGAAAATAAAGCCGCTGCGGCGCCGCCCACACCCCGCACCTCCCCGGGGGTGGGCGGCGCCGCAGCAGCTTTATCTTCTATTGTACTACATCTGTGTTTTGGCTGGCAGGCCGGCCACCCCCCCCCGCCCCGCCCCGCTGCAGGTCTGTCTGTAATGGAAAGGGGCGGGGGGCGGCAGCGCCACAGCTTAATTTTTTTTTTTTTTCAGCCACACTGTCGGCTCCGCCTCTATTTTGTTCCCCTTTGGGGAAGGGGAAACAATAATGGCGGCCGAGACAGGAGACGCCTGTGGTTAAGGGGGGACTCTGCTGGGGATGCCTGTGGTAAGGGGGGACTCCGCTGGGAACGCCTGTGGTAAGGGAGGACTTCGCTGGGGACGGCTGAGGTAAGGGGGGACTCCGCTGGGGACGCCTGATGTAAGGGGGGACTCCGCTGGGGACGCCTGATGTAAGGGGGGACTCCGATGGGGACGCCTGATGTAAGGGGGGACTCCGCTGGGGACGCCTGAGGTAAGGGGGGACTCCTTTGGGGATGCCTGATGTAAAGGGGGACTCCGCTGGGGACGCCTGAGGTAAGGGGGACTCCGCTGGGGACGCCTGAGGTAAGGGGGGACTCCGCTGGGGACACTTGATGTAAGGGGGACTCCACTGGGGACGCCTGATGTAAGGGGGGACTCCGCTGGGGACGCCTGATGTAAGGGGGGACTCCGCTGGGGACGCCTGATGTAAGGGGGACTCCTCTGGGTACACCTGATGTAAGGAAGGACTCCGCTGGGTACGCCTGAGGTAAGGAGGGACTCCTCTGGGGACGCCTGATGTAAGGAGGGACTCCGCTGGGGACGCCTGATGTAAGGAGGGACTCCTCTGGGGACACTTGATGTAAGGGGGGACTCCACTGGGGATGCCTGATGTAAGGGGGGACTCCACTGGGGACGCCTGCATAGTTACCAACAGTCCCGAATTTCCCGGGACAATCATGATTTTTGGACCCTTGTCCACAAGTGTGGAGGGGGCTCTGCTGGGGAGGCACCTGATGCAAGGACGGACTGCTGGGGAGGCACCTGATGCAAGGACGGACTGCTGGGGAGGCACCTGATGCAAGGACGGACTGCTGGGGAGGCACCTGATGCAAGGACGGACTGCTGGGGAGGCCATCTGGTGGCAGGCGACGTGGCAGGTAACACGCTCAGGGCTTCCACTGATTCGGCATTATGGTGAGTTGAATGATTTCATTTTATATTACAATGTAAAAATAGAAATAATGCACTTCAATCATCCTGACACCGTAACAACCATGGTGCCGGGATGATTGAAGCGCCAACAGGTGTTTTGGAGTATCCTTATCTGCCAATTTTGTTACACATTACTATTGTGGTGTAGGATCTGGCTTCTTTCTTTCTATTTCTTTCTCTCACCTCGGACTCTAGCCATAAACCACGCCCATTTTTCGACGCGGCGCGCTTCGCGCGACGCATTTTTCACTCCAGCATGACACGCCTACAAACGCATGCCCCGCCCCCTGATTATAGCAAGGCTCCGCCTCAATACAAAAAAAGTGTCCCAGATGTTTTTTTTGCAATGTTGGCAGCTATGCGCTGGGTCCCTGACTTGAACGCTGAAGCTTTCCCAACTTGTTCAATGTCCCTGGCTAGTGAAAAAAACTGCTCTGGTACTTCTTCAGACTTCACAAACCTGGCCTCTGATAACATGAGTAGTTGTTCCCCACTGGCTACGGTGTCCCCTTAAACTCTAACCTCTGATTCTCACTTGCCTCTGGTAACAGGAGTGGTGGTCCCATGTAGCAACTGCTTCTCCTTCATCTCTGGCAACACTCGGTTCACCGTCAGGCTGAACCTCTGCAACGATCAGGCTCCCCTCGGGCTGAGCCTCAACACATGTGGCTAGGCCTCAAGCTTAGGCCTAACCTTCAACTGCTGCTTCACATACAGCCCCCAGGCCTCAGCCTGGGGCTAAAATAACACTGATCAAATGACTCATTCCCCTTAAATAGACTCTCTCAGCATGCTTAGCCACAAATATGATTGGCTGAGAAATTATGTCTATTTACAACCTGTCCTGAACTCACTCTGGTCTTGTTATTCTAATGCCAAAAGCAGCAGTGCCACCTATTGACAGAAGTGTAGTAATTCCAGAATTAGGAGGAAAGTCAGTGGATCTCCTAACAATTAGCCAGGACAATTACTACCTGGCAAACTAAATTTGTTAGCAGCCCTGCCAAAACACCAGGGTGCTACCTGTACATCTGGTATTAGCTTTACTGGATCTACTAAACAAAGTTGCCATACTGGCAACAAAACACGATGCAGTAGTCAGCGTTATTATCTTTCACCACATCTCTGGCACATGCAAGACTTATGCCTGATTGTTGACCTTTGAAGGACACGAGACATGGAAGGCTTTTCATTTTGGTGTGTGGTGTTGTCATTTACATTCTTTCCCTACACTTATACATAGTGAACTGGTTAGGGGTCCCTGAGATCCCTAAAACCAGTTCACTGGGGGAGGGGCAACCCCCTATTGGTCCCACATAGAGGAGAGGGTGCTTGGTAAGTAAACCCCACATTGCTGGCACCCTATTTTTGGACACAGCTGGTGCCAAAAAACCCAGTGCCTGTCAGCATCAGGCACTGGTGCCTTGGGAAGACCCCTTTGCTATGAGGACTCCAGCCAGCCTGCCTGGCATGCTGAGAGGGTTTGCTCTGGGGGGAACGGATGAGGCCATGCTGTTATATATTTTTATATATGTAACACCCTCCTAGGTAGGTACTAGAGAACTTGGAACAGTTTTTGACCCCTCTGCTTAACATAGGAGCCGCTAGGTAAATTTATTTGGGCTGTCTGCTTAACAGGAGCCGCGATTGTTTAGTTCTACCTACTCAGGATGCTCTGATGCTGCTCATGCTGTCTGGAATCCCCTGTATCCAAGCAACTTGGGAAATTTCTGGATTGTAGGTGGAAACCATTCATATGAACAATATAAATATGGATGCAGCCCCAGTAGGGGGGTGTGATGTGATTTGCATATGACTTTGCTTACGCCCCGAGTCTCAGTGATGTAAAAGAGATATATGCCAAATTTCAAGAAGATTTGATAATATTTAGCGGTTGCACACATTGATCACTTTTATCACAAAGTAGTGAAATTTCTAACATTGAACTAAGTGTACAAAAGAAGAAAAAAAAGATTCATATAAGAATAAAGATTACAAAGATATTGCTGAAATCAATAAGACAGTTATACTGGAAGACTCATCTCCATCATCACAAGCACCTAGTGACGAAGAGGCTGAGTTTTCGCCTCCAGCAAAGAAAACATTACGTTCAAGTCCTAGATTAAAACCTCTTGATCAGACACTCACATCTACTTGGAATCGAGAACAGCTATCTATTCGACAAGCAAGTACTTCATTTATAGCAACTTCAAACAGCCTTGGCCACGATGTTTCAAAAATTTCCATTTATCCGGCTACCGTTTACCGAGCTTGGGCCATCAATAGAAGTAAAATGGCAAAGAAAATCGAAGAGTCACTCTTTGAAAATCCTCCTCATTTGGTCTTGCATTGGGATAGTAAAGTTTTGACATTCCCCAGTTGCTCATGGGAATGTCAAAACTTTGGAAGATAGAGTTGCAGTTCTAGTGACTGGCAAAGATTTTGAGCATGTGCTTGGCGTACCTGTTGCCCTGAAAGGCACTGGTGAGCAGATGGCTGAAGTAGTTATTCGGGAAGTGGACCGATTTGGGCTACGTGACAATATAATCGGTATATCTTTTGATACTACAGCATCTAATACAGGACTGATCCAAGGGGCATGTACCAGAATTGAAAGGGAAATCGGACGAACATTGTTGTGGTTGGCTTGCCGTCATCACATCCATTAAAATACTATCCAGTCAGGCTGTTAAGGAAAATATGACTAAAACTTTAGAAACCAAACCTGCAAAGAAAAAGGAAGTGAAATGATTAGAGGGTAAAAACATGGTTTTTGAAGGAAAAGACCTGAGCCATTTCGTTACTAATAGAAACAAAGACGTTCTTTGAATTGTTTGGGATCCACGACATGACAGAATACTGCAGTGATTCTCTAAGAAGCCATGTGAACGCTCTTAAGGTTGTCAATGATACCGCAGAAAGAGGAATTGCTCTGATAAAAAGTATAACGAATCGGTCAGGGATGAAAACAAAAACAATTCTTGTTGAGGGTAGTCGAGCATCACAGAAAAGTCGTCACCAAGCGAATAAAACAAGGGATTTCATCGTTCAGAGTTGATTAATAGAACACATGTTTTGCCTATCATATTACCTATTAATCTTAGTGTATAGTTTTAATAGTATTTTAAGTTTGTGATTTCTAGTTTTCCCAATAAAAGTAATTAACATTGAAAAATCATAGAAAGTTTATGCAACAGAGTGCATTGGGGGATGCCCCCTTGGACTTTGTATGGCAAAGAAAGATAAAGATATGAATCGTATTGGTAAAAACGGCACATTAAGTGCCTGCTTTATTAAAGTAGAAAAGATAAAAATGGAAAGTGCAATGTGTATAAATACAGGTTCACTTTAAGTATACAATGAAACAATATACCAATGAATCATCGTAACATAGAACATATAAATATTAGCCCAAAACTGTCGATCCAGATTGATACTCAAAACAAATTGAGGTAAACCAGTTGGATTCACATACATATACCCAACATGTTTTGGAAATTATTGCATAAATATGCGTCTTTTCTTTCATCAGGGGTGGTATTGTAGTTTGGAAGGCTAATGTTCCTGTCTGTAATACAAGTATAGATATGTAATGATATTTGTAAAGAACATTATTATATTATTAATACACTTTTTAAAGAATGACAATAGCCAAGGTACTTACATATATTAGATTCAAAAGAAAATTATAAAACAGCACAAAACAGCAGTACACACTGGCTGCATGAATCCATACACAGCCTGATGACTATGAAATTGCCAGCAGATCTGGTGTCATAGCGCGTTCACAAAAGGCGCCTGGTGTGGAGCACTACAGCGGAAACAGCACTGTGAAGGAAATTATATAAGTATACATTGGTATGTAGGATTGAGTGAGAAAGATAGCCAGCAAACAGGTGTCTGTACTGGGAAAGGTAATTACCTTTGAGGTGTGGGCAGCAGAGATGTTAGCAGCAGGTCGGCGGCCAGGGAACTGACACAGGCTGACCAAAGCGCCGCGTTTACATACCTGATTTAGTGGGATCACAGCCAATCAAGTGCTGTGTACACAGAGCTGGGCTGTCTCCGCCTAGTCAGCTGTAAATACACACAGCTGACTGCTTTCTCACACTGACACTGACACTGCTTTCGCACACGGCGCATCGTCGCGTCACCGGTGGGGGGAGGTTCCCCACTTGCAAAACAAAGTCTGGCAAGGGGGAGCCGAGATCGCTCATCCCAGTGCATAGGCCAGGACAGGGATGAAGCTAGTCCATCGTCAGTCAGGCCCGCACTGGTAGAGCTTACCCGCCGGGTGTCAGCGCACACACAACCAGAGTGGAGACAAAGCGCAGAGCCATCTAGTGGATGAAAAGCAGCCAGCGTGTTCACAGGAAAAAAATATAATGACCGACAAAATTAAACAGCAATGACATATAAATGTATACAAATTACAGATTATAAACATGGGGGACAAAGAGACACAGAAAACAGAAAATTGAATACTAGTAAATAAGAATAAACAGGTATAAATGGGTAAATTACATACATGTATGTTCCTAATGTAAAGGAATAGCCATCCTCAACTTGGATGGTGTATGGCTCATACAGACATAACCTATTCACAGAATTATGCATAGAAAAATGGTTATTACAAAAATATTTGGGTTTATGATATAGAGAATAGGTCCCTATAGATTTAGCTCACAAACCCCAGACGTGAAACCAGGAAGGAATGATCTGAAATTAAATGCCTCATTCAGTCCAGGCGATGAAGTGGCCTGTAGATTGAATATCCATCGTAATTCGCACTGGAGGAGGCATTTATTAAAATCGCCTCCTCTTGCATGGAAGTGTATCCGGTCCAGAGCTAGAAAATGTACCTTAGGTAGTGAATTTGGGTGTACCAAGGCCATATGTCGGCCGATAGGCACATCCGGATCACGTTTGCGAATTGTGGAGATATGCTGGTAAATTCTCTTCCAAAACTCATTGACAGTTTTCCGGACGTAGTAGCAGCCACCAGGGATGAGCCGAACACCCCCCTGTTCGGTTCGCACCAGAACCTGCGAACAGACAAAATGTTCGTGTAAACTTTAGAACCCTATTAAATAAAATGGACTTGAACGTTCGAAATCTAAAGTGTTAATTATAAAGGCTAATATGCAAGTTATTGTCCTAAAAAGTGTTTGGGGACCTGGGTCCTGCCCCATGGGACATGTATCAATGCAAAAAGAAGTTTTAAAAACGGCCGTTTTTTCGGGAGCAGTGATTTTAATAATGCTTAAAATTAAAAAATAAAAGTGAAATATTCCTTTAAATTTCGTACCTGGGGGGTGTGTATGATATGCATGTAAAGTGGCGCATGTTTCCCGTGCTTAGAACTGTCCCTGCAAAAAATGTCATTTTTGAAAGAAAAAAATGCATTTAAAACTGACTCGCGGCTATTAATGAATTGTCGGCTCCCGGCAATACATACAAAAGTCATTGATAAAAAAAAAAAAAAAAGCGTGGGGGTTCCCCCAAATATCCATTCCAGGCCCTTCAGATCTGGCATGGATTTAAAGGGGAACTCCACCCCAAATTTAAAAAAAAAATGGCGTGGAGTCCCCCTAAAAATCCATACCAGACCCCTTATCCGAGCACGCAACCTGGCCGGCCGCAGGGGAAAAGGGGGGGACGAGAGAGCGGCCCCCCTCCCTCCTGAACCGTACCAAGCCACATGCCCTCAACATGGGGAGGATGTCCCCATGTTGATGGGGACAAGGGCCTCATCCCCATAACCCTTGCCCGGTGGTTGTGGGGGTCTGCGGGCGGGGGGCTTATCGGAATCTGGAAGACCCCTTTAACAAAGGGGACCCCCAGATCCCGGCCCCCCCCTATGTGAATTGGTAAGGGATACATTGTACCCCTACCATTTCACGAAGAAAGCGTAAAAAAATGTTTAAAAAAACACACAAACACCTTGAAAAAGTCCTTTATTTAAAAAAAACAAAAAAAAACATTCCAGCGGTGAAATCCAGTGTCCCGTGGCGATCCCGATGTCCAGCGCTGTCCTTCATTGGTTGTGCCTGAGCGGACCTGATGGGGAACTCCCTCTCAGTATTTTAAATGTATAGACCCGCCCCTTCTAAAGTTCCCCATCAGGTCCGCTCAGCGGACGAGATGCGGAACATGAGAAGGGGCGGGTCTATACATGTATTACCAAAGTGAGAGCAGTCCCCCATCAGGTCCGCCCCCTCGGTATGTCGGACCCGCCTACGTCATTGGCTTGAGCGGGGAACTTCCTTCACTATGTAAATTTAAATTACATAGTGAAGGAAGTTCCCCGCTCAAGCCAATGACGTAGGCGGGTCCGACATACGTCCTGATGGGGAACTGCTCTCACTTTGGCAATACATGTATAGACCCGCCCCTTCTCATGTTCCGCATCTGGTCCGCTGAGCAGACCTGATGGGGAACTTTAGAAGGGGCGGGTCTATACATTTAAAATACTGAGAGGGAGTTCCCCATCAGGTCCGCTCAGGCACAACCAATGAAGGACAGCGCTGGACATCGGGATCGCCGCGGGACACTGGATTTCACCGCTGGAATGTTTTTTTTTTTGTTTTTTTTTAATAAAGGACTTTTTCAAGGTGTTTGTGTGTTTTTTTTAAACGTTTTTTACACTTTCTTCGTGAAATGGTAGGGGTACAATTTACCCCTTACCAATTCACATAGGGGGGGGGGCGGGATCTGGGGGTCCCCTTTGTTAAAGGGGTCTTCCAGATTCCGATAAGCCCCCCGCCCGCAGACCCCCACAACCACCGGGCAAGGTTTGTGGGGATGAGGCCCTTGTCCCCATCAACATGGGGACATCCTCCCCATGTTGAGGGCATGTGGCTTGGTACGGTTCAGGAGGGAGGGGGGGCCGCTCTCTCGTCCCCCCCTTTTCCCCTGCGGCCGGCCAGGTTGCGTGCTCGGATAAGGGGTCTGGTATGGATTTTTAGGGGGACTCCACGCCATTTTTTTTTTAACCACTTGACCACTGGGCACTTAAACCCCCTTAATAGGGATGAGCTTCGTGTTCGAGTCGAACATACGTTCGACTCGAACATTGGCTGTTCGATCGTTCGACGAAGATCGAACGATTTGGGCCGTTCGCGCCAAATTCGAGTGACGCGAACGGCCCACAATGCACTACGCCATCGCAGTGTCATCCAGGCGCTGTGATTGGCCAAGCATGCACTGTGACCCCGCATGCTTGGCCAATCACAGCGCCGGCAGCGAGGAGAGCAATGATTGGCCACAGGCAGGATGCCTGTGGCCAATTATTGCTGAGGGTGTTTAGTACACGCCCCACACTATAAAAGGCCGCCAGCACGGCGGCCTAGTGTAGTGTGTTCCGGAGCAGGGATAGAGTAGCATAGGCAGGGACAGTGACTGTTATTTCTTTCTTGCTTAACCTGGATTCCTTTAGTTTAGGGAAAGAGAAGGATAGGTAGGGAGAGTGTCAGTGTGTTTTGTGCTTCTGCTATAGTGTGCTTAAAAAAAAACATTTATTCTAGGGACAGAAAACTCTAGGTAGGGACAGTGTCAGTTTCTTTCACTCTGCAAGTCCTTGTTTCCAGGGACCTGGAAGGACAGTGAGTGAATTGTCCTTTTGCTATATTGTGATTAAAAAAAACATTTATTCTAGGGACAGAAAACTCTAGGTAGGGACAGTGTCAGTTTCTTTCACTCTGCAAGTCCTTGTTTCCAGGGACCTGGAAGGACAGTGAGTGAATTGTCCTTTTGCTATATTGTGATTAAAAAAAACATTTATTCTAGGGACAGAAAACTCTAGGTAGGGACAGTGTCAGTTTCTTTCACTCTGCAAGTCCTTGTTTCCAGGGACCTGGAAGGACAGTGAGTGAATTGTCCTTTTGCTATATTGTGATTAAAAAAAACATTTATTCTAGGGACAGAAAACTCTAGGTAGGGACAGTGTCAGTTTCTTTCACTCTGCAAGTCCTTGTTTCCAGGGACCTGGAAGGACAGTGAGTGAATTGTCCTTTTGCTATATTGTGATTAAAAAAAACATTTTTTTCTAGGGACAGAAAACTGTAGGTAGGGAGAGTATTTTTTTTCTTTCACTCTGCAAGTCCTTGTTTCCAGGGACCTGTAAGGACAGTGAGTTAATTGTCCTTGTGCTATATTGTGCTGAAAAAAACATTTATTCCAGGGACAGAAAACTCTAGGTAGGGACAGTGTCAGTTTCTTTCACTCTGCAAGTCCTTGTTTCCAGGGACCTGGAAGGACAGTGAGTGAATTGTCCTTTTGCTATATTGTGATTAAAAAAAACATTTTTTTCTAGGGACAGAAAACTGTAGGTAGGGAGAGTGTTTTTTTTCTTTCACTCTGCAAGTCCTTGTTTCCAGGGACCTGTAAGGACAGTGAGTTAATTTTCCTTGTGCTATATTGTGATTAAAAAAAACATTTATTCTAGGGACAGAAAACTCTAGGTAGGGACAGTGTCAGTTTCTTTCACTCTGCAAGTCCTTGTTTCCAGGGACCTGGAAGGACAGTGAGTGAATTGTCCTTTTGCTATATTGTGATTAAAAAAAACATTTATTCTAGGGACAGAAAACTCTAGGTAGGGACAGTGTCAGTTTCTTTCACTCTGCAAGTCCTTGTTTCCAGGGACCTGGAAGGACAGTGAGTGAATTGTCCTTTTGCTATATTGTGATTAAAAAAAACATTTTTTTCTAGGGACAGAAAACTGTAGGTAGGGAGAGTATTTTTTTTCTTTCACTCTGCAAGTCCTTGTTTCCAGGGACCTGTAAGGACAGTGAGTTAATTGTCCTTGTGCTATATTGTGCTGAAAAAAACATTTATTCCAGGGACAGAAAACTCTAGGTAGGGACAGTGTCAGTTTCTTTCACTCTGCAAGTCCTTGTTTCCAGGGACCTGGAAGGACAGTGAGTGAATTGTCCTTTTGCTATATTGTGATTAAAAAAAACATTTTTTTCTAGGGACAGAAAACTGTAGGTAGGGAGAGTGTTTTTTTTCTTTCACTCTGCAAGTCCTTGTTTCCAGGGACCTGTAAGGACAGTGAGTTAATTTTCCTTGTGCTATATTGTGATTAAAAAAAACATTTATTCTAGGGACAGAAAACTCTAGGTAGGGACAGTGTCAGTTTCTTTCACTCTGCAAGTCCTTGTTTCCAGGGACCTGGAAGGACAGTGAGTGAATTGTCCTTTTGCTATATTGTGATTAAAAAAAACATTTTTTTCTAGGGACAGAAAACTGTAGGTAGGGAGAGTATTTTTTTTCTTTCACTCTGCAAGTCCTTGTTTCCAGGGACCTGTAAGGACAGTGAGTTAATTGTCCTTGTGCTATATTGTGCTGAAAAAAACATTTATTCCAGGGACAGAAAACTCTAGGTAGGGACAGTGTCAGTTTCTTTCACTCTGCAAGTCCTTGTTTCCAGGGACCTGTAAGGACAGTGAGTTAATTTTCCTTGTGCTATATTGTGATTAAAAAAAACATTTATTCTAGGGACAGAAAACTCTAGGTAGGGACAGTGTCAGTTTCTTTCACTCTGCAAGTCCTTGTTTCCAGGGACCTGGAAGGACAGTGAGTGAATTGTCCTTTTGCTATATTGTGATTAAAAAAAACATTTTTTTCTAGGGACAGAAAACTGTAGGTAGGGAGAGTATTTTTTTTCTTTCACTCTGCAAGTCCTTGTTTCCAGGGACCTGTAAGGACAGTGAGTTAATTGTCCTTGTGCTATATTGTGCTGAAAAAAACATTTATTCCAGGGACAGAAAACTCTAGGTAGGGACAGTGTCAGTTTCTTTCACTCTGCAAGTCCTTGTTTCCAGGGACCTGTAAGGACAGTGAGTTAATTTTCCTTGTGCTATATTGTGATTAAAAAAAACATTTATTCTAGGGACAGAAAACTCTAGGTAGGGACAGTGTCAGTTTCTTTCACTCTGCAAGTCCTTGTTTCCAGGGACCTGGAAGGACAGTGAGTGAATTGTCCTTTTGCTATATTGTGATTAAAAAAAACATTTATTCTAGGGACAGAAAACTCTAGGTAGGGACAGTGTCAGTTTCTTTCACTCTGCAAGTCCTTGTTTCCAGGGACCTGGAAGGACAGTGAGTGAATTGTCCTTTTGCTATATTGTGATTAAAAAAAACATTTTTTTCTAGGGACAGAAAACTGTAGGTAGGGAGAGTATTTTTTTTCTTTCACTCTGCAAGTCCTTGTTTCCAGGGACCTGTAAGGACAGTGAGTTAATTGTCCTTGTGCTATATTGTGCTGAAAAAAACATTTTGTCCAGGGACAGAAAACTCTAGGTAGGGACAGTGTCAGTTTCTTTCACTCTGCAAGTCCTTGTTTCCAGGGACCTGGAAGGACAGTGAGTGAATTGTCCTTTTGCTATATTGTGATTAAAAAAAACATTTTTTTCTAGGGACAGAAAACTGTAGGTAGGGAGAGTATTTTTTTTCTTTCACTCTGCAAGTCCTTGTTTCCAGGGACCTGTAAGGACAGTGAGTTAATTGTCCTTGTGCTATATTGTGCTGAAAAAAACATTTATTCCAGGGACAGAAAACTCTAGGTAGGGACAGTGTCAGTTTCTTTCACTCTGCAAGTCCTTGTTTCCAGGGACCTGGAAGGACAGTGAGTGAATTGTCCTTTTGCTATATTGTGATTAAAAAAAACATTTTTTTCTAGGGACAGAAAACTGTAGGTAGGGAGAGTGTTTTTTTTCTTTCACTCTGCAAGTCCTTGTTTCCAGGGACCTGTAAGGACAGTGAGTTAATTTTCCTTGTGCTATATTGTGATTAAAAAAAACATTTATTCTAGGGACAGAAAACTCTAGGTAGGGACAGTGTCAGTTTCTTTCACTCTGCAAGTCCTTGTTTCCAGGGACCTGGAAGGACAGTGAGTGAATTGTCCTTTTGCTATATTGTGATTAAAAAAAACATTTTTTTCTAGGGACAGAAAACTGTAGGTAGGGAGAGTATTTTTTTTCTTTCACTCTGCAAGTCCTTGTTTCCAGGGACCTGTAAGGACAGTGAGTTAATTGTCCTTGTGCTATATTGTGCTGAAAAAAACATTTATTCCAGGGACAGAAAACTCTAGGTAGGGACAGTGTCAGTTTCTTTCACTCTGCAAGTCCTTGTTTCCAGGGACCTGGAAGGACAGTGAGTGAATTGTCCTTTTGCTATATTGTGATTAAAAAAAACATTTTTTTCTAGGGACAGAAAACTGTAGGTAGGGAGAGTATTTTTTTTCTTTCACTCTGCAAGTCCTTGTTTCCAGGGACCTGTAAGGACAGTGAGTTAATTGTCCTTGTGCTATATTGTGCTGAAAAAAACATTTATTCCAGGGACAGAAAACTCTAGGTAGGGACAGTGTCAGTTTCTTTCACTCTGCAAGTCCTTGTTTCCAGGGACCTGGAAGGACAGTGAGTGAATTGTCCTTTTGCTATATTGTGATTAAAAAAAACATTTTTTTCTAGGGACAGAAAACTGTAGGTAGGGAGAGTGTTTTTTTTCTTTCACTCTGCAAGTCCTTGTTTCCAGGGACCTGTAAGGACAGTGAGTTAATTTTCCTTGTGCTATATTGTGATTAAAAAAAACATTTATTCTAGGGACAGAAAACTCTAGGTAGGGACAGTGTCAGTTTCTTTCACTCTGCAAGTCCTTGTTTCCAGGGACCTGGAAGGACAGTGAGTGAATTGTCCTTTTGCTATATTGTGATTAAAAAAAACATTTTTTTCTAGGGACAGAAAACTGTAGGTAGGGAGAGTATTTTTTTTCTTTCACTCTGCAAGTCCTTGTTTCCAGGGACCTGTAAGGACAGTGAGTTAATTGTCCTTGTGCTATATTGTGCTGAAAAAAACATTTATTCCAGGGACAGAAAACTCTAGGTAGGGACAGTGTCAGTTTCTTTCACTCTGCAAGTCCTTGTTTCCAGGGACCTGGAAGGACAGTGAGTGAATTGTCCTTTTGCTATATTGTGATAAAAAAAAACATTTTTTTCTAGGGACAGAAAACTGTAGGTAGGGAGAGTGTTTTTTTTCTTTCACTCTGCAAGTCCTTGTTTCCAGGGACCTGTAAGGACAGTGAGTTAATTTTCCTTGTGCTATATTGTGATTAAAAAAAACATTTATTCTAGGGACAGAAAACTCTAGGTAGGGACAGTGTCAGTTTCTTTCACTCTGCAAGTCCTTGTTTCCAGGGACCTGGAAGGACAGTGAGTGAATTGTCCTTTTGCTATATTGTGATTAAAAAAAACATTTTTTTCTAGGGACAGAAAACTGTAGGTAGGGAGAGTGTTTTTTTTCTTTCACTCTGCAAGTCCTTGTTTCCAGGGACCTGTAAGGACAGTGAGTTAATTTTCCTTGTGCTATATTGTGATTAAAAAAAACATTTATTCTAGGGACAGAAAACTCTAGGTAGGGACAGTGTCAGTTTCTTTCACTCTGCAAGTCCTTGTTTCCAGGGACCTGGAAGGACAGTGAGTGAATTGTCCTTTTGCTATATTGTGATTAAAAAAAACATTTATTCTAGGGACAGAAAACTCTAGGTAGGGACAGTGTCAGTTTCTTTCACTCTGCAAGTCCTTGTTTCCAGGGACCTGGAAGGACAGTGAGTGAATTGTCCTTTTGCTATATTGTGATTAAAAAAAACATTTATTCTAGGGACAGAAAACTCTAGGTAGGGACAGTGTCAGTTTCTTTCACTCTGCAAGTCCTTGTTTCCAGGGACCTGGAAGGACAGTGAGTGAATTGTCCTTTTGCTATATTGTGATTAAAAAAAACATTTATTCTAGGGACAGAAAACTCTAGGTAGGGACAGTGTCAGTTTCTTTCACTCTGCAAGTCCTTGTTTCCAGGGACCTGGAAGGACAGTGAGTGAATTGTCCTTTTGCTATATTGTGATTAAAAAAAACATTTTTTTCTAGGGACAGAAAACTGTAGGTAGGGAGAGTATTTTTTTTCTTTCACTCTGCAAGTCCTTGTTTCCAGGGACCTGTAAGGACAGTGAGTTAATTGTCCTTGTGCTATATTGTGCTGAAAAAAACATTTATTCCAGGGACAGAAAACTCTAGGTAGGGACAGTGTCAGTTTCTTTCACTCTGCAAGTCCTTGTTTCCAGGGACCTGGAAGGACAGTGAGTGAATTGTCCTTTTGCTATATTGTGATTAAAAAAAACATTTTTTTCTAGGGACAGAAAACTGTAGGTAGGGAGAGTATTTTTTTTCTTTCACTCTGCAAGTCCTTGTTTCCAGGGACCTGTAAGGACAGTGAGTTAATTGTCCTTGTGCTATATTGTGCTGAAAAAAACATTTATTCCAGGGACAGAAAACTCTAGGTAGGGACAGTGTCAGTTTCTTTCACTCTGCAAGTCCTTGTTTCCAGGGACCTGGAAGGACAGTGAGTGAATTGTCCTTTTGCTATATTGTGATTAAAAAAAACATTTTTTTCTAGGGACAGAAAACTGTAGGTAGGGAGAGTGTTTTTTTTCTTTCACTCTGCAAGTCCTTGTTTCCAGGGACCTGTAAGGACAGTGAGTTAATTGTCCTTGTGCTATATTGTGCTGAAAAAAACATTTATTCCAGGGACAGAAAACTCTAGGTAGGGACAGTGTCAGTTTCTTTCACTCTGCAAGTCCTTGTTTCCAGGGACCTGGAAGGACAGTGAGTGAATTGTCCTTTTGCTATATTGTGATTAAAAAAAACATTTTTTTCTAGGGACAGAAAACTGTAGGTAGGGAGAGTATTTTTTTTCTTTCACTCTGCAAGTCCTTGTTTCCAGGGACCTGTAAGGACAGTGAGTTAATTGTCCTTGTGCTATATTGTGCTGAAAAAAACATTTATTCCAGGGACAGAAAACTCTAGGTAGGGACAGTGTCAGTTTCTTTCACTCTGCAAGTCCTTGTTTCCAGGGACCTGGAAGGACAGTGAGTGAATTGTCCTTTTGCTATATTGTGATTAAAAAAAACATTTTTTTCTAGGGACAGAAAACTGTAGGTAGGGAGAGTGTTTTTTTTCTTTCACTCTGCAAGTCCTTGTTTCCAGGGACCTGTAAGGACAGTGAGTTAATTTTCCTTGTGCTATATTGTGATTAAAAAAAACATTTATTCTAGGGACAGAAAACTCTAGGTAGGGACAGTGTCAGTTTCTTTCACTCTGCAAGTCCTTGTTTCCAGGGACCTGGAAGGACAGTGAGTGAATTGTCCTTTTGCTATATTGTGATTAAAAAAAACATTTTTTCTAGGGACAGAAAACTGTAGGTAGGGAGAGTGTTTTTTTTCTTTCACTCTGCAAGTCCTTGTTTCCAGGGACAGAGAAGGACACCTGAAGGTAGCCCTTATTGCTTTTTTCCCATCTCCCTGCAGGCCATCTATTAGAATGTCTGGAAGGCAAACAAGGAGAGGCAGACAGTCAGGAGGCAATAAAAGAGGGCAAGCAGGCTCTGTGTCTGGGGGCAACAGTGCTGGTCGTGGACGCGGTGCATTGTCATCAGCACATGGCCATGGGACACGCTTGTCCTTCTTTTCGGCAGCTGGACATGTTGAGCCACATCATGCCGAAGACTTGGTAGAGTGGATGACCAAGCCCTCCTCCTCCTCCTCATCCTCTCTCACCCAGGCTCAGGGTACTGGAAAAGCAGCTGCCAAAGCGTCGTCTTCCCTGGTATCAATGTCAGACAAATCATCAGTCACTCCTTCCCTAGACCCACCATGTCCTCCTCCTGAGGAGTCCCCCGAACTGTTTCAGCACAGTGTTGGGTACATGCTCCAGGAGGATGCCCAGCGTTTCGAAGGGTCTGATGATGAAACCCAGCTAGAGGAAGGCAGTAGCGTGAGAGCAGACAGAGGGGATGCTCAAGAAGGACACCAATCTGGCAGTCATGTTCCAGCAGCTGCAGCATACTGCCAGATTGGCTCCAGTGATGAGGAGGGAGGGGATGATGAGGTCAATGACTCCACGTGGGTGCCTAATAGGAGAGAGGAGGAGGAGGAGGATGAGGAGGAGGCACATCTCCAACGAGGCAGGATGCCCTTTGGTGGCCAGCGTAAGGGCAGTACACCGACGGAATCACACCGCAGAGCTCCGCCTGTGCAGGGCGCTGCCTCTGCCCGTCATTCAAAAAGTTCTTTGGTGTGGGCCTTTTTTGAGGCTAGTGCATCAGATCGCACAGCTGCTGTTTGCAACATATGTCTCAAGCGTATATCGCGTGGCCAAAACATCAGCCGCTTGGGTACCACATGCCTGACCAGACATATGTTGACCTGCCATGCAGCTCGTTGGCAAGCCTACCTCAAAGACCCACACCAAAGAACAAAGCGGACCTCTCCTTGCACCGCATCAGCTGGGATCTCCAACCCCACTATAACTTCAGTCCTCTCTGAAACATGCACTGAGAGGAATGAAGGTGTAGAATTAGGTGTGTCACAGCCAAGTACTTGCGCCCACTCTGCTAGCAGTACACCGACGTCCGATTCTAGCAGGCAAATTTCCCTGCCCCAGCTGCTGGACCGTCGAAAGAAGTTCACTCCCAGCCATCCACATGCCCAGCGGTTGAATGCTAGCTTGGCTAAATTGCTAGCGCTTCAACTGCTGCCTTTTCAGTTGGTAGACTCGGCCCCCTTCCGTGAGTTTGTGCAATGTGCGGTTCCTCAGTGGCAGGTTCCCAAACGCCACTTTTTCTCACGGAAGGCTATTCCGGCTCTCTACCGGCATGTGGAAGGCAATGTCTTGGCCTCGCTGGACAGGGCGGTCAGCGGTAAGGTGCATATTACCGCTGACTCATGGTCCAGCAGGCATGGACAGGGACGTTACCTTTCTTTCACGGCCCATTGGGTCACTCTTTTGGCAGCTGGGAAGGATTCAGGACAAGGTGCAGTAGTGTTGGAGGTTGTCCCACCGCCACGCCTCCAAAATGCTACTACTGGTTGTGACACACCTCTCTCCTCCACCCCCTCCTCTTCTTCTTCCTCCATGGCCTCTTCCTGTGGTTTGTCCTATGAACCAGCGGTGCTCCGTAGCCGTTCACGGGGCTACGCAAGTACGCAGGCAAAAAGATGCCATGCCGTGCTTGCGCTGGTGTGTTTGGGGGACAGAAGCCACACTGGGGCAGAGGTCCTGTCTGCTCTGCAGGGCCAGGCCGAGAGGTGGTTGACGCCACGCCAGCTTAAGCCAGGAATGGTGGTTTGCGACAATGGCACCAACCTCCTCTCCGCCCTCCGACAGGGACAACTGACCCATGTGCCCTGTGTGGCTCACGTCCTTAACCTGGTGGTGCAGCGGTTCTTGGGCAGGTACCCGGGCTTACAGGATGTCCTGAGGCAGGCCAGGAAAGTCTGTGTGCATTTCCGCAGATCTTATAATGCCAGTGCTCGCCTGGCTGAGCTGCAAAAGGAGTTGAACCTGCCCAAGAACCGCCTTATATGTGACATGCCCACCAGGTGGAACTCAACGTTGGCCATGCTGCAGCGGCTGCACACGCAGCAGAGGGCCATCAATGAGTACCTGTGCGACTACGGCACCAGGACAGGGTCAGGGGAGCTTGGTTTTTTTTCTCCACGCCAGTGGGGCATGATCAGGGATGCATGCACTGTCCTGGCACCATTTGAGGAGGCCACGAGGATGGTGAGCAGTGACAGTGCATGCATCAGTGACACTGTACCTCTTGTCCACCTGTTGGAGCACACGCTGCGTGGAATAATGGACAGGGCACTTGAGGCAGAACAGAGGCAGGAAGAGGAGGACTTCCTTGCCTCTCAAGGCCCCCTTTACCCAGACAGTGTTCCTTCTGTCCCACCCATCGCACAGGAAGAGGAGGAGGAGGAGGAGGAGGAGGAGGATTGTGTCAGCATGGAGGTGGAGGCTGGCACTCAGCATCATCAGCAGCAGTCTTTTAGGGATGATTTACAGTCCCAAGAAACCAGTGGACTTGTACGTGGCTGGGAGGAGGTGGCTGCGGATCATGTCGTCCTTAGTGACCCAGAGGACTCCGGAGCGAATGCCTCAGCAAACCTACGCTGCATGGCCTCCCTGATCCTGCAAAGTCTGCGGAAGGATCCTCGTATTCTTCGGATCAAGGAGAGGGACCATTACTGGCTGGCCACTCTCCTTGATCCACGGTACAAGGGTAAGGTTGCGGACCTTATGTTACCGTCGCAGAGGGAGCAGAGGATGAGACAACTCCTGGTCCTGGACAACGAGTTGCTGAGGCTTCGGCCAGTCAAAGAAGGAGCGGTGGGGAAGGTGGCCGTCTGACCGATGCGTTCAGACAATTCTTTAGTCCGCAGCCCCAAAGTATGATTGGTTCCAGCAACCATCGCCAGCGTCTGATAAACATGGTGCAGGAATATCTAGGGGCAAGGTCAGACTTGGACACCTTCCCCACCGAAAATCCTCTGGCTTACTGGGTCTTGAGGATGGATCACTGGCCAGAGCTTGCACAGTATGCAATTGAGCTACTGGCCTGTCCTGCATCCAGCGTTCTTTCGGAACGCACATTCAGTGCTGCTGGAGGATTTGTCACGGATCACAGGGTGCGCCTGTCCACCGACTCGGTTGATCGACTGACTTTCATCAAGATGAACCAGTCTTGGATCACCACCAGCTACCACACACCTGATGCTGATATAACAGACTAATTGATTTTAAAATGTCACATCCCTTCAAGACTGATGCTGATGCTGAGTGCCTGTGCTGTTATGTTGACTGGCTATCCTCCTCCTCCGAGTCCTCAATGATACGATTGATGATGATAGCTTGGAAGATCATTTTTGTTTATGGGTGCCGCCACCAGTGCCTAACGCCCAATTTTTCAGCCCCTGTTTAACAGGGGCGTGTAATTACAATTTTTGAAGCAATACTTTGCAACAGGGCTCATTGCTGTGCTCCAAGTACAGTATCTGTGAGGAGTTGCAGTGTTGTGCCACCAGTGCCTAAGGCCCAATTTTTCAGCCCCTGTTTAACAGGGGCGTGTCATTACAATTTTTGAAGCAATACTTTGCAACAGGGCTTATTGCTGTGCTCCAAGTACAGTATCTGTGAGGGGTTGCAGTGTTGTGCCACCAGTGCCTAAGGCCCAATTTTTCAGCCCCTGTTCAACAGGGGCATGTAATTACAATTCTTGATCTAATAATTCACAGCAGGGCCCATTGCTGCACCCACCAAGAGTAACTGTCAGGGCTTACAGTGTTGTGGCACCAGCACCACCATCAAAGGCCCAATTTTTACTACCACTGTTCAACAATTATATGTAATTAAAATTCCTGATATAATAGTTGACAGCAGGGCGTTCCAGCACCAACCAAGAGTAACTGTGAGTGCTTACAGTGTTGTGCCAACACCAACAACTAAGGGGCCTATTTCTGCAGAGTATATACGGCAGGTCCCTACTTTCAAACATCCAACTTACAAACGACTCCTACTTGCAAACGCAAGAAGACAACAGGAAGTGAGAGGAAATCTACCACTAGGAAGGAAAATTCTCTCCTGTAAGAATAAATATGGGAGAAAGGTGTCTCCTCTGTACTGATGCTTTATCAGCAATCCTTGTTTCAAGAAAAACACCACATTTCAAAAACAGTTGTCATTGGGACGGAAAGTGAGGTGAAATGTTCTGAACAGGGGCACAGACAGCAAAACAAATGTTACAGGGGTGATAACCCTTACCTATGTTTTCCAAAAAGTTTAAAAATAGATTTTTGGGCTGGAGCTACACTTCAACAATGTACCTGTTCAAAATTACAAACAGATTCTACATAAGAACAAACCTACAGTCCCTGTCTTGTATGCACCGCCTGTATACGGCTGTTCAGAGTATATAGGGCCTTTTTTATTTTATGTGCGGGGTTCCCCTTAATATCCATACAAGACCCAAAGGGGCTGGTAATGGGCTGGGGTAGGGGGGGGGGGGTCATGGGGTAGCTATGCCATTTTTCTTAAAGAATTTCATCCATATTACCGGGACCAGACATTACATTAAAGCCGCAAGCAGTTTTAAATGGCTTTTTTTTCCTTTAGAAGTGTCATTTTGTGCAGGGACAGTTCTAAACACGGGAAACACGTGGCACTTCACAGGCATACTTTAGACACCCCCCAGGTACGATATTTAAAGGAATATTTGACTTTTTTTTTTTCACTTTATGCATCATTAAAATGACTGCTCCCGAAAAACGACCGTTTTTAAAACTTCTTTTTGCATTGATACATGTCCCCTGGTGCAGAACCCGGGTTCCCAAACCCTTTTTAGGACAATAACATGCATAATAGTTGTTATAATTAGCACTTTAGAATTCGAACGTTCGCATCCATTGTATTTAATAGGGTTCTAATGTTCGTTCGAACTTCCGGTCCGTTCGCGGGTTCTGGTGCGAACCGAACCCGGGGGTGTTCGGCTCATCACTACCCCTTAATAACCAGACCAATTTTCAGCTTTCGGTGCTCTCACATTTTGAATGACAATTACTCTCAATGACAATCATACAACACTGTACCCATATGAAATTTTTGTCCTTTTTTTCACACATATAGAGCTTTCTTTTGGTGGTATTTAATCACTGTTGGGTTTTTTATTTTTTGCGCTATAAGAGAAAAAAGACTGAAAATTTTGTAAAAAAATGATTTTTTTTTCGTTTCTGTTATAAAATTTTGCAAATTACTATTTTTTCTTCATAAATTTTGGCCAAAATTTATACTGCTACATATCTTTGGTAAAAATAAGTACAAATTGGTGTATATTATTTGGTCTTTGTGAAAGTTATAGAGTCCACAAGCTATGGTGCCAATATCTGAAAATTGATCACACCTGAAGTACTGACAGCCTATCTCAATTCTTGAGACCCTAACATGCCAGAAAAGTACAAATACCCCCCAAATGGCCCCTTTTTGGAAAGAAGACATTCCAAGGTATTCAGAAAGAGGCATTGTGAGTTTTTTGAAGTTGTCATTTTTTCCCACAATTCTTTGCAAAATCAAGATTTTTTTTTCTCTTTTTTTTTTTTCACAAAATTGTCATATTAGCAGGTTATTTCTCACACACAGCATATGCATTCCACAAATTACACCCCAAAACACATTCTGCTATTACTCCCGAGGATGGCGATACCACATGTGTGAGACTTTTACACAGCGTGGCCACATACAGAGGCCCAACATGCAGGGAGCACCTTCAGGCGTTCTGGAGCACCAAGGCCAATTCTGACATTTCTCTCCTACATGTAAAAATCATAATTTATTTGCTAGAAAATTACATAGAACCCCAAAACATTATATATATTTTTTTAGCAAAGACCTTAGAGAATATAATGGTGGTTGTTGCAACTTTTTATCTCGCACGATATTTGTGCAGCAATTTTTTTAACGCGTTTTTTACGGAAAAAAATGTTTTGTGCTTAAAAAAAAAAAAAAACAGTAAAGTTAGCCCAATGTTTTTGCATAATGTGAAAGATGAAGTTACGCTGAGTAAATAGATACCTAACATGTCGCCCTTAAAAATTGCACACACTCGTGGAATGGCGCCAAACTTCGCTACTTAAAAAATCCCCATAGGCGACGCTTTAAATATTTTTACTGGTTACATGTTTTGAGTTACAGAGGAGGTCTAGGGCCAAAATGATTGCTCTCGCTCTAACGTTCGCAGAGATACCTCACATGTGTGGTTTGAAAACCGTTTTCATATGTGGGCGGGACTTACGTATGCGTTCGCTTCTGTATGCGAGCTCACGGGGACAGGGGCGCTTTAAAAAAAAATAAAAAAATTTATTCTTCATTTTACTTTATTTATTTTAGTTTGACATGTTTTTCCGCCCTAAACATTTTTTTGATCACTTTTATACCTATTACAAGGAACGTAAACATCCCTTGTAATAGGAATATGGCATGACAGGTCCTCTTTACAGTGAGATATGGGGGGGGGGTGTCAATAAGACCCCACATCTCACCTCTAGGCTGGGAAGCCTGAAAAAAATACAAAAAAAAAAACAACAATCCTGGCTTTGATCGTAGCGGTGAGTCGGTAGAAGCACCGGAGGGCGGCGGGGGGGGGACATCCCCTCTCGCCTCCCGTAAGAATGATCAAGCGGCGGAACAGCCGCTATGATTGTTCTTATGGTGTAGGGAATCGCCGGCTGAAAAAGCTAATATCTGAATGATGCCTGTAGCTGCTCCCATCATTCAGATATCCCCGCACAAAGTCAAGGACGTCATATGACGGCCGGAGGGCGGGAAGTGGTTATTGCAGAGTATTGCCGGGCATTGCGGAGTATTGCCGGGCATTGCGGAGTATTGCCGGGCATTGCGGAGTATTGCCGGGCATTGCGGAGTATTGCAGGGCATTGCGGAGTATTGCGGACTATGGCAGGGTATTGCGGACTATGGCAGGGTATTGCGGTGTATGGCAGGGTATTGCGGTGTATGGCAGGGTATTGCACGGGTATTGCACAGGGTATTGTGGAGGGTATTGCACAGGGTATTGTGGAGGGTATTGCACAGGGTATTGTGGAGGGTATTGCAGAGTATTGTGGAGGGTATTGCAGAGTATTGTGCAGGGTATTGCAGAGTATTGTGCAGGGTATTGCAGAGTATTGTGCAGGGTATTGCAGAGTATTGTGCAGGGTATTGCAGAGTATTTTGCAGAGTATTTCGCAGGGTATTGCAGAGTATTTTGCAGGGTATTGCAGAGTATTTTGCAGGGTATTGCAGAGTATTGTGCAGGGTATTGCAGAGTATTGTGCAGGGTATTGCAGAGTATTGTGCAGGGTATTGCAGAGTATTGCACCAGGGTATTGCAGAGTATTGCACCAGGGTATTGCAGAGTATTGCACCAGGGTATTGCAGAGTATTGCACCAGGGTATTGCAGAGTATTGCATCAGGGTATTGCAGAGTATTTCGCAGGGTATTGCAGAGTATTTCGCAGGGTATTGCAGAGTATTTCGCAGGGTATTGCAGAGTATTTCGCAGGGTATTGCAGAGTATTGCACCAGGGTATTGCAGAGTATTGCACCAGGGTATTTTGCAGAGTATTGGCAGGGTGTATTGCAGAGTATTGGCAGGGTATAGCACAGGGATGGCTGAGCAGGGATGGATGGATGGCTGGATCTGTGACTGCAATTGTCACAGATCCAGCCCACAGTGCTGCTGCTGCCATCCGCTCCCTCCCCCTCCCCTCTCACACTGTACCGATCGGTACAGAGAGGGGAGGGAGGAACCGGCGTCATCAAATGACGCCGGTCTGTTTACAAGTGATTGCTCCGTCATTTGACGGAGCGATCACGTGGTAAACGGCCGCTATCAGCGGCGATTTACCGCGATTCGTGATCCGCCGGGTCCTCTGGACCCGGCGGTCACGGAGTTTCCCGTGTGCGCGCCCGAGGGGGCGCGCGGGAGCGCGATTCTGGGAGGACGTTATATAACGTCCTCCCAGAGTTAAGCAACCACCTTGTCGACGTTATTTGTCGGCAGGTGGTTGTTAAGTGGTTACATTTGGGGTGGAGTTCCCCTTAAAATCCATGCCAGATCTGAAGGGCCTGGAATGGATATTTGGGGGAACCCCACGTCAATTTTTTTTTTAATTTGCGGCGGGGTTCCCCTTAATATCCATTCCAGACCTGAAGGGCCTGGTAATTGAATTCTGGGGAACCCCCACGCTTTTTTTTTTTTTTTTTTATCAATGACTTTTGTATGTATTGCCGGGAGCCGACAATTAATAGCCGCGAGTCAGTTTTAAATGCATTTTTTTCTTTCAAAAATGACATTTTTTGCAGGGACAGTTCTAAGCACGGGAAACATGCGCCACTTCACATGCATATCATACACACCCCCCCAGGTACGAAATTTAAAGGAATATTTCACTTTTATTTTTTCATTTTAAGCAATATTAAAATCACTGCTCCCGAAAAAACGGCAGTTTTTAAAACTTCTTTTTGCATTGATACATGTCCCCTGGGGCAGGACCCGGGTCCCCAAACACTTTTTAGGACAATAACTTGCATATAAGCCTTTATAATTAGCACTTTAGATTTCTCCCATAGATTTTTCGAATTTGCGCGAACACCCCAATTTGTTCACTGTTCGGCGAACGGGCGAACAGGCAATGTTCGAGTCGAACATGAGTTCGACTCGAACTCGAAGCTCATCCCTAGCAGCCACATTCGCATGTGAGCAGATACACCACGCCGGGAATTTTACAGTTGATATAGTGCTTGGGGAAAAAACGTTGTCCATTTGCTAAGTCTATATTATTTTGACGTCTGTCCATATACTGACAGTAAGGACACCCTCCACATGGGAAGGTGCCTAACATTTTGCACGTGTCACCTCTATAGGATTGATGTTCACTTGTAACTACTCTGTCACCTATAGAGGGTGCCCTTCTGAAGGTAACAGCAGGTGCATCTGGAACAAATTGAGATAATAAAGAGTCCATGGTTAATAGATGCCAGTACCTGTTTAGTATTCGTTTAAACTGTTTATGTTGCACTGAGTACGTAGTGAAAATTCTAGTTATATCTTCAGTGGGTGATTGTTTTTCTTTGTTGAGTAAGTCACGACGAGATATTTTAAGGGTTTTTCTGTATGCCTTTTTCAGGCTAGTATTAGAATAACCACTCTCAAGAAGTCGATCCCTTAGGATATCGGCTTCTTGTTTAAATATAGTGTCGTCTGAACAATTTCTACGTACCTAAGGTACTGGCTATACGGTATGGATGCCAGCATAGGCTTTGGATGGAAACTAGTCGCATGTACCAGCGAATTCCCTGCTGTAGGTTTGTGATAGATTTGGCTTGAGAAGCCTCAAACCAGGTTGTTTTTTTACAAGTACGTCTAAAAATGTAATTTCGGTCTTACTATATGACATAGTAAAACTGAGATTGAACTTATTCTTATTGATCGCAGTAAGAAACTCATGCAGGAGCTCAACAGGGCCATCCCATATGAGGAATATGTATCGTCTCCATGTGAGTACATGATGCATGTAGATAGATAGCGACTCATTCGTAAGCAGTGAATGTTCCCACTCCCCCAAGTACAGATTGGCGTACGATGGGGCACAACATGTCCCCATTGCAACACCCTGTACCTGGAGGTAGTGGGAACCATCAAATCAAAAAACATTATGGTGTAATATGAATTCAAGAGAATTCAAAATTAATTCTGTATAAGCAGGTTCACAGTCGCTAAATTGTGACAATACATGACGTATTGTCGTTAAGCCTTTCGCATGGGGAATGGTACAGTAGAGTAATTTGACATCTATGGTGACCAGATAAACATTGTCCTCAATGTGTAAATCCTGCAGTTTGCAGAAAATGGATTATGTAGCGTACATACGACGACAGACATGCAGCAAGGGGTTTTAGATGATTGTCTACAACCCGGCTGAGGTTTTCAGTGAGATTGCCGCAGCCGGATATTATGGGTCTGCCAGGAGGTTTTGTGTGTTGTTTATGCAGTTTTGGTAGGGCATAAAAAGTAGCCTCTCTGGGATGGCTAGTCCTGATGAACTCCCACAATTGTCTCTTAATCACATTTTGTTCAAATGCCATATCTACCATAGAGTAAAAACTCTTGGTGAATTTATCTAGGAGTGACCGCTGAATAGGTCGATACCAATCCGAGTTTGAGAGTATGTTCATACACATTTCGACATACTGAGTGTTGTCCATGACCACGACATTGCCACCCTTATCAGATGGTTATATTACAATGTCGTGGTCACGGACCAGCAAATCAAGTGCTGTTCTCTCAGCAGGATCGAGATTGGTCTTAGACCCAGGGAAGTTGTGCATTTTCCTAATGTCAGCTGTTACAAGTTTCAGAAAGGCGGATGCATTCTGATTTGAGCTAGGTGAGGGATATAGAGTGGATTTATTTTTTAATGAGGGATCAGGAGTACTAGATTTACTCTGCCCGTAAGGCATATCATCCACTGATGCAAGAGCAGCCTCTAAATCAATGGAGTCAATAAGGTTTTAAATTTTAGTTTTCTTCTAAGAAACTAATTAAATTGTTAAGTGCTTGCATGTCTTGGTGGGTGTGTCCAAATTCTATATCCTGTTTCTTAGCATATAGACTTTTTAAAATAACTTTACGAATAAACAGGTGGACATCCTTGATGACCCCAAACCTGTCCAGATTAAACCTCTGGGCAAAACGTGAGGCCGCGAGCAAGGACGTCAACCTTTTGTTGATGTCATGGATATGCAGTAGTGTTTGTCTGTCAGCTTACCTTCCTCCCCATGTGTTCATCTTAGAGGCCTGAGCCCTTTCACCTGGCTTCCTTTATAATCTCCTCCCAGCCAGACTCCACCCCAGGCCCTATCACAGAACACTATATTAACCTGTGCACTGCAAGCCTGCTTTGCTGATCAACGTGTTTGTTAGGCATTGTGTGTTTGGGTTCCTGCCTGCCGTGTGCTACGTCTGTCTCTCTGTTACGTTATTGGCTTGTCCCCGACTATCCCTGTCTGCTCGTGACCCTTGACCTTCGGCTCGTTCTTCGTTATCCTTGTCTGCTTGTGGCCCCTGGCCTTCAGCTTGTTATTCGGTTCTCTCTAACGTGTGCTGCTGCTTCCCCTCTTTTCCCCTTATCCTACGGGGCGTGAGCTAGGAAACTCCAGGGGCCGCGACCTGGTCCCAGCCTGCAGCGTAACATCCTCACCACTAGAGGCCCTGGAGAAGACCAGCTGGGTCTTAGACTCCGCGCCCTGGGGAATCTTGGCTCTCGCTTCCGTTGGGATCCCGGTTGTGCTCCTCTGGTCCCGCTTTCCACAACCACCCAGTTTCCTATCCGCAGAAGCCAGCCATAGGGTTCACTACCTCGCGGTGCACTCCTGTCCCCCTACGGTGTGCATCTGTCACCTGGCCACAGGTGACCCTGACAGTTTGATCAGCCATGAACCCGGCTGACATCCCGCTACCCGCGGATGATCCATTGCAGGGCATAGTTTGCAGACTTGAAACCCAGGAATCGAATCAGACTCAGGTGATGCGATTCCTCCAGGATCTGGCTTCTCGCTTCGAGCAGCTTCAGGCCTCCTTGGGAACCCTGAATCCGCAACCTCAAATACAATCAGCGGCTGCACCTATTGCACCAGTCGCAGCCACACACTCACTACAACTGCCAGCTCCGTCCCGTTTCTCTGGGGACTCCAAGGCCTGCAGGGGGTTCCTTAGCCAATGCACGATTCATTTTGAGCTCCAGCCCCAAAACTTCCTGTCTGATCGGGCTAAGGTAGCCTATATCATTTCCCTCCTCTCTGGTGAAGCTTTAGCCTGGGCAGCCCCTCTGTGGGAACTGAATGATCCAGTGGTTTCTAGCCTGTCTGGCTTCTTGAAACTTTTTCGGAATATCTTCGAAGAACAGGCTCGTGTCTCTTCAGCGGCCAGCGCCCTTTTACGTCTCCGCCAAGAGTCTGCTTCTGTGGGACAGTATGCCCTTCATTTCCGCATACTGTCGGCTGAGTTGAGCTGGAACAATGAGGCCTTAGTCGCAACCTTTTTGCATGGCCTGTCTGATAGAGTGAAGGATGAATTAGCAGGAAGAACCATCCCCACTGATCTGGCCGGCGTTATCTCCTTGTGTAACCAGATCAATATTCGCTTTCAGGAGAGGACCTTAGAAAAGCAACGCCAGCACTCCTTGGTTCTTAGTCAGCCTGAGCTCCCCTCTCTTCGACCCGTAGAGCATCTCCTACCAGCTGAGGAACCCATGCAGCTGGGTCGGACCAGGCTATCCCCCGAGGAACGTGCTAGGCGCAGAACTCTTGGTCTGTGTCTTTACTGTGGGGGCAAAGGTCATTTTCGTGACACTTGCTCTCTTTGTCCAGAAAAACGTTCGGGTCCACTTCATCTGGAAAGTGGAGTATTGGACCCAGAAATATCACCTTCCCCTTCTCGTCTTCTGCTTTCTGTGTTCCTTCATGTTGGTGCTTCTTCTCATTCGGTCTCAGCATATCTGGATTCCGGAGCCGCTGGTAATTTCATGGACTGGGAAATCGCATCGTCCATGAGACTTACTCTTTTGCCCCTCACCACGCCATTAGTGGTCTTGGCGATTGATGGTACTGTTCTCCCAGGGGGACCTATCCGCTTCCAGACCCTCCCTGTTAAGATGTCGGTAGGGACACTCCACCAGGAGTGGATATCCTTCCTTATCTTACCCAAGGCCTCAACGCCTATAATTTTGGGTCTCCCATGGTTACAGCTCCATTCTCCTCATGTGGACTGGACTACTGGACAGATTCTGGCTTGGGGTCCCTCCTGTTCCTCGTCCTGCCTACCCAAGGTTGCCCCCTGTGAATCTGAGCCGGTCATTCATTCCAGGTTGCATAACCATTTACATTTCTCTGTCCCTAACCACCCTTGGACGCACAGCCAGGCTAGCTTGTCTACAAGTCCTGCAGTCGCTACGTCTTGCGATGCGATTCAGGTAGTCGCTACACCTGACTCAGCTATTCACTCTGCCTCTGTACTAGTTATGCCAGTCCAGCCCATGCCCAGTGAGCCTCCTACTTTTTCTTGTTCGGGACATTCTGCTTGTCCTTCAGCTATTCAGCTTGACTCCGGCGACATGTCACCTTCTAACCAACCTGACTTCAGGGTTCCACTGACATCTGCCCAGTCTGATGGTCCTGTGCAAGATGACCAGTTCCCCTTTAAGGGTCTAGGGGACCCTCCTCAGATTCCTGTTGATCCTCTCATGCCCTTGCTTATTCCTAGAGAGCCTTTGGTCCTCAATAGATCTTCTTGTCATCTCCCTACCTCGTTTTCGGTCTCTGAGGATAATCTTAAGTACGAGGTTAGACAAGTTCTGGATTCTCGGCTCTGCAGAGGCATTCTTCAGTACCTTGTGCATTGGAGAGGTTTTGGTCCTGAGGAGGCGTCTTGGATCGCTGCATCTGATGTCGCTGCACCTCATCTGTTGAGAAGGTTTCATCAGAGATTTCCCTTTAAGCCTGGGTCCAGGCGGGGGAGGGGCCATAAGAGGGAGGGTACTGTCATGGATATGCAGTAGTGTTTGTCTGTCAGCTTACCTTCCTCCCCATGTGTTCATCTTAGAGGCCTGAGCCCTTTCACCTGGCTTCCTTTATAATCTCCTCCCAGCCAGACTCCACCCCAGGCCCTATCACAGAACACTATATTAACCTGTGCACTGCAAGCCTGCTTTGCTGATCAACGTGTTTGTTAGGCATTGTGTGTTTGGGTTCCTGCCTGCCGTGTGCTACGTCTGTCTCTCTGTTACGTTATTGGCTTGTCCCCGACTATCCCTGTCTGCTCGTGACCCTTGACCTTCGGCTCGTTCTTCGTTATCCTTGTCTGCTTGTGGCCCCTGACCTTCAGCTTGTTATTCGGTTCTCTCTATCGTGTGCTGCTGCTTCCCCTCTTTTCCCCTTATCCTACGGGGCGTGAGCTAGGAAACTCCAGGGGCCGCGACCTGGTCCCAGCCTGCAGCGTAACATCCTCACCACTAGAGGCCCTGGAGAAGACCAGCTGGGTCTTAGACTCCGCGCCCTGGGGAATCTTGGCTCTCGCTTCCGTTGGGATCCCGGTTGTGCTCCTCTGGTCCCGCTTTCCACAACCACCCAGTTTCCTATCCGCAGAAGCCAGCCATAGGGTTCACTACCTCGCGGTGCACTCCTGTCCCCCTACGGTGTGCATCTGTCACCTGGCCACAGGTGACCCTGACAGTTGACTCAGTGAATGTGAGAACAAATTAACCACGTTTAACGTTGTTTGTGCGTGTCGGTTTTGTGGATTTTGGATGGATTAGCTTGAGATTTCTTTTGCTGAGTCTGTATGCGACCCCGCATTTGATCTAAAAAAAGTGCCTTGAGGTAGGGATTGTGATCCTGGGGTGGATAACGTACTTGATGCATGCACAGAAGATCCAGTGCTGCTAACTGAGGTTTGCATATCGGATCTGTCATTGGTAGTTTTAGATCTAGAATGGCCATTAATACCTGTTCTGGGCGAGGAACTCTCGACATGGGAGGATTCGTCACGTGAATCCTCGCCCTGACGGCGACGTTTTTTCCATCTCCTATTCTTTTGCTGAGGGAGAGGCTGTGGAGAAGAAGCAGTCAATGAATGTGCAAAAGATTCATAATAGTTATTGTGTACATTTTTGTTTTGTTTGGAAGAACGTCTACCATTGATTTGACTGGATTGCCATTTATAGGCTTTGCCATCTTCAAAGGCCTTTCTGTCTCTTTGCAGCTTTTTTTCTTTTTTAATCAAAATGTTTTTGTTAAATTGTTCCAAGTGACATTTAAGTTTCTCCTTGGATGCTGCAAAGAGAGAATGGGTTTTGAGGGGCAACATTGAATTTTGTAATTGATTTACTTTATCATCTAAAACTATTACACGTTTTTGATATTCAGTGATTAACAGTGACATCATAGTTTTAGAGCAAGATTTTAAATTGTCTTCTCAGGCAATTTTAAAGCTGGGGTCAATGTTGTCAATCATTGGAAAAAATTGCACCCTGAGCCCAAATGGATTCAGGCCTTTGGTAATATATTCTTCAAAAGAACGAATATGCCAGTATAACAGAGACTTTTTCTCTAGAGTTTGGCTAAGATTTGAAAAAATCGATGACAATTCAGAGTCGAGGGACATATTGGATTCAAAGTCTTTATGTAACTTAGACATACAGTTTACCCATTGGTCTCCTTGATAAGACGCCATGATGGGTATGTAATATTTACAAAAAAGAAGGACAAAGGAGAAACACAAAACAACAACAAAATAAAATAAATGGATCTAAATAGTGTACCTAGGATTGAATATGTATACAACTCAATTCACATGGGACGGGGGACTTATTCGGGTATCTACTCTATACCATCTATACTTGTATTACGGACAGGAACATTAGCCTTCCAAACTACAATACCACCCCTGATGAAGGAAAAGACGCATATTTATGCAAAATATCAAAAACATGTTGGGTATATGTATGTGAATCCGACTGGTTTACCTCAATTTGTTTTGAGTATTAATCTGGATCGACAGTTTTGGGCTAATATTTATATGTTCTATGTTACGATGATTCATTGGTATATTGTTCCATTGTATACTTAAAGTGAACCTGTGTTTATACACATTGCACTTTCCATTTTTATCTTTTCTACTTTAATAAAGCAGGCACTTAATGTGCCGTTTTTACCAATACGATTCATATCTTTAACTTTCTCTGCCATACAAAGTCCAAGGGGGCATCCCCCAATGCACTCTGTTGCATAAACTTTCTATGATGTTATACAGGATGTTGTCAGGTTAAGCACACCACTCAATTCATATTATGTTCTATTTAACATTGAAAAATCTTATTTTTTGCCTACTTTTACAAAACAGATCAAAGTGCGCAACCTCTAAATATTATCCAATCTTCTTGAAGTTTAGCATATATATCTTTTACATTACTAAGACTCGGGGCGTAAGCAAAGTCTGCAAAAATGTTACCGTTTTTTTTTGTCTTAGAAAATGAAACACCCTAAGCCCCAGCCAATTGGAAAGGGGGGGTGCCCCTATGCATGCTGGGTGCCTGTATTTATGCTTAGGGAGAACCTGGGTTTCTCATATTTTCCTGGAGAGGAGAGGTCCAGTTAGGGAAGGGGCAGTATGCCTCTCCTCAGCACAAGTTGCCATGCGGCCTCAGGTGGAAGACCTGAGGTCCTGAATGCTGAAACCCAGGGTTCTCTTGAACGCTGACTGAGGGAGGATGTCCAAGGATCCTGTTTGGTATCATGGAGAAAGGTTACCTGCCACCAGGGCCTTGTGAGTACAGACCCCCCTAAAGGGATTCTAGGGACTTGAGCTGCTGAATCCCCCACTGGGTACTAGAATTCAGCTGCTTGGTGTAAGCTAAAGGGGACACCGGCTGGTGGCCCAAAGAGGAGGGTCCACTCAATTCTTTTGCAAGGGACTTTGCTTAGTCTTGTACAGTCTGCTACACAGTTCCACTAAGATAGTTGTCAACTGTAAATAGTTTATTTTGGAGTATCCTACTATATCTCTTCTCCTATTCCAGTTCCTAAACTAAAATAAAACAGCAATTAAAACACTACAACCGTCATTGGAGTAATGAGCAAAAGTTATGCAATTGGCTGTGGGAAATACTGTGTGCCTGGCTCCGGGGCTGAAACTAGGGAAGGTCCGGGCAAAATACCAGCGGCTCTTACGGGGGTAGCGCTACATATAGAAATAAATAATAACAAAAATATGCATGGAAGTACTATGTAAAGTAGTAATAAAAACAGAAGATTAGCATTCTCTATAGACAATTATTATTATTATACAGGATTTATAAAGTGCCAACAGTTTGCACAGCACTTTACACTATAAAGGGAGACAATACAGCAACAATACAATTCAATTCAAGAGGATGAAGAGGGCCCTACTCCTGTGAGTTTACAATCTAATAGGGAGGAGCTGGTGGAGCAAAAGGTAAAAACTGAGGTATGAACTGATGGGAGAGATAGAAGATCGGTTATTAGCTGCAAGCAGGATAGGCTTTCCTGAAATATGAGTTTTTAGGGATCACCTAAAAGTGGACAGAGTAGAAGATAGGTGGACAGAATGGGGTAGTGAGTTCTAGAGGATGGGAGAGGCTCTGGAGAAGTACTGAAGATGAGCATGGGAGGAGGAGACAAGGGAGCTAGAGAGCAGGAGGTCTGGGGAGGAGACAAGTTTGGTTATGTAGCTTTGTATGTTATTGTTAGTGTTTTGAATTTTATTAATTAGTCAATGGGAAGCCAGTGGAGGGATTGGCAGAGACGGGTGGCGGACACTGAACCGTTGGTAAGGTGGAGCAGTTTGGCAGCAGCATTCATGATAGACTCAAGAGGGGATAGCCTGGGGAGAGGTAAGCCAATGAGGAGGGAGTTACAATAGTCAAGGCGAGAGATAACGAGGGAGTGAATAAGTTGCTTAGTGGTTTCAAAAGACAACCATTACATTTTCAGTGAGCAACTCAATCCTGGCAAATTTTAGGAAACAAAGGGTGTTAAGTGAATGTGCAAGGAAGGTAACATTCACCCTTTCTTACACGAGTGACATAAATATTAAGGTAGCCATATTAAATAAATGCACAGTAAAAACTGAGGTAAGCCTCTTTATTTGATCTTCAAGAAATTTCATTAGACAAATTGATCATTTAGCATGTGCCTTAATTCTTCAAAAACAATACATTTGAAACAAACTATTTTAATTAAATTTTTATATTGTTTTCATATTAGTTTTAATGTACCGTGCAATCTGTTTAGCAAAGCAAAGACAAAACAGTCTGGATTTGGAAAATAGATAAGCCATGGTAACCAGTCATTTTAAATTGTAGTAGGAAGGAGACAACTCTAGAAAGAATTCAATTAGAAGGTTCTGCTTTCTAAAATTTGGCAAATAGGAGTATAACTATGAGTTGAATATGGTGATTAAGAACAGCCAGGCCTCTGCCAAATTAATTATGAAAAAGAAGTAAAAGACTTGAGCCCACAAGCATGACAGAAGTAAACATATGATATAAAACTTCAGCACATCATTTTACCAATACCCATTTTTTAAAATAACCAACTGAGGACTACGGGAGCATGATATATGCATTACCCTCAGTTTTATGCACCAATGCTCCAAACTAAAGTCTTGACACTATCATATTTTAGCATGTACCTGCAGAAATCTGTGAGGAAAACTTCAGCACACAGTAACAGAATAATTAATTGGGTAATGAACAAGTATTTTTTTTTAATCACCTTTCGGTAATCGCCATTTGGCGATAAAATCGAATTGTTCTTTAATTTTTCATAAAAAAATTGTTATTTCTATTTAAAGATGGTATTTACCAAAGGTGATCATATTAAGGAATCAGGAAGTTGCTGAAGAAAAATGTGAGAAATTGTACTGGTCAACCATTATACTGTAAATGGGGGTTTAAAAACACAAGTACAATACAAACCTTTGTGCTCCTTGTTTTTTTTGCCAAATAAATTGCATGAGAGACTTAAAATATGATTATATTTGGAGCTAATTACTGATTCTTCATGGGACAGCACAAAGTACTTATTACTAATTTAAATAAATAAAACACACACAAAGCTTTATTTTGGCTAATAATTGGCCACAACGTTTATTAAGGGGTTACCCAAATATAAACAATCACCAGTAACATAAAATATAATCTTAAAATTTATAACCAATAAATTATTTAATTTATTAATAACACGTAGTCCATCCAGAACTGAACTGGATGACAAACCCCACTAACAAACGTCATGACAGTACAAAACATTTTATTCATAAGGGAGGGAGGGTGGGAGCAGCACGGTTCCTGCTTCTGCGGCGTCCCCTCAGGCTGTGACACAAAGCGGGAAAGCTGCCGGCTTTTAAAACCACTGCCCAGCTCAATCCCGCCCGAATCAGCCAATCAGGAGCCGTTACTTATTACTAATTTAACACACTCCAAGCTTTATTTTGGCTAATAATTGGCCACAACGTTTATTAAGGGGTTACCCAAATATAAACAATCACCAGTAACATAAAATATAATCTTAAAATTTATAACCAATAAATTATTTAATTTATTAATAACACGTAGTCCATCCAGAACTGAAGCCCCCCAAACGCCGTGGCCTGCTCAATCATATTTTGTAGACCCAGGATGAAAATGTCTAAACCAACATCCGAAAGGTGTACAAAATCCACTCTATAAAAACCAGGAAGAAAACCTTCCAAATCTGAGTGGCGGTAAGCAAAACCACCTTGTGAAATCACTAAATTACATATGGTTCTGTTTACCCGTTTCCTAATTTTATCTAAATAATGCAGATTACTGGACGCTGACCAAAGGAGTCTCGGTATCATCTCCGAGAAAACTATCACCGTAAAAGGAAACAATAACTTGAAAGAAGATAAATCTCTCTTCATTTCACAAATCAAATCCCAAGTTTTAACCCTGCCCAGGTCATTAGCCCCGGCATGAATGATAAGAACATCCGGCGAAGGCCATTGTCCTGTCAAGAAAATCAACTGCTCCTTTAAATTCCCCCATTTCAAACCTCTTACACCCCACCATAAAACCTAAAAATGTCCTTTATCCAAACCAAGATTGGTTTAGAAATTCTTGATGGAAGTTCTCCTTTTGGCCCAAAAAATAAAGGAATGTCCTATTATCCAAACGACATGCTTGGAAAGACCTAGAAAAATCAAATAATAATACGATCAGGGCGGACATACAACTTAAATCTATCACTATCCCAACGCCCCAATTGTTTAAGACCTTTTATTCGAAAAACCAAGAAGACTGGCCTCAGTAGCACCTATCCTAAAGTAATGCGAGGAAAAGTGAAAACCAGAAAGATTAAATTTTTTAAGGCAAGAAGACAGGACAGATGAAAACTGGAATCTTGTCAGAGGAGACAAATTATTGTGAACAAAAAACGAACCTGGATAAACTGGGTGAATGGAAAGATATTGCGAGACTCTGAAAACTGGACAAATGCTCTGAACAGGAGCTCTATGAAGGGTTATCCAGCCACCCTTCCCTAATTGGTCCATCTTAGATCTACAGAGAAAAATCTTAATCGAACCTTTGTTAACAGAAATATCCGAAAACTCTAAAAAAGATGATGAAAGCTTATTAGGTGCAGTAAGCTCACCCACTCTAAAAGCACCAAAGAATGCTATAACAAAAACCGCTCTGAAGAAGGAAATCTCATATGGAGAAAAACACACTAATTCCAACGTGGACATCAGTTTCAGCAATAATTCAGAAGAAATGGGCCGTCTATTGTCAACAGCTGGCACAGACCTTCTGAAACCCTTCATTGCTTGCTTAACTGGAAAAAAGGAAGAGAGAGCAGGCAAACCAGACATTTTTAGAAAAAATGAAACACCGGCTAAAATCTTATGCACTGTAGCCGGGCTAAGATTATCCTTAATTAAGGAAGAAACAAAGCATAGAGCAGTAAATGCATCCACCGAACCAACTGAACAATCAGCTTTTGTACAGAAGTTACACCACCTAGACCATGATTGAGAATATTCTTCCCAAGTCTTAGGGGCAAGAGAATTCCTTATGTTCACCTCAATTAATTCCAGATCAGGTCCCAGAGAAAAACTGGGCATGACAATCCTTCTTGATCCGCATCTGGAGCGAGTAACCAAAACCTCTGGAACTGCGAACGAGATAAAGAATCGGCAATCTCATTAGTAAGACCAGGAATATGTTTTGCCTTTAGCCAGATATTAAAAATCATGCATTGCAACACCAAAAAACGAAGTAACTTTATAACTAATTCGGATTTTGATGAAAGGCAATTAATAGCAAAAAACACACCTTTATTATCCGTGTGAAGGATTACCCGCCTATTCTCCAAATGTTTATGCCAAATAGTAATAGCCACCACCACCGGGAATAATTCCAGCAAGACTAGGTTATGGATAATATCTGGCGACCTCCAGGATTCCGGCCATTTATCAGCGCACCAATAACCGTCCAAAAAAGCGCCAAAACCAACCGAACCTGATGCATCAGTAAACAAGCGGATATCTAGGTCTTCCACAAAATCACTCTGCCAAACCATACTACCATTAAAATGTAACAGAAATTGGTCCCAAACCTTCAAATCCTCCTTAATAGGACGTGTAATAGAAACATGTGAAAGAGGATTTTTTAACCCTTTAGTGGCCAGAGCGAATCTGCGAGAAAAAACTCTGGCCACTGGGATTACCCTAGACGCAAAAGCGAAAAGTCCCAGTAAAGACTGAACTTCGCGCAAAAGCACTTTTCTCCTAGTCAAAAAATTAGCAATGAGTACTTTCATTCTCAAAATTTTTGACATTGGAAGACGGAATTCCATAGCAACTGAATCAATTGTTATGCCCAGGAATTCAATCACTGTCACCGGACCCATTGTTTTTTCATGGGCTATAGGGATCCCGAATGATCTGCAGATGTTGAAAAAACAAACCATCATTTCAGAACAAACTTGAACTCCAGGTGGGCCAATAAACAAAAAATCGTCCAAATAGTGGATGACTCCACCTTGAGGGGAATTTTGTGATAAAACCCACTGTATAAATGTTGAAAAAGCCTCAAAATAACTACATGACTTGGAAAACCCCATGGGCAAACACTTATCAAAATAAAAGTGATCTTCAAAATAAAAGCCCAGAGAGTTAAAACCTGTTGGATGGACCGGTAAAAGACTAAATGCAGATTTTATGTCTGCCTTTGCCATAAGAGATGCTTTGCCAAATTGTTTTAACAAAGCTAAAGCTTCATCAAAAGATGAATAAGACACAGAAGACTCCAAAACTGATATTTCGTCGTTCAAGGAATTACCATGAGGAAAGGATAAATGGTGGATTAAACGAAAAGAGCTTCTTTTTTGGGGACCAGGCCTAACGGAGATAAACGAAAATTCAAAAATGGGGGGGATGAAAAAGGACCGGCTATTCTATCTTCATGCAACTCCTTCAAAAATGTTTCCCTCACTATATCTGGGTTTAACAGAACTGAACGAAGATTTCTAACCGGGGTGCAACCTTGACCTAAAAAGGAAGGGACCAAAAAAACAAATTTGAACCCTTCATATAGAAGGACCGCTATCTTGCGGTCTGGGTATTGATCTAGCCAAAACTGCATTTCTGACAGTCTCACTGGCGTCCATGCCCTTTGCATTAGTGTCCCTTGACTGGACTGCAGAAGCTGATTTTTTGAAACAACGAGATGCTGAGTGTGCACCCGCGCAGAATGAGCATTCGTGCTTATACCTGCAATTGGATAAGAATCTACATTGGGAGTCATTAAATGTGAAACATACTCCTTTACGAAAATTAGCCTGAGAACTATTTGTAGTTTGAGGCCTCTGAGTGTATTGCTGCCTTTGTGGCAGCATCAAATTTAGCCACAAACCTACATCTTTGACCCCCCAACGGAGGGAAGGATGGACTGAAAGCTTCTGCCTGAAGCTCTCATCATAGCTGAACCAGGAGATGCCTCCAAAATGACAGTAAGCCTCCGCCACTATATCTAGATGTTGGAATAATCTTGAGCACTTGTCAGGGAAACGCTCACCAATTACTGAGGAAAAAATACAAAAGGCTTGAAGCCAATTCTGAAAAGTCCTAGGAATTGCCCTTCTCCTATCTTCCTCAGACCTATCATCTAATCTTTTCTCAGATTTCAATAAGAATTCTTTAGAGGAAGGAAGCAATGATAGTATATCTATAAAATCCCCCCGCCAAATTTTTTTCCTTCACAGCCACAGTCAAATGAAAACCCTGGGGGGACAGTTCACAAGGAAGGGCCTCTTTAAGGCATGTTTCAGACACTAAAGATTTTACAGGTAAAGAGTTCAGTGAAGAAGAAGGCAAAGAAAAAACTGTATTAAAGTCATTCACAGGTAATTTCTCAATCATAGAGACCCTTGTATTCAAAGGGTTAACACTTACTGGAATTGCGGGGTTACCCTGTGAAAAAAAAAACAGTATTATTAGACATATGCATACCGCTAGAGCCACCGCTATTCCATACAGTACCAATATTGGATTCATTTATCTTAGCAAGTACATTGGCTAAAGAACCAACTACTTTACCTAATTCAGTTAAATTTAAATAATTTCTCTCACCATGGCTGCGGTCCACGCTGACAGGCTGCCCAGACACTGTCACCTCACTAGAACAGCCCGCACCTGCTGGCTGAGGTGATCCACTTCTGGCTCTGTTGCAGGAGCGTGACCTTGCCTGCTTCACATTCACCTTTTCAGGAGAAGAGGGAGAATCTTCACTTCTCAACCTCTTTCCCCTGTTACCTTTCTGAACTCTTTTTGAACAGCAGGGGGAGCAGCTTCCGGCTCAGACTGAGCCTGCTCTACCCCCGCAGACACCGCCAATGGAGGGACAGCTTCATCCTCCAAACACCTCCGCAGCCACTCCGCCCCTCCATGGCTTTCAGCTTTAGCAATGAGGCGACGCAGCAGTTCTTCCATAATGGCAGGTAACTTCAGCAGCACGGTTCCTGCTTCTGCGGCGTCCCCTCAGGCTGTGACACAAAGCGGGAAAGCTGCCGGCTTTTAAAACCACTGCCCGGCTCAATCCCGCCCGAATCAGCCAATCAGGAGCCGTTGCTATGCCGCTCCGAATCCTGCCATCACCCGGAGCAACCCAATTCACCATAAACAGGGGGGGGGAGCCCGGAAGACGGCAGGAACCACAGCAGCACTCTGTACTGTCCCATGTAGCCCCGCATGAACGCTAGGGGCTTGTTCATTCTTGTTCCCTGCTGTAACATCACACATTGGCACAAAGACCTTTGCTAAACGTTTATCTATAAATTACCTTGGTTACTCTTAACAGTATATTGCAAACAGAGAACACAAAAAGTTGGAAATAAGGTATACCATGATAATAATTACAACAGAGCAGTTGCCTAGGAGGCACAATTGCATCTTTGGCTAAGGAGCAAAATGCATTTTGATACATTTGCTGGCTTGTCAATATCAGATGTCTCCTAAGATCTGTGTTTTTTAAAAATGTTTGCTAGTAGATATTAACCACTTGCCGACCAGCTCACGCCGATATAAGTTGGCAAAGTGGCACGGGTGCACAAAACAACGTACCTGTACGTCGTTGCGTCACGGGGGGAGCAACTCCGTGGCTCTCGCGAACTCGATGTCTGCCGGTGGCCTGCGATCGTGACACAGAGAGGCAGAATGGGGAGATACCTATGTAAACAAGGCATTTCCCTGTTTTGCCTAGCAACATGACAGTGATCGGGAGCAGTGATCGCTGTCATGTTCTAATGAGCCCATCCCCCTACAGTTAGAACACGCCCAGGGAACACACTTAACCCCTTGATCGCCCCCTGTTTAACCCAGTGATATTTACACAGTAATCATTTTTATAGAACCGATCACTGTATAAATGGCAATTGTCCCAAAATAGTGTCAAAAGTGTCCAATCTGTCCGCCGCAATGTCGCAGTCACTACTAATAAAAAAATGCCATAAATGTATCCCCTATTTTGTAGACGCGATAACTTTTGCGCAAACCAATCAATATATGTTTATTGCAATTTGTTTTACCAAAAATATGTAGAAGAATACATATTAGCCTAAACTAAGGAAGAAATTAGTTTTTTTATATATTTTTTGGGGATATTTATTATAGCAAAAGGTAAAAAAATATTGTTTTTTTTCAAAATGTTCGCAATTTTTTTGTTTATAGCGCAAAAAATAAAAACTGCAGAGGTGATCAAATACCACCAAAAGAAAGCTCTATTTGTGGAAAAAAAGGAAGTCAATTTTGTTAGGGTACAACATCGCACGACGTTAAAGCGATGCAGTGCCATATCGCAAAAAAGGGCTTGGTCAGGAAGGGGGTAAATCCTTCCGGGGCGGAAGTGGTTAAATCCCCCTTTATTACCTTTTTCAGATGTCTGATGTGGAATGAATCTTATATTAGGCGATAAGCAGAGTGGGTATACCTGCTAGGTATTTAGCATATACTGTATATTAAGATATTGTAAATTAATAGTACAGTGCATGCTTGGCCAATCACAGCGCCGGCAGCGAGGAGAGCAATTATTGGCCACAGGCAGGATGCCTGTGGCCAATTATAGCTGAGGGGGTTTAGTACACGCCCCACACTATAAAAGGCCGCCAGCGCGGCGGCCTTGTGTAGTGTGTTCCGGAGCAGGGAAAGTGAAGGATAGGCAGGGACAGTGTCAAATCTTGTCAAATCTATACTTTGATAAACCTTGTGTGCAGGGAGAGAGAAGGATAGGCAGGGGACAGTGTCAGTGTCATATTCTTTGCTAAACCTTGTGTGCAGGGAGAGAGAAGGATAGGCAGGGAAAGTGTCAGTGTCATATACTTTGATAAACCTTGTGTGCAGGGAGAGAGAAGGATAGGCAGGGGACAGTGTCAGTGTCATTGTTGCTAAGCCTCCTGCACATTATACACCTTAACTTAGCCTGTATTGCTGCTTTTTCCTGGTGTGTTACACCAACAGGATTTTGCGGCACTTACAGCGGGCGGAGTGTGCCTCCTGACCATATTACACCTTAACTTAGCCTGTATTGCTGCTTTTTCCTGGTGTGTTACACCAACAGGATTTTTCAGCACTTACAGCGAGCGGAGTGTGCCTCCTGACCATATTACACCTTAACTTAGCCTGTATTGCTGCTTTTTCCTGGTGTGTTACACCAACAGGATTTTGCGGCACTTACAGCGGGCGGAGTGTGCCTCCTGAACATATTACACCTTAACTTAGCCTGTATTGCTGCTTTTTCCTGGTGTGTTACACCAACAGGATTTTGCGGCACTTACAGCGGGCGGAGTGTGCCTCCTGACCATATTACACCTTAACTTAGCCTGTATTGCTGCTTTTTCCTGGTGTGTTACACCAACAGTATTTTGCGGCACTTACAGCGGGCGGAGTGTGCCTCCTGACCATATTACACCTTAACTTAGCCTGTATTGCTGCTTTTTCCTGGTGTGTTACACCAACAGGATTTTGCGGCACTTACAGCAGGCGGAGTGTACCTCCTGACCATATTACACCTTAACTTAGCCTGTATTGCTGCTTTTTCCTGGTGTGTTACACCAACAGGATTTTGCGGCACTTACAGCGGGCGGAGTGTGCCTCCTGAACATATTACACCTTAACTTAGCCTGTATTGCTGCTTTTTCCTGGTGTGTTACACCAACAGGATTTTGCGGCACTTACAGCGGGCGGAGTGTGCCTCCTGACCATATTACACCTTAACTTAGCCTGTATTGCTGCTTTTTCCTGGTGTGTTACACCAACAGGATTTTGCGGCACTTACAGCGGGCGGAGTGTACCTCCTGACCATATTACACCTTAACTTAGCCTGTATTGCTGCTTTTTCCTGGTGTGTTACACCAACAGGATTTTGCGGCACTCACAGCAGGCGGAGTGTACCTCCTGACCATATTACACCTTAACTTAGCCTGTATTGCTGCTTTTTCCTGGTGTGTTACACCAACAGGATTTTGCGGCACTTACAGCGGGCGGAGTGTGCCTCCTTACCATATTACACCTTAACTTAGCCTGTATTGCTGCTTTTTCCTGGTGTGTTACACCAACAGGATTTTGCGGCACTTACAGCGGGCGGAGTGTGCCTCCTGACCATATTACACCTTAACTTAGCCTGTATTGCTGCTTTTTCCTGGTGTGTTACACCAACAGGATTTTGCGGCACTTACAGCGGGCGGAGTGTGCCTCCTGACCATATTATACCTTAACTTAGCCTGTATTGCTGCTTTTTCCTGGTGTGTTACACCAACAGGATTTTGCGGCACTTACAGCGGACGGAGTGTACCTTCTGACCATATTACACCTTAACTTAGCCTGTATTGCTGCTTTTTCCTGGTGTGTTACACCAACAGGATTTTGCGGCACTTACAGCAGGCGGAGTGTGCCTCCTGACCATATTACACCTTAACTTAGCCTGTATTGCTGCTTTTTCCTGGTGTGTTACACCAACAGGATTTTGCGGCACTTACAGCGGGCGGAGTGTGCCTCCTGACCATATTACACCTTAACTTAGCCTGTATTGCTGCTTTTCCCATTTCCCTGCAGGCCATTAGAATGTCTGGAAGGAAAACAAGGAGAGGCAGACAGTCAGGAGCCAATAAAAGAGGGCAAGCAGGCTCTGTGTCTAGAGACAACAGTGCTGGTCGTGGACGCGGTGCATCGCCATTAGCACGTGGCCATGGGACACGCTTGTCCTTCTTTTCGGCAGCTGGACGTGTTGAGCCGCATCATGCCGAAGACTTGGTAGAGTGGATGACCAAGCCCTCCTCATCCTCCTCATCCTCTCTCACCCAGGCTCAGGGTACTGGCAAAGCAGCTGCCAAAGCGTCCTCTTCCCTGGTATCAATGTCATCATCAGTCACTCCTTCCCTAGACCAACCATGTCCTCCTGAGGAGTCCCCCGAACTGTTTGAGCACAGTGTTGGGTACATGCTCCAGGAGGATGCCCAGCATTTCGAAGGGTCTGATGATGATACCCAGCTAGAGGAAGGCAGTAGCATGAGAGCAGAGAGAGGGGATGCTCAAGAAGGACACCAATCTGGCAGTCATGTTCCAGCAGCTGCAGCATACTGCCAGATTGGCTCCAGTGATGAGGAGGGAGGGGATGATGAGGTCACTGACTCCACGTGGGTGCCTAATAGGAGAGAGGAGGAGGAGGAGGCACATCTCCAACGAGGCAGGATGCCCTCGGGGGGCCAGCGTAAGGGCAGCACACCGACGGAATCACACCGCAGAGCTCCGCATGTGCAGGGCGCTGCCTCTGCCCGTTTACTCAAAAAGTTATTTGGTGTGGGCCTTTTTTGAGTCGAGTGCATCAGATCGCACAGCTGCTGTTTGCAACATATGTCTCAAGCGTATATCGCGTGGCCAAAACATCACCCGCTTGGGCACCACATGCTTGACCAGACATATGTTGACCTGCCATGCAGCTCGTTGGCAAGCCTACCTTAAAGACCCACACCAAAGAACAAAGCTGACCTCTTCTTGCACCGCATCAGCTGGGATCTCCAACCCCACTATACCTTCAGTCCTCTCTGAAACCTGCTCTGAGAGGAATGAAGGTGTAGAATTAGGTGTGTCACAGCCAAGTACTTGTGGGCACTCTGCTAGCAGTACACCGACGTCCGATTCTAGCAGGCAAATTTCCCTGCCCCAGCTGCTGGACCGTCAAAAGAAGTTCACTCCCAGCCATCCACATGCCCAGCAGTTGAATGCTAGCTTGGCTAAATTGCTAGCGCTTCAACTGCTGCCTTTTCAGTTGGTAGACTCGGCCCCCTTCCGTGAGTTTGTGCAATGTGCGGTTCCTCAGTGGCAGGTTCCCAAACGCCACTTTTTCTCACGGAAGGCGATTCCGGCTCTCTACCGGCATGTGGAAGGCAATGTCTTGGCCTAGCTGGACAGGGCGGTCAGCAGTAAGGTGCATATTACCGCTGACTCATGGTCCAGCAGGCATGGACAGGGACGTTACCTTTCTTTCACGGCCCATTGGGTCACTCTTTTGGCAGCTGGGAAGGATGCAGGACAAGGTGCAGTAGTGTTGGAGGTTGTTCCACCGCTACGCCTCCAAAATGCTACTACTGGTTGTGACACACCTCTGTCCTCCACCCCCTCCTCTCCTTCATCCTCCGTGGCCTCTTCCTGTGCTTTGTCCTCGGAACCAGCGGTGCTCCGTTGGCGTTCAAGGGGCTACGCAAGTACGCAGGCAAAAAGATGCCACACTGGGGCAGAGGTTCTGTCTGCTCTGCAGGGGCAGGCCGAGAGGTGGTTGACGCCACGCCAGCTTAAGCCAGGAATGATAGTTTGCGACAATGGCACCAACCTCCTCTCCGCTCTCCGACAGGGACAACTGACCCATGTGCCCTGTGTGGCTCACATCCTTAACCTGGTGGTGCAGCGGTTCTTGGGCAGGTACCCGGGCTTACAGGATGTCCTGAGGCAGGCTAGGAAAGTCTGTGTGCATTTCCGCAGATCTTATAATGCCAGTGCTCGCCTGGCTGAGCTGCAAAAGGAGTTGAACCTGCCCAAGAACCGCCTTATATGTGACATGCCCACCAGGTGGAACTCAACGTTGGCCATGCTGCAGCGGCTGCACACGCAGCAGAGGGCCATCAATGAGTACCTGTGCGACTACGGCACCAGGACAGGGTCAGGGCAGGTTTTTTTCACCACGCCAGTGGGGCATGATCAGGGATGCATGCACTGTCCTGGCACCATTTGAGGAGGCCACGAGGATGGTGAGCAGTGACAGTGCATGCATCAGTGACACTGTACCTCTTGTCCACCTGTTGGAACATACGCTGCATGGAATAATGGACAGGGCACTTGAGGCAGAACAGAGGCAGGAAGAGGAGGACTTCCTTGCCTCTCAAGGCCCCCTTTACCCAGACAGTGTTCCTTCTGTCCCACCCATCGCACAGGAAGAAGAGGAGGAGGAGGAGGAGGAGGAGGATTGTGTCAGCATGGAGGTGGAGCCTGGCACTCAGCATCATCAGCAGCAGTCTTTTAGGGATGATTTACAGTCCCAAGAAACCAGTGGACTTGTACGTGGCTGGGAGGAGGTGGCTGCGGATCATGTTGTCCTTAGTGACCCAGAGGACTCCGGACCGAATGCCTCAGCTAACCTACGCTGCATGGCCTCCCTGATCCTGCAAAGTCTGCGGAAGGATCCTCGTATTCTTCGGATCAAGGAGAGGGACCATTACTGGCTGGCCACTCTCCTTGATCCACGGTACAAGGGTAAGGTTGCGGACCTTATCTTACCGTCCCAGAGGGAGCAGAGGATGAGACAACTCCGGGAGGCCTTGCAGAAAGGTCTGTGCAACGCGTTCCCAGAGACTGGGAGGTTACAAACTCCTGGTCCTGGACAACGAGTTGCTGAGGCTTCGGTCAGTCAAAGAAGGAGCGGTGGGGAAGGTGGCCGTCTGACTGAAGCGTTCAGACAATTCTTTAGTCCGCAGCCCCAAGGTATGATCGGTTCCAGCAACCATCGCCAGCGTCTGATATACATGGTGCAGGAATACCTAGGGGCAAGGTCAGACTTGGACACCTTCCCCACCGAAAATCCTCTGGCTTACTGGGTCTTGAGGATGGATCACTGGCCAGAGCTTGCACAGTATGCAATTGAGCTACTGGCCTGTCCTGCATCCAGCGTTCTTTCAGAACGCACATTCAGTGCTGCTGGAGGATTTGTCACGGATCACAGGGTGCGCCTGTCCACCGACTCTGTTGATCGACTGACCTTCATAAAGATGAACCAGTCTTGGATCACCACCAGCTACCAAACACCTGAAGCTGATATAACAGACTAATTTATTTTCAAATGTCACATCCCTTTAAGACTGATGCTGAGAGACTGTCCTGTTATGTTGACTGACTATCCTCCTCCTCCTCAATGATCCGATTGACGATGATAGCTTGGAAGAACATTTTTGTTTCTGGGTGCTAAGGCCCAATTTTTCAGCCCCTGTTTAACAGGGGTGTGTTATTACAATTTTTTATGCAATGCTTTGTAGCAGGGCTCATTCCTGCACTCCAACTAGAGTATCTGGGAGTGGTTGCAGTGTCGTGGCACCAGCACCAGTGGCTAAGGCCCAATTTTTCAGCCCCTGTTTAACAGGGGCGTGTAATTACAATTTTTGATGCAATACTTTGCAACAGGGCTCATTGCTGTGCTCCAAGTACAGTATCTGTGAGGTGTTGCAGTGTTGTGGCACCAGTGGCTAAGGCCCAATTTTTCAGCCCCTGTTTAACAGGGGCGTGTAATTACAATTTTTGATGCAATACTTTGCAACAGGGCTCATTGCTGTGCTCCAAGTACGGTATCTGTGAGGCGTTGCAGTGTTGTGGCACCAGTGCCTAAGGCCCAATTTTTATGCCCCTGTTTAACAGAAGCATGTAATTACAATTCTTGATCTAATAATTCACAGCAGGGCCCATTCCTGCGCCCACCAAGACTAACTGTGAGGCCTTACAGTGTTGTGTCAACACCACCACCACCACCACCACCACCAAAGGCCCAATTTTTCAGCCCCTGTTCAACAGGGGCATGCAATTACAATTCTTGATCTAATAATTCACAGCAGGGCCCATTCATGCGCCCACCAAGAGTAACTGTGAGGGCACACAGTGTTGTGGCAACACCAACATGTAAGGGGCAAATTTCAGCTGAGTATATACGGCAGGCCCCTACTTTCAAACATCCAACTTACAAACGACTCCTCCTTGCAAACGGAAGGATACAAAAGGAAGTGAGAGGAAATCTACCCCTAGGAAGGCAAATTCTCTCCTGTAAGAGTTAATATGGGAAAAAAAGTGTCTCCTCTCCACTGATGCTTTATCACCAATTCTTGTTTCAATAAAAACCCCAAATTTTCAAAAAACATTTGTCATTAGGACGGAAAGTGAGGTGAACTGTTCTGAACTGGTGCACACTGCACAGACAGCAAAACAAATGTTACAGGGGTGATAACCCTTCCCTATGTTTTCCAAAAAGCTTAAAAATAGATTTTGTGCCTGGAGCTATACTTAAACAATGTACCTGTTCAAAATTACAAACAGATTCTACATAAGAACAAACCTACAGTCCCTGTCTTGTATGCACCGCCTGTATACGGCTGTTCAGAGTATATAGGGCCTTTTTTATTTTGTGTGCGGGGTTCCCCTTAATATCCATACAAGACCCAAAGGGGCTGGTAATGGGCTGGGGTAGGGGGGGTGTGATGGGGTAGCTATGCCATTTTTCTTAAAGATTTTCATCCATATTACCGGGACCAGACATTACATTAAAGACGCAAGCAGTTTTAAATGGCTTTTTTTCCTTTAGAAATTTAATTTTGTGCAGGGACAGTTCTAAACACGGGAAACACGTGGCACTTTACAGGCATACTTTAGACACCCCCAGGTACGATATTTAAAGGAATATTTGACTTTTTTTTTTTCACTTTATGCATCATTAAAATGACTGCTCCAGAAAAACGGCCGTTTTTAAAACTTCTTTTTGCATTGATACATGTCCCCTGGTGCAGAACCCGGGTTCCCAAACCCTTTTTAGGACAATAACATGCATAATAGTCGTTATAATTAGCACTTTAGATTTCGAGCGTTCGCATCCATTGTATTTAATAGGGTTCTAAAGTTCGTGCGAACTTTCGGTCCGTTCGCGGGTTCTGGTGCGAACCGAACCCGGGGGTGTTCGGCTCATCACTATTAAAGAGGATATATTCTGCAATTGATTGTATACTGTATATGGTATATAAAGGGAGTACTGTGGTACATGTTGGTGGAATTTTTTTGCCGGAGCTTGATGTGCAATATTGTATATACATACTGTCCATACATTAGAGTGTAACAGTCCTTTGCATGGTTAAATGTAAAGTTTCTAGATGGTACAATGAACATGTGTTACAAAAAATATATGCTGATCGAAGAAAATGTATTTTTAAATATACTTTGTTATTATGTGTGATGTTAATATGTGTATTTTCCCAGATTTCTCTTTTCTCTTTTTCTTTGATATGATTTATACATTTTTAGATGTGGTGCACCTTTAATAAATGCAGACACTTGTAATAATTTTTTTTAAGACCTACTTAGCTTGGCTAAAAGATAAATAGCTCAAATTTCCTGTACTGCCCAAGCAATACTTTTTTAAGGTTGGTCTCCTGTAAATTGTTACTGTAGCAGGGTCCTCAATTTAGTGGGATACACCTGGGGGTAGTGTGACCCAGGTGTGTAATTGTGTTAGGGTTCAGACCCCTTTTTGTTATCCGTGGAGGATTGGGTGGTGTAATATTCTCCTTGACCAGTGGGTGTCAGTGTACCTACTGGCTCAGGGTAGAATCACTACCGGAGTGCTACCCTTCTTTGTCCCTTCCTGGAGATGGTACGGCCGGGGCGGGGAACCCGCCGTGGTATCGTCGGGAGGAGATAAAAGGGGGAGACGCCCTCGCCACGTGGTCGTCTTTTCGGGGGATCATCTCTTCACGCACCCAGGCACCTTAGGCCTGGGTGCGGGCGGTTCAAGGTTCCGGCCTAGGCGCCCTAGGCCTGGCCGGAATGAAGATGGAGTCCATCCCAGGCACCTTCAGCCTGGGGTGAGGTACTATTGAGGAGGCCTGGGACCCGGTGACTCCGACTGGGTCCCGCGAGGGTGAAGTTGCTCCAGGGCGCCCCTTGCGAGGGGACCCGTATCTGAGGTGAGGAGGCTGGGGAGGTCACTCGTTCGAAGACCCGGTGTAGTGTCAACCCGGTGACGGATGGGCCTTCGGTAACTCTCTTGGAGGACATCTTCCCCTGATAGAGGCCGCAACGCAACGGAGGTATTCATGCCAAGACTCCTACAACCCTTGGTCATAGCATAGGGGGTGTAGGGACCCAGATCAGTATAGTGCCTCGACCTGCTCATCTCACCGTATCATGCCATCGCATTGCCTGTATGTGGAGATACGAAATAAACCAACAGTTGGACTGTGATCGGTGTATGGACTCTGTTAATGGGAGCAAAGGGTGGTTCGGTGGTTTCTGCACGACAGACTCGGTACATGCTCAGGACACACCGGCCCGAGGAAACATCAGGTATTGGCCTTCACCTCACCCGCCGTTATGGGGAGGACATGGGCCGTAGCGCACCTCACTCTGTCGCGTGACATACCCCTAGCTAATAAGGACGGGGTGAGGCAGTGGCTACACGTGGGGGCTCGTCCGGGATAGTGTGTGTCTTGGCGATGGAACTGAGAGCGTCTGTGTTTGAACTTTGCTGCCCGGAGGAGTTCCGAACAGGTCGGCCATGTGATTGGCCAAAGTGCATCCCTGCTCGGAGTTGTGGACATGACCCTAAGTCGGGAAAGGCCCACGCAGAGGAGCGTAAAAAGGGAGAGGTCCAGCCGTGTGAAGTACTACATGTGGGGACTGTTAATGCACTGCGCCACGAGGCACCCCATGACTGTACAATTCATGGGCGGAGGCTGGCGGAAGCCCGCGAAAATGTACAAGTTGTGGGAGGAGTCTGGCCACGTGTGGCGATACACGTGGAGACTCCGGCGCGTGGGCAGCGCGTGATGGAACAGCAAGTGGTCGGGATGGCCTCAAGCTCCCCGTGGATGCCGGTACCTTACCCCACGAAGATGACTGCATTTGCTGCTCCCCTGACAGACACGGGGATAAGACTTAGGCCCTGAGGACAGTTGGCTCTGTATTCATGCAGAGACACGGAGGCTCTCGGTGTGATCTGTCCCGGATGCTCGGGACTGGTGGTCCAACTAAAGCCATTCGGGCAATGTGAGGCATGCAAGGAGTTCCTTTTTGAGGTTGAACCATACACGGAAAGGCCCCGGGCCCTTCGCCTCAACTGCATCACAGGAACCGCCACTCCGGAGGGAGAGATCCAGGCCTCTGCGGAGGTCCCCGTACGCGCTGACCAGGGCAAAGTGACTGCCCAACCAGATACTGAGAGAGAAAAATCCGAAGACACTGCTTCGGTCACCACAGACTCCCTGCTGCCACCCCCGAAGAGGAGGATAGGCCTGGTGCAGGCATCCTATGGTCGTGGTCGAGCTTCACCCCGCCGCTTGCCTGGCCTGGATGGTGCCGGTAGAGAAGAGAGTCCCGGACATCCCAGTTCTTCAGTAGGTCCAGGTGAGCTAGGGGCTGGGACTGTGGTGTTGGTTGGAGGTGTCGGGAGTTCACAGCCGGTGGAGCCCGAAAGGGAGGGTAGCCTTCCGTCTACTAGAGACTACCTTCCCGCCGAGATGTATGACACCTCCGACCTAGAGTTGTTGTCAGACTGTGGTGATGACGGAGAAATAGACGAGCTGTTTCACCGGAAGGGCTGGGACAGACGCCCGCTACCTGTGTTGAGTAAGCCACAGGATTCCCCCATGTCCATAGAAGACAGTACGCTCCGGGCGCAGGCCCCGGAGTTCCCGAGGAAATCTAACCCTCCGACCAACTTTCCTCATTCAACTACATCACCCGCTCTGATGGAGGGGACGCAGCGTGCTTCGTTGCGGGCACCAAAGACAAAGCAACCCGAGATGGTGAAGGTACCTCGGCACCCGGAGGCCATAGTACAGCCGGGAGAAGGTGAGCGAGATGTGATGCCGCCCCTAGCCAGATTGCAGAGACTTTTCTCCCAGAGAGTCACCCGTGAATATGGGTGGGAATACCCCTACTTGCCTCGGGACTTATTGTATGAAGTTGAGGTCCTGCGACCAAGGTGGTATGACGAGTTTGTATGGGAAAAGCTTAAAGTACCCCATGCCAGGCGATACCTGTCATGTTCGCCGCCTGTGTCTAAAAAGTTCAAGGACTGCAGAGCTGATTGGAGACTTGGGCGCCATATTCATGCCGATAAGGTGCTCATCTGTAGGAAAGAAGGAGAGGATGTCGAGTATTCAGTGGAAGTGTTTGACGGGCACCTGAAGCCTCTGTTTCTGCCGGATCCAAGGTTCTACTTATAGGAGAAGTGAGCTCCTATCTTGTTTCTGTTGAAACTTTCTGGAAGAGACATTCCCAGACGCCTAGAACTGTGCCCTACTTTTGTTTTGATTTGGGCTTTTCTTTTACTCACTGGAGACTTGGGAGCTGTTGTTTTTTTTCTCCCTTTTCTTCATGTGCCAAAGGCAGAGACTTTTGGGGTAGAGTCAGAGTAGGAAAGCAGGAAGAATGAAGATCTCACCAAGTGTCGTTACCGCGGCTCTGTCACCAGGTGGCAGTGTTGTGCAACGGTTGTTCGAAATGCTACACATGCATTACTTACTTATTGGAATGAGCGGGTCTCTCGGCTGACGGACCCACTCATGCCAAGTTAACACCGAGTGTTAGGATGTGTTTTCTTTTGTTGTTTCCCTTCTGCAGGAGATTCATCGGTCAAGACTACTGAGAGTGGGGTGGTTCTTAGACAGCGATGGGAGGGATTGTACATGTGTACAGGATAGATGTCTTATACAAATGTTATCGTTTTATATTTCCCCTTTCCCTTTTGAGCAGGTCTTGGCACACTTAGTATCCAAAAACTTGAGGGATAGCCTCTGGGGCCCACTTCATGTCGCCACTCCTTGGGAGAAATGGGTGTGCACCTGACGCTGGGGACCAGCGTCAAATCACAGGGGGGAGTGTGTAGCGGGGTCCTCAATTTAGTGGGATACACCTGGGGGTAGTGTGACCCAGGTGTGTAATTGTGTTAGGGTTCAGACCCCTTTTTGTTATCCGTGGAGGATTGGGTGGTGTAATATTCTCCTTGACCAGTGGGTGTCAGTGTACCTACTGGCTCAGGGTAGAATCACTACCGGAGTGCTACCCTTCTTTGTCCCTTCCTGGAGATGGTACGGCCGGGGCGGGGAACCCGCCGTGGTATCGTTGGGAGGAGATAAAAGGGGGAGACGCCCTCGCCACGTGGTCGTCTTTTCGGGGGATCATCTCTTCACGCACCCAGGCACCTTAGGCCTGGGTGCGGGCGGTTCAAGGTTCCGGCCTAGGCGCCCTAGGCCTGGCCGGAATGAAGATGGAGTCCATCCCAGGCACCTTCAGCCTGGGGTGAGGTACTATTGAGGAGGCCTGGGACCCGGTGACTCCGACTGGGTCCCGCGAGGGTGAAGTTGCTCCAGGGCGCCCCTTGCGAGGGGACCCGTATCTGAGGTGAGGAGGCTGGGGAGGTCACTCGTTCGAAGACCCGGTGTAGTGTCAACCCGGTGACGGATGGGCCTTCGGTAACTCTCTTGGAGGACATCTTCCCCTGATAGAGGCCGCAACACAACGGAGGTATTCATGTCAAGACTCCTACAACCCTTGGTCATAGCATAGGGGGTGTAGGGACCCAGATCAGTATAGTGCCTCGACCTGCTCATCTCACCGTATCATGCCATCGCATTGCCTGTATGTGGAGATACGAAATAAACCAACAGTTGGACTGTGATCGGTGTATGGACTCTGTTAATGGGAGCAAAGGGTGGTTCGGTGGTTTCTGCACTAGTGATGAGCCGAACACCCCCGGGTTCGGTTCGCACCAGAACCCGCGAACGGACCGAACGTTCGTACGAACATTAGAACCCTATTAAATACAATGGATGCGAACGTTCGAATTCTAAAGTGCTAATTATAACGACTATTATGCATGTTATTGTCCTAAAAAGGGTTTGGGAACCCGGGTTCTGCAGCAGGGGACATGTATCAATGCAAAAAGAAGTTTTAAAAACGGTCGTTTTTCGGGAGCAGTCATTTTAATGATGCATAAAGTGAAAAAAAAAAGTCAAATATTCCTTTAAATATCGTACCTGGGGGGTGTCTAAAGTATGCCTGTGAAGTGCCACGTGTTTCCCGTGTTTAGAACTGTCCCTGCACAAAATGACACTTCTAAAGGAAAAAAAAGCCATTTAAAACTGCTTGCGGCTTTAATGTAATGTCTGGTCCCGGTAATATGGATGAAAATCTTTAAGAAAAATGGCATAGCTACCCCATGACCCCCCCCCCCCCTACCCCAGCCCATTACCAGCCCCTTTGGGTCTTCTATGGATATTAAGGGGAACACCGCACACAAAATAAAAAAGGCCCTATATACTCTGAACAGCCGTATACAGGCGGTGCATACAAGACAGGGACTGTAGGTTTGTTCTTATGTAGAATGTGTTTGTAATTTTGAACAGGTACATTGTTTAAGTGTAGCTCCAGCCCAAAAATCTATTTTTAAACTTTTTGGAAAACATAGGTAAGGGTTATCACCCCTGTAACATTTGTTTTGCTGTCTGTGCCCCTGTTCAGAACATTTCACCTCACTTTCCGTCCCAATGACAACTGTTTTTGAAATGTGGTGTTTTTCTTGAAACAAGGATTGGTGATAAAGCATCAGTACAGAGGAGACACCTTTCTCCCATATTAATTCTTACAGGAGAGAATTTTCCTTCCTAGGGGTAGATTTCCTCTCACTTCCTGTTGTCTTCTTGCGTTTGCAAGTAGGAGTCGTTTGTAAGTTGGATGTTTGAAAGTAGGGACCTGCCGTATATACTCTGCAGAAATAGGCCCCTTAGTTGTTGGTGTTGGCACAACACTGTAAGCACTCACAGTTACTCTTGGTTGGTGCTGGAACGCCCTGCTGTCAACTATTATATCAGGAATTGTAATTACATATAATTGTTGAACAGTGGTAGTAAAAATTGGGCCTTTGATGGTGGTGCTGGTGCCACAACACTGTAAGCCCTGACAGTTACTCTTGGTGGGTGCAGCAATGGGCCCTGCTGTGAATTATTAGATCAAGAATTGTAATTGCATGCCCCTGTTGAACAGGGGCTGAAAAATTGGGCCTTTCGTGGTGGTGGTGGTGGTGGTGGTGTTGCCACAACACTGTAAGCCCTCAGAGTTACTCTTGGTGGGTGCAGGAATGGGCCCTGCTGTGAATTATTAGATCAAGAATTGTAATTACATGCCCCTTTTGAACAGGGGCTGAAAAATTGGGCCTTTCGTGGTGGTGGTGGTGGTGGCGTTGCCACAACACTGTAAGCCCTCAGAGTTACTCTTGGTGGGTGCAGCAATGGGCCCTGCTGTGAATTATTAGATCAAGAATTGTAATTACATGCCCCTGTTAAACAGGGGCTGAAAAATTGGGCCTTAGGCACTGGTGGCACAACACTGCAACCCCTCACAGATACTGTACTTGGAGCACAGCAATGAGCCCTGTTGCAAAGTATTGCTTCAAAAATTGTAATTACACGCCCCTGTTAAACAGGGGCTGAAAAATTGGGCCTTAGCCACTGGTGGCGGCACCCATAAACAAAAATGATCTTCCAAGCTATCATCATCAATCGTATCATTGAGGACTCGGAGGAGGAGGATAGCCAGTCAACATAACAGCACAGGCACTCAGCATCAGCATCAGTCTTGAAGGGATGTGACATGTTAAAATCAATTAGTCTGTTATATCAGCATCAGGTGTGTGGTAGCTGGTGGTGATCCAAGACTGGTTCATCTTGATGAAAGTCAGTCGATCAACCGAGTCGGTGGACAGGCGCACCCTGTGATCCGTGACAAATACTACAGCAGCACTGAATGTGCGTTCCGAAAGAACGCTGGATGCAGGACAGGCCAGTAGCTCAATTGCATACTGTGCAAGCTCTGGCCAGTGATCCATCCTCAAGACCCAGTAAGCCAGAGGATTTTCGGTGGGGAAGGTGTCCAAGTCTGACCTTGCCCCTAGATATTCCTGCACCATGTTTATCAGACGCTGGCGATGGTTGCTGGAACCGATCATACTTTGGGGCTGCGGACTAAAGAATTGTCTGAACGCATCGGTCAGACGGCCACCTTCCCCACCGCTCCTTCTTTGACTGGCCGAAGCCTCAGCAACTCGTTGTCCAGGACCAGGAGTTTGTAACCTCCCAGTCTCTGGGAACGCGTTGCACAGACCTTTCTGCAAGGCCTCCCGGAGTTGTCTCATCCTCTGCTCCCTCTGCGACGGTAACATAAGGTCCGCAACCTTACCCTTGTACCGTGGATCAAGGAGAGTGGCCAGCCAGTAATGGTCCCTCTCCTTGATCCGAAGAATACAAGGATCCTTCCGCAGACTTTGCAGGATCAGGGAGGCCATGCAGCGTAGGTTTGCTGAGGCATTCGGTCCGGAGTCCTCTGGGTCACTAAGGACGACATGATCCGCAGCCACCTCCTCCCAGCCACGTACAAGTCCACTGGTTTCTTGGGACTGTAAATCATCCCTAAAAGACTGCTGCTGATGATGCTGAGTGCCAGCCTCCACCTCCATGCTGACACAATCCTCCTCCTCCTCCTCCTCCTCCTCCTCTTCCTGTGCGATGGGTGGGACAGAAGGAACACTGTCTGGGTAAAGGGGGCCTTGAGAGGCAAGGAAGTCCTCCTCTTCCTGCCTCTGTTCTGCCTCAAGTGCCCTGTCCATTATTCCATGCAGCGTGTGCTCCAACAGGTGGACAAGAGGTACAGTGTCACTGATGCATGCACTGTCACTGCTCACCATCCTCGTGGCCTCCTCAAATGGTGCCAGGACAGTGCATGCATCCCTGATCATGCCCCACCAAGCTCCCCTGACCCTGTCCTGGTGCCGTAGTCGCACAGGTACTCATTGATGGCCCTCTGCTGCGTGTGCAGCCGCTGCAGCATGGCCAACGTTGAGTTCCACCTGGTGGGCATGTCACATATAAGGCGGTTCTTGGGCAGGTTCAACTCCTTTTGCAGCTCAGCCAGGCGAGCACTGGCATTATAAGATCTACGGAAATGCACACAGACTTTCCTGGCCTGCCTCAGGACATCCTGTAAGCCCGGGTACCTGCCCAAGAACCGCTGCACCACCAGGTTAAGGACATGAGCCACACAGGGCACATGGGTCAGTTGTCCCTGTCGGAGGGCGGAGAGGAGGTTGGTGCCATTGTCGCAAACCACCATTCCCGGCTTAAGCTGGCGTGGCGTCAACCACCTCTCGGCCTGGCCCTGCAGAGCAGACAGGACCTCTGCCCCAGTGTGGCTTCTGTCCCCCAAACACACCAGCGCAAGCACGGCATGGCATCTTTTTGCCTGCGTACTTGCGTAGCCCCTTGAACGGCTACGGAGCACCGCTGGTTCAGAGGACAAAGCACAGGAAGAGGCCATGGAGGAAGAAGAAGAGGAGGGGGTGGAGGAGAGAGGTGTGTCACAACCAGTAGTAGCATTTTGGAGGCGTGGCGGTGGAACAACCTCCAACACTACTGCACCTTGTCCTGCATCCTTCCCAGCTGCCAAAAGAGTGACCCAATGGGCCGTGAAAGAAAGGTAACGTCCCTGTCCATGCCTGCTGGACCATGAGTCAGCGGTAATATGCACCTTACCGCTGACCGCCCTGTCCAGCGAGGCCAAGACTTTGCCTTCCACATGCCGGTAGAGAGCCGGAATAGCCTTCCATGAGAAAAAGTGGCGTTTGGGAACCTGCCACTGAGGAACCGCACATTGCACAAACTCACGGAAGGGGGCCGAGTCTACCAACTGAAAAGGCAGCAGTTGAAGCGCTAGCAATTTAGCCAAGCTAGCATTCAACCGCTGGGCATGTGGATGGCTGGGAGTGAACTTCTTTCGACGGTCCAGCAGCTGGGGCAGGGAAATTTGCCTGCTAGAATCGGACGTCGGTGTACTGCTAGCAGAGTGGCCGCAAGTACTTGGCTGTGACACACCTAATTCTACACCTTCATTCCTCTCAGTGCATGTTTCAGAGAGGACTGAAGTTATAGTGGGGTTGGAGATCCCAGCTGATGCGGTGCAAGGAGAGGTCCGCTTTGTTCTTTGGTGTGGGTCTTTGAGGTAGGCTTGCCAACGAGCTGCATGGCAGGTCAACATATGTCTGGTCAGGCATGTGGTACCCAAGCGGCTGATGTTTTGGCCACGCGATATACGCTTGAGACATATGTTGCAAACAGCAGCTGTGCGATCTGATGCACTAGCCTCAAAAAAGGCCCACACGAAAGAACTTTTTGAATGACGGGCAGAGGCAGCGCCCTGCACAGGCGGAGCTCTGCGGTGTGATTCCGTCGGTGTACTGCCCTTACGCTGGCCACCAAAGGGCATCCTGCCTCGTTGGAGATGTGCCTCCTCCTCATCCTCCTCCTCCTCCTCTCTCCTATTAGGCACCCACGTGGAGTCAGTGACCTCATCATCCCCTCCCTCCTCATCACTGGAGCCAATCTGGCAGTATGCTGCAGCTGCTGGAACATGACTGCCAGATTGGTGTCCTTCTTGAGCATCCCCTCTGTCTGCTCTCACGCTACTGCCTTCCTGTAGCTGGGTTTCATCATCAGACCCTTCGAAACGCTGGCCATCCTCCTGGAGCATGTACCCAACACTGTGCTCAAACAGTTCGGGGGACTCCTCAGGAGGAGGACATGGTGGGTCTAGGGAAGGAGTGACTGATGATGAGTCTGACATTGATACCAGGGAAGAGGACGCTTTGGCAGCTGCTTTGCCAGTACCCTGAGCCTGGGTGAGAGAGGATGAGGAGGAGGAGGAGGGCTTGGTCATCCACTCTACCAAGTCTTCGGCATGATGCGGCTCAACATGTCCAGCTGCCGAAAAGAAGGACAAGCGTGTCCCATGGCCATGTGCTGATGACAATGCACCGCGTCCACGACCAGCACTGTTGCCCCCAGACACAGAGCCTGCTTGCCCTCTTTTATTGCCTCCTGACTGTCTGCCTCTCCTTGTTTGCCTTCCAGACATTCTAATGGATGGCCTGCAGGGAGATGGGAAAAAAGCAATAAGGGCTACCTTCAGGTGTCCTTCTCTGTCCCTTTACTTAAGGATTTCTAAATATGGTTGAGGATGATTGCTTTCGCACAGAATAGCACAATGACAATTTCCCTGACTGTCCAAAAAACAAGGATTTCAAAGATGGTTGATGAGGAATGCTTTAGCACAGTATAGCACAAGGAGAATTTCCCTCACTGTCCTTCCCTGTCCCTACAAACAAGGATTAGCACAGTAAAACACACTGACACTCTCCCTACCTATAGTTTTCTGTCCCTATAAAAAATGTTTTTTTAAAGATGGTTGATGATCAATGCTTTAGCACAGTATAGCACAAGTAGAATTTCCCTCACTGTCCTTCCCTGTCCCTACAAACAAGGATTAGCACAGTAAAACACACTGACACTCTCTCCCTACCTATAGTTTTCTGTCCCTATAAAAAATGTTTTTTTAAAGATGGTTGATGATCAATGCTTTAGCACAGTATAGCACAAGGAGAATTTCCCTCACTGTCCTTCCCTGTCCCTACAAACAAGGATTAGCATAGTAAAACACACTGACACTCTCCCTACCTATAGTTTTCTGTCCCTATAAAAAATGTTTTTTTAAAGATGGTTGATGATCAATGCTTTAGCACAGTATAGCACAAGGAGAATTTCCCTCACTGTCCTTCCCTGTCCCTACAAACAAGGATTAGCACAGTAAAACACACTGACACTCTCCCTACCTATAGTTTTCTGTCCCTAGAAAAAATGTTTTTTTAAAGATGGTTGATGATCAATGCTTTAGCACAGTATAGCACAAGGAGAATTTCCCTCACTGTCCTTCCCTGTCCCTACAAACAAGGATTAGCACAGTAAAACACACTGACACTCTCCCTACCTATAGTTTTCTGTCCCTATAAAAAATGTTTTTTTAAAGATGGTTGATGATCAATGCTTTAGCACAGTATAGCACAAGGAGAATTTCCCTCACTGTCCTTCCCTGTCCCTACAAACAAGGATTAGCACAGTAAAACACACTGACACTCTCCCTACCTATAGTTTTCTGTCCCTATAAAAAATGTTTTTTTAAAGATGGTTGATGATCAATGCTTTAGCACAGTATAGCACAAGGAGAATTTCCCTCACTGTCCTTCCCTGTCCCTACAAACAAGGATTAGCACAGTAAAACACACTGACACTCTCCCTACCTATAGTTTTCTGTCCCTAGAATTTTTTTTTTTTTAAAGATGGTTGATGATCAATGCTTTAGCACAGTATAGCACAAGGAGAATTTCCCTCACTGTCCTTCCCTGTCCCTACAAACAAGGATTAGCACACTAAAACACACTGACACTCTCCCTACCTATAGTTTTTTGTCCCTATAAAAAATGTTTTTTTAAAGATGGTTGATGATCAATGCTTTAGCACAGTATAGCACAAGGAGAATTTCCCTCACTGTCCTTCCCTGTCCCTACAAACAAGGATTAGCACAGTAAAACACACTGACACTCTCCCTACCTATAGTTTTCTGTCCCTATAAAAAATGTTTTTTTAAAGATGGTTGATGATCAATGCTTTAGCACAGTATAGCACAAGGAGAATTTCCCTCACTGTCCTTCCCTGTCCCTACAAACAAGGATTAGCACAGTAAAACACACTGACACTCTCCCTACCTATAGTTTTCTGTCCCTAGAATTTTTTTTTTTAAAGATGGTTGATGATCAATGCTTTAGCACAGTATAGCACAAGGAGAATTTCCCTCACTGTCCTTCCCTGTCCCTACAAACAAGGATTAGCACAGTAAAACACACTGACACTCTCCCTACCTATAGTTTTCTGTCCCTATAAAAAATGTTTTTTTAAAGATGGTTGATGATCAATGCTTTAGCACAGTATAGCACAAGGAGAATTTCCCTCACTGTCCTTCCCTGTCCCTACAAACAAGGATTAGCACAGTAAAACACACTGACACTCTCCCTACCTATAGTTTTCTGTCCCTATAAAAAATGTTTTTTAAAGATGGTTGATGATCAATGCTTTAGCACAGTATAGCACAAGGAGAATTTCCCTCACTGTCCTTCCCTGTCCCTACAAACAAGGATTAGCACAGTAAAACACACTGACACTCTCCCTACCTATAGTTTTCTGTCCCTATAAAAAATGTTTTTTTAAAGATGGTTGATGATCAATGCTTTAGCACAGTATAGCACAAGGAGAATTTCCCTCACTGTCCTTCCCTGTCCCTACAAACAAGGATTAGCACAGTAAAACACACTGACACTCTCCCTACCTATAGTTTTCTGTCCCTATAAAAAATGTTTTTTTAAAGATGGTTGATGATCAATGCTTTAGCACAGTATAGCACAAGGAGAATTTCCCTCACTGTCCTTCCCTGTCCCTACAAACAAGGATTAGCACAGTAAAACACACTGACACTCTCCCTACCTATAGTTTTCTGTCCCTAGAAAAAATGTTTTTTTAAAGATGGTTGATGATCAATGCTTTAGCACAGTATAGCACAAGGAGAATTTCCCTCACTGTCCTTCCCTGTCCCTACAAACAAGGATTAGCACAGTAAAACACACTGACACTCTCCCTACCTATAGTTTTCTGTCCCTAGAAAAAATGTTTTTTTAAAGATGGTTGATGATCAATGCTTTAGCACAGTATAGCACAAGGAGAATTTCCCTCACTGTCCTTCCCTGTCCCTACAAACAAGGATTAGCACAGTAAAACACACTGACACTCTCCCTACCTATAGTTTTCTGTCCCTATAAAAAATGTTTTTTTAAAGATGGTTGATGATCAATGCTTTAGCACAGTATAGCACAAGGAGAATTTCCCTCACTGTCCTTCCCTGTCCCTACAAACAAGGATTAGCACAGTAAAACACACTGACACTCTCCCTACCTATAGTTTTCTGTCCCTAGAAAAAATGTTTTTTTAAAGATGGTTGATGATCAATGCTTTAGCACAGTATAGCACAAGGAGAATTTCCCTCACTGTCCTTCCCTGTCCCTACAAACAAGGATTAGCACAGTAAAACACACTGACACTCTCCCTACCTATAGTTTTCTGTCCCTATAAAAAATGTTTTTTTAAAGATGGTTGATGATGAATGCTTTAGCACAGTATAGCACAAGGAGAATTTCCCTCACTGTCCTTCCCTGTCCCTACAAACAAGGATTAGCACAGTAAAACACACTGACACTCTCCCTACCTATAGTTTTCTGTCCCTATAAAAAATGTTTTTTTAAAGATGGTTGATGATCAATGCTTTAGCACAGTATAGCACAAGGAGAATTTCCCTCACTGTCCTTCCCTGTCCCTACAAACAAGGATTAGCACAGTAAAACACACTGACACTCTCCCTACCTATAGTTTTCTGTCCCTAGAAAAAATGTTTTTTTAAAGATGGTTGATGATCAATGCTTTAGCACAGTATAGTACAAGGAGAATTTCCCTCACTGTCCTTCCCTGTCCCTACAAACAAGGATTAGCACAGTAAAACACACTGACACTCTCCCTACCTATAGTTTTCTGTCCCTAGAAAAAATGTTTTTTTAAAGATGGTTGATGATCAATGCTTTAGCACAGTATAGCACAAGGAGAATTTCCCTCACTGTCCTTCCCTGTCCCTACAAACAAGGATTAGCACAGTAAAACACACTGACACTCTCCCTACCTATAGTTTTCTGTCCCTAGAAAAAATGTTTTTTTAAAGATGGTTGATGATCAATGCTTTAGCACAGTATAGCACAAGGAGAATTTCCCTCACTGTCCTTCCCTGTCCCTACAAACAAGGATTAGCACAGTAAAACACAATGACACTCTCCCTACCTATAGTTTTCTGTCCCTATAAAAAATGTTTTTTTAAAGATGGTTGATGATCAATGCTTTAGCACAGTATAGCACAAGGAGAATTTCCCTCACTGTCCTTCCCTGTCCCTACAAACAAGGATTAGCACAGTAAAACACACTGACACTCTCCCTACCTATAGTTTTCTGTCCCTATAAAAAATGTTTTTTTAAAGATGGTTGATGATCAATGCTTTAGCACAGTATAGCACAAGGAGAATTTCCCTCACTGTCCTTCCCTGTCCCTACAAACAAGGATTAGCACAGTAAAACACACTGACACTCTCCCTACCTATAGTTTTCTGTCCCTAGAAAAAATGTTTTTTTAAAGATGGTTGATGATCAATGCTTTAGCACAGTATAGTACAAGGAGAATTTCCCTCACTGTCCTTCCCTGTCCCTACAAACAAGGATTAGCACAGTAAAACACACTGACACTCTCCCTACCTATAGTTTTCTGTCCCTAGAAAAAATGTTTTTTTAAAGATGGTTGATGATCAATGCTTTAGCACAGTATAGCACAAGGAGAATTTCCCTCACTGTCCTTCCCTGTCCCTACAAACAAGGATTAGCACAGTAAAACACACTGACACTCTCCCTACCTATAGTTTTCTGTCCCTAGAAAAAATGTTTTTTTAAAGATGGTTGATGATCAATGCTTTAGCACAGTATAGCACAAGGAGAATTTCCCTCACTGTCCTTCCCTGTCCCTACAAACAAGGATTAGCACAGTAAAACACAATGACACTCTCCCTACCTATAGTTTTCTGTCCCTATAAAAAATGTTTTTTTAAAGATGGTTGATGATCAATGCTTTAGCACAGTATAGCACAAGGAGAATTTCCCTCACTGTCCTTCCCTGTCCCTACAAACAAGGATTAGCACAGTAAAACACACTGACACTCTCCCTACCTATAGTTTTCTGTCCCTATAAAAAATGTTTTTTTAAAGATGGTTGATGATCAATGCTTTAGCACAGTATAGCACAAGGAGAATTTCCCTCACTGTCCTTCCCTGTCCCTACAAACAAGGATTAGCACAGTAAAACACACTGACACTCTCCCTACCTATAGTTTTCTGTCCCTATAAAAAATGTTTTTTTAAAGATGGTTGATGATCAATGCTTTAGCACAGTATAGCACAAGGAGAATTTCCCTCACTGTCCTTCCCTGTCCCTACAAACAAGGATTAGCACAGTAAAACACACTGACACTCTCCCTACCTATCCTTCTCTTTCTCTAAACTAAAGGAATCCAGGTTAAGCAAGAAAAAAAAATGTCACTGTCCCTGCCTATGCTTCTCTTTCCCTGCTCCGGAACACACTACACTAGGCCGCCGTGCTGGCGGCCTTTTATAGTGTGGGGCGTGTACTAAACACCCTCAGCAATAATTGGCCACAGGCATCCTGCCTGTGGCCAATCATTGCTCTCCTCGCTGCCGGCGCTGTGATTGGCCAAGCATGCGGGGTCACAGTGCATGCTTGGCCAATCACAGCGCCTGGATGACACTGCGATGGCGTAGTGCATTGTGGGCCGTTCGCGTCACTCGAATTAGGCGCGAACGGCCCAAATCGTTCGATCTTCGTCGAACGATCGAACAGCCGATGTTCGAGTCGAACGTATGTTCGACTCGAACACCGAGCTCATCCCTATTCTGCACGACAGACTCGGTACATGCTCAGGACACACCGGCCCGAGGAAACATCAGGTATTGGCCTTCACCTCACCCGCCGTTATGGGGAGGACATGGGCCGTAGCGCACCTCACTCTGTCGCGTGACATACCCCTAGCTAAAGAGGACGGGGTGAGGGGGTGGCTACATTACTAATTGAGGATTTCAGAGAAAGATGTAAGATCCTTTGGCACTATTCCTGTGTGACGGATACACCTAAGTCACATTCCCAGAGAGTCAGAAATAGAGCTTTATATTCCTGTGGAGGAGCCAATTTAGACATAGAGAATATAAAAACGTCAGGTATGGCTACTGCATCTCTTCTGTGGGAGGCAGGCTAGTTGAGGTTATGGCTGCCGTCTATGGCTGGGTGTACTACACAATACTCCTCATTGGCAGAACACTGCTGGCAGTTAGCTTTGCAGTCTGCAAAGAAGCATTTTCTGTACACTAGCCTGTACTGCACATTTTATGCATCTGCTTTATAGCTAATATTCTAGACATATAAAAAAAAACAGTAAATGTGACATGCACCAAAGCTTTACTGCAGGTTAATCAGTCACTGACTGTATATCAAATTGCATGGTAAATGTCAATGCTTTATAAATGTACAGCTAAGACAAGTCATAAAGAGCACCTGAATTCTATTTTTCACCTTGTTAAATGCATAAGTATTATGGAGATTTAAGGGGCATCAGTTGGTATCTAGCTTTGAAAATCAATGTAACCAATCAATGTAAGCTGCGGGAAAAGGTAGTATCATTCTCAAAATGTATGAAAAAAAGAACTCAAGGGCTCAATGAGGCAAGAACAGTTGCTCTTAAGTGCTTTAACTGTGGCAAAAAAAACAAGATACCTTCATACACCTATGCAATCACAAATAAAATGAGTCTATCAAGCAAACTTAGACGTGTAGCGGGGTCTTTAAATTTAGGTGGGACACTCTGTTGTGTAAGTATGGGAATAGTGGACTATTTATATTCGTGGAGGATTGGATGGTGTAATACTCTCCTTGGCCTCTGGGTGGCGGGGTACCTGGAGGCTCAAGGTAGATTGGCCGTCACAGTGCTACCCTTTTTGTCCCTTTCCGGAGGTGGTACGGCGAGGGCGGGGAACCTGCCGTGGTGTCGATGGGAGGATATAAAAGGGGAAGACGCCCTAACCACGAGGTCTTCAGGAGGGAGTTCTTCACGCGCCCAGGCACCTTAGGCCTGGGTGCGGGCGGTTCCGGATTCCGGCCCAGGCGCCCTAGGCCTGACCGGAATGGAGTTGGAGTCCATCCCAGGCACCTTCAGCCTGGGGTGAGGTACTAAACTAGGAGGCCTGGGGTCCAGTGACTTCGACTGGGTCCCGCGAGGGTGGAGAAGTCCGAGGGTCCCTGAGGTGGATGGGGCCCATGTCTGAGGTGAGGAGGCCGGGGAGGTTACCCATTCGGAGAGTCTGGAGCAGCATCAACCCAGTGACGGATGGGCCTCTGGTAACTCCCTTGGAGGGACATCTTCCCCTGACAGGGGCCGCAGCGCAGCGAAGGTACTCCTATCTACGTTCTCTTGAGTCGCTGGTAGAGACTCTCAAGTTCTAAGTCCTTTCTAGCTAATGCTATAGTAACCGCTGGCGAGATCGCAGTGGTTTAGCTTATAACCAGGATAGTGCCTCGACCTGCTCAATCCCCGTATCAAAATGTTATCAAGTCGCAACCAGATGGCTACTGAAGCACTGTTTATTGTGAGATATACAATAAAACAAGAGTTGGACTGTGATCGGTGTGTGGAACTCTGGTTAATGGGAGCAAAGGGAAGTGTTGGCACAGCGGGACTTGATTCTAGACAAAAGCACATGGGCCCGAGGAAATATCTGGTACTGGCCTTCACCTCACCCACAGCTATGGGGAGGACATGGGCCGTAGCGCATCTCACTCTGTCGTGTGACATACCCCTAGACAAAGGAGATGGGGTGAAGTCGCTACACGTGGGGGCTCGTGAGTCTGGGATGTCATGTGTTTTGACTTTGGAAGAAAGAATGGCTGTGTCTGGACTTTGCTGCCCGGAGGAGTTCCGAGCAGGTCGGCCATGTGATTGGTCAAAGTGCATCCCTGCTCAAAGTCATGGAAATGACCCTAGGACGAGAAAGGCCCATGCAGAGGAGCGAGAAGAGGGAGGAGTCCAGCCGTGTGAAGTACTACATGTGGGGCTTTTATTGCACTGCGCCACGAGGCACCCCGTGACTGCACAGTGGGCGGAGCTTGAAGGAAGCCCGCGAAAACGTGCAAGTCATGGGAGGAGTCTGGCCATGTGGAGGAACTCACATGGAGACTTCGGCGCGTGGTCAGTGGGTGATGGAGCAGCAGATAGTCGGGATGGCCTCAAGCTCCTCGTGGATTCCGGTTCCCTACCCCACGAAAATGACTACGTTCGCTGCTCCCCTTACAGACACGGGGATAAGACTCAGGCCCCGAGGACAGTTGGCTTTGTACTCATGCAGAGACACGGAGGCCCTCGGCGTGATCTGTCCCGGATGCTCGGGACTGGTGGTCCACCTGAAGCCATTCGGGCGTTGCGAGGCATGCAAACAGTTCTTGTTCGAGGTGGAGCCATCCACAGTAAGGCCCCGGGCCCTTCGCCTCAACAGCCTCACAGGTACCGCTACTCTGGAAGGAGAGATCCAGGCCTTTGCGGAGGTTCCCGTACGCACTGACCAGGGCGACGTGACTGTCCAATCAGAGACTGAGAGAGAAAAATCCGAGGATGCTGCTTCGGTCACCACAGATTCTCTACTCCCACCTCCGAAGAGGAAAGTCGGCCTGGTGCAGGCCTCCTGTGGTCGTGGTCGAGTTTCACCGCGTCGCTTGCCTGGCCTGAATGGAACCGGTTGGAAGAGTCCTGGACATCCCAGTTCTACAAAAGGTTAAGGTGAGCCAGGGGCTGGGACTGTGGTGGTGGTTGGAGGTGTCGGGGGTCCACAGTCGGTGGAGCCCGCAAGGGAGGGTAGTACCACGTCTACCAGAGACTACCTTCCGGCTGAGATGTATGACACTTCCGACCTAGAGTCGCTGTCAGATTGTGGAGATGACGGTAAGATTGATGAACTGTTTCACCGGAAGGGCTGGGACAAACGCCCATTGCCTGTGTTACGTGTACCGCAGGATTCCCCTATGTCAATAGGAGATAGCACGCCCCGGGTACAAGCCCCGGAGTCTACGAGGAAGTCTAGTCCTCAAAATACCTTCCCACAATCTACAACATCGCCCGTCTTGGTGGCGGGGATGCAGCGCGCATCACTATGAGCACCGAGAGAAAAGCCATCAGAGGTAGTGAAAGTACCTCGGCACCCGGAGGACATTGTTCAACCCGGAGAAGGTGAGCGGGAAGCCATGCCTCCTTTGGCCAGATTGCAACGACTTTTCTCACAGAGAGTCGCCCGTGAGTATGGGTGGGAATATTCCTACTTGCCTCGGGACTTACTTTTTGAAGTTGAGGTCATACGCCAGAGATGGTATGACGAATTTGTTTGGGAAAAACTCAAAGTACCCCATGCACGAAGATATTTGTCCTGTTCGCCACCTGTGTCGAAAAAGTTTCGGGACTGCAGAGCAGACTGGATGTGGGGCCGCCATATCCACGCAGACAAGGTGCGCATCTGTAGGAAAGATGGAGAGGATGCTGACTATTCGTGTGACATACCCCTAGACAAAGGAGATGGGGTGAGGTCGCTACAGACGTATATAAAAAAAAGTATTTGAGATTCACAGTTCCATTGTCATTTCAAACATGCAAGGATATAGTAAAAGTCAATGTCACAACACAAAATTATAGGCTTAACATTTTTTTTAAAGAATTTAAAATGTTTTCATTCAAACAAGTACAAAACATTGTTCCCTGACCCTAACCCTCCTAGTTCCACCAGCCCTAAAATTATTGTACAATACAGAGTAACCATTACAAAATTGATATTCAATAAAAGTGCCTTGTGTACATCTCAGGATTTTGTTTAGGATGTGTCATATTTAACAGAAACATCTTAAAGGCTACTTTCACACTGCAGCGCTGGATGCGCTGGCGGTATAGCGGCGCTATTTTTAGCACGGCTATACTGTCGCTTTTCCCACGATTTGCGGGCGCTAGCGGGGTGATTTTAACCCCCGCTAGCGGCCGAAAAAGGGTTAAAAACGCTGCCTCTTTGCAGCGTTTTGCGGGCGTTTTGGAGGCGCTACCCCATTGACTTCAATGGGCAGGGGCGCTATAGGAGCGGTATTTTTATGCAGTGAATACATATTTTCACTACACTATTGAATAGGTCTGTGAGGTAAATCATAATTTTTTTTACACTTCAGATACCATAATTCATTGCCAACACTTTTCTTTTTTTACTTGTGTAGCGGGGTCCTTAATTTAGGGGAAGTGTTTGAGTGGTAGTTATGCTCAAACACCTAAATTGTTAGGACATTCTCAACCATTTTTGTCTGCAGGAAGAGTATCGGTGTACTGTTCCCTGTGGCATGCAGGTGGCGCTGCCATAGTGGGCCAGGGTTGAACTGCTGATACAGTGCTGTGCCTTGTGTTTCCCCTCTCGGCAACCATGCAGTGGGAGTGGTCAGCCTGCTGTGTATGCTGGGAGAGGATATAAAAGGGGCAGATGCTGCCTGCCGTGGGTTCGTCGTCGGGAGTCCTACTCCCAGGGAGTGTGTGTTCCTGTCCGCCCTGGGCACCTTTGGCCCAGGGGCGGAGGTTGTTGAATCAGTCCCAGGCACCTTTGGCCCTGGGGCTGCAACTGAAGGCCTTGGGCCCAGCACATTCGGCTGGGGCCCATCAAAGATCAAGGAATCCCAGGGTGCCGCCTTGCGAGGGAACCTGCATCTTAGACGAGGAGGCCGGGGGAGGACCATTCCGAGGGACTGGTGAGAAGTCACAGTGAAGGAAGGGGCCTGGTAACTCTCTGGAGGGATGTCTTCTCCTTACAAAGAGGCCAAGCTTTAGAGACCAAGTTCACCAGGTCTGTGGCAGAGACCAAGTTCACCAGGTCTGTGGCAGAGACCGTACGGTTAGTTCGAGTACCATTTTGGCTGCTAGTTCCTATCTAGGGAGACTATCCAAGTGGGCTAAGTCTGCTTGAGAAGCCAAGCAGTGAAGTGATTACGTTTGTGCCTGGACCTCTCCCACACCTTATGCTGTCCTGTTCTCTCTCCAACCTTTTTCTATCAGAGACTGTTGTATAAGAGAAATAAACTCTACGTTGGTGTGGACATTGAAGTCATTGGGGGTAATAGAGACTTGTCTCATTTGGACAATAGAGATAAGAACCATCTGGAGGGAATATCTGGCTGCATTGACCCATCACAACACAACTCAACCTCCTCACACAGGAGGGTACAGGCATGTAGAGCTGGGTGTGCCTTTTCCTCCTGCGAGGAGCAGAAATACAAGGAGGAGAGGGTGGTAAGCGCTACATGTGGGGGCTCAAGTCCGGGATTTCTGCAGCCAGGAAGAAGAAGAAACCCCCCCGGAGTTTGGTCTTTATTCCCCCTGTGAGGCTCCGTGGAGGTCGGCCATCTTTGAGAGAAAGTGACTGCGCCACGAGGAGAGCCCAAGTTCGTGGGCGTGTCAAAAGTAAGAAAGCCTGTGAACATTGCTGAAGATGGGAGGAGCCTCGCCATGTGATGAGTTGCACGTGGTGACTTTGGCGCAAAAGGGACAGTGCGCAATGAATCGGCAAGCGGATAACATGGCGTCTAATGCCTCATGGATTCCAGTTCCTTCTACCATGAATGTATCTTTGTTTGCTGCTTCTTTGATGGATACGGGGATCCGACTGAAGCCTCGGGGTCGCTTCCCACTCTACGTTCACAGAGATGCGGAGGCCCTTGGAGTGGTTTGTCCCAGATGCCAGGGACTGGTGGTGCACCTTCGGCCTTTTGGAAGATGTGAGAGATGCAAAGAATCTTTGTTCGAGGTAGAGCAACCCACAGAAAAGCCTCGAGCCTTCCGGCTGAATTGCCTTACGGGCGCCACTACTCTTGAGGAGGAAACCAGTGCTTCTACAGTCACCCCTACGCGCACTGTCGAGACTTCGGAGGAAGTCGTTGTCGAGAATGTTCCGGTAGCTGAGAAACCGGAGACGGAGAAACCGGAGGATGTTGCATCGGTTGTTACGGAGTCCTCGCTCCCACCGCCCAAGCGGAAGGTCGGCTACGTGAAAGCCTCCTGCGATCGTGGTCGAGCTGTACCCCTGCGTTTACCTGTATTGAATTGCCCAGTCGGAGGGACCTCCAGACGATCTGCGACAGCTACAGGTCGAGGTAAGCTGGGAAAGGGAGCAGAGAAAAGCGTCCAGAGTGTTGGGGATGCTTGGGTTCCAGACCCTAGAGAATTTGAACTTGCCAGAGATAGTGATTGCCCTGCTACAAGGAATTACATCCTAGCAGAGGACTGTGATACCTCGGACCTAGAATTGTCTTCCGATGTGGGAGAAGACGCTGAAATAGATGAACTATTCATTAAAAAGGGCTGGGACAGAATACCCCTATCCTCCGCCAGAAGTAGAAGGGACTCATCCAAGTCTTCTGGGGATGTTACACCCCGGGTGGAAGTTCGTATGTCAGAGGAAGGACCTGACTCCATGCCTGAGTCGTCCGGACCTGTGGTGCCCGTGCACATTACCACGGATGACTGTGTTTTGCTACATGCTGCGGTAATGGGTTCCAGGGCAGTGAAAGTGCCCAGGCATCCAGAAGCTATTGTTTTGCCAGGTGCGGGAGACCGTGCCACACTTCCACCACTCTTCAGGCTGCAGCGGCTGTTCAACCAAAAGGTGGCTGCTGATTACGGATGGGAGTACCCGTATGTCACCAGAGACCTGCTGTTCGAGGTGGAGGCCTACAGAGAGAGATGGTACGCGGATTTCCTGTGGAACCACTTGAAAGTCCAACACGCCCGCAGGTATCTCTCTTGTTCCGCGGCTGTTGCTGAGAGATATCGGAGGTGCAAGAAAGAATGGATGTTGGGTTGGCACATTCATGTGGATTGGGTAGTTGTGTGTCGGAAGGAGCGTGAGGATGCAGCTTTGATAAGACCCGGAAGCTTCTCATTCTACCCGAGCCAAAGATTTACTTGTGAGAGACTGAACACTGGTTTTTTTTTGTGTTTTTGTTCCGGAGTGTACTCTCTTGGAATTCAGGAACTTTGCCCTTGCCAATTGGGGCAGTCTACTCAGCTGGAGAGCAGGGGAGCTGTTGATTTTTTATTTTTCTCTCCGCTCACAGCATAACAAAGACAGAGACTTTGGGGTAGAAATAGTTCAGGGACACAGTCAAGTTCAAGAAGAAGAGGAAGATTTGCCTTCAAGAAAAATAATGTGTTTTTTTGGGGACAAGTGTCTTGACGTGGCACTTCCATTAGGTGGCGGTGTTGCTTAAGCTGAACTGCATTTAAAAGTGTTTTACTTTTTAGAAGGAAAGGATTTTTCCCTCTGGGAGAGTCTTTTCTCTTCTAATGTATATAGAAGGTTAGGATGTCTGATTTGTTGGTTATGTGTGTTTTTTTTCTGCCTCTGCGGGTGGATACCAAGCAGCCACTGAGAATGGGTGGGTTTATCTATTGCAGGAGGGGAGGGAAATGTGAATGATAAAAATGTGTTTGCTTTTAAATATGTGACATTTGAGAATGGGATGTACATATTTGTTTTCTACTACTCTTTCTTCATCCTTTCATTTAATTCCCTTTCCCCATGTTCAGGTTCCCGGCACAAACAAACATTTTTCCAAATTTGTTTTTTTTTGTACATAGTTTCTGGAATAGGTCTATGTTGACTCAGGCTTGAGAGGCATAGGTTTGCTCCAGACACTGGGGACAGTGTCTAGTTTAGTGGGGGGAATGTGTAGCGGGGTCCTCAATTTAGGGGAAGTGTTTGAGTGGTAGTTATGCTCAAACACCTAAATTGTTAGGACATTCTCAACCATTTTTGTCTGCAGGAAGAGTATCGGTGTACTGCTCCCTGTGGCCTGCAGGTGGCGCTGCCATAGTGGGCCAGGGTTGAACTGCTGATAGAGTGCTGTGCCTTGTGTGTCCCCTCTCAGCAACCATGCAGTGGGAGTGGTCGGCCTGCTGTGTATGCTGGGAGAGGATATTAAAGGGGCAGACGCTGCCTGCCGTGGGTTCGTCGTCGGGAGTCCTACTCCCAGGGAGTGTGTGTTCCTGTCCGCCCTGGGCACCTTTGGCCCAGGGGTGGAGGTCGGTGAATCAGTTCCAGGCACCTTTGGCCCTGGGGCTGCAACTGAAGGCCTTTGGCCTAGCACCTTCGGCTGGGGCCCATCAAGGATCGAGGAATCCCAGGGTGCCGCCTTGCGAGGGAACCCGCATCTTAGACAAGGAGGCCGGGGGAGGACCGTTCCGAGGGACTGGTGAGAAGTCACAGTGAAGGAAAGGGCCCGGTAACTCTCTGGAGGGATGTCTTCTCCTTACAAAGAGGCCAAGCTTTAGAGACCAAGTTCACCAGGTCTGTGGCAGAGACCAAGTTCACCAGGTCTGTGGCAGAGACTGTACGGTTAGGTCGAGTACCATTTTGGCTGCTAGTTCCTATCTAGGGAGACTATCCAAGTGGGCTAAGTCTGCTTGAGAAGCCAAGCAGTGAAGTGTATTACGTTTGTGCCTGGACCTCTCCCACACCTTATGCTGTCCTGTTCTCTCTCCAACCTTTTTCTATCAGAGACTGTCGTATAAGAGAAATAAACTCTACGTTGGAGTTACAGCTGGTGTGGACATTGAAGTCATTGGGGGTAATAGAGACTTGTCTCATTTGGACAATAGAGATAAGAACCATCTGGAGGGAATATCTGGCTGCAGAGACCCATCACAACACCGCTCAACCTCCTCACACAGGAGGGTACAGGCATGTAGAGCTTGGTGTGCCTTTTCCTCCTGCGAGGAGCAGAAATACAAGGAGGAGAGGGTGGTAAGCACTACACTTGAAAACAATGTCCTTTAATGTTTTTATTTTTATGTACTGTACACAAAATAACTGTTTAACTCAGATGAACCAAACATATTCCAAATCCTAGAACCAATACAGCATGATTGCACTAAAATGCACCTAAATCTCAATAATAAAGCACAGAGTAGATGGCAATCCCATATGCAGCAATCCTATTGCTGCCTGCCCAAGTCCTTGAAAATATCAGACTCAGATTATACTGATGAATTTACAAGTACAGTGGAATTTATGTAATCCCTAAAGGGTACATTAAAAAGTTTTCAGTTTTACTGAATAAGTGGAAAACCACACCATTCTTTTGAGCAGCAAATAACGATGCCCGACATGATAAGTGCTGCTTGAAAGAGTTTTTCACCAGAAAGTAAAAAATTAATTGGCGCGTTGATGTGAACATGCTTAACCTAGCACAGCACAGTCTAGTATTAGAAACCACTAAAAGTGTGGCCTTGCTATTTTTGAAGTGAGAAAGTCTTCTAATGATTACTCGATTATAGTTGAGGGCTAATGTTTGGGAATTGTAGAAAAAAAAAATGAAATCTCTACTTTGGTTGCAAAGGAAGTTGTAGCTGAAACTCATCCAGATCATTTTTGCTGACAAACTCCAAACGACAGTTTATTGCCTGATCGTTCAGTTTCTCAATAAATACTGCTATTCTTATAATTTACTGTGGTGCAAACATTATGCTAAAGCATAATAACAAGAAACACAATAAGAAATAGGACACACTCAGGCCCCTTTCACACTGGGGCATCTGGGGCATCGGCGGTAAAGCGTTGCTATTTTCAGCGGCGCTTTAACGTTGTATTTGCAGGGGTATTCGGCCGCTAGCGGGGCGCTTTTAACCCCCGCTAGCGGCCGAGAAAGGGTTAAAACCACCGAAAAGCGCTGCTGCAGCAGCGCTTTGCCGGCGGTATAGCCGCGGTGCCCATTGATTTCAATACACACCGCTCCTTCACTGCTCCAAAGATGCTGCTAGCAGGACTTTTTTTACCGTCCTGCTAGCTTCAGAAAGACCTGGAATTAGCAGGTACAATTGTTTCAAAGAAAACAATAAGTAATGCACGCAACCGCCATGCACGCTTACCACGCAGGACTTCATTTCTGAAGAAGAAGCATGTTGAAGCTCTTTTAAAGTTTTGCTGCACAACATTTAGACAAGCTTGTGAAATATTGGGAGAATATAGTCTGAGCAGATGAGACCAAAAATGTAACTCTTTGGATGCCAAATTACACACCATGTTTGGAGGTCAAATGGCACTGCACATCACCTCAAAAACACCATACCAACAGTGAAGTTTGGTGGGAACATCATGGTGTGGGGCTGTTTTACAACATATGGTACTGGCAAACTTCATATCATTGAAGGAAGGATGAATAGAAAAATACATTCTTGCTAAAAATCTGCTGTCATCTACCAGGATGATGAAGATGAAACCAGGATGGATGTTTCAGCAAGAAAATGATCCCAAACACAAAGCCAAGGAAACTCTCAATTGGTTTCAAAGAAAGAAAATAAAGCTGCTAGAATGGCCCAGCCAATCACTTGACTTTAATCCAATAGAAAATCTATGGAAAGAACTAAAGAGAAGAGGCACACGGAACATTGAAGATTTGAAGACTGTCTGGAAGAATGGGCCAAAATCACGCCTGAGCAATGCATGCGACTAGTTTCTCCATACAGGAGGCATCCTGAAGCTGTCATTACCAACAAAGGATTTTGTATGAAATATTAAATACATTTCAGTTAGCGTGTTCAATACTTTTTCCGTGTGTCATTCCATTTTATTACACATAACTTAATTTCTGAAATTACCATACTTGTTTTGATTTCTTTGTACCACATATGGTGTCTATAGCACCTTTAGAAATATATTTATCTAGAAAAATGGTGACGTGTTCAAAACTTATTTTACCCTCTATAGATAGATAGATAATTTTAGAATGTATATTTTTTTCTTCATGGAATGATGGCTTAGATTTAAGTGCAATGAAATGAGAAAAAGTAGGAAAGACACATAATTAGATTTGTGTAGCTTTAAATTCTTATCTATTTGCTAAGGCCAGGCACAGCTGTTTTATTTGTTGTGTATAGAGAAAACTATGCAGCATGCTTCAGACAAAGCAACTTTCCAGGTAAAGTGCACTTTCAAAAGTGGATTTTCCTTTAGTAAATCAACCCCATTATCTCCCTAGGTATTGGGGCCTCCAATAAGATCCTTAGCATCACCAAAGGGTCATACACTATATTCACCTTCTGTAATTACTTGCTTCAGATTGTCTTCTTACCTCCTAACTTCTAGATCCTTTCCTATATGCACCTTCTGTACTTGGAGACAAATCAGATTTATTTAACATTCCACCACTTGCACACGTTTGGAGAAAGCTACAAGCTGGTTCACATTTTTCAAGTTACATAGTTAGTCAGGTTGATAAAAAGACACAAGTCCATCTAGTTCTACAGACAGAAAAAACAAACAAATAGAAAACCTCCATATACACCATCCTATAGCCCCAGTTGATCCAGAGGAAGTAAAAAAAAACTCCAATAAAGCCAGATCCAATTTGCTCCAGTGGGGAAACAAAATTTCTTCCTGATCCCCCAAAAGGCAATCAGATATTCTCTAGATAAACTACCCCTGGTGTTATTATCTATAAATGTTAGTATCCAGTTATAGTTTGTGCATTTAGGAATGCATCCAGCTCTTTATTAAAAAAAAATTCTACTGAGCTGGTCAGAACTAGTTCTTGATTGAGTTTATTCCACATTTTCACAGCTCTTAGTGTGACAAAGCCTTTCCATACGTGGAGATTAAATCTCTTTTCCTCCAGTCCTAAAAAGTGCCCTCTCGTCCTTCGTAATGACCTAAAAGTGAATACCTCAACACCAAGTTTACTATATGGACGACATGTGTATCTTACATCATGATAATATCGTGATCATATCCCCCCCCCCTTAATTGCCTCTTATCACATTCAGTTCAGCTAATCTCTCCTCATAGCTGAGCTCCTCCATGCCTCTTATCAGTTTTGTTGCCCTTCTCTGCACTTTCTCCAGTTCTTGATGCCCTTTTTGTGAACAGGTGCCAAATCTGAACTGCGTATTACAGTATTCCAGATGAGGTTTTACCAATGATTTGTACAGGGGCAAAATTACGTGTCTCTCTCTGGAGTTTAAGGTAAAACTTGCAGTGCCAGTTGCAGTGAAGGGAGCAGGCCCCTATGAACCATTCAGGGTTGTAGAAACATCATCAGAGAAAGAAAGGGGAACCGCTCACTGACCTAGTGCATGAATACGTGAATGAGTGTGGCCTCAGCCACACCTATGTGACCAAGCCCCGGTGTGCGGGGCAAAACATGTCATGGCCACATGGCGTGGCTGTAGCGGCACTGGCGGAGGCCACACTCATTCACATATTCATGTACTGGGTCGGTGAGCGGTGCTCCTTCCTTTCTCTGATGAACTCTCTGGAGTTTATATGTCTTTTTGTACAAGAAAGTATTTTGCTTGCTTTAGAACATCCAGATTCTTTTTAACCATTGACTCACCCAGCTGATCTCCTCCTAGAATGTATGACGTGCAGAGGCGTAACTAGAAACTTCAGGGCCCCGGTGCAAGAAATTATGAAGGCCCCCCCCCGGAAAAGCATGATTTTGATACTTTTTTTTAGAGGGTGTGTGGCAACGGCGGTAGTCGAGGGGGGGGGTGGCAGCACTGGTACTTGAGGGGGGTAGCAGTGGTGATGTTGAAGGAGGTGGCAGCGGTGATACTTGAGGGAGGGTGGCAACGGTGATGTGGAGGGGGTGGCAGTGGTGATACTTGAGGGGGGTGGCAACGGTGATGTTGAGGGTGTGGCAGCAGTGATACTTGAGGGGGTGGCAACGGTGATGTTGAGGGTGTGGCAGCGGTGATACTTGAGGGGGGGTTTCAACGGTGATGTTGAGGGGGTGGCAGCAGTGATACTTGAAGGGGAGGAGTAGCAGAGGAGGTACTTGAGGTGGGTGGCAAGCGGTGGTACTTGGGGGGGTGGCAGCGGTGGTACTTGGGGGGGTGGTAGCGGTATTACTTGAGGGGGGTGGTAGCGGTGGCAGTGGTGGTGCCATCCTCTCCCACCACCATCTGTGCCTCTTACTGATCATATTCCCCCCACCTCTGTTGTAGAAGTAATGAAGGGGATATAAATGAGATCAGTGGTGGGGGGATAGGATCAATAAGAGGCACAGGTGGTGGAGGTTCTGGAGAGTGGTGTTTCCCTCGAGAAGGTTTACGAGGTCAGCTAGCCCACATCCCTAAGCAATATAGAACAAATGGGACTTTAAATTGGGTTGCTGTTGAACCTCATTAATAGGTATAATTCAAAAAGTATTGTAAATATTTTATTGAAAAAGACAAAAACTATCACAATTATACAAAAGCTATCAAAAGAAGCAGGATGCACAGATGACAATATGTAATTCAATTGTACACAATACAGTAACCAACTCTATCGAAATAGATATGACAATAGCAGAGCCAACGTTTCAAGGTTATTAAGGGTAAACCTCTTCTTCAGGGGTGACTAGTTACGTTGAGACAGAATTACATCACATATATATTATGTACATATTTGCAGACATCTATGGCATCCAATTAAAAAGCTGATCAACTGCGCCCTTGCAAGAGACAAAGAGTGCCAGTAGCAAGCCACAAATATTGGGAAACCACTGCATGGTCTGAACCATAACAGATACTGGTCTAAGTACTGAGGGGAGTTTCTGACCATTCTCCATATGAAATCCAGACGTAATGCTTAACCATCTCTATGTGGCCATACTCTGGGCAGTGCGACTAATTTAGGGATTTGAGTGGCATGTGACCCGTCCAACTGAACAGGCCCTGCTCTCTCTATGGGGTATGTCGGACGTGTTGAAACGCCCTTTGTAGAACTGCAGGAAAGGTGTGGGACACGCTCCATCTTCCAGGCGCTATATTCTTTTTCTCGGCTCTCTTTGTCTTTTGCAAGGGCGTCACCATGCCTTCTCCCGCCAGGATGCCTTGCCTCATGGGTAGACGCTGGTACAGGTACTCCACGCAGCCGCAGAAGGGAAAGCTCCTCCCCCGCCTCTCTCATTTGATGTTAGCAGATCTGCTGACTTAATTTTTTAGTGTCCGCCACCCAGGGCCGGCGCTACCAGTAGGCGGACTAGGCGACCGCCTAGGGTGGCACTGCCGCCTAGGGCGCCCGGCCGCTGATTATTTTACTCTCGCACAGTCCTCCACAGAGCTCCACCTGTGCCCTGACATGTCATGCAGCGCCCCCCCCAGCGCGGCTCGCTCAAGTTCTCTGCTGCTCTGGACAGTGTCACATGACATATGAGAGCCGGGACAAGGAGCCGCCGACCGGAAGTGTTCATGATCAATGAAACCGGCTCGGCTGGGGCAGGTGAGATGGAAGCCCTGCATACGGGCTTGCTGCGATATCCGCTCCTCCTCCTCCTGGTCTTTCGGGAATATGTTGTGAGAGGACAGGCAGCAGCGCCGCTCTCATGGAGTAAAGTCATCCCCCACCGCTGGCTCAGGTATGGAAGCACAGGCAGCACGCTCAGTGCTGCAGTCTGCAGTCAGTCACATAAACATTTTTTAATCTGCTGTCAAGTTTATAGTGCATTGCACTGTGTACAGAGGGGGAAACAGATATATGTGTTTTGGGAGGGGACAGACGTGCAGGGCCCAGGGGTACCATACAGATATGTGTGTGGGAGAGGGTACAGAGGGGGAACAGATATATATGGGGGGGAACAGATGTGCACGGGGGTACAGACAGAGGGGGAACAGATATATGTGGGGGGGACAGATATATATGGGGGGGACAGATGTGCAGGGGGGTACAGAGGGGGAACAGATATATGTGGGGGGGCAGATATATATGGGGGGAAGATGTGCAGGGGGGTACAGAGGGGGAACAGATGCGTGGGGGGGACAGAGGGGGAACAGATGTGTGTGTGTGTGGGAAGTGGGGGGGGGGCAGATGCGTGGGGGGGGACAGAGGGGGAACAGATGATATGTGTGTGTGTGGGGGGGGACAGATGCACAGGGTAGTACAGAGGGGGAACAGATGTGTGTGTGGGGGGAGTGGGGGGGCAGATGCACAGGGGGATACAGAGGGGAAACAGATGTGTGTGGGGAGTGGGGGGGGGGCAGATGGGCAGGGGGGTACAGAGGGGGAACAGATGTGTGTGTGTGTGTGTGGAATGGGGGGCAGATGTGCAGGGGGGTACAGAGGGGGAACAGATGTGTGTGTGGGGAGTGGGGGGGCAGATGTGCAGGGGGGTACAGAGGGGGAACAGATGTGTGTGTGTGTGTGGAGTGGGGGGGCAGATGTGCAGGGGGGTACAGAGGGGGAACAGATGTGTCTGTGGGGAGTGGGGGGGCAGATGTGCAGGGGGGTACAGAGGGGGAACAGATGTGTGTGTGTGTGTGTGTGTGTGGGGAGTGGGGGGGGGCAGATGCACAGGGGGTTACAGAGGGGGAACAGATGTGTGTGTGGGGGGGGAGTGGGGGGCAGATGTGCAGGGGGGTACAGAGGGGGAACAGATGTATGTGTGTGGGGAGTGGGGGGCAGATGTGCAGGGGGGTACAGAGGGGGAACAGATGTGTGTGTGTGTGGGGAGTGGGGGGGGAAGATGTGCAGGGGGGTAAAGAGGGGGAACAGGTGTGTGTGTGTGGAGTGGGGGGCAGATGTGCAGGGGGGTACAGAGGGGGAACAGATGTGTGTGGGGAGTGGGGGGGCAGATGCACAGGGGAGTACAGAGGGGGAACAGATGTGTGGGGAGTGGGGGGGGCAGATGTGCAGGGGGGTACAGAGGGGGAACAGATGTGTTTGTGGGGAGTGGGGGGGCAGATGTGCAGGGGGTACAGAGGGGGAACAGATGTGTGTGTGTGGGGAGTGGGGACAGATGTGTGTGTGTGGGGAGTGGGGGGGCAGATGTGCAGGGGAGTACAGAGGGGGAATAGATGTGTGTGTGTGTGTGGGGGGGGGAGTGGGGGGGCAGATGCACAGGGGGTACAGAGGGGGAACAGATGTGTGTGTGTGGGGAGTGGGGGGGCAGATGTGCAGGGGGTTACAGAGGGGGAACAGATGTGTGTGTGGGGAGTGAGGGGGGGCAGATGTGCAGGGGGTACAGAGGGGGAACAGATGTGTGTGTGGAGTGGGGGGGCAGATGTGCAGGGGGTACAGAGGAGGAAGAGATGTGTGTATGGGGAGTGGGGGCGCAGATTGCAGGGGGGTACAGAGGGGGAACAGATATGTGTGTGTGTGGGGGGCAGATGCACAGGGGGGTACAGAGGGGGAACAGATGTGTGTGTGTGTGGGGAGTGGGGGGGCAGATGTGCAGGGGGGTACAGAGGGGGAACAGATGTGTGTGTGTGTGGGGAGTGGGGGGGCAGATGTGCAGGGGGGTACAGAGGGGGAACAGATGTGTGTGTGTGGGGAGTGGGGGGGCAGATGTGCAGGGGGGTACAGAGGGGGAACAGATGTGTGTGTGTGTGTGGGGAGTGGGGGGGGCAGATGCACAGGGGGTTACAGAGGGGGAACAGATGTGTGTGTGGGGGGGGGGAGTGGGGGGCAGATGTGCAGGGGGTACAGAGGGGGAACAGATGTATCTGTGTGGGGAGTGGGGGGCAGATGTGCAGGGGGGTACAGAGGGGGAACAGATGTGTGTGTGTGTGGGGAGTGGGGGGGGCAGATGTGCAGGGGGGTACAGAGGGGGAACAGGTGTGTGTGTGTGGAGTGGGGGGCAGATGTGCAGGGGGTACAGAGGGGGAACAGATGTGTGTGTGGGGAGTGGGGGGGCAGATGCACAGGGGAGTACAGAGGGGGAACAGATGTGTGGGGAGTGGGGGGGGCAGATGTGCAGGGGGGTACAGAGGGGGAACAGATGTGTGTGTGTGGGGAGTGGGGGGGAAGATGTGCAGGGGGTACAGAGGGGGAACAGATGTGTTTGTGGGGAGTGGGGGGGCAGATGTGCAGGGGGTACAGAGGGGGAACAGATGTGTGTGTGTGGGGAGTGGGGGGGCAGATGTGTGTGTGTGGGGAGTGGGGGGGCAGATGTGCAGGGGGTACAGAGGGGGAATAGATGTGTGTGTGTGTGTGTGTGGGGAGTGGGGGGGCAGATGCACAGGGGGGTACAGAGGGGGAACAGATGTGTGTGTGGGGGGAGTGGGGGGGCAGATGTGCAGGGGGGTACAGAGGGGGAACAGATGTGTGTGTGGGGAGTGAGGGGGGGCAGATGTGCAGGGGGTACAGAGGGGGAACAGATGTGTGTGGGGAGTGGGGGGGCAGATGTGCAGGGGGTACAGAGGGGGAACAGATGTGTGTATGGGGAGTGGGGGCGCAGATTGATGGGGGGTACAGAGGGGGAACAGATATGTGTGTGTGTGGGGGGGCAGATGCACAGGGGGGTACAGAGGGGGAACAGATGTGTGTGTGTGGGGAGTGGGGGGGCAGATGTGCAGGGGGGTACAGAGGGGGAACAGATGTGTGTGTGTGTGGGGAGTGGGGGGGCAGATGTGCAGGGGGTACAGAGGGGGAACAGATGTGTGTGTGTGGGGAGTGGGGGGGGCAGATGTGCAGGGGGGTACAGAGGGGGAACAGGTGTGTGTGTGTGGAGTGGGGGGGGGTAGATGTGCAGGGGGTACAGAGGGGGAATATATGTGTGTGTGTGGGGAGTGGGGGGGGGCAGATGCACAGGGGGGTACAGAGGGGGAACAGATGTGTGTGTGTGTGGGGAGTGGGGGGGCAGATGTGCAGGGGGGTACAGAGTGGGAACAGATGTGTGTGTGTGGGGAGTGGGGGGGGCAGATGTGCAGGGGGGTACAGAGGGGGAACAGATGTGTGTGTGTGTGTGTGGGGAGTGGGGGGGCAGATGTGCAGGGGGGTACAGAGGGGGAACAGATGTGTGTGTGTGGGGAGTGGGGGGGGTACAGAGGGGGGGCAGATGTGTGTGTGTGGGGAGTGGGGGGGGGCAGATGTGCAGGGGGGTACAGAGGGGGAATAGATGTGTGTGTGTGTGTGTGTGTGTGTGTGTGTGTGGGGAGTGGGGGGGTACAGAGGGGGAACAGATGTGTGTGTGTGTGTGTGTGGGGAGTGGGGGGGGCAGATGTGCAGGGGGTACAGAGGGGGAACAGATGTGTGTGTGGGGAGTGGGGGGGCAGATGTGCAGGGGGGTACAGAGGGGGAACAGATGTGTGTGTGGGGAGTGGGGGGGGAGATGTGCAGGGGGGGTACAAAGGGGAACAGATGTGTGTGTGTGGGGAGTGGGGGGGGGCAGATATGCAGGGGGTTACAGAGGGGGAACGGATATGCGTGTGTGTGGGGGGGGACAGATGCCCAGGGGGGGTACAGAGGGGGAACAGAAGTTGCAGGGGGGGTACAGAGGGGGAACAGAAGCGCAGGCAGTACAGAGGGGGAATAGATATGTGTGTGGGGGGTGCAGAGGGGAACAGAGGTGCAGAGGGTAACAGGCATTTAGGGTGATACAGTGATGGGGTGATCTGAGAAGGTAGGAAGGTGGAAGAATTGGGGTGATCTGAGAACCTGAAAGAACAGGAATTGGGGTGATCTGAGGTGTAAAGGTTCAAGTTCACCTTTGTAAAAAAATAAATAAATGCAGATCTTTTTGCAGGTACAAAAATGCATTTATTATTATTTTTACTAGGAGCCTGTAAAACATTGTCAGTGTATCTGTCTGCTCTTACAGACAGGCTAACTGTGTAACTGCCTGTCTGTAAGAGCAGACAGATACACTGACAATGTTTTACAGGCTCCTAGTAAAAATAATTTTGTGCAGGGGGGTACAGAGGGGGAACAGATGTGTGTGTGTGTGGGGAGTGGGGGGGAAGATGTGCAGGGGGTACAGAGGGGGAACATTGTCAGTGTATCTGTCTGCTCTTACAGACAGGCAGTTACACAGTTAGCCTGTCTGTATACTGCCCTAGCCTGTGGACCACGGCTGGCACGAGGAAGCGAGCTGGTGCCATCCACTATTTGTCTTCAGGCCGGGTCCAGAGGCACAGTTGCAGACCTGTGGACCACGGCTGAAGAAAAAGGTGAAGAGGCACAGCAAAAATCTCAGTTAGGGGCGGGGCCAATTGGGGGGGCGCAAAATTAGGTTTCGCCTAGGGTGTCAAAAATCCTTGCACCAGCCCTGCCGCCACCCTACATTCACTATGTCTCTGGATAGGCGGGGGCGGTCCACAGTCTCAGCGCTGCCTCTGCCTTCTCCGTCTCCCCTTTGCAGGCGAAAGCCCCCCTCTTCGCGGTGGACGAACAGCAGCCAGAGTGGACTGTGGACACACACTCACACAGTGACAGGACAGTCAGCCGGTCAGGTGGGCCCCTCACACTGGCGGGCCCCTCACAGGGGCGGCGCTCGGGCCCCTCACACTGGCGAATAGGCGGGTGGCGGGCCCCCTGAATTGGCAGAACTACAGGGCCCAGTCGCAAGTGCGACTGTTACGACCCTGATAATTCTGCCACTGACTCGTGCATGTTTTTAGCCCCCAAGTGCATAATTTTACATTTATCAACATTAGACTTTATTTGCCAAACAGTTGCCCAATTAATTGTGCATTAAAGTCTGCTGGTAAGTTGGAGACATCCTGTAAGGACTTTATTCCACGGCATAGCTTTGTGTCATTTGCAATCACTGAATAATACCAAACTCTAAATCATTTATAAATAAGTTAGAAAGTAAGGGTCCCAATACTGAATCATGGGGTACACCACTAATAACCCTAGACCATTCTGCGTATGAATCATTAACCACTACTCTTTAAATATGGTCTTTTAGCCAGTTTTCTATCCATTCACAAACTGATTTTCCAAGTCTGTAGACTTTACCTTACACATTAGCCTTGTGGGGGGAACTGTGTCAAATGTTTTTGCAAAGTTCAAGTATACTATGTCCACAGCCACTCCTTTGTCTATGTTTTTTTTATTCTTCATTAAAAGACATCAGATTTTTTTGACAAATCCGGTTCTTCGTGAATCAATGGTTGGTGACTATTGCTTAACCACTTCCCACCCGCCGTATGCAGAATGACGGCCAGAAAGTGGTTCAGTTATCCTGACTGGGCGTCATATGACGTTCAGCAGGATTACAAGCTAGTGCGCTCCCGCGGGGCGCATGGCGATCAGTGGTGTGGTGTGTCAGTCTGTCATCACATGGATTGCAGCTATTCCCATACATAATACACAAAGAATCACTGTCCCTGTCCCATGAACATATGTCACAGTGTCACCATGAACATCAGTACCAGTGCACAAAACATCTGTCACAGTGTCCCCATGAACATCTGTCACAGTGCATGAAACATCTGTCACAGTGCCCCATCACCAAAAAAATGTGTATATCTGCCAAAAAAAGTGTATATATATATATATATATATATATATAAGTATATATATAAAAAAGAACTTTACCAGCCATTCTATTCGGTGAGTCAGTTTGGTACGACTGGCGGAGGATCACATTGGGTGTTATTATCACATCTGATCTGCATACAAGATATCACCGAGTGTCACTGTAATGGCACCCCAAGTATGAAAGGGGTTAACGCCGTTTAGGATATTCCCTCTCTGGGCACACATCCACTGCCGATCCTCCACAGTCAGGCGACCGCTTCCCATAGGATTAATTCTTCCAAACATACGAGATAAACACTCTGTATGAAGTTTCCAACTGGACTGACAATCTTTAATGAGAGCAGGCTCTTTTTATACACCAAAATAATACTGCATTAATCTAAATGAACAATGGTCCAACTCCACCCACAACATCACACAATGGTTACATAACGAGCTCCCAATACACATATTCTGACATCTCTTAGCTAATCCCTTTACATCTTAAATGACTATGCATGACCTTTATATTCATCAGACTGTCTGTCTGCTTTACAATACACACAAGTACAGAGTTAATTATCACTATTCACAATGAAAGGATCTGTAGCATAGTTGAGATTCATTAACATTACACAAGCAGACAGGTGACACATCAGCATCTCTTAATTAACTTGTTGAGTTCAGAATCAAACAACCAGTACATTTTGTGGATTAATATTACTATCCCAATTTAAAGCAATCCAAGACATTCTTAATGTCCATTATTTCCTGGCTCACCCTGTGCCCAAAGTGACCCCTGTCACAGTCACCATTTATTTATATGTTTTCACTTTCATGAAAATTTCATTTTTATGTGTATTTATTTGAGCATTTTCCATATATCTTTATATATATATATATATATATATATATACAGTATTTATATATATATATATACATTTTTTTGGATCACTAACAAGATGGACTTTGTTATTCTGTTCTCCTTATTGCACTTATTATAGATTATATGACACACTGAGTATATTTTGTGAGCACTTTTTTGATACATATAATGTATCCCTTTGCGGGATTTTGGTGATTTTCATCATAGATGTTTTTTGATTAATCCTTTCACAGTTTGTGAACATATTCACATTTGTATCTTATCACATAGGTGAGGATCAGCGTTTCCTTCCTTTTGTTTTTTTAAAATAGTGTATAAGTGCACAAAAACATCTGTCAGTGTACCAGTGTCCAACCAATAAATAAATAGAAAAATGTAAAGCGCCCCCCTCCGCATGCAAAGACAAACGCACACATTGGTCCCGTACGCATACTTAAACAGCGGTCGCACCACACATGTGAGGTAATGCCACGAACGTCAGAGCGAGATCAATAATTCTAGTATCAGACATCCTGTGTACCTCTAAACTGCTAACCATTAAAGGCTTACAGTCATCTATGGAGATTTTTAAATACAGAAGTTTGACGCCATTTCACAAGCGTGCGCAATATTAAAGCGTAATATGTTTGGTATCTATTTACCCAGCGTGACACCATATTTTATATTTTACCAAGAATGTGGGTTTTATATTATCTCTGTGTGCATTGAAATTTATTAAAATGTATTTATGCGTTAGTGTGTAAAATTGCGTTTGAATAAGTGCTACGAAAATACCGTGTGACATAAAAATTTACCAAACCCACCATTTTATTCTCTGCTACAAAAATATATGATGTTTGGGGGTTCTAAGTAATTTTCTACCAAAAATACAGATTTTTACTTGTAAACAAAAAGTGTCGGAATAAGGCCTAGTCTTAAGCCTCGTACACACGACCGAGTTTCTCGGCAAGAACCAGCAAGAAACTTGCTGGCAGAGCTTTCTTGCCGAGTAACTCGGTCGTGTGTACGCGGCTATCAGGTTTCTCGTCAAGAAAACCGACAAGAATCTCGACGAGAAAAATAGAGAACCTGCTCTCTATTTTCTCGTCGAGATTCTTGTCAGCATGTTTCTCGACGAGAAAAGTGTGTGTGTGTACACTTACCTTTCGCCGTGGAAACCCGCGCATGCTCAAAATTACTTTGACGCATGCGCGGTAGCTTCCTAGGCATAGGTAGGGTGTAGCAAGATGGCGGCGACGGCATCGAATGTGACGAGCGCACGCTCGTAGTAGTCGATGACGTCACCGCGTTCGCTCTATTCAAAGAACCGCGGGTTCTTTGAATGGAGCGTCTGTACACTCGGCCGGGACAAGTTTCTTGTCCAAGAATCTCATCAAGAAAAACAACGTGTTTTTTCTTGACGAGATTCTCGGTCGTGTGTACGAGGCTTCAAAGTAGATAATGGCTGAAGGTACTCAGGACGAGTAGCAGAATGTGTTTTGGGGTGTAGTTGCAAACATGCCTATGCCATGTGTGAGAAATAACTTGTTAATATGACATTTTTGTGAAAAACAAAAAAATAAATTTCTTAATTTTCCAAAGAATTGTGGGAAGAAATTATAACTTCAAAAAACTTGCCATGCCTCTAAATACCTTGGACAGTCTACTTTCCAAAATAGGGTAATTTGGGGAATATTTATACTGTCTTGGCAAGAAATGAGATATGCCGTCAGTACATCAGATGTGATTAATTTTCAATAAATGGTACCATAGCTTGTAGACTCTATAACTTTCACACTGTCACATACCTGGTCAGTGAGCCTGATGTGTAGAGGAAGGTCTCTCGTACAGAACTAGCTCGGGGGACACTGGTAGTGAGACAGCAGCCACAGAAGAGGTATGAGTGCCTGTAATCAGTCCAGTAGTCTGCATGGCAGAAGTCAGCGGGTAGAAGTGGCAGCGGAGCAGACTGGTGGTTGATAAGCTGGCACGATGCTTGGCTGGAGGCAGACTGTAGTAAGCAGCTGGAAGCAGGAATCAGATGGAAGCTTGTTGGACTGGAAGCTGTATCAGGCTGGATGAGCAAGGTGCAGGGTCAGACAAGTTGGGTTGGTAATGGCCGCGCAGATCAGGCATAGACGGCAGACAGCAGGATGTTCAGGTAACAAGCCAAGTCAGCACAAGGAGATCAATTATGCAGAAACAGAAGGCAGGAGCAGAATCCAAAGACAAGCTGAGGTCGGGGCAGGGCGCGTTTGCCCATGAATATGTGCATCTGCCTGGGCATTTGCTGGTCTGCGCATGTGCATATGTGTGCGCTGAGAGATACCATCAGCACAACGGACATGCCTTGCCTGACACACGCAGACCATATGGATCTACATATGTTTCGTTCCACCCCCGAAACTTCTTCTTGAAGAAACATATGTAGATCATTTTGGAGCAGCACCCCTTACACCCCCTGATGTACTGCATCCTGCATTGCCTGTTGACATAATACCACTTACCTGACGGACTTACCAGAGGCTTTTGGTGTGCTGTGCTACAGGATCATCCCACTTCACTACAGCCTGCTGCTCTGCACCTATCCTGTGCTCTATAGGATGTCAGCAGCTGGGATTATCTACAGGAGATATTGAACACCTGTACTATTCACACAGGACACCTAAAGAGGGATATTGTTATGGCAGCATCTAGCTACCATAACACTGATAACTTCTTCTTCAGCTGGCGGTCCGCTTCAAGACAAAAGTGGTCTCAGCGGTGTATTCGCTGCGAGATAACTTTTGTCGGTGACGGGAGAGGGGCCACCCCCCATCCCGCCGCGCTCCGGTGCCCTCTGCTGCTTACCGGAGCCGTCGTTAGCGGCGGAGGCGATCAGGTACTCTTCCGTGTGTGGTATGGAGCTGAGTGAGGATAAGATGGCTCCACCCAGCTCCATGCCAATGCAGGGCGGTAGCGATGTCAAAATTTCACTTCCACCCATAGCATAACAACTTTTTTATTTTTATAGAATTTTAGTGTAAATATGAGATCTGAGGTCTTTTTTGACCCCAGATCTCATATTTAAGAGGTCCTGTCATGCTTTTTTTCTATTACAAGGAATGTTTTAAATGAATAAAAGTGACACCTTTTTTTTGTTTTAAAAGGACAGTGTAAAAATAAAAAGTAAAACAAATGATAACAATTCTTTTTTTTAAACGCGCCCCGTCCCACCGAGCTCGCGTACAGAAGCGAACGCATACGTGAGTAGTGCCCGCATATGAAAACGGTGTTCAAACCACACATGTGAGATATCCCCGTGATCGTTAGAGAGAGAGCAATAATTCTAGCCCTAGACCTCCTCTGTAACTCAAAACATGCTACCTGTAGAATTTTTTAAACATTGCATATGGAGATTTTTAAGGGTAAAAGTTGTTCGCCATTCCACGAGTGAGCGCAACTTTGAAGCCTGACATGTTGGGTATCAATTTACTCGGCGTAATATCATCTTTCAAAATATAAAAAAAAATTGAGCTAACTTTACTGATGTCTTATTTTTTCATTCAAAAAAGTGTATTTTTCCAAGAAAAGTGCGCTTGTAAAAATGCGGCGCAAATACGGTGCGACAGAAAGTATTGCAACCATTTTATTCTCCAGGGTGTTAGGAAAAAAAATAATGTTTAGGGGTTCTAAGCAATTTTCTAGCAAAAAAAAAAAAGATTTTACCTTGTAAACAATAGGCTCTGGGCTGAAGTGGTTAAAGTCCGAATCTCTAGTTGTTCTCTTTCTGTCCTCAAAATTACGGATGTGGCAATGGAGTGATTTCAATATTTATGAATATACAATCTTCTTTTATCTTTTAGAGGATAAGTTCAATAAATGCACATATTCTTGCAAAAAAAAGTGCCTTTATTATTTTTTCTGCAGGAGCCTGGAACGCATTGCACCTGTGATCAGTGGGTCAGGAGTGCAATGGTCAGGCTTCTGCAGACAATCCCTGTCGCTTTCTGCCCTTACCTTCATATGGGCTCTCTGTTGAAGGGCTTGTGAACTATGAGAGCGATCATCAGCATCCTTTGAGTCCATTCAGAACTACAAGCCGTCAGCCATCATGGCTGTGTGGGTGGAGCCCTGGCTGCACTGTTTTTAAATTGACACAGCGGGTACGGGGACAAGATCCTCCACCCGCTGTCACACTGAGGGGGGGTGAGGGGTGGCATGAGCTGGAACATTTTACATGGGTGGAACATGTAACATCTTCCTAAAGGTGAACTTAGCCTTTAGGGCATATTTAGACATGCAGTGGTGGTGGGGTGGTGTTAACACCCGATTGGGCCAATTTTTAAGTGCTCTGCAACCCCCCACCCACTTCCAAGTTGCAAAGATAGAAGATGGAATGTGTTCACATGCTATGGTTGTGATGCATGTCTTTGTGTCTGCAGCAAAAACTATGACGCCTTGCATTTAGCATTCAGTACTGTTGCTGAACACAACCCATTCAAGCAAATGGTTAAGGGCCGCAAACACCCCAAAACTGTGGTCAATGCGCACAGTTGTAGTGCCTTGGTGCTGCATTCACTGGGTTCAAGCAGGCATTGAGAAGGTGTCATATCACCTCTCTCACCACCTGAAAATTGTTCCAAACACAGATTGCCTTTTAGAGGCATTGCAAACTTCACGCACATCTAAACTTAGCCTTACGTTGTCCCTCAGCCTCATTCAGAAAGTGTTGAATGGTGTATAGGACACCATGTCCTTGTATTTTGCTGTTTGCTTACCTTGAGTTTAGCTTGAATAAATACTAGAACTTTAACAAGTCAGAAATCACATTTCCTGAATAAGTAAGAATTGGGATTAAAATCTGCAACCTGCAAAAACTTACATATACAAGAAAAGCCTCCACGTGGCGTAGGTTAAAACTTGACAAAAATGTAATAAAAAAGTAGGAATAAAAGTACAAGCACCTTGCGGTGGGTACACATAAAAGTGATCACACACTTCTGGTTTCGACCATTGTACACCATTATTCAATTAATGTTTTCCTATATATTAGCGCGGTTACAGCAAGCATGAATACACCCCAGTTGAAGTTCTATTGAATGAAACGCGTCGGATTTCATGCTTGCTACTGAGCCCTTTTTTAATGTGATCACTTTTATGTGTACCCACCGCAAGGTGCTTGTACTTTTATTCCTACTTTTTTTATAAAATTTTTGTCAAGTTTTGACCTACGCCATGTGGAGGCTTTTCTTTCTTTCTTTTTATTTTCAACTACAATTTCCATCCCTTGCTTGTGGTCCGGTCCCCCAGAGAAGCGATTAACCAGCATTGGATTCCTAGCCATTCTGGAGCTTCAGAAGACGCAAGTTACCTGCTTTCATTTTCCTGTCATCACCCGGAGCTATCTGGAACCCATTTCCAACGATCGCAGGGGGAACAGGTAACCTACAATACAGATACCCTTACCTTTGCCTGTCTGACTCACCACTGATCGGTGGATGAGTCCACAACTTCTGGTAAGAGTACCTACCCCTTCCCCAGGTGGTGGATTCACAGCCCTGTATTGGTGATAATAGCACTGCACCCCAGGAGCCATTCCACTTCTGTATATCAGTTTTAAGAGACTATACTGTTGGCGTTCCATCTATACAAATTTTGGTGAACATACTGTAGGTTTGTCTGAGTTTCTCACTCTTGGCCCTTGGGTTTGCATTTGCACCTGGACTTTTTTTATACTGAGTCTCTATACAGTTGTGGACTATTCATATGGTCATCATCTCTGTCTGATATATATGAGCCCTTTTGTTTTCGTGCACTATTAGTGCTTTTATTATATTGTAGTGTTGTTCCTTACTGTTTGTATTTTCACATACATTTTTCCATGCACTACTAGTATTTATTTACACTGTTAGTGATATCTTTGGGATAATTTTCAGTTACTGTATATCACTTATTTTTGATTCATGCACATGTCATTTATGTTCATTGTACTTTTTTACCTTTTCCATTATTATCACTTCCCTTAGCGCTGCACATTGTCCTCTATATTGTTCCTACCATAACCTACCACCAAAAAACCCAAAATACATTTTTCTGTTCCTGGCAATTGCAACAATACCACACATTTGTATGCTATTTGTTGTTTGTACCCGTAGTACAGCCCAGAAGCAATAGTGTGCATTTTGCTTTTCTTTTTTTGTGCTACCTAAAACACACTGACACTAACTGACACTGACTAATTAAATGAATGAAAAAAATATATACTACCGTATATACTCGAGTATAAGCTGACCCGAATATAAGCTGAGGCACCTAATTTTACCACAAAAACTGGGAAAACTTATTGACTCAAGTATAAGCCTAGGGTGTCCATCTGCATGCCTCACTTCGCCTCACTGTGTCCATGTGCATGCCTCACTGTGTCCATGCCTCACTGTGCTCATGCCTCACTGTGCCCATGCCTAGACTGACGTTTAACATGGGAGTCTATGGAAGGGGTTCCCAGCTTTTAAAAATAGGTGCTCCCCGGCCATAGGTTCTTCAGACATAAAACTTTGCCCACTTATAGAGGAGAAATGGGGCTACATGTGTGTAGTTTAGGGTCCAGAGGACCTACGACCGGCCAGTACCGGGTCCCCAAAATCACTGGAGAAATTACAGTTTAACATGGGAGTCTATGGAAGAGGTGCCCGGCTTTGAAAAATCAGTGCTCCCCGGCCGTAGGTCCCCCGGACAACAAACTTTGCTCACTTGTAGAGGAAGAGTGGGGGTACATGTGTGCCAAGTTTGGGATCCAGGGGACCTACGACCGGCCGTACCGGGTTCCCAAAATCCAGGAGATTAGGCGCAAAAAAGGTGACTCGAGTATAAGCCGAGGGGGGCATTTTCAGTACAAAAAAATGTGCTAAAAAACTCGGCTTATACTCAAGTATATACGGTATATCAAAATATACTGACCCTGACCTGTGGCCCTTACTTGACCCAAACACTAACCTGCCACTGACCTAGATCAAACTTTGATTTTTTTTATGATTTTTTTACAAACACTTTTTTTTCTTTCTGCATGGAAAGACAAATATACACTGTATCTATCTCTCCATTCACAAAAAGAAAAAAACACAGGGGCGCGCTTCACAGTGACTGATCAGGGTGGTAGCCAATAAGAGGCTACCACCGTGATCAGGTGACCTGGAATTGGGAAATCCGGGGCTCGATCATTAGTACAGGGCCCGGGGCTCTCAGTGAGACCCCAGTCTCTGTGCCGATGAGCGTGTTGTGCAGTGTGCTCCCAGCACAAAGGAAGAAACACATATATGCGGCCTCACGGAAAAAAGCCCAGTTCCGTAAAGCTGCATATATGTGTTACATTGGCGTGAAGGGGTGGCCCTGGGCTCCTATTGCACCTGTCTGTGTGAGTTACTGCTACCGCACAAGCTGCACCCCACCTACAAGCAGCATAGTTGCCAACATTGCAAAAAAAACATCTGGGACACTTTTTTTTGTATTGAGGCGGAGCCTTGCTATAATCAGGGGGTGGGGCATTCGTTTGTAGGCGTGTCATGCCGGAGTGAAAAATGCGGCGCACGTAGCGCGCCGCTGCGAAAAATGGGCGTGGTTTACGCACGATAGTGGGTGTGGTTTAAATGGGCGTGGTTCAAAGGGGTGTGGCTAGAGTCCGAGGTGAGAGAAAGAGAGAGAAAGAAATAGAAAGAAAGAAGCCAGATCCTACACCACAATAGTAATGTGTAACAAAATTGGCAGATAAGGATACTCCAAAACACCTGTTGGCGCTTCAATCATCCCGGCACCATGGTTGTTACGGTGTCAGGATGATTGAAGCGCATTATTTCTATTATTACATTGTAATATAAAATGAAATCATTCAACTCACCATAATGCCGAATCAGTGGAAGCCCTGAGCGTGTTACCTGCCACGTCGCCTGCCACCAGATGGCCTCCCCAGCAGTCCGTCCTTGCATCAGGTGCCTCCCCAGCAGTCCGTCCTTGCATCAGGTGCCTCCCCAGCAGTCCGTCCTTGCATCAGGTGCCTCCCCAGCAGAGCCCCCTCCACACTTGTGGACAAGGGTCCAAAAATCATGATTGTCCCGGGAAATTCGGGACTGTTTGGCAACTATGCACTACACTGATTACCCCGCCACCCACTACACTACACTACACTGATTACCCCACCACCCACTACACTGATTACCCCGCCACCCACTACACTGATTACCCCGCCACCCACTACACTGATTACCCCGCCACCCACTACACTGATTACCCCGCCACCCACTACACTGATTACCCTGCCACCCACTACACTACACTGTGATTACCTCGCCACCCACTACACTGATTACCCCGCCACCCACTACACTACACTGTGATTACCCCGCCACCCACTACACTGATTACCCCGCCACCCACTACACTGATTACCCCGCCACCCACTACACTACACTGTGATTACCCCGCCACCCACTACACTGATTACCCCGCCACCCACTACACTACACTGTGATTACCCCGCCACCCACTACACTGATTACCCCGCCACCCACTACACTGTGATTACCCCGCCACCCACTACACTGATTACCCTGCCACCCACTACACTAATTTCTACACTACACTGCATTCCAGGCAGCATAAATTGCAGGACTATAGAGTGAGCGATCTGCAGCTAGATGTGCGATGAGCTGCAGTGCTGCTGGACTTACTTTGTGCTGTGCTTGTCGTGGGATCCTCCTGAGTCCTCCCCTAACCTGAGGTGATTCTGAGGACATCCGACACAGCAGGTGGCAAGGTAAAGACAGCCCCGGCTGTGCCATGGCGGGCGGGTGCAGCGCAGGCATTGCTAGGCAGTTATGTTTGGGAGGGGAAGAACTTTTCCATCACCTCCAGCAGCGATCGGTGGCGGCGGCGGCAGGGTTAAGGGTCACTGTGTGAAGGGAGGGGCCACCGAAGAGAGAGAGCCGCGATTGGCTGCCCCTCCCCTCACACTAGAGGTCAGTGAAACTAACACTTGTGGCGGCGACGGCGGCCATTTTGGTGTAGCCGTCGCCGTTTTAAGCCCTAAACATTCCCAAATTTACCGGGACAAAACGGGACAAAAAGAATTGGGCTTGTCCCGAATCGGGACAAGCCCAATTCTGGACAAGGGTCCAAAAATCGTGCTTGTCCCGGGAAATTCGGGACTGTTGGCAACTATGAAGCAGGTGTTAGAAAATGTTGTATGGCCAGTTAACTGAGCTGCTGGGTTGGATAGAAGTAGGCCTGTAACATCAGAGGGACAGTGAAGCAGAGCTGAAACAGAAGCTAAGTTAAGATATTCATTAATAGCTGACGCATGGAAGCTAAGTAGGGACAGAGAAGGAAAACTGACATACAGGAGCACATGTTTTGATTATTAACATGTTTTAGTCCTGAGCTGCAGTTGCTGTAAAAAGGGGCAGCCAGGGGGACAGTATTTTTGCTAAGGATGTGGAAGGACAGCAGAGATTGGATCCAGTGTGGGTGCATGAAGGGGAAGAACCTCAGGGGTGTATGTGTGTGGCCATAGTTGTATGAGGCAGGCGGATGTGACTTCTTGCTTTAATTTGTTTTACATAGGATGCTACATTTTGCTTGCCTTATCTTGTCTTTTTGGCCATTCTGTGTGAATATTACAGTAAAACCTTTGATTGCGAGCATAATACATTCTAGAAGCATGCTTGTAATCCAAAGCACTTGTATATCAAAGCAAATTTCCCCATAAGAAAAAATGGAAACTCAAATGATTCGTTCCACAACCGTTTATTCACAAGTCCTTCAGTTTATAGTCCATATAAAAAAATTATAGCAATGTGATAAGTTGTGTAACCATAAAATGTCCATCCACAAATGGAAGCCTCCACAAGGGGATTAGAAGCAAAATCCAGCAGGAGCTACAGAGTATAAAAGAGAAGAGAGGCGCCTCTAAGTGTAGCAATATGTTGCTAAATGTTGTACCTTCATTAAATGTAACCATATTGCTACACTTAAGCCTCGTACACACGGTCGGACTTCTGAAGGGAGTTGGCCGGGAACACCCATAGCATACACACGGCAGGACTTTTCTGCAAACTTTCCCAAAACTTTCCCAACATCACGTGTTTTTCTGCTCTTTTCTGCTCTTTACCGCCACTCTTTGGTCAACTTCTGCTATTGTTGGTTGATTTTAACATTGGTTCTGGGCATGCGTGTTTGTACTTTGGACAAAAGTCTGATGGATTTCTGTACACACAATAGGACTTTGCACCGTAGGACTTTTGTTGCCGAAAAGTTTGTCCGTTTGCAGAGCGAACTTTTGTCCGATGAAAACCGAAAAAGTTTGTCCGATGGAGCATACACGGTAGAATTTTTTTGAAAACTTGCTCATTTTGAAGTTTTTTGTCAAAAAGTTTTTCCGTGTGTATGGGGCTTTAGAGGCGCCTCTCTTCTCTTTTATACTAAGTTGTAAGATGACGCTACTTGTATATCAAGACATCACTTGTATATCAAGTCACAAAGTAAAAAAAAAATGTGCTTGTCTTGCAAAACGCTCTCAAACCAATTTACTCTCAAACCAGCAGTTACTGCTACCCAGCAGTTCTTGGCAATTGTTTCAAACCACGCGGTCTATTTTGTAAGGGATAGTATAAAAGCCTAAACACGTTTACCTGTATACTGAGATCCCAACACTATGTACTTGAAATAATAATAGAAAGTCTTTTTACTTTGCTTTGACTAGCAATATCTGACATTCAATGGAGCTTTCTATTGTAAGCTTTCTGAAAGCTTTTTTAGAAGATTATGTTCCTCTCACCCATTTAAAAAAAAAAAACTCAACATTTTCATCTTTTTAGAAAACAAACAATGCAAACCATCTTCACTTCAGGCCCTGAAAGCCTGTGGATTTTTCAATCTCTCATACAATAGACAGGCTTATGCTGATTTGGATTTAGAACCTAAATGCATTCTATAAAAAGAAAATATGATTATGACATCAAAGGCTATCTACTCCCCGTATACAAACTGATACACATTTTAAACTGGAGACCCGATGTTTTATACAAAAAACTTTGTCAATGTCACCTCGCCCTAATTTTGAAATTGTATAAAAAATTGAGCAAGCATCTTATAAAATAATGGTGAAAGCAGTTACATGTGGGTTCCCAGAACTCAAAGGCCCAGTAGCAGCTGCACCAAGTGCACCCCGCATGTACAAACTTGTTTAGCATGTCAAAACAATTTAAGTTTGGTTCACAATATTGTGAACACAGACATTGCATGTGACACACCCCAATGCTTTGCCGATCACATGCGATGTCTGTGCAATGCGAATTCAGCCATACAGTTGTATGGCTGAACTCGCATTGGATTTGCATGAAAAAGGTGCAGGACCCTTTTTTTTTTCCCCCGCACTGGAATCGAATCGCATGAGTGTTCACACCGATTCCTGTGCGAATCCACAGTTTGCACTGCGATCTGTGAATCGATCTAGGGGTCTCATTAACTTTGTATTGACACGCACAACGGTTACGTTCGTATGTGCATATATGTGGGGGGGGGGCTCACATTTTTTGGGGGGAGGGAGTGTAGCTTTATTTTTTACAAAAAGTCCTCTATGTGATAATTTTTAGGTGACAGGTTCTCTTTAATTAGACATACAGGGTCTAAAAGACCCTGCATGTCTCCTCTGGGCTCCACTGAATGTATTGCAATTCACATTGCATTAAATAAACTCCTTCCCAGCTATGCTAGCAAGGGAAAGTGACAGGGTGACCCGGAAGTGATGTAATACACGTTACTTTCCGGGTAACCAACAAGAAGGGGAGGAGAGCGATGCTGTTCTCCCTCCCCTCCACCTGCCGGCACCCGCATGTGAATTTCACCATCCAGGCTAGTGCAGTGCTGGCTATGGCAGAGAGCTGTGTAATGCAAGGTTCAGAGCATAACACTGCTTGTTTTTTTCTACTTTATTTGATATGCAATGCCAAACAGACCTGCTGCATTTTTCTGCACTGCAATGCCTCAACTTTACACCTATGTTGTGAATAGGGATGAGCTTCGAGTTCGAGTCGAACTCATGTTCGACTCGAACATTGCCTGTTCGCCCGTTCGCCGAACAACGAACAATTTGGTGTGTTCGTGGCAAATTCGAAAAGTCTATGGGAGAAATCTAAAGTGCTAAATATAAAGGCTTATATGCAAGTTATTGTCCTAAAAAGTGTTTGGGGACCCGGGTCCTGCCCCAGGGGACATCTATCAATGCAAAAAAAAGTTTTAAAAACTGCCATTTTTTTAGGAGCAGTGACTTTAATAATGCTTAAAGTGAAACAATAAAAGTGACATTTTCCTTTAAATTTCATACCTGGGGGTGTGTATGATATGCATGTAAAGTCGCGCATGTTTCCCGTGCTTAGAACTGTCCCTGCACAAAGTGTCATTTTTGAAGGAAAAAAAGTCATTTAAAACTCACTCGCGGCTATTAATGAATTGTCGGCTTTTATCAATACATAGAAAAGTCATTGATAAAAAAAAAAGCGTGGGGGTTCCCCCAAATTCAATTACCAGGCCCTTCAGGTCTGGAATGGATATTAAGGGGAACCCCGCCGCAAATAAAAAAAAAAATGGTGTGCGGTTCCCCCTAAATATCCATACCAGGCCCTTCAGATCTGGCATGGATTTTAAGGGGAACTCCACCCCAAATGTAAAAAAAAATGACGTGGAGTCCCCCCAAAAATCCATACCAGACCCTTATCCGAGCACGCAACCTGGCCGGCCGCAGGGGAAGAGGGGGGGACGAGAGAGCGGCCCCCCCTCCCTCCTGAACCGTACCAGGCCACATGCCCTCAACATGGGGAGGATGACAAGGGCCTCATCCCCACAACCCTTGCCCGGTGGTTGTGGGGGTCTGCGGGCAGGGGGCTTATCAGAATCTGGAAGACCCCTTTAACAAAGGGGACCCCCAGATCCCGGCCCCCCCATGTGAATTGGTAAGGGGTACATTGTACCCCTACCATTTCACGAAGAAAGTGTAAAAAAATGTAAATAAAAACACACAAACACCTTGGAAAAGTCCTTTATTAAAAAATTTAAAATAAATTTAAAAAAAAAACATTCCAGCGATGAAATCCAGTGTCCCGCGGCGATCCCGATGTCCAGCGCTGTCCGTCATTGGTTGTGCCTGAGCGGACCTGATGGGGAACTTCCTCTGCAGTGTTTTAAATGTATAGACCCGCCCCTTCTAAAGTTCCCCATCAGGTCCGCTCAGCAGACCAGATGCGGAACGCGAGAAGGGGCGGGTCTATACATGAATTACACAGTGAAGGAAGTTCCCCATCAGGTCTGCCCCCTCGGTATGTCAGACCGCGCCTACGTCATTGGCCTGAGCGGACCTGATGGGGAACTTCCTTCACTGTGTAAATTTAAATTACACAGTGAAGGAAGTTCCCGCTCAGGCCAATGACGTAGGCGGGGTCTGACATATCGAGGGGGCGGACCTGATGGGAACTTCCTTCACTGTGTTATACGTGAATAGACCCGCCCCTTCTAAAGTTCCCCATCAGGTCCGCTAAGCGGACCAGATGCGGAACATGAGAAGGGGCGGGTCTATTCACGTATTGCACAGTGAAGGAAGTTCCCATCATGTCCGCCCCCTCATAGAGCGGACCTGATGGGGAACTTCCTTCACTGTGTAATACATTAATAGACCCGCCCTTTCTCGCGTTCCGCATCTGGTCCGCTGAGCGGACCTGATGGGGAACTTTAGAAGGGGCGGGTCTATACATTTAAAACACTGCGGAGGAAGTTCCCCATCAGGTCCGCTCAGGCACAACCAATGACGGACAGCGCTGGACATCGGGATCGCCGCGGGACACTGGATTTCATCGCTGGAATGTTTTTTTTTTTTTTAAATAAAGGACTTTTCCAAGTTGTTCGTGTGTTTTTATTTCCATTGTTTTACACTTTCTTCGTGAAATGGTAGGGGTACAATGTACCCCTTACCAATTCACATAGGGGGGGCCGGGATCTGGGGGTCCCCTTTGTTAAAGGGGTCTTCCAGATTCCGATAAGCCCCCTGCCCGCAGACCCCCACAACCACCGGGCAAGGGTTGTGGGGATGAGGTCCTTGTCCCCATCAACATGAAGACATCCTCCCCATGTTGAGGGCATGTGGCCTGGTATGGTTCAGGAGGGGGGGGGCGCTCTCTCGTCCCCCCCTCTTCCCCTGCGGCCTGCCAGGTTGCGTGCTCGGATAAGGGTCTGGTATGGATTTTTGGGGGGACTCCACGCCATTTTTTTTTTTAAATTTGGGGTGGAGTTCCCCTTAAAATCCATGCCAGATCTGAAGGGCCTGGTATGGATATTTAGGGGGAACCGCACGCCATTTTTTTTTTTATTTGCGGCGGGGTACCCCTTAATATCCATTCCAGACCTAAAGGGCCTGGTAATTGAATTGGGGGGAACCCCCACGCTTTTTTTTTATCAATGACTTTTCTATGTATTGATAAAACCTGACAATTCATTAATAGCGAGTGAGTTTTAAATGACTTTTTTTCCTTCAGAAATGACACTTTGTGCAGGGACAGTTCTAAGCACGGGAAACATGCGCCACTTTACATGCATATCATACACACCCCCCAGGTACGAAATTTAAAGGAAAATTTCACTTTTATTTTTTCATTTTAAGCATTATTAAAATCACCGCTCCCGTCTATTTTTTTAACTTTTTTTTGCATTGATACATGTCCCCTGGGGCAGGACCCGGGTCCCCAAACACTTTTTAGGACAATAAATTGCATATTAGCCTTTATAACTTTATAGCACTTTAGATTTCGAACGTTCGAGTTCATTGTATTTAATAGGGTTCTAAAGTTCACGCGAACATTCTGTCTGTTCGGAGGTTCTGGTGCGAACCGAACAGGGGGGTGTTCGGCTCATCCCTGGTTGTGAACAGGACACAGAAAACAATTGATTACTATTTGCCCTAGCAGTGACCTGCATTCATCCAGTGGGCAACAACGCAGGTAACAGTGTAACCAGCCTTAAAAGAAAGCTTGAGGCCCCGTTCACACCTATGCGGATTGGTTGCGACTGGAGGCCTGAGAAGTGACTAACAGGTACAGTTATGGGTTATGCCTATTGGACCTTGTGCCCCATCGTGGTGATAAAAACTGGATGTATATATTAAAAGGTTATTATGTTATTATTATGTTAATTATTGAGATGTATAAATTTGGTTAATAAAATGGCTGCTATGGCCTATTCACTCCATCTAAGTGTTGTGTGGTCATTAGAGGGAGGGATGGGGTAACGGTTATTGGATAGCAGTATAAGCCATAGTTAATACCATAGTCAAGTGCCGAGTTTCCTCTTTATAAAAATAAATACTGTGCTCATGTTTCACTTTGAGTATAAGAGCACAGTATTTCTATATTTCTATATACAGTCAGGTCCATAAATATTGGAACATCGACACAACTCTAATCTTTTTGGCTCTATACACCACCACAATGAATTTGAAATGAAACGAACAAGATGTGCTTTAACTGCAGACTTTCAGCTTTAATTTGAGGGTATTTACATCCAAATCAGGTGAACGGTGTAGGAATTACAACAGTTTGTATATGTGCCTCAAACTTTTTAAGGGACCAAAAGTAATGGGACAATTGGCTGCTCAGCTGTTCCATGGCCAGGTGTGTGTTATTCCCTCATTATCCCATTAACAAGGAGCAGATAACATGTCCAGAGTTCATTTCAAGTGTGCCATTTGCATTTGGAATCTGTTGCTGTCAACTCTCAATATGAGATCCAAAGAGCTGTCACTATCAGTGAAGCAAGCCATCATTAGGCTGAAAAAACAAAACAAACCCATCAGAGAGATAGCAAAAACATTAGGTGTGGCCAAATCAACTGTTTGGAACATCTTTAAAAAGAAAGAACGCACCAGTGAGCTCAGCAACACCAAAAGACCCGGAAGACCACGGAAAACAACTGTGGTGGATGATTGAAGAATTCTTTCCTCGGTGAAGAAAACACCCTTCACAACAGTTGGCCAGATCAAGAACACTCTCCAGGAGGTAGATGTATGTGTGTCAAAGTCAACAATCAAGAGAAGACTTCACCAGAGTGAATACAGAGGGTTCACCACAAGATGTAAACCATTGGTGAGCCTCAAAAACAGGAAGGCCAGATTAAAGTTTGCCAAACAACATCTAAAAAAGCCTTCACAGTTCTGGAACAGCATCCTATGGACAGATGAGACCAAGATCAACTTGTACCAGAGTGATGGGAAGAGAAGCGTATGGAGAAGGAAAGGAACTGCTCATGATCCAAATACCACCTCATCAGTGAAGCATGGTGGTGGTAGTGTAATGGCGTGGGCATGTATGGCTGCCAATGGAACTGGTTCTCTTGTATTTCTTTATGATGTGACTGCTGACAAAAGCAGCAGGATGAATTCTGAAGTGTTTCGGGCAATATTATCTGCTCATATTTAGCCAAATGCTTCAGAACTCATTGGACGGCGCTTCACAGTGCAGATGGACAATGATCTGAAGCATACTGCGAAAGCAACCAAAGGGAAACAAGTGGAATGTTATACAATGGCCAAGTCAATCACCTGACCTGAATCCGATTGAGCATGCATTTCACTTGCTGAAGACAAAACTGAAGGGAAAATGCCCCAAGAACAAGCAGGAACTGAAGACAGTTGCAGTAGAGGCCTGGCAGAGCATCACCAGGAATGAAACCCAGCGTCTGGTGATGTCTATGTGTTCCAGACTTCAGGCTGTAATTGACTGCAAAGGATTTGCAACCGAGTATTACAAAGTGAAAGTTTGATTTATGATTGTTAATCTGTCCCATTACTTTTGGTCCCTTAAAAAGTGAGAGGCACATATACAAACTGTTGTAATTCCTACACCGTTCACCTGATTTGGATGTAAATACCCTCAAATTAAAGCTGAAAGTCTGCAGTTAAAGGACATCTTGTTAGTTTCATTTCAAATCCATTGTGGTAGTGTATAGAGTCAAAATGATTAGAATTGTGTCGATGTCCCAATATTTATGGACCTGACTGTATAAAGGAAGTACGGCACTTAATTGTATTTGTCAAAAGAATTTAGAAGAACAAAATTCTGTAAAGGAAAGAAGCTATGTGTTATTTTTTGTATTTGTTTTTGTTATGAGATTTGATACTTTTTCACTAAATACATCAATAAAAGCTTGTGTTGATAGGAAAATGCAGCATGCAATCATCATAGGCGTGTGCAGGGGGTGTGCCTGGGCACACCCTAATCACTACATGTTTCCCCCTACTGCCTGGGTTGGCCCCCTGCCCACAGTGCTGCTGGCTTCCCTGCTCTCCCCCGGTTGCTGTGGGGGATGTTTCAGGGCGGAGAGCAGGGGAAGGGGCTAATAAATATGTAATTTACCGACCCCTTCCTTTTCTAAATGAACGATGTGAACACATTTGCTCACTGTGCTTATTCATAACTGAAGCATAGCAAGCTGTGTTTACTATGCTTCAGTATGTGAATGAACAGGAAATCGTTCAGCACAGAGCACTTCCCATTCATTCACTGTCCAGGGCAGCTGGGGCTGCAGAGAAAGGCATGTGTGTTTGAACTTTGGGGGTGAACACCCTAATGCAATAGGCTGCACACACCTATGATTCAGGTGCACTTAGCCTAGTTCCATATTAGTTTCTTTTCAAGGGTATATTGATCTTCTTTTAGACTGCCTCAAGCTAAATTTGCATTCCTGCTCACTCAGGGCCGGCCCTACCATGGGTCCCAGTGAGTCCATTGGATCCAGGCGGCAAGTTTAGAAGGGCGGCAGAGCAGGGCTGCCACTACCTACACAATCCGCATTGAGTTCAGACTCAGTGAGGGTCACGGCATGCATGACACAGCGCTGTCCCGCACAGCCGCAGCACTCACTGAGTCTGCACCCAATATTTCAGTGACAGCCAGAGCCCGGAGATCAGTGTGAGAGCAAGTCTCCTCCCTTGCTCTGCCCATATGATAGAGCTGGGAGGAACTTTCTCACACGTGCTCCTGAGCAGGGGTGGCACCAGGTGAGTCTGTATATGCACTAGTCTGTCTGTATATACCCAAACCTGTCTGTATACTACACTAGCCTGTCTGTAACTAGCCTGTCTGTATACTACACTAGCCCTTAAAGTGGATGTAAACCCCCCCCCCCAATTTTCTTTTTTAATTAAGACTCATATCTGTTACAGCAGAGGATGTCATTTCATTTGTGCCCAGTCTTATCTTTCTTCAGTAAGATAAAAACAGACACACAGAGAAATAGGTGTCCATTCGTCCCCCTTGCTGTGAGTGACAGGGGATTTCCTTATCTCATGCATGAGTGTGAAATAGGCATTCTGTGTATTTCACATCCCCCTCCTTTCTTCTCTAGCTCTCCCAGGATTGGCTGCTCCACACTTCAGCATGATTGGGCATGCTGAAGCCATGTGGTGACTTTCCTGGGTTTTGACTGGATGTTAGTGATTATGGGGCATAATCCACAAGACCAGCAGAAGTTCAGTGTAAGAAATATTAATGCGTGCAACTAAACCCCTGTTTTTAAACACACTGTTAGACAGGTGATTTCGGTTGGTTGCTGATTGGTTGGTTGGTAAGCTGAGCTTGGGTTTTGTCTGTCTTTTTGTGTTTTTGTTTACATGCGATTCGCCCATCCAATGCTCCTTGCTGTGAAGACCAGTCATAGATAAGGGCAGTGACATTTGTTTTTGTAAGAAATACTAATGCCTGGCCAAGGGGAGTGTAGAGGTGGGCGGGGAGTCTACTGACATCATGATTCCACCCACGAGCCCTGAACAACAGACCCGCCCACAGAATCTGATCAGAGTATTGCAGGGCTCCAAACAGGGGAGATATTCGACAGGTAAGAATACATGCAGGAGGCATGTATATCCGTATAGATCAGCACTTTGGAAGTAATTTAGAAATGATGAGAGTGGGTTTACATCCACTTTAACCTAGGTTCACACTTGTGTTTAGTGCAAAATCTGACTCCCTGATAAATGTAATTTTAGTTTTATTTATTATGATATAAAATAATGGATATTGGGGCCTTTTGGTGGGCGTGATTTTTTTTTGGAGGGGGGCAGCATCAGGGCCGGCCCTACCATGGGACCAGATGGTACCATTGTACCAGGCGGCACTTTTAGGGGGGCGGCAAAGCTGTGAGCAGAAAAATCTATCCACAAAATGTAGCTGTAAAACTTGTATGCCCCTGTTGCCTGCCTAATTTAAGGATTATGCGCTCCTGCTCACTGCTCTGCGGCAGCAGATGCACCCCTTTCTAGGCTCCCTTCTTGAGTTCCTATGAGTCTCCCCCCCCCCCCCTGGATCGGAGCTGGTACAGTCCCAGCGAAAGTGCATGTGGGCGGAGCAGAAAGAGAACCTCACACTGCAGCATCGATCTTTGGTTCCCGCCCAGCACACAGCAAAGCGCTCCTCCTCCAGAGCAGAGTGAAGATGTGTAAATCAGGGATGACAGGCTGGATCCTCTTCTACTGTGAGTCCCGACTGCTCTGCATTCCATATACTGTGATTATAAACGTGCCCTGAACTTTTCACTGCAGGTTTATTGAAAGTAAAATTCTTAAACAGGTTAGGAATTAGTGTGACATTTCAGGTGCTACATTATATGTAATCCACATTATATCTTCTAAAAAGAATTATTTTTTAATAAGATATAATGTGTATGTGGATTACATATACGTAGCACCTGAAATGTCACACTAATTCCTAACCTGTTCAAGAATATAACATTACACAGCAAAGGATGTGATTTCTTATCCCAGCCCAACTTCAAGAAAGTCCACTCTTGCAGCATGGGGGAGGGGGGGGGAAGGGGGGCACTGTATAGTCTTTTTGTACTTGATTCTATGCTTCAGCCAGCTCCAGTGCTCTCCTCCTCCTCCTCCTTATCACATATAGAGGAAGATTAACCCTGTATGGTCTAAATTGGAGGCTGGAGTGTGACCACTGTCACTCCTAACTGACACAGGAGCTGCAGGGGACCAGTAACAGAACTGCAGAGAGCCCGCTGAAGCAAAGTACAAGGTAAAACTGAATACACAGCAAAGAATTCATTGGGTTCAGCAGGGGCTGAATTTTTGATCGATGTGTAACCCTCTCTGTTAGACAGAAACCGATTTGTTATATCCACTTCTGCTGGAAATCCTTGTTCGATTAGCTGTTTGCAGCCAAACGGAAGCAGTGCTGATCAGTGTATTTTGATAGGGGAGAGTCCCTGCTGTCAGAATACAATTCCCACATCCATCCAACTTGTGTGGATGGAGGAATCTGTCAGCCACTTGCTTGAGCCCCATCTCGATCCAGCAATGTGCACAAGAGCACTTGCTCTCTAGTGCAGGGGTCTCAACTCTCTAAAGGGCCAGTTTACTGTCTTTCAGACTTCAGGGGGGCCGAACTGTGCCCAGTGGGAGTTAACAATGTGCGATCTGGTGTCGTTGGGAGGAATAGTGCCCCTTTTTTTGTCAGTAGAAGGAATTATGCCCCATCATTGGTGTCATTGGCAGGAATAATGCCTCAAGGGCCAGATAAAGGCAAGCAAAGGGCCACATCCGGCCCCAGGGCCGCAGTTTGGAGACCACTGCTCTAGTGGACTGTTTTTTTATAGTGCACTTTAATATTACTTTGCACTGTGTGTTTGATTTGCAGCACTGGGAGTTTGGTAGTAACTCCAAAACCAAATTGTGTACAAATGAACCATAAGAATTTGACTAGTTATTTGAATATTTGGGAGTTATTCACATTATATGTTATAGTATTTTACATTTTTTATTTACAGTTCCCTCACAAAATGTTTTTGCAGCACAGGGATTTTGGTCCCACATGTGATATGTAATTGAATATTTATGAGTTGTTCGCATTATATGTTTTGGGATTCGCCCCTTCATAATTTTGTTTGCAGCACTGGTATTTTGGTTCCATATTCATGTGCTATATATTTCACTTGGTCAGATTTGATAATGACACATACACTAAATTTGATATAATTTATAGGGGCTACTGCTATGCACTAGGGTGTATATACTCCTGGTCTCTGTACTCTGCAGTTTACTGCTCTTGACTTCTGCACATTGTATATTACTGTACATACTCTACCTCTGAACACTGTACACACTGCTCCTGATCCTTGTACTTTGTAATCTATCCAATTCTGACCTCTGCACTATATATATATATATATATATATATATATATATATATATATATATATATATAATGTATTTGTGTGTGTGTGTGTAAGATAATTGGTCATGGGGGGGGCGCAGCTTGGCATGTTCGCCCTGGGTGCTGGTTGACTTTGTCCCGGCACTGCCCCCTGCACTGTGAGGCAAATTGCCCGATCCGCCCGCTCCACTCCCCGCTGCACTTCAAGCATTTTTATTATTAACTTTTTTACTAGTAATGGCAGTGATCTACGACATTGCGGTGGACAGGTTCGGACACTTTTGACACATATTTGGGATCATTGACATCTATACAGCGATCTGTGATATAAAACTGCACTGATTACTGTGTAAATGTCACTGTCTGGAAAGGGGTTAAATGGGGAGGTGTTTCTAACTGGGGGGGATGGGACTGACTGGAGGAGGAGAGAGATCTCTGTTCCTAATCACTAGGAACAGCAGATCTGTCTCTCCTCCCCTGTCAGAATGGGGATCTGTCTGTTTACATTGACAGATCCCCGTTCTGGCTCTCTGTGGAGCGATCGTGGGTGGCATCGCGGCCGCCGGCCAAGCACAGGTCCTTTTATACTCCAATATACATGTATAGAGCCATGACAGGTCCTCTTTATACTTCTATATACCTGTATAGAGCCATGACAGGTCCTCTTTATACTCCTACATACATGTATAGAGCCATGACAGGTCCTCTTTATACTCCTACATACATGTATAGAGCCATGACAGGTCCTCTTTATACTCCTACATACATGTATAGAGCCATGTAAGGTCCTTATTATACTTCTATATACACGTATAATGCCATGACTGGTCCTCTTTACACTCCTATACATGTATAGAGCCATAACAGGTCCTCTTTATACTCTTATATACATGTATAGAGCCATGACAGGTCCACTTTATACTCTTATATACATGTATAGAGCCATAACAGGTCCTCTTTAAACTCTTATATACATGTATAGAGCCATGACAGGTCCACTTTAGTTATCATAATATAAAATAATGGATGTGGGGGCATTTTGGTGGGCGTGATTTTTTTTTGGGGGGGGGGCAGCATTTCATTTTTGGTACCAGGCAGCACAATGTCTTGGGCCGACACTGGGCAGCATTTCAATCTTCCCTGTTAGCACAATGTCTTGGGCCAGCCCTGTGCTCACTTATATAAAGAGAAAACACAAGCCAAGGTATACAGGCTCTTACATTGGTTAACCTAACGCTATTAGGTGAATATTAATGTTATGTGTAGCTATGGTATAAATTCCCATAGCTGTATAATAATGCCAGTGTAAGCCATCATTAGACAAACACTTCCAACTTGCAGTTAATAAGACTCATCTCCTTGGGGTGTACAAGGATGAGCAGATCTCTCACAAGTCAAATTGTGACAGATTTGCCTGCTCTTGGTTGAGTAATGCACAACCTTTCTCTTCAGCTCAGCTCATTCTCTTTTCTATAGAGAAATAATGATCAATTATCAGATGACCCTTCATATTGCACTACTGGCATATTGATTTATTGATACTTTGGAAGGGAAAAGGTTCAATGTTTTTTCAGAACCTGGTAGTCTTTAAAGCGGTTGTATACTGTTTTTTTTTTACTTTTACCTACAGCTAAGCCGCAGCCTATACTAAGGCTTACATGTAGGTTAAAAAATATCTCCTAAACCTTTACGGTTTAGGAGATATTCCCCTTGCACTACGCCGCTGACTGCAGCGGCGCATGCGCACAGGGGATTCTCAGCTGAAGGCCCGGCGGACGCCGGACCTTGCCGGAAAGAATTCTCCCGCGTGCATGCGCGGAAGTGACGACATCGCGGCTCCAGCCACTCACAGCGCTGGAGCCACGATACCCAAAAGACACGCCGAGGCATAATGTCAGCTGCCTCAGCGTGGACCGGGAGGGACACCGACACCTCGTTCTAAGGTAAGTATTTCATAATAAGCTAGTATGCGGTGCATGAGTGAGTGAATAACTTATATAGTGCTACAAATGCAAACTAAATCGCCTCAAAGCGCTTTGCATCCAGTGACGTCCTGATCCTTCAGAAGAGGTGGGTCTTAAGTTTTTTCCTGAAGGCCCGATGGTTTTCTTCCATACGGATGTCCGTGGGTAGAGCGTTCCATAGCCGTGGTCCTTGGACTGCAAATCTTCGTTCTCCCTTTGATTTGTAGCGGGACTTGGGGATGTGGAGGAGGTTTTCGTTGGTTGATCGGAGAATGCGTTTGGGGGTATAGTGTGGGCACTTGTGGGTGAGACAGAGGATCTTGAACCGTGACCCGATCCTTTACGGTTAGCCAATGCAGGGTCCTCAGTGAAGGGGTGATAGATTTCCAAAGTTTTTTCCCTGTTACCAGTCTGGCTGCCGTGTTCTGGACGACTTGTAGGCGCGAAATCTGATATTTAGGTAGTCCTATGTAGAGGGAGTTTGCGAAGTCGAGTCGGGAATTGATGATTGTTCCAACTACTACTGCTATGTCCTCTTCGGGGATGAAGGGGATGAGTCTCCGCAGCAGGCAGAGAAGATGGTGCGATCCGCTGACTTCTGATCCTATTTGTGCATCCAACGACATCTCCGAGTCAAAGACGACTCTGACAGTTTTGACTTTGGTGCTCGGGGTAATGGTCTGTCCAAGAATGGTGGGTGCTGTCCAAGAAGTATTTGTTTTTTTCTTTCGGTTTGCGTGGAGGAGAAGAAGTTCTGTTTTGGATCCATTGAGTTTGAGGGAACTCTCAGTCATCCAATCATCAAACAATGTGAGGCAATTTTCCAGTCCGTGATATTGGTCTTTTTTTCCGGTGATACGAAAGTAGAATTGGGTGTCGTCAGCGTATGAGTGGTAGCACAAGTCCTGTTTGCTGATGATTTTGAGGAGTGGGCGGAGGTAGATGTTAAAAAGCACGGGTGACAGGGGTGCTCCTTGAGGGACTCCGCAAGAAATTGCGCGAGTTTCAGAGGTGAAGACTCCTAGTTTCACTGTCTGGGAGCGATTTTCTAGGAAAGATGCAAACCAGGGTAGGTCAGGGTCTGCGACTCCTGCTACTTCTTTAAGGCGGATGAGTAGAGTTTTGTGGTCTACTGTGTCGAACGCTGCACTGAGATCCAGCAGCACCAGAAGACATGATTCTCCGTCATCTGCAGCTTCAAGGGCGTCATCCCATATTTTGAGAAGGGCTGTTTCTGTGCCATGGCCTGGGCGGAAGCCTGATTGTAGTGGATCCAAGAGTTTGTGGGAGTCTAAAAGGAGTTGTAGCTGTTGTTCTTCTGCTTTCTCCATGATCTTTGAGATGGTGTTGAGGCTTGTTACCGGTCTGCGGTAGTTTGGGTCTTTTGGGTCGAGGTTGGGCTTCTTTAGGAGGGGTTTGACTATGCCTTGCTTGAGGGAGAGCGGAACAATGCCTTCTTTGAACGATTGATTTACGAGATGTGTTATGGTGGGTGCCAAAATGTCAGTACATTCTTTCAGGAGTTTTGTAGAAATTATGTCATTTGGTGATGTGCTGTCTCTGAGACTTCTGATGATGTTTTTGGTGGTGTCGACGGTGATCGGGACCAGCGAAAATTTAATTTAATCGATTGTATATTGATTTCCTCTTCTTGTTTAGGCTGAGTGAGGTTGGTTGTTTTTTTCTGTTGAATTATTTCTCGAATGTTTTCAATTTTGTCGATAAAAAAATCCGATAGTTCATTGCAGAATTCTTGAGTTTTGTTTGCTGGGGGCTCTAGGCAGGTAGGGTTCATAGTTTGGGCCACTAGTTTGAAGAGTTTACGAGGTCGGTTTAGGGCTTTTGAGATGGTGTTTGAGAAATGTTATTTTTTTGCTTTGAAGATCGCTTTGTGGTATTTATTAGTGAGTGCTTTGTAGTTAGTGTGGTTTTCCTTTGTTGGGTTTCTTCTCCAGGCTCCTTCTGCTCTTCTACGTTCTTGCTTCAGTAGAGTAAAGCCCTGTGCACATGATCGGATTTCCTTTCGGAATTGGAACTCAGATCTGCGAAAATTGGCCTCCCTTACACATGGAATAGCAAATCGATTCCATATTTAGGGATACATCTCACACCATCGTTATCTGACTAAAGCCCTGTACACACGATCGGATTTCCTATGGTTTTTAAACCGATGGATTTTTCCATCGGAAAACCGATGAAGCTGACTTCCATCAGTCTTGCCTACACACCATCAGTCAAAAAACTGACCGTTCCAAACACGGTGACGTAAAACACTCAGATGAGCCGAGAAAAATTAAGTTCAATGCTTCTGAGCATGCGTCGACTTAATTCTGAGCATGCGTGGGTTTTTTAACCGATGGACTTGCCCATAGACGATCGGAATTTGCTATTGGTTTTTTATCCATCGGAAAAATTCAAAACATGTTCTATTTTTTGACACCGATGGAAAAAAGACCGGTGGGGCCCATACACGATCGGTTTGTCCGATGAAAAAAGTCCATCGGACTGTTTTCATCTGTAAAACCAGATCGTGTGTACAGGGCTTTAGAGTGTCATTAAACCAGCCCGAATTGTTTCTGCGGATGAGTGCTCTACGTCATACTAGCTCATTATGCCTTTTCCTTTACAGGTTTAAAAAAAAAAAAAGTCAGCGGGTATACAACCACTTTAACAGTCGCTCAAACTAACTACACTGTACTCTGTTTTCTTATTTGCAGTCCTGATGAGTCCTTCTGATACTCGGAAATGCTTGCTATCACTTCTTAGCCCCGTCATTGATTGTTGCAAGCAGTTATCAAGTTTGTTACATTACTTGTAAATATGAGGCTTTGTGTGGAAAACCAATACTATTTGACTGTCTCGGCTAACAGGCAACTGAGGTTTAAATTGCAATGTGAAAATGATTTTTCATGACAAAACAAGCATAGAACTATAAAACAATTGCAAAATGGTTTTAAATGCAAGATTGTATTGTGACCCTTTCTAGGTAACCTCCATATATTGCACATATTTAACCCCTTCCTATCCAGCCTCAGGATCCAATTAACAGAGCTATTACACCCAGGGGGATCTGCCCGATCACGTGACTACTGTTGTTTTCTGTTACATGGGTACATGATCAGGAGCCAGTCCTGCCAGTTAACAAATAATTTCTAGAGACCGGGAGCTGTACTGTACTGGGAGAGCGCAGTGAGGAAGCCTCTTCTGCCCATGAATGCATATGTACGGATCATGGGCATTACCCACTTCCCGCCTGCCCCCAATAGTTTTACTGCAGGTGAGTGGCGCAGTCCTGCCAGCAACACACTGGTACGTCACCGGGTATTTTAGAATTTGCGGGCATGTGTGCTTGCGCTCCATGCTAACCCGCACTGTCACTGGCTACCTCACAAGTTTGTGAGCAGGTCCTGACCAATGATTTACAGCTGGAAACTGCTGATTGGCTGTAGTCAAAGAACGATCCTGTGTCTTGTTTGTAAACATAGACACAGGATATTCCTGAGGCTTCCTGTTTCTATTTGCATATCCTGCCTTTATGCCTGACAAGAGGGGTTTGGAAATTTCCTGTGTGTGACTGTCGATGTGTATGCAGGCACTACCCTGCACAAGCTTTACAAGACCATCTTTTTAAGTAAAGTGGTCAACTAAATCTGGTAAGCGCATCCTTTGTCTGAGCACTTCGGGTGATTTTTATTGATTGGTGGAGGAATATCACGCAAATTAAGAAGATTTTTTTTGAATGTCACTAGCAACATAAGATCTATGTCTAATTGATGGTTGAAGCAACTATTGGACTTAATATTTCAATTGGTTGGAATTTTTGTTGGAGAAATTAGATTCTCTGAATAGATATATTTTTTTCATATATATATATATAATTTTTTTATTGGGACTCACATGTACACATATTGTTATATATAAACATTTGTTTGTGTTTTGTTTTGGACTTGATAGCGACTAAGCACTAAGCACTAATTAATAATATCACTGTAATTGCTCATTAGGGGCTATTTATGTAAATTATTCACTGGTGGTACCTTTAAATCAGGGTCCTCCGCACCTATTTGTAAGCACACTTTTATTATTTACTTTAATAATAATGTTCCACCCTGACAGCTAGCTCAGATAATGGAGAACAGGTTACTGCTAAAGCCAGACGTACCCGTCCCCAGGTTGCTAAGGTGCTAGAAACTGATAATTCTGCCCATATGCAGCAGAGTGCCACTACTGCAGTACCTTTTTGTATTCTGGAAAGCCTAGTACATCCTGGCCTTTTAGACAGAAGCACTGCAGTATCTCATGGTGAAATGGCGGGCGCCAGAAGTGCAGTACAAGCTGATGAGGTGGCTAGCACTAGTAGTGAAATGCAGCCACCAAGAATTCAAGCAGAGGCCTGTAGAGCCTATAGTAGCCTTCCAGAGGTGCTTGCAAACCCTAATTTGCTGCCCCCAGATACATCCGTATCCCCCCCCCCCCCAGTCACAGCTCAGCCTGGGGTTCAGTTGAAAACAGCAAACTTAAAAACACCCCTTGACTTTTGAACTGTTTTTCAAGATATGTACAAATTGATTTGGACCAAACTAATGTTTATGCTCTGCAATACATCGACCGCCATAGGCGTGCGCACGGGGTGTGCCGGGTGTGCCTGGGCACACCCTAATCACCCGTGCAGTGTTTGTGTAGCCCCATGCTCTCCCGAGATCTGCCCGCTGGGCTGCTGTGAAATGCTGCTTTGAATTGCCGTGCTGAGACAGTATCACATTGAGTGGATATTGGGGCTTGTAAGATCCGCTCAGTGTGTGACACTGTCCTGTATTGTAACTGCTTGCAGGGAGAGAGAGGATCTGTCAGATTTCAGTGTTGACGTTGGGGTGGGTGGGGCCTAGCAGCTATCGAACCCCAGCCAATAGGAGGAGGAATGGGCGTACCGCTACGTATGTTGCCCCGCCCCTTTTCTTAAACAGCCCAATAATGGCTGATGTTCGATAGCTGCTCAGTCCCGCCCACCCCCATATCACGGCAGAATTATGAAGCTCCTCTCGCTCCCTACAAGCAGTTACAATAGATGACAGAGTCACACACTGAGCGGATCTTACAAGCACCAATATCTGCTCAATGTGATACCCCCCCCCCCTCTCCTCTGTCAGTGCTTCCAATCCGTGCCACCAGTCAGTGACAATCAGTGACAGTCAGTGCTACCTGTCAGTGCCAGTGCCGCTTGTCAGTGCCAATCAGTGCCAGTGCCGCTTGTCAGTGCCAATCAGTGCCACCTGTCAGTACCAGCGTCGCTTGTCAGTGCCGCCAGTCAGTGACAATCAGTGCCACCTGTCAGTGCCACCAGTCAGTGGCAATCAGTGCCACCAGTCAGTGCCAATCAGTGACGCCTATCAGTGCTGCCAATCAGTGCTCATTAGTGCTGCCTATCGATGCCCATCAGTGCCACCTATCAGTGCTCATCAGTGTTGACTATCAGTTCTGCCTTTCTGTGCCCATCAGTGCTGCCCATCAGTGCCACTAAATGCTGCCAAATAGTGCTACCTATCAGTGCCAATTAGTGCTGCCTATTAGTGCCAATCAGTGCAGCCTATCAGTGCAAATTAGGGCCCATCAGTGCTGCCAATCAGTGCTGCCAATCAGTGCCCATCGGTGCCACCTATCAGTGGCCATCAGTGCTGTCAATCAGTGGTGCCTATCAGTGCCGATCATTGCTGCCAATCAGTGCAAGAGTGCAGGGATGGGGAGATGAACTCAGCAGACAGGCACATTGTCCATGGGTTGCCGGCCTGGTGGGGCATAACTGAAATCTGTTGATGTTTATTAATGCCACATGCCGATCTTTAGTATAATAGGTAATCACCACACTACTATTTACAATAATCTACTGGAGGTAAAATAAAAAAGTGTCAGTAAAAGGCCTGCCACTAAGCACTGATATGTGTTCCCACAACACAAAAATAAAAGTGCCTTGCATAACCTACTTAACAATAACTTTACACTAATGCTGGAACCCTCTAATGTATGAAAATCTCAACAAACTTCAATATTACCACAATACCGGTCTCTGATATGTAACAACACATATAATACACATCACACTGAAAATAAGACATACTGTATAAGGCCCCTTTCACACGGGAGGACCGTTTAGTTCCGCCTGTCAGTTTTTTTGGCGGACCTGAACGGGCGCTCCATACAACTCTATGGAGTGTCAGATGTCAGTGGTGACTGGGATGTCATTAAAGTTCATGTGTGTGTAAAGGCAGGCGTCCCAATACTTTTGACAATATATAGTGTGTGTGTATATACACACACACACACACAAACGTGTGTTTGAGCTTTGGGTGCACACCCTAATGCAATAGGCTGCGCACGCCTATGATCGCCGCAAACCCAATTTCAACCCTAAACAAAAAAAGAACATTACATGGATGCATTACATGTATGCCCAACATTAGGCGTGTGGCAGAAACTTCTAATGCTGGCTATACACTTCATTTTTTTAGAGGCCCTAAAATGTCAGGACAGTTCAAACACACCCCATATGACCCCCTTTTGGAAAGTAGACACCCCAAGGTATTTGCTGAGAGGCATGTTGAGTCTTTGTAAGGTCTTGTTTTTTCCACGCGTTTAAAAAAAAAAAAAAACTTTACCGAGATATTGCTCACACACGTCACGGATATACGTGGAATTACTCCCCAAAACACATTCTGGTACTTCTCCCAAATATGGGGATACCACATGTGTTAAGCTTTTTGGGAACCCAGCTGCGTAAATGTGGCCCCAGAATGAGCAGAATCCAATGATATCCTTTAGGTTTACAAAGGGCGTAACTTGCACATTTTATTTCCTGACTACATATCACAGATTTGAAGGCCCTAAAATGCATTTGTTTTTGAACCAAATTAAACCAAACAATGATGCCGCGTACACACGGCCGTTTTTCTCGTCGAGAAAAATGACATTTTTCCCATTCGACGAGAAAAACGATCGTCTGTGGGCTTTCTGTCATTTTTTTCGACGAGAAAAACGGCATTAAAAACGACGAGAAAAATTAGAACATGTTCTAATTTTTCTCGTCGTTTTTTTCTACATGTTTTCCGCGGCAGTGTTTCCCATAGGGAAACACTGCCGCGGAGCCCACAGACGGTCGTTTTTCTCGTCAAGAGACAAAATGATGTGAAAAACGACCGTGTGTGGGGAACAAGCTGTTCCCCCGTTTTTAAATGACATTATTCACAGCGGTTTTTTAACCGCCGTGAATAATGATCGTGTGTACGCGGCATGAGACTCCAGTTCATACAACATTGGGATTATTTGCTGGAATGCTTGTTCTTCAATTTCTTCCATTTTGTACGTAATCACACTATTCCTGACGTGTACTTGTATGAAAATTTCATATCTGTGTTATTCTAGAGTTCTCCTATAAATAAAATAAAAAATGTAAAAATAAAAAGTGTACTCCGAATGCAAAGCATGCCTTCAAATGTCAGTGCAAACTTTGAAGAAAAGGCAGAACCCAAACACACATGCAGGAGATGAGTGTCTAGAGACTGAAAAGGAAGGGTCATTTTTAAAAACATGCTATTTTTTAAATAATATGAATTCACTAATACTAAATAACGTGTTCATTCAATGTCAGTATCATACATAAAGTAAGCTTGGTCAAGTAAGTTCTTTAATGCTGCCATCTGGTGGATAACTGTGAAAATGCACATGTAAAAGACTAATAAATAATATAAATAATGAAGGTTTTGTTAAATAATAAAACCCCTCAGTGGCTTCTGAAAGAAAATTGTCATTTAAATTTGTAGCCTAAACAAGTATTGTTTTAAAGGAAATGTGTGTTGTAATATGTAGGCTAAAAGTATAGATAACTGCATGCTGGTAATACATGTAGCAATAATGCTCAGTATATTATCTACGTTTGTATTTCATAAGTTTCCTTTTTCTATTTTCTTCTCCAGATTTACATGCAGACCAAGCTGTCCAAAAAAAGGGGACAGTGATACAGGCTGGTAAAAAGCATAACAGTGCCTGGGGTACTTCATATATTGGAGCAACAGTTTAAAAATATATTTAAATGACAATTATCACAAAATACAGTACTGTGCTAAAGTTTTAGGTAGGTGTGAAAGCTTTCAGAAATAGAAGTGTTATTAGTTTGTTTTTATCAATTAACAAAAGAGAAATCCAAATCAAATCAATATTTGGTATGACCACCCTTTGCCTTCAAAACAGTTTCAATTATTCTAGGTACACTTGCACACAGTTTCTGAAGGAACTCAGCAGTAGGGATGAGCCGAACACCCCCTGGTTCGGTTCGCACCAGAACCTACGAACGGACCGAAAGTTTGCGCGAACGTTAGAACCCTATTAGTTACAATGGACGCAAACGTTTAAAATCTAAAGTGCTAATTATAACGGCCAATATGCATGTTATTGTCATAAAAAAGGTTTGGGGACCCGGGTCCTGCCCCAGGGGACATGTATCAATGCAAAAAGAAGTTTTAAAAACGGACGTTTTTTCTGGAGCAGTCATTTTAATGATGCATAAAGTGAAAAAAAAAAGTGAAATATTCCTTTAAATATGGTACCTGGGGGGTGTCTAAAGTATGCCTGTGAAGTGGCATGTGTTTCCCGTGTTTAGAACTGTCCCTGCACAAAATGACATTTCTAAAGGAAAAAAAGCCATTTAAAACTGCTTGCGGCTTTAATGTCATGTCTTGTCCTGGCAATATGGATGAAAAGCTTTGAGAAAAATGGCATGGCTACCCAATCACCCCCCCCCCCCCACCCCCACCCCAGCCCATTACCAGCCCCATTGGGTCTTGTATGGATATTAAGTGGAACCCCGCACCCAAAATAAAAAATGCCCTATATACTCTGAACAGCAGTATACAGGCGGTGCAAACAAGACTGTAGGTTTGTTCTTAAGTAGAATCTGTTTGTAATTTTGAACACGTACATTGTTTAAGTGTAGCTCCAGCCAAAAAATCTATTTTTAAGCTTTTTGGAAAACATAGGGAAGGGTTATCACCCTTGTAACATTTGTTTTGCTGTCTGTGCAGTGTGCACCTGTTCAGAACATTTCACCTCACTTTCCGTCCCAATGACAAATGTTTTTGGAAAAGTGGGGTTTTTATTGAAACAAGGATTGGTGATAAAGCATCAGTGGAGAGGAGACACCTTTATCCCATATTAATTCTTACAGGAGAGAATTTTCCTTCCAAGGGGTAGATTTCCTCTCACTTCCTGTTGTCTTCTTCCGTTTGCAAGTAGGAGTCATTTGTAAGTTGGATGTTTGAAAGTAGGGGCCTGCCGTATATACTCTGCAAAAATTTGCCCCATTAGATGTTGGTGTTGCCACAACACTGTAAGCCCTCACAGTTACTCTTGGTGGGCGCTGGATCGCCCTGCTGTGAACTATTATATCAGGAATTGTAATTACATATAATTGTTGAACAGTGGTAGGAAAAATTGGGCCTTTGGTGGTGGTGCTGGTGCCACAACACTGTAAGCCCTCACAGTTACTCTTGGTGGGCGCAGGAATGGGCCCTGCTGTGAATTATTAGATCAAGAATTGTAATTGCATGCCCCTGTTGAACAGGGGCAGAAAAATTGGGCCTTTGGTGGTGGTGCTGGTGCTACAACACTGTAAGCCCTCACAGTTACTCTTGGTAGGTGCAGGAATGGGCCCTGCTGTGAATTATTAGATCAAGAATTGTAATTGCATGCCCCTGTTGAACAGGGGCAGAAAAATTGGGCCTTTGGTGGTGGTGGTGGTGGTGGATGGTGTTGCCACAACACTGTAAGCCCTCACAGTTACTCTGGTGGGCGCAGGAATGGGCCCTGCTGTGAATTATTAGATCAAGATTTGTAATTACACACCCCTCTTAAACAGGGGCTGAAAAATTGGGCCTTAGGAACTGGTGCTGGTGCCACAACACTGCAACCCCTCACAGATACTGTACTTGGAGCACAGCAATGAGACCTGTTGCAAAGCATTGCATAAAAAATTGTAATTACACGCCCCTGTTAAACAGGGGCTGAAAAATTGGGCCTTAGGCACTGGTGCTGGTGCCACAACACTGCAACCCCTCACAGATACTGTACTTGGAGCACAGCAATGAGACCTATTGCAAAGCATTGCATAAAAAATTGTAATTACACGTCCCTGTTAAACAGGGGCTGAAAAATTGGGCCTTAGGCACTGGTGCTGGTGCCACAACACTGCAACCCCTTACAGATACTGTACTTGGAGCACAGCAATGAGACCTGTTGCAAAGCATTGCATAAAAAAATTGTAATTACACACCCCTGTTAAACAGGGGCTGAAAAATTGGGCCTTAGGCACTGGTGCTGGTGCCACAACACTGCAACCCCTCGCAGATACTGTACTTGGAGCACAGCAATGAGACCTGTTGCAAAGCATTCCAAAAAAAATTGTAATTACACGCCCCTGTTAAACAGGGGCTGAAAAATTGTGCCTTAGGCACTGGTGCTGGTGTCACAACACTGCAACCCCTCACAGATACTGTACTTGGAGCACAGCAATGAGACCTGTTGCAAAGCATTGCATACATTTTTTTTTAAATACACGCCCCTGTTAAACAGGGGCTGAAAAATTGGGCCTTAGCCACTGGTGGTGGCACCCAGAAACAAAAATGTTCTTCCAAGCTATCATCAGGATCATTGAGGAGGAAGAGGATAGTCAGTCATCAACATAACAGGACAGTCACTCAGCATCAGCATAGGCAGTCTTGAAGGGATGTGACATTTCAAAATAAATTATTCAGTTATATCAGCATCAGGTGCCTGGTAGCTGGTGGTGATCCAAGACTGATTCATCTTTATGAAGGTCAGTCGATCAACCGAGTCGGTGGACAGGCGCACCCTGTGATCGGTGACAAAGCCTCCAGCAGCACTGAATGTGCGTTCCGAAAGAATGCTGGATGCAGGACAGGCCAGTAGCTCAATTGCATACTGTGCAAGCTCTGGCCAGTGATCCATCCTCAAGACCTAGTAAACCAGAGGATTTTGGGTGGGAAAGGTGTCCAAGTCTGACCTTGCCCCTAGGTATTCCTGCACCATGTATATCAGGCGCTGGCGATGGTTGCTGGAACCGATCATACCTTGGGGCTGCGGACTAAAAAATTGTCTGAACGCATCGGTCAGACGTCCACCTTCCCCACCGCTCCTCCTGCTACTGACTGAAGCCTCAGCAACTCGTCATCCAGGACCAGCAGTTTGTAACCTCCCAGTCTCTGGGAACGCATTGCACAGACCTTTCTGCAAGGCCTCCTGGAGATTTCTCATCCTCTGCTCCCTCTGCGACGGCAAGATAAGGTCCGCAACCTTACCCTTGTACCATGGATCAAGGAGAGTGGCCAGTCAGTAATGGTCCCTCTCCTTGATCCGAAGAATACGAGGATCCTTCCGCAGGCTTTGCAGGAACAGGGAGGCCATGCAACGTAGGTTAGCTGAGGCATTCGGTCCGGAGTCTTCTGGGTCACTAAGGACGACATGATCCGCAGCCACCTTGTCAGGTCACCTACGGCCAGGTGACAGATGCACACCGTAGGGGGACAGGAGTGCACCGCAAGGTAGTGAACCCTATGGCTGACTGCTGTGGATAGTAAACTGGTTGTGGAAAGCGGGACCAGAGGAGCACAACCGGGATCCTATAGGAAGCTAGAGCCAAGATTCCCCAGGGCACGGAGTCTAAGACCCAGCAGGTCTTCTCCAGAGCCTCTAGTGGTGAAGATGGTATGCTGCAGGCTGGGTCCAGGTCGCGGCCCCTAGAGTCTCCTAGCTCACGCCCCGTAGGATAAGGGGAGAAGAGGGGAAGCAGCAGCACAAGATATAAGAGTAACGAATAACAAGCTGAAGGTCAAGGGCCACAAGCAGACAAGGATAACGAAAGACAAGCCGAAGGTCAAGGGTCACGAGCAGACAGGGATAGTCGGGGACAAGCCAATAACGTAACAGAGAGACAGACGTAGCACACGGCAGGCAGGAACCCAAACACACAATGCCTAACAAACACGTTGATCAGCAAAGCAGGCTTGCAGTGCACAGGTTAATATAGTGTTCTGTGATAGGGCCTGGGGTGGAGTCAGGCTGGGAGGAGATTATAAAGGAAGCCAGGTGAAAGGGTTCTGGCCTCTAAGATGAACACATGAGGAGGAAAGGTAAGATGGCAGACAGACATTAATGCATATCCATGACAGTACCCTCCCTCTTACGAGGCCTCCCCCTTCGCCGCCTGGGCCCAGGTTTAGAGGGAAACTTCAGATGAAACTCCTTTAACAGACGAGGTGCAAAGACCTCAGATGCAGTGATCCAAGACCTCTCCTCAGGACCAAACCCTTTCCAATGAACGAGGTACTAAAGAACGCCTTTACAGAGTCGGGAGTCCAGAATTTGACTGATCTCGTACTCCTGATTATCCTCAGAGACAGGTGCCACGGTAGGGAGAGGACGAGAGAATTTATTGAGGACTAAAGGCTTTAGAAGAGCAACATGGAAGGAGGTAGTGATTTTAAGGCTTTTAGGAATCTGGAGTTTGAAACAAACCGGATTCAGTTTAGCAGTTACCGTGTATGGACCAATGAATCGAGGAGCAAACTTCAGAGAAGGAACTCGGAGCTTGATGTTCCTGGTAGAGAGCCAGACTTTGTCCCCTGGCTGAAGAGAAGGCGGTTTACGCCTGCGGCGGTCGGCAAAGCCTTTGAATTTTTCAGCAGCTGCCCGGAGGGAATCATGAACGTCACCCCAAACGGAATTGAGAGACTCCTGAACCAAAGCCAAAGCTGGAATATCTGGAGAACAGATCATGGGAAGAGGAAGTTGAGGGTGTTTTCCATAAACTGTGAAAAAGGGTGTCTTCTGCGAACTGGTATTCACATGATTGTTATGGGAGAATTCTGCCCACGGGAGTAGAGAGGACCAATCGTCATGGTGAGAAGACACAAAGGTGCGAAGAAAGACCTCTAACTCCTGATTAACCCTCTCAGTCTGTCCATTGGATTGGGGATGGTAAGAAGAAGAAAAATCTAAGACAATCTTGAGGGATTTGCAAAAGGCTCTCCAAAAACGAGACGTGAATTGGACTCCCCTGTCGGAAACAATATGAGAAGGAACCCCATGAAGGCGGAGAATTTCTCGAATGAAAATGGGAACCAAGGCAGGGGCAGAAGGAAGACCAGGAAGAGGAACAAAATGAGCCATCTTGGAGAACCGATCGATTACCACCCAAATGACTGTATTATTCTCAGACAGTGGGAGGTCGGTGATAAAATCCATGGCAATTTGAGCCCAGGGCTCCTTAGGAATGGGCAAGGGCATGAGGAGACCAGCAGGAGCTTGTGTGGAGGATTTGGACTGAGCGCAGACATGACAAGCTTTAACGTAGTCTTTGACGTCTGAGCGGAGATTAGGCCACCAGTAGTGACGACTGATGAGTAGGAAGGAACGGAGGAATCCAGAATGGCCTGCCACCTTGGAATCATGTCCCCAACGAAGGATCTTAGCTCTTAGCTCAGTGGGGACAAAGGTCTTACCAGGCGGAATTTTTGACTTCAGGGTGGTAGAGTGGGCAACAATGCATGAGGTTGGAATGATCGGCTCAGGTTCAGGGGCGGACTCCTCGTCCAAAGTGTCAAATGACCTAGAGAGCGCATCAGCCCGACCGTTGCAGGAACCAGGTTTGTAAGTAATCGTGAAATTAAAACGGGCAAAGAAGAGACTCCACCTGGCCTGTCTAGGATTCAGACATTTAGCATTCTGTAGATACTGTAAATTTTTGTGATCGGTAAAGATCGTTATGGAGTGAGGGGAACCCTCCAAGAGATGACGCCACTCCTCTAACGCCAATTTAATTGCGAGAAGTTCCTGATCACCGATGGCATAATTCCTCTCTGCCTGAGAAAACTTTTTGGAGAAGAACGCACATGGTTGACGTCTCTTCTCAAAGATTTAAAGAAGCACAGCTCCCACCCCCATTGAGGAAGCATCCACTTCAATAAAAAATGCATTCCCAGGATTTGGTCTCCTCAAGAGGGGGCCAGAAACAAAGGCCTGTTTCAGGTTGTGAAATGCAGAGACAGCTTCGGGAGGCCAGTCTTTGGCATTCACACCCTTCTTGGTCAAAGCGATAATAGGCGCGGCAATGGAAGAGTAGTTCCTTATGAACTGCCTATAAAAATTAGTGAAGCCAAGAAAGCGCTGCGTGGCCTTGAGGCTAGCAGGGAGAGGCCAGTTGGTAATAGCCAAGACCTTCCCAGGATCCATACGAAGACCCGAACATGAGACAAAGCACCCCAGAAACAGGACCTCAGAACATTCAAAGGAACATTTCTCCAGCTTGGCATAGAGATTGTTCTCTCTAAGACGCTGAAGTACAGTGTGGACATGGTTTCTGTGGACGAGCAGATTTTCAGAAAAGATCAGAATGTCATCCAGATAGATGACAACAAACTGGTACAGCAGATCTCTGTCGATTTCATTGACAAAGTTTTGGAACACGGCTGGAGCATTACACAGACCAAAAGGCATCACCAAGTATTCGTAATGCCCGTCTCTAGTGTTGAATGCAGTCTTCCATTCATCACCCTCCCGTATTCGAATGAGATTGTACGCGCCTCTGAGATCCAACTTGGTGAAAATGGAGGCACCCTTCAACCTATCGAATAGCTCAGATATTAAGGGTAAGGGGTATCGATTTTTAATAGTAACCGCATTTAAACCCCAATAATCGATGCAGGGTCTTAAGGTACCATCCTTTTTGGCAACAAAAAAGAACCCTGCCCCTGCAGGCGAAGAGGATTTCCGGATGAAACCTCTCTCCAAATTCTCTGCGACATACTCAGACATGGCCTGGGTCTCTGGGATGGACAGAGGGTAGGTACAACCCCTGGGTAGAGTTGCTCCGGGGACAAGATCAATAGCACAGTCAAAAGACTTGTGGGGAGGAAGCACCTCAGCTGATTTCTTACAGAACACATCCCGGTAATCGCTGTATGCAGCGGGAAGATCAGAAGAAACAGAAGTGGCAGCAACCGGAAGACTCTCCTTGGGGGTCACCTTGAGAAGACATGACGAGAAACATGAGGAACCCCAGGCCAGGATCTGCCCAGAGACCCAGTCCACATGTGGAGAGTGGAGCTGTAGCCAAGGGAGGCCCAATACAACAGGGGTAGAGGCCTTGGGTAGAATAAGAAAGGATATCCACTCCTGGTGGAGAATCCCTACCGACATCCTAATGGGTAGCGTCTGGAAGCGAATAGGCCCCCCTGGGAGAACAGTGCCATCAATTGCCGAGACTACCAATGGGGTAGTGAGAGGTGAAAGGGTAAGCTTCGTAGAAGAAGCAGTTCTCCAATCCATAAAATTGCCGGCAGCCCCGGAATCCAGATATGCAAGGGTTGACTGAGAAGAAGTGCCTACATGAAGGAACACCGGCAAGAGAAGGCGAGAAGGTGATGTTTCTGGGTCCAATACTCCACCTTCCAGATGTATTAGACCCGAGCGTTTCCCGGACGAAGCGAGCAGGAGTCACGAAAATGACCCTTGCCCCCACAATAGAGGCACAAGCCCAGAGTTCTGCACCTAGCACGTTCTTCGGGGGTTAGTCTGGTCCGGCCCAGCTGCATAGGTTCCTCAGCAGGTAGAGGATGCTCCACGGGACGAAGGGAGGGGAGCTCAGACTGGCTAGAACGCAGAGAGTGCTGGCGTCTTTTTTCTAAGGACCTCTCTTGAAAACGAATGTCGATCTGATTGCATAACGAAATTACATCGTCCAGACCGACGGGAATGGCTCTTCCCGCTAATTCATCTTTCACTCCGTCAGAGAGGCCATGTAAAAAGGTAGCGACCAGGGCCTCATTATTCCAGCTCAATTCAGCTGTGTGGATACGGAACTGAAGAGCATATTGTCCCACTGAACTAGATTCTTGGCGAAGACGTAAGACAGCACTAGCCGCTGAAGAAGCCCGAGCCGGCTCTTCGAAGATATTAAGAAAGAGCTTCAAGAAGTCGGACAGGCTGGAAACCACCGGATCATTCCTCTCCCACAGGGGGGCAGCCCAGGCCAAAGCTTCACCGGAGAGGAGGGAAATGATATAGGCTACCTTAGCCCGGTCAGACAGAAAGTTTTGAGGCTGAAGCTCAAAATGAATCGTGCATTGGCTGAGAAACCCCCTGCAGGCCTTGGAGTCCCCAGAGAAACGGAACTGAGCTGGCAGTGTTAGTGAGTGTGTGGCTGCGACTGGTGCGATAGGTACAACCGCTGGTTGTATTTGAGGTTGCGGATTCGGGGTTCCTAAGGAGGCCTGAAGCTGCTCGAATCGAGAAGCCAGATCCTGGAGGAATCGCATCACCTGAGTCTGATTCGATTCCTGGGTTTCAAGTCTGCGAACTATGCCCTGCAATGGATCATCCGCGGGGAGCGGCATGTCAGCCGGGTTCATGGCTGATCAAACTGTCAGGTCACCTACGGCCAGGTGACAGATGCACACCCTAGGGGGACAGGAGTGCACCGCAAGGTAGTGAACCCTATGGCTGACTGCTGCGGATAGGAAACTGGGTGATTGTGGAAAGCGGGACCAGAGGAGCACAACCGGGATCCTATAGGAAGCTAGAGCCAAGATTCCCCAGGGCGTGGAGTCTAAGACCCAGCAGGTCTTCTCCAGAGCCTCTAGTGGTAAGGATGTTATGCTGCAGGCTGGGTCCAGGTCGCGGCCCCTAGAGTCTCCTAGCTCACGCCCCGTAGGATAAGGGGACAAGAGGGGAAGCAGCAGCACAAGATATAAGAGTAACGAATAACAAGCTGAAGGTCAAGGGCCACAAGCAGACAAGGATAACGAAAGACAAGCCGAAGGTCAAGGGTCATGAGCAGACAGGGATAGTCGGGGACAAGCCAATAACGTAACAGAGAGACAGACGTAGCACACGGCAGGCAGGAACCCAAACACACAATGCCTAACAAACACGTTGATCAGCAAAGCAGGCTTGCAGTGCACAGGTTAATATAGTGTTCTGTGATAGGGCCTGGGGTGGAGTCAGGCTGGGAGGAGATTATAAAGGAAGCCAGGTGAAAGGGTTCTGGCCTCTAAGATGAATACATGAGGAGGAAAGGTAAGATGGCAGACAGACATTAATGCATATCCATGACACACCTCCTCCCAGCCACGTACAAGTCCACCGGTTTCTTGGGACTGTAAATCATCCCTAAAAGACTGCTGCTGCTGATGCTGAGTGCCAGGCTCCACCTCGATGCTGACACAATCCTCCTCCTCCTCCTCCTCATCCTCTTCCTGTGTGATGGGTGGGAGAGAAGGAACACTGTCTGGATAAAGGGGGCCTTGAGAGGCAAGGAAGTCCTCCTCTTCCTGCCTCTGTTCTGCCTCAAGTGCCCTGTCCATTATTCCACGCAGCGTATGCTCCAACAGGTGGACAAGAGGTACAGTGTCACTGATGCATGCACTGTCACTGCTCACCATCCTCGTGGCCTCCTCAAATGGTGACAGGACAGTGCATGCATCCCTGATCATGCTCCACTGGCGTGGTGAAAAAAATTTGAGCTCCCCTGACCCTGTCCTGGTGCCAGAGGCGTATCTAGCGAAAATGGCGCCTATGGCAAGCACTGAAAATGTGCCCCTTTTAAAACATTTAAAAACCCTACTTTCAGATAATGCTGTCAGTATATACAGTTATATAGGGAGAACAGTAGGTTAGTGGTATGCACTTGCCTCACTTGGTTTGAATCTGGGCCAGGAAGCTATCTGCATGGAGTTTTCATGTTCTCTTTGTGTGGGCATCCTCCAGGTACTCAAGTTTCCTGGCACATTCCAAAGCCATGTTGGTAGGTGATGGTCACCTGTCTGTATGAAGTGGCAATGTATATGGCCAATCACATTCTGCATGCCAAGCCCATGTCCGAAAAATGACTTAAGATGATCTATGGCTCAAAATCTGCCAAGAGCTGGACAGGACTGAATGGAAGTATACATAGTGTGAGGGGGTTAGCTCGGCAGCGGGTGTGTGTGACCCCCGAGATGGGCTCCCCACACAAAAACAGGCCCAGCAAACGGAGGTTGTGGTTTTCAAAATCAAAAAGGTGCGGTTTATTTTCTATTTACAGTGACAAAACACAGCAAAGCAAAAGAAACATAAACAAAATAAATCCTGGTCAACTTGACCTCTGACTAAACATACAGGTTTCCTAACTAACAACTGGGATCAGCCTAGTGCTGTCCTAGTCCCTAAGTCCCTGGTTTTAAATGTCCAAGCAAATAGCCACACAGGATTTGTCTCACCGCACAGGGGTTCACTCTCCCTAGACAGTCCACACAGGTCTGGTTCCAGGCATGAGCTAACATCTAATGAAGCTGGGAGTTCTTATAGAGGCCTAAATGAGCTGACAAGCTTCAGCTGGTCTCCTCATCTCTGTCTGCACGACGCCCCACACTCTCCCTAGAGGTATGAGTCATCCATGAGCCCACTAGCCTTATACAACTCTCCACCTAGTTGTATAAGTCGGCGTAAAGCCTGAATCTGGGCGAAATATATCTACCCCCCTGGATGCAACCAGGTGACTTTACCTTCCTGCTGTCACATACCCCCCCCTCTTGTTTTAACCTCGGGGTTGGAACACCAGCAATCAGGCATTCATGTACTCGAGACAAAGCATCCACATTCCCCATTTGAACGCCAGGGCGATGCTTTACTGTGAAGTTGAATTCCTGGAGGGCCAGGAACCACCTATTCACTCTTCTATTTGTTTCCTTGTTTTGAGCCATCCACTTTAACGGAGCGTGATCCGTAACCATGTCAAAGTGCCTACCTAGCAGGTAGTACCGAAGGGAATCTAGAGCCCACTTCACCGCTAAACACTCCTTTTCAACGGTGGCGTAATTTACCTCATGGGACTTCAACTTCCTGCTGAGGTAAATGACTGGGTGCTCTTCCCCGTTCCAGACCTGGGACAATACTGCTCCTAACCCCACATCTGATGCATCACTTTGTACGACAAAGTCTTTAGAGAAGTCGGGTGAGTACAACACTGGCTGGCTACATAAGGCTTGTTTCAAGAATTGGAATGCTGCCTCAGCCTCGGGGGTCCATTTAATCATGACCGACCCTTTCCCCTTCGTCAGGTTGGTTAGGGGCACAGCCTTAGAAGCAAAGTGGAGAATGAATCGCCGATAATACCCAGCGATTCCCAGAAAGGCTCGTACCTGCTTCTTGCTGTTGGGACGTGGCCAACTCTGGATGGCCTCGACTTTGTTGAGTTGGGGTTTTATTACTCCCCTCCCAATGGTGTACCCAAGATATTTGGCCTCCTCCTGCCCAATGGTACACTTCTTGGGGTTAGCCGTAAACCCCGCTTCCCGAACAGAGTCCAGGACTGCTTGCACTTTTGGCAGATGTGAGGCCCAATCTGTGCTATGGACAATTATGTCATCCAGGTAACCCGCAGCATACTTCCGATGGGGCCTCAGCATCTGGTCCATTTTCCGCTGGAATGTGGCCGGCGCATTCTGTAACCCGAACGGCATTCTTTTATATTGGAACGCCCCGTCTGGGGTTACAAATGCGGTTTTCTCTTTGGCCGACTTGGCCAGGGGGATTTGCCAATACCCTTTTGTGAGGTCAAGAGTCGTCATGTATCGGGCTGTTCCCAGCCGGTCGATCAACTCATCTATACGTGGCATGGGGTAGGTGTCAAATTTTGTAACTTTGTTCAACTGACGAAAATCGTTACAAAATCGCCAGCTCCCATCCGGTTTAGGCACCAACACAATGGGACTAGACCAATCACTTTGGGACTCCTCTATCACCCCTAAGTTCAGCATTTTCTGTACTTCCTCCCGTATTGCCTCCCGTCGGGCCTCTGGGATCCGATAGGGTTTTAACTTCACCCTTTCACCGGGCGGGGTAATGATGTCATGCTCTACCCCAGATGTTTGTCCCGGCAGCTCAGAGAATACCTCCTTGTTGCGAAGCACAAACTCCTTAACCTCCTGTTGTTGGGGTTGTGACAAGGTGGCTGCTATTCCAACCTCAGGAATCACGCAACCAGTTTGAGCTGGTGACCAAGTGTCTGCGACTAGGGACTCTCTATCCCTCCAGGCTTTCAACAGATTAACGTGATAGATCTGTTCGGGCTTTCGCCTTCCTGGTTGTCTGACCTTGTAATTCACTTCGCTCACTTTTTCCATTATCTCGTAGGGGCCTTGCCATTTGGCAAGGAATTTACTTTCAACCGTAGGGACAAGTACCAGTATCCTATCCCCCGGGGAAAAGGTACGGGTCTTGGCTCCACGGTTGTACACTCTCTGCTGTGCTAACTGCGCTTGGGCCAAATGTTCCTTCACGATGGGCATTACCTGTGCAATTCGGTCTTGCATCAGGGCGACATGCTCAATCACACTCCTGTGGGGAGAACTCTCACTTTCCCAAGTTTCCTTGGCAATATCCAACAGCCCTCTTGGGTGTCTCCCATACAGTAACTCAAAGGGGGAGAATCCCGTAGAGGATTGGGGCACCTCCCTAATAGCAAACATCAGATAAGGAAGTAGACAGTCCCAATCCTTTCCATCTCTATCCACCACTTTCTTCAACATTTGTTTTAGGGTTTTGTTGAACCTTTCAACCAGCCCATCGGTTTGGGGGTGATACACAGATGTACGTAATTGCGTCACTTTGAACAATTTACACAGCTCCTTCATAACCCGGGACATAAAGGGTGTACCTTGGTCCGTAAGCAGTTCTTTACAAATACCCACCCGGCTAAACACAAGAGATAGCTCTTTGGCTATGGTTTTGGCCGAGGTATTTCGGAGAGGGATCGCTTCTGGATAACGGGTGGCATAGTCCATTATAACTAATATGTACTGGTGCCCCCTAGCGGACTTGATTATAGGACCTACCAAATCCATGGCGATCCTCTCAAACGGGACCTCAATGATGGGTAGAGGGACCAGCGGGCTACGGAAATGTGGCATCGGGGCCGACCTCTGACACACAGGGCAGGAGGAACAATAATTTTCTATGTCCTTCATCACCCCCGGCCAATAGAATCTCTGTAATACCCTCTCTCGGGTTTTCTCTGTCCCCAGATGACCTCCAAGAATGTGCCCATGGGCCAACTCCAACACCAACTTCCTGTAAGGTTTGGGCACCACAAGCTGCTCAACGGTTTCTTCTGCCCTTTTTGCCACCCGATACAGTAGGTCCTTCTCTACGCTGAAGTATGGGTAAGTGCAGGTATTATCTGGGTTCACTAACTCGCCATCTATTTTCACTACGTTTTCCCGTGCCTTTATTAGGGCGGGGTCTTTCAACTGTTCTGTGGCAAAGTTTTCCCTGTGAACCTCAAGATCAGAAAACTCCACAGACGGTAGGTTTTCGTCTGAGGAGGTGGGCTCCTCTCCAGTTTCTTGAGTCTCCCCTGCCAATACTGATAAGGGAAATTCCGGAGAGTCCTCACCACTCTCAGGGGAGTTCTGGCTATCACATTCCTGGTACATAGGGGCACCAGTGGGGGGCTCAGGATCATCCCACAGTTCCCAGAACTTCGGAAAATCCCTTCCCACAATGGCGTCATGCGGTAACTGAGATACTAAGCCCACTGGATGAGAGAGGGTACCTTTGGGGGTCTCGAAACACACTGTAGTCACTGGATACTCTCGGGTGTCCCCATGCACACAAATAACAGCTACCTTGCTATTCCCAGAGACCTCTGTTTTAACTAACTCAGCCTTTATCAGGGTCACAAGGCTACCTGAATCCAACAATACCACAACATTTCTACCATTAACACACATTTTGCATAAATGTTTCTCAGTTCCTCGAATGGCAGTGCATGCGACTGTCGCACACAGCGACTGACGTCTGCCCGTCAGAAAGTCACACTGCATGGGTTCCTCCACAACCGGGCAATTGGCTGCAATATGTCCCGCTTGCCGGCAGCGGTAGCAAACGATCCTTCTTGCGGCCTCTTGAGCCGCTGATTTCCCAGGCTGTTCTCGCCAAACTTGGGGTAGAGCTCCCACCCTCTCACTCTCTCCACCCTCACCCCTTGGAATCCTCTTATCCGCCCCTGGGGATGGTCTGGTCTTAGGGTGGAAAGTCCGAGTGTCTCTGGAAGAGGCCGTCAGGTTCTCTGTAGCCAAGTATTTCTCCACACGATCCACAAGACCATCGGCCGTCTCTGGGTCTCCATGGCTTACCCACTTTTGGATGGCAGTAGGAAGAGCTCTCAAAAACCGATCCATTACAACACGTTCCACAATCTTTGGTGCGGACAAAGTCTCTGGCTGTAGCCACTTTCTGCTCAGGTGAATGAGATCATACATTTGAGACCTGGGGGGTTTTCCAAGCTGGAAAGTCCAGTTATGCACACGCTGAGCCCGGACAGCCTGGGTGACACCCAGCCTTGCCAATATTTCAGCTTTTAGCATCACATAGTCTTTTGCTTGGTTAGGCTCTAGGTCATAGTAAGCTTTCTGCGATTCACCAGTTAACAGAGGAGCCACCAGTCCAGCCCACTGCTCCTCAGGCCACTTTTCTCTTTCAGCGGTCCTTTCAAATGTGGTCAAAAATACCTCTGGATCATCCTCTCCAGTCATTTTTGTCAATAAACGACTCACCCCAAAGGACGCGGTATTAGTGGGACGGCTTTCCTCACTGGTCTGCGGACGTTGCTGCATTACTGCTTCCATCTGTTGTTGTAGTCTCTGCTCTTGCTTCTGCAACAGGTCTATGAAGCGGGCCTCAGATTGCTGCTGGGCTTGTTGCTGAGCCTCCAGACTCTGTTGCAAAGTTGCGTTTGTCTGCTGCTGGGCTGCAAGGCTCTGTTGATGAGCTTGCTGCTGGGCTGCAAAGTTCTTTTGCAAACCTGCATTTGTCTGCTGTTGATTGGCATTTGCTAGAGCCAGCTGCTTCAGTATCTCCTCCATGCTGGCTTAAAAAAAAAACTGCCACTGGTTCTCCACCAACTGTGAGGGGGTTAGCTCGGCAGCGGGTGTGTGTGACCCCCGAGATGGGCTCCCCACACAAAAACAGGCCCAGCAAACGGAGGTTGTGGTTTTCAAAATCAAAAAGGTGCGGTTTATTTTCTATTTACAGTGACAAAACACAGCAAAGCAAAAGAAACATAAACAAAATAAATCCTGGTCAACTTGACCTCTGACTAAACATACAGGTTTCCTAACTAACAACTGGGATCAGCCTAGTGCTGTCCTAGTCCCTAAGTCCCTGGTTTTAAATGTCCAAGCAAATAGCCACACAGGCTTTGTCTCACCGCACAGGGGTTCACTCTCCCTAGACAGTCCACACAGGTCTGGTTCCAGGCATGAGCTAACATCTAATGAAGCTGGGAGTTCTTATAGAGGCCTAAATGAGCTGACAAGCTTCAGCTGGTCTCCTCATCTATGTCTGCACGACGCCCCACACTCTCCCTAGAGGTATGAGTCATCCATGAGCCCACTAGCCTTATACAACTCTCCACCTAGTTGTATAAGTCGGCGTAAAGCCTGAATCTGGGCGAAATATATCTACCCCCCTGGATGCAACCAGGTGACTTTACCTTCCTGCTGTCACATACCCCCCCCTCTTGTTTTAACCTCGGGGTTGGAACACCAGCAATCAGGCATTCATGTACTCGAGACAAAGCATCCACATTCCCCATTTGAACGCCAGGGCGATGCTTTACTGTGAAGTTGAATTCCTGGAGGGCCAGGAACCACCTATTCACTCTTCTATTTGTTTCCTTGTTTTGAGCCATCCACTTTAACGGAGCGTGATCCGTAACCATGTCAAAGTGCCTACCTAGCAGGTAGTACCGAAGGGAATCTAGAGCCCACTTCACCGCTAAACACTCCTTTTCAACGGTGGCGTAATTTACCTCATGGGACTTCAACTTCCTGCTGAGGTAAATGACTGGGTGCTCTTCCCCGTTCCAGACCTGGGACAATACTGCTCCTAACCCCACATCTGATGCATCACTTTGTACGACAAAGTCTTTAGAGAAGTCGGGTGAGTACAACACTGGCTGGCTACATAAGGCTTGTTTCAAGAATTGGAATGCTGCCTCAGCCTCGGGGGTCCATTTAATCATGACCGACCCTTTCCCCTTCGTCAGGTTGGTTAGGGGCACAGCCTTAGAAGCAAAGTGGAGAATGAATCGCCGATAATACCCAGCGATTCCCAGAAAGGCTCGTACCTGCTTCTTGCTGTTGGGACGTGGCCAACTCTGGATGGCCTCGACTTTGTTGAGTTGGGGTTTTATTACTCCCCTCCCAATGGTGTACCCAAGATATTTGGCCTCCTCCTGCCCAATGGTACACTTCTTGGGGTTAGCCGTAAACCCCGCTTCCCGAACAGAGTCCAGGACTGCTTGCACTTTTGGCAGATGTGAGGCCCAATCTGTGCTATGGACAATTATGTCATCCAGGTAACCCGCAGCATACTTCCGATGGGGCCTCAGCATCTGGTCCATTTTCCGCTGAAATGTGGCCGGCGCATTCTGTAACCCGAACGGCATTCTTTTATATTGGAACGCCCCGTCTGGGGTTACAAATGCGGTTTTCTCTTTGGCCGACTTGGCCAGGGGGATTTGCCAATACCCTTTTGTGAGGTCAAGAGTCGTCATGTATCGGGCTGTTCCCAGCCGGTCGATCAACTCATCTATACGTGGCATGGGGTAGGTGTCAAATTTTGTAACTTTGTTCAACTGACGAAAATCGTTACAAAATCGCCAGCTCCCATCCGGTTTAGGCACCAACACAATGGGACTAGACCAATCACTTTGGGACTCCTCTATCACCCCTAAGTTCAGCATTTTCTGTACTTCCTCCCGTATTGCCTCCCGTCGGGCCTCTGGGATCCGATAGGGTTTTAACTTCACCCTTTCACCGGGCGGGGTAATGATGTCATGCTCTACCCCAGATGTTTGTCCCGGCAGCTCAGAGAATACCTCCTTGTTGCGAAGCACAAACTCCTTAACCTCCTGTTGTTGGGGTTGTGACAAGGTGGCTGCTATTCCAACCTCAGGAATCACGCAACCAGTTTGAGCTGGTGACCAAGTGTCTGCGACTAGGGACTCTCTATCCCTCCAGGCTTTCAACAGATTAACGTGATAGATCTGTTCGGGCTTTCGCCTTCCTGGTTGTCTGACCTTGTAATTCACTTCGCTCACTTTTTCCATTATCTCGTAGGGGCCTTGCCATTTGGCAAGGAATTTACTTTCAACCGTAGGGACAAGTACCAGTATCCTATCCCCCGGGGAAAAGGTACGGGTCTTTGCTCCACGGTTGTACACTCTCTGCTGTGCTAACTGCGCTTGGGCCAAATGTTCCTTCACGATGGGCATTACCTGTGCAATTCGGTCTTGCATCAGGGCGACATGCTCAATCACACTCCTGTGGGGAGAACTCTCACTTTCCCAAGTTTCCTTGGCAATATCCAACAGCCCTCTTGGGTGTCTCCCATACAGTAACTCAAAGGGGGAGAATCCCGTAGAGGATTGGGGCACCTCCCTAATAGCAAACATCAGATAAGGAAGTAGACAGTCCCAATCCTTTCCATCTCTATCCACCACTTTCTTCAACATTTGTTTTAGGGTTTTGTTGAACCTTTCAACCAGCCCATCGGTTTGGGGGTGATACACAGATGTACGTAATTGCGTCACTTTGAACAATTTACACAGCTCCTTCATAACCCGGGACATAAAGGGTGTACCTTGGTCCGTAAGCAGTTCTTTACAAATACCCACCCGGCTAAACACAAGAGATAGCTCTTTGGCTATGGTTTTGGCCGAGGTATTTCGGAGAGGGATCGCTTCTGGATAACGGGTGGCATAGTCCATTATAACTAATATGTACTGGTGCCCCCTAGCGGACTTGATTATAGGACCTACCAAATCCATGGCGATCCTCTCAAACGGGACCTCAATGATGGGTAGAGGGACCAGCGGGCTACGGAAATGTGGCATCGGGGCCGACCTCTGACACACAGGGCAGGAGGAACAATAATTTTCTATGTCCTTCATCACCCCCGGCCAATAGAATCTCTGTAATACCCTCTCTCGGGTTTTCTCTGTCCCCAGATGACCTCCAAGAATGTGCCCATGGGCCAACTCCAACACCAACTTCCTGTAAGGTTTGGGCACCACAAGCTGCTCAACGGTTTCTTCTGCCCTTTTTGCCACCCGATACAGTAGGTCCTTCTCTACGCTGAAGTATGGGTAAGTGCAGGTATTATCTGGGTTCACTAACTCGCCATCTATTTTCACTACGTTTTCCCGTGCCTTTATTAGGGCGGGGTCTTTCAACTGTTCTGTGGCAAAGTTTTCCCTGTGAACCTCAAGATCAGAAAACTCCACAGACGGTAGGTTTTCGTCTGAGGAGGTGGGCTCCTCTCCAGTTTCTTGAGTCTCCCCTGCCAATACTGATAAGGGAAATTCCGGAGAGTCCTCACCACTCTCAGGGGAGTTCTGGCTATCACATTCCTGGTACATAGGGGCACCAGTGGGGGGCTCAGGATCATCCCACAGTTCCCAGAACTTCGGAAAATCCCTTCCCACAATGGCGTCATGCGGTAACTGAGATACTAAGCCCACTGGATGAGAGAGGGTACCTTTGGGGGTCTCGAAACACACTGTAGTCACTGGATACTCTCGGGTGTCCCCATGCACACAAATAACAGCTACCTTGCTATTCCCAGAGACCTCTGTTTTAACTAACTCAGCCTTTATCAGGGTCACAAGGCTACCTGAATCCAACAATACCACAACATTTCTACCATTAACACACATTTTGCATAAATGTTTCTCAGTTCCTCGAATGGCAGTGCATGCGACTGTCGCACACAGCGACTGACGTCTGCCCGTCAGAAAGTCACACTGCATGGGTTCCTCCACAACCGGGCAATTGGCTGCAATATGTCCCGCTTGCCGGCAGCGGTAGCAAACGATCCTTCTTGCGGCCTCTTGAGCCGCTGATTTCCCAGGCTGTTCTCGCCAAACTTGGGGTAGAGCTCCCACCCTCTCACTCTCTCCACCCTCACCCCTTGGAATCCTCTTATCCGCCCCTGGGGATGGTCTGGTCTTAGGGTGGAAAGTCCGAGTGTCTCTGGAAGAGGCCGTCAGGTTCTCTGTAGCCAAGTATTTCTCCACACGATCCACAAGACCATCGGCCGTCTCTGGGTCTCCATGGCTTACCCACTTTTGGATGGCAGTAGGAAGAGCTCTCAAAAACCGATCCATTACAACACGTTCCACAATCTTTGGTGCGGACAAAGTCTCTGGCTGTAGCCACTTTCTGCTCAGGTGAATGAGATCATACATTTGAGACCTGGGGGGTTTTCCAAGCTGGAAAGTCCAGTTATGCACACGCTGAGCCCGGACAGCCTGGGTGACACCCAGCCTTGCCAATATTTCAGCTTTTAGCATCACATAGTCTTTTGCTTGGTTAGGCTCTAGGTCATAGTAAGCTTTCTGCGATTCACCAGTTAACAGAGGAGCCACCAGTCCAGCCCACTGCTCCTCAGGCCACTTTTCTCTTTCAGCGGTCCTTTCAAATGTGGTCAAAAATACCTCTGGATCATCCTCTCCAGTCATTTTTGTCAATAAACGACTCACCCCAAAGGACGCGGTATTAGTGGGACGGCTTTCCTCACTGGTCTGCGGACGTTGCTGCATTACTGCTTCCATCTGTTGTTGTAGTCTCTGCTCTTGCTTCTGCAACAGGTCTATGAAGCGGGCCTCAGATTGCTGCTGGGCTTGTTGCTGAGCCTCCAGACTCTGTTGCAAAGTTGCGTTTGTCTGCTGCTGGGCTGCAAGGCTCTGTTGATGAGCTTGCTGCTGGGCTGCAAAGTTCTTTTGCAAACCTGCATTTGTCTGCTGTTGATTGGCATTTGCTAGAGCCAGCTGCTTCAGTATCTCCTCCATGCTGGCTTAAAAAAAAAACTGCCACTGGTTCTCCACCAACTGTGAGGGGGTTAGCTCGGCAGCGGGTGTGTGTGACCCCCGAGATGGGCTCCCCACACAAAAACAGGCCCAGCAAACGGAGGTTGTGGTTTTCAAAATCAAAAAGGTGCGGTTTATTTTCTATTTACAGTGACAAAACACAGCAAAGCAAAAGAAACATAAACAAAATAAATCCTGGTCAACTTGACCTCTGACTAAACATACAGGTTTCCTAACTAACAACTGGGATCAGCCTAGTGCTGTCCTAGTCCCTAAGTCCCTGGTTTTAAATGTCCAAGCAAATAGCCACACAGGCTTTGTCTCACCGCACAGGGGTTCACTCTCCCTAGACAGTCCACACAGGTCTGGTTCCAGGCATGAGCTAACATCTAATGAAGCTGGGAGTTCTTATAGAGGCCTAAATGAGCTGACAAGCTTCAGCTGGTCTCCTCATCTATGTCTGCACGACGCCCCACACTCTCCCTAGAGGTATGAGTCATCCATGAGCCCACTAGCCTTATACAACTCTCCACCTAGTTGTATAAGTCGGCGTAAAGCCTGAATCTGGGCGAAATATATCTACCCCCCTGGATGCAACCAGGTGACTTTACCTTCCTGCTGTCACATACCCCCCCCTCTTGTTTTAACCTCGGGGTTGGAACACCAGCAATCAGGCATTCATGTACTCGAGACAAAGCATCCACATTCCCCATTTGAACGCCAGGGCGATGCTTTACTGTGAAGTTGAATTCCTGGAGGGCCAGGAACCACCTATTCACTCTTCTATTTGTTTCCTTGTTTTGAGCCATCCACTTTAACGGAGCGTGATCCGTAACCATGTCAAAGTGCCTACCTAGCAGGTAGTACCGAAGGGAATCTAGAGCCCACTTCACCGCTAAACACTCCTTTTCAACGGTGGCGTAATTTACCTCATGGGACTTCAACTTCCTGCTGAGGTAAATGACTGGGTGCTCTTCCCCGTTCCAGACCTGGGACAATACTGCTCCTAACCCCACATCTGATGCATCACTTTGTACGACAAAGTCTTTAGAGAAGTCGGGTGAGTACAACACTGGCTGGCTACATAAGGCTTGTTTCAAGAATTGGAATGCTGCCTCAGCCTCGGGGGTCCATTTAATCATGACCGACCCTTTCCCCTTCGTCAGGTTGGTTAGGGGCACAGCCTTAGAAGCAAAGTGGAGAATGAATCGCCGATAATACCCAGCGATTCCCAGAAAGGCTCGTACCTGCTTCTTGCTGTTGGGACGTGGCCAACTCTGGATGGCCTCGACTTTGTTGAGTTGGGGTTTTATTACTCCCCTCCCAATGGTGTACCCAAGATATTTGGCCTCCTCCTGCCCAATGGTACACTTCTTGGGGTTAGCCGTAAACCCCGCTTCCCGAACAGAGTCCAGGACTGCTTGCACTTTTGGCAGATGTGAGGCCCAATCTGTGCTATGGACAATTATGTCATCCAGGTAACCCGCAGCATACTTCCGATGGGGCCTCAGCATCTGGTCCATTTTCCGCTGAAATGTGGCCGGCGCATTCTGTAACCCGAACGGCATTCTTTTATATTGGAACGCCCCGTCTGGGGTTACAAATGCGGTTTTCTCTTTGGCCGACTTGGCCAGGGGGATTTGCCAATACCCTTTTGTGAGGTCAAGAGTCGTCATGTATCGGGCTGTTCCCAGCCGGTCGATCAACTCATCTATACGTGGCATGGGGTAGGTGTCAAATTTTGTAACTTTGTTCAACTGACGAAAATCGTTACAAAATCGCCAGCTCCCATCCGGTTTAGGCACCAACACAATGGGACTAGACCAATCACTTTGGGACTCCTCTATCACCCCTAAGTTCAGCATTTTCTGTACTTCCTCCCGTATTGCCTCCCGTCGGGCCTCTGGGATCCGATAGGGTTTTAACTTCACCCTTTCACCGGGCGGGGTAATGATGTCATGCTCTACCCCAGATGTTTGTCCCGGCAGCTCAGAGAATACCTCCTTGTTGCGAAGCACAAACTCCTTAACCTCCTGTTGTTGGGGTTGTGACAAGGTGGCTGCTATTCCAACCTCAGGAATCACGCAACCAGTTTGAGCTGGTGACCAAGTGTCTGCGACTAGGGACTCTCTATCCCTCCAGGCTTTCAACAGATTAACGTGATAGATCTGTTCGGGCTTTCGCCTTCCTGGTTGTCTGACCTTGTAATTCACTTCGCTCACTTTTTCCATTATCTCGTAGGGGCCTTGCCATTTGGCAAGGAATTTACTTTCAACCGTAGGGACAAGTACCAGTATCCTATCCCCCGGGGAAAAGGTACGGGTCTTTGCTCCACGGTTGTACACTCTCTGCTGTGCTAACTGCGCTTGGGCCAAATGTTCCTTCACGATGGGCATTACCTGTGCAATTCGGTCTTGCATCAGGGCGACATGCTCAATCACACTCCTGTGGGGAGAACTCTCACTTTCCCAAGTTTCCTTGGCAATATCCAACAGCCCTCTTGGGTGTCTCCCATACAGTAACTCAAAGGGGGAGAATCCCGTAGAGGATTGGGGCACCTCCCTAATAGCAAACATCAGATAAGGAAGTAGACAGTCCCAATCCTTTCCATCTCTATCCACCACTTTCTTCAACATTTGTTTTAGGGTTTTGTTGAACCTTTCAACCAGCCCATCGGTTTGGGGGTGATACACAGATGTACGTAATTGCGTCACTTTGAACAATTTACACAGCTCCTTCATAACCCGGGACATAAAGGGTGTACCTTGGTCCGTAAGCAGTTCTTTACAAATACCCACCCGGCTAAACACAAGAGATAGCTCTTTGGCTATGGTTTTGGCCGAGGTATTTCGGAGAGGGATCGCTTCTGGATAACGGGTGGCATAGTCCATTATAACTAATATGTACTGGTGCCCCCTAGCGGACTTGATTATAGGACCTACCAAATCCATGGCGATCCTCTCAAACGGGACCTCAATGATGGGTAGAGGGACCAGCGGGCTACGGAAATGTGGCATCGGGGCCGACCTCTGACACACAGGGCAGGAGGAACAATAATTTTCTATGTCCTTCATCACCCCCGGCCAATAGAATCTCTGTAATACCCTCTCTCGGGTTTTCTCTGTCCCCAGATGACCTCCAAGAATGTGCCCATGGGCCAACTCCAACACCAACTTCCTGTAAGGTTTGGGCACCACAAGCTGCTCAACGGTTTCTTCTGCCCTTTTTGCCACCCGATACAGTAGGTCCTTCTCTACGCTGAAGTATGGGTAAGTGCAGGTATTATCTGGGTTCACTAACTCGCCATCTATTTTCACTACGTTTTCCCGTGCCTTTATTAGGGCGGGGTCTTTCAACTGTTCTGTGGCAAAGTTTTCCCTGTGAACCTCAAGATCAGAAAACTCCACAGACGGTAGGTTTTCGTCTGAGGAGGTGGGCTCCTCTCCAGTTTCTTGAGTCTCCCCTGCCAATACTGATAAGGGAAATTCCGGAGAGTCCTCACCACTCTCAGGGGAGTTCTGGCTATCACATTCCTGGTACATAGGGGCACCAGTGGGGGGCTCAGGATCATCCCACAGTTCCCAGAACTTCGGAAAATCCCTTCCCACAATGGCGTCATGCGGTAACTGAGATACTAAGCCCACTGGATGAGAGAGGGTACCTTTGGGGGTCTCGAAACACACTGTAGTCACTGGATACTCTCGGGTGTCCCCATGCACACAAATAACAGCTACCTTGCTATTCCCAGAGACCTCTGTTTTAACTAACTCAGCCTTTATCAGGGTCACAAGGCTACCTGAATCCAACAATACCACAACATTTCTACCATTAACACACATTTTGCATAAATGTTTCTCAGTTCCTCGAATGGCAGTGCATGCGACTGTCGCACACAGCGACTGACGTCTGCCCGTCAGAAAGTCACACTGCATGGGTTCCTCCACAACCGGGCAATTGGCTGCAATATGTCCCGCTTGCCGGCAGCGGTAGCAAACGATCCTTCTTGCGGCCTCTTGAGCCGCTGATTTCCCAGGCTGTTCTCGCCAAACTTGGGGTAGAGCTCCCACCCTCTCACTCTCTCCACCCTCACCCCTTGGAATCCTCTTATCCGCCCCTGGGGATGGTCTGGTCTTAGGGTGGAAAGTCCGAGTGTCTCTGGAAGAGGCCGTCAGGTTCTCTGTAGCCAAGTATTTCTCCACACGATCCACAAGACCATCGGCCGTCTCTGGGTCTCCATGGCTTACCCACTTTTGGATGGCAGTAGGAAGAGCTCTCAAAAACCGATCCATTACAACACGTTCCACAATCTTTGGTGCGGACAAAGTCTCTGGCTGTAGCCACTTTCTGCTCAGGTGAATGAGATCATACATTTGAGACCTGGGGGGTTTTCCAAGCTGGAAAGTCCAGTTATGCACACGCTGAGCCCGGACAGCCTGGGTGACACCCAGCCTTGCCAATATTTCAGCTTTTAGCATCACATAGTCTTTTGCTTGGTTAGGCTCTAGGTCATAGTAAGCTTTCTGCGATTCACCAGTTAACAGAGGAGCCACCAGTCCAGCCCACTGCTCCTCAGGCCACTTTTCTCTTTCAGCGGTCCTTTCAAATGTGGTCAAAAATACCTCTGGATCATCCTCTCCAGTCATTTTTGTCAATAAACGACTCACCCCAAAGGACGCGGTATTAGTGGGACGGCTTTCCTCACTGGTCTGCGGACGTTGCTGCATTACTGCTTCCATCTGTTGTTGTAGTCTCTGCTCTTGCTTCTGCAACAGGTCTATGAAGCGGGCCTCAGATTGCTGCTGGGCTTGTTGCTGAGCCTCCAGACTCTGTTGCAAAGTTGCGTTTGTCTGCTGCTGGGCTGCAAGGCTCTGTTGATGAGCTTGCTGCTGGGCTGCAAAGTTCTTTTGCAAACCTGCATTTGTCTGCTGTTGATTGGCATTTGCTAGAGCCAGCTGCTTCAGTATCTCCTCCATGCTGGCTTAAAAAAAAAACTGCCACTGGTTCTCCACCAACTGTGAGGGGGTTAGCTCGGCAGCGGGTGTGTGTGACCCCCGAGATGGGCTCCCCACACAAAAACAGGCCCAGCAAACGGAGGTTGTGGTTTTCAAAATCAAAAAGGTGCGGTTTATTTTCTATTTACAGTGACAAAACACAGCAAAGCAAAAGAAACATAAACAAAATAAATCCTGGTCAACTTGACCTCTGACTAAACATACAGGTTTCCTAACTAACAACTGGGATCAGCCTAGTGCTGTCCTAGTCCCTAAGTCCCTGGTTTTAAATGTCCAAGCAAATAGCCACACAGGCTTTGTCTCACCGCACAGGGGTTCACTCTCCCTAGACAGTCCACACAGGTCTGGTTCCAGGCATGAGCTAACATCTAATGAAGCTGGGAGTTCTTATAGAGGCCTAAATGAGCTGACAAGCTTCAGCTGGTCTCCTCATCTCTGTCTGCACGACGCCCCACACTCTCCCTAGAGGTATGAGTCATCCATGAGCCCACTAGCCTTATACAACTCTCCACCTAGTTGTATAAGTCGGCGTAAAGCCTGAATCTGGGCGAAATATATCTACCCCCCTGGATGCAACCAGGTGACTTTACCTTCCTGCTGTCACAATAGATATGTGTAGGGTCCTCTAGGATTGTAGGGTCAGTGTAGAATGTGATCAGCCATGTACACTGCCAGTCTGTACACAGGGTACAATTCACCTACCTGCATGTGTTTGGAGTGGGAGAGGAACCCCACAGGGAGAACATGCAAACTCCATGCAGCTAGTGTGCTGGGCAGGAGTGAAGCTATATATATATATATATATATATATATATATATATATAGAGCATGTAGAGTCCAGAGGTATGCCCAGGATGCAGGCCAACCATAAAATGTCAAGGACAACATAAAGCAGACAGGCAGTATCAGCAGGCATGGCCGGCCACCTATCCCCCATGTTAGTGTAGAAATGGAAGGAGAGGCACTTACCTAGGAGGAGCAGTCTATGGGTCTGCTTGTACTCCCTCTTCTGCTCCTTCAGTACCCGATCTATGCTCTTGTTGACTTTCTTGGCCTCCTTCTCCTCCAGTCAGAGTTTGTCCCATCCCTTCTGCAGAGAATGTTGCTGTTGATGGTGCACCTGCTGGCCCTTGCTGGGCTTGTGCTGCTGCTTATTGCTGTCCCCAGTGCTGCTGGTGCTATCTCCCCAGTTCTGCAGTAGAAGAAGCAGCCCGTCTGGAACTTTCCCCTCTCTAGTCGGTTTACAGAGCTCCCCCCCCCCCTGAGCTGCTGCTGTGATCCTCAGGTCCCTGGCTCTCATAGGCACTAACAGCTCCAGGGGGCTGCTCGGTGTCCGAGTTGGTGGGGGCGTTGGAGATGGAGCCGCTAGAATCACCGAACAGCAATGGTCGGAGGCTGTAGCAGAGGCCCATGGCTCAGGAGATGTACACGTGCTGGAGCTCGACAATCAATCAAGGGATCCTCCTCAGCGACGGCGACCTCACCTCACGTGACGTCACCGACCCGCTCGCGCTCGGGGAGAAGATGGAAGCAGGCTCCAGGGGAGGGCTGGCAGCCTTAGGCCTGGGGGGCAAGTCCAGTCAAGTGGCCCATTGAACCATCAATGCAGCCTGATCAGTGCCCATTAATGTAGCCTCACCAGTGCAGACAGTGCCCATCAGTGCAGCCTCACAAGTGCAGACAGTGCCCATCAGTGCAGCCTCACCAGTGCAGACAGTGCCCATCAGTGCAGCCTCACCAGTTCAGACAGTGCCCATCAGTGCAGCCTGATCAGTGCCCATCAGTGCAGCCTGATCAGTGCAGCCTTATCAGAGCCCATCAATGCAGCCTCACCAGTGCAGACAGTGCCCATCGGTGCAGACTGATCAGTGCCCATCAACGCAGGCTGATCAGTGCCCATCAATGCAGCTTCACCAGTGCCCATGAATGCAGCCTCATGAGTGCCCATCAATGCAGCCTCACCAGTGCCCATCAATGCAGCCTCACCAATGCCCATCAATGCAGCCTCACCAATGCCCATCAATGCAGCCTCACCAATGCCCATCAATGCAGCCTCATCAGTGCCCATTAGTGCAGTCTCGCCAGTACCCATCAGCACAGCCTCACCAGTGCCCGACAATGCAGCCTCACCAGTGCAGCTTATCAGTGGCCAACAGTGCGGCCTCATCAGTGCCCATCAGTGTAGCATATCAGTGCAGCTTAAGGCTACTTTCACACTGAGGCGCTTTGCAGGTGCTATAGTGCTAAAAATAGCGCCTGCAAAGTGCCCTGAAAGAGCCTCTCCTTTCACTCCCGAAGGCTTTCACACTGGAGCGGTGCACTGGCAGGACGGTAAAAAAAGTCCTGCAAGCCGCATCTTTGAGGCGCTGTCGGAGCGGTGTATACACCGCTCCTACAGCACCCCTGCCCATTGGAATCAATGGGCAGCGCTGCCGAGCCGCCAACAAAGAGCCGCTGCATCGGCGCTTCGCGGGCGGTTTTAACCCTTTTTAACCCTGCTAGCAGCCAAATAGTGCCGCAAAAACGACAGTAAAGCACCGCTAAATATAGCAGTGCTTTACCGCTGATGCCTCAGTGTGAAAGTAGCCTTAGAGTGCCGCCTAATCAGTGGCAATGAGTGCAGCCTCAACCTCCTTAATGAGTTTGCATTGATTTCAGCATACATGGAACACTTTGCACATGCTGAACTCAATGCAAACTCGTTAAACAGACCACATTCATTGAAAGTTCATTAATATACAGATCATGATTTTGCAATAAAGTGATTCATGCTGCAAACTCATTAAACAGTCCACCTTCAGTGAAAGTTCATGTACTGCAAAGTTTGCAAAACATGAACTTTCACTGAAGGGAGACTGTTGAGTTTGCAACATGGATCACTTTATTGCAAAATCATGATCTGACTGTATATCATCATAAGAGTAATTTATTAAATTTTACCTTCTGTCCTTGCCAGGGGGTTCTCCTCGTGCTTCTCTCTCCTCCTCCTCCTGTCATCAGACAGACCCCTCCCCAAGAGAGGATGCAGTGGACCACAGCCGCACGGAGAGGGTGGGCGGAGCTATAGGCTCCGCCTCCGCCAGTCGAATATGTCGGCTGCTAATGGAGGAGGCCGCTCTGTACTACCCCCCCCCCCCGCCCTCGGCCCTGCCCCCCGCATACACATTCACAATACTTGCAACTAGTACCCCCGCACTGCACAGCCACAGACAGAAAAAAAAATAAGTAAACACAGGCTAAGGCAGCACGGCCGTTTTATCAATAAGGTAGGCTTCCTGGGGGGAAATCTCCACCCATCCCCCCGCCCAGTCCACCAGCGCAGAGGAGGAAAGCTCCGCCTCCCCGCCAGTTAGCCGAATGACGGTCTGGAGATGCAGTGGACGGTCCCACTCATCTGTAAGCATGGGGGCGCCCGCGCCTGTCACTCTCCTATACACTGCCATCCAGATCCAGCCAAGTAAGAGTGAAGTGCTGTGCCGCCGCCGGGGGCTATAGTGCGGGTGGGAATTTTTTTTTTTTCGTTTCGTTTATTTTGCGCCCCCCCCCCCCAGGGCGCCCATGGCACTTGCCATGGAGTGCCATACCCTGGATACGCCACTGCCTGGTGCCGTAGTCGTACAGGTACTCATTGATGGCCCTCTGCTGCGTGTGCAGTCGCTGCAGCATGGCCAACGTTGAGTTCCACCTGGTGGGCATGTCACATATAAGGCGGTTCTTGGGCAGGTTCAACTCCTTTTGCAGCTCAGCCAGCGGAGCACTGGCATTATATGATCGGCGGAAATGCACACAGACTTTCCTGGCCTGCCTCAGGACATCCTGTAAGCCTGGGTACCTGCCCAAGAACCGCTGCACCACCAGGTTAAGGTCGTGAGCCATACAGGGCACATGGGTCAGTTGTCCCTGTCGCAGGGCGGAGAGGAGGTTGGTGCCATTGTCACAAACCACCATTCCTGGCTTAAGCTGGCGTGGCGTCAACCACCTCTCAGCCTGCCCCTGCAGAGCTGACAGAACCTCTGCCCCAGTGTGGCTCCTGTCCCCCAAACACACCAGCGCAAGCACGGCATGGCATCTTTTTGCCTGCGTACTTGCGTAGCCCCTTGAACGCCTACGGAGCACCGCTGGTTCCGAGGACAGAGCACTCGAAGAGGCCATGGAGGAAGAAGAAGAGGAGGGGGTGGAGGAGAGAGGGGTGTCACAACCAGTAGTAGCATTTTGGAGGCCTGGTGGCGGAACAACCTCCAACCCTACTGCACCTTGTCCTGCATCCTTCCCAGCTGCCAAAAGAGTGACCCAATGGGCCGTGAAAGATAGGTAACGTCCTTGTCCATGCCTGCTGGACCATGAGTCAGCGGTAATATGCACCTTACCGCTGACCGCCCTGTCCAGCGAGGCCAAGACATTGCCTTCCACATGCCGGTAGAGAGCCGGAATCGCCTTCCGTGAGAAAAAGTGGCGTTTGGGAACCTGCCACTGAGGAACCACACATTGCACAAACTCACGGAAGGTAGCCGAGTCTACCAACTGAAAACACAGCAGTTGAAGTGCTAGCAATTTAGCCAAGCTAGCATTCAACCGCTGGGCATGTGGATGGCTGGGAGTGAACTTCTTTCAACGGTCCAGCAGCTGGGGCAGGGAAATTTGCCTGGTACAATCGGACGTCGGTGTATTGCTAGCAGAGTGACCGCAAGTACTTGGCTGTGACACACCTAATTCTACACCTTCATTCCTCTCAGAGCAGCTTTCAGAGAGGACTGAAGGTATAGTGGGGTTGGAGATCCCAGCTGATGAGGAGCAAGGAGAGGTCCGCTTTGTTCTTTGGTGTGGGTCTTTAAGGAACGCTTGCCAACGAGCCGCATGGCAGGTCAACATATGTCTGGTCATGCTTGTGGTGCCCAAGCGGCTGATGTTTTGGCCACGCGAGATACGCTTGAGACATATGTTGCAAATAGCAGCTGTGCGATCTGATGCACTCGTCTCAAAAAAGGCCCACACCAAAGAACTTTTGTAATAACGCGCAGAGGCAGCGCCCTGCACAGGCGGAGTTCTGCGTTGTGATTCAGTTGGTGTGCTGCCCTCAAGCTGGCCCCCGGAGGGCATCCTGCCTCGTTGGAGATGTGCCGCCTCCTCCTCCTCCTCCTCTCTCCGATCAGGCACACACGTGGAGTCAGTGACCTCATCATCCCCTCCGTCTTCACCACTGAAGCAAACCTGGCAGTATGCTGCAGCAGGTGGAACATGACTGCCAGATTGCTGTCCTTGAGCATCCCCTCTCTCTGCGCTCACGCTACTGCCTTCCTCTAGCTGGGTATCATCATCAGAGCCTTCAAAACGCTGGGCATCCTCCTGGAGCATGTACCCAACACTGTGCTCAAACAGTTCGGGGGACTCCTCAGGAGGAAATGGTGGGTCTAGGGAAGGGGTGACTGATGACATTGAGACGAGGGAAGAGTACGCGTTGGCAGCTGCTTTGCCAGTACCCTGAGCCTGGGTGAGAGAGGATGAGGAGGATGAGGAGGGCTTGGTCATCCACTCTACCAAGCCTTCGGCATGATGCGGCTTAACATGTCCAGCTGCCGAAAATAAGGACAAGTGTGTCCCATGGCCACGTGCTGATGACGATGCACCGCGTCCACGACCAGCACTGTTGTCTCTAGACACAGAGCCTGCTTGCCCTCTTTTCTTGGCTCGTGACTGTCTTCCTCTCCTTGTTGGCCTTCCAGACATTGTAATGGCCTGCAGGGAGATGGGAAAAACAGCAATTGGGTAGTGTATATTGTGCTGGAGTCACACAACACACACACTAACTGCTGCAGATGGCTGGATTAGATGACACCAGGGCAGATACAGGTGCAGGTTGTATGCTGTGCTGTGCTGGACTCACACAACACACACACTAACTCCTGCAGATGGCTGGATTAGATGACACCAGGGCAGATGCAGGTGCAGGTTGTATACTGTGCTGTGCTGTGCTGGACTCACAAAACACACACACACTAAGTCCTGCAGATGGCTGGATTAGATGACACCAGGGCAGATACAGGTGCAGGTTGTATACTGTGCTGTGCTGGACTCACACAACACACACACACTAACTCCTGCAGATGGCTGGATTAGATGACACCAGGGCAGATACAGGTGCAGGTTGTATACTGTGCTGTGCTGGACTCACACAACACACACACACTAATCTTCTGCAGATGGCTGGATTAATGGAGAACTGCACTAAATGGTAGATACAGGTGCAGGTTTATACTGTGCTGTGCTGGACTCACACAGCACACACACACTAACTCCTGCAGATGGCTGGAATTATAGAGAACAGCACTTTCCCCACACTCAAATGCCTGAGAAGAACACACTATCCCTGCCTATTAATCCTCTTTCCCTGCACTTTCCCCACACGGAAATGAATGATAAGTAGTTCACACTGTCCTTGCCTATCAATCCTATTTCCCTGAACGCCGGAACACACTACACAAGGCCGCCGGCGCGGCGGCCTTATATAGTGTGGGGCATGTACTAAACCCCCTGAGCTATAATTGGCCACAGGCATCCTGCCTGTGGCCAAATATTGCTCTCCTCGCTGCTGGCGCTATGATTGGCCAAGCATGCAGGGTCACAGTGCATGCTTGGCCAATCATCAGCCAGCAATGCACTGCGACTGGCGCAGTGCATTGTGGGCCGTTCGCATCACACGAATTTGATGCGAACGGCCCGCAGAGTTCTGGACTTGACGAGCGGACGAACGGCCGATGTTCGATTTGAACATGGGTTTGAATCGAACACCGGGCCCATCCCTACTCAGCAGGTAGGTTGTTTCAAACATCTTGGAGAACTAACCACTAGGGATGAGCTTCGAGTTCGAGCCAAACTCATGTTCGACTCGAACATTGTCCGTTCGCCGAACAGCGAACAATTTGGGGTGTTCGCGGCAAATTCGAAAAGCCGCAGAACACCCTGTAAAAGTCTATGGGAGAAATCTAAAGTGCTAATTTGAAAGGCTTATATGCAAGTTATTCTCATAAAAAGTGTTTGGGGACCCGGGTCCTGCCCCAGGGGACATGTATCAATGCAAAAAAAGTTTTAAAAACGTCAGTTTTTTCGGGAGCAGTGATTTTAATAATTCCTAAAGTGAAACAATAAAAGTGAAATATTCCTTTAAATTTCGTACAGTAGGTGCCGCCGATATTGTGTCAATCTCGCCGCTTCTAGCGGCGAGATTGACACCCTATGATCTCCGTCGCGAGAGCCAGCGCCGAGCTGTCTCGTCATCGGGAAAGGAAAAAATGTTCCTTTCACGATGAGCGACACGCATTGCCGATAGGCGGGGATCCGACGCGGATTCCCGCCAATACCAGGCACTGCGTTTTGGTATGAATCCTGAGCGGGAACTCCACGCCAATTTTTAAAGAAAAAACCGGCGTGGGTTCCCCCTCCAGGAGCATACCAGGCCCTTGGGTCTGGTATGGATTTGAAGGGGAACCCTACGCCGAAAAAACGGCGTGGGGGGCCCCCTCAAGATCCATACCAGACCCTATTCCGAGCACGCAACCTGGCAGGCCGCAGGGGAAGAGGGGGGGTCGAGAGCGGCCCCCCCTCCCTCCTGAACCGTACCAGGCCACATGCCCTCAACATGGGGGGTTTGGTGCTCTGGGGCAGGGGGGCGACCTGCGGCCCCCCCACCCCAGAGCACCCTGCCCCCATGTTGATGAGGACAGGGCCTCTTCCCGACAACCCTGGCCGTTGGTTGTCGGGGTCTGCGGGCGGGGGGCTTATCGGAATCCGGGAGCCCCCTTTAATAAGGGGGCCCCCAGATCCCGGCCCCCCCACCCTATGTGAATGAGTATGGGGTACATCGTACCCCTACCCATTCACCTGGTGGAAAATAAAAACACAACACAGTTTTTAAAAGTATTTTATTGCACCGCTCCGGAGGTCTTCTTCCGACTTCGGGGGTCTCCGGTGTCGTCGCCGCGTTCTCCGGTTCTTTCTTCTGCCGGGCCTCCGCTAACTTCTTTTTAGCTCTTTTGCTATTCAGGATTCATACCAAACGCAGTGCCTGGTATTGGCGGGAATCCGCGTCGGATCCCCGCTCAATACAGTGTCTCGTCTCCTCGCTATTGCAGCGAGCGCGACACGTGTCGCCACCCTGCTGCCGAGATCTCTGCACTCCTGTCGCCGAGAATCTCGGCGATGGGAGCGCGATAGAAATACAATATCAGCGGCACCTACTGTACCTAGGGGGTGTGTATAGTATGCCTGTAAAGCAGCGCTTGTTTCCCGTGCTTAGAACTGTCCCTGCACAAAATTTAATTTCTGAAGGAAAAAAAGTAATTTAAAAGCACTCGCGGCTATAATGAATTGTTGGCTCCCGGCAATACAGAGAAAAGTCATTGATAAAAAATTTTTTAAAATGTGCGGGGGTCCCCCCAAATTCAATTACCAGGCCCTTCAGGTCTGCTATGGATATTAACGGGAACCCTGCATCAAATTAAAAAATAAAATGATGTGGGGTTCCCCCCAAATATCCATACCAGACCCTTCAGGTCTGGTATGGATTTTAAAGGGAACTCCACGCCAAATTTAAAAAAAAAATTGAGTGGAGTTCCCCCAAAAAATTCATAGAAGACCCTTTATCCAAGCACGCAACCTGGCAGGCCGCAGGAAAAGAGGGGGGATGAGAGAGCGCCCCCCCCTCCTGAACCGTACCAGGCCACATGCCCTCAACATGGGGAAGATGCTTTGGGGGTCTGTGACCCCTCAAAGCACCATGTCCCCATGTTGATGGGGACAAGGGCCTCATCCCCACAACCCTTGCTCGGTGGTTGTGGGGGTCTGCGGGTGGGGGGCTTATCGGAATCTGGAAGACCCCTTTAACAAAGGGGACCCCCAGATCCCGGCCCCCCTATGTGAATTGGTAAGGGGTACATTGACTAAAATGACTAAAATTATCAATCCTAATACCAGCAGGAGGAGTTATGATCAACTTGGGTTTCTGTGTATGCACATTTTTATGACAGGGTTGAATAAAGTAATTTAATATATACAATATTGGATTTAACCACTTCGCATCCAAGGACGTCCATGGACGTCCTGGACTTTGAGCCGGGATATCTGAATGATGCCTGCAGCTACAGGCATCATTCAGATATCGTTTTTTAGAGCCGGCGATTCTGTGTACCATAAGAATGATCATAGCGGCTGTTCCACCACTTGACCGTTCTTACAGGTGGCGAGAGGGGACGCCCCCCCCCCCCTCCCGACGCCCTCCGGCGCTTCTACCGACTCACCTGTGCAATCGGTGAGTCGGTGACAGGATCCGCCGGCCCCGGCTTCTTACCATAGACATTTCCGGCGGACCAGATGGTCGCCGGAGTCTCTATGATCGTTCGGAGGCCGGGCGCGATGTTATGACGTCATGCTCGGACTCTGCATTCAAAAAAACGGCGCCGCTTCGGCTAGGAAGCGGTGATCATTTATTTTTTATTTTTTATTTCAGGCTTCCCAGCCTAGAGGTGAGATGTGGGGTCTTATTGACCCCATATCTCACTGTAAAGAGGACCTGTCATGCTTATTCCTATTACAAGGGATGTTTACATTCCTTGTAATAGGAATAAAAGTGATCATTTTTTTATTTTATTTTTTTAAAGTGTCAAAGTAAAATTTTTAAAGTAAAATTAACAATAAATAAAAAAAAAATGTAAAGTGCCCCTGTCCCCGGTAGCTCGTACGCAGAAGCGAACGCATACGTAAGTCCCGCCCACATATGAAAACGGTGTTCAGAACACACATGTGTGGTATTGCAGCGAACGTTAGAGCAAGAGCAATAATTCTAGCCCTAGACCTCCTCTGTAACTCAAAACATGTGACCAGTAAAAAAATTTAAAGCGTCGCCCATGAGGATGTTTAAGTACCGAAGTTTGGCGCCATTCCACGAGCGTGTTCAATTTTGTAGGGTAACATGTTAGGTATCTATTTACTCGGCGTAAATTCATCTTTCACATTATGCAAAAAAATTGGGCTAACTTTAATGTTTTAATATTTTTTAATTCATGAAACCGTTTTTTTTTTCCCAAAAAAATGCGTTTGAAAAATTATTGCGCAAATACCGCGCGAGATAAAACGTTGCAATGACCGCCATTGTATTCTCTAGGGTCTTTTCTAAAAAAACATATATATATATAGTGTTTGGGGGTTATATGTAATTTTCTAGCAAAAAAATGAGGATTTTTACATGTAGGAGCGAAGTGTCAGAATTGGCCCGGATGCAAAGTGGTTAAAAAAAAAAAGTATGCAATGTGATGAAACTTTAACTAGCTATGAGCCTGTCAAAGTTAGAGAATTAGACCAGGCAATGCAAGTGTTATCTAAATGTTTGAGAAGCAGAAAATCAATGCTACGTATGGATGATTGTAACATACTGATGAGACGAGCCTGCCCTCCCCCCTCCCTTGAGCTTGTGTATTTCTGTGATAGAAAGGAGTGAGGTTCCCCTCCCTTCAAATTCCTGTGTAAAGTAGCCAGGGATTGTTGTTTTTCTCTAGAAAGTGAAGAATACACAAGAGTTATATTGTAGGTACTGAAACCGAGCGTTTAAAAAAAAAAAAAAAAAAAAAAGGAAACTATGCAAGTTAAAAAGTACAGTGAAGCCTTGGTTTGAGAGTAATTTGGTTTGAGAGCGTTTTGTAAGACAGGCAAAGTGTTTATGTGAATTTTGCCTTGGTATACAAGTGATGTCTTGGTGTGAGAGTGGTGTCATGTCACGGCTGAGTGTAGGGGAGAGGAGGGGAGCCTCTAGGTGTAGCAATGTGGTTACATTTAATGAAGGTACAGCATTTAGCGGCTTGTTGCTGCGCTTGGAGGTGCCTCTTTTCTCTTTTATACCCCATAAGGAGGTGCTTTGATGTACAGGTGCTTTGGATTACAAGCATGTTTCTGGAGCGGGTTGTGCTCGCAGGCCAAAGTTTCACTGTAGTAGTTGGACAAGGAAGAACATGCCAAATGTTATCAGTAGGTTATTGATGGTTTTAAGCAGTAGATAGAAAACATGGAAGTGATTTGCAGTATAAAGAAAGTGAACAGAATGTTGTAGAATTATTATCAAGTGGCTTGATGGTTGTTTTGATTTAATGGTAGGCTAGCTGTGAAAGGATTTCAGGATTTGGTGGATAAATTGTTAGGACCCAGAGAAGAAAAAATAAATAAAAATAGGTGTTAGAAATAGTGGAGCACTGGCTTAAACACGCTAGAATCAGAGCAGACGGGAGAAGAACAAAAGAAAAATGCCAAGCCCAACTTCCCCTAGTGGACAAAGAGGATGATTTCATTTGTTGCACCCAAAGACCACCTCCTTATAATAGCACCTCCTCAGGTGCAAGCCACTGGCCAGAGTACCACCCTCCCTGTGACATCCACCCCTGTCAGAGGAACCGCCTCTGACAAGACTCCAACCCTGCTTCCTCAATCTCTCCAGACAGTAGCAAAGTCTCGGAGATGAACAGATCGATCCTTGAAACCTTAACGGACGCTATAACCTATGCACTAGGTGCTCAAGCAGGAGCCAAGATATTAAGTAAACCTCCTATGAGGTATGGTGTAGATGATGGTGAGGAATATCCCTTGATAGAAGTCCTGAACCCCAGGGGAGGACAGGCAGATGGGGTGGGAGGACAGCATCCCCTGACAATGACTGTTTTCAGACCATGGACTGAGAATGATATACAAAAAGCTACATAACACATAAAACATCCAAAATCAGGTCTAGCCGAATTTATTGAAAACACAGAGGGATTACGGAACAGTTATAAGTTGAACGGGGTGGAGGTAGAGAGAGAGCCCTGAGGAGGGTACTAGGATCAGATTGGGCTTCGGTGAAGGGGGATTCGGACCCTTGCAGCCAAACAGACGGACAGGGGAGAAAGGATCCATTACCTCCAGATAACCCAGACTTAAGAAACAGGTTGACTGCCTTACTGAACAGATGCCAGATTAGATAGGTACAACGGACCGATTGGCAGAAAATAAATATGACAGTGACGAGAGGTTTTTAAAGTGTTCTCTGGGCTCCTCGAAGCTGAGGATGTGAATAGTGCATATCAGCAACAGCTAAAAATAGCTTTTTGTGAATGGATTGAAACAGGATCATAAGGATTACATTGTTAAAAACGTGGATTAACTGCATCGGTTTTGGATGCTTTACAATATGCTAAGCGTTCTGAGAAGTATGAAAAAAAAAAATTTGGAAGTAAAGGTTTTTGTGCAGGGTGTAAGTGGAAAATTGGTGAGGGAATCATGGTCTGTGTATGTCACCATTGAGGAGCCAGAGACAGGGGTCAAGACCACAACCAGAGTGATCTTGTCTACTGTCTGCCCTGTAAATCTCTTGGGTAGAGACCTAATGTCAGCCATGCGCATGTCAGTCAATGCACAAAATTATGGGTTTGTAGTCTAGGTAGGACAGGAACCCATAAACCCAATAGAAGAAACACATTATTATTACTCCTTAGATGTGTATATGAAAGACAATGAGATAGTTGATACTGTTGACAAAATGATTAATTATGCTGAAACCATAATGGAAGGTAGGACAGTGGATTTACAAGCATTTACAAGCAGGGCTCACTGCACAATGTATTTTAAGAAAACACCAGTGGATTTACAAGCATTTACAAGCAGGGCTCACTGCACATTGTATTTTAAGAAAACACTAGGGCCCGATAGGTATTACGCCTCCAGATTTTTCTCAAAGAAGGAAGTTACCCTGCAATTAATCAATGTTTACTGGAGTGTTGAGGGATTTTGTGCATCGGCATGTTGTATACCCCCCGAGGAACAAGTTCTATTTAGAGAAATACCCCACATTTACCCTTGACTAAACCCAAAAGCAAAGATTGGAGGGATGTGGGAGGGTTTGTGAGGGAATGTCAGGACCTAAGAGATTGGGCTCCTGTGGGCCTACCTGACCTATACAAAAGTAAGTCGACAGGATACTTCTGTTACAAACTCTTAGGACACAAAATCATTACAACACCCTTGGCACACATGTGGGCTGCAGGAACTGAATGATACTTGACACAAGAGGCCGATTGCTTACTATTCTACAAAACTAGACAGTGTAACTAGAGCACTTCCTACTGATGGTCATAAACATGATTGTACGGCTGCCATAGATGAAAAGGTACTGCCACAAAGTGATTTGAAAGATGTACCGTTATCTAACCCTGACATGACACTTTTTGTTGATGGCTCCAGTAAAAAAATCCAGATGGCACAAATGCAACTGGATATGCAGTAGTGACGCAGGATGAAATCTTAGAAGCTAGGCCAATACCAAAACATTATTCAGCACAAGTAGCAGAACTTGTAGCACTGACAAGAGCATGCATACTATCAAAAGGAAAATCTGTAACCATATACACTGATAGTCAATATGCATTTTCAACAGTACATGTTTTTGCACAACAATGGAAAAAACAGGGGGATGGTGACCTCTAGTGGTAAGCCAATTTCACAAACAGGCTTAATTTTAGAACTCTTGGATGCAATCCAATTACCAAAAGAGCTTGCAATATGCAAATGTCAAGCACACACAAAACTGGGGCTTAGCCTATGATGTGACGGGTGACCCCGCCCCCTTGTACGTCATGAGGGTTTCGTGTGGAGTGGAGACTGGAGGAGACTGCAGCGCTGGACATCGGATCACAGCGGGACATAGAGAACAGCGCTGGACAGACTGGATTACATCGCTGGAATGGGTTTTTTATTTTTTTATTTTTAATAAAGAACTTTCCCAACTGTGTCTGTGTGTTTTTTTACAAATTTTTACACTTTCTTTGTGAAATGGTAGGGGTACAATGTACCCCTTACCAATTCACATAGGGGGGCCGGGATCTGGGGGTCCTCTTTGTTAACAGGGTCTTCCAGATTCCGATAAGCCCCCCGCCCACAGACCCCCACAACCACCGGGCAAGGGTTGTGGGGATGAGGCCCTTGTCCCCATCAACATGGGGACATGGTGCTTTGAGGGGTCTGGTATGGATTTTTGGGGGGAACTCCACTCAATTTTTTTTTTAAATTTGGCGTGGAGTTCCCTTTAAAATCCATACCAGACCTGAAGGGTCTGGTATGGATATTTGGGGGGAACCCCACATCATTTTATTTTTTAATTTGATGCAGGGTTCCCCTTAATATCCATAGCAGACCTGAAGGGCATGGTAATTGAATTTGGGGGGACCCCAAGCATTTTTTTTTTCAATGAATGACTTTCAATGACTGTTCTCTGTATTTCCGGGAGCCGACAATTCATTATAGTCGCGAGTGCTTTTAAATTACTTTTTTTCTTTCAGAAATGACACTTTGTGAAGGGACAGTGCTAAGCACGGGAAACATGCGCTACTTTACAGGCATACTATACACACACCCTAGGTACGAAATTTAAAGGAATATTTCACTTTTATTGTTTCACTTTAAGCATTACCCTGTTACTAATTCACATAGGGGGTTGGAATCTGGGGGTCCCCTTTGTTAGAGGGGGGTTCCAGATTCCAATAAGCCCCCTGCCCCCAGGCCCCCACAACCACCGAGCAAGGGTTGTGGGGATGAGGCCCTTGTCCCCATCAACATGGGGACATGGTGTTTTGGGGTCCAGACCCCAAAGCATCCTCCCCATGTTGAGGGCATGTGGCCTGGTACGGTTCAGGAGGGGGGCGCTCTCTCGCCCCCCTCTTTTCCTGCGGCCTGCCAGGTTGCGTGCTCGGATAAAGGGTCTGGTATGGATTTTTTGGGGGAACTCCACACCTTTTTTTTTTTAATTTGGAATGGAGTTGCCCTTAAAATCCATACCAGACCTGAAGGGTCTGGTATGGATATTTGGGGGGAACCCAACGTCATTTTTTTTTTAGATTTGACGCAGGGTTCCCCTTAATATCCATAACAGACCTGAAGGGCCTGTTAATTGAATTTGGGGGGGGACCCCCACGCATTTTTTTTTTTTTACATGAATGACTTTTAATAACTGTTCTCTGTATTGCCGGGAGCCGACAATTCATTATAGCCGCGAGTGCTTTTAAATTCCCTTTTTTCTTTCAGAAATGACACTTTGTGAAGGGACAGTGCTAAGCACGGGAAACATGCGCTACTTTACAGGCATACTATACACACACCCTTGGTACGAAATTTAAAGGAATATTTCACTTTTATTGTTTCACTTTAAGCATTATTAAAATCACTGCTCCGGAAAAAACTGCAGTTTTTAAAATGTATTTTTGCATTGATACATGTCCCCTGGGGCAGGACCCGGGTCCCCAAACACTTTTTATGACAATAACTTGCATATAAGCTTTTAAAATTAGCACATTAAATTTCTCCCATAGACTTTTACAGGGTGTTCCACGGCTTTTCGAATTTGCCGCGATGCACCCCAAATTGTTCGCTGTTCGGTGAACGGGCGAACGGGCAATGTTCAAGTCGAACATGAGTTTGACTTGAACTTGAAGCTCATCCCTAGTTAGGATGAAAGGGACAGTAATTATCTTGGGTCTACTGTTGACTCTAGGGGAGACGTCCATATGGGGAGACAGAAACTGGAAAAAGAAGGAACCTCTAGAATGGGCATGTACGGGGAAGGCCTTGAACTTAACCTTCATAGAAGGGGTAACTAGAACCATTTTAGTTGATTTTTGCCAAATGGTGGACTGTAGGGACATAACTGAAGCAAGAAGGCTCCAATGGGCAGATAAATATGTTTGTTATCTTTCAAGTGGAACTGACTGTTCAGTATGGAACCAGGCCCTGTGGACCACAGCACACCAAGATTGGGGGTACAACATTCCAGGCATAAATGGTTTAAAAGAAAGACTCACCGTAACAAAGGCAGATAATTCCCCCTGTAAACATGGCAGAGATTGCAACCAATTGCTTATAACACTAAAATAAATTTAAAAAAAAAAAGAAAAGAAGGATCAACGGTTATATTCTATGGGAGCATGGGTGTCTGGAATAGATCCTTTAGGTAAATTTTTCCTCAAGGTATTACCACCCAATAAAACCAAACAGGAAAAGGTAGACACAGAAGGGAAAAAAGAAGGCCATACTAAAATAGAAGTTCTGAGTAACACTGTAAGATTTACTAACCTAACAGTAGAAGATGTCATAGCTTTGTAGACGGGTTACTAAGAAAAAAATGAGTGGTTAGAATGGTCGAGGTACACGGTTAAAACTCTATAAAAAGTAAAACTGTTTAGTTTGTGCTGGAGCTAGACCATATTTAGCAACGGTCCCTTTTCCTCTAGATTACAATACAGATCCAGAAGGGTTAAAATGTATGCTGCGGTTGTATAATAAGAGCTATAAACCAGAAACAAATTCTACCTGTCACACATTGAGTTTGTTGTTTCCCCCAGTGCAGAGACCTCAGACATCTCCAGCAGTTGCTATGTATCCGGGCAGTTTTACTTGTTTTGGACTCCCAGGGAACAGTAGCGCGTTTGATCTTGGGTCACTACCTGATGACTGCTGTGCGGAGAGGATTAGCAAGGAAAATGGTGACTGGGTTGAACATGACACTCAGAGAGCTGATGTCTGGTGGATGTGTGGGGATAAGAAACTGCGAGCTAGGATCCGGGCCAATGCTCGAGGGGATTGTGCTATGGTCCAGCTAGTTATGCCCCTGAGAATCCTGTCAGAACACCCGTGGACTAAGAGTCACCAACGGTATCAAAGGGACACCTCTCCCAAAGGGTTATTTGACTCCCAGATCTACATAGATGAGATTGGAGTTCCTCGAGGGGTGCCGAATGAGTTTAAGGCCAGGAATCGGGTAACGGCTGGGTTTGAGTCTCTTCTCTGGTGGGTGACTATAAATAAAAATGTTGACTGGATTAACTATATATTATAACCAACAACAATTTGTAAACTATACCAGGGACACTGTAAAAATCCTAGCAGAACAACTGGGCCCCACATCTCTAATGGCATGGCAGAACCGAATGGCCTTAGATATGGTCCTAGCTGAAAGAGGAGGGGTATGCAAAATATTTGGTAGCATGTGTTGCATTTTTATCCCTAATAGTACAGCTCCTGGGGGGACCGTGACCAGAGCCCTGGAAGAACTGACTGCTCTATCGAGTTAATTAGCGGAAAACTCAGGTATTAAAGATCCATTCACAAACTGGCTTGAAGGATGGTTCGGTAAATGGACTGGATTTATCACATCATGTTTGATCTCAATTGCTTTGGCGTTGGTCGTTCTGGTCACTTGCGGATGTTGCTCAGCAAAAACTGATTGAAACTGCAATCTCAAGAACGATGTATCTAGCACTTCCTTCCTCTGAGGAGACCTATGTGGACATTGAAGCTCAACCTAATGACATACAGTCCGAAAGTGTATAACATAGGGACTATAATCGAAATATGTTGAGATAAAATAGACACACAAGATGAGGGAATATTAGAAAAGTTTTTGTTTGTGTGTCTATTAGGACAGAGCTGACACAGATTTTTAAGATGGCTCCCGAGCACATGTTGTATTTAACTTATTATATCCTTTGTTCTAACTAACCCCATACATAATATATAGATGTTAGGGTTGTCCATATATGGATAACAGATTGTATAAGAAGCTCTGTTAGGGAATAAAGTGCCAGTCTGTACCAGGTACCTGCAGACCTTCTTTTGCCAATGAGAAGTGTTATCGTTGTTTCACTGTAAGTATGACAAGGTGGGGGCTCCCCAACCTTCGCTCTCACTCTTGCTATCATTTCCAGCTTGTAAGCTTCACACAATGTGTACTGATGCATTTTAAATAAATTGTCTTCACTTTCAAACACCTGGAGTTCGATTTGATTACAGAGGAAGAAATAACCTAACAGTCATCCTGCTCCTGCCCCAACCTGTAACTTGACAGTGAAAAGAGAAGGAGCACAGTGATGAACTCATCTTTCTCTCATTCTGCTCTCTCCTCCTATCAGCATGCTTGACAGAACACAAATTGATTGGCTGCTTGTGCTGCTTCTGCCTTTCACACTCCAGGCCTGCTGTACTTCAGGAGGCTCATACCAGGTAAAGTTAATGTACTTACACTGCTCTCATTTAAGAAAATACATTTAAATATGTATTATAAGAACAGAGCTGCTTCCTTTCATTTTTATAGATTCACACATTTCCAAATTTAGCATTATTATTTTCTACTGGTAAGTTCCAATAACTTGAATTCTTAAGTAAATGTAACAGTTTTGCCAGTAGAAAATAATCTCTCCTGGATTGCAAGTATGAAAGTTCTTCAGGCAGATGATTTGTCAGCATTCTTTCAGCAAAACTATAAAATATTTATGGGTCTGTATATAAATTAGTATTAAAAAAAAAAAAACAGAGTTATATGGTACCAGAATACAAAAAATGAAATACTTTTAATAATTTATATAAGGTTCTATTGTACACAGAAAAAAACTAGCAAAAGATTTAAATATTACAGGCTAGTGGCATTTAGTCCAGTCATGATTTCAAAGTTTACAGCAACCTAACCTTCTGATTAAATTAGGATGAATGCAGACAAACTTCTGACAGTGAACCTGAGCATTCATTGCTTCAGTACAACAGTACAGAACGCTGCTGCCTGCAATTATCCCCCCAGGTTGCATCCCTCTCAGTAAGTTCAAGCGTAGCTCTGATAACAAAGGTGAATGCCTGGAGAGATCCAAGGTTGAAGTGCCACCCCACTGGAACTACATTACTCTGATAGTAATCAGGGAGAGTCTCCCAGCAGTAGCGTTTTTTTGGAGAAGTTGTGTGCTTCTGCCAAGCAGTCCACATGGCAGTTCTGATAGTGGAGGGCCTCTCACCTGGAGGCAGATCACGTGCCTATCTACCTTTGCTAGTGTGGCATCTCTGAGCTCTTACTGAGCAAGGGACAAATCTGCTTGGGTTTGATTTGAGGGCTGGTTCTGCCAACACATGCAAAAATGAAAGTCCATTTTCAAGACTTAGGCCTCGTACACACGACCGATTTTCTCGGCAAGAACCAGCAAGAAACTTGCTGGCAGAGAGGTCTTGCCGAGAAAATCGGTCGTGTGTACGCTGCTAGCGGGTTTCTCGACGAGAAAACCGACAAGAAACCTCGACGAGAAAATAGAGAACCTGCTCTCTATTTTCTTGTCGAGATTCTCCTCGGCATGTTTCTCGACGAGAAAAGTGAGTGTGTGTACACTTACCTGTCCGCCTGGAAGCCCGCGCATGTTCGAAATGAATTCGACGCATGCGCGGTAGCTTCCTAGGCATACGTAGGGTATACCAAGATGGCGGCGACGGCATCGAATGTGACGAGCGCATGCTCGACGTAGTCGATGACGTCACCGCGTACACTCCTTTCAAAGAACCGCGGGACAAGTTTCTTGTCCAAGAATCTCGTCGAAAAAAACGACATGTTTTTTTCAACGAGAATCTCGGCCGTGTGTACGAGGCCTTAGAGGCAAGGTATTGTTAAACAAAGGACATTGGGAGCTGGGCATTGCCAGGAGAACTTAAATCCATGCCAAGAAAAAACTTGGTGCGACAGACTATGTCCTTGATGAGGTTTTTTTTTCTTCCCTTTTCTTGAAAATCGATTTACAATCATATACTCCCAATGCTGCATTTATTTTCTATTTCTATTTATACTTAGATTGCAATTTTCAGGGTTGGCTTTTTTCAATGTATATATACAATTTATGTTTCCATATGTCTCTTGAAACTAGCTATTTTCGTAGCCTTGTGTCTTTTTATTTTTTTTTGCATATTAGGTTCTTTTATCGCCCCTTAGCATTTAAATACTTGTATATTGATATTTTTGCTATAAATGTATTAAATATTTTATTCACTTCAATTGCCTTATTATATTTACACTTTACCTAGTTTATACATATTTTATTTTCTTTACACTCTGTGTGTCCACTTCATATGGATGCATCATACATTACATTTAATGCTTGCATAACATTATTAACTATATACAGTACATTTTTCACAATTTTTTTTCTTCATTTAAATACTTTTCACATATTATCATACATAATATATAACGTTTTCAGTAAATTTCCTTCATTTGTATGCATACTTGTGTTTTCACATTGCAATGTTGGATTTTTCTTGTGCACTGCTGTGTTTCATTTGCTGCTAATTGATCCATGTTCAGCCATTTGGCTAGTGCCAGACCAGGTGAAGGCTTCATGATTCAGGGCTCCTGATTGGTCTTTTCCATGGAATTTTTTGCTACAAATGAACATGCACATTTAGGGGTACTCCAGTGATGAGTAAGCAGGGCTGTGTGAAACGCGTCCACTGAGTACTTTAAAAAAAAAAAAAGATGTTTGTCATGTTCTCTTGATTTTATGGATTTTAATTCTTCTTTGTTTCCATGGGATTTCCCTGGCTGCGGACCAGGCAGACACCCGGATCTCTTCAGCAGCTCATCAGATCCTCACAGGTGGCTTTGAGCGGTTTCTCTTATCTGATTCTTGTTTTACACTGGCTCAGCCTTTCCTGCAAACTTTAGCAATACATATGGAGCTATCCAAGTGAGTAATCAGTTTACATTTTATGACATTGTCATCATCTGGATGGACTTTCTCTCCTTTCTGGAACTCACTTTTTTCACATTGATAGCTTTTCCATTATTTTGATACATGCTTCTTCAAACAACAATAGGATCTTGGATTATAAAGCCTTTTCATTGAAATCGCTGTTGCTGCTGCTGCTTTTTAATATAAGCAGGACTTTTTTCATTTGAACATGACTACTCAGGATCCACAGAAACAGACTAAGCGCACTTTTGGCACACCTAATGACAACCCACTTCGAGTAAATGCACAAGATGTTTTGTGTAGAAATAATAACAACGATATGGGTTTTTAAGACTTTTATTTAGAAAATTAGAATACCATATGGACAAAGAGATGCGGGCCTATTGGGATAAGACTACACTTTCTAAACATTTGAGCAATGAGAGGATACCCCGGGGTCTTAGAATCAAGAAATTCCCCACTTTTGATTTATTTGTTGATCTGAAGAAAAGATGGACAGACTCTCTATCCACCTGCTCATATTCCCTAATGAGCTTAATTATTGAATCTAAAACCAAAGAGATTGATAAGCTCCAACAAGACATCTGTATGATACAACAGGATATATTGGCGTTGAAAGATTTAACACAGTTTGCTGAGATAGATACTAAATTGGATGATAAAATGAACAAGTTGGAAAAAGATATTATTATGAGCAAGAAAGAGAAGATGTTCTGTGAAAAATGCAGCTATGAATCCAACAACGTTTATATGTGGAACAAAAACAGACAGTGGAATCGGGGCCATCTTTCCCTAAAAAGAGAGTTTGTTTCTCAGATACTAAATCAGATTTTTTTGAGAACACTATTGCAGTTACCAAAACAGATAACTCTGTGGAACGTACCACTAATTTGGAAACTGGCCAGAGCACCAGCACTCCTGCCCTTCAAAAAACGGGAAGGCCAAGACCAAAACAAAGTGGGGCTGCAAAAGAGATGGAAAAAGACCAGGAGAGGGGATAAGACACAAGGGAGGAGGGGGTTCCTACTCCCTCAAACCCCTAACAAGGAAGAACTGATTATTGTTGTTAATGTGTCACATCAGATCATTACCTCCGCTAATAAAAATGCCTTTTATCCAAGGGATTACATTTCTGCCCATCCCAACACTTTGACCTCTTTGGAACTTTATCGGACATCAATAGATTCATTAGGAATGTTATTATCAAAAAAAAACATTATTTGGTTTCAGATGGAGATGTTTTTTTTTTTTTAACAACAAGGTTGGTCTTTATTGATGAATCAATGGTACATGACAAGGTACAGTTATTCAAAAGAAAAAAAAAAAAAAAAAAAAAAGGAAGAGAGGAGAACATCTGAATAAAAAAGGAGTACAAAATACCGTACACAAACATCTGAGACAGGCTAAAGGTTCACTAAAGCAAATAATACAGCTGTTTGTAAAAAAAGAATCATACTGAAGAGGAATTACCAATATCCAAATTGAGAGGTTTAGAGGATGGAGGGAGGAGGAGAGTAGGAAAGAAGGGGGGGGGTCGGAGGGGGGGAGGGGGGGCAGGGAGATGGGGGAGGAAGGGGGGAAGAGGAAAAGAGAGGGCAGGGAAGGGAGGAGGGGGACAGAAGGGGGGTGAAAGAAGGGGGGGAGGGGAGCGCACCGACCCAAGCAGGGTGCATACCAGGGAGATAAATGTTAAACTGGGTTGGTCCACGGGCCCCACACACGATCATACTTCATAGGACACCCTCTATTGATATATGTAAGTTTGTATAAAGGCAACACAGTATCAACCAGGTCCATCCACGCTCCCACTGTAGGAGGCGCCCTGGAGGTCCATTTAAGCAAAATTATTTTTTTGGCATAGAAGAGCAACATTGAGAGCAGGAGTTTAGAGCAGCGAGGTCTCTATTCATCATCCTGTATCCCCAGTAGAGCTAACTCTACAGATACTGGAAGATCCAAGTGAAGACGTATATTAATGAACTCAAAAACGGCGGACCAATATTCCGCAAGTCTGGGACAGGACCAGAACATATGAATAAATGTACCAGAAGCCGAACGGCATCTCGGGCAATTCGGAGAGCGTTGCGGAAAGATACTATGCAGCCTCTGAGGAGTAAAATACACTCTATGTAGAAACTTGGTCTGTATTAACTTGTCCCTAGAGGATATCACCAGCTTGTAGCTATTCTCAAAACATTCCTCCCAGGACTCCCTGTCCAGGGACGGGATATCTCCCACCCACCTCCCCCACAGTGAGTCCATCGCAGGAGAATCCTTTCGGATAATTGTGAGATACAGCTCAGAGAGGGGCTTAGCAAGGGAGCCCCGGGCCAGCAAATCCTCCACTGCATCCGCCTTAAGGCCAGGAGGTGTCGGAAACTGAGCCTGAAATGCATGCCGCAACTGATGGTAGCGAAACAGCATCCAGGGCGGCAAGTCAAACCGGTCAGACAGAACCCTGAAGGGGAGCAAGGACCCATTGGAGACAATATCCCCTATCAACTTAATACCACACCGGGCCCACAACTGCGGATCCGGAATGGACCGAAAATGTGCAAGGCAAGGATTCCCCCACAACGGGGTGAAGGGGGACCATTGATTGGGGGATAAGAAACAACGCCTAGCCACCCCCCACACACGCAGCGTAGTCCTAGACGGAGCAGGTAAGGAGGGGTACGCCGAGGCACCCCTGTAGACCAGGTTACTAAGTTCAGTAAGAGAACCCACTATCGCTGCCTCCAAACAGACAGCCGCATTGGCCCTGGACTGCTCGAACCACCATCGCACGGTGACCAATACAGCCGCCCAGTAGTACACCCTCAGATTGGGAAGGGCCAAACCCCCACAGCTGACGGGCAGCTGAAGGGTCGCTCTAGCCATGCGGGGAGAGGAGCCTCGCCACAGAAAAGAACCAATGCAACCGTCAAGTTCCCTAAAAAGGGAAGGGGAGATCCACACCGGACAGTTCCGAAAGATATAATTAAACCTAGGTAAGTATATCATCTTCAGAACATTAATACGTCCCAAGAGGTTGAGTGGTAGATTGGCCCAGCAGGAACAGTGGTCTTTGAGGCGGGTAACCACTGGTAGCAGATTGAGGTGGATGAAGGAGTTAAGGTCCCTAGAGACCTTAATGCCCAAATAGGTGAAGGCCTCAACCCACTGTAGTGCGGTCTGTGGAGCCATGCCACCCACCGCAACATCTAGGGGGAACAGGACAGATTTAGTCCAATTGATACGTATCCCTGAAAACTTACCGAATTCATCAAAGGTCTCAAGGGCCGCAGCTAGCGAGGAGTCAGCATCATGTAGATATAGAAGGGTGTCATCCGCATAGAGCGATATTTTCTCCTCCAGAGGGCCGACCCTAAGTCCAATTATCCGATCCGAGTCCCTGACCAGGACTGCTAAGGGCTCCAGAGCCAGAGCAAATAGACTGGGAGACAGGGGACAACCCTGCCGAGTCCCCCTCTGGAGGAGAAAGTAATCCGATAGGAAATCATTCACCCTGATCCTAGCTCTTGGGGATTTGTAAAGCATACCTAACCACTGCAGAAATCTAGGCCCGATACCGAATCGACGGAATCGAAGGCCTTTTCGGCATCTAGGGAGGCTATGACTCTAGTACCCCCGTTGTCATGGGACGTGGCCAGGTTCAGGAACAGTCGACGGATATTGATGTCGGTGCCCTTACCCGGCATAAACCCAGTCTGATCAATGTGTATGAGGTCCTTGATCACCTTGCCAAGTCTAATGGCCAAAATTTTTGCGAGGAGTTTGGCGTCAGCATTTATTAAGGAGATAGGCCTATAGGAGGAACACTCTTCTGGGTCCTTACCAGGCTTGGGCACCAACACCACTATAGCGTCAGACATAGAATCCGGGAGGGAACCAAGGGTATAGAATTGCTGCAGCATCGAAGTAAATCTGGGAGCCAAAAGCTCCTCGTACGTCGCATAGAACTCGATTGGAATCCCATCCGGCCCGGGAGTCTTCCCGGACCGCATGGAATGCAGGGCCGCCTGCACCTCCTCCAGGGAAATATTCGCGTCCAGCTGCCCAGCCTTCTCTTCATCTAAAGAGGGGAGCGACACGTGATCCAGGTAGCGGAGAAGCTCAGAGTAGTCATAACTGACTCTAGAGGAATACAAGGCCCGGTAATATTCAAGGAATCTGGCACCAATGTCCGCAGGAGATGTAAACAAGCCACCGTCCTGCGCTCTCAAACTACCCACATGGGTCACAGCCTGCTGCCCCCTGGCGAGCCAAGCCAGCAACCGACCATTCTTATCCCCATATTCAAAGACTCTCTGGGAACTCTCAAGCATGGACTTTTTGGTTAGGTCTATTCTAAGAAGGGACAAGTTCCTCAGGGTATCTTGCCAGGGCACATAGTGCGCCGAGTCAGGTGAACGAGCATAGGCCGCCTCATGCAATTTAGCTTGGTCCTCGAGATCTCTCAGAGACTGCATAGACTCCCGCTTACGCACCACAATCCGAGCCATATAGTCTCCCCTGAGCCAGGTTTTAAAAGCATCCCATTCTACAAGGGGGTTAACTGTGCCAGCATTATTCATCCAGAATGTACAGAGTGCCTCCGGCATCTCCTCCTGTATACCAGGGTCCATAATCCAGTACCTGGACAGCCTCCACAACCTCACGCCCTCCACCTGAGAGAGTCGGATATTGACAGCCAGCGGAGCATGATCTGAGATACCCCTCGAGAGGATCTCAGCACTGACCACCCTCCGTAGAAGAGCGGAGGAGGCAAATGCCAGGTCAATGCGGGACATGGTCCGATAGGTGCTAGAAAGACAGGTGTATTCTCTAGTAGAGGGATGTAAATGCCTCCACACATCCGTCATATGGAAAGTGGATGCCCAATTGGCAAGGCCGTGTTGCTGGGGACCAGAGGCGTGTAGTCTGTCCAGATCTCTAAACGGGACCAGATTAAAGTCACCAATGATTAGTACATTGTCAACATTATATGACGTAATCAGTTGCATAAGTGTATGTAAAACATCAAGGTCGGCCGGGGGGGGGGGCAAATACACCCCCACCAACACAAAGGGAATGTCCGAGATCAGAGCGTGCAGAAGCACGTATCTGCCCCCCCAATCCAATTTCACATCCAAGAGCCGGAAGGGCAGGGATCTGTGCACCAGGATACTAACGCCTCTGGCGTAGTTAGAGTAGGGTGCATGATAGTGTGCGCCGACCCATGCCCGCTTCAAACTCAGGACTCTAGATCCTATCAGGTGCGTCTCCTGGAGTATACACACCTGGGGATGTAATTTCCTCAGATAGTTAAGTACTAAAGAGCGCTTGACCGCAGAATTAAGTCCCCTCACATTCCACGATACCACCATGCACTTAGCCATGAGGGGCATGAGGAATGACAGTAAACTCAGTAGTATCAAGGACTCTGTCGGAGACAATGCACCCAGGGAGGGAATTATCCAATCCCGGGTCCATCAGGTCCGGACAGCGCAGCAATCGTAGTACAGTGTCATACCAAAGAAGTAACCATAAACTAGTGAACTTTTTAGACAAAAGACCAACCCTAACTGTATGAGTAACAAAAAACAAATCCAGCCAAACCCCAGCGGCAGCCGCCACCCCCCCCCCCCCCACCCCATGCACCCCTGAACAATGAGGAGCATTTGTATCCCAAAAAACCCATAGTTTAAGAACTAATACTTAAAGTTGGGGTCGTGTAGCCAGTACGGAACCGTACAGCCTCTCCAGTGATCGTGAGATCAGGGAGAGCAGGCAGCACAAGTCTTTTCCCAGCGTCTCTGGAGTGATGCAGTATCGGATGGAATCATTAACATTCTCCTGACCAGGCAGGGGCACATTCTTAAGAGTCCGTTGCAAAAGTCTGGTATCTTAGTCATCAGCAGCAAACAGGAGGCTCATAGTTTCAGTTAGTAAAAAAAAAACGAATCAAACAGGGGCCTTAAGGCAACATTTAAACCCGGGCCAGTAGTGAGCAAGGGTACAGTATAGGCAGTCAATGAGTACCCCGCAGCTCCGCATAAGGCTTCCAGAGGGCTGTAGTAGCGGGATAGCAGCCGCAGGGGACCAGGATCAAAGACTCACTCCTTACCCGGTCCGCAGAATTCGTTTAGGCCTCCCATCCTCCTGGGAGTCAGCAGCACGGAAATCCACCTATGGAGGCAGGCCCTCCACCCAGGCCGAGGCATCTTTAGGTGTCATAAAAAATTGGATTGTCTCACCGTCTACCACGCGGAGCTTGGCCGGGAAAAGGATACTATATTTAATACCCTTGCGTCTCAGGGCCGCCTTAACCACATCAAAAGAACGGCGTTGTCGCTGGGTCTCCACGGTGTAGTCAGGAAACATCAGGAGCTTCACGTTTCTGTAGGCCAGGTCCCCAGCCGCTCGGGAGGCCCGGAGCAGCTCATCCCGATCACGGAAGTTCAGCAACTTCAGGATAAAGGTGCGAGGGGGGGCCCGTCCAGGTCTAGGAGGGACGCGGTGTGCCCTCTCAACCGCAAAGTATGGGGAAAGCTGGGCCGCCGGCAGCAGGGAGCGGAGAAGGTCTTCAGTGAAGCGTGCAGGAGCGCGGCCCTCCACCCCCTCCGGGAGGCCAACGATCCGGAGGTTATTCCTCCGGCTCCGGTTCTCGGTGTCCTCCGCACGATATTCGAGGGCCCTAACCTTGGATTGCAGGGCCCGGATCAAAGCATCGTGTCCCGCAACCGCGTCCTCCACCTCCCCCACCCGGCGCTCGGTCTCCGACACTCGGGTCCGGATTTTATCAAAATCTTGTCGGATGAGGCCCACATCCATCTGCACCCTCTCGATGCTGGCGGTAAGAGCCGTTTGGCATATATTGATTGCGGCCATCACCTCCAGGATGCCAGGGGGAGCCGGAGCAGGGTCCGCCTCGTGGTCCGTCTGCAACGCCATATTGCACGGGCGCGCAGGAGAAGGTAGGAAACAGGGCCGCGGGGAGACTTCCTCCGGCGGACACAGCAGGAACTTTATCCTTTTCCCCTTCTTCTGACTCCCTGAGCCCTTAGAAGGCATTCAGACCTCTGCAAACAAACTCAGCTAGCTAGTACAGGGAGTTAGACGGATCACACTCCAGGAGAGCTCAGGAAACAGGTCCGGTCAGTCCGCCATCTTGGCCACGCCCCCCAGATGGAGATGTTTAGGATAATTCTGTCAATATTGTACAGGATATTGCTACCAATGATGTTTTTTGTGTTCCATCAAAGATTTGTCTGATTTAGCAGGTGAAAGTATTGATGTCTCCCTGTCTGGGGATGTTGTCAGTGCAGGTCTAATAAAGGTCAATGTTAAAAAAGTCTGATTTTTATCCCATCCAAACACGTACTCCTGGAACGGACAAATTCCAGAGATGTGTGGAGATGGATTTCATTAAATTGGCTACTACTGCACAGTCCCTTGACACCCACACTGACAAATCGTATGCCACAAGACAGGTTAGCTTTAAGAGATTTGCAACAAGATTCATCCATTGTGATACGTAACTCGGACAAGGGGGGGTTGGTGATATGTTATGGATTCTAACGCTTACAGAGATGAGGCCATTAGGCAATTATTAGATCATTATACATATAGCAAATTAAGGGTCGACCCCACCAAAATGTACAAAGGTGTTTTATATAGCTTGGTTCAAAAGGGGGTGTATCTTGGTGTATTTAGTGTCAAGGAGGCTGAGTCTCTAATTCCTGAATGCCCCATTTTACCTACATTCCATCACCCCCCCAAAACTCATAAGGGCTTAAATCCTCTACATGGGAGACCCATCGTTGCAGGAATAGGTTCCCTTAATGAGAAACGTAGTCAGTGGATTAATGGCAGGCTACAGCCTCTAGTAACCTCTCTGCCCAGTTACCTAAAAGACACCAATAATCTTCTTATGACCATGGAAGATGTGGTTTGGAGACGTGAATATGTTTGGGTCACATGTGATGTTACCAGCTTATATTCCAGTTTTCCCCACCACATAGCCCAACAGGCTGTGTCTTTTTATTTGGAGTGTTATACTGATTTAAATTATTGTCAACGCCCGTTTGTTTTGGAGGTTCTGGAATATGTGCTGACCCATACCTATTTCCTCTTTGATGGGGTCTTTTATCTCCAACGGTGTGGGGCTGCGATGGGGGCCAAATTTTCACCCTTGCTCACCAACCTGTTTCTGGGTTGGTGAGAGCAGTCCCACATCTATGGAGATGAAAACCCCTTCAGACCCTACATACACAAATTTTTTCGATATATTGATGACCTCTTGTTTATTTGTGACAATAGAGTAGGAAGTTTAGAATATTTTTTGACATACCTTAATTCTAATACTAGCAATTTGATATTCACTGGCCAGATGGAATGCAAGGATATCTGTTTTTTAGATGTTCTTTTGGTGGCATCACATGATCATGTAACAACACGCCTATACAGGAAACCCCTGGGTGGTAACAGCCTTCTCACGGCACAGTCCAACCACCCTAGGCATACAGTCAAAGGTATCCCAGTGGGCCAGTTTATCCGACGGATTTGCAGTGAGGACTGCGATTTTGACAGAGACGCCCCAGCACTTTATCAGAAGTTTAGACAGCATGGTTATCCACCATGGATGTTGGAATGCGCATACACTATTGCTAAAAACAAGAACAGGAAAGATCTCTTATATTATCATCCCTGTATTCAAGGTAACTATAGCAACAAACCATCTTTAGTTACCCCCTTCAGTCAGGAGTTCAATCGCATTAGGGATACAGTTAACAGATATTTGCCGCTTTTATTTAAAGATGAGTCATTGCTTGAAATTTTACATGATGGAATTAATGTCATGCCCAGCAAGGCACAGACTTTAGCAAATATCCTTTCTCCCAGCTTATTTTGTTCTACACCCAAGCAATCCACCACCTGGCTACAATTTAAAGGTAACTTTAAATGTCGTGCGAGAGATTGTGCCTGTTGCCCACATATTCTTGGTGGTCAGGAAGTAACATCCAATAGTCACAATAAAACCATTAAACATTTTTTAAATTGCAACACTTCCTATGTGATTTATGTCATCACATGTAAATCATGTAAAGTTCAATATGTGGAACGTACCACTCAAAGATTATGTGATCGCTTTCATGAACATCTAAACTATATCAGAGTGGGCAAATCCACTAACGTCGCCAGACACTTCAATGGTCATTACCATGGAGACAGTTCTCTAGTACATGTACAAATTGTGGAGAAGGTTAAACTTCCAATTAGAGGTGGCGACTTATTTAGATTGCTATGTAAAAGGGAAGTTTATTGGATTTTCCATTTATGTACACGTTTTCCTTCGGGTCTCAATTTTGAGTGGGATGTTTCCCACTACTTTGATTAGGTTCATCATTAATAATAATAATAAAAAATATTTTTTGGTTGGACCTGTTTTTTGCGATACCATTTGAGAGGTGCAGCACCTCTCTCCCTATGTGTGCTCCTGGGGTCTGGCTTGTGGTGTGTTACCACACACCTTAGACGTGTATGCTATTAATGGACATTTAGTCTATGGATACGCCTATATAGCAATGAAGAGCGATCCACTATATATGGTCGACCTATCTGTGATGTTATCTTTGCAGCACTGAAGTGCTTCTCAGATACTACCTAGAGGTTCCATTCATGCCTTTACTGACTATCCATTTAAGAAAACTTTGAATACTGTGGGAGAGCTAAGCTGACTTGGTTTGATCCCATAACAGTATCAGAGAAATTGTAGATAAGCTCCTGAAGAAGCGATTCCCCACGAAACATGTCAAGCTTTCTGTAATTCATACTTTGTACTAGCCGTCATGACAATAGTTGGGGTTGTCACCAGTACACCCCTAATGAAGACGGCTGTCTTGGACATATACTTGACTACTGTGTGTTTTCTCAATTACTGTCTTTTAAATTCTGTTTTTATATTTATGTGGTGTGTTTAATAAAATGTATTACTTTTTATCAGTGGTGCCTAAAAAGTAAATTTTTCCAGTTATATTTTTCCTCAATTTCTCAATATGTTAGGACGTGGCACTTTGTTATTTTTGTACACCTGCAGTGCCATCCTGCGTTGGTGTGCTTAGCTTTTTTCTTATCAGCTCTTTTAATAAGGCTTAAAGTGAAACATTAAAACGCATAATTCCTGTAAAAAACAGGCTTAGGGAATACCTTGAAACTGAACTCCTGGATAAGTTAATGTCCACTAAATACAAAAGGCATGCTAAATATTACTTGAATCTTGGTGTGCTTTGTGTATTTCTTTCAGATCTGTGCAGTAATCCAGTGTAAAACGTTGTCCCTGTGCAGGAGCTTCCTGTAATAAAGACCATGTCTGATATGTGTGTGTAATAACACTGACCAATGAAAGTGAAGCTTGATTATGATGGATATACAGCATTGGCAGCTGGTGGTAAATTGTTTTGTTGGGGCGGCAAACAGTGAGCCCACAGCCCCCCCCCGGTCCGGTCAGTTGGGTCATCCGGAGCACTTACCCCATCTATGGTGGGCAGCACTTCACCCAGGTGACAGGCAGTAGGCATCACAGATGGCTTCCCCTTCCCCTGCTCTCTTCGGCAGGCATTGCGGCGGCTTCCATTTCCTCCCTCCTCCTCAGCGGCCAATCGGAACGCTTCTTCTTTTGGCCAATCAAGAATTCCTGAGGAGAATCAGTGTGAAAACAGCGAATATTCATACGCTATTATCACACAACTGGGTGGGCTCGGTTCGCAGTGCTCTGCAAATCGAGCCCACCCTATTTTGAAGCCTATTAAAGCCTCTGACTCTAATCACTTGCTTCAAAAAAACAACCCCTCATTGGAATCCATGCAGATGGCATCCCGCATGGGGGCCGGACGCATAGATAGGGGGGCCGCACCCGTGCGCCCCTAATGGACGGACTGACCCTGATATACAGTGAAGTGTATCTTCCTTCAAAGGAGCTGATAGGTAATGAAAGCATAATTTAGGTAGACCTTGTAATGATCCTAGGCTACCACCTCTCCCATCTTGAAAAAAGGTGCACTCAGCAGATCATAAAATCTGGCGAGCATATTGAGGAGCTCCAAGAACAAAATGTCATATCACTTGGAGGTCTTTTTGAGATGTTTATTGATTAAGAGTATCAAATAAAGCACATTTTGGGGGAAAGACCTCCCCTTCCTCAAGACATGAGTACTAGATGTTAAACTCTCGATAATATGCAATAAGATACTTACAGTATCTTAAGAACTGATAAAGACCAATCTTATTGGAACTATGAACTGCCGGTCTCCTATTGCATCTCATCGTAATTCCAAAAACATCCACTGTTCAAGACCACAGGAGGGGGAGGCCTTTCCCCCAAAACGCATTGGCTTTATTTGATGCTCTCAACCAATAAAAAAACAAAAAAAACTCAGAGTGACCTGAGCTTTTGTACTGCACTGCAGCGCGATCTGTCACCCACTGTGTCTAACGGACACAGCAGATGACAGATCAGATCACCAGGCACACTGCCTGTACCATGTGATCGCTGTGATCAATCACAGCAGATCACATGACAATTGTAAACATCTGATGGCTTCCATTCATTGTGTACTATTGTGTTAATCTCTGACAGACTGGTCACAGTGATCACATGGTACAAATAGGGCCAATCACAGCCCATCTGTACCATCTGATTAGCTGTGGCCAATCACAGCTTATAAGTAATACACACTAAATAAATGGATTTCATTCAGAAAATGTGGTTGCTTATAACAGTGATTATCACTAATATAAACAATCATAGTATGTAAAAAAAATCCTGATCACCTCCCCAGAGTACAGAGTAGTACAGTGTTGCTATAGTAACACTGTATTGTTCAGGTCAAAGTATGTAACCAATGTCACCAGTGTCCCTGATCACCTTCACAATAGCTATTTGACAATGTTGTACTGCACTGGTGACAATAGGTAAAAAAAAAAGAAAAAGGGGAAAAAAAGATTTTTTTTAAACGTCTTCATTTTCAGAAAAATTGTGACAAAAAAAATACAACTTAAAAAAACTCACCATGCCTGTTACTAAATTCTTTGGACTGTCTACTTTCCAAAAAGTGGTCATTTGGGGGCATATGTACTGTCCTGGCCTTACGGGCCTCAAGAAATGAGATTGTCAGTACACCAGGATTGATAGATTTTCAGATATTGTATATATACCATGTGGACTCTCAAAGAAATGCAGCAGTACACAGTTTGGCATAAATTTATGAAAAAAGATTATTAATTTGCAAACTAAACAGAAATGAAGAAAAATGTGTTGTTTTCAGAATTTTTGGTCTTTTTTTATTTACAGGTATACCCCACTTTTAAGTACACAATGGGACCAGAGCATGTATGTAAAACGAAAATGTACTTAAAGTGAAACAATACCTTTTTTCACTTCTAGGGTGTAGTGAGGGTGTCAGGAGCTGTAGTTGAGGTCTCAGGGGCTGTAGTGGGGGTGTCAGGGGCACACTGGAACAGGGCAGGCTATGCTCTCGGAGCTTCAGCTCCTTCTACTGCGGCTGCAAAATGTCTGTACAGTACTTGTGAGGCACTTTACATATACTCACGGGTATGTCCTTACTCGCGAGTGTATGTAAAGTGAGTGTACTTAAAGCGGGGTACGCCTGTATGTAGCCAAAATGATAAAAACTGTGGTGAGTAAATATCACCAAAAGAAAGCTCTATTTGTGTGAAAAAAATAATAAAAATTAAATTTTGGTACAGTGTTGCATAACCGCGCAATTGTCATTCAAAATATGACAGAGCTGAAAGCTTAAAATTGGCCTGGGCAGGAAGGAGTGAAAGTGTCTGGTAATGAAGTGGTTAAAACTCTTTCCTGAAATTAATTTCTTTCACTTCATTACGTTTTATTGGCCATATTGCAAAAAAAAAGTGCTGCATGTTGTCCTGTTTTCAGCACACACCACGACAGTACGGTTGAGTGAACTCACATGAACAGGAAACAAAACTTTTTGCCTTGTTTTGCTTAGTTTTGGGATGGTGTTCACATCTGATGGGAATGAGCCCTTATAAATTTAGCAAACATTCCCTGTCATAAAACAGTCAAATACTCTGTTTTCTAACATCTACCGTATTTATCGGCGTATAAAACGCGCCGGCGTATAACACGCACCCCAAGTTTAGGAGGGAATTTTAGGGAAAAAAACTTTTAGGAGGGAAGTTTAAGGAAAAAAAACTTACATTTAAATGCAGCCTTGTCAGTGTCCATTGCAGCCTTGTCAGTGCAGCCTTGCCAGCAGTGTCCATTGCAGCCTTGTCAGTGCAGCCTTGCCAGCAGTGTCCATTGCAGCCTTGTCAGTGCAGCCTTGCCAGCAGTGTCCATTGCAGCCTTGCCCTAGTGTCCAGTGCAGCCTTGCCCCAGTGTCCAATGCAGCCTTGCCCCAGTGCAGCCTTGCCCCCAGTTTTCATTGCAGCCTTGCCCCAGTGTCTAATGCAGCCTTGCCCCAGTGCAGCCTTGCCCCCAGTTTTCATTGCAGCCTTGCCCCCAGTTTTCATTGCAGCCTTGACGAATTTCAAAATTGGCGCCGTTGAGAACGCAGGGACTGGGCGGAGCCGAGATACACATAGCCGAGTGTACTCGGCTCTAGTCGGCTCTTCTCAGCTCCGCTCACAGTCACGCCGAGTCCCGCCCTATGATGGACATAACACAGGTCCAATGGCGGGACTGGGCGTGACTGTGAGCGGAGCCGAGAAAAGCCGAGTACACTCGGCTATGTGTATCTCTGCGGCGATCGCTGCGCTCCGCTCAGTCAGCGGAGATCACCGGGATCAGTGAGTATCGGCGTATAACACGCACCCACGATTTCCCCCTGATTTTAAGGGGAAAAAAGTGCAAGTTATACGCCGATAAATATGGTAATTTCTTACAATATTTTATTTTTTTAAATAAATGTATAGGACAATGCATACAAAGGTATTGATGCTTACAACACGAGATATGACGCACTGTTATTTAAATTACGCTAGCTTGTGTATGACTGGAACAATAGAGGAGAAAATGTCACTAAAAGTCATAGTATTTTTATCAACCTGCTTTTAAATTTTTAAAGTGCTTTTCAATGCAACACAATCATTTTGAAATAATAGTACAGGCTTTTAACCTCCCTGGTGGTATGATTCTGTCTGGAATTTTGTACCAAAAGTGGTACAATTATTTTGCATGGAAATTTGGTGTTATGTATTGTAGGCCTGCGATTCTTAGTAATTACCGTATTTATCGGCGTATAACACGCATCCTAACTTTAATGCCCCGTACACACGATCGTTTTTCATGCCGTTAATACTGCCATTTTAAAAAATGGCCCTGAAAAATGATCGTGTGTATGCTCCAGAGCATTTTTAACGACGTGAAAAACGGCCATTAAAAATTCCGGACATGCTCTCTTTTTTCACGTCGTTTTTCATGTCGTTTTTTTTAACGACGTGAAAAACGATAGTGTGTATGCTTTAACGACGTGAAAAAAAAACGCGCATGCTCAGAATCAAGTATGAGACGGGAGTGCTCGTTCTGGTAAAACTAGCGTTCGTAATGGAGATAGCACATTCATTACACAGTAACGGACTGAAAAGCGCGAATCGTCGCTCAACAAACTTTACTAACATGAAGGGTGGCGCCATTCGAACGGAACTTCCCCTTTATAGTGCCGTCGTACGTGTTGAACGTCACTGCGCTTTGCTTGATCGTTTTTTTTAATGATGGTGTGTACGCAAGGCAGGCTTGAGAGAAAACATGAAAAAAAACGAGGAGAAAAACGTCGGTTTAAAAAATGACATTAAAAACGATCGTGTGTACGGGGCATAAGAGGGAAGTTTCAGGAAAAAAACTTTCCACCGCCCCCTGCGTATAACACGCAGGCACAGTTTACCCTCTATTTTCAGGGTAAAAAAGTGAGTGTTATACGCCAATAAATACAGTACTTACTTAAACCTGACCAAGCAAGAGTCTAGTAGACATCCCGGGTATGATAAAGTTTGAAACACAAAATCATAAATTATAATATAATAAATAACTATAAATAATTATAACAAATAGTAATGTAATTATAATAAAAATTCTGCAATAATGTAATCAAATCAAAAACACTGAAATTTGCTCAGTTGTAGAATTGTCGCTGTCAATAGATTTATGCCGCGTACACCATTTTTAATGACGAGAAAAATTACATTCTTTAAAATGGTCATTAAAAATTATCTTTTGTGGGCTTTCCAGCAGTTTTCCCGACGAGAAAAACGCAGAGAATCACGACGAGAAAAATTGGAACATGCTCTAATTTTTCACGTCGTTTTTTACATCGTCGTTTTTCTCATCATGAAAAACGGCCGTGTGTGGGCTTTAACGACGTGAAAAAAAACGCGCATGCTCAGAATCAACTATGAGACGGGAGCGCTCGTTCTGGTAAAACTAGCGTTCGTAATGGAGATAGCGCATTCGTCACGCTGTAACGGACTGAAAAGCACGAGGCTGAAAAGCGCGAATCGTCGCTCAACAAATTTACTAATATGAAGGGTGGCGCCATCCGAATGGAACTTCCCCTTTATAGTGCCGTCGTACGTGTTGGATGTCACCGCGCTTTACTCGAACATTTTTTCCCACGATAGTGTGTAGGCAAGGCAGGCTTGAGAAGAAACACGAAAAATCACGTCAAGAAAAATGCAGTTTTTTTCAATGACAATAAAAACGGTCGTGTGTACGCGGCATCAGTGTTTGATGACGAATTTCCCCACAAATCGCTATCGCTCAATTCTGCAAGTGATTCTAATTTATAATCGCTTTTTTTTAGCTGGTCAAAAAACACTTTTGACATAAAGGGACACTTTTTGGTTGCTATGGACAATCTCTAGTTTCCAGGCAGAAAGAACAGGTTGGGGGCATGGACACTTACTGTGTGCTCTGAGTTGGCCATGAGTGAGATCTGCAAGACTTCCACACACCAACCTCCTCCCCCCACCCATTCAAATCTATGCTTCTGGACATTCCACTACAAAGGCAGCTCTCCTCTTCTACAGCCAGGATGCATGCAGGAGAGTACACAAACTGTACACACACAATGGACAGACAATACACACACAAAGTACACATAATACACCTGCTACACACAATACACATGCTACACACACACAATACACATGCTACACACACACAATACACATGCTACACACAATACACACATACAATACACATGATGCACACACAATACACATGATACATACACACACACACACAATACACAAGATGCACACACAATACACATGATACATGCACACACAATACGCATGATACATACACACACACACACAATACACAATACACATGATGCACACACAATACACACACACATAACACATGATGCACACACAATACACATGATACATACACACACACACACACAATACACATGATACACATACAATACACATGATACACACACACAATATACATGATGCACACACAATACACATGATACATACACACACTATACACGTAATGCACACACAATACACATGATACATACACACACACACACACACAATACACATGATGCACACACAATACACACACACAATACACATGATGCACACACAATACACATGATACACACACACACACAATACACATGATGTACACACAATACACACACATAATACACATGATGCACACAAAATACACACACACAATACACATAATACACACACAATACACATGATACATACACACACACACACAATACACATGATGCACACACAATACACACATACAATACACATAATGCACACACAATACACATGTTACACACACACACACAATACACATGATACACACACACACACACAATACACATGATGCATAAACAAAACACATGATGCTCACACACAATACACATGATGCACACATGTTACACACACAATACACATGATGCACACACACACACACACACAATACACACAATATACACACATGCTACACACATGATACACACAATGCACACACAACATATACACACACTGTACACATATGAGGCACATTCCACATTGCAATCCCCCCTCCCCCAAAGACAATCAGTTATTGGGTGCAATATACCTAAAGGTGTAAATACATACAGTGCATATATGTGTATATACAGTGGGTACGTAAAGTATTCAGACCCCCTTACATTTTTTACTCTTTGTTATATTGCAGCCATTTGCTAAAATCATTTAAGTTCATTTTTTTCCTCATTAATATACACACAGCACCCCATATTGACAGAAAAACACAGAATTGTTGACATTTTTGCAGATTTATTAAAAAAGAAAAACTGAAATATCACATGGTCCTAAGTATTCAGACCCTTTGCTCAGTATTTAGTATTTGCACCCTTTTGATCTAATACAGCCATGAGTCTTTTTGGGAAAGATGCAACAAGTTTTTCACACCTGGATTTGGGGATCCTCTGCCATTCCTCCTTGCAGATCCTCTCCAGTTCTGTCAGGTTGGATGGTAAACATTGGTGGACAGACATTTTTAGGTCTCTTCAGAGATGCTCAATTGGGTTTAAGTCAGGGCTCTGGCTGGGCCATTCAAGAACAGTCACAGAGTTGTTGTGAAGCCACTCCTTCGTTATTTTAGCTGTGTGCTTAGGGTCATTGTCTTGTTGGAAGGTAAATCTTTGGCCCAGTCTAAGGCCCTGAGCACTCTGGAGAAAGTTTTCGTCCAGGATATCCCTGTACTTGGCCGCATTCATCTTTCCCTCGATTGCAACCAGTCGTCCTGTCCCTGCAGCTAAAAAACACCCCCACAGCATGATGCTGCCACCACCATGCTTCACTGTTGGGACTGTATTGGACAGGTGATGAGCAGTGCCTGATTTGCACCACACATACCGCTTAGAATTAAGGCAAAAAAGTTCTATCTTGGTCTCATCAGACCAGAGAATCTTATTTCTCACCATCTTGGAGTCCTTCAGGTGTTTTTTAGCAAACTCCATGCAGGCTTTCATGTGTCTTGCACTGAGGAGAGGCTTCCGTCGGGCCACTCTGCCATAAAGCCCTGACTGGTGGAGGGCTGCAGTGATGGTTGACTTTTTACAACTTTCTCCCATCTCCCGACTGCATCTCTGGAGCTCAGCTACAGTGATTTTTGGGTTCTTCTTTACCTCTCTCACCAAGGCTCTTCTCCCTCGATAGCTCAGTTTGGCCAGATGGCCAGCTCTAGGAAGGGTTCTGGACGTCCCAAACGTCTTCCATTTAAGGATTATGGAGGCCACTGTGCTCTTAGGAACCTTAAGTGCAGCAGAAATTTTTTGTAACCTTGGCCAGATCTGTGCCTTGCCACAATTCTGTCTCTGAGCTCTTCAGGCAGTTCCTTTGACCTCATGATTCTCATTTGCTCTGACATGCACTGTGAGCTGTAAGGTCTTATATAGACAGGTGTGTGGCTTTCCTAATCAAGTCCAATCAGTATAATCAAACACAGCTGGACTCAAATGAAGGTATAGAACCATCTCAAGGATGATCAGAAGAAATGGACAGCACTTGAGTTAAATATATGAGTGTCTGAATACTTAGGACCATGTGATATTTCAGTTTTTCTTTTTTAATAAATATGCAAAAATGTCAACAATTCTGTGTTTTTCTGTCAATATGGGGAGCTGTGTGTACATTAATGAGGGAAAAAAACGAACTTAAATGATTTTAGCAAATGGCTGCAATATAACAAAGAGTGAAAAATTTAAGGGGGTCTGAATACTTTACGTACCCACTGTGTATATATATATATATATTATATATGCATATAGATTTGTGCATGGTTAGCATTTTATTTAATAATGCAAAAATGGACATGTAGCCATTCACTTCCCAGAGAGAAAGAAGAGGGGGGTGAAAGAAAAATAGAGAAAGGTAGAGGAACAAAGAAAAAGGGATAGAAATAATAAAAGATAGAGAGAAAGAAAGACGGTGTGTGTATACTACAAAAAAAAACTGATGTGCGCCGCTAAAGTGTTCGGGTTTGACTTGAAGAAAAGGTGGCAACCCTATATACATTCCTAGCTATTTACTAATGCTAGCAGCATAAGGATTAAAAATAGTAATTGTTGATTGAGAGAGTGAGGTTCTGCTTTAATAACACGTAAATTGATAAATATTCATCTAAATTTTTAATTACGGTACACATTTCTTTTTGGAAAGGGACTCTGAGGAACCTAACCTAATAATTATTACATGCTATGCCCGGTTGAGAGAAGATAAACATGCTCAGTTTAACTCTCTGTTGTTATAAAGTTTTACAGAGACTATGCTTGGCAACCACCTATTATCAAGACTGAGTCACAGAACCACTGCTGTGAAAAGTCTATGTTTGTGCAGCTTTCACTATTGTGCATGTTTTTTTGCCATCTTGAACATGTTTGGAATTATTGCTTCTGACTTTGCACCTGTTTAGTAAACTGCCAGTTACAGTTACTCTCTGATCATTCAGCTGATTAAACACTATGAATGTGGCTTACACCTCCTGTGTTGGAGTTAGGACTTGTTCTAGACACCTATCACAAAACTTCAGAAAAAGTAAAAATGTTGCCTTGCAGTGGGGCTGCAAACTGCAGTCCGCAGGCTGGATGTGGCTCTTTGCTTGCCTTTATCCAGCCCTTGGGGCACCATTTATTCCACAGATACAAGGTAATATACCCCCACTAACACAAACAATGAGGTGCCATTACTTCTAATGACAACAACAGTGGGGCATCATTTTTCCTTGCACCTTACTGCTCCCACTGATATAAACAATGAAAAGCTGTTATTCCCACTTAAACCAAAGATAGGGTACCATTCCTCCCACTGATACCAACAATGTGGCGCTATTCCCCCCATTATTTCTAATGATGATGCACTATTTCCCCAGGCGCTATGTAATGTTTTTAGTGCAACTAACCACTAACCCTGAGGCACTATTTACTGCCACTGATGCTGGGGCATTTTCTATTCCCACTGGTCACAGTCCTGCCCCTCTAAAGTCTGAAGAACAAGACACTCGCCCTTTGTTTAGAAAGTTTGGAGACCTCTGGGAAAAATAGGATTTTTGTACTCACCGTAAAATCCGTTTCTCTGGCATCCATGGACTGACACAGCGTGTCTTATACACCTTTACACGTGGGTTATGTCCCTGCTTGCAGGAGAAGACCTAGGCAGAATGTGAGATGTTATACATACATTCTAAACAGCCAGAGCTGAACAGCCCCGCCCAGGGGGGCGGTCCCTCCGGGCATAACCCTCCCACTGCAGTCAGCAGACCTCAGTTCGTAACAAAGCAGTACAAACTTAAAAAGAAGGGTGGGTGCTGTGTCAGTCCATGGATGCCAGAGAAACGGATTTTACGGTGAGTACAAAAATCCTATTTTCTCTTGTCATCCATGGACTGACACAGCGTGTCTTATACACCTTTACACGTGGGATGTCCCAAAGCAGTGTCAAGAGGGATGGGAGCAGTATAAATGGAAAACCAAAAACTTCACTCCAAACAAGGCAGAGCTCCTCAACGGAGGAGTTGCAACATCAAACAGCGGCCTGCAACACCTTTACTGACTCAGAACTGGAGTCTTCCTCACAAGGAATGTCCTGTTCAAAACCATCCAAATATTCAGAGCTAGGGTCCTGAGCAGCAATAACTAGGCCCATATCTGAAGCAGAGCACTCCCCTTGTGGAGATAAAGTGGGGAGAGGGCGCTTTTTTGCTCCCTTGTGCTCACACACAGCTTCCATCCTGGTCAGAAATGATTCCAGGACTGCCGACAACTGGTCCATAGGGACCGCAGGTGCTGGAGCACTGGCTGCTGCCTCTGGCATGTTAGGGGAAGCTGGTGACTCTGACTCCATAATGTCCCTCTCAGACCACCCACAGGCCGCGCTGACTGAAGTAGGGGAATGCCCAGGGAACCCACCAACCTGACCAGGACCGCTCGGTTCCGCCGCTCTGTCTCACTGCGCCGCGCTGCTCAGCGTGAGTGAGCTGAGAGGAGAGAGTGTGAGGAGATTCGCGCCGTTTCCAGCGGCGCTAGAGGCCAAACTAGTGCCGGAAAAGACGTGCGGCTACAAGAAAATGGCCGCCGCAATGTGCTCCGGCGGGCCCCGGCAAGATGGCCGCCAATGTAAAAATCAGCACACACACAAAACATGGCGCCGAACGGCGCCCAGGCCCCTCACCTCCAAAAACAAAACAGCCCCAGCGAGTGCAGAGCAGCATGAGCCCCCCCAGGACAGTATGGCCCCCAGGCACCCCCCATAGTACAGCGCCAGCACTAGTGAACAGAGAGTGACATTAAAAACACAGGGGGAGACAGGGAAATCCCCCCACACAAGAAACACACAGCATGTACTCACCTGCAGCCAGGAGAGACTACTTACCCGTCCCCTGAGGGACCCGCTGGTGTGTTCCTGACAGAACTATCACAGTGCGGTACTGAGTAGCTGTCGGCCCGGTCCACCGCGAAAGATACAGCCGGACTGTTCTATCTTGAGAGGACCGCGGAGCTGGAAGCCCACCGGCCACCCCTGGAGTCGTGGGGCATGTCGTGAACTGAGTCTCACGCACACAAGGCGAGGATCAGCACGCTCGATGGTCGGACAGGGAAGACTACGAGGATATCTTGTACCCAACCTGTTGCCCAGCCGACAGTTGATAGAAGATCTCAAAAAAATAAAAATAGGAAAAAAAAAAAATTCCAAAAGAATAAAAATAGGTCAGGAGACGTCTGCTGACTGCAGTGGGAGGGTTATGCCCGGAGGGACCGCCCCCCTGGGCGGGGCTGTTCAGCTCTGGCTGTTTAGAATGTATGTATAACATCTCACATTCTGCCTAGGTCTTCTCCTGCAAGCAGGGACATAACCCACGTGTAAAGGTGTATAAGACACGCTGTGTCAGTCCATGGATGACAAGAGAAAGCACTTTACTTACCAGATCCACCGCTCCCCCAGTAGATGGCGCTCCCATATGCTCAAGCAATGGACTGTTCTTCAGAGGCCTCAAGTCCATTGCAAAGCCCCACTACAAGAGAGGATTTTTACTTTATCCTGGATGCAGCTTAAAATATCTGTGAAATAGAACCAATAGAATAAGACAAATATATATTTGTAAAAATTCCACATTACCAGAGTCAGTTTAGAGCATAAAACAAATAGTTATTGAAAATCCCCATAACATTCCTTTATTTCTGCCACACTGTTCTGTATTCACACTGATGGATCAGCTAGAAGCTAGAGATGCTCAAATGGACACATTTTTTATTAATTTTTTACCATACAAGCATTTTTCCTACATTTTGGCTGGTTCTTTTGGAAATGATAAGCAGAGGAACAGCAGCACTTCTTTCTATTCTCCGACTATTGCCATTTCCCACTCTAATGGGCTGTAAAAAGATGCATACCACATGGCTATGGTCAATGTAATGAAAATGCAAACGGCAGGAATGTTTATAGATAGCAGCCCTAACAAAGACCCATGTTCTTTCAGCCATCATTACCATTCTATTGGAATCACTTTTAAAGGTTCTGCGCTATTGTGAACGAGGCATTTTTATGTCAGCTAGCTACCTGCAATTGGATCAGGTTCTTTGATACGTTCGTAAGTTCCACTGTGGGCTTTGCGTAGGTTTAGAAAATAACTATAGCTGAAGTTGAATGACTCATACAGTAGTTTAAAAATGTTTTGCATACTTTTGAATTGTATTTTATATGTGTTTTTAGACATTACTTTCACATATTTACGCAATTATGTTCTTGAAATGCTTGCCTAATTGCAACTATTATAGGTACAGTAAGATGTGAACATAAATAGTGCATACAAGCTGTTAATCTTACTTTTTAAAATGTCACCCTATAGGTAAATTGCACATATTAGGACGTAAACAGAATTTATGACATAAAGCAAACAAAAGTATATTATGTTTTCTCTTTATATTTCTCTTTATATATCCGGAGTCTCGATTGGACTTCTCACATAAGTATAGAAACATTACTGTACACTACTTACAATAGGACAAAATATAGCTGAACGTTGCAGGTTTATATCAGCTTGAAACACATTTACTTTTGTGGCCATTACCGCTCATGACAACTAGGGATGAGCCGAACACCCCCCGGTTCGGTTCGCACCAGAACCTTCGAACGGACCGAAGGTTCGCGAGAACGTTAGAACCCTATTAAATACAATGGACGTGAACGTTCAAAATCTAAAGTGCTAATTATAACGACTAATATGCATGGTATTGTCCTAAAAAGGGTTTGGGGACCCGGGTTCTGCCCCAGGGGACATGTATCAATGCAAAACTAAATTTTAAAAACTGACGTTTTTCCGGAGCAGTCATTTTAATGATGCATAAAGTGAAAAAAAAAAAAGGGAAATATTCCTTTAAATATCGTACCTGGGGGGTGTCTAAAGTATGCCTGTGAAATGGCATGTGTTTCCCGTGTTTAGAACTGTCCCTGCACAAAATGACATTTTTGTGGAAAAAAAGCCATTTAAAACAGCTTGCGGCTTTAATGTAATCTCTGGTCCCGGTAATATGGATGAAAATCTTTGAGAAAAATGGCATGGCTACCCCATCACCCCCCCCCCCCCCTTACCCCAGCTAAAAAAATCTATTTTTAAGCTTTTTGGAAAACATAGGGAAGGCTTATCACCCCTGTAACATTTGTTTTGCTGTCTGTGCACCTGTTCAGAACATTTCACCTCACTTTCCATCCCAATGACAAATGTTTTTGAAAAGTGGGTTTTTTATTGAAACAAGGATTGGTGATAAAGCATCAGTAGAGAGGAGACACCTTTTTCCCATATTAACTCTTACAGGAGAGAATTTCCCTTCCTAGGGGTATATTTCCTCTCACTTCCTGTTGTCTCCTTCCGTTTGCAAGTAGGAGTCGTTTGTAAGTTGGATGTTTGAAAGTAGGGGCCTGCCGTATATACTCTGCTGAAATTTGCCCCTTACATGTTGGTGTTGTCACATAGTTACTCTTGGTGGGCGCTGGAGCGCCCTGCTGTGAACTATTATATCAGGAATTGTAATTACATGCCATTGTTAAACAGTGGTAGTAAAAATTGGGCCTTTGGTGGTGGTGCTGGTGCTACAACACTGTCAGCCCTCACAGTTACTCTTGGTGGGCGCATGAATGGGCCCTACTGTAAATTATTCGATCAAGAATTGTAAATGCATGCCCCTGTTGAAGAGGGGCAGAAAAATTGGGCCTTTGGTGGTGGTGGTGGTGTTGCCACAACACTGTAAGCCCTCACAGTTACTCTTGGTGGGCGCAGAAATGGGCCCTGCTGTGAATTATTAGATCAAGAATTGTAATTACATGCCCCTGTTGAACAGGGGCAGAAAAATTGGGGCTTAGGCACTGGTGCCACAACACTGCAAGCCCTCACAGATACTGTACTTGGAGCACAGCAATGAGCCCTGTTGCAAAGTATTGCATCAAAAATTTTAATTACACGCCCATGTTAAACAGGGGCTGAAAAATTGGGCCTTGGGCACTGGTGCCACAACACTGCAACCCCTCACAGATACTGTACTTGGAGCACAGCAATGAGCCCTGTTGCAAAGTATTGCATCAAAAATTGTAATTACACGCCCCTGTAAAACAGAAGCTGAAAAATTGGGCCTTAGGCACTGGTGCCACAACACTGCAACCCCTCACAGATACTGTACTTGGAGCACAGCAATGAGCCCTATTGCAAAGTATTGCATCAAAAATTGTAATTACACGCCCCTGTTAAACAGGGGCTGAAAAATTGGGCCTTAGGCACTGGTGCTGGTGCCACGACACTGCAACCTCTCCCAGATACTCTAGTTGGAGTGCAGGAATGAGCCCTGCTGCAAAGCATTGCATAAAAAACTGTAATTACATGCCCCTGTTAAACAGGGGCTGAAAAATTGGGCCTTAGCCACTGGTGGCGGCACCCAGAAACAAAAATGTCCTTCCAAGCTATCATCAGGAATCGGATCATTGAGGAGGAGGAGGATAGTCAGTGAACATAACAGGACAGTCACTCAGCATCAGCATAGGCAGTCTTGAAGGGATGTGACATTTCAAAATAAATTATTCTGTTATATCAGCTTCAGGTGCTTGGTAGCTGGTGGTGATCCAAGACTGGTTCATCTTTATGAAGGTCAGTCGATCAACCGAGTCGGTGGACAGGCGCACCCTGTGATCCGTGACAAAGCCTCCAGCAGCACTGAATGTGCGTTCCGAAAGAACGCTGGATGCAGGACAGGCCAGTAGCTCAATTGCATACTGTGCAAGCTCTGGCCAGTGATCCATCCTCAAGACCCAGTAAGCCAGAGGATTTTCGGTGGGAAAGGTGTCCAAGTGTGACCTTGCCCCTAGGTATTCCTGCACCATGTATATCAGACGCTGGTGATGGTTGCTGGAACCGATCATACCTTGGGGCTGCGGACAAAAAATTGTCTGAACGCATCAGTCAGACGGCCACCTTCTCCACCGCTCCTTCTGCTACTGACCGAAGCCTCAGCAACTCGTTGTCCAGGACCAGGAGTTTGTAACCTCCCAGTCTCTGGGAACGCATTGCACAGACCTTTCTGCAAGGCCTCCCGGAGTTGTCTCATCCTCTGCTCCCTCTGTGACGGCAAGATAAGGTCCGCAACCTTACCCTTGTACCGTGGATCGAGGAGAGTGGCCAGCCAGTAATGGTCCTTCTCCTTGATCCGAAGAATACGAGGATCCTTCCGCAGACTTTGCAGGATCAGGAAGGCCATGCAGCGAAGGTTAGCTGAGGCATTCGGTCCGGAGTCCTCTGGGTCACTAAGGACGACATGATCCGCAGCCACCTCCTCCCAGCCACGTAAAAGTCCACGGGTTTGTTGGGACTGTAAATCATCCCTAAAAGACTGCTGCTGTTGTAGCTGAGTGCCATGCTCCACCTCCATGCTGACACAATCCTCCTCCTCCTCCTCCTCCTCATCCTCTTCCTGTGTGATGGGTGGGACACAAGGAACACTGTCTGGGTAAAGGGGGCCTTGAGAGGCAAGGAAGTCCTCCTCTTCCTGCCTCTGTTCTGCCTCAAGTGCCCTGTCCATTATTCCACGCAGTGTATGCTCCAACAGGTGGACAAGAGGTACAGTGTCACTGATGCATGCACTGTCACTGCTCACCATCCTCGTGGCCTCCTCAAATGGTGCCAGGACAGTGCATGCATCCCTGATCATGCCCCACTGGCGTGGTGAAAAAAACCTGTGCTCCCCTGACCCTGTCCTGGTGCCGTAGTCGCACAGGTACTCATTGATGGCCCTCTGCTGTGTGTGCAGCCGTTGCAGCATGGCCAACGTTGAGTTCCACCTGGTGGGCATGTCACATATAAGGCGGTTCTTGGGCAGGTTCAACTCCTTTTGCAGCTCTGCCAGCCGAGCACTGGCATTATATGATCTGCGGAAATGCACACAGACTTTCCTGGCCTGCCTCAGGACATCCTGTAAGCCCGGGTACCTGCCCAAGAACCGCTGCACCACCAGGTTAAGGACGTGAGCTACACAGGGCACATGGGTCAGTTGTCCCTGTCGGAGGGCGGAGAGGAGGTTGGTGCCATTGTCGCAAACCACCATTCCTGGCTTAAGCTGGCGTGGCATCAACCACCGCTCGGCATGCCCCTGCAGAGCTGACAGAACCTCTGCCCCAGTGTGGTTCCTGTCCCCCAAACACACCAGTGCAAGCGCGGCATGGCATCTTTTTGCCTGCGTACTTGCGTAGCCCCTTGAACGCCTACGGAGCACCGCTGGTTCCGAGGACAAAGCACATGAAGAGGCCAAGGAGGAAGAAGAAAAGGAGGGGGTGTAGGGGAGAGGGCTGTCACAACCAGTAGTAGCATTTTGGAGGCGTGGTGGCGGAACAACCTCCAACACTACTGCACCTTGTCCTGCATCCTTCCCAGCTGCCAAAAGAGTGACCCAATGGGCTGTGAAAGAAAGGTAACGTCCCTGTCCATGCCTGCTGGACCATGAGTCAGCGGTAATATGCACCTTACCGCTGACCGCCCTGTCCAGCGAGGCATGGACATTGCCTTCCACATGCCGGTAGAGAGCCGGAATCGCCTTCCGTGAGAAAAAGTGGCGTTTGGGAACCTGCCACTGAGGAACCACACATTGCACAAACTCACGGAAGGGGGGCGATTCTACCAACTGAAAAGGCAGCAGTTGAAGTGCTAGCAATTTAGAAAAGCTAGCATTCAACCGCTGGGCATGTGGATGGCTGGGAGTGAACTTCTTTCGATGTTGTGCTTACGGGTGTAGGCGACAACATTAATACCAACTTACATAGGAAGGAAGTGGCGGGCAATGCCCTCTTGAGGGCTGATTCAGAACACCCTGGTCACACCATTAAGGGGGTACCGTATGGCCAATTTCTTAGGCTCAAGCGCATATGTAGTGAACCTGACAGTTTCAACAAAGAAGCCGAACAGATGGCCTGCCGCTTCCAACATAGGGGTTACCCACTTAGCATAATCATTAGAGCATTACATACTGCTAGAGCAATACCAAGAGAAAGCTTGCTTACAAATTCCCCCTCAAATAGGGAGAAGAGGCTGACATCTGGGTCTTTTGACAAAACACCTGTTTTTTCCACACCCTTCAGTTCTGAATTTACAAAAATCAAAAACACCATTACCAAATATTTGCCTATTTTGTTCAACGATGCTGTATACAGTAAGATTTTGTCCAAAGGGATAAAGTCGGTTTCACAACGGGCACCAACTCTGGGGGGGTCTCTCTCCCCCAGTTTGTTTACAAGCAAAAAAGTGGGTCACAATTGGTTGACGTTTAGAGGTACATTCAGATGTGGGGTCAAAAGTTGTGATTACTGCCGCTTTGTCAAAAGAGGAGATCAGGTGAAATCATATACAAATGGAAGAAATTTTGACATCACGCATTTTATAAACTGTAATACGAAATACATTGTATATGTGATATCCTGTGAAGCGTGCAATGTACAGTATGTTGGGCGGACCATCCGCAGATTAAGAGACCGTTTACGGGATCATTTATATGATATAGAAACAAACAAAAAAACGAATGTGGCTCAACACTGGAACATTGCACATGATAAAGACACCTCCCAGCTGTCAATACAGGGCATTGAAAATGTGAAGGTTCCAATCAGAGGTGGGGACAGGTTCAGGATGCTGTGCAGGCGCGAGGTTTTTTGGATCTTTTCTCTGCATACGAGAATACCCCTGGGCCTTAATTTTGAGTGGGAAGTATCCCACTGATATGACTGATTTGGGGATGGATTTAACATCTTTTTGATCTATATACCTCGGTCTTTTACAATCCATATACAAGTTTTCTATATACTTATACACACGGCCCCAGCCCCGCGCTCTGCCTGCATTCTGAACCTGTTTTATCACCTATTCCTACCTTTAACATGTCCAAGGTTTGAGTTTCATCTGAGTTTCATCTGATTTCCCAGTTGTCCTTCTATTTCACTCCAATCCCCTGGCTTGTAACATATTTTTCCACACATAATGGAAATATACACGCCCCATAAGGTTTTATTATATCTTATGGATTAATGGATCCACGGACCGGAGTCTGGTCATTAGTAATTGTATGGGATCATACGTACACAGATGAGCATCGGTTACAATTCATGTAATGCTCATATTCCATACATACTCCTAGAGGACAGTGCATCCATTCCCCATGTTTACTTTTTTATTTTTTTACTTTTTCAGTCTTACTTTTCCTTTTCCTTACTTCTTCATCCTTGAGAGTCATTTAAAGGGTATACACATATTGTCTTTCTATTCATTACAATCTTCTTTACATGCAGTAAGAGTTCTACATAGTTTATGCAATCTTATATCCCCATTCCTCTTAGTCGATTATATACATAGAAAATTATTTTATAAAAATCGTTCTTTCACAAATTTATTTTTCGACAGGAATTGGTGATATAACAGCTGCACATCCCAGCACCTCCATTGACATCTTAGAGGTAGTGTAAAGTAATAGAGGAAGTGAACAGTGTGATTTTATTACATTTTATTACAATTATTATTTTTTTCATTATGGTATTTTTGCTTTCTTTTTTCGTTCCCCTTTTTTTGGGGTTTAATATGCGTTCTGGGGTTTGGTGTAATCATACACATTGTTCCACCATAATACATGGGCCAAGTGATTTGTTTGATTAATATATTTCACTGAGCCTAAATGTTTTCACTGTTTACCGGCATCTATAAATCCCCACACGCATATATACATAGTTCGCTTTTTGTTTATATAAGCTTACTGTGTTTTTTTAGAAAAAAGTATTTTAGTTAGTTTAGCTGTTTTTCCAAGATATATAAATATTAATATGTCCTGCCATTTCTTAGGCATATATTTAATAAGAGATTAATGAATATAACACAGCTTTATAACTATACGCAAATAGCCTGTTTATGCATGTCACAATGAACTATGCTCATAAGACACCTAATAGTTGCTTAATACCTCCAAACATGTAATAATAAACTAATTTGAGTTAGATAAAAATATTTGAATAAACTTAAGAAGCAAAAATACGAACTTGGTGATCAGAACATAAAGATAAAAAGATATAAAGATATATATATATATATGTACTTTCTATACTTATCATGGTTTCTGTATCAATTAGTTTGATACCTTCATTCATTTATTCTTATTTCTCATTATGTTGTTATTCACTGTTCTCTTTCTTTTCCTCCCCAAATTTTATTCTTTTATTTATTTATACCTTTATCTTCCACTTTTTAGTTTTTACTTTACCACCTTATTTCTTTTCACCTCTCTTTAATTACACACACACCGTTATAGAAAAATGAAAAATAATAGTAATTTTTCATATATTTACAACATATAATAATATGTTTGTGCTTTATTCATTTACTATATCTTCACGTATCACATTATCTATATATACATATATACACATCTTCTCACAAAATAAATAGCGAAGCACCTTCACATGAGATGTCGGTATATATATATTTGTGTTTATTCTGAAGAAAAAGTTTTTGTTTCTTTACCCTAGCACATATGTTTCACACACTTATCACTTATATATAACATAGGTGTTCAATATGAGATTGTCTATTTGAACAGAGTCTTGCAGGAGTCACACACATAGGGAACACCCATTAGTTGTTCCAATCATTTAATTAGATAATTAATTAACCTGATTTCCAATTAACTTTCCAATGATTATGTGTTTGTGAGTATAAATTTGATGTGCTTTTGCCATGTGAACTAGCTATGAGTAAGCACTGAAACTACAGTGTGAAACGCGTCAGTTTGTCTGCTCTTATTAATTTTTGCTGTGGCTTGGATTTTTGTGATTTTCCAATAAAGGAACAGTTTTTGGAGTGCGGCTGTCCAAAAGTTTCTTTCCATTTTACTGCTGCTGTTGATGCTGAGTGCCATGCTCCACCTCCATGCTGACACAATCCTCCTCCTCCTCCTCCTCCTCGTCCTCTTCCTGTGTGATGGGTGGGACACAAGGAACACTGTCTGGGTAAAGGGGGCCTTGAGAGGCAAGGAAGTCCTCCTCTTCCTGCCTCTGTTCTGCCTCAAGTGCCCTGTCCATTATTCCACGCAGCGTATTCTCCAACAGGTGGACAAGAGGTACAGTGTCACTGATGCATGCACTGTCACTGCTCACCATCCTCGTGGTCTCCTCAAATGGTGCCAGGACAGTGCATGCATCCCTGATCATGCCCCACTGGCGTGGTGAAAAAAACCCGAGCTCCCCTGACCCTGTCCTGGTGCCGTAGTCGCACAGGTACTCATTGATGGCCCTCTGCTGTGTGTGCAGCCGTTGCAGCATGGCCAACGTTGAGTTCCACCTGGTGGGCATGTCACATATAAGGCGGTTCTTGGGCAGGTTCAACTCCTTTTGCATTTCAGCCAGCCGAGCACTGGCATTATATGATCTGCGGAAATGCACACAGACTTTCCTGGCCTGCCTCAGGACATCCTGTAAGCCCGGGTACCTGCCCAAGAACCGCTGCACCACCAGGTTAAGGACGTGAGCTTCACAGGGATCATGGGTCAGTTGTCCCTGTCGAAGGGCGGAGAGGAGGTTGGTGCCATTGTCGCAAACCACCATTCCTGGCTTAAGCTGGCGTGGCATCAACCACCTCTCGGCCTGCCCCTGCAGAGCTGACAGAACCTCTGCCCCAGTGTGGCTCCTGTCCCCCAAACACACCAGCGCAAGCACGGCATGGCATCTTTTTGCCTGCGTACTTGCGTAGCCCCTTGAACGCTTACGGAGCACCGCTGGTTCCGAGGACAAAGCACAGGAAGAGGCCATGGAGGAAGAAGAAGAGGAGGGGGTGGAGGAGAGAGGTGTGTCACAACCAGTAGTAGCATTTTGGAGGCGTGGCGGCGGAACAACCTCCAACACTACTGCACCTTGTCCTGCATCCTTCCCAGCTGCCAAAAGAGTGACCCAATGGGCTGTAAAAGAAAGGTAATGTCCCTGTCCATGCCTGCTGGACCATGAGTCAGCGGTAATATGCACCTTACCGCTGACCGCCCTGTCCAGCGAGGCATGGACATTGCCTTCCACATGCCGGTAGAGAGCCGGAATCGCCTTCGGTGAGAAAAAGTGGCGTTTGGGAACCTGCCACTGAGGAACCGCACATTGCACAAACTCACGGAAGGGGGCCGATTCTACCAACTGAAAAGGCAGCAGTTGAAGTGCTAGCAATTTAGCCAAGCTAGCATTCAACTGCTGGGCATGTGGATGGCTGGGAGTGAACTTCTTTCGACGGTCCAGCAGCTGGGGCAGGGAAATTTGCCTGCTAGAATCGGACGTTGGTGTACTGCTAGCAGAGTGCCCGCAAGTACTTGGCTGTGACACGCCCAATTCTACACCTTCGTTCCTCTCAGTGCAGGTTTCAGAGAGGACTTAAGGTACAGTACAGTTGGAGATCCCAGCTGATGAGGAACAAGGAGAGGTCCGCTTTGTTCTTTGATGTGGGTCTTTAAGGTACGCTTGCCAACGAGCTGCATGGCAGGTCAACATATGTCTGGTCAAGCATGTGGTGCCCAAGCGGCTGATGTTTTGGCCACGCAAGATACGCTTGAGACATATGTTGCAAACAGCAGCGGTGCGATCTGATGCACTCAACTCAAAAAAGGCCCACACCAAAGAACTTTTGGAATAACGGGCAGAGGCAGCGCCCTGCACAGGCGGAGCTCTGCGGTGTGATTCAGTCGGTGTGCTGCCCTTACGCTGGCCCCCGGAGGGCATCCTGCCTCGTTGGAGATGTGCCTCCTCCTCATCCTCCTCCTCTCTCCTATCAGGCACCCATGTGGAGTCAGTGACCTCATCATCCCCTCCCTCCTCATCACTGGAGCCAATCTGGCAGTATGCTGCAGCTGCTGGAACATGACTGCCAGATTGCTGTCCTTCTTGAGCATCCCCTCTCTCTGCTCTCACGCTACTGCCTTCCTCTAGCTGGGTATCATCTTCGGACCCTTCGAAACGCTGGGCATCCTCCTGGAGCATGTACCCAACACTGTGCTCAAACAGTTTGGGGGACTCCTCAAGAGGGCACGGTGGGTCTAGGGAAGGAGTGACTGATGATGACATTGATACGAGGGAAGAGGATGCTTTGGCAGCTGCTTTGCCAGTACCCTGAGCCTGGGTGAGAGAGGATGAGGAGGATGAGGAGGGCTTGGTCATCCACTCTACCAAGTCTTCGGCATGATGCGGCTCAACACGTCCAGCTGCCGAAAATAAGGACAAGCGTGTCCCATGGCCACGTGCTGATGACGATGCACCGCGTCCACGACCAGCACTGTTGTCTCTAGACACAAAGCCTGCTTGCCCTCTTTTATTGGCTCGTGACTGTCTGCCTCTCCTTGTTGGCCTTCCAGACATAGTAATGGCCTGCAGGAAGATGGGAAAACCAGCAATTGGGTAGTGTATATTGTGCTGGAGGCACACAACACCCACTAACTCCAGCAGATGCCTTTATTAGAGAACAGCAATGATGGGTATATACAGGTGTATACTGTACTAGGGCACACAACACCCACTAACTCCAGCAGATGCCTTTATTAGAGAACAGCAATGACGGGTATATACAGGTGTATACTGTACTAGGGCACACAACACCCACTAACTCCAGCAGATGCCTGTATTAGAGAACAGCAATGACGGGTAGTGTATTGTGGGCCGTTCGCGTCACTCGATCTTCGTCGAACAATCGAACAGCCGATGTTCGAGTCGAACGTGTGTTCGACTCGAACACGAAGCTCATTCCTAATGACAACCTATATTGAGCCATTCAAAAGGGAAAGCAGACATGTGAACATATTTAAAAGCAATTCTATCACAAAGCAAAACACCTATGCCCCTGGGTTCTGTGTCCCGTAGAAGTATGTCAGGATCAACATTATTTGGAGTGAAACATTAATTTTCACATAATTCTGCAAATGTGTTAGGGCAGAATAATGAAGAGTCTCTTGTTTTCTCCTGATAGTGTTTAGTATAATAATTTGGATCCATCTAATCAGGGATCATTTCCATATTTTTACCTATACTTCTGTTTCATGCACGTTAGTACAATGGCACTTTTTTAAGATTAGGTTGCAGGAAATTCAGAAATAAGTGACACTTGAATAAAAAAATAAAAAAAAGTTTTGATTTTCATTTCTCGAAGGTGTTATTTTCATTTAAGACCTTACTCTACAGCTTAACCACTTCAGCCCTGGAAGAATTTAACCCCTTCCTGACCAGAACACCTATCGTGATTCGGCACTGCGTCGCTTTAACTGACAATTGCGCGGTCGTGCGACGTTGTACCCAAACAAAATTGACGTCCTTTTTTTCCCACAAATAGAGCTTTCTTTTGGAGGTGTTTGATCACCTCTGCGGTTTTTATTTTTTGCGCTATAAACAAAAAAAAATATATTTTTTTTTTAAAAAAGCAATATTTTTTACTTTTTGCTATAATAAATATCCCCCAAAAATATATATAAAAAAAATAATTTCTTTCTCAGTTTAGGCCGATATGTATTCTTCCACATATTTTTGGTAAAAAAAATCGCAATAAGCGTATATTGATTGGTTTGCGCAAAAGTTATAGTGTCTACAAAATAGGGGATAGTTTTATGGCATTTTTATTAATCATTTTTTTTATTAGTAATGGCGGTGATCTGCAATTTTTATCGTGACTGTGACATTGCGGCGGACACATCGGACATGGGACCATTGTCATTTATACAGCGATCAGTGCTATAAAAATGCACTGATTACTGTGTAAATGACAATGGCAAGGAAGGGGTTAAACACTAGGGGGCGATCAAGGGGTTAAGTGTTTCCTAGGGAGTGATTCTATCAGGTTGGGCGGTTAGGCTAGCTAGAACATGACAGAGATCTCTGCTCCCGATGACAGGGAGCAGTAGATCTCTGTCCTGTCACTAGGCAGAACAGGGAAATGCCGTGTTTACATAGGCATCTCCCCGTTCTACCTCTCTGTGACACGATTGCGGGACACCAGCGGACATCGAGTTCAGGCGACACGAGGGCACGGTCACAGAGCACACGGCGGGCGCGAGCGCTCGCACGGCGGCAAGTTTAAAGCAGCGTACAGGTACGTTGCTTTGCGCAGCCGTGCCATTCTGCCGACGTATATTGGCGTGAGCCGGCCGGCAAGTGGTTAACGTCAGTCACGCTCCAACAATATGGCCTCATGCACACGGAAGCTTAGAAGCTCCTGTGTGTTGAGGTGTAAAATACAAATTAAAAAAAGTAAATGCAAGGTGCAAGGAGAATCAAAAACAAAAACATGATTGGATGATGAAAATCAGCAGAGCTTCACCACATTCACAACGTTCTGGGGGAAATGACTGCAACTGCACTTGCAAAGTGAAGTCTATTTGTTTTTTGTAAATAAACCCCACTATGATAAATTGGAGCACTGTGGGGTTGATTTACTAAGACTGGAGTACTCAGAATCTGGTGCAGCTGTGCATGGCAGCCAATCAGCTTCAAGATTCAGCTTGTTCAATTAAGCTTTGACAATAGAACATTCTGTTTTCTTTTAACCTAAAACAATTATGCCGCGTACACACGATCGATTTTCTCGACGGTGAAAAAACGACTGTGTGTAGGCTCCCCAGTAGTGTTTCCCTATGGGAAAACTGCCGCGGAAAAAAATGCCGTGAATCACGACGAGAAAAATTAGAGCAGATTGTTCTAATTTTTCTCGTCGTGATTAATGCCGTTTTTCTCGTCGGGAAAAATGACAAAAAGCCCACACACGGTTGTTTTTCTCGTCAAAGAGAAAAAATGTAATTTTTCCGGACGAGAAAAATGGTCGTGTGTACGCGGCATTATGACTAAAAGCATTCTACATTATATGAATATAAGATTTTTTTTTACAAATTTAACACTTGGGATATTACATATCTTTTATAGCTTTTTCTTTGAAAAGGCTTTTTATTTCAAGAATTGTATTTGGGTTTCATGTAATTCCAACAAAATATATCAATCAACATGTGCATTGCAGGCATACATAAAATCTGGTTGAGGAGCAATGAAAAGGCTTTTTAATCATTAGGACTGGCTTCAGGTGCTGCAGAGACATCCCCTTATATAACCCCTCCCACTTCCAGTTCTTTTGCTAGTGTCCTTAGATGATGGACATCTTAAATCTTTTAGGAGCTTACCTCCTTACTATGGAGGTTTCTCTCTCTGAATTACTGTATATACTCGGGTATAAGCCGACCCGAGTATAAGCCGAGGCACCTAATTTTACCACAAAAAAATGGGAAACCATATTGACTCGAGTATAAGCCTAGGGTAAAAATGCAGAAGCTACTGTAAGCGGAAAAGAGGGTCAACAATGCCCATTTGCAGCTTCACTGTGCCCATTTGCATGCCTCACTGTGCTCATTTGCATGCCTCACTGTGCCCATTTGCACGCCTCACTGTGCCCATTACCTCACTGTGCCCATATCCATGGAGATAAACAGCACATTATTATGCACTCCAGACAGAAAATTCTGCAGTGGTCCCCATTCAGTTGATAAAATAAGCCCCTGGAGGGAAGTAAACTTGCTCTAGCTGGAACGCATTGTGAAGCAGCCAGCAAAGTTCCAAACTCACAACCCTCCACACTCACCTTCTGCTTGCTACAGCGAAGATCTATTTTTGTAAGAGGCAGCCAGGCTTCTAAAACGAGCGGAGGAAAGATCACCTCCCATGTCCATCGCGCTGCGGGCGTCCATTTTTTAAAATTCGCAGCTTCCTCCTGGTCCCGTGCGGTTCCGTGATAGGCGATTGACACTGTGTTCAGTGTTCCGCCTATCACGGCCATCTTCTCATCATCTGACTTTCCCAGCAGACACTGTGTTTAGTGATCCGCCAATCACGGACGTTCTTTCATCCTCGAACAAGAGAAAGTCCGTGATTGGTGGATCACTAAACACAGTGTCAATCGCATATCACGGAACCGCACGGGACCAGGAGGAAGCCGCGAATTTTAAAAAATGGACGCCCAAGGTACACTGACTCGAGTATAAGCCGAGAGGGGTATTTTCAGCCCTAAAAAAGGGCTGAAAAACTCGGCTTATACTCGAGTATATACGGTATATGTCTTGGGCAGCGTACTCGGACCCTGGCTGGATGGATACAGCAGGGCTGGCCTGCTATGTTGCTGACATGCACTGGATCCTACTGCAGGTGCTCTCCTTGGCATGTAGTGCAATGCGTAGAGTTAGCCACAGGTAGTGTGACCTGGCCATTTACTGTGATTGCGCCACCCAAGCACCTACTGCACCAGAACCACCTCACTTTCAGTTGGGTTTCTGCAGCTGTCTTTTCCTCTTTCAGGGTGAGATGTTGGACTGGCAACATCTGGTGCCACAATTTACAGTGGCCTACAAGTGCTTGGCCCTTCCTTTCCTCTACTACTGCAGAGATCGTAGGCAACCTATCTGTAGACGTTATTTCACAAGCATGGCAGATTTCAAATGCAAAGGAAAAGGGTCAGATGGGTTTGCTATCTCAAGCTTAGCTTTAATGGGCAGGGTATTTTATCCACTTAGGGCCCTGGTAAGTTGTAACCTTTGCTCTGGTGGTTGCCCCCAGTCTGACTCTTTGCCTTCCTCTGGCCATTCATAGGCAGACTTTCTGGTATTATTAAAGCCATTGATAGCAGGGGTCACAGTTGTGCCTCTTCAACCTCCCCTCCTAAATTGGTCTTTGATTTCACCCTTAAGCCATAGATGTTACCTGAGGAGGAAGTGGTAGTTGAGGATGATCCCTCTCCTTCTAAGGAATCAGAAAAGTATGACATACCTGTAGTTTAAATTTCACCCATGCTTAAAGAAACTAGCAAATAAAAAGAATATAGCATATACAATTGCAACACAAGTCATATTATAACTGAATGTTACTAAAAATTACGTCTCCTTTTTCTTTCTGCAGCGCTGTCATTTTCTGTAAAATGCAATGTAATAAGCCTACCAGGAGGCGTTCTGTACACAGATAGTGTATAGAATGTTTCCCCAGATATGCCATTTCCTGCTTGTGTGATTGGTTTACTGATTTTCCCAAAAGTCTCTACAAGTCAGATTTTAAGCATTCCCTGCAACAAAATTTGCATTTTTGGTGAGATACTCCCAAAGGAAAATCACGTCTAAAGGGATGCAGACCCTGCAATTTTCCTCATTAGAGGCCTGCAGGTGCAGCAGCTGGTTGATAATTAAAAAATCACTCCCATACACATGGACACAGACAAACAACAATTTTTTTCAGAATAACAAATTGTAGGACAAAGGTTTGTTAAAATCCTTGCAATGTACATAGATTACCCAGAGGAGAATATTTTTTTCTCAACCAAAGTGGAGTTAATCTTTATTAATTTCAAAGCTACCCTAATTAACACCCTATGGTCCTTCTTAAGCCTTCCATCTGACTTTTCCGTGGATTTTGGTCCGAAGGGCGTTGGCCGTGAACTTGTTCTGCATAAACACGGCAGAACATTCACCAAATCACGTGGTTTTTCAGCTCTTTACCGCCACCCTTTGGGCAACTTCTGCTATTGTTGTCTGATGTTTAGCATTGGTTCTGAGCATGCGTGTTTGTACTTTGGATTTTAGTCCGATGGATTTGTGTACACACGATCGGATGATCCTCCATCGGACATTTGTTGTCGGAAAGTTTGAGAGCATGCACAGCGAACATTTGTCCGTTGAAAAACCGAAAACATTTGTCCGATGGATTGTCCGATAAACCACGTCCGTCGGACTGTTGTTGTCAAAAAGTCTGATCGTGTGTATGGGCCTTTAGTGTTACAGCAGTCTTAAATCTAAGACTTTCCCAATAACTTCACTGGTAGAACCTGTCCCCTTATGGGGACCTGTGGTAGATCCTGCTATTTTTCATATTGATAAGACCTTCACAGCCCTGCATAGAAAATAATCCCTTGTTCAATAGACAAAAAGTTAGAGCCCTCTTTTAACCTTGGCAGGCCCTGCCATGAAACCTGCAACTGCTTCTGCCAGACAGCTCTGTTTGAACTAAACACATGGCCAGAAATCCTTGTTCCTTTCTAATGGATGTTCTGTCCACAGTTAGCCGTTTTTTCTATGGCCTTACACTACTGCTGGATCGATTTAGTGGACGCAATTCATAAGACCTCCAGGATATTGGCAGCCAGAGTTATATCCCGTCACTGGAAGACTGCCTCTTCCCCCTCCCTCTTGGAATGGGCCTCGGTTCTCAACGTCATAATGGCGAGGAAGACATTGACGGCAGATGATAGTGCGAACTCTAAAAAAGTTTGCACTACCTTGACTTGCTGGCGTACATATAGTGATTCCGCAAACTTTCAGGCTCTCCTCAAATAATCTTTAACCCAAAGAGAATAGTTACATATCTTTGGGCACTTTTCTCTAATTTTCTTTAGTTTTTTATTTTATTTCCTTGAACCATTCTTACGTTTCGTAGAAAAAACTTTTGATTTTTTTTTTTTTTACATCTAAACTGAACTGAGTTTGGGTCCTTCTAGGTTGCATAAGGAATACCCTCACAGTTCCCTTTCCCCCCTTTTTTTTTCTTCTGTTATTGATATGGTTGCGTTTGCTTGTACTTTGTATATTGCGTAACAAACCCTAAAGTGCTTCAAAACGGCCCAGTAGCACTGCTCAGCGCCAAGGAAAAAACCCTTATGGACATAGATGTTATCACGATACAGTTTTTTAACCAAAATAAATTAAAAATATAAATGCAGGATCTTCTGCATTCACATTAGCAGCTGCTAGAAATAAGTATAAATATAAATGTAGCGCCCTCCTCACTCCCCTCTTCAGCTCGTCTGTCTCTTGTCTAGGGGTACCTTCAGAGGGGAAGGGAGCGGGGATACCACGCATGGCCTTCACCACAGGTGTCAATATGGTGTAAGCAAAGTTCTTTTACCTTCGGGTCAGTGTTGTGCACCTGGAGCCTCACCGAGAGTTACCTTGAACAATGTCTGTCAGGAAATGAGCCCCACACCATTAAAGTTCAACACTCCTTTATTCCTCTTGAATGAACACAATCAGTTGAACTCCCTTGTAGAAACAGAACAGAAAAGGAGGTGAGGATGTGAATAGGCCCAGACACAATGTGTTCTCCACTTTCCTCCCTGAAAGTGAGTTGCGGTCTCCGAGCGAGGGGGGGATTTCCTTCCAGGGGGTCTCCGATGAGAGACTCACCCGTCACTGGCAATATGCTGCACCAGGTCTTCGAGTGAGGAGCTCCCCCCGGTCCATTACGCCTTCCGGATTCGGGTACCCACTTCCGGGGTTCCCTAGGATCTCCTTACCTCGCGGAACTCAGTGTTGGGCACTGAGCTCCGGACCTCCATCTGAGTACCTCACCCCAGGCTAAAGGTGCCTGGGATGGAACACGACCTCCGGCTGTCCTCTAGGCCTAGACCCGCCTAGAGAACCGACACGAACCACCGCCCACAGGCTGAAGGTGCCTGGGACTCGACCCCGTGACAAAGATGGCCGGCCCCTTTATACCCTCCCCCAGCAAGCACGGCGGGTTCCCCGCCTCACCATACCGCTGCCGAGGAAGGACAAAAAGGAGGCACAGTACACAGCAATGATTCAACCCCAGCCCAGGGCGACAGCGCCACCCGCTGGGCTGCAGGGAATTACACATCACTGATGTCTCTGCCAAGTTCAAATTACACCCGGGAAAGTACATGCCCGCTACATAAAAATAAACAACATTAAAACGACAATAACAAAGTCCCACAGATTTAATGTCCTTAAAATGTCATAGCAGCGTTAATGTCATTCAGTCCGGTTGTGACAAGTTTTCATATGTTTCTACATATATAAGGGTAAAGCAATGCACAAGATTTCTTTAGAGAAGTGTGATTCATGTTGTGGTTATACACTCATGTGCATTGGTGTGCGCAGCCTATTGTATTAGGATGTGCACCCCAGAGCACAACTGCACATGCGTGTATATCAGCAGAGCAGTGGAAGATGTGAGTAGAGCAGAGATTGGTGCAAGTAGGACAGTGGACAGTGTCAGAGGTTTTTTATTTTATTATTTTTTTTATTTATTTTTTGTAATTATTTTTTACAATTTTATTTTTGTTATTATTTTTTTTTTTTTACAATATTATTTTTGTATTTTTTTTATGAGCCCCATTGGGAGGCTTTAGTGAAATATCAAGGGTCTAAACAGACCCCTGATGTCTCATAAACAAACATAGTTTACTATGCTCCAGTTGTGAATGAACACAGGAGCGATCGGTACAGATCACTCACTGTGTTCATCCAGAAAAGGAAGGGGTCAATTAAATATTTACCAGCCCCTTCCCCAGCCCTACATCCTGAAGCATCCCCTGCAGCAGCTGGCGGGACAGAAGAGGAGGGAAACTGGCAGCACTGCAGAGGGTGCCAGAAAGCAGAGGGAATCAGCATTGCATGGGGGTGATTAGGGTGTGCCCAGGCACACCCAGCACACCCTGTGCGCACGCCTATGCTTTTTGTGCCACATACCACGTGAGGGAAATCTCCCCTTTGGGAGTGCACTCACCAGATATAGGAATATTATAAGCCTTTTGTCATAATCTTTAACCACCGCTTCAAATAAACATCCACCAACTCTGCTAGGGTTCTTACTGGATATGCGAGTTTCCAATGTGATAGGGTTATGTGAAAAAAATGAAATATCCACATAGCGTAATCCTGTATATCAATCGTTTATTAAAGCCAAAGCCCCCTTTTAGAGATTATACGTACTAGCTTTAAGTTATCTAAGAGCAATCTTGGTGTGTGGCACATGAGTGATATCAACTAGGATAACCACAAGACGAATCGCACTTCTCTAAAGAAATCTTGTGCATCGCTTCACCCTTATATGTGTAGAAACATATGAAAGCTTGTCACAACCGGACTGATTGACATGAGCGCTGCTATGACATTTTAAAGACATAGTAATCTGTGGGACTTTGTTAATGTCGTTTTAATGTTGTTTATTTTTGTACTTTGTATATATTTCATTGCCCAAAGCCTCTCTGGGTGTCCTTGAGGACTCATTTTAACCACTTCAGCTGTACAGATTGTCTTCACATTTGGTTTCCCATTTTTTCAGGAAAATCCTCTCTCTGACCAGTATCTGTACTGTCTGTGTATTTTCATTTTGTCACTTAATATTGAATACCAAACAGTTATAGCCTACATTTTAAAAACGCAAAAAAAAAAAAAAAAAACGTATCTGACCTAAAATCTCCAGAATGGATCTTATTATCCAAATACAATAGATCATTTGGCCTAAATGCTGCTCAACTAAGCTCCTATGCAAGAAAAGCCTTGAGCTGTGTTATCTTTTAAAGGCGAACACTTGTTTGGTCCCTCCTTGGATAAGTACATCAAGGAGATTACGGGGGTAAGACTACACTTCTCCCCCCCCCCCGAAAAGAAGGCAGCCTGCGCCTTAAATTAATTGTAAAGGTTATTTTTATTTTTTTAAATAACAAACATGCCATACTTACCTGTTCTGAACAAGTGTTTTGCACAGCGCAGCCCCGATCCTCTTTTTCTGGGGTCCCCCAGCGGCGCTCCTAGCTCCTCCTCTTCATCGAGTGCCCCAACGGAGAGCCGCATTCCATGGGGGCACTCGTGCGGGCGCACTCCTGAGTCCTGCTGCTGCGTCCATTGACACAGACAGCAGGACTCTGCCCCGTCCCCCCGGTCACTGGATTTGATTGACAGCAGCGGGAGCCAATGGTTCATTCTCAATGCTGGAACGATCTGGTTCAGGTAAGAAAAAGGGGGGCTCAGGGGGGCTGCTGGAGAATGCAAAGAATGCATTAGGGTGAAAAACCATGACACTTTACAACTCCTTTAACTTAAAGGACTTCTGCTAAGGTTAGGAAACGTTCTTTCATCTCTTAGTCTTCCATAGCCAATTCTAAGATGGTCTAAGGCCCCTTTCACACTGGGGCGGGCAGGAGCGGTGGCGGTATAGCAGCGCGATTTTCAGCGCTGCTATACCGTCGTTCTTACCGCGGTATGCGGTCGCTAGGGGGGTTAATTTAACCCCCGCTAGCGGCCGAAAAAGGGTTAATACCGCCCGCAAACCGCGGCTATTGCCGCGGTTTGCGGGCGGTATTACCGCGCTGTCCCATTGATTTCAATGGGAGACCGCGGTAAAGGAGCGGTGAACACACCGCTCCTTTACCGCTGTAAAGAAGCGGCTAGCAGGACTTTTGGAGCGGTCCTGCTAGCGCACCGCTTCAGTGTGAAAGCCTTCGGGCTTTCACATTGAAGGCACAGGGCAGGATTTTTTCATGCGGTATAACAGCGCTATTATTAGCGCTAAACCGCATGAAAAACGCCCCAGTGTGAAAGGGGCCTAAGAAAAGGGGCAGGCATGCAGTAAGTGACATCATACAGTGCAAGGTACATCTGGAAGTCAGCAGGGCTTTAGCTGTTAGGAGACCTGAGATGGCAGAGATGTTTTTTAGGTTATATTCATACTCATACTGTTCATATTCACTATTTGAGCACTTCACCAATTTATGTCTATTGACATTCCTACAACTTTTTTTCATATTTTAATTAGCGCTACACTTTTTGTTTCCACAGAGACGGAGCTTTACATGGCTAAATGTTGCAATCCTGGTGCAGGGTCATGCACAATTGAATGTGAGTGGCCAATTTGTTGTTTTTAATGGTGATTGATTTTATTAGAAAAGATTTGACACTATGCAAGTTTTTCTCCACTGTGTGGAGTGTATTGAGAGGAGAGACAGCAGCAGTGGTCCAGGGATCCGCTCCCTTAAAGGGGAGTGAGTTTTCTCATATGGAGGTGATGGCACATGGGTGATTTTTTTTACAATAGTGCATGGAATGAAAGATTAAGGACACTGAGCACTTTATTCTTAAAAAATCCAGCACAAGACATTTTGGACTTTTATTGAAGCACTTTATGTTATTTATGCACTTTAAAGCGGAGGTCCACACACAAATGGAACCTCCACTGTCCGGATTCCCCCCCCCCTTCCGGTGTCACATTTGGCACCTTTCAGGGGGGAGGGGGGAGCAGATACCTATCTAAGACAGGTATTTGCACCCACGTCCAGGCATAGACCCCCCGCATTATCTGCCGCAGTCTACGCCATGTCCGGTGCCCCCCCTACTGTCTTCTGGGAGACACACGGGTCCCAGAAGACAGCAGGGATCAGTGGCATTGCGCAGCGTGAGATTTGCACATGTGCAGTAGGGAACCAGGAAGCGAAGACGCAAGGCTTCGCTTCCTGATTCCCTTACCGAAGATGGCGGCGGCAGCATCCGAGGACTGAGGGACGGGTCGACCTCGGGTGCCGACATGGCGGGTGCGCTGGACAGGTAAGTGTCCTTATTTTAAAAGTCAGCAGCTGCAGTATTTGTAGCTGCTGACTTTTGAAAAAAAAAAAAATTGGCGGACCTCTGCTTTAATGGATATGCATTATTGATTGGTACTGTATATTTGCACATATTTATGGATTATTGCTGTAAGCATGCAAAGCACTGTTGTTTTTGATAGATTCAAAAAAGTCTCGGACTCTTTTATTTTAAAGGGACACTAAAGGTTCATGTTTTTTCACCTTAATGCATCCTATGCATTAAGGTGAAAAAACATCAAACAATACCGGCCCCCCCCCAGCCCCCCTGTTTTACTTACCTGAGCCCTCGAAAGTCCTGCACTCGCCCCCGACATCCTCTTCGCCGCTCAGCCTGGCCGTTGATTGGCTAGAATGGATGGATTGAAAGCAGCGCAGCCATTGGCTCGCACTGCTGTCAATCACATCCAATGACGCGGCGCGCCGGGGGGCGGGGCCGAGTGATACAGTGAGCGGCTATAGCCGGCGGCTGTATCACGGGAGCGCGCCCGCAAGAACTCACCACTATGCGAGCTTGCTCGCATAAAGGTGGTGAATTCTTGTGTGGAGGAGCCGAGACAGCCGCTGAGGGACCCCAGAAGACCAGGTTCGGGGCCACTCTGTGCAAAACGAGCTGCACAGTGGAGGTAAGTATAACATGTTTGTTATTTATAAAAAAAAAAAGTACCTTTACAATCCCTTTAGGGATACCCAGTAAGGCTGGATTCACACCTATGCATTTTTTGTGCTTTTTGCATTTTGCAGATTTGCATTACAGAACGTGTTCCATAGGAAACCATGTTAAATGGACGGCAGTGCAAATCTGCAAAATGCAAAAAGCACAAAAATCGCATAGGTGTGAATACAGCATAAGAATCTAGTCAATCAGACAATGCCATGCACATTACCTCCATCAACTATCAAGAAGTCAACAGAAGTTCCACCACTCAAAATAGGTGGACTTGACCCTGTCTTAGGCTGAATCGCACATTTTGGCCCTGTCCACCACCCACATCCCAGGTGCAGAACATTGGCAGGTGGACTTTCTCAGTGTCTAGACCAGGGAATGGACTCTCAACCTGGAGATTTTTCAAGCCCTTTGTTATACTGTAGATGAGAAATGGTGGATGTAGTTCTGTTGACACCCAGGTTCAACAACAAACTTGAAAGGTTTGTCACCAGGTCCAGAGACCCTCAAGCAGATGCCTTTTCCATCCAGATTCTTTCTCATCTGCTCAGCACTATCAAGATGGATTGCATTCCAATGAACCTCATCGCACAGAATTGGTCCAGGAGGATGTGGTACTTAGACATTCTCAGACTACTGGAAGTCTCATTGTGGGGTCTTCCAGATCTTTTAACCCAAGAGTCAATGGGGGTTATTTACGAAAGGCAAATCCACTTTGCACTACAAGTGCAAAGTGCACTTGAAAGTGCACTTGGAAGTGCAGTCACTGTAGATCCAAGGGGGACATGCATGGAAAATAAAAAACAGCATTTTAGTTTGCATATGATTGGATGATAAAATCAGCAGAGCTTCCCCTCATTTCAGGTCTACCCTCAGATTTACAGCGACTGCACTTCTAAGTGCACTTTTAGTGCAATTTCAAATGTACTTTGTAGTTTGCACTTGTAGTGCAAAGTGAATTTTCCTTTGGTAAATAAGCCCCAATGTTCCATCCTGCTTTTTTGAATGCTGGTTTTTACATAGTTTTCGATGACATAGTCTTTGGAGACAAAGCCCTATCAGACTCGGCCATCCCTACGCTCTTGAAGTCTATCAAAATTGATTTTTGTAAAGTCTGTCATTGCACCTGGAAAGCCTTGGTGTGAATCAAGGAACTTTTACCCTAGCAAAGTGCACTTAAAATTGCGCTGAAAGTCCACTTGGAAGTGCAGTCACTGTAGATCCAAGGGGGACATGCATGGAAAATAAAAAACAGCATTTTAGCCTGCACATGTGTAGCGCCCTGCTCCCAATGAGTGTGCACTATATGTTAAATTATAGTTGTCTGAGCAATAGTTTGGCTCAAAGGGATTGTGTTACAAATTGCATTCTGTTTCAGTTCAGCTGGTTGTGTGATTTCCCTCCTGACAGTGGGTGTCGCTGTCACCTCTGGTCTGGATTGGAAAGGCTACAGGCTGGACGTATTGGGTACCTCTTTCCCAGCAAGCAGCCCAGGGGGCATGGTGAATCCACTGTGCATGCTGGGAGGGGGCATTTAAGTGACAGACGCCATTAAGGTGGGAGATTTTTTTTGGGGTCGTGCCTTTCGGTCCCCACCTGAGGGCCCTCATGGCCTCAGGGAGGAGGAGGCAGTTTCCGCCTCAGGGCCACATTGGCCTGAGGCTCCATTACTGAAAGGTAGGCCCAGGAGTTGCTGGAGCCTACTGATCCAGGGATGATCCTGTGTCGCCTTACGTGCTGGAAGGGACCAAGCAATTGAGGACTCAATTGGAGGATGCATCTGGATCGTGATCTACCTCACAGTGCTGCCGGAACGGCTGAAAGATCCTGGCACTGAGAGCTGTGTTCTTCATCCAGAAGGTTACACCAAGTCTGTGGCAGAGACTGTTCTATTTACACCAAGTCTGTGGCAGAGACTGTTCTATTTACACCAAATCTGTGGCAGAGACTATATGTGATCGAGCTGTACATCGGCTGCTAGGCCAGTGAGATTGGGCCTATCCGGTGTTTGCTGAGTCCAGTGTGGAGACAGTTGTTCCTCTGGACCTAGGAGAATTCTTGTGATTCGCAACTAAGGTACCTGAGTCCTCCCCATCCCTTCATTCCCTCTGTTGGAAATGTTTATTCAAATAAACCCTTGAAAGAGACTTTGTGTTGGTGCAAACTTCTTTTGGACAACTCTTCAAGGAGAACCCCTGAGACGAGCATACGTGAACAGTGAGGTAACGTGCAATGCCCAAAATTAAACCAGCGGCCCGCTACGGAGGTATTGCTACATGTGGGGGCTCGAGTCCGGGATTTGCCATTACCTCCGGCAACAAAATAGACTGTTCAGTTGGGACCTATTCAACTATTCTACGGAGGGAAAAGGACTGTGCTAAAAACGGGGAAGGAATTGCGATCATTTTCTGGCCGCGTGGGCCGTGGGCGGAGTCAAGGAAAAGAAAAGCCTGCGAGCTACGTGCCAAGAAGAACAAGTGGGAGGAGTTTCCACTTGTTTGCCGCGTGAGACGCTGCATGTGTGTCCAACACTTAGAGAATCGGAGCATCGCCATGTCTTCAGTGCTATCGCTGCAGTCTGCTTTTGAACCCAGAATGTTTCCTGTGGGCACCGCTGCAGGTGCCATGATGCCAGAAACCGTGCTGACGGACACTAGCATCTGACTGAAGCCGCATGGGCGGTTCATGCTCTACACGATCGGTGGTGTGGAGGCCCTGGGTATGCTATGTAACAGGTGTGATGGACTGGCTATGCACCCCTGTCCCTTTGTTCGATGCCTACGATGTGGGGAATACCTGTTTTCTGTGGAGCAACGCACCATGCCACCCCGCGCGTACCAAGTGGACTGGGTTACGGGCAACGTGACGGAAGAAGCTGCCTTCAACCAAATTGTTTGGCCCATGCCCGCCGCATCTGCTGCTGTGAGTAATCCTGAAGGGGATGCTACTGTTATCACTGTGAGTGGGTTACCAGCGCATGCTATTTCCACTATTTCGTCAACCGTATCCACCGTCGCTGCACCTATCTTCCCGGAACCTGTACAGAAGAAGGTGGGATACCTGAAGGCCTCCCACGGCCGCGGTAGATGCCCACCCCAGAGAGCACCGGAACCGGACCCTGGGAGAGATGATATTCCCGGCAGGTCCACGTCAGGAGCCGGTAAGACATTTGGGGAAAAAGTATTTGGGACTGTGCGAAACTATTTGCCGGCAGAAGAGTTTGAAGACTCTGAATTAGAATCTTTGTCGGATGCTGGAGATGATTACATGTTTGAACCCATGTCTAAAGAGCTGTTATGGAACTACATGGGGGATGTTGCCTCAGTACACAGTTTGTCAGAGGTGGCAGCCATGGATTCTGAGGAGACAACACCCAAGGTGGAAGCCCCGGTTATTACCAATGAAGTCCTGCCCAAAGTTACCAGTACATATGGGTCAGGAAAGTTGTCTGCAAACCGCATGGTACACAAGTCCGCAGTTTCTTGTATACCACCTGGATATGGAAGTACCAGATCATTGCCCAGGCTTGCCCGATCACAGAGACTGTTAAACAAACGGGTAGCCAGGGAGTATGGACTAGAGTTCCCCTATGTTCCCAGGGAAACCATGCAAGAAATTGAGGCCAAGAGAGCGGAATGGTACAGTGAAGCTGTGTGGGACCACCTCGAAGTACCTAAACCGTCTCGGAAAATAGGCTATTCGTTCACCATGGATGAACGCTACAGAAGGCACATCTATGCGGACAAGGTAGTCATCTGTCGACCTGGAAAGGAGGACTACGTCTACTTTATTACTACCGTGGACAAGCAAGGGAAATCACTGACACTGCCGGATCCTCAATTTTATTGGTGATGAAAAACCTTGACTGTTCCAGTTTGTAATTTTTGCAAAGGAGAAGATTTTACTTTTACTTTTTCTTCTTTGAAGGACTTGGGGTGTCTATCTAGTTAGTGCTAGGGCATTCGAACTTCGAGTCAAGATTCTCTACCAGGTCCAATACTTGGACCAAAAAGGAACTGTGTGTTACTCTTCAACCACTAGGTGGCGGAGGTTTGCTTAATCAGCAGAGACTGAACTTTGCTGAACTGAACTTTTCTACATTTAACTACATAACACTTAGCTACATAATTCTTTGCACTTAGAAAAAAATATATATAGGAGAGAAAGTTTTATTTCTCCAGAAGTAAGGCGTTGCTTCCTCTGTACAGAAATGTTGTAGAATTTCTATTTGTGTGTGCTGTTTTGTTTTTCAGGTGTCCTGGATCTCCTTCCAAGCTACTGTCAAGTTGGGTGGGTTAGATAGAGAGATAGGAATACTGTAGTGTATAGTAATATGATTGTTGCATGTCTATGTGAAAGTGTATTTCTTGTTATCTTACCCTTCCCTTCCCATCCAAGTTCTTGGGCTCAGGTAGCTGACCTTCAGGATTGAGGGTCAAACTTTCCTCGACGAGGAGGACATCTTCTGTTGTGGAGGGGGAAGTATGTAGCGCCCCGCTCCCAATGAGTGTGAGTGTGCGCTATATGTTAAATTATAGTTGTCTGAGCAATAGTTTGGCTCAGAGGGATTGTGTTACAAATTGCATTCTGTTGCAGTTCAGCTCGTTGAGTGATTTCCCTCCTGACAGTGGGTGTCGCTGTCACCTCTGGTCGGGATTGGAAAGGCTACAGGCTGGACGTATTGGGTACCTCTTTCCCAGCAAGCAGCCCAGGGGGCGTGGTGAACCCACTGTGCATGCTGGGAGGGGGTATTTAAGTGACAGAAGCCATTAAGGTGGGAGATTTTCTTTTGGGTCGTGCCTTCGGTCCCCACCTTAGGGCCCTCATGGCCTCAGGGAGGAGGAGGCAGTTTCCGCCTCGGGGCCACGTTAGCCTGAGGTTCCATTACTGAAAGGTAGGCCCAGGAGTTGCTGGGGCCTACTGATCCAGGGATGATCCTGTGTCGCCCTACCTGCTGGAAGGGACCAAGCAATTGAGGACAGTGTGGAGACAGTTGTTCCTCTGGACCTAGGAGAATTCTTGTGATTCGCAACTAAGGTACCTGAGTCCTCCCCATCCCTTCATCCCCTCTGTTGGAAACAATTATTCAAATAAACCCTTGAAAGAGACTTTGTGTTGGTGCAATCTTCTTCTAGACAACTCTTCAAGGAGAACCCCTGAGACGAGCATACGTGAACAGTGAGGTAACGTGCAAGGCCCAAAATTAAACCAGCAGCCCGCTACGGGGGTATTGCTACACATGATTGAATGATAAAATCAGCAGAGCTTCCCCTCATTTCAGATCTACCCTCAGATTTACAGCGACTGCACTTCCAAGTGCACTTTTAGTGCAATTTCAAATGTACTTTGCACTTATAGTGCAAAGTGGATTTTCCTTTGGTAAATAAGCCCCAATGCTCCATCCTGCTTTATGGAATGCTGATTTTTACATAGTTGTCGATGACATAGTCTTTGGAGACAAAGCCCTATCAGACTCGGCCATCCCTACGCTCTTGAAGTCTAGCAAAATAGATTTTTGTAAAGTCTGTCATTGCACCTGGAAAGCCTTGGTGTGAATCAAGGAACTTTTACCCTAGCAAACACTCTGTGGGATGTATTCTGCCTTTTTTTCAGTCAGGATCAGCATCTGGCCTTGATTGCCATCAAAAGACAAAGGGGGTTATTTATGAAAGGTAAATCCACTTTGCACTACAAGTGCAAAATACAAGTGCAAAGTGCACTTGAAATTGCACTGAAAGTGCACTTGGAAGTGCAGTCGCTGTAAATCTGAGGGGTAGATCTGAAATTAGGGGAAGCTCTGCTGATTTTATCATCCAATCATGTGCTAAAATGCTGTTTTTTTATTTTCCTTGCAATGTCCCCCTCGGTTCTACAGTGACTGCACTTCCAAGTGCACTTTCAGTGCAATTTCAAGTGCACTTTGCACTTGTAGTGCAAAGTGGATTTGCCTTTAGTAAATAACCCCCAAAGTCTTGGCCGTCCTGTTCAAGACATCCTTGGACTCTCACTTCTTAGTTAAGGTCTTTGTTCTGGGTGTGGCACACATTTTTTCACCCTAAAGCCTCGTACACACGACCGAGTTTCTCGTCCAAAACCGGCAAGAAATGTGCCGCGAGAGCTTTTTTGTCGAGAAAAACGTTCGTGTGTATGGTTTTACGACGAGAAAATTGCCGAGAATCTCGACGAGAAAATAGAGAACCTGCTCTCTATTTTCTCGTCAGGATTCCAGATTTCCTCGTCGTGTTTCTCGTCGGGCTGTTTTGTGACGAGAAAATGGTTCGTGTGTATGCTTTTACGACTCTTCCAAAAGCGCGCATGCTCACAAGCAACTATGAGACGGGAGCGCATCTTCTGGTAAAACAAGCCTTCGTAATGGAGAGAGCACATTCGTCACGCTCAAAAATATTGCATCGTTAAAATGTTCTGCATTGAAATCTTCGTTAGAATGTTACATTAATCAAAACGAGTGACCTTCTTTTGCTGCTGATATTCACACAGAGTTATGACTTTTTTTTAACCTTTTTCATGCTGCTCTTAAGAAGATTTATGTGTATTATATCGTGCAAGTTTTTAGGAATAATTTAAATGGTAATATTTTTAAAAATTATGGTAATTATAATTTCGCAATGTTTTGGTAGTGATCTCCCATTTAATTTTGGAATCTATATTAGTTAAATTTCCCACCATGTTTTTTTTGATAATCAGATTTAGTTATTCTTTTGGGGGGTTGTTATCTGTCCCTTTTTTTGTCAGTCAAATGTATCTGCTTACTCCAAAGCTAGATTTTTAATTTTTACAAATACACATAGTCAAGTATGAACTTAAACAAAAATCAAATTTATTCATGTTTAAAAATAAAATAAAGAGAAGGCAGCGCTGGAGAACCTGCTGCCATTTGTGCATCCCAGGGACCCGAGAGCACACAGCAACCCTGTGTGGACACTAAAATTGGGAGCTTGAGAAGGCCAACATTTCTGAACACAATCTGATGCTGGCCTCCCAGAGGTCAGGAACAGCAGCAGGTGAGATATATGTCCCAAGTCTGTGGTACTACAGGCTGCCTTCTGTCCGACCACAATGAAGCAAGGCCATCACTTCCTCTTCTTCCTGGCAACCTTCCCTGCAACCTTCCCTGAAGCCTTTCCTGCAGCCTTCCTTCTTCGTTTGGCTGGAGGCTGGCCCACTGGAGGGGTACTCCTGTCAGGAGGAGGAGATGTAGCAGAAGGGGGTGGGGCAGAAGAAGAAGGTGGAGGTGTAGCAGAAGGGGGTGGGGCAGAAGAAGAAGGTGGAGGTGTAGCAGAAGGGGGTGGGGCAGAAGAAGAAGGTGGAGGTGTAGCAGAAGGGGGTGGGGCAGAAGAAGAAGGGGGCAGAAGAAGGGGGAGGTGTAGCAGAAGGGGGTGGGGCAGAAGAAGGGGGAGGTGTAGCAGAAGGGGGTGGGGCAGAAGAAGAAGGTGGAGGTGTAGCAGAAGGGGGTGGGGCAGAAGAAGAAGGGGGAGGTGTAGCAGAAGGGGGTGGGGCAGAAGAAGAAGGGGGAGGTGTAGCAGAAGGGGGTGGGGCAGAAGAAGAAGGTGGAGGTGTAGCAGAAGGGGGTGGGGCAGAAGAAGAAGGGGGAGGTGTAGCAGAAGGGGGTGGGGCAGAAGAAGAAGGGGGAGGTGTAGCAGAAGGGGGTGGGGCAGAAGAAGAAGGTGGAGGTGTAGCAGAAGGGGGTGGGGCAGAAGAAGGGGGAGGTGGAGGTTGAGGTTGGGTCAGTTGTGCCACCTCACATATGGCGGTATTGGGGGTAATTTTCTCCATCACCCCCTTGTTGAGCAAGGTGATGAGCAGGGGCTTGCATAGGAGGCGTTGCTCCATGCTCATCACCTTGAACTTAGCCTCCACTAGGCCGGCAATGGCCTCTTCAGGGGATGTGGGCTCCTGGAGGGTGGCATGGGCCTCACGAATAAGGGCCATTGCTGCCTCACTCGTGCTCCTGTCCCTCCTGCCTCTTTTGTGAAGCCAGATGGGAGGCACCTGGGATCTGGTGCTTCTCCTTTGCCCTGCCACCTCCTGTCTGCCACTGGGCCCTGCCACCTCCTGTCTGCCACTGGGCCCTGCCACCTCCTGGCTGCCACTGGGCCCTTCCTCCTCCTGCCTGACAGTTTCCAGACCCTCCTCCTGGCTGATTTCATCCTGTGTATCAAAAAGGGACATAGTTTAATATGTTAGTTTAATCTTTGCATCAAACTTTGTAATCCTGATTGAAGCAATTAGAATGTAAATCCATAAATCCTTGCTTTAAATTTACCACTACATCAGATTGACTATTTAGCACCCAATTAAGTGCAGAATAATGTCTACAGATCTTGATTTCACTTGTGCAATCCAAAATATTTTATGTTTGTCATCTTGACATATTTGTCAAACATTAAGTTTATCCCAATACATTTTCGATAAATACTATACCTGGCTCCAGATGGCCAAATCAGGATCATCCAGGATGGCTGCCTCCTCTTGCTCCAGAGAAGGCTCAGGTTGGCTGCAGGGAAGTCTGGGGGGAAGAGTGGAGAGTGATGGCCTTGTCTCAATGTGGTCATCCAGGAAGGACATCCTGTTGTAGTACCACAAAATCGGGACATACACATCATCTGCTGCTGCTCCTGACCTCTGAGAAGCCAGCACCTTAGAGCGTTCAGTCCTGTAGGTACCTCTCAAGCTCCCAATTTTAGTGTCCACTTGTTTTGCTGTGGCTGTGGGCACCTTGGTATGCACAAATGGGAGCAGCTTCTCCAGCGCTGCTTTTCTCACCCCTCTTTTTTTGTGGATGGGGTTTTTCGTCTCCCACAGAGCCGGCAGCTCCCTTACCCGGTCAATAAATTCCGCCAGGAACTCTTTGTCGCTAATAAAGACATTCATATTGTATCTGCAAGTTAAATAAATTATATATAACTAATGTGAGGCAAACAGTCTAACCTCCTTAACATGCTAGTCACCATATATATCCTCCAACATTCTCAAGACAGTATAGGCCAACAATTTGTACAAGTCACAAAATCACATACCTTCGTTCGCACGTCCGTCACTTGAACTCCTCTCTCCGCACACCGAACGTACTATAGTCACATGTGTGTTTGCTATATACACACCACGCATGCGTCAAAATACGAACACGTCGCTCCGCACACGTCGCCCGCCCATGACGTTCTAACTAACATCTTTTCCCCGCCCCTTCTCTTTCGGCGCGCAGACAGATATGGCGGAGTTACAGCAGGTGTCTGATAATTCCGCAACTAATGAGGAGGAGACAAGCCCGGAGACCGAGGAAACGTCACGATCAAGGAGGAGATTCAAGGCATCGAATATGTCTTTTGCGGAGATGGCGGAGATGGTGGACATCTTGCTCAAGGCTGATTATGATGCCAAGCATGGGCCGTATAGCAAACCAAATAGAAGGAAGGCCAAAATCCTCACTAAAGTCGTGAAGAGTCTGAAGGCGAATTTCAGGGTGAAACGCTCAAATGAGCAGCTCAGAAAGAGGTGGTCAGACCTCAAACTGAGGGAGCCAGAGCAGTTGAGGAGCATAAAGAGAATGCTCACTAAAAGTAAGTAAAATGTACACTTTTATGCTATTAATCTTTTTTTAAACTGACATGTTGCTCTTTATTTTGGTTTCTCATATTGGACTCGCTTCCAAAATGTAATATTTTGAACTTGGTTGGGCACAGTAATGGTTCGTTACGTTACCGACACTTCGTTCGGCCACTATCCACGGTTTTGGCTTATTTTAGAGCCACAAAAGTAATTATACATCTGCCATTTTTGCTCCAAAATTGTGGCGTATTTTTTCGTCTAGATGATGTGTTTGTAAAGAGAATGAAATGCAAACTTTTATCAGTGTAAAGGAGAGGACACTCAGCAGCTGCTTCCACATCTGTACTTTGGAGCACTATAGTGTGGGCCACCAGACCCGCCTTTTTTGGGTGTCCCACACAGGTGCATACGAGAATTTTTGTGGTGCCTCCATGTCAAATAAATTACATCTAAAGGTGAATACTAAGCATATTCTTGGTCATAAATAATGCATTCTTCTTTAAATTCCGCCCAAACACACACTTGTACCACACTTCCAATCAATTTAGCCTGTTTTTATTTTAACATTGAGATTTACAGTGTGATAAATAGACCTTTTGTTTGATTCTCATAGGGGAGAGAAGACTGGGAGGAGGACACTCCAGGGAGCACATGCACCCCACAACTTCCAAGCAACCCCAAACTCCCAAAGACCCACAACTGAAAGATGTGCAGGAAGTTGAGGTGGAGGAAGGAGAAGTGCAGGAAGGAGAGGTGGATGACGTTGTGGATCTGGTCACCACAACAGGTCAGTATCTGTCACCACAGCTTCAGGTAAGAGATGTAGGCCTGCAGAGTTATAATACCTTTTGTTTTTTGTTTTAAGGGGATATAAATGTTGTGAAGGATAGTACACGGTTCTCTGCTGACAGTGCCCTCCGTCTCATCCAGCAAGTGATGGAATGTAGCACGGAACTGGACCTTATTAAACAAAGAATCCATGTGATGGAACAAACATTTAAAGACATTCTCGATGTTTTGGGGAGAATTCAATAAGCCATCCAAACACATTTGTTTTTACATGTTTGTTTTTGCAACTTTTCGATTTTTTTTGACAATCAAACCAGCCAAAAGTCTTTTGTGGGTGCAACCCCTTCCTCGTATCTAATGTCGGTGAACTGAGGAAGGGGTTGCACCCCCAAAACACGTCCATTGATCACCCCTGATGGCAGATAGCACATGTTGACAATAGGGATCAGGATTGTAAACTTTCTAGATGAAAAAAATCCCAAATGTGTGCATATTCAATTTTTGCCTGGGCAAGGGGTGGCAGGACCCCATATTAGGACGGGCACATAGAGACATAGTTTGTGTAAGTGAATGTCTCAGATTGCTCAGAGGTATCCAATGTTGTAATTTTTGGAATGCAACTGTTATTTTTGTATTTTCATAAGCAAAAAATTGCTGGGTTGGGGCCAGGCCAACCCAAAAAAACTAAAAATGGTGAGAATGTGCACAGAGTAAAATATTTGACCACAAACAATGTGTAGCTTCTTTTTATAATACCCTCTAAGCTTATTTGGTTATTTTGTAAGGTTACATAGTGAAATGGTTGTTATTTACTAAAGTAAAATACACTTGGCACTACAAATGCACAAAGACAAACTAGGAGACAGGAAAGAACAAATAATTAAAGGTTTAAACAAGCTTTTTATTGGGATCCTTAGACATAGGATGGCATAGGAATTGCCCCCCTACCCGTGAAATACTCCATGTATTTGTCCCGAACCTCACGGGCATTTTGGGAGGGCAAGCCAGGACGGGCAGATTCCAGGCCCGGCAGGGGATTTGCAGGGGAAAGTCCAGCCTCTGGCAAAACTGAGGCCATATAGGAATTTGATTTTTGGCTCAGAAAGTTGTGTAGCACACAGCAGCATAATACGACATAGTTTATTTTGTAGTCCGCCAAGTGTATTGAAGTCATAAAAAGTCGGAACCGGCTGGCCATTATGCCAAAGGCATTTTCGACAACTCTTTGGCCCCTGGCCAGCCGGTAATTGAACACCCTCTTCTCTGGGGTCAGGGTCCTCTGTGGAAATGGCCTCATAAGATGCCGTCCGAGTCCGAAGGCTTCATCAGCCAAGAAAACAAAGGGGAGTCCTTCAATATTCCCTGCATCCGGTGGCAATGCAAGGTCGTCACTCTGGAGACGGAGGGCAAACTCCGTCTGGATGAAGGATCCCCCATCGGACATCCGGCCATTCTTCCCTACATCAACATAGAGGAATTCATACCGTGCTGACACCACCGCCATCAGCACAATGCTATGAAACCCCTTGTAATTGTAGTAGTAGGACCCAGAACGGGGTGGCGGCACGATGCGGACGTGCTTCCTGTCACCACCGCAGTTGGGGAAGTCCCACCGCGTGGCAAACTCCGATGCCACAGTCTGCCATTCCTGTGGCGTGGAAGGAAGCTGTGGAGTGAAACAAGATGAAATAATATTAGAATACCAAAGTCAGACATTACAAGGAAATTTGATTCTAAAAAAATAAAGGCCAACATCAATCAAATTCTACGTTTATTAAGGTGTTTAAAATAAGTATAAGGAAAGGCTCATTTATCAGATTCATCACCCCCTCTGATGGGCCATTACTAAATTATTTTGGGGGGGGGAATGTGTTTGGCCACAGGATAGCATTGCAGTGGCGGTGCGTCCAGAGTGGGCGCTGGAGCACTGCCCCCTCTCTCCTGTGCCCATCACTCAGAACAATACATAGGTTCATGCGTTGCATTTCTATCAGTAGAAATCGTTCTAACGCACGCCCCAATACCTCACATGTGTGCTTTGAACAGCGTTTACATATGTGGGCGGGACTTACATGTGTGTTCGCTTCTGAGCGCGAGCTACCGGGGCGTTTTTTTTTTTGATTTTTTTTTTTTTTTACTTTTTTGTATTTCTTACTCTTTTTTTTACTTTTTTGTTTTTTTGATCACTTTTATTCCTATTACAAGGAATGTAAACATCCCTTGTAATAGGAATCTATTGTGACAGGTCCTCTTTATGGAGAGATGCAGGGTCAATAAGACCCCACATCTCTCCTCCAGGCTGGAAAGCATGAGATCGGTCAAAAAAATTCACTGATCTCATGCTGACAGCCGAGATCACGGCTTTGTTTACATACGGGAACCCGGCGTGATGTCATAACGTCGCACCCGGGCCTCCGACGGTCATAGAGATGACTGGTGACCATCTGGTCACCAGTCATCTCTATGCTTCCCATCCGACGCCGGCCAATTCGTTCTCCAAGCCCCAGATGGCACGGGAGAGCCTGGAGAAGCACCGGATGGCGGCGGGAGGGGAATGTCCCCTCCCGCCGCCTATAAGAACGATCATGCGGCGGAAATGCCGCTATGATCGTTTTTATCGTGCACAAAATCGCCAGCTGAAAAGAATGATATCTGAATGATGCCTGCAACTGCAGGCATCATTCAGATGTCACTGCACAAAGCCAAGGACGTCATTTGACGGTGGGCGGTAGGAAAGTGGTTAATATTTAGAAAATGTAGAAAAAAGGTAATTTTTCTCCTTCATTGATGAGACTGCACTGATGGGCACCGATAAGGCGGCAAGGGTGGGCACTGAGAGGTGGCATTGCTAGTTGACACTCGTGGGCATTGAGAAGTGGCACTGCTAGGTGGCAATGATAGTTGGCAGTGATGGGCACTGATAGGTAGCACTGCTAGGTGCCACTGATTGGCACCAGTGGTGGGCATTGATAGGTGGCACTGGCAGGGGCTACTGATTGTCACAGAATTGCCTCTTCCTCTTCGGGCCCGATGTCCCTTGCACATAAGCCGTGATTGCCTTTTTTTATGCTCACGCTGTCAGCACAAGGAGAAAACAAAAACCATTACCCAGCTTTTGTTTACATCACGTGATCAGCTGTCATTGGCTGACAGCTGATCACATGGTAAAGGGCAGGGATCGGCCCCTTACTCGGATCTGTCATCACCCGAGACTCAGTGACCACAGCGCATGCGCGAAGGGGAGGACGTCTATTGACGGACTCCCGGCAATTGAGGACCGTGCTGTGGCCGTCGATCAGTTATAGCGCTGATCTCAAGTGATTAAAGAGGGTCTAAATGGGCCATTGACATGCCTCACAATTCAACTTAGGATTGTGTCTTTGCAAAGATAAACTAAATGAAATCCTTTCTTATTTTTGCTTGGGGATAGAGTGCAGAGGGATTACAAGTCTAGACAGTTTTTGGGGATGTCTGCACCCCTGATAGGGTGAAGACAACTCCCAAATTTGGCCACTTTATCCTTCCAAATAATTCACTTCCTGTCACATAGCCACACAGGAAGTGAGGGGAAATCCCTACCAATGTCTTTCCTTGGGGACACACAGGTCAATCTAAATACTTTCCCCATTATGTACATTGCACTCCAGCATTTTGCGGGGTACACCCCAAATTATTAGGTATTTTGGACTTTGGGGTTTATTTACTAAAGGCAAATCTACTTTGCACTACAAGTGCACTTGCTGGATATCCGAGGGGGACATGCAAGCAAACAAAAAAAACACCATCTTTGCTTTTACATGATTGGATGTTACAATCACCAGTGATCCCTCAGATTTTCAGCAGCTACACTTTTACTGCAGAGTGGATTTGTCTTTACTAAACCCCAAACTACCCAATGATTTGGGGTGTATCCAACAAAGTGCTAGAGTGCAATTTGCTTAATGGGGACACTAGTTAGATTGATCTGTGTGTCCCCAAGAAAAGACATTGGTAGGGGTTTACCTTCCCTTCCTGTTTAGCTGTGTGACAGGAAGTGAAGCCAATTTTACTAAAAGGGGACACAAAGCCCAACCTAAAAAAAAACAACAGGGTTTCTAACACTTACTTTGTTTCCCTCAAAATGCCCACAATTAGAATCATATTGCCTTGAGCTATTTTTAAGTGCAGTGCTCTAAATCAGTGCTTCTCAAGTACCCCCAACATGCCATGTTTGCAGGTTTTTCTTCATCTTGCACATGTGCTTTAAATCACAGTCAATGGTTTTGAATTTTGGACAGCAATTCTCGATAAGATAAATTCACAAAACATGTCCTGTTGGGGGTACTTGAGGACTGAGGCTGAGAACCACTGCAGTAAAAAGGAAAAGTGAATACTTACCGCTCTGTATTTTTCATTTCCTGGTGATTATCCATGGCAGCACACAATACATGCATATGCTAGCATGAAGGGACCAGGGTAGACAAATCACACCTGTTTTGTTTTGACATGCCAATCAGCTGTCACATTTGTTGCAAAGAAAACAAACCTCAAAACTTTGCATCAAATTTTATTGGTCAACAAAACAAAAGTGAAGCCAAAATAAAAAACAGGGTCAATTTGAAACAGTTACAGACTCACAACATCTTGTTAAAAGTTTTCGCAAAATAATGCAGCACAGACAATTAAATCAAAGTGAACAAACGACACACATTAACAGCATCAAAATTATTTCAGGGGAACATTTCCCCCACACAAAAAAATACAATCCACCAAATTAAAACAAACACCTGTTTTGCAAAAACATAACAAATAAAATACGTGTTACAAACTCGATAAGGACACCAAAATGTACTTTTTGCCCCCCACGCACACGCACTTGCCTCTTTTCAGGGCAAGGGAGAGAATGCTATCTGCAAGCTTTATATAACATAGGTTTGTGAGCTAATGAGGCAATTGAAAACACATGCACAGTCCATGAAACACCCAAAATGCAAGTTCACCCAATGTAGAGACTGAACTTCAAAGTGGGCACACCTGTTAAGGATGTCCTTCAATTACTAACCCATAAAAACACTCTCTGAGCATGCCCAGAAATATCCAGGTGCTGTTCACACACAAAAAGCACCAAAAAAAATCTAACTGCCTGGGCATGCTCAGTCAGAACAACACAAATGCAGCTAGCAGAAATCCCCCCTGTCCAAAATTAAGCACATCATCCAGCATGCTACAAAATTAGAGATGGGACAATCACCCCCCCCCCCCCTTACCAACAAATACCATTGCAGTCTATGGGAACTGACTTGTTAATTTTGCTAGTCCCCACTTGGCTGGCTTATCTTCTAGTTATTGGCCTTAAAATGGGGGCCCAGGTCCCGCCCTAAGGGACATATATCAATGTCACCAATTTGGACAACACCAAAAACAAAACAAGGAGAAGTGCCTTTAAATATGCCAAATTGCTTAAGGGCCATTTCACACCACATGCAGTCCATTGCATTTTTTATGCATCAAAAATGCATGGAAAGTTGGTTATATGGTTCTAAATGGCAGTGTTTGTTCCAGTTCCACAAAAAAGTAGAACATGCTGCATTTTACCTGCACTGGGCTGTACTGGAACGCAGCAAAACGCATCATAAACGCACTGGAACACACCTAAATGCACCAAAAACGCACTGGAACACACTTGTCCTTATCTATGGTTAATAAAAAAGAGGGATAAAAAAAGCACTGGACTGCATCAAAAACGTACCAAAAATGCACTGGAACGCATCAAAAACGTGCATGCAAAAAAGCACCTGGAACGCATCCGGATTGCGTTTCTATGGTGTGAACTGGCCCTAGTTCACACCATAGAAACGCAGTCTGGATGAGCTCCAGGTGCTTTTCTGCATGCGCGTTTTTGACACGTTCCAGTGCGTTTTTGATGCAGTCCAGTGTTTTTTTCCACCTCTTTTCACTTAGGACAAGTGTGTTGCAGTGCGTCTTTGGTGCATTCCAGTGCATTTTTGGTACGTTCCATTGCGTTTTTGATGTGTTTTACTGTGGTCCAGTACAGTTCTGTACCTAAAAAATGCAGCATGACCATTTTTTTTTTCCTTTCTGAAACGCACTGGAACGGACTGCAGTGGTGTGAACTATGCCATTGGCATTAATGTGATCAACTTTCTTTGCGTTTTTCATACATAAAAAAAAACGCACTGCACTGCATCCGGTGTGAACTGGCCCTAAAAAATCATACCTGGGGGGTGTCTATAGTATGCCTTTAAAGTAGCGCATGTTTTCCATGTTTCTAACAGTTCAAGAGCAAAATGACATTTCTAAAGTAAAATAATAGTCATTAAAAAGTACTCGCGGCTGTAATGAATTGCTGGTTCCCTTCAATACAGATAAAAGTCATTGAAAGTCTTTGAAAAAAAAAAATGCGTGGGGGTCCCCCAAATATCCATACCAGGCCCTTCAGATCTGGTATGGATTTTAAGGGGAACTCCACCCCAAATTTTTTTAAAAATGGCGTGGAGTCCCCCCAAAAATCCACACCAGACCCTTATCCGAGCACGCAACCTGGCAGGCCGCAGGAAAAGAGGGGGGGCCGAGAGAGCGCCCCCCCTCCCTCCTGAACCGTACCTGCACCGGGTCTGCAGGCGGGGGGCTTATCGGAATCTGGAAGACCCCTTTAACAAAGGGGACCCCAGATCCCGCCCCCCCCTGTGTGAAATGGTAATGGGGTACAAATGTACCCCTACCATTTCACAAAGAAAGTGTCAAAAATGTAAAAAATGACAATAGCCGGTTTTTGACAATTCCTTTATTAATGTCTTCTCCTTTCTTCCATCTTCTACTTCCATCTTCTTCTTTTCTCCATTCGGGTTTCTTCCTAAATCTTGTTCTTCATCTTCCCCCTCCCTTCTTCTTTCGGTGTTCTCGTCCGCATCTTTCTCCGGCTTCTTCTTCCCTTCTTCTTCGGCCGCTCCGTTTGAATTGGAGGTTCCCGCTGTGTGACGCTTCAGTTCTCCTCTGGGTCCGCTGCTACCCCGTGACCCCGCCCCCCTCTGACGCACATGGATTTCACGGGGACTTTCCCCGTGGTGTCAGAGGGGGGCGGGGTCACCAGGTGGCAGCGGACCAAGAGGGGAACTGAAGCGTCAAACAGCGGGAACCTCCAATTCAAACGGAGCGGCCAAAGAAGAAGGGAAGAATAAGCCGGAGCAAAATGCGGACGAGAACACCGAAAGAAGGAAGATGAAGAACAAGATGGAGGAAGAAACCCGAATGGAGAAAAGAAGAAGATGGAAGAAAAGAGAAGACATTAATAAAGGAATTTTCAAAAACCAGCTATTGTCATTTTTTACACTTTCTTTGTGAAATGGTAGGGGTACATTCGTACCCCATTACCATTTCACACAGGGGGGGCGGGATCTGCTGGTCCCCTTTGTTAAAGGGGTCTTCCAGATTCCGATAAGCCCCCCGCCCGCAGACCCCCACAACCACCGGGCAAGGGTTGTGGGGATGAGGCCCTTGTCCCCATCAACATGGGAACATCCTCCCCATGTTGAGGGCATGTGGCCTGGTACGGTTCAGGAGGGAGGGGGGCCGCTCTCTCGCCCCCCCTTTTGCTGCGGCCTGCCAGGTTGCATGCTTGGATAAGGGTCTGGTCTGGATTTTTGGGGGTACTCCACGCCATTTTTTTTTAAATTTGGGGTGGAGTTCCCCCTAAATTCCATACCAGATCTAAAGGGCCTGGTATGGATATTTGGGGGAACCGCACGCATTTTTTTTTAAATTTGGGGTGGAGTTCCCCTTAATATCCATTCCAGACCAGAAGGGCCTGGTAATGGAATTTGGGGGGACCCCCACGCTTTTTTTTTTGTTTTTATCAATGACTTTTCTCTATATTGCCGGGAGCCGACAATTCATTATAGCTGCGGGTGCTTTTAAATGCCTTTTTTTTTCCTTTAGAAATGTCATTTTGCAAGCGCACTAAGAAGTTCAGAGCTGCGCCTGTTCAACTTATGCAAATTGACTTACGTGACTTGACATTTACTAAGATTTTGCCGGCGCAGTGTCCCGGCGCGTTTGAACAAGTAAAATTCCCGCGCTGAGCTAAAAAAAAAAACTCCCGCACCTCTAAACGTACTTACCGGCGCAGCGGGCTGGTTCTGAAAAAGTAACTTTCTCACTATATTTTGGGCATGTGTCACTACACTTCCTCACATCACCCCCATTATATTGGCACTTCCAGCTTCTTTATATTTAGATTTTAAGATGCCGTGCGCCAGGTCCATAGTGGCGCACTGAGCGCCTCCTCTGGTCCACCGAGAACACTATAGTAAATGGTAAATAGGGCTGTGCTACCGTTTTGTAAATACCAAAACAGCCATTGCGCGCGCAGATGCGCCGATACTCATGGTGCAAACGTTTCGTAAATCTGCCCCTTGGTGTTTGAGTGTGTGATGTACTGTTCTTCAGTACCATCTGTGAAGGATTTATCTGTCCAAGTTTCTCATTTATCTATTGGGACTGATTAAACCTACATTGTTGATTTACATACTGTCACACTTTTTTGTTACCAATGCAATAGCTCATATTGGGGGTGGTTGAAGCCCCGAATGTGACCCCGAAAAGCCTCAAGTCTCATGGTGGCAGGTCTGCATTATTAGCCCCGAGCGAGTGCCGGGACCGATCTGATCCCGAGCGCTGCCGAGTACCATAGCAGGCTCCGCCTTCTGGAGCCTGCGCAACGCCTATGATGGACGTCCCACTGGTCCAATGCCGCGACCACGGGACGTGTGACGTCCATCATAGGCACTGCACTGGCTCCAGAAGGCAGGAATTACAATGCGGCCGCCGCACCACATCCAGGCTCTCCTCAAGGCTCCTCGGCTCTCCTCCCTTCCAGCCAGGCTCCTCGGCTCTCCTCCCCTCCAGCCAGGCTCCTCATCTCTCTGACGGAATGACTGACTGCTGCTGTGACACCGCTGGCTGAGGTAGGTCAGACAGTGCAATGTGTATGAAAATGTCAGTGTATATAGGTCACTACCGTCAGTGTATGTCAGTGCAGGTAGGTCAGTGTATGTAGATCACTACCGTCAATGTATGTAGGTCAGTGTATGTAGGTCACTACCGTCAGTGTAGGTCAGGTAGGTCACGGGCCAGCCCAAAAAAAAAAGCCCTCGTCACATACACACACATCCGCCCGCCCCCCCCCTGGTCTTTTTGCCACCTAGCAACGCCCCTGGCTCATATTGTCACTTTATTAGGTTTGGTTTTTAAGAGCGCAGCACCTATATTTTACTAAATCATAAAAACAATGGGGAGAGTTCTATGTTCTGTACTGTTCTCCAGATAACAAAATTTTCTGTGAAAAACTGGATTGAGAAGACCTAAACCGTCACCTGGTACAGCTTAACAGAAGTGTACAGAAGTCTATATGGCAGCCTTGTAAATTTGAGAAACAGATTTCTGATGCTGAAAAGCTTCCAAAACATATCTGGTAGAATGTGATGAGACAAAAAACCTCCATGTAATGCCGCGTACACACGATCATTATTCACGGCGGTTAAAAAACCGCCGTGAATAATGTCATTAAAAACGAGGGAACGGCTTGTTCCCCACACACGGTCGTTTTTCACATCGTTTTTTCTCTTGTCGAGAAAAACGACCGTCTGTGGGCTCCGCGGCAGTGTTTCCTTATGGGAAAACTGCCGCGGAAAAAATGTCGGACAAAAACGACGAGAAAAATTAGAACATGTTCTAATTTTTCTCGTCGTTTTTAATGCCGTTTTTCTCGTCGAGAAAAACGACATAAAGCCCACAGACGATCGTTTTTCTCGTTGAAAGGAAAAACTGTTGTTTTTCTCGACGAGAAAAACAGCCGTGTGTACGCGGCATAAGAAGGCACACTTATTTCAGTAGAGAGAAGATATCCATCACCTAATGAAACAAGCAAAAAACTGAGACTAGTTGGGAGCTCCACAAGGTTTTACCTCCTTCATATCCAGAGCATATTTTGCTATTCAGCACTGCACTACTTTAACTGGAATTTCCTTGGTCATGCAACACTGTATGCAAATTAAATTTATATTGTTTTTTTTTTTTACACAAATAGAGCTATCTTTTGGTGGTATTTGATCACCACTGGGATTTTTGTTATAATAAAAAAAGACGGGAAAAAAAATACTGTATATACTCGAGTATAAGCCGAGTTTTTCAGCACATTTTTTTGTACTGAAAATGCCCCCCTCAGCTTATACTCGAGTCTGTGTTGAATCTGCTCTGTGTTGTCAGTCTAGTCGACACCCATGCAGTGTAACAAAGCCCTGCCTCCTCCTCGTCCTAGGCTGCAGATGGACACAGCCCTGGAGATCAGGTAGGGAGATTGGACACAGTAACAGTGAGGCATGGGCAGTGAGGCATGGACACGGTGAGGCATGGACACAGTGAGGCATAGACACAGTGAGGCATGGGCATAGTGAGTAATGGACACAGTGAGTTATGCAGATGGACACCATAGGCTTATACTTGAGTCAATGCGTTTCCCATTTTTTTGTGGTAAAATTAGGGCCTCGGCTTATATTCGGGTCGGCTTATACTCGAGTATATACGGTAATTATTTTCTACTTTCTGTTATAAAAAATATCCAATAAAGTAAAATTTTATAAATTTAGACCAAATCCTATTCTGCTACGTCTTTGGTAAAAAAAAAAATCCAATGAGTGTATATTGTTTTTGTGTGAACATATAGTGTCTACAAACTATGGCATACGTATGTACCAGAATTTACGCAGCTTTTACTTTTTGACTGCCTATCACATTTCTTGAGGTACTAAAATGCCAGAGAAGCACACCCCCCCCCCCCCTCTCAAATGACCCTTTTTGGAAAGAAGATGGTATTTGCCGAGAGGCATGGTGAGTCAATGGAAGATTTACATTTTTGCCACAAGTTACACAAATTTGTCATCTTAATGATGTTTTCTTACATATACCATGGTATATGCGGAATTACACCCCAAAACACATTCTGCTACTTCTCCCAAATATGGGTATACCATATGTGTGACTTTTTGGAAGCCTAGCCACACGCAGGGGTCGAAAACCTTCACGCTTTCAATGGTCATGATTTCCTCATTTCATTTTCCCTCTACCCATCATAGTTTCGGAGGCCCTGAAATGCCAGGATAGTAGAAACCCCCCCCCCCCCACCAAATGGGTCCATGGAAGGTTTTTTTTGCCACAAGTTTTTGGAAAATGACAAAAAAACTAACTTTTTATTTACACTAAATTGTCATTTTGATGACATATTTCTCACATATGCCATGGGTATATGTGAAATAACACCCCAAAACACATTCTGCTAATTTTCCCAAGCATGGTTATACATCTGAAAGACTTTTTGGGAGTCTAGCCGCATATGGGGATCCAAAACCAATAACCACCTTCAGGCTTTCAAAGGGTGTGAGTTCTTTATTTTATTTCCGGTCTACCTATCACAGTTTAGAGGCCCTGAAATGCCAGGATAGTACAAACACCCCCCCCCCCCCTCATATTACCCCTTTTCAGGAAGTAGACACCCCAAGCAATTTGCCGAGAGGCACATTGAGTCAATGTAAGATTTTTATTTTTGCTATAAGTTTTTGGATAATGACAAAAAATATTTTTTTTCTTTTACACAAAGTTGTCACTTTAACCACTTCAGCCCCGGAAGATTTGGCTGCTCAATGACCAGGCCATTTTTTGCGATACGGCACTGCATTGCTTTAACTGACTGATTGCGCGGTCATCCGATGCTGTACCCAAACAAAATTGACATCCTTTTTTTTCCCACAAATAGAGCTTTCTTTTGGTGGAATTTGATCACCTCTGCAGTTTTTATTTTTTGCGCTATAAACAATTTTGAAAAACATAGGATTTTTGTACTCACCGTAAAATCCATTTCTCTTACATCCATGGACCGACACGGCGGCTCTTAATCACTGAACGTGTGGAACGTCCCAAAGCAGTGTCAAGAGGGATGGGAGCAGTATAAATGGAAAAAACAAAAAAATTCACTCCAAACAAGGCAGAGCTCCTCAACGAAGGAGTTGCCACTTTAAACAGCAGCCTGCAACACATTGTGGCCGAAGGAAGCATCCAGAGATGCAGCCACAACAACCCTATAAAACTTAGAAAAGGTATGAACAGACGACCAGGTCGCTGCCTTGCACACTTGTGCAACCGACGCTTGATGTCGGAAAACCCAGGAAGCACCAATTGCCCTGGTGGAATGCGCCGTAACCGGAAAGGGAGGCGCCCGCCCCATGAGAGCATAGGCTTGAAAGACGGTTTGTCTGATCCACCTAGAAAATGGTGGCAGACGAAGCCGCTTGGCCCCGTTTCTGACCAGAGACAGTCAAACAGAGAGTCAGACTTCCGATAGAAGCAGTAGCAGACAGGCACACCCGCCAGGCTCGTACCACATTCAAGGTGTGTCAAGCACACTCTCTGGGATGCAATGGGTGAGGACACAAGGACGGGAGGACAATGTCCTCATTTAGGTGAAAGGTCGAGATCACCCTTAAAAGAGAAAGTCGCGAAAGCAACACCGCCTTATCCTTATGGATGACTAAATATGGCGACTTGCAGTACAAGTGATTGCCACTAAAAGGGCCACCTTCTGAGACAAAGTCAAGAGGGGAATATCCCTGATATTCTCAAAAGGAGGTTCCTGGAGAACCGAGAGTACCAATTCCGATCCCACGGGGGGAGAGGAGACTTGACAGGAGGGAGCACATGGCGAACCCCCTGCACAAGGGTGCTAACCAAGGAATGACCCGCTAGTGGTCACCGAAAGAAGACGGCCAAGGCCGAAATCTGACCCTTAATGATACTCAAAGCGAGCCTTTGGGCCACTCCATGCAGCAGAAAACGCAGGATTCTAGGGACGGATACGTCCGAGGACTTCAGTCCAGCTCTTCGCACATGGCGATGTAAGCTTTCCAGGTATGGAGATAGATCATTCTGGAAGAAGACTTCCGTGCCCTTAATATGGACGAAATTACCGAGTCCGAGAGACCTCGGTCTCTCAACACCTGGCTTTCAACAGCCATGCCGTTAAGGCCAGAGACTGTAAAGGCAGGATGAAATATAGGACTTTGAGACAGAAAGTCCTCACTTATTGGCAACCGCCAGGGAACGGCCACGACGAGACATACCAGATCGGCGTACCAGTGAAGCCGAGGCCAATCCGGAGCAATGAGGATCACCGGAATTCCCTCGGTCGCCACCCTGCGCAGCAGGCGAGGGAGCAACTGCAGCGGAGGATAAACGTATTCCGTGTGGCAAAGGAGTTGAAATACCTCCGGGTGCAAGGACGACTCTCCCTGGTCCAACGTCTGGCAACTCAAATAGTCCGCCAGTTCTATGCCCGGAATGTAAACGGCCGACAGAGCTGGCACGCTTTTTTTAGCCCACTTCAGGGTATGGGGGACCCCGGAAGCCGCAGTAAATGTTATTTAACGGTTGCTCCATGTGGATTCGAACCTGTGAGGTTTTGCATGCCAGTCCAGTTCACTAACTGCAAGGACAGAAACTTCCTGCCCCTGAGCTCCGAGTCCCCCCTTTATGGTCGACATACGCCACCGCAGTGACTTTGTCCGACTGGATCCTAATGGGCAATCCTGCAATCTCTCAGATCACGAGGAGAGGCACAGTCTGATGGCCCGTATTTCCAGAACATTGTTCGGCAAACGGGCTTCGTCCGGAGTCCAAGCCCTTGGGCCAACAGGACTCCCCAGACTACACCCCAGCCCTTCAGGCTGGCGTCCGTAGAGAACACCGTCCATTGGACGGGGAGGAACGACTTCCCGGACCGAAGAGCCGGGGGACCCAAACCACCATGTTAGGGACACCCTGACCAGGTGACTCACCTGGATCGGAAAATCCAAAGACAACAGGGATTTGTCCCAGGGGAACAAGATCTTCTTCTGCAATGCTCTGGTGTGTGATTGGGCATACGGAATGGCCTCGAAAGAGGTCACCATGAGTCCTAGGACTCTCATGCAAAAACGGATTGACGACCATTTTTTGGGATGTCAGCACCCGCACTGCAGACTGAAGTGTCAGTAGCTTCCCTGGAGGTAGGAATACCTTTGCCTCCAAGGAGTCCAGAATCAGACTCGAGATACTCCAGACCTTGAGTCGGGACCAGGACCGACTCCTGAATGTTTAGGAGCCACCCAAAGTCCCTGAGGGTCTGACTGACGTTAGTCACACTGTCTTCTAATTCTGAGCCATTTCCTGCTCTGAGAAGATTGAGATAGCCCCCGACAGCAATGCCTCGCTGTCTCAGCAAGCTAGAACCGGCACAAGCACCTTGGTGAACACCCTCGGTGCCGAGGCTAGGCCGAAAGGAAGAGCCACAAATTGATAGTGGACTTCGCCGATCGCAAGCGCAGAAAATTCTAGTGACTTGCGCAGATCGGAACATGCAAGTAGGCATCCTTGACGTCCAAGGTCGCCAGAAAATCCCCTTGACGGAGTGTACTGATGCGAATGGATTCCATGTGGAACTTTTGCACCTTCACAAAGGCATTCAGGACCTGGAGGTCCAAGATAGGCCGAACCCCGTCCCCTTTTTTGGGACGACCAACAAATTCAAGTAGAATCCCTGAAACCTCTCCTGTGACGGAACCGGCACAATCACTCCGGTCCTGAATAGGCCCCATAGGGCTGCCCGACGGGCAGGAAGGAGAGGAAGATTTGAGGGAAGAATCTGTCTGGGACCAGGAACGGAAACCTATCCTGTAACCTGAGGTGATCACCTCGCCCACCCACCGGTAGGAGATCCACCGATCCGTGAACCTGCAGAGTCGGGTGGGGACGAGACTTCACGCGGAGGTGGGCTAGGGGAGCCGGCTTGTTCGGCTTATGCACCCAGGGGCGCTTGTGATCACCAGCTGCACCGCTGTCAGTCTGGAAGGGCCTCCCCGTTGACTGACGAAAAAAACCCCTTTTTTGCGGGAAAGGAAGGACCCTGCTTACAGCGGCCTCCTTACCCTTGCTAGCCTGAGGAAGAGTGCTTTTACCTCCCGTGACATCCTTGATGATGTCATCCAGCGCAGCACCGAAAATCCTACCACCTTTAAATGGTAGATCCATCAGAGGCTTTTTTAGAAGCTAGGTCAGCAGACCAGCATTTCAACCAGATCAGACAATGCAATACCACCGCCAAGACAGAGGCCCTGAGATATAAGGGGCCGCGTCTAACGTGGCGCCCTGCACCATTAGGTGGGCCAGAGCAATAGTGTCTGGAGGAAGATTATGCTCCTGTACAGTTTGGTGCAAAAATTTTTGCCCAACCCGTAAGTGTCTGAGACACAAGGGTCGCCGCTACCACAGGCCGTAGGGCGGACCCCAACAAGGCAAACATGGCTCTGCTCACCACTTCTGACCTCCTGTCAGTGGGGTCCATAAATGCAGGAGTCCCCTCCATCGGGAGAGTGGTGGCCTTTTCAACCGGGCGACTGGAGGGTCGACCACTGGGGGAGAAGCCCACGTTTTAAGTAGGGCATCTTCAAAGGGGTATCTGATAGGCAAACGCCGCAGGACCATAAAAGTCTTCTGCGGCTTTTTCCCCAGACCTCATCAATGAGCTGGTCAAAGAAAGGTACATATGGAAAAAAACAATTTTTAGCCGGCCCGGCCCTAAGGAACCAGATGAGACTGTCCGCCTGAGGTTCTGCATCCGCAGCATTTAGCTTGCGAGTGTCCCTCACAGAAGCAATGAGTTCACTAACAAGCGCTCTGTCATTTACTGACACAGAACTGGAGTTTTCCTTGCAAGGAATGTCCTGTTCAAAACCATCAAATATATACAGAGCTAGGGTCCTGAGCGGTAGTGGCTAGGCCCATATCTGAATCAGCGCACACCCCCCCTTTTTTTTTAATAAAGTGGGGAGAGGGGCTTATTTGCTCCCTTGCGCTCACACACTGCTTCCCTCCTGGTCAGAATGATTCCAGGACTGCCGACAACTGGTCCACAAGGACCGCAGGTGCAGGAGCACTGCCAGTTGTCTCTAACAAGTGTGAAGAAAACAGGTGAACCAGACTCCATGTTGCCACCCTCTGAGACCTTATTCACCATTACAGTGAATATGAATAAGACAGCCCACCCACTGGCTATGCTGGGGCTGAGGAGGGGATACCCGGAGTACTCACCACCCTAGGGACCGCTCGGTACCGCTGTCTGAGCCACGCTGTAGCGTGAGCCTGAGGAGAGTGAAAAATCTGTGAGGAGATGTGGAGTTTGCGCCGTTCAGCAGCGCCGCTAGAGGCCAAAAACGAAACTGAAAGCGCCGCAGGTACAAGAAAATGGGCACCGGGCGCCTGTATAACTGATTTGAGCCGCGGCAAAATGGCCGCCGATGGCGCACTTTTTAAATTTAAAAACACTGCGCTCGAAATAACAGCACACATTCCCCCAGAACACTTTCCAAAACACATTAACAGACATGGAGCGCCCCCCCGGGGCAGAGTGACCCCCCAAGCATCCCCACACAGCGCAGCAGCAGAACAGGGTGCAGAGAGCAGCATAACAGGGGGAGACAGGGAGAACCCCCCACACACAGAAACACAGCCAGCATGTACTCACCTTGCAGCAGGAGAGACTACTTACCCGTCCCGCAAGCACCTTGGAGAACACCCTCTGTGCCAATAGAGGGACTCACTGGCTTGTTTCAGACAGACCTATCACAGAGTCGTACTGCGTAGCTGTCGGCCTGGTCCACCGCGAAAGATACAGTTCGATCTTGAGAGGACCGCGGGAGCATGAAAGCAACCCGGCCACCGCTGGAGCCATGGGGTATGTCGTGAACTGAGTCTCACGCACACAAGGCGAGGATCAGCACGCTCTATGGTCGGACAGGGAAGACTACGAGGATACCAGTGTACCCAACCTGTTGCCCAGCCGACAGTTGATTGAAGGTCTCAAAAATAAAATAATAAAATTCCCAAAGGAATAAAATTCAAAAGTAAAATCTTCCAGGAGACTGGCTCCTGAGAGAGCCACGTCTTCTCCTGCTAGGCAGAAAAAAACTGAGGTCTGCTAGCTGCAGGTGGGAGGGTAATGTCCGGAGGGACCGCCCCCCTGGGCGGGGCTGTTCAGCTCTGGTTTGTTCTAGAATGTTTTAACATTTAACATTCTGCCTAGGTCTTCTCCTGCAAGCAGGGACATATACCCACACGTTCAGTGATTAAGAGCCGCCGTGTCGGTCCATGGATGATAAGAGAAAACACAATATCTTTTACTTTTTGCTATAATAAATACCCCCAATTAAAAAAAAAAAAAAAATCCTCAGTTTAGGCCGATATGTATTCTACATATTTTTGGTAAAAAAAAAAATCGCAATAAGCGTATGTTGATTGGTTTGCGCAAAAGTTATAGCGTTTACAAAATAGGGGATAGATTTATGGCATTTTTTTTTTTTTACTAGTCATCTGCGATTTTTTATCGGGACTGCGATATTGCGGCGGACAGATCACACATTTTTGGGACCAGTGACAATTATGCAGCGATCAGTGCTAAAATGCACTGATTACTGTGTAAATGTCACTGGCAGGGAAGGGGTTAACACTAGGGGGCGATCAAGGGGTTAACCGTGTTCCCTAGTTGTGTTTTAACTGTGGGGGGGATGGGACTGACTAGGAGAGAGAGAGATCGGTGTTCATACTTAGTATGAACACACGATCAGTTTCCTCTGAGAGAACCAAGATCTGTGTTTACTCACACAGATCCCGGTTCTCGCTCTGTCATGAGCGATCGCGGGTGCCCGGCGGTGATCGCGCCCGCCGGGCACTCGCACCCCCTAGTGGCCAAAAGGCGAAGCGACGTAAGGTAACGCCGTTTCGCCCAGGGGAGCCAACCTGCCACAGTGAAACTGCGGCGGCTGGTAAGGAAGGAGTTAAATGAGATATTTCTCACATAAGCTATGGGTATATGTGGAATTACACCCCAAAACACATTCTGCTACTTCTGAGTATGGGGGTGCCATATATGTGCGACTTTTTGGGAGCCCACCTTCAGGCTTTCAAAGGGCGTGATTTCCTCATTTCACTTCCTCACTACCTATTACAGTTTTGGAGCGCCTTAAAGGGCAGCATAGTACAAACATCCCCCAAAATCGAATTTGTTGCCTCAAGTTTTCGGCAAACGAAAACCTTGTGACTAAAAATGAGATCTGCAAAATATCATGCCTCTTATCAAATTCGTTGGGTTGTCTACTTTCCAAAAAGGGGTAATTTGGTGTGTGTGTGTGTGTGGGGGGGGGGGGGGGGAGGGGAATTGTACTATCCTTGCATTCCAGAGCCTCCAAAACTGTGATTGGTAGTGAGAAAGCAACATGAGGAAATACTCCCTCTGAAAGCCTTAAGGTGGTCATTGGATTTTGTGGGCCTGTACGTGGCTAGGCTGCCAAAAGTCTCACACATGTGATATCCATATACCCAGGAGAAGCAGCAGAATGTATTTTGGGTGTAATTCCACATATACCCATGGAATGTGTGGGAAATTTTTCAAAAAGTTGTGACAAAAAAACTCAATATTTCATGGACTCAACATGTCTCTCAGCAAATAGCTTGGGTCCAAAAGGGGTCTTTTGGGGTGTTTGAACTGTCCTGGCATTTTATGCCCAACATTAGAAACTTTCGCTACACATCCACCCACTCATCTAATGTTGGGCATACATGTAATGTTCTTTTTTTTTCATGCAGCCTGTGGAAAATGCAGAAATCTCTGCCAGAAAGTGTTGTATGCCCACCATTAGAATATAATGCCACACAGCCATCCACTTTTCTAATGTTAGGCATATATGTAATGTTTTTTTTCAGCCTGTTCAGCCTGTTTGTTCCCTCATAAGCTCTGAATTTGTATGTATAGCCTGTTGCTCTCTCAGAGCTTACACAGTATGAGACCATATCTAGGACACTTGCTGGGGAGATACTGCTTGATTGCAAGGCGGCCAGTGAAATGTATGAGGGACTCCTCAACGCAAATGTTTTTTTGGGGCGTATACAAATCTGCAAATTTCTAAGAGAAGTATTTTATCAGGGGCTGAATTCTGTAAAGCTGATCATATTCAGGGTCACCCCAAGGACGACAGTGTTATATCACTAAAATGTATAATACGCATTATTGTCTTGTGCATCGCTTCACCCTTATATGTGTAGAAACATATGAAAGCTTGTCACAACCGGACTGATTGACATGAGCGCTGCTATGACATTTTAAAGACATAGTAATCTGTGGGACTTTGTTAATGTCGTTTTAATGTTGTTTATTTTTGTACTTTGTATATATTTCATTGCCCAAAGCCTCTCTGGGTGTCCTTGAGGACTCATTTTAACCACTTCAGCTGTACAGATTGTCTTCACATTTGGTTTCCCATTTTTTCAGGAAAATCCTCTCTCTGACCAGTATCTGTACTGTCTGTGTATTTTCATTTTGTCACTTAATATTGAATACCAAACAGTTATAGCCTACATTTTAAAAACGCAAAAAAAAAAAAAAAAAACGTATCTGACCTAAAATCTCCAGAATGGATCTTATTATCCAAATACAATAGATCATTTGGCCTAAATGCTGCTCAACTAAGCTCCTATGCAAGAAAAGCCTTGAGCTGTGTTATCTTTTAAAGGCGAACACTTGTTTGGTCCCTCCTTGGATAAGTACATCAAGGAGATTACGGGGGTAAGACTACACTTCTCCCCCCCCCCCGAAAAGAAGGCAGCCTGCGCCTTAAATTAATTGTAAAGGTTATTTTTATTTTTTTAAATAACAAACATGCCATACTTACCTGTTCTGAACAAGTGTTTTGCACAGCGCAGCCCCGATCCTCTTTTTCTGGGGTCCCCCAGCGGCGCTCCTAGCTCCTCCTCTTCATCGAGTGCCCCAACGGAGAGCCGCATTCCATGGGGGCACTCGTGCGGGCGCACTCCTGAGTCCTGCTGCTGCGTCCATTGACACAGACAGCAGGACTCTGCCCCGTCCCCCCGGTCACTGGATTTGATTGACAGCAGCGGGAGCCAATGGTTCATTCTCAATGCTGGAACGATCTGGTTCAGGTAAGAAAAAGGGGGGCTCTGGGGGGCTGCTGGAGAATGCAAAGAATGCATTAGGGTGAAAAACCATGACACTTTACAACTCCTTTAACTTAAAGGACTTCTGCTAAGGTTAGGAAACGTTCTTTCATCTCTTAGTCTTCCATAGCCAATTCTAAGATGGTCTAAGGCCCCTTTCACACTGGGGCGGGCAGGAGCGGTGGCGGTATAGCAGCGCGATTTTCAGCGCTGCTATACCGTCGTTCTTACCGCGGTATGCGGTCGCTAGGGGGGTTAATTTAACCCCCGCTAGCGGCCGAAAAAGGGTTAATACCGCCCTCAAACCGCGGCTATTGCCGCGGTTTGCGGGCGGTATTACCGCGCTGTCCCATTGATTTCAATGGGAGACCGCGGTAAAGGAGCGGTGAACACACCGCTCCTTTACCGCTGTAAAGAAGCGGCTAGCAGGACTTTTGGAGCGGTCCTGCTAGCGCACCGCTTCAGTGTGAAAGCCTTCGGGCTTTCACATTGAAGGCACAGGGCAGGATTTTTTCATGCGGTATAACAGCGCTATTATTAGCGCTAAACCGCATGAAAAACGCCCCAGTGTGAAAGGGGCCTAAGAAAAGGGGCAGGCATGCAGTAAGTGACATCATACAGTGCAAGGTACATCTGGAAGTCAGCAGGGCTTTAGCTGTTAGGAGACCTGAGATGGCAGAGATGTTTTTTAGGTTATATTCATACTCATACTGTTCATATTCACTATTTGAGCACTTCACCAATTTATGTCTATTGACATTCCTACAACTTTTTTTCATATTTTAATTAGCGCTACACTTTTTGTTTCCACAGAGACGGAGCTTTACATGGCTAAATGTTGCAATCCTGGTGCAGGGTCATGCACAATTGAATGTGAGTGGCCAATTTGTTGTTTTTAATGGTGATTGATTTTATTAGAAAAGATTTGACACTATGCAAGTTTTTCTCCACTGTGTGGAGTGTATTGAGAGGAGAGACAGCAGCAGTGGTCCAGGGATCCGCTCCCTTAAAGGGGAGTGAGTTTTCTCATATGGAGGTGATGGCACATGGGTGATTTTTTTTACAATAGTGCATGGAATGAAAGATTAAGGACACTGAGCACTTTATTCTTAAAAAATCCAGCACAAGACATTTTGGACTTTTATTGAAGCACTTTATGTTATTTATGCACTTTAAAGCGGAGGTCCACACACAAATGGAACCTCCACTGTCCGGATTCCCCCCCCCCCTTCCGGTGTCACATTTGGCACCTTTCAGGGGGGAGGGGGGAGCAGATACCTATCTAAGACAGGTATTTGCACCCACGTCCAGGCATAGACCCCCCGCATTATCTGCCGCAGTCTACGCCATGTCCGGTGCCCCCCCTACTGTCTTCTGGGAGACACACGGGTCCCAGAAGACAGCAGGGATCAGTGGCATTGCGCAGCGTGAGATTTGCACATGTGCAGTAGGGAACCAGGAAGCGAAGACGCAAGGCTTCGCTTCCTGATTCCCTTACCGAAGATGGCGGCGGCAGCATCCGAGGACTGAGGGACGGGTCGACCTCGGGTGCCGACATGGCGGGTGCGCTGGACAGGTAAGTGTCCTTATTTTAAAAGTCAGCAGCTGCAGTATTTGTAGCTGCTGACTTTTGAAAAAAAAAAAAATTGGCGGACCTCTGCTTTAATGGATATGCATTATTGATTGGTACTGTATATTTGCACATATTTATGGATTATTGCTGTAAGCATGCAAAGCACTGTTGTTTTTGATAGATTCAAAAAAGTCTCGGACTCTTTTATTTTAAAGGGACACTAAAGGTTCATGTTTTTTCACCTTAATGCATCCTATGCATTAAGGTGAAAAAACATCAAACAATACCGGCCCCCCCCAGCCCCCCTGTTTTACTTACCTGAGCCCTCGAAAGTCCTGCACTCGCCCCCGACATCCTCTTCGCCGCTCAGCCTGGCCGTTGATTGGCTAGAATGGATGGATTGAAAGCAGCGCAGCCATTGGCTCGCACTGCTGTCAATCACATCCAATGACGCGGCGCGCCGGGGGGCGGGGCCGAGTGATACAGTGAGCGGCTATAGCCGGCGGCTGTATCACGGGAGCGCGCCCGCAAGAACTCACCACTATGCGAGCTTGCTCGCATAAAGGTGGTGAATTCTTGTGTGGAGGAGCCGAGACAGCCGCTGAGGGACCCCAGAAGACCAGGTTCGGGGCCACTCTGTGCAAAACGAGCTGCACAGTGGAGGTAAGTATAACATGTTTGTTATTTATAAAAAAAAAAAGTACCTTTACAATCCCTTTAGGGATACCCAGTAAGGCTGGATTCACACCTATGCATTTTTTGTGCTTTTTGCATTTTGCAGATTTGCATTACAGAACGTGTTCCATAGGAAACCATGTTAAATGGACGGCAGTGCAAATCTGCAAAATGCAAAAAGCACAAAAATCGCATAGGTGTGAATACAGCATAAGAATCTAGTCAATCAGACAATGCCATGCACATTACCTCCATCAACTATCAAGAAGTCAACAGAAGTTCCACCACTCAAAATAGGTGGACTTGACCCTGTCTTAGGCTGAATCGCACATTTTGGCCCTGTCCACCACCCACATCCCAGGTGCAGAACATTGGCAGGTGGACTTTCTCAGTGTCTAGACCAGGGAATGGACTCTCAACCTGGAGATTTTTCAAGCCCTTTGTTATACTGTAGATGAGAAATGGTGGATGTAGTTCTGTTGACACCCAGGTTCAACAACAAACTTGAAAGGTTTGTCACCAGGTCCAGAGACCCTCAAGCAGATGCCTTTTCCATCCAGATTCTTTCTCATCTGCTCAGCACTATCAAGATGGATTGCATTCCAATGAACCTCATCGCACAGAATTGGTCCAGGAGGATGTGGTACTTAGACATTCTCAGACTACTGGAAGTCTCATTGTGGGGTCTTCCAGATCTTTTAACCCAAGAGTCAATGGGGGTTATTTACGAAAGGCAAATCCACTTTGCACTACAAGTGCAAAGTGCACTTGGAAGTGCAGTCACTGTAGATCCAAGGGGGACATGCATGGAAAATAAAAAACAGCATTTTAGTTTGCATATGATTGGATGATAAAATCAGCAGAGCTTCCCCTCATTTCAGGTCTACCCTCAGATTTACAGCGACTGCACTTCTAAGTGCACTTTTAGTGCAATTTCAAATGTACTTTGTAGTTTGCACTTGTAGTGCAAAGTGAATTTTCCTTTGGTAAATAAGCCCCAATGTTCCATCCTGCTTTTTTGAATGCTGGTTTTTACATAGTTTTCGATGACATAGTCTTTGGAGACAAAGCCCTATCAGACTCGGCCATCCCTACGCTCTTGAAGTCTATCAAAATTGATTTTTGTAAAGTCTGTCATTGCACCTGGAAAGCCTTGGTGTGAATCAAGGAACTTTTACCCTAGCAAAGTGCACTTAAAATTGCGCTGAAAGTCCACTTGGAAGTGCAGTCACTGTAGATCCAAGGGGGACATGCATGGAAAATAAAAAACAGCATTTTAGCCTGCACATGTGTAGCGCCCTGCTCCCAATGAGTGTGCACTATATGTTAAATTATAGTTGTCTGAGCAATAGTTTGGCTCAAAGGGATTGTGTTACAAATTGCATTCTGTTTCAGTTCAGCTGGTTGTGTGATTTCCCTCCTGACAGTGGGTGTCGCTGTCACCTCTGGTCTGGATTGGAAAGGCTACAGGCTGGACGTATTGGGTACCTCTTTCCCAGCAAGCAGCCCAGGGGGCATGGTGAATCCACTGTGCATGCTGGGAGGGGGCATTTAAGTGACAGACGCCATTAAGGTGGGAGATTTTTTTTGGGGTCGTGCCTTTCGGTCCCCACCTGAGGGCCCTCATGGCCTCAGGGAGGAGGAGGCAGTTTCCGCCTCAGGGCCACATTGGCCTGAGGCTCCATTACTGAAAGGTAGGCCCAGGAGTTGCTGGAGCCTACTGATCCAGGGATGATCCTGTGTCGCCTTACGTGCTGGAAGGGACCAAGCAATTGAGGACTCAATTGGAGGATGCATCTGGATCGTGATCTACCTCACAGTGCTGCCGGAACGGCTGAAAGATCCTGGCACTGAGAGCTGTGTTCTTCATCCAGAAGGTTACACCAAGTCTGTGGCAGAGACTGTTCTATTTACACCAAGTCTGTGGCAGAGACTGTTCTATTTACACCAAATCTGTGGCAGAGACTATATGTGATCGAGCTGTACATCGGCTGCTAGGCCAGTGAGATTGGGCCTATCCGGTGTTTGCTGAGTCCAGTGTGGAGACAGTTGTTCCTCTGGACCTAGGAGAATTCTTGTGATTCGCAACTAAGGTACCTGAGTCCTCCCCATCCCTTCATTCCCTCTGTTGGAAATGTTTATTCAAATAAACCCTTGAAAGAGACTTTGTGTTGGTGCAAACTTCTTTTGGACAACTCTTCAAGGAGAACCCCTGAGACGAGCATACGTGAACAGTGAGGTAACGTGCAATGCCCAAAATTAAACCAGCGGCCCGCTACGGAGGTATTGCTACATGTGGGGGCTCGAGTCCGGGATTTGCCATTACCTCCGGCAACAAAATAGACTGTTCAGTTGGGACCTATTCAACTATTCTACGGAGGGAAAAGGACTGTGCTAAAAACGGGGAAGGAATTGCGATCATTTTCTGGCCGCGTGGGCCGTGGGCGGAGTCAAGGAAAAGAAAAGCCTGCGAGCTACGTGCCAAGAAGAACAAGTGGGAGGAGTTTCCACTTGTTTGCCGCGTGAGACGCTGCATGTGTGTCCAACACTTAGAGAATCGGAGCATCGCCATGTCTTCAGTGCTATCGCTGCAGTCTGCTTTTGAACCCAGAATGTTTCCTGTGGGCACCGCTGCAGGTGCCATGATGCCAGGAACCGTGCTGACGGACACTAGCATCTGACTGAAGCCGCATGGGCGGTTCATGCTCTACACGATCGGTGGTGTGGAGGCCCTGGGTATGCTATGTAACAGGTGTGATGGACTGGCTATGCACCCCTGTCCCTTTGTTCGATGCCTACGATGTGGGGAATACCTGTTTTCTGTGGAGCAACGCACCATGCCACCCCGCGCGTACCAAGTGGACTGGGTTACGGGCAACGTGACGGAAGAAGCTGCCTTCAACCAAATTGTTTGGCCCATGCCCGCCGCATCTGCTGCTGTGAGTAATCCTGAAGGGGATGCTACTGTTATCACTGTGAGTGGGTTACCAGCGCATGCTATTTCCACTATTTCGTCAACCGTATCCACCGTCGCTGCACCTATCTTCCCGGAACCTGTACAGAAGAAGGTGGGATACCTGAAGGCCTCCCACGGCCGCGGTAGATGCCCACCCCAGAGAGCACCGGAACCGGACCCTGGGAGAGATGATATTCCCGGCAGGTCCACGTCAGGAGCCGGTAAGACATTTGGGGAAAAAGTATTTGGGACTGTGCGAAACTATTTGCCGGCAGAAGAGTTTGAAGACTCTGAATTAGAATCTTTGTCGGATGCTGGAGATGATTACATGTTTGAACCCATGTCTAAAGAGCTGTTATGGAACTACATGGGGGATGTTGCCTCAGTACACAGTTTGTCAGAGGTGGCAGCCATGGATTCTGAGGAGACAACACCCAAGGTGGAAGCCCCGGTTATTACCAATGAAGTCCTGCCCAAAGTTACCAGTACATATGGGTCAGGAAAGTTGTCTGCAAACCGCATGGTACACAAGTCCGCAGTTTCTTGTATACCACCTGGATATGGAAGTACCAGATCATTGCCCAGGCTTGCCCGATCACAGAGACTGTTAAACAAACGGGTAGCCAGGGAGTATGGACTAGAGTTCCCCTATGTTCCCAGGGAAACCATGCAAGAAATTGAGGCCAAGAGAGCGGAATGGTACAGTGAAGCTGTGTGGGACCACCTCGAAGTACCTAAACCGTCTCGGAAAATAGGCTATTCGTTCACCATGGATGAACGCTACAGAAGGCACATCTATGCGGACAAGGTAGTCATCTGTCGACCTGGAAAGGAGGACTACGTCTACTTTATTACTACCGTGGACAAGCAAGGGAAATCACTGACACTGCCGGATCCTCAATTTTATTGGTGATGAAAAACCTTGACTGTTCCAGTTTGTAATTTTTGCAAAGGAGAAGATTTTACTTTTACTTTTTCTTCTTTGAAGGACTTGGGGTGTCTATCTAGTTAGTGCTAGGGCATTCGAACTTCGAGTCAAGATTCTCTACCAGGTCCAATACTTGGACCAAAAAGGAACTGTGTGTTACTCTTCAACCACTAGGTGGCGGAGGTTTGCTTAATCAGCAGAGACTGAACTTTGCTGAACTGAACTTTTCTACATTTAACTACATAACACTTAGCTACATAATTCTTTGCACTTAGAAAAAAATATATATAGGAGAGAAAGTTTTATTTCTCCAGAAGTAAGGCGTTGCTTCCTCTGTACAGAAATGTTGTAGAATTTCTATTTGTGTGTGCTGTTTTGTTTTTCAGGTGTCCTGGATCTCCTTCCAAGCTACTGTCAAGTTGGGTGGGTTAGATAGAGAGATAGGAATACTGTAGTGTATAGTAATATGATTGTTGCATGTCTATGTGAAAGTGTATTTCTTGTTATCTTACCCTTCCCTTCCCATCCAAGTTCTTGGGCTCAGGTAGCTGACCTTCAGGATTGAGGGTCAAACTTTCCTCGACGAGGAGGACATCTTCTGTTGTGGAGGGGGAAGTATGTAGCGCCCCGCTCCCAATGAGTGTGAGTGTGCGCTATATGTTAAATTATAGTTGTCTGAGCAATAGTTTGGCTCAGAGGGATTGTGTTACAAATTGCATTCTGTTGCAGTTCAGCTCGTTGAGTGATTTCCCTCCTGACAGTGGGTGTCGCTGTCACCTCTGGTCGGGATTGGAAAGGCTACAGGCTGGACGTATTGGGTACCTCTTTCCCAGCAAGCAGCCCAGGGGGCGTGGTGAACCCACTGTGCATGCTGGGAGGGGGTATTTAAGTGACAGAAGCCATTAAGGTGGGAGATTTTCTTTTGGGTCGTGCCTTCGGTCCCCACCTTAGGGCCCTCATGGCCTCAGGGAGGAGGAGGCAGTTTCCGCCTCGGGGCCACGTTAGCCTGAGGTTCCATTACTGAAAGGTAGGCCCAGGAGTTGCTGGGGCCTACTGATCCAGGGATGATCCTGTGTCGCCCTACCTGCTGGAAGGGACCAAGCAATTGAGGACAGTGTGGAGACAGTTGTTCCTCTGGACCTAGGAGAATTCTTGTGATTCGCAACTAAGGTACCTGAGTCCTCCCCATCCCTTCATCCCCTCTGTTGGAAACAATTATTCAAATAAACCCTTGAAAGAGACTTTGTGTTGGTGCAATCTTCTTCTAGACAACTCTTCAAGGAGAACCCCTGAGACGAGCATACGTGAACAGTGAGGTAACGTGCAAGGCCCAAAATTAAACCAGCAGCCCGCTACGGGGGTATTGCTACACATGATTGAATGATAAAATCAGCAGAGCTTCCCCTCATTTCAGATCTACCCTCAGATTTACAGCGACTGCACTTCCAAGTGCACTTTTAGTGCAATTTCAAATGTACTTTGCACTTATAGTGCAAAGTGGATTTTCCTTTGGTAAATAAGCCCCAATGCTCCATCCTGCTTTATGGAATGCTGATTTTTACATAGTTGTCGATGACATAGTCTTTGGAGACAAAGCCCTATCAGACTCGGCCATCCCTACGCTCTTGAAGTCTAGCAAAATAGATTTTTGTAAAGTCTGTCATTGCACCTGGAAAGCCTTGGTGTGAATCAAGGAACTTTTACCCTAGCAAACACTCTGTGGGATGTATTCTGCCTTTTTTTCAGTCAGGATCAGCATCTGGCCTTGATTGCCATCAAAAGACAAAGGGGGTTATTTATGAAAGGTAAATCCACTTTGCACTACAAGTGCAAAATACAAGTGCAAAGTGCACTTGAAATTGCACTGAAAGTGCACTTGGAAGTGCAGTCGCTGTAAATCTGAGGGGTAGATCTGAAATTAGGGGAAGCTCTGCTGATTTTATCATCCAATCATGTGCTAAAATGCTGTTTTTTTATTTTCCTTGCAATGTCCCCCTCGGTTCTACAGTGACTGCACTTCCAAGTGCACTTTCAGTGCAATTTCAAGTGCACTTTGCACTTGTAGTGCAAAGTGGATTTGCCTTTAGTAAATAACCCCCAAAGTCTTGGCCGTCCTGTTCAAGACATCCTTGGACTCTCACTTCTTAGTTAAGGTCTTTGTTCTGGGTGTGGCACACATTTTTTCACCCTAAAGCCTCGTACACACGACCGAGTTTCTCGTCCAAAACCGGCAAGAAATGTGCCGCGAGAGCTTTTTTGTCGAGAAAAACGTTCGTGTGTATGGTTTTACGACGAGAAAATTGCCGAGAATCTCGACGAGAAAATAGAGAACCTGCTCTCTATTTTCTCGTCAGGATTCCAGATTTCCTCGTCGTGTTTCTCGTCGGGCTGTTTTGTGACGAGAAAATGGTTCGTGTGTATGCTTTTACGACTCTTCCAAAAGCGCGCATGCTCACAAGCAACTATGAGACGGGAGCGCATCTTCTGGTAAAACAAGCCTTCGTAATGGAGAGAGCACATTCGTCACGCTCAAAAATATTGCATCGTTTAAATGTTCTGCATTGAAATCTTCGTTAGAATGTTACATTAATCAAAACGAGTGACCTTCTTTTGCTGCTGATATTCACACAGAGTTATGACTTTTTTTTAACCTTTTTCATGCTGCTCTTAAGAAGATTTATGTGTATTATATCGTGCAAGTTTTTAGGAATAATTTAAATGGTAATATTTTTAAAAATTATGGTAATTATAATTTCGCAATGTTTTGGTAGTGATCTCCCATTTAATTTTGGAATCTATATTAGTTAAATTTCCCACCATGTTTTTTTTGATAATCAGATTTAGTTATTCTTTTGGGGGGTTGTTATCTGTCCCTTTTTTTGTCAGTCAAATGTATCTGCTTACTCCAAAGCTAGATTTTTAATTTTTACAAATACACATAGTCAAGTATGAACTTAAACAAAAATCAAATTTATTCATGTTTAAAAATAAAATAAAGAGAAGGCAGCGCTGGAGAACCTGCTGCCATTTGTGCATCCCAGGGACCCGAGAGCACACAGCAACCCTGTGTGGACACTAAAATTGGGAGCTTGAGAAGGCCAACATTTCTGAACACAATCTGATGCTGGCCTCCCAGAGGTCAGGAACAGCAGCAGGTGAGATATATGTCCCAAGTCTGTGGTACTACAGGCTGCCTTCTGTCCGACCACAATGAAGCAAGGCCATCACTTCCTCTTCTTCCTGGCAACCTTCCCTGCAACCTTCCCTGAAGCCTTTCCTGCAGCCTTCCTTCTTCGTTTGGCTGGAGGCTGGCCCACTGGAGGGGTACTCCTGTCAGGAGGAGGAGATGTAGCAGAAGGGGGTGGGGCAGAAGAAGAAGGTGGAGGTGTAGCAGAAGGGGGTGGGGCAGAAGAAGAAGGTGGAGGTGTAGCAGAAGGGGGTGGGGCAGAAGAAGAAGGTGGAGGTGTAGCAGAAGGGGGTGGGGCAGAAGAAGAAGGGGGCAGAAGAAGGGGGAGGTGTAGCAGAAGGGGGTGGGGCAGAAGAAGGGGGAGGTGTAGCAGAAGGGGGTGGGGCAGAAGAAGAAGGTGGAGGTGTAGCAGAAGGGGGTGGGGCAGAAGAAGAAGGGGGAGGTGTAGCAGAAGGGGGTGGGGCAGAAGAAGAAGGGGGAGGTGTAGCAGAAGGGGGTGGGGCAGAAGAAGAAGGTGGAGGTGTAGCAGAAGGGGGTGGGGCAGAAGAAGAAGGGGGAGGTGTAGCAGAAGGGGGTGGGGCAGAAGAAGAAGGGGGAGGTGTAGCAGAAGGGGGTGGGGCAGAAGAAGAAGGGGGAGGTGTAGCAGAAGGGGGTGGGGCAGAAGAAGAAGGTGGAGGTGTAGCAGAAGGGGGTGGGGCAGAAGAAGGGGGAGGTGGAGGTTGAGGTTGGGTCAGTTGTGCCACCTCACATATGGCGGTATTGGGGGTAATTTTCTCCATCACCCCCTTGTTGAGCAAGGTGATGAGCAGGGGCTTGCATAGGAGGCGTTGCTCCATGCTCATCACCTTGAACTTAGCCTCCACTAGGCCGGCAATGGCCTCTTCAGGGGATGTGGGCTCCTGGAGGGTGGCATGGGCCTCACGAATAAGGGCCATTGCTGCCTCACTCGTGCTCCTGTCCCTCCTGCCTCTTTTGTGAAGCCAGATGGGAGGCACCTGGGATCTGGTGCTTCTCCTTTGCCCTGCCACCTCCTGTCTGCCACTGGGCCCTGCCACCTCCTGTCTGCCACTGGGCCCTGCCACCTCCTGGCTGCCACTGGGCCCTTCCTCCTCCTGCCTGACAGTTTCCAGACCCTCCTCCTGGCTGATTTCATCCTGTGTATCAAAAAGGGACATAGTTTAATATGTTAGTTTAATCTTTGCATCAAACTTTGTAATCCTGATTGAAGCAATTAGAATGTAAATCCATAAATCCTTGCTTTAAATTTACCACTACATCAGATTGACTATTTAGCACCCAATTAAGTGCAGAATAATGTCTACAGATCTTGATTTCACTTGTGCAATCCAAAATATTTTATGTTTGTCATCTTGACATATTTGTCAAACATTAAGTTTATCCCAATACATTTTCGATAAATACTATACCTGGCTCCAGATGGCCAAATCAGGATCATCCAGGATGGCTGCCTCCTCTTGCTCCAGAGAAGGCTCAGGTTGGCTGCAGGGAAGTCTGGGGGGAAGAGTGGAGAGTGATGGCCTTGTCTCAATGTGGTCATCCAGGAAGGACATCCTGTTGTAGTACCACAAAATCGGGACATACACATCATCTGCTGCTGCTCCTGACCTCTGAGAAGCCAGCACCTTAGAGCGTTCAGTCCTGTAGGTACCTCTCAAGCTCCCAATTTTAGTGTCCACTTGTTTTGCTGTGGCTGTGGGCACCTTGGTATGCACAAATGGGAGCAGCTTCTCCAGCGCTGCTTTTCTCACCCCTCTTTTTTTGTGGATGGGGTTTTTCGTCTCCCACAGAGCCGGCAGCTCCCTTACCCGGTCAATAAATTCCGCCAGGAACTCTTTGTCGCTAATAAAGACATTCATATTGTATCTGCAAGTTAAATAAATTATATATAACTAATGTGAGGCAAACAGTCTAACCTCCTTAACATGCTAGTCACCATATATATCCTCCAACATTCTCAAGACAGTATAGGCCAACAATTTGTACAAGTCACAAAATCACATACCTTCGTTCGCACGTCCGTCACTTGAACTCCTCTCTCCGCACACCGAACGTACTATAGTCACATGTGTGTTTGCTATATACACACCACGCATGCGTCAAAATACGAACACGTCGCTCCGCACACGTCGCCCGCCCATGACGTTCTAACTAACATCTTTTCCCCGCCCCTTCTCTTTCGGCGCGCAGACAGATATGGCGGAGTTACAGCAGGTGTCTGATAATTCCGCAACTAATGAGGAGGAGACAAGCCCGGAGACCGAGGAAACGTCACGATCAAGGAGGAGATTCAAGGCATCGAATATGTCTTTTGCGGAGATGGCGGAGATGGTGGACATCTTGCTCAAGGCTGATTATGATGCCAAGCATGGGCCGTATAGCAAACCAAATAGAAGGAAGGCCAAAATCCTCACTAAAGTCGTGAAGAGTCTGAAGGCGAATTTCAGGGTGAAACGCTCAAATGAGCAGCTCAGAAAGAGGTGGTCAGACCTCAAACTGAGGGAGCCAGAGCAGTTGAGGAGCATAAAGAGAATGCTCACTAAAAGTAAGTAAAATGTACACTTTTATGCTATTAATCTTTTTTTAAACTGACATGTTGCTCTTTATTTTGGTTTCTCATATTGGACTCGCTTCCAAAATGTAATATTTTGAACTTGGTTGGGCACAGTAATGGTTCGTTACGTTACCGACACTTCGTTCGGCCACTATCCACGGTTTTGGCTTATTTTAGAGCCACAAAAGTAATTATACATCTGCCATTTTTGCTCCAAAATTGTGGCGTATTTTTTCGTCTAGATGATGTGTTTGTAAAGAGAATGAAATGCAAACTTTTATCAGTGTAAAGGAGAGGACACTCAGCAGCTGCTTCCACATCTGTACTTTGGAGCACTATAGTGTGGGCCACCAGACCCGCCTTTTTTGGGTGTCCCACACAGGTGCATACGAGAATTTTTGTGGTGCCTCCATGTCAAATAAATTACATCTAAAGGTGAATACTAAGCATATTCTTGGTCATAAATAATGCATTCTTCTTTAAATTCCGCCCAAACACACACTTGTACCACACTTCCAATCAATTTAGCCTGTTTTTATTTTAACATTGAGATTTACAGTGTGATAAATAGACCTTTTGTTTGATTCTCATAGGGGAGAGAAGACTGGGAGGAGGACACTCCAGGGAGCACATGCACCCCACAACTTCCAAGCAACCCCAAACTCCCAAAGACCCACAACTGAAAGATGTGCAGGAAGTTGAGGTGGAGGAAGGAGAAGTGCAGGAAGGAGAGGTGGATGACGTTGTGGATCTGGTCACCACAACAGGTCAGTATCTGTCACCACAGCTTCAGGTAAGAGATGTAGGCCTGCAGAGTTATAATACCTTTTGTTTTTTGTTTTAAGGGGATATAAATGTTGTGAAGGATAGTACACGGTTCTCTGCTGACAGTGCCCTCCGTCTCATCCAGCAAGTGATGGAATGTAGCACGGAACTGGACCTTATTAAACAAAGAATCCATGTGATGGAACAAACATTTAAAGACATTCTCGATGTTTTGGGGAGAATTCAATAAGCCATCCAAACACATTTGTTTTTACATGTTTGTTTTTGCAACTTTTCGATTTTTTTTAACAATCAAACCAGCCAAAAGTCTTTTGTGGGTGCAACCCCTTCCTCGTATCTAATGTCGGTGAACTGAGGAAGGGGTTGCACCCCCAAAACACGTCCATTGATCACCCCTGATGGCAGATAGCACATGTTGACAATAGGGATCAGGATTGTAAACTTTCTAGATGAAAAAAATCCCAAATGTGTGCATATTCAATTTTTGCCTGGGCAAGGGGTGGCAGGACCCCATATTAGGACGGGCACATAGAGACATAGTTTGTGTAAGTGAATGTCTCAGATTGCTCAGAGGTATCCAATGTTGTAATTTTTGGAATGCAACTGTTATTTTTGTATTTTCATAAGCAAAAAATTGCTGGGTTGGGGCCAGGCCAACCCAAAAAAACTAAAAATGGTGAGAATGTGCACAGAGTAAAATATTTGACCACAAACAATGTGTAGCTTCTTTTTATAATACCCTCTAAGCTTATTTGGTTATTTTGTAAGGTTACATAGTGAAATGGTTGTTATTTACTAAAGTAAAATACACTTGGCACTACAAATGCACAAAGACAAACTAGGAGACAGGAAAGAACAAATAATTAAAGGTTTAAACAAGCTTTTTATTGGGATCCTTAGACATAGGCTGGCATAGGAATTGCCCCCCTACCCGTGAAATACTCCATGTATTTGTCCCGAACCTCACGGGCATTTTGGGAGGGCAAGCCAGGACGGGCAGATTCCAGGCCCGGCAGGGGATTTGCAGGGGAAAGTCCAGCCTCTGGCAAAACTGAGGCCATATAGGAATTTGATTTTTGGCTCAGAAAGTTGTGTAGCACACAGCAGCATAATACGACATAGTTTATTTTGTAGTCCGCCAAGTGTATTGAAGTCATAAAAAGTCGGAACCGGCTGGCCATTATGCCAAAGGCATTTTCGACAACTCTTTGGCCCCTGGCCAGCCGGTAATTGAACACCCTCTTCTCTGGGGTCAGGGTCCTCTGTGGAAATGGCCTCATAAGATGCCGTCCGAGTCCGAAGGCTTCATCAGCCAAGAAAACAAAGGGGAGTCCTTCAATATTCCCTGCATCCGGTGGCAATGCAAGGTCGTCACTCTGGAGACGGAGGGCAAACTCCGTCTGGATGAAGGATCCCCCATCGGACATCCGGCCATTCTTCCCTACATCAACATAGAGGAATTCATACCGTGCTGACACCACCGCCATCAGCACAATGCTATGAAACCCCTTGTAATTGTAGTAGTAGGACCCAGAACGGGGTGGCGGCACGATGCGGACGTGCTTCCTGTCTATGGCACCACCGCAGTTGGGGAAGTCCCACCGCGTGGCAAACTCCGATGCCACAGTCTGCCATTCCTGTGGCGTGGAAGGAAGCTGTGGAGTGAAACAAGATGAAATAATATTAGAATACCAAAGTCAGACATTACAAGGAAATTTGATTCTAAAAAAATAAAGGCCAACATCAATCAAATTCTACGTTTATTAAGGTGTTTAAAATAAGTATAAGGAAAGGCTCATTTATCAGATTCATCACCCCCTCTGATGGGCCATTACTAAATTATTTTGGGGGGGGGAATGTGTTTGGCCACAGGATAGCATTGCAGTGGCGGTGCGTCCAGAGTGGGCGCTGGAGCACTGCCCCCTCTCTCCTGTGCCCATCACTCAGAACTATACATAGGTTCATGCGTTGCATTTCTATCAGTAGAAATCGTTCTAACGCACGCCCCAATACCTCACATGTGTGCTTTGAACAGCGTTTACATATGTGGGCGGGACTTACATGTGTGTTCGCTTCTGAGCGCGAGCTACCGGGGCGTTTTTTTTTTGATTTTTTTTTTTTTTTACTTTTTTGTATTTCTTACTCTTTTTTTTACTTTTTTGTTTTTTTGATCACTTTTATTCCTATTACAAGGAATGTAAACATCCCTTGTAATAGGAATCTATTGTGACAGGTCCTCTTTATGGAGAGATGCAGGGTCAATAAGACCCCACATCTCTCCTCCAGGCTGGAAAGCATGAGATCGGTCAAAAAAATTCACTGATCTCATGCTGACAGCCGAGATCACGGCTTTGTTTACATACGGGAACCCGGCGTGATGTCATAACGTCGCACCCGGGCCTCCGACGGTCATAGAGATGACTGGTGACCATCTGGTCACCAGTCATCTCTATGCTTCCCATCCGACGCCGGCCAATTCGTTCTCCGAGCCCCAGATGGCACGGGAGAGCCTGGAGAAGCACCGGATGGCGGCGGGAGGGGAATGTCCCCTCCCGCCGCCTATAAGAACGATCATGCGGCGGAAATGCCGCTATGATCGTTTTTATCGTGCACAAAATCGCCAGCTGAAAAGAATGATATCTGAATGATGCCTGCAACTGCAGGCATCATTCAGATGTCACTGCACAAAGCCAAGGACGTCATTTGACGGTGGGCGGTAGGAAAGTGGTTAATATTTAGAAAATGTAGAAAAAAGGTAATTTTTCTCCTTCATTGATGAGACTGCACTGATGGGCACCGATAAGGCGGCAAGGGTGGGCACTGAGAGGTGGCATTGCTAGTTGACACTCGTGGGCATTGAGAAGTGGCACTGCTAGGTGGCAATGATAGTTGGCAGTGATGGGCACTGATAGGTAGCACTGCTAGGTGCCACTGATTGGCACCAGTGGTGGGCATTGATAGGTGGCACTGGCAGGGGCTACTGATTGTCACAGAATTGCCTCTTCCTCTTCGGGCCCGATGTCCCTTGCACATAAGCCGTGATTGCCTTTTTTTATGCTCACGCTGTCAGCACAAGGAGAAAACAAAAACCATTACCCAGCTTTTGTTTACATCACGTGATCAGCTGTCATTGGCTGACAGCTGATCACATGGTAAAGGGCAGGGATCGGCCCCTTACTCGGATCTGTCATCACCCGAGACTCAGTGACCACAGCGCATGCGCGAAGGGGAGGACGTCTATTGACGGACTCCCGGCAATTGAGGACCGTGCTGTGGCCGTCGATCAGTTATAGCGCTGATCTCAAGTGATTAAAGAGGGTCTAAATGGGCCATTGACATGCCTCACAATTCAACTTAGGATTGTGTCTTTGCAAAGATAAACTAAATGAAATCCTTTCTTATTTTTGCTTGGGGATAGAGTGCAGAGGGATTACAAGTCTAGACAGTTTTTGGGGATGTCTGCACCCCTGATAGGGTGAAGACAACTCCCAAATTTGGCCACTTTATCCTTCCAAATAATTCACTTCCTGTCACATAGCCACACAGGAAGTGAGGGGAAATCCCTACCAATGTCTTTCCTTGGGGACACACAGGTCAATCTAAATACTTTCCCCATTATGTACATTGCACTCCAGCATTTTGCGGGGTACACCCCAAATTATTAGGTATTTTGGACTTTGGGGTTTATTTACTAAAGGCAAATCTACTTTGCACTACAAGTGCACTTGCTGGATATCCGAGGGGGACATGCAAGCAAACAAAAAAAACACCATCTTTGCTTTTACATGATTGGATGTTACAATCACCAGTGATCCCTCAGATTTTCAGCAGCTACACTTTTACTGCAGAGTGGATTTGTCTTTACTAAACCCCAAACTACCCAATGATTTGGGGTGTATCCAACAAAGTGCTAGAGTGCAATTTGCTTAATGGGGACACTAGTTAGATTGATCTGTGTGTCCCCAAGAAAAGACATTGGTAGGGGTTTACCTTCCCTTCCTGTTTAGCTGTGTGACAGGAAGTGAAGCCAATTTTACTAAAAGGGGACACAAAGCCCAACCTAAAAAAAAAAAACAGGGTTTCTAACACTTACTTTGTTTCCCTCAAAATGCCCACAATTAGAATCATATTGCCTTGAGCTATTTTTAAGTGCAGTGCTCTAAATCAGTGCTTCTCAAGTACCCCCAACATGCCATGTTTGCAGGTTTTTCTTCATCTTGCACATGTGCTTTAAATCACAGTCAATGGTTTTGAATTTTGGACAGCAATTCTCGATAAGATAAATTCACAAAACATGTCCTGTTGGGGGTACTTGAGGACTGAGGCTGAGAACCACTGCAGTAAAAAGGAAAAGTGAATACTTACCGCTCTGTATTTTTCATTTCCTGGTGATTATCCATGGCAGCACACAATACATGCATATGCTAGCATGAAGGGACCAGGGTAGACAAATCACACCTGTTTTGTTTTGACATGCCAATCAGCTGTCACATTTGTTGCAAAGAAAACAAACCTCAAAACTTTGCATCAAATTTTATTGGTCAACAAAACAAAAGTGAAGCCAAAATAAAAAACAGGGTCAATTTGAAACAGTTACAGACTCACAACATCTTGTTAAAAGTTTTCGCAAAATAATGCAGCACAGACAATTAAATCAAAGTGAACAAACGACACACATTAACAGCATCAAAATTATTTCAGGGGAACATTTCCCCCACACAAAAAAATACAATCCACCAAATTAAAACAAACACCTGTTTTGCAAAAACATAACAAATAAAATACGTGTTACAAACTCGATAAGGACACCAAAATGTACTTTTTGCCCCCCACGCACACGCACTTGCCTCTTTTCAGGGCAAGGGAGAGAATGCTATCTGCAAGCTTTATATAACATAGGTTTGTGAGCTAATGAGGCAATTGAAAACACATGCACAGTCCATGAAACACCCAAAATGCAAGTTCACCCAATGTAGAGACTGAACTTCAAAGTGGGCACACCTGTTAAGGATGTCCTTCAATTACTAACCCATAAAAACACTCTCTGAGCATGCCCAGAAATATCCAGGTGCTGTTCACACACAAAAAGCACCAAAAAAAATCTAACTGCCTGGGCATGCTCAGTCAGAACAACACAAATGCAGCTAGCAGAAATCCCCCCTGTCCAAAATTAAGCACATCATCCAGCATGCTACAAAATTAGAGATGGGACAATCACCCCCCCCCCCCCCTTACCAACAAATACCATTGCAGTCTATGGGAACTGACTTGTTAATTTTGCTAGTCCCCACTTGGCTGGCTTATCTTCTAGTTATTGGCCTTAAAATGGGGGCCCAGGTCCCGCCCTAAGGGACATATATCAATGTCACCAATTTGGACAACACCAAAAACAAAACAAGGAGAAGTGCCTTTAAATATGCCAAATTGCTTAAGGGCCATTTCACACCACATGCAGTCCATTGCATTTTTTATGCATCAAAAATGCATGGAAAGTTGGTTATATGGTTCTAAATGGCAGTGTTTGTTCCAGTTCCACAAAAAAGTAGAACATGCTGCATTTTACCTGCACTGGGCTGTACTGGAACGCAGCAAAACGCATCATAAACACACTGGAACACACCTAAATGCACCAAAAACGCACTGGAACACACTTGTCCTTATCTATGGTTAATAAAAAAGAGGGATAAAAAAAGCACTGGACTGCATCAAAAACGTACCAAAAATGCACTGGAACGCATCAAAAACGTGCATGCAAAAAAGCACCTGGAACGCATCCGGATTGCGTTTCTATGGTGTGAACTGGCCCTAGTTCACACCATAGAAACGCAGTTTGGATGAGCTCCAGGTGCTTTTCTGCATGCGCGTTTTTGACACGTTCCAGTGCGTTTTTGATGCAGTCCAGTGTTTTTTTCCACCTCTTTTCACTTAGGACAAGTGTGTTGCAGTGCGTCTTTGGTGCATTCCAGTGCATTTTTGGTACGTTCCATTGCGTTTTTGATGTGTTTTACTGTGGTCCAGTACAGTTCTGTACCTAAAAAATGCAGCATGACCATTTTTTTTTTCCTTTCTGAAATGCACTGGAACGGACTGCAGTGGTGTGAACTATGCCATTGGCATTAATGTGATCAACTTTCTTTGCGTTTTTCATACATAAAAAAAAACGCACTGCACTGCATCCGGTGTGAACTGGCCCTAAAAAATCATACCTGGGGGGTGTCTATAGTATGCCTTTAAAGTAGCGCATGTTTTCCATGTTTCTAACAGTTCAAGAGCAAAATGACATTTCTAAAGTAAAATAATAGTCATTAAAAAGTACTCGCGGCTGTAATGAATTGCTGGTTCCCTTCAATACAGATAAAAGTCATTGAAAGTCTTTGAAAAAAAAAAATGCGTGGGGGTCCCCCAAATATCCATACCAGGCCCTTCAGATCTGGTATGGATTTTAAGGGGAACTCCACCCCAAATTTTTTTAAAAATGGCGTGGAGTCCCCCCAAAAATCCACACCAGACCCTTATCCGAGCACGCAACCTGGCAGGCCGCAGGAAAAGAGGGGGGGCCGAGAGAGCGCCCCCCCTCCCTCCTGAACCGTACCTGCACCGGGTCTGCAGGCGGGGGGCTTATCGGAATCTGGAAGACCCCTTTAACAAAGGGGACCCCAGATCCCGCCCCCCCTGTGTGAAATGGTAATGGGGTACAAATGTACCCCTACCATTTCACAAAGAAAGTGTAAAAAATGTAAAAAATGACAATAGCCGGTTTTTGACAATTCCTTTATTAATGTCTTCTCCTTTCTTCCATCTTCTACTTCCATCTTCTTCTTTTCTCCATTCGGGTTTCTTCCTAAATCTTGTTCTTCATCTTCCCCCTCCCTTCTTCTTTCGGTGTTCTCGTCCGCATCTTTCTCCGGCTTCTTCTTCCCTTCTTCTTCGGCCGCTCCGTTTGAATTGGAGGTTCCCGCTGTGTGACGCTTCAGTTCTCCTCTGGGTCCGCTGCTACCCCGTGACCCCGCCCCCCTCTGACGCACATGGATTTCACGGGGACTTTCCCCGTGGTGTCAGAGGGGGGCGGGGTCACCAGGTGGCAGCGGACCAAGAGGGGAACTGAAGCGTCAAACAGCGGGAACCTCCAATTCAAACGGAGCGGCCGAAGAAGAAGGGAAGAATAAGCCGGAGCAAAATGCGGACGAGAACACCGAAAGAAGGAAGATGAAGAACAAGATGGAGGAAGAAACCCGAATGGAGAAAAGAAGAAGATGGAAGAAAAGAGAAGACATTAATAAAGGAATTTTCAAAAACCAGCTATTGTCATTTTTTACACTTTCTTTGTGAAATGGTAGGGGTACATTTGTACCCCATTACCATTTCACACAGGGGGGGCGGGATCTGCTGGTCCCCTTTGTTAAAGGGGTCTTCCAGATTCCGATAAGCCCCCCGCCCGCAGACCCCCACAACCACCGGGCAAGGGTTGTGGGGATGAGGCCCTTGTCCCCATCAACATGGGAACATCCTCCCCATGTTGAGGGCATGTGGCCTGGTACGGTTCAGGAGGGAGGGGGGCCGCTCTCTCGCCCCCCCCTTTTGCTGCGGCCTGCCAGGTTGCATGCTTGGATAAGGGTCTGGTCTGGATTTTTGGGGGTACTCCACGCCATTTTTTTTTAAATTTGGGGTGGAGTTCCCCCTAAATTCCATACCAGATCTAAAGGGCCTGGTATGGATATTTGGGGGAACCGCACACATTTTTTTTTAAATTTGGGGTGGAGTTCCCCTTAATATCCATTCCAGACCAGAAGGGCCTGGTAATGGAATTTGGGGGGACCCCCACGCTTTTTTTTTTGTTTTTATCAATGACTTTTCTCTATATTGCCGGGAGCCGACAATTCATTATAGCTGCGGGTGCTTTTAAATGCCTTTTTTTTTCCTTTAGAAATGTCATTTTGCAAGCGCACTAAGAAGTTCAGAGCTGCGCCTGTTCAACTTATGCAAATTGACTTACGTGACTTGACATTTACTAAGATTTTGCCGGCGCAGTGTCCCGGCGCGTTTGAACAAGTAAAATTCCCGCGCTGAGCTAAAAAAAAAAACTCCCGCACCTCTAAACGTACTTACCGGCGCAGCGGGCTGGTTCTGAAAAAGTAACTTTCTCACTATATTTTGGGCATGTGTCACTACACTTCCTCACATCACCCCCATTATATTGGCACTTCCAGCTTCTTTATATTTAGATTTTAAGATGCCGTGCGCCAGGTCCATAGTGGCGCACTGAGCGCCTCCTCTGGTCCACCGAGAACACTATAGTAAATGGTAAATAGGGCTGTGCTACCGTTTTGTAAATACCAAAACAGCCATTGCGCGCGCAGATGCGCCGATACTCATGGTGCAAACGTTTCGTAAATCTGCCCCTTGGTGTTTGAGTGTGTGATGTACTGTTCTTCAGTACCATCTGTGAAGGATTTATCTGTCCAAGTTTCTCATTTATCTATTGGGACTGATTAAACCTACATTGTTGATTTACATACTGTCACACTTTTTTGTTACCAATGCAATAGCTCATATTGGGGGTGGTTGAAGCCCCGAATGTGACCCCGAAAAGCCTCAAGTCTCATGGTGGCAGGTCTGCATTATTAGCCCCGAGCGAGTGCCGGGACCGATCTGATCCCGAGCGCTGCCGAGTACCATAGCAGGCTCCGCCTTCTGGAGCCTGCGCAACGCCTATGATGGACGTCCCACTGGTCCAATGCCGCGACCACGGGACGTGTGACGTCCATCATAGGCACTGCACTGGCTCCAGAAGGCAGGAATTACAATGCGGCCGCCGCACCACATCCAGGCTCTCCTCAAGGCTCCTCGGCTCTCCTCCCTTCCAGCCAGGCTCCTCGGCTCTCCTCCCCTCCAGCCAGGCTCCTCATCTCTCTGACGGAATGACTGACTGCTGCTGTGACACCGCTGGCTGAGGTAGGTCAGACAGTGCAATGTGTATGAAAATGTCAGTGTATATAGGTCACTACCGTCAGTGTATGTCAGTGCAGGTAGGTCAGTGTATGTAGATCACTACCGTCAATGTATGTAGGTCAGTGTATGTAGGTCACTACCGTCAGTGTAGGTCACGGGCCAGCCCAAAAAAAAAAGCCCTCGTCACATACACACACATCCGCCCGCCCCCCCCCTGGTCTTTTTGCCACCTAGCAACGCCCCTGGCTCATATTGTCACTTTATTAGGTTTGGTTTTTAAGAGCGCAGCACCTATATTTTACTAAATCATAAAAACAATGGGGAGAGTTCTATGTTCTGTACTGTTCTCCAGATAACAAAATTTTCTGTGAAAAACTGGATTGAGAAGACCTAAACCGTCACCTGGTACAGCTTAACAGAAGTGTACAGAAGTCTATATGGCAGCCTTGTAAATTTGAGAAACAGATTTCTGATGCTGAAAAGCTTCCAAAACATATCTGGTAGAATGTGATGAGACAAAAAACCTCCATGTAATGCTGCGTACACACGATCATTATTCACGGCGGTTAAAAAACCGCCGTGAATAATGTCATTAAAAACGAGGGAACGGCTTGTTCCCCACACACGGTCGTTTTTCACATCGTTTTTTCTCTTGTCGAGAAAAACGACCGTCTGTGGGCTCCGCGGCAGTGTTTCCTTATGGGAAAACTGCCGCGGAAAAAATGTCGGACAAAAACGACGAGAAAAATTAGAACATGTTCTAATTTTTCTCGTCGTTTTTAATGCCGTTTTTCTCGTCGAGAAAAACGACATAAAGCCCACAGACGATCGTTTTTCTCGTTGAAAGGAAAAACTGTTGTTTTTCTCGACGAGAAAAACAGCCGTGTGTACGCGGCATAAGAAGGCACACTTATTTCAGTAGAGAGAAGATATCCATCACCTAAGGAAACAAGCAAAAAACTGAGACTAGTTGGGAGCTCCACAAGGTTTTACCTCCTTCATATCCAGAGCATATTTTGCTATTCAGCACTGCACTACTTTAACTGGAATTTCCTTGGTCATGCAACACTGTATGCAAATTAAATTTATATTGTTTTTTTTTTTTTACACAAATAGAGCTATCTTTTGGTGGTATTTGATCACCACTGGGATTTTTGTTATAATAAAAAAAGACGGGAAAAAAAATACTGTATATACTCGAGTATAAGCCGAGTTTTTCAGCACATTTTTTTGTACTGAAAATGCCCCCCTCAGCTTATACTCGAGTCTGTGTTGAATCTGCTCTGTGTTGTCAGTCTAGTCGACACCCATGCAGTGTAACAAAGCCCTGCCTCCTCCTCGTCCTAGGCTGCAGATGGACACAGCCCTGGAGATCAGGTAGGGAGATTGGACACAGTAACAGTGAGGCATGGGCAGTGAGGCATGGACACGGTGAGGCATGGACACAGTGAGGCATAGACACAGTGAGGCATGGGCATAGTGAGTAATGGACACAGTGAGTTATGCAGATGGACACCATAGGCTTATACTTGAGTCAATGCGTTTCCCATTTTTTTGTGGTAAAATTAGGGCCTCGGCTTATATTCGGGTCGGCTTATACTCGAGTATATACGGTAATTATTTTCTACTTTCTGTTATAAAAAATATCCAATAAAGTAAAATTTTATAAATTTAGACCAAATCCTATTCTGCTACGTCTTTGGTAAAAAAAATAATCCAATGAGTGTATATTGTTTTTGTGTGAACATATAGTGTCTACAAACTATGGCATACGTATGTACCAGAATTTACGCAGCTTTTACTTTTTGACTGCCTATCACATTTCTTGAGGTACTAAAATGCCAGAGAAGCACACCCCCCCCCCCCTCTCAAATGACCCTTTTTGGAAAGAAGATGGTATTTGCCGAGAGGCATGGTGAGTCAATGGAAGATTTACATTTTTGCCACAAGTTACACAAATTTGTCATCTTAATGATGTTTTCTTACATATACCATGGTATATGCGGAATTACACCCCAAAACACATTCTGCTACTTCTCCCAAATATGGGTATACCATATGTGTGACTTTTTGGAAGCCTAGCCACACGCAGGGGTCGAAAACCTTCACGCTTTCAATGGTCATGATTTCCTCATTTCATTTTCCCTCTACCCATCATAGTTTCGGAGGCCCTGAAATGCCAGGATAGTAGAAACCCCCCCCCCACCAAATGGGTCCATGGAAGGTTTTTTTTGCCACAAGTTTTTGGAAAATGACAAAAAAACTAACTTTTTATTTACACTAAATTGTCATTTTGATGACATATTTCTCACATATGCCATGGGTATATGTGAAATAACACCCCAAAACACATTCTGCTAATTTTCCCAAGCATGGTTATACATCTGAAAGACTTTTTGGGAGTCTAGCCGCATATGGGGATCCAAAACCAATAACCACCTTCAGGCTTTCAAAGGGTGTGAGTTCTTTATTTTATTTCCGGTCTACCTATCACAGTTTAGAGGCCCTGAAATGCCAGGATAGTACAAACACCCCCCCCCCTCATATTACCCCTTTTCAGGAAGTAGACACCCCAAGCAATTTGCCGAGAGGCACATTGAGTCAATGTAAGATTTTTATTTTTGCTATAAGTTTTTGGATAATGACAAAAAATATTTTTTTTCTTTTACACAAAGTTGTCACTTTAACCACTTCAGCCCCGGAAGATTTGGCTGCTCAATGACCAGGCCATTTTTTGCGATACGGCACTGCATTGCTTTAACTGACTGATTGCGCGGTCATCCGATGCTGTACCCAAACAAAATTGACATCCTTTTTTTTCCCACAAATAGAGCTTTCTTTTGGTGGAATTTGATCACCTCTGCAGTTTTTATTTTTTGCGCTATAAACAATTTTGAAAAACATAGGATTTTTGTACTCACCGTAAAATCCATTTCTCTTACATCCATGGACCGACACGGCGGCTCTTAATCACTGAACGTGTGGAACGTCCCAAAGCAGTGTCAAGAGGGATGGGAGCAGTATAAATGGAAAAAACAAAAAAATTCACTCCAAACAAGGCAGAGCTCCTCAACGAAGGAGTTGCCACTTTAAACAGCAGCCTGCAACACATTGTGGCAGAAGGAAGCATCCAGAGATGCAGCCACAACAACCCTATAAAACTTAGAAAAGGTATGAACAGACGACCAGGTCGCTGCCTTGCACACTTGTGCAACCGACGCTTGATGTCGGAAAACCCAGGAAGCACCAATTGCCCTGGTGGAATGCGCCGTAACCGGAAAGGGAGGCGCCCGCCCCATGAGAGCATAGGCTTGAAAGACGGTTTGTCTGATCCACCTAGAAAATGGTGGCAGACGAAGCCGCTTGGCCCCGTTTCTGACCAGAGACAGTCAAACAGAGAGTCAGACTTCCGATAGAAGCAGTAGCAGACAGGCACACCCGCCAGGCTCGTACCACATTCAAGGTGTGTCAAGCACACTCTCTGGGATGCAATGGGTGAGGACACAAGGACGGGAGGACAATGTCCTCATTTAGGTGAAAGGTCGAGATCACCCTTAAAAGAGAAAGTCGCGAAAGCAACACCGCCTTATCCTTATGGATGACTAAATATGGCGACTTGCAGTACAAGTGATTGCCACTAAAAGGGCCACCTTCTGAGACAAAGTCAAGAGGGGAATATCCCTGATATTCTCAAAAGGAGGTTCCTGGAGAACCGAGAGTACCAATTCCGATCCCACGGGGGGAGAGGAGACTTGACAGGAGGGAGCACATGGCGAACCCCCTGCACAAGGGTGCTAACCAAGGAATGACCCGCTAGTGGTCACCGAAAGAAGACGGCCAAGGCCGAAATCTGACCCTTAATGATACTCAAAGCGAGCCTTTGGGCCACTCCATGCAGCAGAAAACGCAGGATTCTAGGGACGGATACGTCCGAGGACTTCAGTCCAGCTCTTCGCACATGGCGATGTAAGCTTTCCAGGTATGGAGATAGATCATTCTGGAAGAAGACTTCCGTGCCCTTAATATGGACGAAATTACCGAGTCCGAGAGACCTCGGTCTCTCAACACCTGGCTTTCAACAGCCATGCCGTTAAGGCCAGAGACTGTAAAGGCAGGATGAAATATAGGACTTTGAGACAGAAAGTCCTCCCTTATTGGCAACCGCCAGGGAACGGCCACGACGAGACATACCAGATCGGCGTACCAGTGAAGCCGAGGCCAATCCGGAGCAATGAGGATCACCGGAATTCCCTCGGTCGCCACCCTGCGCAGCAGGCGAGGGAGCAACTGCAGCGGAGGATAAACGTATTCCGTGTGGCAAAGGAGTTGAAATACCTCCGGGTGCAAGGACGACTCTCCCTGGTCCAACGTCTGGCAACTCAAATAGTCCGCCAGTTCTATGCCCGGAATGTAAACGGCCGACAGAGCTGGCACGCTTTTTTTAGCCCACTTCAGGGTATGGGGGACCCCGGAAGCCGCAGTAAATGTTATTTAACGGTTGCTCCATGTGGATTCGAACCTGTGAGGTTTTGCATGCCAGTCCAGTTCACTAACTGCAAGGACAGAAACTTCCTGCCCCTGAGCTCCGAGTCCCCCCTTTATGGTCGACATACGCCACCGCAGTGACTTTGTCCGACTGGATCCTAATGGGCAATCCTGCAATCTCTCAGATCACGAGGAGAGGCACAGTCTGATGGCCCGTATTTCCAGAACATTGTTCGGCAAACGGGCTTCGTCCGGAGTCCAAGCCCTTGGGCCAACAGGACTCCCCAGACTACACCCCAGCCCTTCAGGCTGGCGTCCGTAGAGAACACCGTCCATTGGACGGGGAGGAACGACTTCCCGGACCGAAGAGCCGGGGGACCCAAACCACCATGTTAGGGACACCCTGACCAGGTGACTCACCTGGATCGGAAAATCCAAAGACAACAGGGATTTGTCCCAGGGGAACAAGATCTTCTTCTGCAATGCTCTGGTGTGTGATTGGGCATACGGAATGGCCTCGAAAGAGGTCACCATGAGTCCTAGGACTCTCATGCAAAAACGGATTGACGACCATTTTTTGGGATGTCAGCACCCGCACTGCAGACTGAAGTGTCAGTAGCTTCCCTGGAGGTAGGAATACCTTTGCCTCCAAGGAGTCCAGAATCAGACTCGAGATACTCCAGACCTTGAGTCGGGACCAGGACCGACTCCTGAATGTTTAGGAGCCACCCAAAGTCCCTGAGGGTCTGACTGACGTTAGTCACACTGTCTTCTAATTCTGAGCCATTTCCTGCTCTGAGAAGATTGAGATAGCCCCCGACAGCAATGCCTCGCTGTCTCAGCAAGCTAGAACCGGCACAAGCACCTTGGTGAACACCCTCGGTGCCGAGGCTAGGCCGAAAGGAAGAGCCACAAATTGATAGTGGACTTCGCCGATCGCAAGCGCAGAAAATTCTAGTGACTTGCGCAGATCGGAACATGCAAGTAGGCATCCTTGACGTCCAAGGTCGCCAGAAAATCCCCTTGACGGAGTGTACTGATGCGAATGGATTCCATGTGGAACTTTTGCACCTTCACAAAGGCATTCAGGACCTGGAGGTCCAAGATAGGCCGAACCCCGTCCCCTTTTTTGGGACGACCAACAAATTCAAGTAGAATCCCTGAAACCTCTCCTGTGACGGAACCGGCACAATCACTCCGGTCCTGAATAGGCCCCATAGGGCTGCCCGACGGGCAGGAAGGAGAGGAAGATTTGAGGGAAGAATCTGTCTGGGACCAGGAACGGAAACCTATCCTGTAACCTGAGGTGATCACCTCGCCCACCCACCGGTAGGAGATCCACCGATCCGTGAACCTGCAGAGTCGGGTGGGGACGAGACTTCACGCGGAGGTGGGCTAGGGGAGCCGGCTTGTTCGGCTTATGCACCCAGGGGCGCTTGTGATCACCAGCTGCACCGCTGTCAGTCTGGAAGGGCCTCCCCGTTGACTGACGAAAAAAACCCCTTTTTTGCGGGAAAGGAAGGACCCTGCTTACAGCGGCCTCCTTACCCTTGCTAGCCTGAGGAAGAGTGCTTTTACCTCCCGTGACATCCTTGATGATGTCATCCAGCGCAGCACCGAAAATCCTACCACCTTTAAATGGTAGATCCATCAGAGGCTTTTTTAGAAGCTAGGTCAGCAGACCAGCATTTCAACCAGATCAGACAATGCAATACCACCGCCAAGACAGAGGCCCTGAGATATAAGGGGCCGCGTCTAACGTGGCGCCCTGCACCATTAGGTGGGCCAGAGCAATAGTGTCTGGAGGAAGATTATGCTCCTGTACAGTTTGGTGCAAAAATTTTTGCCCAACCCGTAAGTGTCTGAGACACAAGGGTCGCCGCTACCACAGGCCGTAGGGCGGACCCCAACAAGGCAAACATGGCTCTGCTCACCACTTCTGACCTCCTGTCAGTGGGGTCCATAAATGCAGGAGTCCCCTCCATCGGGAGAGTGGTGGCCTTTTCAACCGGGCGACTGGAGGGTCGACCACTGGGGGAGAAGCCCACGTTTTAAGTAGGGCATCTTCAAAGGGGTATCTGATAGGCAAACGCCGCAGGACCATAAAAGTCTTCTGCGGCTTTTTCCCCAGACCTCATCAATGAGCTGGTCAAAGAAAGGTACATATGGAAAAAAACAATTTTTAGCCGGCCCGGCCCTAAGGAACCAGATGAGACTGTCCGCCTGAGGTTCTGCATCCGCAGCATTTAGCTTGCGAGTGTCCCTCACAGAAGCAATGAGTTCACTAACAAGCGCTCTGTCATTTACTGACACAGAACTGGAGTTTTCCTTGCAAGGAATGTCCTGTTCAAAACCATCAAATATATACAGAGCTAGGGTCCTGAGCGGTAGTGGCTAGGCCCATATCTGAATCAGCGCACACCCCCCCTTTTTTTTTAATAAAGTGGGGAGAGGGGCTTATTTGCTCCCTTGCGCTCACACACTGCTTCCCTCCTGGTCAGAATGATTCCAGGACTGCCGACAACTGGTCCACAAGGACCGCAGGTGCAGGAGCACTGCCAGTTGTCTCTAACAAGTGTGAAGAAAACAGGTGAACCAGACTCCATGTTGCCACCCTCTGAGACCTTATTCACCATTACAGTGAATATGAATAAGACAGCCCACCCACTGGCTATGCTGGGGCTGAGGAGGGGATACCCGGAGTACTCACCACCCTAGGGACCGCTCGGTACCGCTGTCTGAGCCACGCTGTAGCGTGAGCCTAAGGAGAGTGAAAAATCTGTGAGGAGATGTGGAGTTTGCGCCGTTCAGCAGCGCCGCTAGAGGCCAAAAACGAAACTGAAAGCGCCGCAGGTACAAGAAAATGGGCACCGGGCGCCTGTATAACTGATTTGAGCCGCGGCAAAATGGCCGCCGATGGCGCACTTTTTAAATTTAAAAACACTGCGCTCGAAATAACAGCACACATTCCCCCAGAACACTTTCCAAAACACATTAACAGACATGGAGCGCCCCCCCGGGGCAGAGTGACCCCCCAAGCATCCCCACACAGCGCAGCAGCAGAACAGGGTGCAGAGAGCAGCATAACAGGGGGAGACAGGGAGAACCCCCCACACACAGAAACACAGCCAGCATGTACTCACCTTGCAGCAGGAGAGACTACTTACCCGTCCCGCAAGCACCTTGGAGAACACCCTCTGTGCCAATAGAGGGACTCACTGGCTTGTTTCAGACAGACCTATCACAGAGTCGTACTGCGTAGCTGTCGGCCTGGTCCACCGCGAAAGATACAGTTCGATCTTGAGAGGACCGCGGGAGCATGAAAGCAACCCGGCCACCGCTGGAGCCATGGGGTATGTCGTGAACTGAGTCTCACGCACACAAGGCGAGGATCAGCACGCTCTATGGTCGGACAGGGAAGACTACGAGGATACCAGTGTACCCAACCTGTTGCCCAGCCGACAGTTGATTGAAGGTCTCAAAAATAAAATAATAAAATTCCCAAAGGAATAAAATTCAAAAGTAAAATCTTCCAGGAGACTGGCTCCTGAGAGAGCCACGTCTTCTCCTGCTAGGCAGAAAAAAACTGAGGTCTGCTAGCTGCAGGTGGGAGGGTAATGTCCGGAGGGACCGCCCCCCTGGGCGGGGCTGTTCAGCTCTGGTTTGTTCTAGAATGTTTTAACATTTAACATTCTGCCTAGGTCTTCTCCTGCAAGCAGGGACATATACCCACACGTTCAGTGATTAAGAGCCGCCGTGTCGGTCCATGGATGATAAGAGAAAAAACAATATCTTTTACTTTTTGCTATAATAAATACCCCCAATTAAAAAAAAAAAAAAAATCCTCAGTTTAGGCCGATATGTATTCTACATATTTTTGGTAAAAAAAAAAATCGCAATAAGCGTATGTTGATTGGTTTGCGCAAAAGTTATAGCGTTTACAAAATAGGGGATAGATTTATGGCATTTTTTTTTTTTTACTAGTCATCTGCGATTTTTTATCGGGACTGCGATATTGCGGCGGACAGATCACACATTTTTGGGACCAGTGACAATTATGCAGCGATCAGTGCTAAAATGCACTGATTACTGTGTAAATGTCACTGGCAGGGAAGGGGTTAACACTAGGGGGCGATCAAGGGGTTAACCGTGTTCCCTAGTTGTGTTTTAACTGTGGGGGGGATGGGACTGACTAGGAGAGAGAGAGATCGGTGTTCATACTTAGTATGAACACACGATCAGTTTCCTCTGAGAGAACCAAGATCTGTGTTTACTCACACAGATCCCGGTTCTCGCTCTGTCATGAGCGATCGCGGGTGCCCGGCGGTGATCGCGCCCGCCGGGCACTCGCACCCCCTAGTGGCCAAAAGGCGAAGCGACGTAAGGTAACGCCGTTTCGCCCAGGGGAGCCAACCTGCCACAGTGAAACTGCGGCGGCTGGTAAGGAAGGAGTTAAATGAGATATTTCTCACATAAGCTATGGGTATATGTGGAATTACACCCCAAAACACATTCTGCTACTTCTGAGTATGGGGGTGCCATATATGTGCGACTTTTTGGGAGCCCACCTTCAGGCTTTCAAAGGGCGTGATTTCCTCATTTCACTTCCTCACTACCTATTACAGTTTTGGAGCGCCTTAAAGGGCAGCATAGTACAAACATCCCCCAAAATCGAATTTGTTGCCTCAAGTTTTCGGCAAACGAAAACCTTGTGACTAAAAATGAGATCTGCAAAATATCATGCCTCTTATCAAATTCGTTGGGTTGTCTACTTTCCAAAAAGGGGTAATTTGGTGTGTGTGTGTGTGGGGGGGGGGGGGAGGGGAATTGTACTATCCTTGCATTCCAGAGCCTCCAAAACTGTGATTGGTAGTGAGAAAGCAACATGAGGAAATACTCCCTCTGAAAGCCTTAAGGTGGTCATTGGATTTTGTGGGCCTGTACGTGGCTAGGCTGCCAAAAGTCTCACACATGTGATATCCATATACCCAGGAGAAGCAGCAGAATGTATTTTGGGTGTAATTCCACATATACCCATGGAATGTGTGGGAAATTTTTCAAAAAGTTGTGACAAAAAAACTCAATATTTCATGGACTCAACATGTCTCTCAGCAAATAGCTTGGGTCCAAAAGGGGTCTTTTGGGGTGTTTGAACTGTCCTGGCATTTTATGCCCAACATTAGAAACTTTCGCTACACATCCACCCACTCATCTAATGTTGGGCATACATGTAATGTTCTTTTTTTTTCATGCAGCCTGTGGAAAATGCAGAAATCTCTGCCAGAAAGTGTTGTATGCCCACCATTAGAATATAATGCCACACAGCCATCCACTTTTCTAATGTTAGGCATATATGTAATGTTTTTTTTCAGCCTGTTCAGCCTGTTTGTTCCCTCATAAGCTCTGAATTTGTATGTATAGCCTGTTGCTCTCTCAGAGCTTACACAGTATGAGACCATATCTAGGACACTTGCTGGGGAGATACTGCTTGATTGCAAGGCGGCCAGTGAAATGTATGAGGGACTCCTCAACGCAAATGTTTTTTTGGGGCGTATACAAATCTGCAAATTTCTAAGAGAAGTATTTTATCAGGGGCTGAATTCTGTAAAGCTGATCATATTCAGGGTCACCCCAAGGACGACAGTGTTATATCACTAAAATGTATAATACGCATTATTGTCTTGTTTCCTTGTCATTGCAGCAGAGAACATATGATGAATTATTTTATTTTTTGTAGTGCCTATGTTAAGAATTAGGCCCAAAAAAAATGTAAATTCGAAAACCATGATACATTTCCATGTGAATGGTGTGGCAAGAGTTGAATTTGGGTTGGCGGCGATGTATTGGTGTGCGTAAAGATTGCTTTGGTACACAATCCATACAGATGTCTTTGACAGGTATCCTTTACCACTTCTGGGAGTCCAGGCAGCTGCCTGTGACGTCAGCGTGGGGCTCCCTCCTTTTCCATCCCCCGGCTCAGTAGGAGAGAGGAGTGGGCCTCGTGCATGCGCAGTAGGGTTCCTGGCGTGAAGCCGAAAGGCTACACTGCCGGGTACCCTTAGCTGCAATGGCGGCGGCAGCACCCGACAGCTGATGGAAACATCAGCTGCGGGTGCCGACATCGCTGGACTCCAGGACAAGTAAGTGTCCATTTATTAAAAGCCAGCAGCTGCGGTATGTATAGCTGCTGGTTTTTACATTTTTTCTTGGGCGGAACACCGCTTTAAATGCAACCCAGTCACAATTTAATGTTTCTACACTGCAAAGTGGAAAAATGTAAGGTGACCTTACATCTACGAAACCACTATATAAAGTTTGCCAAAGAATGAATGCAAGTATTTCCACAGATACTACATGTAAAGGAATTAGGCACTGTAGTAATTTATCCACAGAAGAAACACTTTTCTATATATTTACACAAAAGAAAAATAAACAATCTGTCCCTCAATTTTATTGTCAAAAACTAAGGAAGAGCATATAACACATGATTTTAAACATCAATGGCAACTGTTCTTTTTTTAACAATAATAGTTCTCCTAATGAATATTTAGTAGCAGATTTTTTGAGCAAATATATATTTTCTTCTAAATACAAAGGCATTTGGAAAAATAAATTTGCATACACAAACTAAGAAGGCTATAGAATTTGCTACATACATGAGAGGTTATTTTTAAGTTTATTAGATGTTAATAAACAGACTTTGCCACTTTTAGTGACCATGTTTAAAACAATGCTAAATATGCTCAAAATAACAACAAAAACAACAAAATTAACATTACAATAAGCACTGGCGCAAAGAATAAGATTTTCCACATTAAAAAGGACACCCACTGCATTCCCATTAATCATTTATAACAAGACATCCATCCTACTGTTGTTTACTCTGTATCCACTAATTAACAACATCTATTCAAACAGAGAACCACAAATAGAGTAAATAAGCAGTGCAAGCAAATTCTAATTATTTGGGCCTGGCAAAAAGTGGCTTGAAGATGGAGGATACTGGAAGGACAGGGCTAGGGCAAAGCTCCAGTTTCTATTAAAATGAAGTACTCCATAACAAAAATTTAAACAAAAGTATATTTTCAATTTTAAGAAAGCAATATTTATCAATGCAAATCTAGTGGTGAGGTTACATCATCACACCTTATAGTTAGAACTAAATTTTGGCTCTGAATAAAATTCCCTTTATACTGTAGTATAATTTGTCAAATGTTCTTGTCAAAACTGGAATAAAAATGTATTAGTTTATCTTGGCTTTTTAAAAACATCTTCTGGATGTAGACTAATTATTAGATTTTTCAAAGCTAATTTGACTGATATATAAACATTAAACCATTTCCCTTGCATATTGGTTTGGTATTTAAAGTGAAATGTAAGCTAAGTGCAAAGTGAACAGCATCTATTCCATTATGTAAATCAATCCCATTCTATACCTTGCAAGACCTTAGATTATTTCAAGCAGGACTGTTCTTTTTTTCTGAACTAAAGGTCCACATTGTATTTAGGTATATATTTGTTTTTATGCATTGACATATGACCAATTGCTATAGATCATTTGGATTCCTAAGTGTATATCTGAATATGTAAGGAATTAATATGGCATAGCATTCTACAATGCTACTCAAACATAGCAATGAATATGAATTAGAATTTCCTGACACTTCAATGATAAAAAAAACAATGCTGACACATTTAGAACTCTCTTTGATAAGCACTACAGAATTTACATCATGCTCTACTCATTATTGCAAATCATTGCAGCAATCTTAGAATTAAAGGCAGCTTTCCCCTTTGAAAAACAAACTTACTTTTACTTGTTCCCTGAAAATCATGGCCCTTTCTTTTATAATTTTTGTCACAGGTGGCTGTTTTCGGTGCTACTTCATTCCATAGAAACAGCTAGCTTGATTCTTAATATAAAATGGCCCTTCTAAATTAAATTTTTCTCTTTTTCAGCCAGTGCAATGAATAAATGCATTGATGTCAAACATGGGAAGCGTAGGATTCAAGGCAAAGAGGAAACTTGCACCTCAATTCCAGCTAAAACAATTTTCTTTAGTTTTTAATAAGTGAAGTATCTCCAAAAGAGACACTGACCACAATAAAAACCTGACGGCTGTTCTAATCTGTCCCCAATTCTACTGTAAAACAAGCTTTACTGCTGTTGGTTTCTCTATCAGAAAATTGGTAATTTTGTCTAACTGTATAAAGTACTTAAAAAAGTGGTATTAAACCGAAGGGCTGCTTTCACACTGGAGCGGTCAGGCGTTGACGATAGTTTTAGCGGCGCTTTACCGTCATTTTAGCTGCGCTATTTGGCCTCTAGCGGGATGCTTTTAACCCCGCTAGCGGACGATGAAGGGGTTAAATGCGCACGTGTAGCGCTGCTGCCGAAGGGCAGTAGTGCCCATTCATTTCAATGGGCAGGAGCGGTGTATACACCGCTCCAAAGATGCTGCTTGCAGGACTTTTTTTAACGTCCTGCCAGCGCATCGCCTCAGTGTTAAAGCCCTCGGGCTCTCACACTGGGACTGCAGGGGAGCCATTTTTCAGGCACTATTTTTAGCCAAAAAGCGCCTCACTGTGAAAGGGGTCAAGAGCAAACATTTATTATATTGCAGCTTACCAATAATTTGATGTGATTGCAGCATTAGTTTTCTTTTTTTAGGCTTTCTTTTCCTTGTTTTCACCTGGTGTTCTGGCCAGTAAGTCTTGTTTTTTCAAGAGAACAAGCTCACTTGCAGATGTAGCAGTCGAGGAAAACCATATGATAAATAAATAAAATTGATCAATGTAAGTAAAACTTTTACCCAAAAGGAAAAAAACAAACAAACAGCTTGCTGTTACTACTTATAAAGTGTCAGCTGAAATTTGGCTTGAATTCTTTAGTTTATCCAAATCTGCTAGTAGTATCTAACACTCCCCTCCCCCAGACTGACAATGCTGTCGCTCCTTTATCCAGAGTAGGGGAACTCTACGGCTGCACTCACACCTGGGCGTTTTGAATTGCCACGACTCGGCCCACAATTTCAAAACACTTTGGTAACATGAAAAATCGCACAACGCGCATTTCAGATGCCATTCATTTTAATGGCACCTAAAAAGTGATTGTCGCACGAAAAATTGCTCTGCAATCGCATCGCATGAATGACTCTTTCCCTCCCAAAAAAGTTCAAAAGCTACTTTTGCGTGTCAAGATTCACGCAATGCGGTTTGCCACAATTTATCATGCAACAATTGTGGCCCAACCGCACCACATTTTTAGGTGCCAGTAAAATGAATGGCATCTCAAATGAGCATTGTGCGATTGGTCATTTTACCAGAGCGTTTTGAAATCACGAGCAGAATCGCCCAGGTGTGAATGCAGCCTAATACAGGAGGTATGTTACTGGTCAGATTACAAGATGAAAACAGGGGAAAAGCCTAAAAAAAAAAAAAAAATACCGCCACCACATCTAATGATTGGTACGCTGCAATATATTACATTTTTGGTTCTGGGTTTAATACCGCTTTAAGCGATGAATGCTGAATGACACTGTAAAGAATTTCAGGTTTTTCCTCAGCTCGGTTTGACTGGAGATTTTCAGTGCATATTGTAAAAGTGAAATGATATGAAACCTAGTTCATCAAACTGTCTGAGGTAAGAGCTGCCTAAACAACTAACCAGATGTAAACATTAACAGGTCAGTCTACCCAAAAAGTATATGATAGGTGGAGCCTGGTGAGCAAAGTCAGTGAGTGAATACACCAACAGGGACGACTTTAAGCCATCAATTGTGACTGACTTGTTCCTGTCCATTTGGGAGTTTAGGGTACAGAGGGGAATTCCCTCACAATGGATTCAGCAGATGCACAGGTCCATAAACGAAAGGATCTCACTAACAGGGTCCTCAAGAGGTATATACAAAGAAGTTATTAACTCCCCAGTCTCTAGCAAAAATTAAAATGGCAGTTTTGGGTGGTTTTATCCCTTGATGTTCCAATGCAAATTTAAATCTGGTTAGTTGCTACGTATTATGTCAGACATGCTTTAATGTTTATATTTAAATAATTCAAAATAACTCTCCCTGATGTATATATAAAAATAGCACACAATAGAACACGCTTAAGAACATTTTTTTGTTTATGGCAATTTCTATACCTAAATGGTATAGTGGATGCCTGCTTGTGCAAGTAAAAAACATATATTTACAAGCAGCGCTGGCAGTAAACTTGTGTGAAAACTTGATTTAGGAACAAGTCCATAAAGAAAAATATATATATGAAAAATATATATATTTGTATTGGTGATACAGCTGGGTGTAGTAGTTCATCAAATAATGATAGTACTGAGCAAAGTGAAACTTAACATAGAGAAGAGTAGATCCCACTGTGGAGACTCCACTCACTAAAGTGTCCACAAAATCAAAATAGTGTCAGAAAAAACAACAAAGAACAAAAACCCACTTATTGTCCATGCATGGAAAATTGCTGAATGTAACACAGAGGTTATAACACAGTCCTCAAATGAGTAAAAAGATCTCCCTTCAGGGACCTTACTCACTGAATGGAGATGATCAGCAGCTTCCTAATCTGGAGTTTTGGATGTGAGCAATTGCTGGTGTATTAAACGTCATTTCCGGTTTGCGGCTAACCTGTAACGCATGTTCCTGTCTCCGTGGAACGCACGCCTTCCGAGCGGTGTTCACGGAAGTTTTCACTGACTGCCTGTCTCTGCCGCCAACTTTCCAATTAGCGCTGTTTGAGCGTACTTCACCATTTTTTGTCATCCACATGTTTTTTATTATCGGTGGGAGCTAATATCCTTCAATGAAGCACCTATCAAGTAATACACCAGCAATTGCTCACATCCAAAACTCCAGACCAGGAAGCTGCTGATCATCTCCATTCGGTGAGTAAGGTCCCTGAAGGGAGATCTTTTTACTCATTTGAGGACTGTTGTTATAACCTATGTGTTACATTCAGCAATTTTCCATGCATGGACAATAAGTGGGTTTTTGTTTTTTGTTGTTTTTTCTGACACTATTTTGATTTTGTGGATACTTTAGTGAGTGGAGTTTCTGCAGGGGGATCCACTCTTCTCTATGTTAATTTTCACTTTGCTCAGTACGATCATTATTTGATGAACTACTACCCCCAGCTGTATCACCAATACAAAAATATATATATTTTTCTTTATGGACTTGTTCCTAAATCATCAAGTTTTCACACAAGTTTACTGCCAGCGCTGCTTATAAAGATGTTTTTCACGTTTAAAGTTTAGTACTTTTGGTGCAGCTGCTGCAGCTTAATTGAGAATCCAAGGCACAACTGTTCACACATTTTTTTCATCTATTCAAATTCAACAGCAATACATTGTATCTGAATAAATGGACTTAGGTTTGCCATAGTCATAAAACAGAGCTTGGCCGACCTGTACAGTTTTACACAAAGGATCATTCAAAACACACTAAATATTTCTACTGAAAGAAACAATAAATTAACAGGATATAAAATAACTGCCTCGTTTCAGATAATACACAAACAATACTTCCAGGGAGAGAAATGTTGATCCACAAACTTGTGCATGATCATTCAAACCTAAAATAAAAAAAGAGATGTGAAAATATTCTTCATGCAACAGAAACCAACCAATTCCACAGATTAGTCCTCTTATCAAGAATGCTTTGTTAAACTGCACACTATTTTTCCTGACTCAAAATTCATATTTTCAAAGACCGCCATCATACAGTATATCTATGGATATACGATGAACTTTTCCCTTTATATCTTATTTTTATACATGCTATTCACCTGCCTCTGAGAACATTGTAAGCACCGCAAGGAGACCTTCACATCGCTGCAATTACCTCTGTTCACAGCTGGGACTACTTATACTGTCTATCTGATAGCAGTGAGGTGAGCTGCTTGAAAGCAGAGGTGTCTCACATTGCAGGACCTGCTCAGCACTTTACGTTATATTTTGGTGACGGGACTTATTTGACACCAGACCATATATACACATATCTATTTGTTATTATTTTTTATACATATATCACCTATCTTGGGATTGCCCATTACTGGACTCACAGGACGTTTTTATTCAATTTGAGATGCACCACATGTGGTTTTATATTATTTGATCACATGCATCCTTGTGTATTATTTGACTCACAGGAGGACTTTATTTTATGCTGTTTCACATGAGTTTTTGGATTGCTTTATGTTATCACTATACTTACCAGGATTAACAGTATTGTGTTGATAATATATACACTGTTTTGTTTTGTGGGGATAAGATTTTATTTCCCACTTAGTTTTCCTCTCACTACCTTCTCTCACAGCGCAGTCACCATTACTTTTATATATCTATGGATAGCTGTCAGCCTGCAGGAACCATACAGCGGACAGATCCTCTGCTGATATAATCAGAGTCCACCCTGTGTTAAAGGGGTCTAAAGCAGGGATCCAGAGGGGCAGATTAGACAGCACAAGCACCGTGCTGTTTAATCTGCTTTAAGGGAACAGGATCTCTATTTTTTGTTTAGGTTAACAAACACTTTAAGGCTCCATGTACAAAGAAGCTGATAAACTGCAGTTTATTGGCGTTTTTTTAAAAAGCCCATTAACTGCACTCTATGTTAGCCTATGTGTTCATGTACACATAACGTTTTTTAGCTTTAATGAGAAGTGGAGTTAATGGGCTTTTTTCTGAACGCAAGTAATTTGCGTTCAAAGTGCCGTTTTTCGGCAGGAAAAAACGCGAAACGACGAAAAACGCTGGCCGCGAGCGTTTTTTGGTCCATTGAAAAAAAATTTTTTTTTTTTAAAGCTAAAAAAAGCTACACTGAAAAACGCTAAAAAGCTCAAAAACTGTTGTTTTTAAAGCAGCAGAAAAAGCTAGCTTTTATCAGCGTTTTTTTTCTAGCTTTTATTAGCGTTTTTCAGTGTAGCTTTTTTTAGCTTTAAAAACAGAATTTTTTTTTTATTTTCAATGGACCAAAAAACGCTAAAAAACGCTCGCGGCCAGCGTTTATGAGCATTTTTCGTTTTTTTTTCTGCCGAAAAACAGCACTTTGAACGTGAATTTCTTGCGTTCAGAAAAAAGCTCATTAACTCTACTGCTCATTAAAGCTAAAAAACGTTATGTGTACATGAACACATAGGCTAACATAGAGTGCAGTTAAAGGGCTTTTTAAAAAAACGCCAAAACGCCAATAAACTGCAGTTTATCAGCTTCTGTGCACATGGAGCCTTATAGGAAATTTCTATGATACTTCGCTCTATCTAGTGGCCAAGTGCCAATGATTTACATTTGAAAGCATGGGTTATAGCTTGTTTAAATTAATTCTTTGCCCTATTTACACAGAACAAATGTACATACACTTGTACTGGGCGCATGGCTATGCAAACTCTTTATAAATGAATCCCTTAGAAAAATCTTTTTTCCCCCCCCAAATTTTACAATTTTTTTCCCCCCAAAAATACAATTCTCCACAAACCCAATATTGTAAAACTAGGAAAAAAAAACATAGGAAAAACATAGGAAAAATATAGGTAAAACACAGGAAAAATAACTGACTGCAACTAAGCAGTTTTCTCAACTCAACATGCCTTATAAATGGTTACTATGGTTGGCATGTCTTAAGCCTCGTACACACGGTTGGACTTCCATCGGACTTTTCTGTGGATTTTTGTCCGACCGGAGTTGGCCGGGCACACCCATAGCATACACACCTCAGGACTTTTCTGCAAACTTTCCCAAAACTTTTTGCAACATCACGTGGTTTTTCTGCTCTTTACCGCCACCCTTTGGTCAACTTCTGCTATTGTTGGTTGATTTTAACATTAGTTGTTTTGTCCATCGGACAAAAGTCCTATGGTTTTCTGTACACACGGTAGGACTTTGCTCCATCGGACTTTTGTTGGGCAAAAGTTTGTCCGTTTGCAGACCCAACTTTTGTCCGATGAAAACAAAGCCAAACGAAAAAAAGTTTGTGCGATGGAGCGATCACACAGTCGGATTGTTGGTCCAACTTGCTCAAAATGAAGTTTGTTGGGCAAAAGTCCGACCGTGTGCACGGGGCTTAAGTTAACTCCTGTTTTCAACAATCAGCCCACCAGCCAGTTTGTAGATAATGCAACGTATTAAAGGAATCTACGTACAGAGTAAACAAAAAGGTTTCCTTTGCTGTACTACTTATAAAGCCTCGTACACACGGTCGGACTTCCATCTGACTTTTCCGTGGATTTTTGTCCGAACGGAGTTGGTCGGGAACACCCATAGCATACACACGCTCGGACTTTTCTGCAAACTTTCTTAAAACTTCTTACAACATCACTTGTTTTTTCTGCTCTTTTCTGATCTTTACCGCCACCCTTTGGTCAACTTCTGCTATTGTTGGTTGATTTTAACATTAGTTGTTTTGTCCATCGGACAAAAGTCCGATGGTTTTCTGTACACACGGTAGGACTTTGCTCCACAGGACTTTTGTTGGGCAAAAGTTTGTCCGTTCGCAGACCCAACTTTTGTCCGATGAAAACAAAACCAAACTCAAAAAACTTTGTCCGATGGAGCGTACACACGGTCGGATTGTTGGTCCAACTTCCTTAAAACTAAGTTTGTTGGGCAAAAGTCCGACCGTGTGTACAAGGCTTTAGAAGTATTGTTTCTTAGCTATCGATGGGCTACAATACTTTGAGATGCTGACATAGAACAAGTATACAAATCAGAACTCCTGACTTAAGCCCCGTACACACGGTCGGACTTTTGCCCAACAAACTTCATTTTGAGCAAATTGGACCAACAATCCGACCGTGTGTACGCTCCATCAGACAAACTTTTTTGGGTTTGGTTTTGTTTTCATCGGACAAAAGTTGGGTCTGCAAACAGACAAACTTTTGCCCAACAAAAGTCCGATGGAGCAAAGTCCTACCGTGTGTACAGAAAACCATAGGACTTTTGTCCGATGGACAAAACAACTAATGTTAAAATCAACCAACAATAGCAGAAGTTGACCAAAGGGTGGCGGTAAAAAGCAGAAAAGAGCAGAAAAACCATGTGATGTTGCAAAAAGTTTTGGGAAAGTTTGCAGAAAAGTCCTGTGGTGTGTATGCTATGGGTGTGCCCGGCCAACTCCGTTCGGACAAAAATCCAAGGAAAAGTCTGATGGAAGTCCGACCGTGTGTATGGGGCTTTACATACATTTTCCAAGTCAGCAAATTCAAATACTAAATCCCATGATGAACTACTAGAATGACAGCCAGTGGTTGTATACCCGTTTTAAAAACAAACACCTGCAAGACAAAGCCATAATGAGATAGTATGACTAGCATACTAGCTCATTATGCATCACTTACCTTAGATTGGGGCCCGCGAAGCCGCCCTCGTCTCCCCCTCCTGCCGCAGCCATCGCTCCAGATACCCGGAAAGTTACTTCCGGATATCGCCGCTCCGGCCAATCACAGCACCGCTCCGGCGCTGTGATTGGCTGGAGCGGTGAAGACGTCACTCCGCGCATGCGCGCGGGAGCCGTCAAATCCGGATTTGTGAATGGGTATTCTGACTGAATGCACCGTTGTCTATGGCGCGCATGCGCCGTAGACATCAGTGCATGTCTTTTTTCCAAAGATCTCCTAAACCGTATAGGTTCAGGAGATATTTCTTGCACCTACAGGTAAGCCTTAATCTAGGCTTACCTGTAAGTGCAAGTTGCATAAGTGGGTTTACAACCACTTTAATGGTAGTCTCCATTCTTTTTCAATATAAGTTCTTATTAAGAAAACACATAATGTAAGAGCCACCTTACAATAAAACTCATGGAAACACAAAGGGCTCTTCTGATAGAAGTTCGTATGTCTATACACACACACACAAAATAGATAAATAAAAACTATAAACAAATAAAATCTTTCAAAATACTACATACATTTTCAGAAATAAGAAGCCTGATTAGAAATAAATAGTCTCTGCTCCATGTGGTTTCCATTAGCCAAAGACAAGGGAGGTGAGACTGAGTAGTTGGGGCAGGAGTAGGTTTTGGATGTATACGGGATTACATTTGCTGTTCCAGATGAGAAAGCAGTATTCACTGGTGATAGGTTATTTGCTGAACCACGGCAGATACTGTAGCCTATAAAGAACACAATTAAACTTAGCTTGCTTATATAGAAACATTCAAACATTTACACAACATGCTACAACGAAAGCATATCTAAACCTAAGAACAAAAATGTAATGCATTGCATATTACTGTAGATGTGGTGACTGCATACGTTTTCTTGCAGCTTCCTGTACACTGAACATATATCTCAATTTTTTTAATCAGTTTTCTAAGTTATCTTCTGTGAACTGTAATACAATGCCTCCCAATGTAATGGAGATTGAAAAAAGGGCAGTCCAGATCAGGAGTGCACAGTGTTGCCAACCTACCAGATTGAAATTCACTGGCATGACACCCAAAATTTACTGACACCGCCAAGTTTTTTGCTGCCATTTCCAAATTATACAATTACAGTGCAGGTTTCTGTATTTGGGCTTCAAAAAAGTGCAATATGCAATTAGCAATGTGATTTAGGGTGGATATTAAGGCAAAAAAAAAAAAGTTCTTATTTTATTTTCTATATAGTAAGTAAGTAGTTAAGGGACAGGACTCAGGATGACAAGAAATTAGAATGGGCGGTGCACACAGAGGACAGGGACTCTCACAATGACACTGACAGCAGTGTGCAGCAGCACAGATCACCAACATGTCCCCTCCTGAGTAACAGTGACAGCCTCTCTACACACCAGATGGTTCTTTCAGTCCACTCCAGTCCAAACCCCACTGACAGTCCCGCTCCCGTCCCACAGACAAGGCTCCAGCCATTCCGCTCAGCTCCCTTGCACCATGACATCAGTCTCAGGCACCGCCTCCGCATACCGATGCTACCCGAACACACTGTAGTAGGCACTCGGATGTTCTCAGCCTTCTCCAGACCGGAACTGTGCATGCGCAATTCTGAGCCGAGCATCACAGCCATCATTTTTACTGGTGACCTTTTCCTGTCACTTGCATTTACTGACAGGAAAAAAGTGCCCATTTTTTACTGGCTGCCAGTAAAAATTCTAACGGTTGGCAACGCCGGGAGTGCAGCATATGGTGACAGTGCTGCCCCTTCAATGATATGGTGTAGTGAGTGAGCATTGTCACACTAGGACAGGAACTTTGTATTTCACAGTATTACCAGGTGAATTACTACATCTAAACCCATGAGCTGTAAAAATAATGTAAAAAGTAAATTCTAGGGATAGTATCATACAATAGTAAAGTGAATGTTTCCTGCCCTAAAATATGTCTAATCTAACAGCCCTGCTGAGGAGCACGCACCAATGTTAGTCTTCAAACCCATCAATGTGAGTCCCCTGAGTTTCTATGTTAGATTGAAGAAGGGGCACCGACTTTTTAGTTAGTCAAGTTTAAAGCTGGTCATAGATGGATTCAGCTGGTTCAGCAGGAACCAGCAGAATTTCGTAGGGCAGGGTGACTGTACAGTAGTCGATCTACAGGGCTATAGCCAGCAGCACTGATCAGTGTATTCTGGTGGTGGGGAAGTTTCCCTGCTGTCAGAATACAATGACACAGCGGGAGGATTCCCTCATCCCCCTCAAATGTGTGGTTGGGGGAATCGGGTTGAAAAAAAAGAATCATCTATGGGCTGCCTAAGTGTCTTTGTGTCCTTACGCTAGGGCTGACCATACACTAGCTTTTAGTAAAGTTTAGTTTGTACCAAGGTGGTCCAAAGAACTATTACCTTTACTAACAGCAATGTATAAACTTCAATGGAGCACTGTATAACCTGTATGCAGCCTACGCTATAGTATATAGCACTGTATTTGGGCAGTGGGATGGGAACTTTCCATCTCACTCCCGGAACAAAATCAAGTCTATGATTAAATACAAAGCTTACTCTGCTTGGCTGAGGTGGAGTGGCGAATGGATGATGTCACGGTTCATAGAATACAAAGCTCCCTATGAATGGATGATTACTGCTCACCCCGACTTGACCTTCTTCTGGGATTAGAACCGTAAGTTCTTGTCCAACTGTCAGAACACAGAGCTGTATACTGAATGCACCTGAGGCTACATACGGTTTATAGAGCACACACACAGGCATTGCAACTGTTAGTGAAGCTAACAGGTCGTTTAGATCAGCTTGGTCCAAACAAAATATTTAAAGTGTAAGTTCACTTTTACAGAAAATCTGTAAGGTGACCTTACACTGGGCCCCCTCCACATCCACCCAGCTAAACCAGACTTCCACGATCCCCTGCTGTCAGACACAGTAAAGCCGATTCACCGGTCCAGAGATTTGAAACCCCCGCGGCTTAACCTTGTCTCAATATCGTTTTAGGCAGTACGGACTGCAGGAATTCTAAATGGCCAGCACTGTCGCATGGATGGCGCTGACTAATCAGAAGCCATTTAGCCTCTACTATCAGCACTTCAAGGAGAGAAGAAAAATCTGGCGAGATTTCAAATCCCCGGACCGGTGAAGTGGCTTTTCCGTGTCTGACAGCAAGGGATCATGGCAGTCTAGTACAGCAGGATCAGGAGGAATGGGGAGGGGGTCCAGTGTAAGGTCACCTTACAGATTTTCTGTAAATGTGAACTTAAACTTTACAAAGAGCTGGAGATCAGCTTTAACCCCTTCCTGACCAGCCGCTGCAGTTATACTGCGGCAGGATGGCTCCCCTGGACGAGCCGTCGTAGCTGTACGTCGGCTCTTTAAGACGTTCTAGCAGGCGCATGCGCGCCGCCGCCCGCAGCTTGTTCCCAAAGCCGATGCGTGTGCCTGGCAGGCACGATGACTGCCGGGCACCCATAATCGCCCGTGACAGAGCGAGAACCAGGATCTGTGTGTGTGTGTAACACACAAATCCCGGTTCTGTCAGGGGAGAGGAGACAGATTGTGTGTTCCTACTAAGTAGGAACAACAATCTGCCTCCTCCTCTAGTCAACCACACTCCCCCCACCGTTAGAACATATCTTAGGAACACAGTTAACCCCTTGATCGCCCCCTAGTGCTAACCCCTTCCCTGTTAGTGACATTTATACAGTAATCAGTGGCCATTTTTAGATCTTATCACGGTATAAATGTCAATGGTCCCAAAAAAGTGTCAAAAGTGTCCGATCTGTCCGCCGCAGTCCCGATAAAAATCACAGATCGCTGCCATTACTAGTAAAAAAAAAAAATCATAATAAAAATGCCACTAATTTCCCCTATTTTGTAGACTTTTGCGCAAACCAATCAATATACGCTTATTGCGTTTTTTTAACCAAAAATATGTAGAATACATATTGGCCTAAACTTATGGCCCGTACACACAATCCGAATATCGTACGATAAATGTCGTCCGAGGAAGAATCATACGATAATCGGATCGTTAGTACAGGGCTTCTGTGAGCCGATCATGACAGTTCATCCGATATTATTTTATCGGACATGCACGAAAATTTTCCTCGTACGATACCTAATAGTGCGATTTTAATTTAGTCAGTACAGTTGTCGTCTGAAAATACAACACAAATACATTACAACACATGACATCACTTCCGATTTTTTTTATGTGGTACGAGAATTTTCGTGACTTTAGTAACCTATTCAATTTCTACTTGCGACTATTAATCCGTCGTCCGATTTTCGGATCGTGTATACATGGCATAAGGAAGAAATTTGTTTTTGTTTTAAAAAATTTGGGGGATATTTATTATAGCAAAAAGTAAAAAATATAGTTTTTTTTTTCAAAATTGTCGCTCTTTTTTTGTTTATAGTGCAAAAAAAAAATTTTTGCAGAGGTGATCAAATACCACCAAAAGAAAGCTCTTTTTGTGGAAAAAAAAGGACGTCAATTTTGTTTTTGTACAACGTCGCACGACCGCACAATTGTCAGTTAAAACGACGCAGTGCAGTATCGCAAAAAATGGCCTGGCCATTAAGGGGCCAAATCTTCTGGGGCTGAAGTGGTTAAGCATACAACAGAGATATCTGTCAGTTAGGCTGGCTATACACAGATTTTATTTTTTTCTTTCGTTCTACCAAAAAACAAAGAGATTTTTACACTGGATTTTTCCGCTAGCTGCTGGGATTAAATGGGAGTCTTTTAATACGCCCATGTGCATTACACTCTTATCAACAGCTGTGCTCTAAGACAGTCTACTAAATATGCTTCCATGAAGTGCATGGTGTTACAGCAATTATACCTTATTTACCTTGCTAAAGTAGATCTGTGGTCATTGATATGACTATAGCTAGTAATAAATCAAAAGCTACAATTTATTTTAAACATTTACTGCAGAGTTCTGTGGCTTTAGTTTATTCTCTGGCTTTTTGACCTAGGATTGCCAATGAGAAATAGGATGTCATCTCCAGAGCACACATAAGGAATAAAACTGAAAGATGATTTTATTGTATTGTATCTGGTCATCAGCAATGTGATATCTGAGGTCTTTGGAGGTGAAGACAATGCCAAAAAGAGGAAAGATTGTTTGTTTGTGGCAGGACTTGCAGTGCACCTCTAGACCTGGTTTTGGCGTGGGTTCAATCTGAATATTTTTGGACTACAACTAAGTTCCATGTTTTTTTGGTAACAGTTCTCTTTTCCCCTACTATGTCACTACTGCAGACACGTGTTTTTGATTTGAGCAAGGGAACAATAGTTCCATGTCAACCTTACTAGTCCACCTCCCTCCCTCCCACTTCCACCTCTCTTAATAATTTTGCACTAAAAATATCTTTCTTTAAAATAACCAGAGAAGCTAGAATTCAAAAAAGTGAGAACAATCAGTAAGGTCGAAATGGAAGTATTGTTGTTTTGCTCAAAGCAGGCAACCCTTTAAAAAAACATTTTAAACTTACCCAAATGCATCAATGTAATCTGTGCTGCCAATTCCTTTGCATCTTCCAATGAGGTGCATAGCCTGTCAGGTATGAAGCAGTTCTGGGAACTATTACCAATAGTTGGAAGTACAACTTTATAAATCAAAAGCAGTTTTTCATCCTGGCTATAAGCTGAGTACAAGTAGTATTCAGGAAATGCCATATTATTTTTGTAACAGTAGTACTCTAGATGCATCACAGCAGAGTGAAATTGATTAGGCTTTAAAGACTGAAAGTTTATTGGGCTGAGCTTTGTGCCAGGATAGAAAGGATATGTGCCTCTTTCAGGCTCAGAACATACTGGACTTTCTCTGCCTCTAAGTGGAGCAGGTAAAATTGAAGATCTTCCAATAGATTTCTGAGATACTTCCTCCTGATTTGCAAACAAAAGCAAACTTTCTGCACTCTGACTCAAATGGCCACTTCTTTGTTTCCAAATAGAATCCTTAGTTGCAGGCTTAGCTAAAGTAACCTCAATACTTGCTCCATCAATATATTTCCCATTCATTACTGAAATTGCTGCAATGGCATCATCTCGATTAAAAAAATGTACAAAAGCATAGTCCCTCAACTTTTTAACACGTTCAATGGATCCAGGCTTAAATTTATTAAACTCTGCTTTGATAGTCTCTTCTGTAGTTGATATCATCAAATTCCTTACATACAGGACCTTAACTCTCTGCATCGTTTCTTCATCAACTTCTTTTTCTGGGTCTGCCCAGTCTACTTGAATAGTATGACCCCATAACTGAAAAGTTCCTAAAATGATATTGCACCAACAATATTAGAACCATTGCAAATATATACATACTTGTATGATTAAAGACAAAAAGATAATGACTGTAAGAATAGGAAATTTGACATACCTGTAATAGGGCTGGGGAAAAAATAGATTTGAATCTTGAATCGAGTTGAGAGGTCAAATCGATTCAGCTTTTCAGCAAATCAATTTTTTTTTCACCAGGCCCGGCACTGACACCGTGCCGGTCCTGAGGAGCTGCGGGTAGGAGTTTTTAGGCGAGGCCGCGGCTTCGACCTAGTCTGCGAGGCCGTGGACTAAGCCGAAGCTGCGGCCTCGCCTAAAAACTCCTGCCTGCAGCTCCCCAGGCCCGGCGCTGACACCGTGCCGGTCCTGAGGAGCTGCGGGTAGGAGTTTTTAGGCGAGGCCAGACGCCGCAGACTAGGCCGAAGCCGCGGCCTCGCCTAAAAACTCCTGCCCGCAGCTCCTCAGGACTGGCGCGGTATCCATCAAAAAAAAAACTTGATTCAAATCGTGAATCGAGTTTTGTTTTAAAAAAAATCGCTGATTTTTTTGGGGAGAAAATCGCTGATTTTTTTGGGGAGAAAATCGCCCCCAGCTCTAACCTGTAAATTATTTATCTTGAACAGGACACAGTACTTGTATTCAAAGACCATGGGTATATGCAGACTATGCCCAGGTGATTAGACCTTGGCAAAAAAAAACTTGCTAGGGTCACCTCTAGAAGACCACCCATATAATCCTGCCCACTCTGTCAAACTTCACTCAAGACACAGAGGCGAGGAGCCCGCGTCCTATATTGTACACCAAGATAAAAAATATACAGGTAAGTCAAAGTTCCTATTATCTTAGTCATACAATACAGGACGCTGGACTTGTATACATAGCTCATAGGATATTCTCAAGCAATAAACTGCGGGGTGGACAACAACATAGTAAAATACTCAGATTACAGCTTGAAGTACCTTTCTGTTAAAGCTTGCATAAGCCTAGGCGTGAACATCCACTTGGTAAGACTTGGAGAACTCGTGAACAGAGGACCAGAAAGCAACCTTGCAAATCTGGGATACAGATGCTTGGTGCTGAAAAACCCAAGCTACACCAATAACCATGGTGGAATGAGCTCTGATGGGAAACAGAGGAAGTCCTGGAAACAAGTTGTCTGATCCATCTAGCAAGTGTAGATCAAAAAGTCTTCTACGTGGACCTCTAGACAGGGAGGGATTCAGTTTTACAAACAGAGGCTGTGGCTGTCAAGTGGATCCTGACAGCCCTGACTACACCAAAGCAGTATAAAGCAATTTCTTTGTCATGTTTTGGAGCAGGATAGAGGGAAGGGTGGACAATATTCTCATTGGTAAAAAGGAAAGTTTTGATCTCAAGAAAGCTGCCAACTCAGAAACATGTCTAAAGGACATAAAATGATGACCATATTTACATGCAGAGCTGATTTACACAAAAGTGAGTGTATTTACTTATTCTTATTTAAGCATCAACACAGGAATGTTTAGATGGCACGCCCTCTCTCTCCCTCTTCTCTAATTTATGTGCATTAGGTTTTCTAAGGACCCGATTCAAGGGACCGGCAGGCATCACCCTTCATTACCTCCTTCCCTGGGGACTTAGTAGCACCATAGTTACTATTTGTATCTTTATGCTGCGTACACACGACCGTTTTTAATGACGAGAAAAAATCAATCTTTTTAATTAAAAACGATTGTGTGTAGGCTCCAGAGCATTTTTCTCGACGAGAAAAATGGCCATTAAAAATATAGAACATGCTCTATTTTCTCTCGTCGTGAAAAACGTCCGTGTATACGCATTAATGACGGGAAAAAAACGCGCATGCTCAGAAGCAAGTTATGAGACGGGAGAGCTCGTTCTGGTAAAACTAGCGTTCGTAATGGAGATAGCACATTCGTCATGCTGTAATGGACTGAAAAGCACGGAGACTGAAAAGCTTGAATCGTCTCTCACCAAACTTTTACTAACACGCGGTAACACAAAATCAGCAAAAGCAGCCCAAAGGGTGGCACCATCCGAATGGAACTTCCCCTTTTATAGTGCCGTCGTATGTGTTGTCGTACGTGTTGTACGTCACTGCGCTTTGCTCGAGCATTTTTTTTCACGATAGTGTGTAGGCAAGGCAGGCTTGAGAAGAATCACGTCGAGAAAAACGTTGTTTTTTTCAATGACATTAAAAACGGCCGTGTGTACGCGGCATTATGCCTAAAGGGCATAATGGAAACCGGAAGGCAACCTTACAAATGAGGTCTCCCAAAGGAAGCTTTCTGATCGGTTCAAAGGGGGAGGGGGTTCTCTGAAGAAAAGAGAGCACAAGGTTGAAATCCCAAGGTGACAAGGAGGTCAAACTGGGGCAATTACACGAGCAACTCCCCAAGAAAAGTTTTGATAAATAATTATGAGGCACAAGGTTTCTGGAAGAGAATTGATGATTCAGAAACTTGTCCCTCTAAGCCAGACGCTGGTCAAGACCAGACTTAAGAAAGGCCAAAGAAAGAGTATTCCATAAAGCCGTCTGTCATTAACCGCTTGCCAACTCTATCACGTACATGTAAGATGGCTCTGCTGTGCCAGATCACATACTGGGTACGTGATCCGGCACTTCCGGGTAGGGGGCGCGCATGTGCCACCAGCAACCTGGTATTGTCAGATAAGTCAACCCGTCTGACGAAACACCGGCTATGCTGTGATTATACACCCTTCACAGCCAGTGTCATTAGTAAAGTGAAGGTGTTTATTTTTTTAGCACTGATCTCTGTATTAGTGTCACTGGTTCCCCAAAAGTGTCATTGCCTGCAGCAATATCGAATTAAAAAAAAAAAAAAATTCCAGTACATATACCATAGTTTGTAAACGCTATAACTTTTGTGCAAACCAATCAATAAATGCTTAGTGGGTTTTTTTTTTACCAAAAATTTGTAGCAGAATACATATTAGCCTAAATTTTTGAAGAAATTCGATTTTTTTTCTATTATTTTATTGGATATGTTTTATAGCCAAAAGTAAAAAATATTGTTTTTTTGTTTAAAATTGTCGGTCTTTTTTTGTTTATAGTGCAAAAAATTTAAAATGCAGTGGTGGTCAAATGCCACAAAAGAAAGCTCTATTTGTGGGAAAAAAAGGACACAAATTTAATTTATGGACAGCATTGCATGACCGCGCAATTGTCAGTTAAAGTCAAGTCAAGTCAAGCTTTATTGTCATTCTAGTACATGTGAAGACATACGGTAGAACAAAATGACGTATCTTACAGGGCCACGGTGCTACATGAATTAAACATAATTATACAAAGAATAAAAACACGGCAAAGAATTAAAAAAAATAAAAAAATTAAAATAAACCTATACACATCTGGGGACTACATAACTGTACATATACTATATTAGAGGTCGACCGATATGGGTTTTTCTCTGGCCGATGCCGATATTTAGAAATCGCTGCGGCCGATGGCCGATATATGATGCCGATTTTTTGGGCCGATATGTTAGGCCGATTTTTTTAGATTTTATGAGATGAAGGGGGGGAAAAAAAAACTAACAGTTGGACCCCTTTCACACTGGGGCGTTTTTCAGGCACTTTTGGGCTAAAAATAACACCTGTAAAAATGGCTGCAAAACAGATCCCCTGCAGTCTCAGTGTGAAAGCCTGAGTGCTTTCACACTGAGGCGGTGCGCTGGCAGGACGTTAAAAAAAAGTCCTGCAAGCAGCATCTTTGGAGGGATGTATACCGCTCCTCCACCACTACTGCCTATTGAAATGAATGGGCACTGCTGCTGAAGCGACTGCAAAGCGCTTCGGCAGCGGTGCTACACGGGTGCTACATTTAACCTCTTCATCGGCCGCTAGCTGGGTTATAAGCACCCCGCTAGCAGCCGAATATCGCCGCTAAAATGATGGTAAAGCGCAGCTAAAACTATCTGCGTTTTACCGCCAACGCCTACCCGCTCCAGTGTGAAAGCAGTTCCGCCAAAAAAAAAAAAAATGACTTTTAATATATGAACACTTACTTGTCCTGGGCGCCCGCGATGTCGGCACCCGAAGCCGATCTCTCTCTCGGCTCTCGGGTGCTGCCGCCGCCATCTTCGGTAAGGTAATCAGGAAGCAGGCACAAGAACAGGTAATCAAAACTTTGACGGAAAAAAAAAGTTTAGTTTTATTTAACATTCATTAAAGTGTATTTTTTCCCAAAAAATTGCGTTTGAAAGACCGCTGCGCAAATACCATGTGACATAAAATATTGCAACAACCGCCATTTTATTCCCTAGGGTCTCTGCTAAAAAAAAAAAATATAATGTTTGGGGGTTCCAAGTGATTTTCTAGCAGAAAATACAGGATTTTTACTTGTAAGCTGCAAGTGTCAGAAAAGATTTAGTCTTTAAATGGTTAAACTGAGAACTTCTTCACACAGTTCAGTTCATTGATAAGAAGAAACATTTGTAACACTTTTCTCTCTCACTTGGCAGGCTGCCCAGAGATGAGTCACTGCACGGAAACTTCAGGCAACTTGTACTTGACTTCTATGAGAGATGTCATTTCCAAGCCGCGCTGACGTTTTTTTTTTTTTTTTATATCGGCTTCTGTTTTCAGAATATCGGCCGATGCCGATTAATTAAAAAGTGGCAAAAATCGGCCGATATATCGGCCGACCGATATATCGGTCGACCTCTATACTATATATTTCTAAAAATCTTTGTAGCAGCAAGAGTTTGTAAGAGTGTCTAGTGCATATTCAAGAGTAAAAAGGGAGGGGAAGTGAGACGTTCCTGGTCACAATATATAGGTTGTAGAAGAGGTTTCAAAGAGGGTTGGAGTTGAGGGCTCTCACAGCCTTGGGTAAAAACTGTTGAGCAGTCTGACAGTCCGGGTTTTGATACTCCGGTACATTCTACCTGATGGCAAGAGCTGGAAGAGACTGTGGGAGGGATGGGTAGGATCCTTCACGATACTAATAGCTTTGCCGGAGCATCGTGTATGAAAAATATCCAGGATGGAGGCACCAATAATCTTTTTAGCCATTTTCACTAGCCGCTGAAGGGTCTTGCGGTCAGCAGAACTGCAGTTCCCAAACCAGACAATGATGCAGCTTGTCAGCACGCTTTTTATGGTTCCCCTATAGAATGTAGTAAGGATGGGTGGAGGTAGACTGGCTTTTTTAAGGCAGCGGAGAAAATATAGGCGCTGTTGTGCCTTCTTGGTTAGTGACGTGATGTTGGTTGTCCAGGTAAGATCCTCTGAGATGTGCACTCCCAGGAATTTAATACTGCTTACTCTCTCCACAGTCAAGCTGTCGATGATCCTGAACAGGGTCTTCCTTACGTCGGCTGGAGAAAAGAAGAGTGCTTGGTCGTTTCGGGATATGGGTAGTTTTTGTGAAGGTGTTTGGTTCTACAGCTCAAACCATGCATAAAAGTGGTTGAGTGCATCGGGGAGAGAGGTATCATTGTCACTGGCCTATGGCAGGGGCTTGTAGTTAGTGATGGTATGGATGGCTTGCTACAGAGCCCGTGTATCTTTACTGTTGCTAAAGTGTTTATTGATTTTTTGAGCATATTGTTGTTTTGCCTTCTTGATGCCATGAGATAGATTGGCTCTTGCTGTTTTGAGAGCTGCTTTATCTACCGATCTGAATACCTCCTCTCTGGTCTTTAGCAGCCCATGAACCTCTGCTGTCATCCATGGCTTCCGGTTGGCACGTGTGGTGATAGTCTTGGTGACTGTCACATCATCTATGCAGTTTTTTATGTAAGCAGTCACTGTTTCAGTGTACTCTTGTAAGTCTGTATGATTTTTGTAAGTGGCTGCCTCTTTAAACATGTTCTAGTCTGTGTACTGAAAGCAGTCCTGCAGTACTGGGGTAGCATTGTCTGGCCAGTACTGGGGTAGCATTGTCTGGCCATACTGTGATTTGTTTTTGAACCGGTTTCGCAAGTGTAAGAAACAGTTTGTATGCAGAAATTAGCATAACAGAGATGTAATCTGAATACCCAAGGTGGGGGCGAGGTTCAGCCTTGTATGCATTTTTCGGCTGTTGTATAAACAAAGTCCAGTATGTTGTTTCCCCTTGTTGCAAAATTCACATGTTGGTGGAACTTCCGCAAAACTGTCTTTAAGTTTGCGTGGTTGAAGTCACCAGCAATAATGAAAAAGATGTCAGGGTTGTTCGTTTGATGTTCGCTGATAGAGCTGTAAAGTTCGTGAAGCGCGTCCTGAGCGTTTGCACACAGGGGAAAGTAAACGGCGACAGTAACAATGGCCATGAACTCCCTCGGCAGATCGAATGGTCGACACTTCACAAACAAACTAGCAGCGATGAGCAGTGTTTTGTTACTACCACAGCATTGTTACACCATTCTTTGTTGATATACACACACACAGACCACCTCCGCGAGTCTTACCGGACAATGATGAATCTCTATCCGCTCGGTAGCAGGTTAGCCCGTGTAGCTTAATGGCGGAATCCGGGATGTTGTTATTTAGCCATGTTTCCGTGAAGAAAACACACAGCAATCCCTTGTCTCGTGCTGTGTATTCAGAAGATTCAAACAAGGAAGACGCCGCTCCAGGTGAGCAATTACTACAGTCCGAATGCGCTGGGTGCAAGCCACGGCTTGCCACTGATGATCAATTGGAAGAAAAGAACGGCTGCACACCACAGGGACGTTCCAATGATTTTATTCCAAAAATTGCAAATGACAGCCAACAAAGACAGAGTGTTCGAACCCAGGAGGTGATGCGTGCGTTTCATACTGACCTCAGTGCTTCTTCAAACCTGTGTAGACCGACTGAGTTGAATTAAGTCCAGGTTACTTCCAGTGAGCGAACATTAGAGAGCATAAGTGTTTGAAGAGCTGGCCTTGTGGGGATAGCCCTTAACCTAGCTTTTATACCTCAGCGCTTACCGCATTTCCGTATCTTCTCACACCGCTTGCGTCACTGCCTTGTGCGGGTAGTTTCAGTAGGGGAAACCATGGTCTCGGGGTCGGGTTTCAGCAAACAGAGTTCTCGTAGCTTCTCGATAGCCGCCGGTGAAAGTTGATGTTTGTGTATACTGCCGATATCCAAAAGACTTTTGTGGTAAGGTAAGACTATTTGAAGATAAAGAGACAACAATAAAATACATAAAAGCTCTGTCTTTCAGACCTGGAGTAGCCGATGCATCTAACTTCACCGCCATCTGTAGCTAGAGGTGATGCACACTGCAGAGACACAGACTGGACTGTGAGGCCCCTGGGTGTATGTATTGGTGGCTTAGGAAGTTCACCTTTCAATTGTCCACTCCAGAGACATTGGCAGGTTTACAGATGGAATGCAAGCGTCCACCAAGGAGAGTGCAGACTTGTTTCTTAGGGCAGCTTGATTTCTGGTGCCCCCATGATGTTTTATGTAGGCCACTGCTGTGGCATTGTCTGAATGCACCCTATCTGGTTGACCTTGCAGAAGGGAGGTTGCGTGTTGAAGAGATAATCTGATGGCTTTCTGTTCCAGAATGTTGATGGGGATATTATGACTCCTCGGGTGGACTATGTCCCCTGGACAGTCAATGAGTTATAAGATCCCAGCCTGTAAGACTGGCATTCCTTGTCATCATATCCCCAATTCCAGGTCAGTATTGGAGATGTAGCATGACAAGGAGAGTCTTGTTTTGCTCGATAGAAGCTGAGCTTCCTGAAGACGAGCAGTGCATGAAATGCATACAGGCTGAGCCAACATATGCCATATCCAGTGTCCTTATTGTATCACATCCGGCCATTGGAACGCATGCCAGCAGTGGGGATATGAGCAGTAGGGGTGCTGAATTTAATCGTTGCATCGATGCATCGCGATTCGGGGGTCCCCGATGCGGCATCGATGCGTCTGTCCCCAATAATCGATTATGGGTGACGTCATCCCGACTTGCCCCCCCCTCCCGGGAGAGCGCTCCGAGCACGTCTATTAAAATGCCAGTTTTATAATAAATGCCGTTATAATCCATTAAGTGGCCACCGCTGCTCGTGCTTTTTAAAATATATGCAGCTTCATACCTGCATTTCTGTCTGTATACTGTCAGTATATTCCGCTCATGTGATTGCATGGTCCGGCCAGCCTCTCACCTCTCACGTCTCCCCTGACGTCAGCCCCTCCCGCCTCTCTTGTTATCTGATAGCTACAGTCGGTGGGCGGGGCTGAGAACTTCCACTGACGTCCGGAGACAGAGAGGAGAACGAGAGACGTGAGAGGTGGGCCATACCGGACAGAGTGACATGAGGAATACACTGTATACAGGCAGAAATGCAGGTATGAAGCTACATATATTTTAAAAAGCTCATACAGCGGTGGCCACTTAATGGATTATAACAGCATTTATTACAAAACGGGAATTAACAGCAGTACTCCTTTTTTTTTTACAGGGAAAAAACAGTACTACTCCTACAAGTGCTCTGTGCTGAGATTTCCCCGGCTTCCTGTTTGCACATTCCACTGTGTTAACTCCTAGTGTGCTGGAATGTACAAACTTGGGAGCCCAGAGAAATTTCAACAGAGAAAGTACAAGGAACTTCACAGGGCTGTTTGCTGTGGATTCTAATCCCTCCTGACCTCCCACCAGCCACATGTGTGAATGCCTGTACCCTGTAGTGCACCGGATTAGTGCACTTTTTAAAGCGAAGTTCCACCATTTTTTAGTTTAATAAAAGTCAGCAGCTACAAAAAGTGTAGCTGCTGACTTTTATTAAATCGACACTTACCTGTCCCACAGTCCAGCGATGCGGCCGCGCGAAACGCCGCTCCTCTCCTCGACGCCGTCATATCTACTGTGCTCTGCCATTGGCCAGCCAATCTTCTGGGACCTGTGTTGTGTCCCAGAAGATCGCTGGCAGGGAGGGGCCACCTAAGGCGAGAGGAGGAGTCACCTAGGCGGCCGGGACAGGAAGTCCCACTAAAAAGAGGACCCCCCCCCAAAAAAATGACATGCCAAATGTGACGTCAGGGGGCAAGGAGTGCTAAAAACGGAAGTTCCACTTTTGGGTGGAACTCAACTTTAAAGGAGTGAGGTTATTTTTATTTCAAAGCAGTTCAGTAAATTTTTTGTTTTATTAAAAGTCAGCAGCTACAAAAAAAAGTGTATCTTCTGACTTTTAATAAAAGACACTCACCTGTCCCACAATCCAGCGACGTGGCCACCCGAACCCTCCATTCTGTCCACGGGGCTGGCAATACTACTGTGGGCATCTGGCTGTGACAGCTTGCAGCTTCACAGCCGGGTGCGCATGCCTCACTGCGCTGTCCTGCATAGCCGGGCAATCTTCTGGGACCTGTGATGTGTCTCAGAAGATTGCAGGGAGGAAGGGCCACCTAGGCGGCCCAAGTGGAAGTGAGAGCTCGTTGGTAATCGTGATGCATCGTGGAATCGAATCGAATCGTTGACCAGATAATCGTAATCAAATCGAATCGTGAGACCAGTGAAGATGCACACCCCTAATGAGTAGTGGTGCTGGAATACTATTAAAGTTCAGCTGGATGTGTTGGTGCCACTTAGGCACCCACAGAATGTGAGTAGCATTTTTAAACTTTGTCTGCATCCCTTTTTACAATAAACATACCCCACTATGATCTATCTACTATTGGGTCTCTTACTTGCTCTTTGAGTGAATGAGAGTTTATATCAGTGAGACCTTCGAGCTGGGAGACATTGAAATCCTTATGGTGAAGATCTGAAAAAACGGTCACAAGGATTACCCCACAAGGCGTGTAGGCTGCTTTGTCAGCCGCATAAATCTGGTGAGTGCACACTTCACTTCAGCATGTGGAAAAACATTTAATTTATTTGTAAAGAGGAAAAAGTTACTACACACGGTGAATTGGGACTGTTTTTGTCACTTTATGTGTTATGGACTTTTGTATTGAGTATTGTAATTCTAGAAAAAAAAATCAGATTAACTATGCATACTGTTTAACAGAATATTGGTATTCAGTTATATTGCTGAACTAGCGCCTACCTTTGTATTTTTATTAGTTATGGCTAGATGAAGCACTGGGCTTTCCGAGAATTTAATTTGCTTATTCCACATTGTAACTATGTTGGACCGAAGAGGTCTGGAGTGAAACTGGGCAAAAAGAACTGCCCAGAAAGAGGCTATCATTAAGCCTAGAACCTTCATGCAGAAGTGAACAGAGAGGTGCCATTTTGACCTGAGAGTCCATATGTACATTAGAACCTTAGGGAAGCAACTTTCTTCTGAAGAAGTGTCCAACATTAGCATTAGGCATCCTAGACTATATGAGGCCTGGAGAGCAGACTTTGGAAATTGATTATTCAGGTTTTAGGAGCTGAATCGTCCCCTGGACATTGGCAGACAAGGTTGTGACTGAGAAGTCCTTCAATAGGAGGTCATCCAGGTAACCTGTGACATGAATGCCCTGGATCCACAGAAGAGCGGAGGAGCATGTGAAGACTCTGGGTGCACAGAAGATCCCAAATGGAAGTGTTGGTCTCCCACAGCAAAATGCAGACGCTATTTCCCTGGGGGGGGGGGGTCATTGGGATCTGTAGATAGTCATCTTGCATGACACTGACAGATCTTGTTGATTCCATCCTTAAAGTGATTGTAAAGCCTTTTTTTTAAATTAAAATAATTAACATGTTTATATTTACCTGCTCTGTGCAATGGTATTGCACAGTGCTAGAGCTTCCCCAAATCTCCTTTTCTGGGGTTCCCTGCCAGTGCTCTTCACTCCCCCTGTTCTGGATCTGCTCCCAAGCCACTTACTATGGGGGGGGGGCACACGTGCAGGCTCACTCCGTGCCACCCCCTGCTCCCTCACTGGATCTGACTGACAGCAGCAGGAGCAAATGGCTCTCACTGCTATCAGCAAATCCTGTGAGACTAAGCAGAAGAAAGAGAAGAAAGAGAAGGTTTGCAGCCAGGAAAAGCGCTGGACCGATAAAGCACTCAGGTAAGTGTCAAGAAGGGGAAACAGATAATGCAAAAACATTTAGTGTTTACAACCACTTTAATATTGGTGCATGAAGAAATCTGTTTAGGGATTTTAAGGGCAGTATTTGTTTTTGGAATTGTTAATAGGTTTGAATAGAAAACTAAAACCATTCTTCTAAAGGAACTGATGCAACCACTACTAAAGTTGGTGCAAGGCAGTCAATAAATCTACCTTCTTATCTGAAGCTGGCAGATTAGAAGGTGCAGTGCTCATATATCAGTCTGTGCTTTTATGAAAAGAGTCTTTGTTGACTTAGCCAGTCTCTTAGTGCCCATAGGGGCTTGTTTTGGCTGTGGAGAGTCAGGTGCTGTTAGGAAAAGAGTAATGCCGCGTAAACACGATCGTAAAATCCGACAAGAAAACCGTGAATTTTTTTCCAACGGAATCTGGGCTCAAACTTGTGTTGCATACACACGGTCACACCACATTCCGACCGTCAAGAACGCGGTGACGTACAACATGTACGACAAGCCGAGATCAATGAAGTTCAATAGGCAGTTCGGCTCTTCTGCTTGATTCTGAGCATGCGTGGTTTTTGGTGCGTCGGAATTGCATACAGACGATCGGAATTTCCGACAAGAACTTTTCTTGTGGGAAAATTTGAGAACCAGCTCTCAAATTTTTTTGGGCGGAATTTCCGACAGAAAATGTCCGATGGAGCCTACACACGGTCGGAATGTCACGTACCTTGTGATGGGAGCCCAACGTGCAGGGAGCGGCCTCTCGTAAACCCCTGGCTCGAGAGCCCCTGATAGAGCAGACAGAGGCTCAGGAGGACAGGGGGCACAAGTGCCTGGCAGGTAAGCAGGATATTGGGTAGTTGCGGCAGCAGATGGTGCACGGCAAACTGGAACAGTCCGAAGATAGCTGGAAGGTGCACAGTAGGACTAATCAGAATGCAGACGGCAGGCAGATGTATAAAAGTCCCAGATCAGACTGCGGAAACAAGGTGGTGTATTGTAGTACAGGCTGAGGTGTGCTGTAGCTCAGGCACAGGTGCAGGGTAGTTCAGGCAGAGGTGCGCTATGATTCAGGCAGAGATGCACGGTGGCTTCAGGCAGGGTGCACTGTAGTTCAGGTGGAGGTGCCTTATAGTTCGAGCAGACCGATGGGTCGGACCAGCAGGCGACTAGGTACAGGGATGACCAAGAGAGTTGTCAGAGCAAGCCGAAGTCGGGGCGGGCAGCAATCGGGGTTAACAGAGACAAGCCGGATCAGATAACAGGAGTACAGGAATCAGAAGTCAATAGCAGGGGTCTCGGGAACGCTGTAGACCAGACAGCAAGAAGCAAGGTAGGCAGATAGTTTAAATACCTTGTTTGGCGCCAAATGCTGTCACCGCGCGCGCTCCCGCGAACGCACGCGCTCCCGTGAACGCGCACGCCCGCCGATCGCGCTATTGTGCACGCGCATGCGCGGAGTGGACCTATGGAGTGTAGACAATCTCCTGGCGGCACTGTTGCCAGGCAGATTGTAAAAACGCCTTTCCTGACATTGCCCCCCCCCAAGGGGCAGCCTCCGGATGCCCAACTGGGCCACTTTGTCTGGGTGAGATCTCTCAAAGTCCTTGATTAGCCTTTCCGCGTGGACATTCATCTCTGGCTCCCATGAGTTTTCTTCTGGGCCGTAACCCTTCCATTTCACCAGGTATTGGATCTGGTTTCGTCTTCGTCTACAACCCAGAATGGACTCAACCTCAAATTCCTCTTCTCCATCGATAAGCACGGGTTCGGGAGGATTGATGTCCCGATCTGTAAAGGGATCGGGGACCGTGGGCCTAAGCAGGGCTACATGAAAAACTGGGTGGATCCGGAAGGACTCAGGCAGTTTCAATTCGTAAGCTACCTCGTTAATCTTCCTTGTTATAGGGAAGGGACCCACGAATTTAGGGCCCAACTTCTTGGATGGGCATGCCAATTTTAGATTCAGGGTAGAGAGCCAAACTTGGTCCCCAGGTGCCAGGTTGAGCTCCCCTCTCCTCTTCCTGTCGAAAATTTCCTTGTTGTAGCTTTGTGCCTTAGTCATGGTCTCCTGGAGAAGTTTATTGTTGGTGGAGAAGAAATTTAGAGTTTCCTGGGCGGCTGGTACCGGACATTCGGGCATGTTGTTAGATAGAAATAATGGGTGAAACCCGTAGTTTGCGAAAAATGGGGATTGCTTGATGGCAGAATGAACAGAGTTGTTGTAGGCAAACTCAGCAAGAGGCAAAAGAGGGGCCCAATCGTTCTGGGAGAAGCTTGAAAAGCAGCGCAGGTACTGCTCGAGCGTTTGATTGGTGCGTTCTGTTTGGCCGTTGGTTTGGGGATGGTATGCTGAGGAAAAGAACAGATCGATCTTCAGTGATTTACATAGTGCTCTCCAAAATCTTGATGTAAACTGTACCCCCCGGTCAGATGTAATGTTAGCAGGTACACCGTGCAGCCTTACTATTTCCCTGATGAAGATCTTTGCAGTCTCAGAGGCCGAGGGGACGCCCCTCATGGGTAGGAAATGGGCCATCTTGGAGAGTCTATCCACCACTACAAAGATGGTCGTAAAGTCTTCTGATGGAGGTAGTTCAACTATGAAGTCCATTGAGATCATCCTCCATGGCCTCTCCGGGACGGGTAGTGGTTTTAGTAACCCCCAGGCTCTGGTTTTGCTGTTTTTGTTCTGGATGCAGGTGGTACAAGATTCCACATAGCGCTTGCAATCTTGGGATAATCGTGGCCACCAGAATGTCCGCTGGAGAAGTTCGGAAGTTTTGTACACACCGAAGTGGCCGGCTAACTGGTGGTCATGACAGGATTTCAAGACGGCCACCCGAAGTTGTTGAGGTACAAAAATCTTGTCCTTGTTCCACAGCAGACCGTCTTTAGACTGTAGGGCAAGGCCAGGAACTGGGCATGGTCCTGAGGAGGCCTGTCTGATTTGGGACAGGAGGTCCTCTTGTAACAGGAGGAAGTTACCGGGAGGTAGAATGGTATCCGGAGGGGAAAGGACCTTAGGTTCGGCAAACATCCGGGAAAGGGCGTCCGGTTTGGTGTTCTTTGATCCGGGTCGGTACGTGATGTGAAACGAAAATCGGGTAAAAAAGAGTGCCCACCTGGCCTGGCGTGGTCTCAGTCTCTTGGCAATCTTTAAGTATTCCAAGTTCTTATGGTCGGTATAGATCAGAATAGGATGTGCTGCTCCTTCCAGGAGGTAGCGCCATTCCTCAAGTGCGGACTTTATTGCCAGAAGTTCCCTGTCCCCGACGTCGTAGTTTTTCTCGGCCTCTGTTAGTTTACGGGAGAAGAAGGCTACTGGATGCAATGCGGCCTTTGGGCCTTGTCTCTGGGAAAGTATTGCTCCAACTGCCACTTCAGAGGCATCCACCTCCAAGATGTAAGGTAAGGCCGGGTTAGGGTGCTTTAGGACAGAGGCCGAGATGAACAGATTCTTAAGGTTAGCGAAGGCGGCCTGAGCTTCGGGGGACCAGTGAAACCGGTTACCTTGTTTAGTTAAGTTGGTAATGGGGGCAATGATAGAGGAGAATCCTTTAATGAATTTCCGGTAGAAGTTCGCAAAGCGTTGGATCCCCTTCTTATCGCTGGGGGCTGGCCAATCCAGAATGGCCGTGACCTTCTGAGGGTCCATCTTAATACCCTCTACCGAAATGATTAGCCCTAGGAACTGAATATCTTGTTGTTCGAATGCACATTTCTCGGGCTTGGCGTACAAACCATGTTGGCGAAGTCGGGCCAATACCTTCCGGACGTGTTCACGATGGTCGGTTAAGGAGGAAGAGAAGACCAGGATATCGTCTAGGTAGACGATAACGAACAGATCTAGGTAGTCTCTAAAAATATCGTTTATGAAATGTTGGAACGTGGCAGGGGCATTGCATAGCCCGAAGGGCATGACCAGGTATTCAAAGTGCCCGAATCTGGTGCGAAACGCTGTTTTCCATTCATCACCGCTCCGAATGCGGACTAAGTTGTAGGCGCCGCGGAGGTCCAGTTTAGTGAAAATGGCTGCTGTCCCAAGTCTTTGAAAAAGTTCGGGTACTAATGGCAGGGGATACCTATTTTTAATAGTTATTTTATTCAGGGCTCTGTAATCCACACAGGGGCGTAGGGAGTGGTCCTTCTTTTCTACAAAGAATATACCGGCTCCGGCAGGAGAGGTGGAGGGACGTATGAATCCCTTCTCTAAGTTGTCATCCAGATACGTCTTGAGAGTTCCAAGCTCTAGTTCAGATAAGGGGAAAATTCTTCCAAAAGGGACCTCTGCCCCCGGAAGAAGGTCAATAGGGCAATCGTAGGGCCTGTGCGGAGGTAGAGTCTCCGCGCCCTTCTTGCTAAAGACATCTAGAAAGTTGTGATAGGCCTCCGGGACCAGCCGCCGGTTCTCCATATCACTCCCCAGACAAAGTAATGGGGACGAGGTGTCGGATGGTGCTGGAAAACAGTGTTCACGGCAATAGAGAGATGGAAAGCGAACCTCTCCAGTGTTCCAGTCGATCTGAGGATTATGAGCTTTTAGCCATGGTATCCCCAAGATAATTGGGAAGAGAGGGGATTCTATAATGTCCAAGCACAATAGTTCTTGATGCTTGTCCGCAGTGGTTGTGCGCAGGGGAATAGTCTGCTGTGTCACTGGTCCTGATCTGATGGCCGATCCGTCGGCAAGGTGGACCGTGAGTTCTTTAGGTCTGGGCCTCAAAGGGACTTGATGTTTCAAGGCGAAGGAAAGGTCCATGAAGCCGCTGCAGGCACCGGAGTCAATAATGGCGGGAGTCCGGATGTTCCTTCCTGGGAGCTGTAGAGAGATGGAAACGATCAGGTGAGCGGAATGGTTAGGCAGAACAGGCGAGACAGTAGAGGAGAGGTGGCACTTACGCAGTTTAGCGGGGCACATCCTCACGTAATGTCCTGAGTCCCCGCAGTAGAGGCAGAGGTTGTGAACCCGGCGTCGCTGGCGCTCCTCCGGAGTAAGTGAAGGTCGGATCAACCCCAGTTGCATGGGTTCAGAGGCATCGGTAGTGGAGCGTGGGGAGGTCGAAGAAGCGGAATGAGGAGGATAGGGTACCCGTGGCAACATCCATACTGGACGGGATGGTCCCGCTGACCGTTCAGCTCTACGCTCCCTTAGTCGCCTGTCGATCTGAATAGCTTGAAGGATCAAGGCATCGAGCGTGTTCGGTATACCGACCCGGGCCAACTCGTCCTTTAAGGGCTCAGATAGTCCCAGCCTGAATTGGTGTCGCAGGGCGGCGTCGTTCCAGCTGGTATCGGCGCTCCAGCGCCTAAAGTCCGATACATAGTCTTCAGCGGCTCTGCGACCCTGCTGGAGAGAGCATAATGCTGCTTCGGCGGTAGCGGCCAGTTGAGGGTCCTCATAGAGGAGGTCCATGGCCTGGAGGAAAGTACTTAGTTGGTCAAGGCAGGTGTTTTTCTGTTCCAGGAGGCGGTGTGCCCAGGCCTGAGGTTCACCGGACAATAGGGCTATGACAAAGCCCACCTTGGTAGATTCCAGGGAGAAGGTCCTGGGCTGTAGCGCGAAGAAAAGTTCGCAGGCGTTACGAAAGGCCCTGTACTTGCCGCGGTCCCCAGAGAACCTCTCCGGAGTAGGGACCCTGGGTTCAGGTGGCAACATGACAACCGACGGTGCAGGTGAGGTACCTGATGCGACAGGTGCTGAGGTAGCCAGGGTCTGGACACGCTCCTCTAGCCGGGTATATCCCTCTTGCAAACTCCTGACTGCAGCAGTAAGTCCGTCCAGGTGGCGGCATAGTTCCTCCATGGGAGAGGCCCCCTGCGTAGGCTCCGACATGGCTGTCTGGTACTGTCACGTACCTTGTGATGGGAGCCCAACGTGCAGGGAGCGGCCTCTCGTAAACTCCTGGCTCGAGAGCCCCTGATAGAGCAGACAGAGGCTCAGGAGGACAGGGGGCACAAGTGCCTGGCAGGTAAGCAGGATATTGGGTAGTTGCGGCAGCAGATGGTGCACGGCAAACTGGGACAGTCCGAAGATAGCTGGAAGGTGCACAGTAGGACTAATCAGAATGCAGACGGCAGGCAGATGTATAAAAGTCCCAGATCAGACTGCGGAAACAAGGTGGTGTATTGTAGTACAGGCTGAGGTGTGCTGTAGCTCAGGCACAGGTGCAGGGTAGTTCAGGCAGAGGTGCGCTATGATTCAGGCAGAGATGCACGGTGGCTTCAGGCAGGGTGCACTGTAGTTCAGGTGGAGGTGCCTTATAGTTCGAGCAGACCGATGGGTCGGACCAGCAGGCGACTAGGTACAGGGATGACCAAGAGAGTTGTCAGAGCAAGCCGAAGTCGGGGCGGGCAGCAATCGGGGTTAACAGAGACAAGCCGGATCAGATAACAGGAGTACAGGAATCAGAAGTCAATAGCAGGGGTCTCGGGAACGCTGTAGACCAGACAGCAAGAAGCAAGGTAGGCAGATAGTTTAAATACCTTGTTTGGCGCCAAATGCTGTCACCGCGCGCGCTCCCGCGAACGCACGCGCGCTCCCGTGAACGCGCACGCCGATCGCGCTATTGTGCACGCGCATGCGCGGAGTGGACCTATGGAGTGTAGACAATCTCCTGGCGGCACTGTTGCCAGGCAGATTGTAAAAACGCCTTTCCTGACACGGAATTTCCGACCAAAAGCTCAAATTCTGACCGTGTGTACGCGGCATAATGCTCACCACGTTAATTAGTCTGTCCACAGTAGAGACCATTTGGCATGAAGCCATAGCTTTTACCTCATAAAATGCAGAGGAATGAAATTCCTCTGCTGTCTCTGCTACAAATTTAGGGTCTTCAATTTCCTTCATAATATTCTTAGGTAAAGGAGGTACTACCTATGATTCGTGGAAAGGGTCAGGAGAATAGAGGACATGTAAAATTTCTGGTCCCTGGAAACTGAAGGTTCTAGAAGAGCTGAGCTTTTCAAAACTTTCAGACATAGTGACAGAGAAATCTGTCAGAGAGGTTGCATGATTTGTGTCTGAGAGGGAGCTAGGATCAGATAAGGGGAGCAATGTTATATTAGGACATTGCAGCGTTTTGAGTTTCCTGTAGGCTGCCTGTAGAATACATGTTTTTCAGCCCTTTTGTCTCAGCTACATTGCGCTTGTGATCCACCATTTCTAAATGAGAGGATCCCAAGTAGGGTATTCACAATTATGGAGTGTAGAATGGATGGATGTCTATATAAAGAAGCCAATATAACACCAGGGCTGACTGTGTTCCTGTGGCTGTGTCTCTGTAGAAGATGGAAGTAATGTCCTATGAGAGTTTTTGGCAGAAAAGGCAAGTGTGAATGTGTCATCTGGGAAACAATCCCAAATTTATTTTGCTCATGCTGAGAAACATTAGAGACAAGATGGCAGGGGGTACATCAATAAAGTGAATAACCCCCAAATCCTCTGCCTATAAAACCACATGGTGTGCTACACACTGCAGATTATGTTATTAAAAGCCAAGAAATTGTGCCAACATACAGGGAAACCCTGTTTTACCTTATCCATGACGCTGGGCCTTCACCTGTCATGGTGTATCTTGTGAGAACCATAGAAATGGACCAAGACCCTGGACCTGTAGAGCACACACTGCACTTCGTGCAAAGGTTAGCGCCTGACAAAGGATCCAGTGCCCAAGGCAATCAATAAAGGCCAGTCCTACATAGTGGGGCACAGGTAGGTCCCTAACGTACATACCGAGGGTTACTGATTCTGAAACTTGATAGGAGAAATACATTGGGATTAAATACTTTTCCGAAGAACAGGTCCATCACCTAAGGACACTAAAAAAAAATTATAGAGCCTGATGAAGAAGCACGCATGCTTCGAACGCGCGCCCCCCCCCCCGCTGACATCATACCCGGAAGTGACGACATCTGTGGGTGTGCTACAGGGAAGATCGTCTCCTGTCCCCGTTGCCGTGAGTGCTGGGTTCCGCCTACCGCTGCCGACATCCCAGAGGACACCTTGAGACCTCATCCCTCCACACCAGGACCTACAGCCCCCGGGAATAGCGGATGATTCTATCTACAGATAAGCCTTTACTAATTACTAATTTGTGAGTGTATCTCTTACCATTGTGCTAATTTACAATAAATTTTGTTGCCCTGCTACGCCTAGAAGGCGCTGCCTTCCTACTAAAAAAAAATGAGTCTCACTGATTGGGCAGTGTTATATGAATGTGAACTTGGGGCAGTCCTAACAAGTTTTTGCCAACGTCCAATCACCTGAAGTATGCCTGCATATAACCAACAGTCAATAAATAAAAGTCCTGTGTCTTGCACTGTATGATTAATATAGTAGAATTTTTGTCGTGACTGAAATTTTTATTTTTTATTTTACTAAGGCAGACAGCCATTGATCGATAGATCAACTAAGGCCAGTGGGTTTACAGTGCCACCTGCAGGATTCATTTTGGTAGGTGCAGGAAAAAATAGGATTTTTTGTACTCACCGTAAAATCCTTTTCTCTGTCGTCCATGGACGGACACAGCTCCTTCAAATCTTGACAGTTGGGTATGTTCCGTCTATTAGGAGAGGACTAGGCAGAACATGTTAGATATGCATACATGTTATTTAAACAGAGTTGAAACAGCCCCGCCCAGGGGGCGGTCCCTCTGAACATAACCCTCCACCCTGCAGCTAGCAGCCTCAGATCCTAGAAAAGCAGTACAAACCAGGTGTGAACGGACGACCAGGTCGCCACCTTACACACTTGAGATACAGATGCTTGATGTCGGAAAGCCCAAGAGGCACCAATAGCCCTGGTCGAATGCGCCGTAACGGGAAAAGGAGGCGCCCGCCCTTTAAGTGCATAGGCCTGAATGACAGTCTGCCTAAACCACCGAGAAATGGTGACCGACGAGACCGCCAGGCCCTTCTGCGGACCAGACACTAGTGGTGCAATGGATCGGTGGTGATCCGAACGGGTCACCCTGTTCGGATTGGAACACCACGCGTTCCGCGCAGCGCTCCGGAGCCTCGGCCGTAGGAAAGGCCGCAGCTTCGGCCTGGCTCCGGCGCGGAGCCCATCTTTGTACACCCGGCGGCGGCCGCTGTATTGACGTTTCGCCGCCATCTTGCTCCACTCCTCACTATCATTACTGTGCAGAAGGGGCCAAGCGGACATCTTGTTACACCCAATGGAGTTTTAGTTTTCTGTTTATTTCAACACAAAACGGATCTTATATGCATTATTTGGAAATCCAATGGACTGTTTACATGTTAACCACTTAAGCCCCGGACCATTTCGGGCCATTAGGACCAAGCCTGTTTTTGGGATTCGGCACTGCGCTGCTTTAACTGTAAATTGTGCGGACATGCAATGTTGTACCCAAATGAAATTTGCGTCCTTTTCTTCCCACAAATAGAGCTTTCTTTTAATGGTATTTGATTGCCTCTGCGATTTTTATTTTTTGCGATATAAATGGAAAAAGAACGAAAATTTTGAAAAAAAAAGATATTTTCTACTTTTTGTTATAAGAAAAATCGAATAAACTCAATTTTAGTCATACATTTAGGCCAAAATGTATTCAGCCACATGTCTTTAGTAAAAAAAATGTCAATAAGCGTATATTTATTGGTTTGCGCAAAAGTTATAGCGTTTACAAACTAGGGTACATTTTCTGAAATTTACACAGCTTTAAATTTATGACTGCCTATCTCATTTCTTGAGGTGCTAAAATGGCAGGGCAGTACAAAACCCCCCCAAATGACCCCATTTTGGAAAGTAGACACCCCAAGGAAATTGCTGAGAGGCATGTTGAGCCCATTGAATATTTTTTTTTTTTGTCCCAAGTGATTGAATAATGACAAAAAAAAAAAAAAAAAAATACAAAAAGTTGTCACTAAATGATATATTGCTCACACATGCCATGGTTATATGTGGAATTGCACCCCAAAATACATTCTGCTGCTTCTCCTGAGTACGGGGATACCACATGTGTGGGACTTTTTAGGAGCCTAGCCACGTACGGGACCCCGGAAACCAAGCACCGCCTTCAGGATTTCTATGGGCGCAAATTTTTGATTTCACTCCTCACTACCTATCACAGTTTCGAAGGCCATAAAATGCCAAAATAGCACAAAACCCCCCCAAATGACCCCATTTTGGAAAGTAGACACCCCAAGCTATTTACTGAGAGGCATGTTCAGTCCATGGAATATTTTATATTTTGCCACAAGTTGCGGGAATATGACAAACTTTTTTTTTTTTGCACAAAGTTGTCACTAAATGATATATTGCTCACACATGCCATGGGCATATGTGAAATTACACCCCAAAATACATTCTGCTGCTTCTCCTGAGTACGGGGATACCACATGTGTGGGACTTTTTGGGAGCCTAGCCGCGTACGGGACCCCAAAAACCAAGCACCGCCTTCAAGGTTTCTAAGGGCATAAATTTTTGATTTCACTCCTCACTACCTATCACAGTTTTGAAGGCCATAAAATGCCAAGATGGCACAAAACCCCCCCAAATGACCCCATTTTGGAAAGTAGACACCCCAAGCTATTTGCTGAGAGGCATGTTGACCCCATTGAATATTTTTTTTTTTTTGTCCCAAATGATTGAATAATGACAAAAAGAAAAAAAAAATGTACAAAAAGTTGTCACTAAATGATATATTGCTCACACATGCCATGGTTATATGTGGAATTACACCCCAAAATACATTCTGCTGCTTTTCCTGAGTACGGGGATACCACATGTGTGGGACTTTTTGGGAGCCTAGCCGCGTACAGGGCCCCAAAAACCAAGCACTGCGAACGCTGCAGTTATGTGTGTTGTGTTTGGTAAGTGACAGTGATCGATCGATACTGCACTTGGGTGGGCTGGGCTGGGCTGGGGGGCTAAACGCAGGCGCTAGCAGGTATCTGGGCTGATCCCGCTAACACTGCGTTTTTGGGAACCCTAAACCGCTGGGGATGCTAGTATAGATCTGATCAGATCTGATCAGATACTATACCACTAAGGGGGGTGTATGCTTTGCGCGTGGGTGTTAGCGTTACTGTCACTAACCTAACACTGCCTGGGGCGACGCAGACCCTCTCTGGCGCTAAAACCTAATTGATCTCACCCGCCGGGCGATCAGGGGGGTTAAACCTTTATTGGGTTATATACGGCGGGTGCCCTGATGCTATAAAAAGCAAACTAATCAACCAGCGTCACCCGTAACCTTTATATGGTGATCACTGGTGAAAGGGTTAACTAGGGGCAATCAGGGGGTTAAAATCTTTATTAGGTTAAATATGGGGGTACCTGACACTATATAAAAACCTGACGGGTAACCTAAATAACTAAATAACTTACTGGCTGACCAGTGACACCAGTGACGCTTATACGGCGATCACTGGTGAAAGGGTTAACTCTAGGGGCAATCAGGGGGTTAAAATAATATATGGGGGTACCTGACACTAATAAAAACCTGCGGCGAACCTAAAAAAAAAATAACTGCCTATCTAAAACACCAGCGACACGAATACAGCGATCGGAAAAACAATCGCTTAGTGACGCTGAAGTTAGGGGGTGAAAGGGTTACCTGGGGGTGATCAAGGGGTTAAACCTTTATTAGGGGGGGTTAGGGGGCTACCCTGGACCTAAAGGGGCCTAATCCTAACTGCCCTGCAACTTTTTACAATCACAGATGACACTAAATGCAGTGATCAGTAAAATAAATGATCACTGCAATCAGTGACACTGTGATTGGGGGCTTTGGGGTGACCTGGGGGGTGATCTGGGGGGTGATTTGTGTGCCTATGTGTACCTACGTGTCAGTGGACTGTTAGTGCACTAACCTGCTTCCTCTCTGCTCGGCGCTGGGAACGGAAAGACCGCGGCGAGGGAGATGACATCACTTCCTCCAGCCTTGTTTACATCACATGGCGGAGGAAGCATTTTCATTGGCCGGGAGCGATCGCGAGGGGGGGGGCGGAATCGAGCGCCCCCCCCTCATGCCTGATCGCTCCCGAACACTTAACGGCCGCTCACTGCAGTGAAGGGGGGTCCGGATGGACCCCCCAACTGCACAAAGGCGATCACGTAGATCTACGTGATTCTGCCTGTCCGTGCCATTCTGCCGACGTAAATCGGCGGTGGGCGGTCGTTAAGTGGTTAAATTTAAAAGCAGCAGCAAACCTTGCAAGCTTGCTAATGTGACTGAACACCTCTGATTTTCACATTTAACATTTAGTTAAATGTGAAAATCAGAGGTGTTCTGTCACATTAGCAACCATGTAAGGTCAGCAGGTTTGCTGCTGCTTTTAAAATTTAACATATAAAGAGTCCGTCAGATTTACATATACTGTATTTAAGCATATAAGCTCCGTTTTGTGTTGAAAATAACTGAAATCTAAAACTCCGGTGGGTGTAACAAGATTTTGTTTCTTTTTTTTTTTTTGCTGATCCGAAAAATTATCCGATCTGTGCCTCTGATCCGAGGTTCGATCCGATCTGTGAGCTTTTTGCACCCCTACCAGACACCGACACAAACAGTGAGTTAGACCTCCGGAACAGAGCCGTAGCAGGCAGGTACACCCGCAGGGCACGTACCACGTCCAAAGAATGTAGCGCAATCTCCTTGGAACGCGATGGCCGAGGACACAAGGATGGAAGCACAATGTCCTCATTCAGGTGAAAAGCCGAAACCACTTTCGGAAGAAAAGAAGGCTGCAGGCGTAGCATCGCTTTGTCCTTATGGAGGACCAAATACAGGGACTTGCAAGACAAGGCCGCCAATTCAGAAACCCTCTTGACTGACGGATGTGATGGCTACCAGGAAGGCCACCTTCTGAGAGAGTGTCAAAAGAGTAATTTCCCTAATGTCCTCAAAAGGAGGTTTCTGAAGCGCCGAGAGCACCAGATTCAAATTCCGCTGAGGTATTGGTGGGCGCACCGGAGCAGCCACATGTCAAACCCCTTGCACAATCGTATTTACTAGATAATGAGTCGCCAGGGGTCGCTGAAAGAAAACAGCTAAGGCTGAAATCTGCCCCTTAATGGTGCTTAAAGTGGTTGCAAACCCACTTATGCAACTTCCACCTACAGGTAAGCCTAGATTAAGGCTTACCTGTAGGTGCAAGAAATATGTCCTAAACCTACACGGTTTAGGAGATATTTGCAAAAAAAGACATGCACCGTCTACGGTCCAGTCCAGAATCAACCCCAGGTACTCTAGGCGCTGGGTCGGTACTAACACCGACTTCTGGAGGTTCAGTATACAACCAAACTCCTGGAGGGTCTGACTGACTATAGATACGTCCTCCTCTAATTCTGAGCTTGAAGCAGCTCTCAGAAGAAGGTCGTCCAAGTAGCCTACGATAGCAATGCCGCGCTGTCTCAGCAAAGCCAGAATCGGGGCGAGCACCTTGGTGAAAACTCTTGGTGCCGATGCTAGGCCAAAGGGAAGAGCCACAAATTGATAGTGGTCTTCGCCGATCGCAAAACGCAGGATCCGCAGATGGGGACATGCAAGTATGCGTCCTTGATATCCAAGGACGCCAGTAAGTCCCCCGGATGAAGCGCAGCCACCACTGAATGAATCTATTCCATCCGGAATTTTTGAATCCTTATGAAGGCAAAGAGGGCCTTGAGGTCCAAGATTGGACGAACTCCGTCCTCCTTTGGGACCACAAACAGATTTGAGTAAAAACCCTGAAACCTGTCCCATGTTGCTACGGGTATGATCACCCCGCACCTCAACAAGTCTTGCACTGCCCCCACGAGCCGGAAGGAGAGGCATATTTGAGGGAAAAAAATCTGTTTGGTGGATAGGAAAGTAACTCTATCTTGTACCCCGAGGTGACCACCTCGCAGACCCACTGGTCGGAGAGCAGGGAGGTTCACCGAGCTGCAAACCCGCGAAGCCGTCCCCCCACCCTGAAGTCGGGCAGGGGCAAAACTTCATGCGGTAGCAGGCTTGTCGGGCTTACGCACCCAGGGACGCTTCTGTCCCCCAGCTGGACCTTTGTCCGCATGGGAGGGTCTGCCGGCAGGTCCTGACTGACGAAAATACTGCTTCTGTGTGTGAAAAAAGGGCCCCGGCTTACGGCGTGGCTCCTTCCCTTTAGTGGACTGAGGGAGAAGTGTGCTCTTACCTCCAGTGACATCCTTAATGATGTCGTCCAGTGAGGCACCAAAAAGCCTCCCAACCTTGAAAGGCAAATCTGCCAGAGTTTTCTTAGAAGCTTGATCAGCGGACCAGCATTTTAGCCATATTAGGCGGCACAGTACCACCGCAGATGCGGAGGCTCTGCAGATCAAAGGGGCTGCATCCAGGGTAGCATCACAGATGTACACAAGTCCTTGTACCAACTGTTCGGCCAGGGACACGCATACTGGAGGGAGCTGATACTCCTCCACAGTCTGGTGCAATATCTTTGCCCACTCCGTGAGAGTCTGGGACACTAAGGTAGCTGCCAAAATAGGCCGCAATGCTGACCCCAGCATGGTGAACATAGAGCGGCTCACCGCTTCGGACCTCCTATCAGTAGGGTCCTTAAAAACAGGGGTCCCCTCCACCGGAATAGTGGTTACTTTATTCAACAGCGAGACCGGGGGATCAACAACCGGAGGAGAAGCCCATTTTTTCAAAAGGCTCTCTTCAAATGGGTAACGGACCGCCATGCGCTGAGGGACCGCAAAGGGCCTCTGCGGCCATTCCCATTCCTTATCTATGAACTTGTCAAAGAAATCAACATAAGGAAAAACCTTAGAAGAGCGGGTCGGTTTGTGCGACCCAAAAGGGACAGACCCTGCAGTGGAAGTCCCAGCTGTATCTTCCAGCTTGACAGTGTCCCTCACAGCATTGATAAGTGCACTGACAAGTGCCTTGTCTTGAGCTGACCCGGACTAAGGGTCCTCCTCACAGGGAAGGTCCTGGTCCGCCTCTTCTGACATACCAGAACTGGGGTACTGAGCCGCAGTCAGGCCCGAGTCTGAGTCAGAACAATCCCCAGGCGATGGCGTGGGAAGGGGGCGCTTAGTACCCCCTTTACGCTCGCACGCCGCTTCCACCCTGGCAACAAATTACTCCAGGACAAAGCGTCCAGAGGAATAGCGGGTGCAGGGGCACCGGTTGCTGCCTCTGTAATGTCTGGGGAAAAAACGCCAGCTTCTGACTCCATGTTGCCCACTGACAGCCCTTAGGGACCCAGTCAAGATACCTGACAAAAATTATTGTCCACCCTCCTTGCTGCACTGACCGAGGGGGGGGGGGAATACCCAGGGGTCTCACCGCCTAGCCAGAGACCGCTCAGCACCGCTGCCCGATCTCTATCCGCACACCGCGTGTGCCTGAGGAACTGTGTGAGGTAAATCGCGCCGTTAGCGCTGTGCAGGAAGCCAGCCAACACTAGAGGCCAAAACCCACTCCAAAATGGCCGCCGAGTGCCTCAGAGAAAGCGCGCAGGCCAAGAAACTGGCCGCTCGCAATTGCAGACCTGCATCCTAGCACGGCCATGGCAAAATGGCCGCCAATGGAAATTGCAATGCAATGCCCCAAAAAATGGCACCAGTGCTTAAAAAAATGGCGCCCAGCAAGCGAGGTGGACTAGAAGGCCAGGCACGGAGGCTCCCAACAATTTACACCCCCCCCACACAGAGAGCGGGCCTGGACCCCCCCCCCCCCGCCGGGACCTGGAGCCCCCCCAGGTATACTCAGGTCGCAGCGAGCCCCGCAAGGGGAGGAGGAAAAAAGGGGTGACAGAGGGAGAGAGGGGAGGGCAATAGAACCCCCTAACGACCCCCTTAGGAATGCCCAGCTGTTCCATCCCACTGAAGCAGAAGGAACCGTACTTACCCGTCCTGCGAGGACCTGCTGGTGCGTTCCTGACAGACCTACAACCGAGCGGTACGGAATAGCTGTCGGCCCGGTCCACTGTGACTGAGACAGCAAGCCGCTTGGTCATATGTAAACCCTGGAGCATAGCTCACTGGCCACCCCTGGAGCCATGGGGTATGTCGTGGCCTATGTAGCTAAGGTCTGCTCACGCTCGATGGCCAGACTGGGGGGACTACAAGGATCTATATTATCCTGCCTGTCATGCCCAGCCGGCAGTTGATAGAAGACTCTAAAAAAATAATAATAAAATAATAAAAAGTCAAAATTTCTTCAGGACTCTGGGCCCAAAGGGAGCCAGGTCCTTCTCCTCTACTAGGCAGAAAAAAAACTGAGTCTGCTGGCTGCTGGGTCATGTTCAGAGGGACCGCCCCCTGGGCGGGGCTGTTTCAACTCTGTTTAAATAACATGTATGCATATCCAACATGTTCTGCCTAGTCCTCTCCTAATAGACGGAACATACCCAACTGTCAAGATTTGAAGGAGCTGTGTCCGTCCATGAACGAGAAGAGAAATGGACTTTAATGGCACAACAAAGACTCAAATATGGTTAAAATTAAACATTTTAGGAAAATGTACAAAAATTGTTAAAAAAATTGGATTTTTTGTACTCACCGTAAAATCCTTTTCTCTGACATCCATGGACTGACACGGTGTCTCTTTACACTTTACACGTGGGTTATGTCCCTGCTTGCAGGAGAAGACCGCAAGCAGGGACATAACCCACGTGTAAAGTGTAAAGAGACACCGTGTCAGTCCATGGATGGTAAGAGAAATAGGATTTTTGTACTCACCGTAAAATCCGTTTCTCTGACGTCCATGGACTGACACAGCTGGATACTGTCAACGTGTGGGTATATGTCCCTGCTCGCAGGAGAAGATCTAGGCAGAATGTTAGATGTTAGAAACATACATTCTAGAACAAACCAGAGCTGAACAGCCCCGCCCAGGGGGGCGGTCCCTCCCTTTTACGGAGAGTACAAAAATCCTATTTTCTCTTATCGTCCATGGACTGACACAGCTGGATACTGTAAACGTGTGGGACGTCCCAAAGCAGTATCAGAAGGGTGGGAGCAGTAGTAAAGGAACAACCAAAACTTCACTCCAAACAAGCAGAGCTCCTCAACGGAGGAGTTGCAACATTAAACAGCGGCCTGCAATGCTTTGCAGCCAAAGGAAGCATCCGAAGATGCAGCCACATTAAGCTTATAAAAATTTTGAAAAGGTATGAACGGACGACCAGGTCGCCGCCTTGCATGCTTGTGCAACCGACGCTTGATGTCGGAAGGCCCAGGAAGCACCAATTGCCTTGGTGGAATGCGCCCGCCCCTTAAGGGCATAGGCCTGTATGACGGTCTGCCTGATCCACCTAGAGACGGTGGCAGACGACACCGCTCGGCCCTGTTTTGGACCAGAGACAGACACAAACAGTGAGTCAGACTTCCGAATGGAAACAGTAGCAGACAGGTACACCCGTAAGGCTTGTACCCATCTTATGTATGAAGCGCAAACTCTCAGGGATGCGATGGGTGAGGACATAAGGACGGAAGAACAATGTCCTCCTTAAGGTGAAAGGCCGAGACCATCTTTTGAAAAGAAGGACGGTCGTGGGCGCAACACCGCCATATCCTTATGGAGGACCAAGTAAGGCGACTTGCAGGACAAGGCCGCCAACTCAGACACCCGTCTAACCGAAGTAATGGCCCCTAAGAAGGACACTTTCTGGGACAAGGTCAAGAGAGGAATCTCTCTGATATTCTCAAAGGAATGTTCTTGGAGAATCGAGATGCATCAAATTCAGATCCCAAGTAGGGAGAGGAGGCTTGACAGTGGGGATCACATGGCGAACCCCCTGCACAAAAGGTGCTAAGCAAGGAATGGCCCGGTAGTGGTCGTTAAAAAAGACAGCCCGGGCCAAAATCCGACCCTCAAAAGGTATGCAAGGCCAGCTTTTGGGTCACACCACGCTGTAAGAACAGCAAAATCCTGGGAACGGAATACATCCGAGGACGCCACTCAAGTTTCTCGCACATAGCGATGTAAGCCTTCCAGGTACGGTGATATTTCTCGTGCCAACAACATAGAAGAGATGACCGAATCCGAGAGAACTCGGTCCTTCAGCACCTGGCTTTAAACAGCATGCCATTAAAGCCAAGGACTGTAAAGCAGGATGAAGTATGGGATCATGAGACAGAAGGTCCACCCCAATAGGCAGTCGCCAAGGTCCACATCCGGTGCCCCACCTCCGGTAAAGGAGGTGGAAACACCTCCGGATGCAAGGACCCTTCCCCTGCAATGCACACGGCCGACAGGACCATCTTTCAGCGAAATGTATGAAAATCCTAAAGAGACTCCGCAATGTATTGGAGAAGAGAGGCCCCGATGAACAGGGTGCCTCAACTGTTGGCCAATAAAGGCAACTTGACAGAGCTTCCCTAGAAACTCGGTCAGTGAACCAGTACCTCAGCCTCCACAGGTGGCGCAAACCCACCCCGGGCACAGAGACCCTAAAGCCTAAAGCAGTTGCAGTGCACCTGCTAGTCGACTGATAGACGAAGCAGAGGCTTTTGCCCAGTCATTGAGCTACAGAAACGCCAGAGACGCAGCCACTAACGGGCGTGACGCTAACCTCAGCCTGGCGAACACAGTCCAAGCCAGCGCTTCTGATCACCACTGAAAGCAGGTGGAAAGTGGTACCCCTGAAACCAGGGATCCTTATGACAATGCTCCATCCAGCAGCTACCCATGGATAAGTGCCAATTGTACAAACAAGTAGTTTATACTATGTATTGCGTCAAACGCGCAAATAGAGTGTGGGAGGAAACCCACCCAGCCACAAAGAGCATAATACAACCACATACGGCGTATGTAGTTTAGTATGTGTGGATAAACCTATTAAACACGTTTATACTGTGCCAGCGACGAAGGCGCGCACATCATCGGCGCTTGGACATAAACCAGCCACGCAGATTGCGTACACAACCGTGTAGGTATGTTAGCCTGCGAATAAACAAATTGCACATGTTTATACTGTGCATAGCGCTGAAAATGCGCACACCATTGGAACGCGGGGGAGAAACCGGAGCACCCGGATGAGACCCATGCAGACTGCATATGCATACCGTGTAGGTATTATAGTATGTGTGCTAAACAATTTGCACAAGCCTATGTGTGCATAGCACCGAAGGCGCGCACACCGTTGGCGCGTAGGAGGAACCGAAGTACCCCACGCATACCCAGAGAATGCAATACCTACAACTACTGTGAATGTATTTAGTGTTGTGTATAAACATAATGTGTATGTTAACACCGTATATTGCACCAAAGGCACGCATGTCATGTAGCGTGGGCGGAAATCCGGAGGAAACCTACGCAGACTGCACAGACATACCGGGTAGGTATGTTAGTATGTGGATATCAAATCTCACAAATTTAGGCTGTGCATAGCGCCGAAGCGCCCATACCAATGGAGTGTGGGAGGGAACCTTAGTACCCGGAGGAAACCCACACAAACTGCATACACATACCGTGTGGGTATTATAGCATGCGTGATAAACATTGAACATGTTTAACTGTGCAGAGGGCCAAAGGCGCACATACCGTCAGCGCGTGGGAGGAAACCAGAACACCCGGAAGAACCCCACGCAGACAGCACACAGATACCGTGTAGGAATGATAGGATGTGAATAAACATATTGCACATGTTTATGCTGTGCATTTCCATTGGAGCGTGGGGAGAAACCGGAGTACCCAGAGGAACCCCACGCAAACAGTATACCCTGTGACGGTATGCGAGGTGAGATATATGACAGTCGCTATGTTTCACCTCGCATTCGGTCCATTGTAAGGGACTGAACCAGAATCCGGCCCAGGTTTTTCCAGCCTCTGTAGTTGGCTGGGTTCCGGTCCGGATATTCAGGTTCACTGGAATCCATAGGCAGCTGGGCTTTAAAGATCCAGGAAGAGAGCACAGCAATGCTCGGGCCTGAGACTCAGAAGGGAATCTGAGTAAGAGGAGCGCTGGTTATTTTGGGCTGAAAGAAAAGGTTTGCTTTACTTCACCTTGTGTTTTGTGGGTGACGGGGACCAGCCCCTCACCGTATAGAGAGCGGTTACTGTATAGTTTAGCGCCGGACGGCAAGGATTTGTTTTACTGTTTTGTTTATTTTTGTATGACTATTGCAAACCACTTGTAAATAAAGCTGGCAATACGCCAGGTTTTAAAGAAACTGCCTGTACGCTGACCTTCATTCTGTGAAAAGGTGATCCCCACGAGCTAATCTCCCACAACCCATACTGTAAACATGTATAGTATGTGCAATAAACATATTGAACATGTCTATACTATGCAGAGAGCCGAAGCGCACATACCATGAGAGCGCGGGAGGACACCGGAGCCCCCGGCGGAAACCTGCGCCAACCCAGAGAGTATAATACATACATATACTGTGAATGTATCTAGAGTTGTGTATAGACATATTTTGTACGTTTATATCATGTATGACACTGAAACACAGCATTGGAACGTGGGGGGACACCCACACAGACACATAGACCAATAACACATACATACACTGTGAATGTATGCAGTGTAAAGGTATGCGATGAGTTTAAATTATGGCGCAGAGGCGCATAATCTTCTCTGTATCATTCCAACCTGCTTGACTGTGCTGCCGAAGCAGCATGCAGGTAACAGGTAACCTCTGATCCTCAGACCGTGTGTCTGTCAGAGCTCAAAGCGTTCCCCAGGAAATGGCGGGAAACCACAGGTGCATAGACCCTGTTGTTGCCTCAGGACATCACACAGAAGGCTCACAGGGACTAGAGACATAAATGAATAAAGTCCCCCCCCCCCCCCACCATGCTGCACCGACCAGGGGGAGGGAAACACTGTGTACCACTGTATCATCCATGCTGCTCTTGACGCAGCGTGTGAGGAAAACAGTGAGGAAGCTGTGTAAAAGAAAAGCTTGAAGGAACAAAGGGAAAAGCGTCCACCTGAGGTACCTCAGCCACAGCACCCAGCTTGAGAGTGTTCCTCACATCATCAATGAGTTCACTTACAAGCGCACTGACACAGAACTGTTGTCTTCCTCACAAGGGAATGTCCTGTTCATAAACATTAAATATTCAGATCTAGGGTCCTGAGCACAGTAGCTAGGCCCATATCTGAATCAGAGCACTCCTTCACTAAAGATTTTTGTGGGGAGAGGGGGCTTATAGCTCCTTTCGCTCGCACACCGCTTCCATTCTGACAAGGAATGATTCCAGGACTGCCGACAACTGGTCCATAAGGACCGCAGGTGCAGGAAACATATGAACATATTTAACTGTGCAGCACTGCCAGTTACCCCAGGCAAGTGTGGAGAGCAGGTGTATCAGACTCCATAACTCCACCCTCTGAGACCTTATACACTATACAGTGAATATACAGTCCACCCACTGGCTACGCTGAGGAGGGGATACCCGGAGGACTCACCAACCCTTAAGGACTGCTCAGTCCTGCTGAAGAAACCACGCTGTGAGCCTGAGGAGAGTGAAGAATCTGTGAGGAGGTTCGCGCCGCAGCTAGAGGCCGAAACCGAAAGTAAATGCGCGGTGGCTACAAGAAAATGGCCGACAGCCGCAGCTATAACTGCGCCATTGAACCACGCCAAGATGGCCGCCGAGCATGAAATTCAAAGCTCTAAGGCGCGCTAATGGCGCACGCAAAAACCACCTCAAACAGCGCTAATGCGCGCACGCAATAATCACCTCACACACCAGAAAAACTGCCCCTCTCTCCAGAACCCACTGCAGACATGAGCGCCCAGCCAGGCCAGAGTGACCCCCAAGCACAGCACCAGTACAGGGTGCAGAGAGCAGCATAACAGGGGGGAGACAGGGAGAAACCCCCTGTCATGGATATGCATTAATGTCTGTCTGCCATCTTACCTTCCTCCTCATGTGTTCATCTAGAGACCAGACCTCCTTCACCTGGCTTCCTTTATAATCTCCTCCCAGCCTGACTCCACCCCAGGCCCTATCACTGAACACTATATTAACCTGTGCACTGCAAGCCTGCTTTGCTGATCAACGTGTTTGTTAGGCATTGTGTGTTTGGGTTCCTGCCTGCCGTGTGCTACGTCTGTCTCTCTGTTACGTTATTGGCTTGTCCCCGACCATCCCTGTCTGCTCGTGACCCTTGACCTTCGGCTCGTTCTTCGTTATCCTTGTCTGCTTGTGGCCCCTGACCTTCGGCTTGTTATTCGGTTCTCTCTATCGTGTGCTGCTGCTTCCCCTTATCCTACGGGGCGTGAGCTAGGAAACTCCAGGGGCCGCGACCTGGTCCCAGCCTGCAGCGTAACATCCTCACCACTAGAGGCCCTGGAGAAGACCAGCTGGGTCTTAGACTCCGCGCCCTGGGGAATCTTGGCTCTCGCTTCCGTTGGGATTCCGGTTGTGCTCCTCTGGTCCCGCTTTCCACAACCACCCAGTTTCCTATCCACAGAAGCCAGCCATAGGGTTCACTACCTCGCGGTGCACTCCTGTCCCCCTACGGTGTGCATCTGTCACCTGGCCACAGGTGACCCTGACACCCCCCATATAAAGAAACACAGCCAGCATGTACTCACCTGCAGTAGGAGAGACTACTTACCCGTCCCTTTCAGGGACCCACTGGCTTGTTTCAGACAGATCTATCACAGAGCAGTACTGCGTAGCTGTCGGCCCGGTCCACCGTGAGAGATACAGTCAGTCAGGTACTGTTCAATCTTAAGAGGACCGCGGGAGCATGAAAGCAACCCGGCCACCCCTGGAGTCATGGGGCATGTCGTGAACTGAGTCTCACGCACACAAGGCGAGGATCAGCACGCTCGATGGTCGGACAGGGAAGACTACGAGGATACCAGTGTACCCAACCTGTTGCCCAGCCGACAGTTGATTGAAGGTCTCAAAAATAAAATAATAAAATTCCCAAAGGAATACAATTTAAAAGTAAAATCTTCCAGGAGACTGGCTCCTGAGAGAGCCACGTCTTCTCCTTCTGCTAGGCAGAAAAAAACTGAGCCTGCTAGCTGCAGGTGGGAGGGTAATGTCCGGAGGGACCGCCCCCCTGGGCGGGGCTGTTCAGCTCTGGTTTGTTCTAGAATGTATGTTTCTAACAATCTAACATTCTGCCTAGATCTTCTCCTGCGAGCAGGGACATATACCCACACGTTTACAGTATCCAGCTGTGTCAGTCCATGGACGATAAGAGAAATAGGATTTTTGTACTCACCGTAAAATCCTTTTCTCTGTAGTTCACTGACTGACACAGCTCCTTTACTTAGACCAAAGGGTTGTTACGCCACCTTCAGGAGAGAACTAGGCATAACATGTTAACATGCACAAAAAAAAACCCAGAACTTTCTAGTTCTGCCCAAGGGGCGGTCCCCTTCAGTAACAACCCCCTGGCCTGCATCATGCAGCCTCAGTACTTCAACAAGCAGTATAACGTAAAAAATAGGAGGGGAGGGTGCTGTGTCAGTCAGTGAACTACAGAGAAAAGGATTTTACGGTGAGTTTCTCTTACGTTCACTGACTGACACAGCTCCTTTACTTAGACCATAGGGACGTCCCCAAGCAGTGTCAAAACGAGGGGTGGGGAACAGCATAAAAACTTCACCCACAAAAATAGAAGTGCTCTTTAACAGGGGAGTCACCGCCGTATCCAACCGCATCAGAACTTGCGGTAACAAAGTAACAGTGCAGTTACTCAAAAGTAACTGTGTCTTGTCAAAGAACCAGAACAAAATTAATTGCATTTGCAAACTACACGGCCGCCTGCAAAACTGTGCGGCCAAAACAGGCATCAGCCGAACCACTGACATCTAACTTGTAGAATTTTGTAAAGGTGTGAACAGAAGACCAAGTCGCCGCATTACACTCTTGAGCGACAGACGCTTGATGTCGGAAGGCCCAAGAGGTTCCAATTGCCCTGGAGGAATGGGCCGTCACCGGAAAGGGGGGCATTTGCTCCTTCAAGGCGTAGGCCTGAACCACAATCTGTCTGATCCATCTGAAAATGGTGGCCGACGAGACCGCCATGCCTTTTTTCGTACCAGCAACCGAAACAAACAGAGAGTCTGACTTTCGAAAGGGAGCTGTGGCAGACAAATATACTCTGAAAGCTCGGACCACATCCAGGGAATGGAGGGCCACCTCCTTAGGATGTGTCGGTTTAGGGCACAAAGACGGCAATACAAAGACACATTGCTGTGGAACGCCGAACCCACCTTCGGCAGAAAAGAAGGTTGCGGACACAACACCACCTTATCCTTATGGATAACAAGATAAAACGACTTGCAAGACAAGGCAGCCAGTTCGGAAACCCTCCTGGCCGATGTAATAGCCACTAGAAAGACCACTTTCTGGGAAAGAGTCAACAAGGGAATCTCTCTGATATTCTCAAATGGCGGCTTTTGAAGCGCCGAAAAACACCAGGTACAGATCCCACGGGGGTAACGGTGGGCGCACCGGAAGAACTACATGCCGATCCCCTGAACAAAGGTGCTCACTAGAGAGTGAGACGCCAGGGGTCGCTGAAAAAAGACAGCCAAGACTGATATCTGTCCTTTAATGGTGTTTAAAGTGGAGCTCCACCCTAAAGTGGAACTTCCGCTGATCGGAACCCTCCCCCCCTCCGGTGTCACAATTGACACCTTTCAGGGGGGAGGGGGGTGCAGATACCTGTCTAAGACAGGTATTTGCACCCACTTCCGGGAGTCCTCTCTGCGGGAAATCTGCGGGAAGCACGTCACTTCCCGCAGATTCCCAGTTGTGTTCTGGGAGACACTCGGCTCCCAGAACACAGGGGACCATTCAGAACGGCGCAGCGCGACTCACGCATGCGCCGTAGGGAACCGGGCATGAAGCCGCAAGGCTTTATTTCCTGGTTCCCTCACAGAGAATGGTGGTGGGGGCAGCAGAGTGATGAGCGATTGCTCGTCCTCTGCTGGGGACGTCGCTGGACTCCAGGACAGGTAAGTGTCCATATATTAAAAGTCAGCAGCTGCTGTATTTGCAGCTGCTGGCTTTTAATATTTTTTTTTCCGCGGCACCTCCGCTTTAAAGCCAAATTCTGGCCTACTCCTCACAGCAGAAAACAGCAGGATCCTAGATATGGAATAGGAGCGAGGACGCCATCCTTTCACCTCACACATAGAGATGTAGGCCTTTCAGGTACAATGAAGATTTCCGTGCTCTTAACATAGTTGAAATCACAGAGTCCGACAGGCCCCGGTTCCTTAGCACCTGGCTCTCAACAGCCATGCCGTTAAAACCAGCGATGGTAAAGCAGGATGGAGAATCGGACCTTGAGACAAAAGGTCCTCCCGTAACGGCAGTCGCCAGGGGGCGTCCGCCACCAGGCGCACTAGATCTGAGTACCAGGGGCGATGAGGTCAATCTGGGGCAATCAGATTACTGGTGTTCCCCATAGCAGGCACAGTAGCCCGAACACCTCCTGATGCGCCCATTCTCCTGGGACCAGCATCTGGCGACTCAGTCCGTCCGTCTGCCAGTTCTCCACTCCAGGGATGAAAATGGCCGATAGGGCCGGTACATGTCTGCCCACTGAAGGATGTGAGCGACCTGCCGTTGCGGCGGCCAAGCCTCCAGTTCCTCCTTGACGATTGACATATGCCACTGCTGTGGCGTAGTCTGACTGGATCCTGATCGGACGAAGTCTCATTGACCATGTGGAGAGGCATAGCCCGATCGCTCATAGCTCGAGCACATTGATCGGCAACATGGATTCCTCCTCCGACCAGAGGCCCTGGGACGACTGTACCCCCAGTACTCCACGCCAGCCGGTCAGGCTGGCATCCGTTGTGATCACAGTTCAATGTAGAGGTAGAAACAACTTCCCAGACTGAAGTGCCGGGGATCTCAGCCACCAGAGCAGGGAGTCCCTGACTGACTGTCTCACCTGAATCTGCCGATCCAGGGATAACAGAGATTTGTCCCATTTCGTCAAGATCTCCTTCTGCAAGACTCTGGTGTGAAACTGGGCATAAGGCACTGCCTCGAAGAAGGCCACCATGAGCCCCAGGACTCGCATGCAGAAGCGTAGCGACGACCACCTGCGGTTCATCAACAGTTTTTACCGCGGCTCTGAGAGTCTGTAGGCTTGTCTGGAGGGAGAACACTCTCGCTTCCACGGAGTTCAGCAGTAAGCCTAGCTACTCCAAACGCTGAGTCGGTATGAACACTGACTCTTTGAGGTTCAACAGCCACCCAAAATCCTGCAGGGACTGCATGGAGATCGCCACATCCTCCTTGAATTCTGAGGCGGAAGATGCTCTCAGGAGGAGATTGTCTAGATAGCCTACGATCGCGATCCCGCGTTGTCGCAGCAACGCCAGAACTGGAGCCAATACCTTGGTAAAGACTCGGGGGGGGGGGGGGGGCTGATGCCAAGCCAAAAAGGGGAGAGCCACAAACTGGTAGAGGGTGTCCCCAACCGCATCGCAGAAACTGCTGATGCCGAAGGCATATGGGTATGTGCAGGTACGCATCCTGAATGTCCAAGGACGCCAGGAAGTCCCCTTGATGGAGTGCAGCGACTACTGAGTGAACTGATTCCATTCTGAACCTCTGTATTTGCACGAAGCAAATGAGGGCTTTTAGGTCCAAGATTGGACATACCCCTTCCTTTTTGGGAACTACAAACAGATTGGAGTAGAACCCCTGGAATTTTTTTCCGGCTCGGGACAGGTACGATGACCCCGTGACTCAGCAGGTCCCTTACCGCCCCCATGAGGGCCTCCCAGCAAGCCGGGAGTACGGGTATGCTGGAGGGGAAGAATCTGTTAGGTGGCCAAGAGAGGAACACTATCTTGTAGCCAGAGGAAATCAGCTTGCAGACCCATTGGTTAGACAGCCGAGAGGCCCACCGGGCTGCAAACTCCTGAAGGCGACCCCCCACCCGTGAGACGGGCGGGGGCAAACCTTCATGCGGTAGCACATTTGCTCGTAGGCTTGCGGTTCCAGGGACGCTTTTGTCCCTCAGAGGTCGTCCTGTCGGGCTGGGGACGTTTAGCCGAAGCCCGGAGGGTCGAAAAAGTCGTTTGTGAGCGGAAAAAGAAGGCCCTTGCCTACGGCGTGGCTCCTTAGCCTTCCTGGTCTGCGGGAGTAAGGTACTCTTCCCACCGGTGGCATCCTTAATGATGTCATCCAACGAGGCTCCAAAGAGCCGTTCGCCAAGGAAGGGTAAATCCGTCAAGGCTTTTTTAGATGCCTGGTCCGCAGACCAGCATTTTAGCCAAATCAGGCGCCTCAGCACCACTGCTGACACAGAAGCCCTGGATAACAGAGGGAGGGTATCCAGGGCCGCGTCACAAACGTACTTAAGGCCTTGCACTAACTGGTCTGCTAGTTCCACGCAGACAGGAGAAGCCTGTTGTTCCCCCAATTTGCGGTGCAAAAGTTTTGCCCACTCGGTCAGTGTCTGTGACACAAGCGCGGAGGCCAGTACTGGTCGCATCGCTGACCCCACAATCGTAAATAAGGAATGGGCCACTGCCTCGGCCATCCTGTCCATGGGGTCCTTAAAGTCAGGAGTCCCCTCTACCGGGATCGTGGTTACCTTATTTAACCTGGATACAGGGGGGTCCACGACCGGAGGAGCCGACCATTTTTTAAGAAGGCTCTCCTCAAATAAGTAACGCACCGCCATATATTTTGGGACCGAAAGGTCAGTTGCAATTGCCCCCATTCCGTGTATATGAACTTGTCGAAAAAAGTCAGATACGGAAACACCTTAGTAGGTGTACAGGCTGGCTTACGGGACCCAAAAGGGACCACTACTTCAGCAAAGGAAACTGCTGTATCCTGAATCTTCAGGGTATCACGCACAGCTGTGATAAGTGCTCCAATTAGCGCTGTGTCGTGCACGGACCCAGATGGGGACTCATCCTCACTGTCCGATCGGTCCTGGTCAGCGTCATCTGAAAACGACAGAGCAGGGGTCACCAGCCTCAGCGGGGCCCGAGTCTGCGCCAGAGCTCTCCCCGGAGGACGGGGGCCGCTTTTTACCACCTTTGCGCCCACGCACCGCCTCCATCTTGGCAATGGACAAGTTAAGGATTGCAGACAAAGCGTCCAGAGGCACTGCACTGTCTGCAGGCGAACCGGTTGCAATTACCCGAGTTCAGGGGAAGAAACGCCAGTTTCTGAAGCCATGCTGACCCACCCTGTCTGCCACCTGTTGGGGACTTAGGACAGTGAATGGTCCCACCCTCCTAACTGCTGCAGGCTGAGGAGCCCCCACCGAAGGACTCACCACCCTGACAGAGTTCTGCGCCGCCAGCTAAGTGTGCCTGTGTCAGCTCCCAGGTGTCTGTGAGAGGAAACCGCGCTGTTCTGAGCCTCAGGGATCAGCGCTGGGCATGAAAAATGTTCTAGGCTACAACAAAATGGCAGCGGAGCGTCCAGTATAAAGGACATAGTCACAGGGAAAATGGTCGCTGAACTACAGGAAAATGGTTCTTGACCATGCTTCTTCCTGGACACACCAAAAATGGCCGCCAAACCACTGTATGCAGAAAGAGATAGTAAAAAAAGGCAGAGAAAATGGCGGCAAACAGCACTACAGTGATAAGCACATTAGACCTCCAGACACCCAGGGGAGAGACAAACAGACACCCAGGGCACAGCCACCCAGCGCAGCCCCCCACCCAAGGTGAGAGCCCCCCCAGGGGGCCCCTGTCTATGTGGCACACACACCGCTCAGCAGCCCATGCAGCATCCCCCACGGGGGGGGGGGGAGGGAAGATAGGGACAGGGAGAGAAGAGAGGGAGGACGGGGACCCCCGAATCGACCTCCCAGGGAATGCCCAGCTGCTCAGCCCCACTGAGGCAGGGAGAGCTGTACTTACCATTCCAGACGAGCTGGGGACATTCCATCACAGACCCACTATCCGATCAGTACGGGGTGGCTGCTGGCCCGGCATGCTGTGACGCAGACATCAGTAGCCCGGTCATATGTGTGCCCTGGAGCATTGCGCTCACCGGCCGCCCCTGGAGCCTGAGGGGCATGTTGTGGCCGACCCAGCGCAGAGCTCTGGTCTGCACACGCTCGCTGGCCAGGCTGGGGAGACTACAAGGATAAAGGGTATCCAGCCTGTCACCCAGCCGGCTGTTGATAGCAGATCCCAGGATCTTAATCTTGCGCAAAAAGCAAACTTCTGCAGAAAAAATCCAGGGACCGATGGGGTGCAGGGTTCCTAGGTCCTTCTCCTTCACTAGGCAGAAAAAAAAACTGAGGCTGCACGATGCAGGCCAGGGGGTTGTTACTGAAGGGACCGCCCCTTGGGCGGAACTAGAAAGTTTTTTTTTTGTACATGTTAACATGTTATGCCTAGTCCTCTCCTGAAGGTGGCGTAACAACCCTATGGTCTAAGCAAAGGAGCTGTGTCAGTCAGTGAACGCAAGAGAAAACATGATTTCATCATATAATAATTAATTTACTGTAGTGAATTAGAAAACTGGCTGAAAAGAAAAAGTAGGGGCTCTTTCAGACAGGCATTGAACTCTAAAGCAGCCATAAAGCATATTAACGCACCTATAGCATTAATGAGAGTTTTGGATGTGTTCTACAGGCATTCATGTTGCGTCAGGCAACACTCCTTAAATGCCCTGTGAGATTTTTATTTTTTATTTTGTATAAGGCCAAAATGGGAAATGATTACTTGAAGACTGCCTAACATACATATGGGTAGACAGTTTGAAGTGGTATATATGTAGCTGCAGGCAGTTTTTTTGCCTGTGTCCATGAAGAAAGTGAACCTGTATGGGAGTGGTTTTGTAGTTAAAATCTACTGCTGCATCTGCAGGGCTCTGAAGAGGAAAATTGTAGGGTCTGCATCCCTTTAGACACGATTTCCTTTTGGGAGTACCTCACCACAAATGCCATTTTTGTGGCAGGGGATGCTCAAAATAGAATTTCTATCTTAGTGCAGACTTCTGGGAAAATTACAAAAACAGGAAATTACATATTTGGGGGACATTCTGTACACCATCTGTTCACCTCTAGGTAGACACATAGCATTGCATTTTACAGAAAATTAAAGCACTGCAGATTGAAAAGGAAAGGTAATTTTAATACCATTCAATATAATTTAATTACAATATGACTTGTGTCGCCATTGTATACGCTATATGATAATTTTTATTTGCTAATTTTTTTCCACGAAAGTTACCCATTAAGCCATTTTCTTATAAATTCATGTTTCACATTTCAGCAAGAAAATACTTTGCACATGGCTGACTTGCTATGGGTAACACAAGAGTTGTCTGTTGCATGTAAAGTAATGATCTCTATATGATTATCTATCTCCCTTTCATTCAGATGCCACAATGGAGCAGTAGTGAAATTACCTAATGTACTTTTGCCATTTGTGTTTGTGTATGGGAGGAGGATTAAGCAATCGCCGCCCCTCTGAAAAAAACCTGCTGTCATAACATCCAAATCTAAAGAAAATGAATTAAATCACCTGGAATTAATTTACGTCTCGCCATCGCTGCTGCTCTGTGAGATTCAAATTCCACAAAGGCAAAACCACGGTTTTTGGTTTTGTCATTTGCACTTGGGTACACAATAACATCCACTACTCCATCTGTAACGCTCCTCATTTCTTCCAATATTTCTTCTTTCTTCCTTTCCTTTGGGATGGATCCAATAAAGAGTCTGCAGTTGTCCAAGCTAACGCAAACGCCAATAAATTTACCAGGACGAATCTCAAAATTGTTTAACATTCGAATAGCTTGCAAGGCATCCTCTTTGTTTGTGTACATGACAAAGGCATAGCCTCTGTTCTCCCCACTAAATTCCATCATTAACCGAAATTCATATATTTTTCCAGCTCTTTCAAAAACAGGAACCAATTCATCTTCATACATATCACGAGGAATCTTTCCTACAAACACTTCACAGCCACGTGGAGGAGCAGGACCTTCCCATCCTAGAAACATTATGAAAAAACACATACACAGTACATTATTTTGTTTTTAAAATCCAAAAATAGTTCAGTCTAAAAGAATTACAGGTTAGCAGGTGACTTTACATAGACAGAGCTGAACTCCAGCTTTTCATACACTTTATATACAGTGCCTTAAAAAAGTATTCATACCACTTGAAATTATTTAACATGTTCTGCCTAGTCCTCTCCTATGAACAGGAACATAAACCATATGTCAAGAATTGAGAAGGCTGTGTCCGTCCATGGACGAAAAGAGAAAAGATGATTTTACACGAGTAAATAGATACCAAACATGTCACGCTTTAAAATTGCACCGCCCATGCAATGGCGACAAACAACGTACATTTTACTATCCATAGGCGACCCTTTAAAAGCCTTTACAAGTTACCACTTTATATTTAGATAGGAGGTCTTGTGTTAGAATTACTGGGCATGATCTGACGTTCGCCGTGATATCTCATGTGTGGAACGATCGCTGTTTGCGTGAGTGCGGGAATGACGCGCGCGTTCGCCTTTGTGCATAAGCACGGGGGGCACATTATTTTTTAATTATTAATCTTTTTATTTTTTTTGCACTGCTGCTTTAAAAAAAAAAAATTCACTTTTATTGCTGTCTCAAGGAATGTAAACATTCTTGTGACAGCAATAGGCATGTGACAGGTCTATAAGACCCCAAATCTCTCCTCTGCCCATAAAAGCATTCACAACACCAAGATCAGTGTTTTTGATTTGAAAAAAAATTGTGCAGTTGGGTTACTATAGCGAACAGCTGATCCTGGCCTTGTTCGGCTGTCCACGGAAGGCGGTGCACGAAGGTGGGCATCCCCTACCGCTGCTTGAAATAGAACTCAAGCGGGTAGTTAGCCACTCCCATTGCTATTACAAGAGAGCCGACCACCAGCTCTACCTGCAGGTGTCATCCCGGTATACCCACCGAAAGTACAGCGACATACGGGTGCAACACTGGTTTGGAAGTGGTTAAAATGTTAAAGTAAGACTATAAGCAAAACTTTTTTTTTTCATTTTGGAAACAGTAAGGGAAGCTTATATCCCCTGTCAGATTTATTTTTGCCATCTGTGTCCCATTACAGAGATTTCCCTTCACTTCCTGTCCCATAGCCAAACAGGAAGTGAGAGGAAATCCCTGCAACTTAAGGGAATTGCTTGGGGGAACCCCAGGTCACCATAGTTACATAGTTAGTCAGGTTGAAAAAAGACACAAGTCCATCTAGTTCAACCATAAAGTAAATAAAATACGTAAATAAAAATAAAAAATATTGTACAGAATGAGTGATTACATAAAAAGGAGATAATCTCCCTTCTTTTTCTCACACCCCCACCCGGCCAAAAGACCAATAAGACTAGGGTTTTTTATTTTTTTGGTATTATATAGTAACATAACACTGTATGGCATTATAAGGAAGGGAAGGCCAGTGGGAATACAGAGACTTAATGTATAATGTATATGAGGTATAATGTATATGTATATAATGGAATGAAATATAGATACTGTATATAACGAGATATAGATAGGCATAGAGACCCTGGTAAAATGAATAAAGGGGGAGAAATGGAGAGGGGTGGGAAATGGGAGGGGGGTACGGGGGAGATGGGGTGAACGAGATAAGAATGATAAAAGATGGGGAAATAGGGGAAGGTAATACGGAACAGAGGTTCTACCCCCCCTTCTTCTTTAACCACTTGACCACTGGGCACTTAAACCCCCTTAATAACCAGACCAATTTTCAGATTTCGGTGCTCTCACATTTTGAATGACAATTACTCAGTCATACAACACTGTACCCATATGAAATTTTTGTCCTTTTTTTTCACACAAATAGAGCTTTCTTTTGGTGGTATTTAATCACTGTTGGGTTTTTTTATTTTTTGCGCTATAAGAGAAAAAAGACTGAAAATTCTGTAAAAAAATTTTTTTTTTTGTTTCTGTTAGAAAATTTAGCAAATTAGTATTTTTTCTTCATAAATTTTGGCCAAAATTTATACTGCTACATATCTTTGGTAAAAATAAGTACAAATTGGTGCATATTATTTGGTCTTTGTGAAAGTTATAGAGTCCACAAGCTATGGTGCCAATATCTGAAAATTGATCACACCTGAAGTACTGACGGCCAATCTCATTTCTTGAGACCCTAACATGCCAGAAAAGTACAAATACCCCCCAAATAACCCCTTTTTGGAACGAAGACATTCCAAGGTATTTAGAAAGAGGCATGGTGAGTTTTTTGAAGTTGTCATTTTTCCCCACAATTCTTTGCAAAATCAAGATTTTTTTTCCATTTATTTTTATTTTTTTCACAAAATTGTCATATTAGCAGGTTATTTCTCACACACAGCATATGCATACCACAAATTACACCCCAAAACACATTCTGCTATTACTCCCGAGTATGGCGATACCACATGTGTGAGACTTTTACACAGCGTGGCCACATACAGAAGCCCAACATGCAGGGAGCACCTTCAGGCGTTCTGGAGCACCCAGGCCAATTCTGACATTTCTCTCCTACATGTAAAAATTATCATTTGTTTGCTAGAAAATTAATTAGAACACCAAAACATTATATATGTTTTTTTAGCAAAGACCTTAGAGAATATAATGGTGGTCATTGCAACTTTTTATCTCGCACGGTATTTGTGCAGCAATTTTTTTTAACGCGTTTTTTTACAGAAAAAAACTGTTTTGTGCTTAAAAAAATAGGATTTTTTGTACTCACCGTAAAATCCTTTTCTCTGACATCCATGGACTGACACGGTGTCTCTTTACACTTTACACGTGGGTTATGTCCCTGCTTGCAGGAGAAGACCTAGGCAGAATGTGAAATGTTATACATACATTCTAAAAGCCAGAGCTGAACAGCCCCACCCAGGGGGCGGTCCCTCCGGACATAACCCTCCCACTACAGTCAGCAGACTTCAGTTCGTAACAAAGCAGTACAAACTTAAAATGAAGGGTGGGTGCCGTGTCAGTCCATGGATGTCAGAGAAAAGGATTTTACGGTGAGTACAAAAAATCCTATTTTCTCTTACCATCCATGGACTGACACGGTGTCTCTTTACACTTTACACGTGGGATGTCCCAAAGCAGTGTCAAGAGGGATGGGAGCAGTATAAATTGAAAAACCAAAACTTCACTCCAATAAGGCAGAGCTCCTCAACGGAGGAGTCGCAACTTTAACCACTTCAATACCATGCACTTTTGCACCTTCCCGCCCAGACCAATTTTCAGCTTTCAGTACTCTCACACTTTGAATGACAATTACTTAGTCATGCTACACTGTATCCAAACAAAATTTTTATCATTTTCTTCTCACAAATAGAGCTTTCTTTTGGTGGTATTTAATCGTCACTGGGTTTTTTATTTTTTGCGATATAAGCAAAAAAACAGCAATTTTAAAAAAAAGAAAAACACTTTTTTTTAGTTTCTATTGTAAAATTTTGCAAATAAGTAATTTTTCTTCATAAATTTGTGCCAAAATGTATACTGCTACATATCTTTGGTAAAATGAACCCAAATTAGTGTATATTATTTGGTCTTTGTGAAAGTTATAGAGTCTACAAACTATGGTGGCAATCACTGAAAATTTATCACATCTGATCACGCCTGATGTACTGAAGGGATATCTCATTTCTTGAGACACTAACAAGCGAGGAAAGTACAAATACCCCAAAATTACCCCTTTTTGGAAAGTAGACAGTCCAAGGTATTTACTAAGAGGCGTGGTGAGTTTTTTGAAGAAGTTGTATTTTTTTCCCACAATTCTTGGGAAAATTTAATTATTTTTTTTTTTTTTACACAAACTGGTCATATTAACAGTTTTTTTCTCTCACACAGCATATGCATAATTGCAACTACACCCCAAAATACATTCTGCTACTCCTCCTGAGTGTAGCGATACCACATGTGTGAGACTTTTACACAGCCTGGCCACATACAGAGGCCCAACATTGAAGTAGCACTTTCAGGCGTTCTACAAGCATAAATCGCACATATCCTTTCTCAACCACCTATTACACTTTTGAAGGCCCTGGAGCACCAGGACAATGGAATTTTCCACAAAATGACCCCATTTTGGAAAGCACACACCCCAACGTATAATCTATGAAGCATTATGAGTCTTTTGAACGGTTCATTTTTTTCCAGAAGGTTTTGGAAAATGTGGAGAAAAAATGAAAATGCATTTTTTTTACACAAAGTTGTCCATTTATAAGATATTTCTAACGCATAGCATATACATAGCAAAAATAACACCTCAAAATGCATTCTGCTACTCCTCCTGAGTATAGCGATACCACATGTGTGAGACTTTTACACAGCCTGGCCATATACAGAGGCCCAACATTGAAGTAGCACTTTCAGGCGTTCTACAAGCATAAATCGCACATATCCTTTCTCAACCACCTATTACAATTTAGAAGGCCCTGGAGCACCAGGACAATAGAATTTTACACAAAATGACCCCATTTTGGAAAGCACACACCCCAACGTATACCCCAAGGAAGCATTATGAGTCTTTTGAACGGTTCATTTTTTTCCAGAAGGTTTTGGAAAATGTGGAGAAAAAATTCAAATGCATTTTTTTTACACAAAGTTGTCAATTTATAAGATATTTCTAACACATAATATGTACATAGCAAAAATTACACCCCAAAATGCATTCTGCTACTTCTCCTGAGTATGGCGATACCACATGTTTGAGACTTTTACACAGCCTGGCCACATACAGAGGCCCAACATCCAAGTAGCACCTCCAGGCATTCTAGCAGCATTAATTGCACATATCATTTTCTGACTACCGATCACATTTTTGAAGGCCCTTCATATATCTAACACATAGCAGGTACATACCAAATAACAAAAGATTACCTGTGGTTTTAGAAGTGCAGTGGTCCACAGAGGAGAGCATCGGTCCAGGCAGCAGGCAGGGATGAGGTCAGCGACAGCAAAAGCAATCATCCAGGCAGCAGGCAGGAATACTGTCCATAGTTCGCACAGGCAGAGATACTGTCAGCACAGCCAGAGCACAGCCAAAGCACAGGTCCAGGTAGCAGGCAGAGGTGTCCCGGCAGAAATGCTGTCCAAAGTCAGTAGAGGCAGCAGGCAGATATATGGTCAACACAGCCAAAGTATTGGTCCAAGCAGCAGGAAGAAACATGGTCCATAATGTCATGGGTCATTACAGGCAGTAATATGGTCAGCACAGCCAAATTATTGGTCCAGGCAGCAGGAAGGACCATCAAGCTTAGGGCCAGGGGGACAGGGGTAGAGGCTTCTCCCACCCAAATCGCTTTGAAGCCTCCGGGCAACCAGACCCTGTTCTTGGAGCACAGAAAACGAAAAACTGGTTTTCTCTACTCAGAACGCTATTCTGAAGCCCCTCACATATGTGAGACCCCTGTGTACTAAAAGTAGATGGCCAAAAGATCAGTCCAAGTGGCAGGCAAAAACATGGTCGATTAACAGGCCAAGGTCGGTACACGTGGAAGTCAGAAACGTGGTTTAAATCGGCAGGCAGAGGCATCGTCGGTAAACAGGCTGAGGTTGGTGCACGTGGAGGTCAGAAACGTGGTTTAAATCGGCAAGCAAAGACATCGTCGGTAAACAGGCCAGGGTCAGTTAATTAACATGGAAGGTAGTTAGTAACATGGTAGCAGGCAAATAGGGAAATGGCAGTCTGTTAATAATAAGGGGAACTAATGGATGTATGATAATTTTTGAAGCAATTTCCGATGCACAGGCCAGGTTGGGAGGGACAATAATAGCTGGTGTCTCTTCTTACTCCTCCTCTGCTGCATACACGGCATTTCTTTTGGCGTCTTCTTCCAGATTCTGTAGGGGGGATGCTAAAGGGATAGTGTCGCTCGTGAAGCCGACTCACACTATCAGAGCGAATGCTTCCTGGGGCAGGATCTTGTTGGTAAATGAGGGCATCGATGATATCTTCGATATATTGGAGGTAGTGGAGTCGGTGATTTTGAGTTGCTTTTTGGTAGCAGACAAACGAATTAAAAAGGGCCATGTGAAACAAGTGAAACGCAACTTTTTTGTGCCAATAATGGGACTTTCTGGTTGATAAGTAGGGCTGTAGCATCTGGTCGTTTAAATCCACCCCCCCCCATGTACAAATTGTAGTCGTGGACACATTCGGGCTTCACAATGGAGCCGCGTCTTCTTGGGATCTCCACCATGGTGTCATTGTGGATCGTAGAGAGGATGTGGACATCTTTCTTGTCCCTCCACTTCATGGCCAACACCTCCTCGTTCCTCATGGATGCCGATTCTCCAGGTCGCAATTTTTTTGTCAATAAATTTTGTGGGAATCCCTTCCGTTTTTTTTTTGAAGGTACCGCAGGCCGGGGTTTGTTTACTGTAAAGGTGGCGAAAAAGGGGCAGGCTGGTATAATAATTATCAACATATAAATGGTAACCTTTTCCGAACAGGGGGTATGCCAACTCCCAGACAATTTTCCCACTGGTTCCAATATATGTGGGGCAATCACGGGGCTGGAGCTGGGAGTCTTTGCCTTCGTAGATCCTGAATTTGCAGACGTATCCAGTGGCTCGATCACATAATTTATTTAATTTTAACCCATACCTGGCTCTCTTGCTTGGTATGTACTGCTTGAACTGCAGTCGGCCGGTGAAATGTACGAGGGACTCGTCCACACAAATTTTTTGGTCTGGGATGAAAACTTCTTCAAATCGCTGGGAAAAGGCATTGATTAGGGGGCGTATCTTGTACAATTTGTCGTAGTTGGGATGATCTCGGGGAGGGCACTGTGAATTGTCATTGAAGTGGAGAAAGCGCATAATCATGTTGTATCTTTTCCTGGACATGACAGCGGAATATATGGGCATGTGTTGGATGGGGCGTTTGGACCAATATGAATGGACTTCGTTCTTTTTTGTAAGCCCCATATTGAACATAAGGCCCAAAAATAATTTAAATTCCTCCAATGTTAGACGCCGCCACTGGAACATGCGGGCGTAGGAAGAATCGGGGTTGGCAGCAATAAATTGGGATGCATACAGATTCGTTTGATCCACTATATTCTGCAGCAAATCTTGTGGGAAAAATAAAAAAAAATAATCAAATTTAGAAAAATTTGTAGTGTCGGGCTGCACACCTGGCTGTGCGGTGAAAGGGGGGATGATAGCGGATCCTTAATTGGCAGGCAACCATAAGGGGTTTGCCAGGGCATCGGGAAGGTAGGATTGGGGCTGGATTCTTCGGGTTGGGCGTGCATTTCCATTGCTTGTACTGGGCTCCTCTTCCTGGGGTATGGCGCTGCTGGTGGTGGGCAGTTCTCCTGATCTTGGTGCTGATCTTGGTGCCGATCGCATTCTTTTGGGAGGGACGGTTTCCTCCGGGGACTCGGACTCTGAGCCACTATCCTCCACTGGCTCGTATTCCGAACCAGAATCGGATAATGGGAGCTCCCCGCTGCTCTCATCATCCGACATGGCAAGAATGGCATATGCCTCCTCAGGTGTGTAAACCCTTTGGAACATTATGGCAGTGCTTATTGGTGGGCCTGTGTAATGGTACTGCTGGTGGTAGTGGTGGCGGTCTGTGTGGTAGTACCGATGGAGGTATTAGTGGTGGGCCTGTGTGGTGGTACCGATGGCGGTATGGGTGGTGGTGGTACCAATGGCGGTACAGGTGGCGGCGGTACCGATGGCGGTACGGGTGGTGGTGGTGGCGGCGGTACAGGTGGCGGTACGGGTGGTAGCGATGGCGGTATGGGTGGTGGTGGTACCGATGGCGGTACAGGTGGTGGTGGTACCGATGGCGGTACAGGTGGTGGTGGTACCAATGGCGGTACGGGTGGTGATGGTACCGATGGCGGTACTGGTAGCCTGTGTGGCGGTGCCAATGGCGGTACCGATGGAGGTGGGCCTGTGACAGATGATTGACAGATGGGCTGATTGATTGACAGATGGGCTGATTGATTGACAGATGGGTTGATTGATTGACAGATGGGGTGATTGATTGACAGGTGGGGTGATTGATTGACAGGTGGGGTGATTGATTGACAGGTGGGGTGATTGATTGACAGATGGGCTGATTGATTGACAGATGGGCTGACTGACTGACAGATGGGCTGACTGATTGATCGGCTGATTGACAGATCGGCTGATTGGCTGGGCTGATTGATGTACTGGGCTGTGTGACAGGTCCTCTTTATGGGGGGGGGGGGGGGGGCGTGTTGTGCACTGTAAACTTATGTAGACAAACTACACTGAGCTAACTTACTGATCTCTTCTCTCTCCTCACAGATCGGTGTGAGGAGAGAGCAGGGATCAGGTAGTAACTCCTGTGGAGTTTGTTTACATTTGTGACCGGCTGTGATTGGACACAGCCGGTCACGTGGTAAACAGCCAATTCATTGGCTGTTTACTCTGATCGGGGACGCGCTGTGTCCAAGGGACACTCGCCTTCCCCGATCCCCGCTCTGCAAGCCTGTGGCGGCGCGCACGGAGCGCGCCGCCGAGTTTGTTTTGACAGGTGATCGGCTGTGACTTTGACACAGCCGATCACATGGTAAACAGCCAATGAAATTGGCTGTTTACCGTGATCGGGGAAGCGCTGTGTCCGAGGGACACATGCCGTCCCCGATCACCGCGCTGCGCGCCCCCTGCGGGCGCGCGCAAGGCATTATCCTGCAGGACGTCATATGACCTCCAGTATCGATAATGCAACCACTTCTCGGACGTCAATTCACTATTGACTGGGCGGGAAGTGGTTAAACAGCGGCCTGCAGCACCCTGCGGCCGAAGGAAGCATCCGAAGATGCAGCCACATTAACCTTATAAAACTTAAAAGGCATGAACAGACGACCAGGTCGCCGCCTTGCACACTTGTGCAACCGACGCTTGATGTCGGGAAACCCAGGAAGCACCAATTGTCCTGGTGGAATGCGCCGTAACCGGAAAGGGAGGCGCCCGCCCTTTGAGAGCATAGGCTTGAATGACGGTTTGTCTGATTCCCCTAAAAATGATGGCAGACGAAACCGCTTGGCCCTGTTATGGACCAGAGACAGTCACAAATAGTGAGTCGGACTTCCGAATAGAAGCAGTAGCAGACAGGTACACCCGTAAGGCTCGTACCACCTCCAATATGTGCAGCGCAAACTCTCTGGGATGCGATGGGTGAGGACACAAGGACAGGAGGGTAATGTCCTCATGTAGGTGAAAGGTCGACACCACCTTTGGCAAAAAAGGAAGGTCGTGGATGCAACACCACCTTATCCTTATGGATGACTAAACATGGCGACTTGCAGGACAAAGCCGCCAACTCAGACACTCGTCAAACAGAAGTGATTGCCACTAAAAAGGCCACCTTCTGAGACAAGACAAGAAGGGAATATCCCGGATATTCCCAAAAGGAGGTTCCTGGAGGACCGAGAGCACCAAATTCAGATCCCACGGTGGGAGAGGAGGCTTGACAGGAGGGAGCACATGGCGAACCCAACACAAGGTGCTAACCAAGAAAATGACCCGCTAGAGGTCGCTGAAAGAAGACGGCCAAGGCCGAAATCTGATCCTTGATGGTACTCAAAGCAAGCTTTTGGGTCACTCCACACGGCAAAGGACGCAGGATCCTGGGGACGGAATACGTCCGAGGACGCCAGTCCAGCGCTTCGCACATGGCAATATAAGCTTTCCAGGTACGGTGATAGATCTGCCTGGAGGAAGACTTCCGTGTCCTTAACATGGTCAAAATGACCGAGTCCGAGAGACCTTGGTCCCTCAACACCTGGCTTTTAACAGCCCTGCCGTTAAAGCCAGAGACTGTAAGCCGGATGAAGCATAGGACCTTGAGACTGAAGGTCCTCCCCCATCGGCAACCGCCAGGGAACGTCCGCGACGAGACGTACCAGATCAGCGTACCAGTGATGCTGCGGCCAATCCGGAACAATTAGGATCGCCGTAGTTTATATCAGGCGATAAGGACCCTATGGGGCCGCCAACGCATCCGAGGCATCGCCCAAGGATCCCTGGATCTGGCCACAACCTTGACCCTTGTGATTGAGTCGAAAGGCCAGCAGGTCCACATCCGGCGTGCCCCACCGTCGGTAAAGGAGTTGAAATATGCAAGGACCACTCTTCTTGGTCCGGTGTCTGGCGATTGGCGACTCAGATAGTCCGCCTGCCCATTGTCTATGCCCAGAATGTAAAATGGCCTACAGAGCCAGCACGTTTCTTCCGGCCCACTTCAGGATACGGACTACCTCGGAAGCCGCAGCTGAGCTCCGAGTTCCCCCTTGATGGTTTACATACGCCACCGCCGTGGCGTTGTCCAACTGGCTCCTGATGGAGCGACCCCGTACTCTCTCCGACCTGAGGAGAGACACAGTCCGATGGCCCTTATTTCCAGAACAGTGATTGGTAAACGGGCTCGTCCGGAGTCAAGGAATGAGCCGACAGGACTCCCCAGACTTCACCCCAGCCCGTCAGGCTGGTGTCCGTCGTGAGTACCCTCCAGTGGATGGGAGGGGAACGACTTTCCGGACCGAAGAGCCGAGGACCTCAACCACCATGTCAGGGGCGCCCTGACCAGGTGAATCACCTGGATCTGAAGATCCAAGGACAACGGGGATTTGTCCCAGGTGGACAAGATCTCCTTCTGCAATGCCCTGGTGTGTGATTGGGCACACGGAACGGCCGCGAAGGAGGCCACCACGAGTCTCTGGACTCTCATGCAAAAAACGGATTGACAACCATTTTTGGGATGTCAGCACCCGCACCGCAGACTGAAGTGTCAGCAACTTCTCCAGAGGTAGGATACCTTTGCCTCCAAGGAGTCCAGAATCAGAACTAGATACTCCAGACACTGAGTCGGGACCAGGACTGACTCCTGAATGTTCAGGAACCACCCAAGTCCCTGAGGGTCTAATTGATGATAGTCACCTTTCCTCTAAGTCTGATCCACTTTCTGCTCTTAGCAGAAGATCGTCCAGATAGCCCACGACAGCAATACCTCGCTGTAACAGAAGGCTAGAACCGGAGCAAGCACCTTGGTGAACACCCTTGGTGCCGAGGCTAGGCCGAAAGGAAGAGCCACAATCGAAAGTGGCCTTCGCTGATCGCAAAGCGCAGAAACTTCCGGTGACTTGCGCAGATCGGAACATGCAAGTAGGCGTCCTTGAAGACCAAGGACGCCAGAAGAAAATCCCTTTGGTGGAGTGTAGCGATCACCGTGCAAATGGATTCCATGCGGAATTTCTGCACCTTCTCGAAGGCATTCAGGGCCTTGAGGTCCAGGACAGGTCGAACCACGTCCTACCTTTGGGACGACAAACAGATTAGAGTAGAATCCCTGAAAACTCTCCTGTGACGGAACCGGCACAATCACTCCGGACCTGATCAAATCCTGTACAGCCCCCAAGAGGGCTGCCCGACAGGTAGGAAGGAGAGGAAGATTTGAGGGAAAGAATCTGTCTGGGGGCCAGGATCGGAATACTATCCTGTATCCTGAGGTGACCTCCTCGCACACCCACCAGTCGGAGATTCGGGAGGACCACCGATTCGTGACCTGCGAAGTCGTCCCCCCACCCCAGAGTCGGGAGGAGGCAAGACTTCACATGGAGGCGGGCTCGGGAGCCGCTTGTTTGGCTTACGCACCCAGGGGCGCTTGTGCCCACCAGCCGCACTCCGTCAGTCTGGGAGGACCTACCTGTGGACTCAACTGACGAAAAAAAACCTTGTTTGCTGGAAAGGAAAAGGCCCTGTTTGCGGCGGGCCCCCTTACCCTTGCCAGTCTAAGGAAGAAGAGTGCTTTTACCTCCCATGACATCCTTGACGATGACATCCAGAGCAGCACCGAAAAGTCTACCACCTATAAAAAGGTAGATACGTCAGGAGCTTCCTAAGGCTAGGTCAGCAGACCAGCATTTCAACCAGATAAGACGACGCCATACCACCGTCGGGACAGAGGCCCTGGATGTTAAAGGGCCCGCGTCCAACGTGGTGTCGCACACATAAACCAGGCCCTGCCCAGTTGGTGGGCCAGAGTAACTGTGTCTGGAGGAAGATTATGCTCCTGTACAGCTAGGTGCAACATTTTTGCCCAACCTGTAAGTGTTTTAAAACACAAGGGTCGCCGCTACCACAGGCCGTAGGGCGGATCCCAACAAGGCAAACATGGCTATGCGCACCACTTCTGACCTCCTGTCAGTGGGGTCCTTAATGCAGGAGTCCCCTCCATCGGGAGAGTGGTGGCCTTTTTCAACAGGGCGACTGGAGGGTCGACCACTGGGGGAGAAGCCCACTTTTTAAGTAGGGCATCTTCAAAGCGGTATCTGATAGACAAACGCCGCGGGACCATAAAAATTCTTCTGCGGCTTTTTCCAGACCTTATCAATGAGCTGGTCAAAGAAAGTACAATGGAAAAAACCCCTTTAGAAGGCCTGGCCTTAAAAGAACCAAAGGAGACAGTATCCGCCTGAGGTTCTGCATCCGCAGCATTCGATCTTGAGAGTGTCCCTCACCGCAGTCATGAGCACACTAACAAGCGCCCTGTCATTTACTGACTCAGAACTGGAGTTTCCCTCATAAAGAATGTCCTGTTCAAAACCATACATACATCCAGAACTAGGGTCCTGAGCGATAGTGGCTAGGCCCATATCTGAATCAGCGCACTGCCCTCGAGTAGATAAAGTGGGGAGAGGGCGCCTTTTTTGTACCTTGCGCTTGCACACCGCTCCCATCCTGGTCAGAAATTGATTCCAGGACTGCCCACAACAGGTCCATAGGGACCGCAGGTGCTGAAGCACTGCCTGTTGCCACTGACATTTTTAGGGGAAGCTGGTGACACAGACTCCATATTGTCCCCCTCTGAGACTCTCTCAGATAAAAAGTCCACCCACAGGCTGTGCTGACTGAGGAGGGGGCGCCCAGGGGACTCACCAAACCGGACCAGGGACCGCTTAGTTCCGCTGTCTGTACCACGCTGTGTCAGCGCTGGTGAGCTGTGAGGAGATTCGCGCTGCTACAGCAGCGCTAGAGGCCAAACTAGTGCTGAAAAGCGTGCGGGCTACAAGAAAATGGCCGCCGCACTTCACTGAGGCGATCCGCGGCAAGATGGCCGCCATGACGCAGTTAAAATGAAACAGCACACACGCACAGCGCCACTCAGGCCCAAAAAAAAAACACACAAAAAAGCCCCAAAGCATACATTGCAGACCAGCATGAGCCCCCCAAGAACAGTGTGACCCCCAAGCACCCCACACAGCCAGCGCCAGTAATGGTGACAGAGAGCGACAATAAAATACAGGGGGAGACAGGGAAAATCCCCCACAGAGAAACACACAGCCTTTTGTATTCACCTGCAGGCAGGAGAGACTACTTACCCATCCCCTGAGGGACACACTGGTGTTTCTGACAGGACTATCACAGTGCAGTACTGAGTAGCTGTCGGCCCGGTCCACCGCGAAAGATACAGTCAGTCAGGAGCTGTTCAGTCTTGAGAGGACCGTGGGAGCATGAAAGCAAACCCGGCCACCCCTGGAGTCATGGGGCCTGTCGTGAACTGAGTCTCACGCACACAAGGCGAGGATCAGCACGCTCGATGGTCGGACAGGGAAGACTACGAGGATATCTTGTACCCAACCTGTTGCCCAGCCGACAGTTGATAGAAGATTCTCAAAAATAAAATAAAAAAGAATTCCAAAAAGGAATAAAATAGGTCAGGAGACTGGCTCCTGAGGGAGCCACGTCTTCTCCTTCTGCTAGGCAGAAAAAAACTGAAGTCTGCTGACTGTAGTGGGAGGGTTATGTACGGAGGGACCGCCCCCTGGGTGGGGCTGTTTAGCTCTGGCTTTTGGAATGTATGTATAACATTTCACATTCTGCCTAGGTCTTCTCCTGCAAGCAGGGACATAACCCACGTGTAAAGTGTAAAGAGACACCGTGTCAGTCCATGGATGGTAAGAGAAAAAAAAAAACAGTAAAGTTAACCCAATGTTTTTGCATAATGTGAAAGATGAAGTTACGCCGAGTAAATAGATACCTAACATGTCACCCTTCAAAATTGCACACGCTCGTGGAATGGCGCCAAACTTCGCTACTTAAAAACTCCCATAGGCGACGCTTTAAATATTTTTACTGGTTACATGTTTTGAGTTACAGAGGAGGTCTAGGGCCAAAATTATTGCTCTCGCTCTAACGTTCGCAGAGATACCTCACGTGTGGTTTGAAAACCGTTTTCATATGTGGGCGGGACTTACGTATGCGTTCGCTTCTGTATGCGAGCTCACGGGGACAGGGGCGCTTTAAAAAATATATATATATTTTATTGTTAATTTTACTTTATTTATTTTTGTTTGACATGTTTTTCCGCCCCCAAATTTTTTTTGATCACTTTTATTCCTATTACAAGGAACGTAAACATCCCTTGTAATAGGAATATGGCATGACAGGTCCTCTTTACAGTGAGATATGGGGTCAATAAGACCCCACATCTCACCTCTAGGCTGGGAAGCCTGAAAAAAAAACAAAAAACAATCTTGGCTTTGATCGTAGCGGTGAGTCGGTAGAAGCACCGGAGGGTGGCGGGGGGGCATCCCCTCTCATCTCCCGTAAGAATGATCAAGCGGCGGAACAGCCGCTATGATTGTTCTTATGGTGTAGGGAATCGCCGGCTGAAAAAGCTAATATCTGAATGATGCCTGTAGCGGCACCCATCATTCAGATATCCCCGCACAAAGTCAAGGACGTCATATGACGGCCGGCGGGCTGGAAGTGGTTATTGCAGAGTATTACGGAGTATTTCTGGGTATTGCAGAGTATTTCTGGGTATTGCGGAGTATTGCAGGGTATTGCGGAGTATTTCTGGGTATTGCAGAGTATTTCTGGGTATTGCGGAGTATTGCAGGGTATTGCGGAGTATTTCTGGGTATTGCGGAGTATTTCCGGGTATTGCGGAGAATTGCAGGGTATTGCGGAGTATGGCAGGGTATTGCGGAGTATGGCAGGGTATTGCAGAGTATGGCAGGGTATTGCGGAGAATGGCAGGGTATTGCGGAGTATGGCAGGGTATTGCGGAGTATGACAGGGTATTGCGGAGTATGGCAGGGTATTGCGGAGTATGGCAGGGTATTGCAGAGTATTGCACAGTATGGGCAGGGTATTGCACAGTATGGGCAGGGTATTGCATAGTATTGCACATGGTATTGCAGAGTATTGCACAGGGATGGCTGAGCAGGGATGGATGAATGGCTGGATATGTGACTGCAACTGTCACAGATCCAGCCCACAGCGCTGCTGACATGATCCACTCCCTCCCCTATCCTCTCACACTGTACCGATCGGTACAGAGAGGGGAGAGAGGAACCGGCGTCATCACATGACGCCGGTCTGTTTACAAGTGATCGCTCCGTCATTTGACGGAGCGATCACGTGGTAAACGGCCGCTATCAGCGGCGATTTACCGTGATCCGTGATGTGCCGGGTCCTCTGGACCCGGCGGTCACGGAGACTCCCGTGTGCGCGTCCCAGGGGGAGCGCGATTCTGGGAGGACGTTATACAACGTCCTCTCAGAGTTAAGCAACCACCCTGTTGACGTTATTTGTCGGCAGGCAGTGGTTAAAGAGCCTCACTGGCAAATACTATATGTTATTTGTAAGATATGTTTTTGTTATAAACGGGTGGAACTTGATCGGAATGCTCGGCCTGGAGCAGCTGTGCTCAATCTCAGCCCCCCACTAGGACAACACTCAAGAAATCGGTAGATTGGGAACTGAGTGAACAAAAGCAGAAATATCTTTAGGGGCCCCTAGGAGGCCATAATAAACGGCCGACCTCAGAGCCTTTAGATAAGAAGGGAGGGGGGTGGGTGTGGCTCTTTTTTTTCTCTCTCTCTCTCTCCTCTTCCTCTCTCGTATACTCGTTTCCATTTGCTTTGCTCCCCCCCCTATGTTTCTTGTGGATAGTAGAGATTAGGAGACGGAGTAAAAGACGATGGAAACCTTGTCAATTATGTTGTTTAAAGCGGAGCTCCGCCTGAAAAAAAAAAATTAAAAGCCAGCAGCTACAGCTACAGCAGCTGCTGACTTTTAATATTTGGACACTTACCTGTCCTGGAGTCCAGCGACGTCCACAGCAGAGGACGAGCGATCGCTCGTCACTCTGCTGCCCCCTCCGCCATCCTCGCTGAGGGAACCAGGAAGTGAAGCCCTGCGGCTTCATGCCTGGTTCCCTACGGCGCATGCGTGAGTCGCGCTGCGCCGTTCTGATTGGTGCTCCTGTGTTCTGGGAGCCGAGTGTCTCCCAGAACACTACGGGAAGTCTGCGGGAAGTGACGTCACTCCCGCAGATTCCCGGAGAGAGAGGACTCCCGGATGTGGGTGAAAATACCTGTTTTAGACAGGTATCTTCACCCCCCACCCCCTGAAAGGTGTCAATTGTGACACCGGAGGGGGGGAGGGTTCCAAATAGCAGAAGTTGAAATTTAGGGTGGAGCTCCACTTTAATGTAAGGGGACTGAAAAGCGCCGGATGTTATTACAGGATCTTAGGAGACAGCAGATTGACATTGCCTTTATACAAGAAACTCATTTTAGAGAAAAAAACCTTCCTTTACTGAGGAGCAGAGACTACTCAGCGGTGTACCATGCAACTAACCCGGACTCTAAAACTAAGTGTGTATCTATTATGATATCTAATAAGGTGGCCTGGGACCATAGAGACTCTCTGATAGATGCCGGGGGAAGATATTTGTTTATTAAAGGAACAATTGGAGGGATCAGAGTGACACTTGCGTCATATTATGCCCCTAACGTACAGCAAAATACATTTGTTAAAAACATGTTGGGAAGACTTGCGGAGTTTACAGAGGGGCAGTTAATCTTAGGGGGAGATCTGAACACACCGCTGATCCCCAGAGAGGATACCTCATCTGGGACATCGTCAGTATTACCTAAAATAAGGAAGGGGATTACAAAGGCAATGTCAGAAGCAAAAGTAGTGGACATATGGCGGTTATTACATCCAAAGGAAAAAGATTTTTCCTTTTTTTCAAATCCCCATAGAGAATACTCACGCATTGATGTCTTTTTCGTCCCATATAAACAACTATACTCAGTTAGGGAAGCCTCCATTGGTATGATCACTTGGTCAGACCACGCACCGATTTTCCTAAAATACTATTTGGCAGAGAGAAACCATTCAGCCCCAATGATGTGGAAACTCAATGAAAGCCTCCTCCAGGACCCTGTGGTGATGGAGGATATTAAGAAAGAGGTAAAATGGTTCTTTCAGATGAATGATAGTCCAGAAAGTACAACAGGAACAATCTGGGAAACACATAAAGCTGTAATACGAGGAAGTACTGATCAAACATGGAGCAAGGATCAAGAAGGAGAGGGAAGCTAAACTAACAGGGCTATTAGCAAAAATTCTAAATCTAGAGGCACGACACAAGCATGCCCAGACTATAGAAGTATAACGAGAATGACTAAAAACACATAGACAAGGCTATTACAATACAGAGCAAAAATGGCATTACAGATAGGACGTAAATGCAGTTATGAGTCAGGTAATAAATGCGGTAGACAATTGACAAGAGCTCTACGGGAAATACAGGCAAGGACATATATACCCTCAGTTAAGAAAAAAGATGGAACACAGGTCCAACTGCCTGGACAAATTGCGGAGGTATTTGTCGATTTCTACTCCTCACTCTACAATTTGAGTTTGGGGGATCCAGACCAAGCAGTGATGGAGGAATATTTAACAGCAAGTGGAATGCCAAGCCTGACGGCAGCTGTTGGGGAGGAGTTGGAATCGCCAATAACATTAGAAGAAGTCCAGAACGCAATAAGATTAGCTAAAACCGGGAAAGCACCAGGACCAGATGGACTTACGATTCAGTATTATAAGTCACTTATTTCTGAGTTAGGACCTTTTATGGGTAAAATGTTTAATGAGCTGGGGGATACAGCATCTTTTCAGCCAGAGACAGTGAAAGCCATGATATCAGTGATACCAAAAGAGGGGAAAGACCCAAACTCCCCTACTTGATCCACCAAGATCAAGTGGGATTTATACCAACAAGGGAAGCAAGGGATAATACCATCAAGGCTGTGAATCTAATGCATATAGCCAACTCAACCAGGACCCCCTGTGTTTTCCTTGGAACAGATGCAGAGAAGGCCTTCGATCGGGTGGGATGGGGGTTTATGTTTTCGTTCTTGCGACATATAAAACTAGGAGTGAAAATGATCAGATGGATTGCTAGTAAAGCCCTGTACACACACGATCGGATTTCCTATGGTTTTTAAACCGATGGATTTTTCCATCGGAAAACCGATGAAGCTGACTTCCATCAGTCTTGCCTACACACCATCAGTCAAAAAACCGACCGTTCCAAACGCGGTGACATAAAACACTCCGACGAGCCGAGAAAAATGAAGTTCAATGCTTCTGAGCATGCGTCGACTTGATTCTGAGCATGCGTGGGTTTTTTAACCGATGGACTTGCCCATAGATGATCGGAATATGCTATCGGTTTTTTATCCATTGGAAAAGCAGAGTTAGTTTCTTACCGGTAACTCTGTTTCCAGTAGTCTTCCAAGGCAGCCCTTGAGAGATGGAGCTCCTCCTCACAATCAGGAAACACATTGCCATTAATTTTTCCCTCCCTTTAAGAGGCGGTCCCTCAGGTCCCTGGTCAGTCATCCACGAGAACCGAAGGCCGGAATCTGAAATGATATAATACACAACACAACCCCACGAGGTTAGACATTTTAGGGTGGGATCGTGCTGCCTTGGAAGACTACTGGAAACAGAGTTACCGGTAAGAAACTAACTCTGCTTTTCCCCCAGTCGTCTTCCAAGTCAGCCCTTGAGAGGATAACCAAGAACTCACCAAATCTAGGGTGGGACAACGGCTTGGAGGACTTTCCTACCAAAAGCCTGATCCTGGCTGGAAATCAGATCCAGTCTGTAATGCTGAACAAAGGTCGAGAATCTTGACCAGGTTGCAGCCCTGCAGATTTGTTCTGGAGTGGCTCCTGCCCTTTCTGCCCATGAGGCTGCTGAAGCCCTTGTTGAATGAGCTTTAAGTTCTTTAGGTGGTGTAATTTCCATGACACTATAGCACTCTAATATGGCTGTCTTGATCCATCTAGCTATTGTGTTTTTGGACGCTTGCTTACCCTTTAGTTGGCCTGCGTATAAGACAAATAGGGCATCTGATGTTCTAAATTCATTAGTGACTTCTAAATATTGAAGTAGACACCTTCTGACATCAAGCAGACTTAGTTCCTGCTCTTTGCTGTTATTGGGTGAACTGCAAAATGAAGGCAAGACTATATCCTGGGATTTGTGAAAAGTTGACGTCACTTTTGGAGTAAATCCCGGATCTGTTTGAAGGACGATTCGATTGTCGTGAATCTTCAAAAAAGGTTCTCTAACGGATAGAGCCTGTATTTCCCCTATCCTACGTGCCGTTGTGATGGCTACTAGGAAAACTGTTTTAAGAGTCAATAATCTTAAAGATGTATCTTGTAGTGCAGGGATATGCAATTAGCGGACCTCCAGCTGTTGCAAAACTACAAGTCCCATCATGCCTCTGCCTCTGGGTGTCATGCTTTTGGCTGTCAGAGTCTCGCTATGCCTCATGGGACTTGTAGTTCTGCAACAGCTGGAGGTCCGCTAATTGCATATCCCTGTTGTAGTGGCTCGAAGGGAGGTTTAATGATTCCCCTGAGGACCACTGACAAATCCCAAGTGGGACATTTTTGTATCTTGGGCTTTTTGTATTTTGCCAATGCCCTGCAAAAACGAGAGACCAAAGGGTCCTCTTGTAGTGTCCTTTCTAGATACACCGATAGCGCTGCAATTTGTACTTTCAAAGTACTGAGCGTTAACCCTTTATCAACTCCCTGTTGTAAAAATTCAAGGATGGTGGGTGTATCCATTTTTATTCTTTTATTTTCAGTGCACCAACTGTTAAATTTTCCCCAGGTCTTTCTGTAGATGGCTCTGGTGTTTGGTTTCCTAACGCTCAGAAGCGTTGTCACCACCTTATCTGAGAGTCCTTTAGATCTCAGGAGGTCCTCCTCAGTAACCAGGCCGCCCATTTGAAACTCTCTTGTTTTAGGCCTGTCAGGGGTCCCTGACACATCAGGTCTTCCCTGTGAGGTAGAAGCCACGGCTCTGCTGCTGAGAGACTGAGGAGTTGAGAGAACCAGGTTCTCTTGGGCCAGTATGGTGCAATCAGTATCAGTTTCGTCTGTTCCTGTAGAAACTTCTTTACCACCCGCGGTATCAGATGAACCGGAGGGAAGGCATAGCATAGCTTGAAGTTCCAAGGGTTTTGTAGAGCGTCTATCCCAAGAGGCTGATCTTGCTGGGTTAGCGAGAAGAAATGTTTCACCTGAGCATTCTTCCGAGAGGCAAACAGGTCTATGTTTGGCATTCCCCAGCGGGCTGTAATTTCCCTGAACACCTCCGGGTGTAATACCCATTCCTCTTGGGAGATCTCCTGGCGGCTGAGGAAGTCCGCTACTTGGTTGTCTTCCCCTTTTAGATGGACTGCTCCTAGTGACAGCAGATTCCCTTCTGCCCACCTGCAAATTTGGTTGGAGATGTGGCTTAGGGATGGGCTTCTTGTGCCCCCTTGCTTGTTCACATAAGCCACTGCTGTGGCATTGTCCGAAAGAATCAGAATGTGACGACTTCTGAGTTGGTTTTGGAAAAACTCCATGGCCTTGGCTATCGCCATAAGTTCTCTCCAGTTCGAAGATGCCTTGGCTTCTTCTGGGGACCATCTCCCCTGAGCAGGTTGCCCTGCTAGGTGAGCTCCCCAACCCCAACTGCTTGCGTCTGTGGTCAATTTCTGTGAGGTCAGAAATGACCAAGCCAGACCCTGATTTAGGTTCGTGTGGATCCTCCACCACCACAGCGACCTTTTTACGGATGTCGGGAGTAAAACTGACATGTCCAGATCTTCTCTTTGGTTTTTTAAGAGAAATACTTGAAGTGACCTTAGATGGTATTTTGCCCACTGGACTGCTGGTATCGATGATGTCATCAGACCCAGAACCGACATCAGCTCCCTGATAGATACTGGGAGGTTGTTCTGTATTAAACTCACCCTCTTGATGAGGTTTTGGATTTTCTCCTCCGGTAGGGAAGTCTTCTGTTCTATGGAGTTGAGCAGATATCCCAGGAACCGAATGTTCTGAGTGGGACACAGATTGGACTTTTCTACGTTTAGAATCCAGCCTAGTGACCTTAACCACAGTTGAGCTTCTGTGAGGTCTTTTGTCAGCTGTGCTTTCGAAGGCGCTGCAAATAGTAGATCGTCTAAGTATGGTATTACGGTCATCTTTTTTAACCTTAGAGGGGCCAGAGCTTCTGCTAACACTTTGGTGAATATCCTTGGGGATGAGGATAACCCGAAAGGGAGAGCTCTGCTCTGGAAATGATATTCCTTTCCCTCTATCTCCACTGCTAACCTCAGATATTTCTGCGACTCCTGTCAGATGGGAATGTGGAGATATGCATCTCGGAGATCCATGGTCGCCATGAAGGTTTCTGGTTGTAGAATGTTTTTGACCGAAAATATGGATTCCATGCAAAAAATTTTGTATTGAATCGCTTGGTTTAACGGTTTTAAGTTTAGTATTAACCGAAACTTCCCGGGAGGTTTTTTGATCACAAAAATGTGAGAGTAAAAACCCCTTTTTTCCTTCTCTGGGACTGGAGTAAGGACCTTCTGGTCCACCATCTCCCCTAGCAACAGTGGAAGAGCCTTGGCTTTCTCTGGATCCCTGGGAAGTCTAGTTACTAGAAATCTCTCTGGAGGATTACACTTGAATTCCAGAGAGTAGCCCCTTGCGATAATGTCCAAAATAAACTGATTGGCTGTCGCCTTCTGCCATTGAGGTAGGAAGGTAGCCAGTCTTCCCCCTACTGGCACTCTGTTGTCATTGTTTGGCAGCTTGGTTAGAAGAGCCAAAGAGGACATTACTCTTTGGTTTCCCCTTGTGACCTGTCCAGTTTTTCTTAGGGTACTCTTTCTTTTCTTCTTGGGGACGATCTCTTCGCCCACGAAAAAACCTCTTTTGTGGAGGTTTTCGTTTTTCAGCCGGAAAGGCTTTCTTCCTGTCCGCTGTTCTTTCCAAGGCCTCGTCTAGGCCGGAACCAAAAAGCAAATCCCCAGTAAATGGGAGATTGCACAGCCTTGTTTTGGATGCCGCATCGCCTGTCCAGGTCTTCATCCAAATCGCACGTCTTGCTGCAACTGCTAGTCCACCTGACCTTTCTGCTAGCTTGACTGATTCTGCGGATGCATCCGCAATATAACCAACCGCTTTGGAGAGAACTGGAAGTGTATTCAGAATCTCCTCCCTAGGCGTACCATTTTTAATATGGTCTTGCAGCTGTGAGAGCCAAAACTCTAAGTTTCTTGCCACGCAAGTGGTGGCTAGGGCTGGCTTCAGACTAGCGCCACTTGTCTCCCAAGCTCTTTTTAGGATAATGTCGCCCTTTTTATCCATGCCATCTTTTAGGTGTCCCATGTCTTCAAATGCCAATGAAGAATTTTTTGAGACCTTAGAAACTGGCGCATCCAATTTTGGATTTTTATTCCAAACTTCTTTTGGATCTTCACTAAAAGGAAATCGCTTTTTGTGACTGGCCGCAAAAAAAGGTTTCCTTTCTGGGTCTGCCCATTCGTTTTTCACGGTATCTGACATTACCGGATGAACTGGGAATACTTGGGATTTTTTCTTCCTCAGACCCTGGTACATCAGGTCATGTTTGGAAGGCAGTTCTTTTTCCTGCTCAATTTCCAAAGTTCCGTAAATGGCCCCAAGCAAATCATCCACGTCTTCTAGAGATAACTTGTATTTGGGTCCCTTTCTTTCTTCTCTCCCATCTTCCTGCTCTGGATCTGAGCTATCGGTAGCCATAACACTAGCTGTGCTGCTGCCCGCTCGCTCTCTCACCGACTCGTGCGACCCTGAGGCGACTTCTGATCTGGGTGAGGCCATGGGAGAGGAAACTCCAGTAGGAACTGCTGGAGGTTTAACTTCTGCGATAAACTTTTTGAGATCCTTAAAGGTGTTAGCCATATCATCTCTTACGGATCCAAAAATCTTTGCATAAACTGCATCTGACTGTTTTTCAATCAGTTTGTCAATGCATGTTTTGCATAGCGGTTCTGTGTTTTCCAAGAGCATCTTGGTATTACACTTTGCACACCGCTTCTTGGGAGTGGGCTTTGGCTCTTTAGGTGGTTTCACCTGCCAAAAGATAAACACAGGGGGACCCATGGCGGTGAGAAAAAAATACACACTGCACCAAACAATACTAAAGTACACACCCAGTGACATTAGTAACCCCCTGGCCCCAGCTTGCTAGTGCACCATCACCACCTAGCTGCTGTCCCAATACAAAGGATACAAAGGTCACCCACTGGTGCCTACCTGCATCCTGCTGGTGCTTTTGCCTTCTGGAGCCTGGGCCGATGGAATCTCATCCTCTTCCAGCATCCTGGCTTGCTGTGGCGTTCGATACTGCCGTCTGCAGCCGCGTCCACGCTACTAGCACCAGCCGACCGTTCGAATTTCCCGCACCTTTAAGGGGATTGGACCAGCTTCCCCGGCGCACGCCGATTGCGTCATTCCTACCCGGAAGTGACGCCCCGCGTCTTCCGGGTCAAGCGGCGTTCAGACGTGGGTACACGCCCCCCCGCTGACGCCGCCAAGGGAACGCAGCAATGGCGCATTTCTCCTCACCCGGGCACAGAGGAAATTCGAACCCGGGACACCTCCTGCCCACAGCCTAAGGAGGGTTGCCCGTGGTCAAAGAACCGTCCTCCTCCACGCCAGTGATGCGGCTCCGGTAAGGTCCACTGACCCCCTGCCGCAGAGACTCCACACAGTCAGCCCTGCTGACACCCACTGCTGCACCCGCAGACACCTGTCCCGGTCAGCCCATGGGAGATGGAGCCCCCCCTCAGGTCCTTTTGGCAACATGTCTCCTCCGGACGGAGGAAACACTAAGACTGACCAGGGCCCTGAGGGACCGCCTCTTAAAGGGAGGGAAAAATTAATGGCAATGTGTTTCCTGGTTGTGAGGAGGAGCTCCATCTCTCAAGGGCTGACTTGGAAGACGACTGGGGAAAAATGTAAAACATGTTCTATTTTTTGACACCGATGGAAAAAAGACCGATGGGGCCCACACACGATCGGTTTGTCCGATGAAAAAAATCCATCGGACGGTTTTCATCGGTAAAACCGATCGTGTATAGGCGGCTTTAGTATAATGGACCCACAGCTCAAGTGAAAGTAAACAGAGTAGTCTCCCCATCCTTTGAGATAACAAATGGGACAAGACAAGGCTGCCCATTGTCCCCTTTGATATTTGCACTAACTCTGGAGCCTTTTCTATGTAGAATACGGCTCAATAAGGACATTGGGGGAACACAACATAAAGTCGAGGCATATGCAGACGATATGCTTTTCTCAATTACAAATCAGATAGTCTAACTTCTGAATTTGTTTAAAGAAATGGAACTGTACGGTAGACTATCGTATTTTAAAATAAACTGCATTAAATTGGAGGCCTTGATGGTAGCAATTCCGAAGGAAATGTTGAAGTCAATAAGCTCAAGCTATAAATTTAAATGGCCAGGCCAAGGTTTGAAGTATCTAGGGACTAATATTGCAGCAAATACCTCTAAAATGTATGAGTTAAATTTCTCGCCAATATTAAGTAAAATACGTGGACTACTGGAGAGATGGCATAGGGCAGGGATAAGCAATTAGCGGACCTCCAGCTGTTGCAGAACTACAACTCCCATTAAGCATAGCAAGACCTAGACAGCCACAAGCATGATACCCAGAGGCAGAGGCATGATGGGACTTGTAGTTTTGCAACAGCTGGAGGTCCGCTAATTGCATATCCCTGGCATAGGGGAATGTTTTTCTGGTTTGGAAGAAGCAATATAATTAAAATGAATATTCTACCAAAGATCCTGTACCTCCTCCAGGCAGTCCCAATAGCAATACAGAGAAACTTCTTCAGGAATATCCAAACATTATTTACAAATTTATCTGGGCGGGTAAACAACCAAGGATTAAGAGGACACTACTATCCTTACCAAAACAATATGGAGGGCTGGCTGTCCCTGATGTATTCAAGTACTATCAGGCAGTTCATCTAGGTCGTCTGCTGGATTGGTGCCGACATAGGGACATGAAAATCTGGCCAAATTTAGAGCAAGCACAGTGCAGGGCAGGGTTCGACAAACCCTGGGCGCCAAGTCGCAATTGCAACTAGAATTAGCAACCTGGCGCCTGGGGCGGCACATAGGGTTGCCACCTCATCCCTTTAAACCCGAACACATATTAATTACACAGTTTCTGTGGCTGATTAAGGCAATAATTAAACTCACTTGGTGCCTTATTTGCATTCAATTAGCCTCAGAACCTGTGTAATTCATATGTGTTTGGGTTTAAAGGGATGAGGTGGCAACCCTAGCGGCACAGCTGGGGTATCCTGTGTCTCCGTGCGCCCCCCCCCCCCCGCGATCTGAGGCCGCGGCTTTGTGGCCTTCTGCAGGCCTATGTTTCCTTCTGTGATCTGGCGCCATATTGTGGTGGCCGTTGAAGCTTCCCCTGTCTGTTTTCACTACCATCTCCTTCCCTCTAATTAGAACCCCCAAACATTATGTATATTTTTTTATATTAACACCCTAGAGAATAAAATGGCGGCTGTTGCAATACTTTCTGTCACACCGTATTTGCGCAGCTGTCTTACAAGCGCACTTTTTTGGGGAAAAAAATAGGATTTTTTGTACTCACCGTAAAATCCTTTTCTCTGACATCCATGGACTGACACGGTGTCTCTTTACACGTGGGTTATGTCCCTGCTTGCAGGAGAAGACCTAGGCAGAATGTGAAATGTTATACATACATTCTAAAAGCCAGAGCTGAACAGCCCCACCCAGGGGGCGGTCCCTCCGGACATAACCCTCCCACTACAGTCAGCAGACTTCAGTTCGTAACAAAGCAGTACAAACTTAAAATGAAGGGTGGGTGCCGTGTCAGTCCATGGATGTCAGAGAAAAGGATTTTACGGTGAGTACAAAAAATCCTATTTTCTCTTACCATCCATGGACTGACACGGTGTCTCTTTACACGTGGGATGTCCCAAAGCAGTGTCAAGAGGGATGGGAGCAGTATAAATGGAAAAACCAAAACTTCACTCCAATAAGGCAGAGCTCCTCAACGGAGGAGTCGCAACTTTACACAGCGGCCTGCAGCACCCTGCGGCCGAAGGAAGCATCCCAAGATGCAGCCACATTAACCTTATAAAACTTAAAAGGCATGAACAGACGACCAGGTCGCCGCCTTGCACACTTGTGCAACCGACGCTTGATGTCGGGAAACCCAGGAAGCACCAATTGCCCTGGTGGAATGCGCCGTAACCGGAAAGGGAGGCGCCCGCCCTTTGAGAGCATAGGCTTGAATGACGGTTTGTCTGATTCCCCTAAAAATGATGGCAGACGAAACCACTTGGCCCTGTTATGGACCAGAGACAGTCACAAACAGTGAGTCGGACTTCCGAATAGAAGCAGTAGCAGACAGGTACACCCGTAAGGCTCGTACCACCTCCAATATGTACAGCGCAAACTCTCTGGGATGCGATGGGTGAGGACACAAGGACGGGAGGGCAATGTCCTCATGTAGGTGAAAGGTCGACACCACCTTTGGCAAAAAAGGAAGGTCGCGGATGCAACACCGCCTTATCTTTATGGATGACTAAATATGGCGACTTGCAGGACAAAGCCGCCAACCCAGACACTCGTCAAACAGAAGTGATTGGCACTAAAAAGGCCACCTTCTGAGACAAGACAAGAGGGGAATATCCTGGATATTCCCAAAAGGAGGTTCCTGGAGGACCGAGAGCACCAAATTCAGATCCCACGGTGGGAGAGGAGGCTTGACAGGAGGGAGCACATGGTGAACCCCCAACACAAGGTGCTAACCAAGAAAATGACCCGCTAGAGGTCGCTGAAAGAAGACGGCCAAGGCCGAAATCTGATCCTTGATGGTACTCAAAGCAAGCTTTTGGGTCACTCCACACTGCAGAGGACGGAATACGTCCGAGGACGCCAGTCCAGCGCTTCGCACATGGCGATATAAGCTTTCCAGGCACGTATAGATCTGCCTGGAGGAAGACTTCCGTGTCCTTAACATAGTCAAAATGACCGAATCCGAGAGACCTCGGTCCCTCAACACCTGGCTTTTAACAGCCCTGCCGTTAAAGCCAGAGACTGTAAGCCGGATGAAACATAGGACCTTGAGACTGAAGGTCCTCCTCATCGGCAACCGCCAGGGAACGTCCGCGGAGAGACGTACCAAATCAGCGTACCAGTGATGCTGAGGCCAATCCGGAACAATTAGAATCGCTGGAGTTTATATCAGGCGATAAGGACCCTATGGGGCCACCAACGCATCCGAGGCATCGCCCAAGGATCTCTGGATCTGGCCACAACCTCGACCCTTGCGATTGAGTCGAGAGGCCATCAGGTCCACATCCGGCGTGCCCCACCGTCGGTAAAGGAGTTGAAATATGCAAGGACCACTCTTCTTGGTCCGGTGTCTGGCGATTGGCGACTCAGATAGTCCGCCTGCCCATTGTCTATGCCCAGAATGTAAAATGGCCTACATTCCGGCCCACTTCAGGATACGGACTACCTCGGAAGCTGCAGCTGAGCTCCGAGTTCCCCCTTGATGGTTTACATACGCCACCGCCGTGGCGGTGTCCGACTGGCTCCTGATGGAGCGACCCCGTACTCTCTCCGACCTGAGGAGAGAGACAGTCCGATGGCCCGTATTTCCAGAACAGTGATTGGTAAACGGGCTCGTCCGGAGTCCAAGGCCTGAGCCGACAGGACTCCCCAGACTCCACCCCAGCCCGTCAGGCTGGTGTCCGTCGTGAGTACCGTCCATTGGATGGGAGGGGAACAACTTTCCGGACCGAAGAGCCGAGGATCTCAACCACCATGTCAGGGGCGCCCTGACCAGGTGAATCACCTGGATCTGAAGATCCAAGGACAACGGGGATTTGTCCCAGGTGGACAAGATCTCCTTCTGCAATGCCCTGGTGTGTGATTGGGCATACGGAACGGCCGCTAAGGAGGTCACCATGAGTCTCGGGACTCTCATGCAAAAAACGGATTGACAACCATTTTTGGGATGTCAGCACCCGCACCGCAGACTGAAGTGTCAGCAACTTCTCCAGAGGTAGGAGACCTTTGCCTCCAAGGAGTCCAGAATCAGAACTAGATACTCCAGACACTGAGTCGGGACCAGGACTGACTCCTGAATGTTCAGGAACCACCCGAGTCCCTGAGGGTCTAATTGACGATAGTCACCTTTCCTCTAAGTCTGATCCACTTTCTGCTCTTAGCAGAAGATCGTCCAGATAGTCCACGACAGCAATGCCTCGCTGTAACAGAAGGCTAGAACCGGAGCAAGCACCTTGGTGAACACCCTTGGTGCCGAGGCTAGGCCGAAAGGAAGAGCCACAAACGATAGTGGACTTCGCTGATCGCAAAGCGCAGAAACGTCTGGTGACTTGCGCAGATCGGAACATGCAAGTAGGCGTCCTTGAAGTCCAAGGACGCCAGAAGAAAATCCCTTTGGTGGAGTTTAGCGATCACCGTGCGAATGGATTCCATGCGGAATTTCTGCACCTTCTCGAAGGCATTCAGGGCCTTGAGGTCCAGGATAGGTCGAACCACGTCCTATTTTTGGGACGACAAACAGATTCGAGTAGAATCCCTGAAAACTCTCCTGTGACGGAACCGTTACAATCACTCCGGACCTGATCAAATCCTGTACAGCCCCCAAGAGGGCTGCCCGACAGGTAGGAAGGAGAGGAAGATTTGAGGGAAAGAATCTGTCTGGGGGCCAGGATCGGAATACTATCCTGTATCCTGAGGTGACCACCTCGCACACCCACCAGTCAGAGATTCGGGAGGACCACCGATTCGTGACCTGCGAAGTCGTCCCCCCACCCCAGTCGGGCGGAGGCAAGACTTCACGCGGAGGCGGGCTTGGGAGCCGCTTGTTCGGCTTACGCACCCAGGGGCACTTGTGCCCACCAGCCGCACTGCCGTCCGTCTGAGAGGGCGTACCCGTGGACTCTGACTGACGAAAAACCCCCGTTTTGCTGGAAAGGAAGGCCCCTGTTTGCGGCGGGCCTCCTCACCCTTGCTAGTCTAAGGAAGAAGAGTGCTTTTACCTCCCATGACGATGTCATCCAGAGCAGCACCGAAAGGTCTACCACCTTTAAATGGTAGATCCGTCAGGAGCTTCTTAAGGCTAGGTCAGCAGACCAGCACTTCAACCAGATAAGACGACGCAATACCACCACCGAGACAGAGGCCCTGGATATTAAAGGGACCGCGTCCAACGTGGCGTCGCACACATAAACCAGGCCCTGAACCAGTTGGTGGGCCAAAGCAACTGTGTCTGGAGGAAGATTATGCTCCTGTACAGCTAGGTGCAACATTTTTGCCCAACCTGTAGGTGTTTAAGACACAAGGGTCGCCGCTACCACAGGCCGTAGGGCGGATCCCAACAAGGCAAACATGGCTCTGCTCACCACTTCTGACCTCCTGTCAGTGGGGTCCTCAAATGCACTAGTCCCCTCCATCGGGAGAGTGATGGCCTTGTTCAACCGGGCGACTGGAGGGTCGACCCTGGGGAGAAGCCCACTTTTTAAGTAGGGCATCTTCAAGGGGTATCTGATAGACAAACGCAGCGGGACCATAAAAATTCTTCTGCGGCTTTTTCCAGACCTTATCAATGAGCTGGTCAAAGAAAGTACATATGGAAAAACCTCTTTAGAAGGCCTGGCCTTAAAAGAACCAAAGGAGACTGTATCCGCCTGAGGTTCTGCATCCGCAGCATTTTAGCTTGAGAGTGTCCCTCACCGCAGTCATGAGTACACTAACAAGCGCCCTGTCATTTACTGACTCAGAACTGGAGTTTTCCTCATAAGGAATGTCCTGTTCAAAACCATCCAATACATTCAGAACTAGGGTCCTGAGCGGTAGTGGCTAGGCCCATATCTGAATCAGCGCACTGCTTTATGAAGTAAAGTGGGAAGAGGGCGCTTTTTTGCTCCCTTGCGCTTGCACACAGCTCCCATCCTGGTCAGAAATGATTCCAGGACTGCCCACAACTGGTCCCTAGGGACCGCAGGTGCTGAAGCACTGCCTGTTGTCCACTGACATTTAGGGGAAGCTGGTGACAGAGACTCCATATTGCCCCCCTCTGAGACTCCTCAGATAAAAAGTCCACCCACAGGCTGTGCTGACTGAGGAGGGGGCGCCCAGGGGACTCACCAAACCGGACCAGGGACCGCTCAGTTCCGCTGTCTGTACCGCGCTGGTGAGCTGTGAGGAGATTCGCGCTGTGACAGCAGCGCTAGAGGCCAAAACTAGTGCTGAAGAGCACGCGGGCTACAAGAAAATGGCCGCCGCACTTCACTGAGGCGATCCGCCGCAAGATGGCCGCCATGACTAAGCAAAAGTGAAAAAAACAGCACACACACAGCGCCACTCGGCGCTCAGGCCCCAAAACACACAAAAAAAGGCCCCAAGCATATCTGCAGACCAGCATTAGCCCCTCCAAGAACAGTGTGACCCCCAGGCACCCCACACAGCACAGCGCCAGCAATGGTGACAGAGAGTGACAATGAAATACAGGGGGAGACAGGGAAAATCCCCCACAGAGAAACACACAGCCTTTTGTACTCACCTGCAGGCAGGAGAGACTACTTACCCGTCCCCTGAGGGACCCACTGGTGTGTTTCTGACAGGACTATCACAGTGCAGTACTGAGTAACTGTCGGCCCGGTCCACCGCGAAAGATACAGTCAGTCAGGAACTGTTCAGTCTTGAGAGGACCATGGGAGCATGAAAGAAAACCCGGCCACCCCTGGAGTCATGGGGTATGTCGTGAACTGAGTCTCACGCACACAAGGCGAGGATCAGCACGCTCGATGGTCGGACAGGGAAGACTACGAGGATATCTTGTACCCAACCTGTTGCCCAGCTGACAAGTTGATAGAAAATTCTCAAAAATAAAATAAAAAATAATTCCAGAAAAGGAATAAAAATAGGTCAGGAGACTGGCTCCTGAGAGAGCCACGTCTTCTCCTTCTGCTAGGCAGAAAAAAACTGAAGTCTGCTGACTGTAGTGGGAGGGTTATGTCCGGAGGGACCGCCCCCTGGGTGGGGCTGTTCAGCTCTGGCTTTTAGAATGTATGTATAACATTTCACATTCTGCCTAGGTCTTCTCCTGCAAGCAGGGACATAACCCACGTGTAAAGTGTAAAGAGACACCGTGTCAGTCCATGGATGGTAAGAGAAATACACTTTTTTAAATTAAAAAATAAGACAACAGTAAAGTTAGCCCAATTTTTTTTTATATTGTGAAAGATAAGGTTACGCCGAGTAAATTGATACCCAACATGTCACGCTTCAAAATTGTGTCCGCTCGTGGAATGGCGACAAACGTTTACCCTTTAAAATCTCCATAGGCGACGTTTAAAAAATTCTACAGGTTGCATGTTTTGAGTTACAGAGGAGGTCTAGGGCTAGAATTATTGCTCTCGCTCTACCAATCGCGGCGATACCTCACGTATGCGTTCGCTTCTGCGCGCAAGCTTGGCGGGACGGAGCGCGTTCCTGGCTCCTAACTTTTTTAGCTGGCTCCTAGATTCCAAGCAAGTTTGTCAAGCCCTGGTGTAGGGAATTATTAAGTAGAGCGCCCTGGTGTTATAGAGACGTCACAGCTAATATTAAGACACACCCAACAATAGGACCTACAGTACGGGTGTGTTACAATCTTTTTTCCAGGGACAAAATATCTACATACAAATCACCTTTGACGCCTATACTATGTAACCCACAATTTATACCAGGTACACAGAAAGGACCCTTTGCGGTATTAATTGAAAGAGGACTGTACCAGGCCTCGCACTTTAGGATTTTGGGTAACTGGCCAACAATGCAGGACCTGATGGATAGAAATGGCCCTTTTCAATTAGAGTTTTGGCAAGCAGCACAACTCATGCCCCATACACACGATCGTTTTTCATGCCGTTAAAAAAAATGGCCATTAAAAATGATCCTGTGTAGGCTCCAGAGCATTTTTAACGACGTGAAAAACGGCCATTAAAAATTTCGAACATGCTCTCTTTTTTCACGTCGTTTTTCATGTCGTTTTTTTAACCACTTAACGACCGCCCACTGTAAATATACGTCGGCAGAATGGCACCGACAGGCAGAATCACGTACATATACGTGATTGCCTTTGTATAGTTGGGGGGTCCGATCGGACCCCCCTTCTTTACAGTGGGTGGTCGTTTTACCTTCGGGAGCGATCCGGCATGAGGGGATGGCCGTTCGATTCCGGCCCCCCCCCTCTCGATCGCTCCCGGCGAATGAGAGAGCTTCCCCTGCCTGTGTACTGTTTACACAGGCAGGAGGAAGTGATGTCATCTCTCCTGCGGCGCTCACATATACCGAGCGCCGTACAGAAGATGCAGGTTAGTGCACAAAACAGCACACTGACACCAGGACACATAGGCACATAAATCCCCCCCCCCCCAGATCACCCCCCAGTCACAGTGTCACTGATTGCAGTGACCATTTATTTACTGATCACTGCAATCAGTGACATTTGTGACTGTAAAAGTGTCACTACATTTAGTTTTAGGTCCAGTGTAGCCCCCTAACCCCCCCTAATAAAGGTTTAACCCCCTGATCACCCCCCAGATAACCCTTTCACCCCCTAGCACCGCCGTCGCTAAGCGATTATTTTTCTGATCGATGTCTTAGCGTCGGTGATGCTGATCGGTAGCCAGTAATTTTTTTTAGGTTCGCCGCAGGTTTTTATAGCGACGGGTACCTCCATATATTACCTAATAAAGGTTTAACCCCCTTGATCACCCCCCAGGTAACCCTTTCACCCCCTAGCACTGCCGTCGCTAAGCGATCATATTTCTGATCGATGTCTTAGCGTCGGTGATGCTGATCGGTAGCCAGTAATTTTTTTTAGGTTCGCCGCAGGTTTTTATAGCGTCGGGTACCCCCATATATTACCTAATAAAGGTTTAACCCCCTTGATCGCCCCCCAGGTAACCCTTTCACCCCTTATCACCACTGTCACTAAGCGATAATTTTTCTGATCGCTGTCTTAGCGTCGGTGATGCAGATCGGTAGCCAGTAATTTTTTTTAGGTTCGCCGCAGGTTTTTATAGCGTCAGGTACCCTGATATATTACCTAATAAAGGTTTAACCCCCTTGATCGCCGCCCAGGTAACCCTTTCACCCCCTATCACCACTGTCGCTAAGCGATAATTTTTCTGATCGCTGTCTTAGCATCGGTGATGCAGATCGGTAGCCAGTAATTTTTTTTAGGTTCGCCGCATGTTTTTACATAGCGTCAGGTACCCCCATAAATTACCTAATAAAGGTTTTAACCCCCTAATTGCCCCCCAGGTAACCCTTTCACCAGTGATCATCATATAAGTGTTACGGGTGACGCTGGTTAGTTAGTTTGCTTTTTATAGTGTCAGGGCACCCGCCGTATATAACCCAATAAAGGTTTAACCCCCTGATCGCCCGGCGGGTGATATCAATTAGGTTTTAGCGTCAGAGAGGGTCTGCGTCACACCCCAGGCAGCATCAGGTTAGTGCCAGTAGCGCTAACACCCACGCGTTAAGCATACACCCCCCTTAGTGGTATAGTATCTGAACAGATCAATATCTGATCTGATCAGATCTATACTATCGTCCCCAGCAGTTTAGGGTTCCCAAAAACGCAGTGTTAGCGGGATCAGCCCAGATACCTGCTAGCACCTGCGTTTTGCCCCTCCGTCCAGCCCAGGCCACCCAAGTGCAGTATCGATCGATCACTGTCACTTGCAAAACACAACACACATAACTGCAGCGTTCGCAGAGACAGGCCTGATCCCTGCGACTCCAGTGCTGTAGGAGGTGATTTCACCACCACAGTTTAAAAAAAAAGCATATATGCCGAAGCATTGGGGCAGCAGGGGCGGAGGAGTGATTTTGCTCCTAATGCCGCGTACATACGATCGAAATTCCGACGGAGGCTTGCCCGTGGAAAAGTCTGACCATGTGTACGCGGCATAACTTTTGCGGGAAGATGCCCCCATGCTTCGGCATATATAAATGGTGCATGTATGCCCATCATTAGAAGTGGGTGGATGAAGGGCGGTATTCTAATGGTGGGCATACCCACCGATCAATCTTTTTTTTTCGTTCAGCCAACAGGCTGCATGAAAAAAAAGGATTACAATACATGTCCAACAAGGACCAGCAACGTACTGGTATGTTGCTGGACTTTGAATGTTTATACCAGAATGATGCCTGTGGGTTTAGGTATCATCTTGGTATCATTCTTTTCAGCCAGCGGCCGGCTTTCATGTAAAAGCAATCCTAGTGGCTAATTAGCCTCTGGACTGCTTTTACAAGCAGTGGGAGTGAATGTCCCCCCCCCCCCGGATATAAAAAGCGCCATTGGGAAATTGGGAAAGCATTTTATCACACCGATCTTGGTGTGGTCAGATGCTTTGAGGGCAGAGGAAAGATCTAGGGTCCAATAGACCCCAGTTTTTTCAAAAAAGAGTACCTGTCATTACCTATTGCTATCATAGGGGATATTTACATTCCCTGAGATAACAATAAAAATGATTAAAAAAAAAAAATATGGAAGCAACAGTTTAAAAAATAAATAAAAAAGCAAAATTAATAATAAAAAAAAAAAAAAGCACCCCTGTCCTGCCCTGCTCTTGCCCAATGGCGAACGCAAGCGTCGGTCTGGCGTCATATGTAAACAGAAATTGCACCATGCATGTGAGGTATCACCGCGAAGGTCAGATCGAGGGCAGTAATTTTAGCAGTAGACCTCCTCTGTAAATGTAACGGCGTAACCTGTAAAGGCTTTTAAAAATGTATGTAGTTTGTCGCCAATGCGCGTTTGTGCGAAATTTTAAAGCTTGTCGTGTTTGGTATCTATGTACTCGGCCTAAGATCATCTTTTTTATTTCATCAAACATTTGGGCAATATAGTGTGTTTTAGTGCATTAAAATTAAAAAAAGTGTATTTTTTCCCCAAAAAATGCGTTTGAAAAATCGCTGCGCAACTACTGTGTAGAAAAAAAAATGCAACACCCACCATTTTAATCTGTAGGGCCTTTGCTTTAAAAATATATATAATGTTTGGGGGTTCAACATAATTTTCTTGCAAAAAAAAAATATGTTTTCATGTAAACAAAAAGTGTGAAAAAGGGCTTTGTCTTCAAGTGGTTAGAAGAGTGGATGTAAGCTTCCTAATGTTGTGTATAAAATGCCAGAACAGTTCAAAACCCCCCCAAATTACCCCATTTTGGAAAGTAGACACCCCAAGCTATATACTGAGAGGCATGTCGAGTCCATGGAATATTTTATATGTTGACACAAGTTGCGGAAAAACGACAATTTTTTTTTTTTTTTTTTGCACAAAGTTGTCACTAAATGATATATTGCTCAAACATGCCATGGGCATATGTGGAATTACACCCCAAAATACATTCTGTTGCTTCTCCTGAGTACGGGAATACCACATGTGTGAGACTTTTTGGGAGCCTAGCCGCGTACGGGACCCCAAAAACCAATCACCGCCTTCAGGCTTTCTAAGGGTGTAAATTTTTGATTTCACTTCTCACTGCCTATCACAGTTTCGGAGGCCATGGAATGCCCAGGTGGCACAAAACCCCCCCAAATGACCCCATTTTGGAAAGTAGACACCCCAAGCTATTTGCTGAGAGGTATGGTGAGTATTTTGCAGATCTCGCTTTTTGTCACAAAGTTTTGAAAATTAAAAAAAAATAAAAATATTTTTTTTCTTCATTTTCAAAAACAAATGAGAGCTGTAAAATACTCACCATGCATCTCAGCAAATAGCTTGGGGTGTCTACTTTCCAAAATGGGGTCATTTGGGGGGGTTTTGTGCTATTTTGGCATTTTATGGCCTTCGAAACTGTGATAGGTAGTGAGGAGTGAAATCAAAAATTTGTGCCTAGAAATCCTGAAGGCGGTGCTTGGTTTCCGGGGTCCCGTACGCGGCTAGGCTCCCAAAAAGTCCCACACATGTGGTATCCCCGTACTCAGGAGAAGCAGCAAAATGTATTTTGGGGTGTAATTCCATATATAACCATGGCATGTGTGAGCAATATATCATTTAGTGACAACTTTTTGTAATTTTTTTTTTTATAGTCATTATTCAATCACTTGCGACAAAAAAAAAAATATTCAATGGGCTCAACATGCCTCTCAGCAATTTCCTTGGGGTGTCTACTTTCCAAAATTGGGTAATTTGGGGGGGTTTTGTACTGCCCTGCCATTTTAGCACCTCAAGAAATGAGATAGGCAGTCATAAATTTAAAGCTGTGTAAATTCCAGAAAATGTACCCTAGTTTGTAGACGCTATAACTTTTGCGCAAACCAATAAATATACGCTTATTGACTATTTTTTTACTAAAGACATGTGGCTGAATACATTTTGGCCTAAATGTATGACTAAAATTGAGTTTATTCGATTTTTCTTATAACAAAAAGTAGAAAATATCATTTTTTTTTCAAAATTTTCGGTCTTTTTCCGTTTATATCGCAAAAAATAAAAATCGCAGAGGCAATCAAATACCATTAAAAGAAAGCTCTATTTGTGGGAAGAAAATGACGCAAATTTCGTTTCGGTACAACATTGCATGTCCGCACAATTTCCAGTTAAAGCAGCGCAGTGCAAAATTCTGAAAACAGCTCTGGTCCTTTAGCTACAAAATGGTCCGGGGCTTAAGTGGTTAACGACGTGAAAAACGATCGTGTGTATGCTTTAACGACGTAAAAAAAAACGCGCATGCTCAGAATCAAGTATGAGACAGGAGCGCTCGTTCTGGTAAAACTAGCGTTCGTAATGGAGATAGCACATTCGTCACGCAGTCACGGACTGAAAAGCACGAGACTGAAAACAGCGAATCGTCGCTCAACAAAATTTACTAACATGAAGGGTGGCGCCATTCGAACGGAACTTCCCCTTTATAGTGCCATTGTACGTGTTGTAAGTCACTGCGCTTTGCTTGATCGTTTTTTAAAATGATCGTGTGTACGCAAGACAGGCTTGAGAGGAAACATGAAAAAAAACGACGTGAAAAACGGCAAGAAAAAAAATGGTAAGAAAAACGATCGTGTGTATGGGGCATCAGACATTTCCTAAATACTGTAGTAGTACCACGCTATCTGGACCGTAGTTTAACACCATTTGAGAAACAATGTATGGAAAAAGAACCAATTACGCATACAATATCTAAAATGAACGCGTTACTGATTAAACCACTTGAGGATTATCAGTTACCCTTTCTTCGTAAATGGGAAATAGACCTGGGGAGGACCTTTCGGGAAGCCCAAAAAATTTTAATTATACAATCTATATTTAAGACAGCAACATGTACAAAAATACACGAAACAAACTACAAAATTATTTCACAATGGTATAGAACTCCAAAAATAATTCATAGGTGTTTCCCGAATACAACAGGGGATTGCTAGAGATGACAGACAGGGCACCTTGTTGCATATTTTTTGGTCTTGCCCTATAATTAAGGAATTCTGGAAGGAAGTTTGGGAGATCAGAAATACCCGAGGATCCAGCATTTTTTCTTTTGCATCTATCAGAGATTCCGTGGGAATCATACAGGAATTCCATTCTGTGTTATTTAGTGAATGCTGCTAAAGCATGTATACCGCTTAACCACTTCCTACCGGGTCATAGACATATGACGCCGGCAGGAACCCTCCCTCCCTCCGGGCGGACGTCATATGACGTCCTTTTTTCCCGGCCGTCTATGGGGCGCGCGCGCGCCGCGGCAACGCTTGTGACCCGGTGAGTGTGCCCGGCGGCCGCGATGTCCGCTGGGCACCCGCGATTGCCCGCGATCACGGCAGAAGTGTGGATCTGTGTGTGTAAACACACAGATCCACCTCCTGTCAGAGGTGAGGAGACTGATGTGTGTTCCCAGTACAGAGGAACACAGATCGGTCTCCTCCCCTTGTGAGTCCCCTCCCCCTACAGTTACAATCACTCAATAGGGAACATATTAACCCCTTGATCGCCCCCTAGTGTTAACCCTTTCCCTGCCAGTCACATTTACACAGTAATTAGTGCAGTTTTATAGCACTAATCGCTGTATAAATGTGAATGGTCCCAAAAACGCGCCAATAGTGTCCGATGTGTCTGCCGCAATGTCACGGTCACAATAAAAATCGCAGATCGCCGCTATTACTAGTAAAAAAAATAAAAAAAATAAAAATGCCATAAATCTATCCCCTATTATGTAGACGCTATAACTTTTGCGCAAACCAATCAATATACGCTTATTGCAAAAAAAAATTACCAAAAATATGTAGAATACGTATCGGTCTAAACTTAGAAAAAAAATTGTTTTAAAAAAAAAAAATTGTGATATTTATTAAATCAAAAAGTAAAAAATATTGCATTTTTTTCAAATATGTCGCTCTTCTTTTGTTTATAGCACAAAAAATAAAAACCGCAGAGGTGATCAAATACCACCAAAAGAAAGCTCTATTTGTGGGGGAAAAAGGACGTCAATTTTGGTTAGGTTCAACGTCGCACGACCGCGCAATTGTCAGTTAAAGCGACGCAGTGCTGCATCGCAAAAAGTTCTCTGGTCAGGAAGGGGGTAAATTCTTCCAGGGCTGAAGTGGTTAAATGGAAACAGATACAACCCCTTACTGTAAGTATGTGGCTTAAAAAAGTAGAAGTGAACAGGATGGAAGACCTAGTATGGACAAGCAGAAAAAAAAAGAAATTTATTTAAAAACATGGTCACCCTGGAGTGGTTTTATCTCCTCAGAGGAGGGGAGGGGGCAGATGGATGGAGATTAGTGGGGGGGGGGGAGGGGGAGAGAGGTTGGGATGTTGTTTTGGGGGGGCTCCTTTTTTTGGGGGGGGCGGGGTGAAGGTAAAGGAACAGAAATGGATTACAAATAAGTGGGGGGAGATGGAATATGGGGAGACAGTAGTAAAATAGGTAGGGTCATGGGATAGCGTCGTCCCATGATCAGACATAGGGAAATGAGGTGAGAGGTGGAGATCAGAGAGGAAAGATGCAGTTTTTTGTTTAGTTATTATTGTACTTTTACCCTCTTTCTCTCATCCCCGTCCGGCCTTTTACTGTGAATGAGACTAGGGGTCTTACTCTATCCTCCCCACCCCTAACGAAGATTACCTTAGAAAGGAGGAACTAGTGGGATATAGGAAAATTAAATGTATCAATTTATTTTTGCTGGTATATATTGTAAGAGGATAAGTTAAGTCGAAATTATGTGAAGACAATTTATTCTTAAAAAAATAAAAATATATTGTACAATCCAATATACCCATTTCTATACCCACAGTTGATCTAGAGGAAGGCGAAAAACCCCAGCAGAGCATGATCCAATTTGCTACAGCAGGGGAAAAAATTCCTTCCTGATCCCCCTAGAGCAGGGGTCTCCAAACTTTGTAAACAAAGGGCCAGTTTACTGTCCTTCAGACCTTAGGACAGGGCTCGACAAACCCCGGGCGCCAGGTCGCCATTGCGACTAGAATTAGCGACCTGGTGCCTGGGGCAGCACAGCTGGGGAATCCAGTCTCTCCGTGCCCCCCCCCCCCTCCGCGGGATCGCGTCGGGCCGCACCGGCCGGTAATTGAGGCCGCGGCTTTGCGGCCTTCTGCAGGCCTAGCCTTTCTTCTGTGATCTAACGCCATCTTGTGGTGGCCGTTGGTATGACAAGACAAACAGCAATGCTAATGGAGTTTCCCTGTCTGTTTTCACTGCCATCTCCTTCCCTCTAATTAGAACCCCCAAACATTATATATATTTTTTATTCTAACACCCTAGAGAATAAAATGGCGGTCGTTGCAATACTTTCTGTCACACCGTATTTGCGCAGCGGACTTACAAGCGCACTTTTTTGGGAAAAAATACACTTTTTTTTAATAAAAAAATAAGACAACAGTAAAGTTAGCCCAATTTTTTTTTATATTGTCAAAGATAATGTTACGCTGAGTAAATTGATACCCAACATGTCACGCTTCAAAATTGCATCCGCTCGTGGAATGGCGACGAACTTTTAGCCTTTAAAATCTCCATAGGCGACGTTTAAAAAATTCTACAGGTTGCATCTTTTGAGTTACAGAGGAAGTCTAGGGCTAGAATTATTGCTCTCGATCTACCGATCGCGGCGATACCTCACGTGTGGTTTGAACACCGCTTTCATATGCGGGCGCTACTCACGTATGCGTTCGCTTCTGCGCGCAAGCTCGGCGGGACAGGGCGCGTTCTTGGCTCCTAACTTTTTTAGCTGGCTCCTAGATTCCAAGCAAATTTGTCAAGCCCTGCCTTAGGAGGCCAAACCGTGGTCATCGGGAGTAGAACATGTTCTGACATCAATGAGAGTAAACCATGCCCCATCATTGGTGTCATTGGGAGGAATTGTGCCCTATTGTTGGTGTCATTGGGAGGAATTGTGCCCCATTGTTGGTGTCATTGGGAGGAATTGTGCCCCATCATTGGTGTCATTAGGAGGAATTGTGCCCCATTGTTGGTGTCATTGGGAGGAATTGTGCCCCATCATTGGTGTCATTGGGAGGAATTGTGCCCTATCGTTGGTGTCATTGGGAGGAATTGTGCCCCATTGTTGGTGTCATTGGTACGAATTGTGACCCGTTTTTGGTGTCAGGCCTCGTACACACGACCGATTTTCTCGGCAAGAACCAGCAAGAAACTTGCTGGCAGAGATGTCTTGCCGAGTAACTCGGTCGTGTGTACGCGGCTATCGGGTTTCTCGTCGAGAAAACCGACAAGTAACCTCGACGAGAAAATAGAGAACCTGCTCTCTATTTTCTCGTCGAGATTCTCGTCAGCCTGTTTCTCGACGAGAAAAGTGAGTGTGTGTACACTTACCTGTCCGCCGGGAAGCCCGCGCATGTTCGAAATGAATTTGACGCATGCGCGGTAGCTTCCTAGACATACGTAGGGTATACCAAGATGGCGGCGACGGCATCGAATGTGACGAGCGCATGCTCGTCGTAGTCGATGACGTCACCGCGTACGCTCCATTCAAAGAACCGCGGGTTCTTTGAAACGAGCGTGTGTACACTCGGCCGGGACAATTTTCTTGTCCAGGAATCTCGTCGAAAAAAACGACATGTTTTTTTCAACGAGAATCTCGGCCGTGTATACGAGGCCTAAGTGGATAAAATGGTGCCCCGAGGGCCGGATAAAAGCAAGCAGAGGGCCGCATCTGGCCCCCGGGCAGCAGTTTGGAGACCACTGCCCTAGAGGTCATCGGATTTTCCTTGGATCAACTTTACCTATAAAATGTCAGTACCCAGTTATATTATGTACATTTAGGAAAGTATCCAGACCTTTCTTAAAGTAATCTACTTAGCTGGCCAGAACCACCTCTGGAGGGAGTCTATTCCACATTTTACTTTGCAGAAACCATTCCGTATTTGAAGATAAAATCTCTTTTCCTCTAGACCAGTGGTTCTCAACCTTACTAGTGTCGTGACCCCTTGATAAAATTTCCCAAGTTGTGGGGACCCCTAACAGTAAAATAATTTTCGTAGTGTGGGTTGTCAGCACCCAAGGCAAGACAAGTAATTTGCGCCCCTAACCCACGAACATTTAGCGCTCCCTGAGTCCCTTCCACTCGTACAGTAATAAAACCCCTTATGGCACATTTTGGGATGTACCACTCTCTTTGTTCTCCTTTCTTTCCCTTTTATCTCTCTCTATCCTCATTTCTTGTTTTGTTTTTCCCCCATCCCTCTCTCTAGCTATTTTTCTTGTTCTTTCTCTTATTCTTTCTCTCCCTTTTTCTTTGTTTCTCCCCCTCTATTCCTCTCCCTTCCATGTATTCTCTATTTTTATTCCTTCTCTTACTCCTTGGCATTGCTGCTGGGGGGTGGGATCAGAGGCAGTGCTGGGGGGAGTTCTGATCAGCCAGCTTAGGTGCTCTTTATCAAGGTCATTTGCTGATCTGAGAACTGTAGTGGGGACATTTAATGGCAACTTAGGTAGTGTTACTCACTGTGTCTCCAGCTTCACTGTGTCTCCAGCTCTGTGGTGTCTCGCAGCAGTGACACCAATGCCAAAATCAGGAGATAGGGTCTCCTCCAGCCCCTCTCACTTCACATTCCTCACCAGTCAGCTGACCTCTAGTCTCTGCCTCCCACCCATGCCGTAAACTGAATGGGCGGCTGGGAAAAGGCTGAGTGGGCAGCCGCGGGTTCCAGGAACAGCCCAGCTGGGCGGCCACAGGCTGGGAGAGTGGTGTGGGCTTCAGAAACAGCCTAGGATTCGGTGACCCCTGGCAAATTGCCATTCGACCCCCGAGGGGGTCCCGACCCCCAGGTTGAGAACCACTGCTCTAGACGTAAAGAGTGCCCCCTTGTCCTCTGTGTTGACCATAAAGTGAATAACACCAAGTTCACTATATGGACCCCTTATATATTTGTACATGTTGATCATATCCCCCCTTAATCTCCTCTTCTCAAGAGTGAATGAATTCAGATCCTCTAATCTTTTTCCTCATAGCTGAGTTCCTCCATGCCTCTTATCAGTCTGGTTGCCCTTCTCTGCACTTTCTCCAGTTCCCCGAAATCCTTTTTGAGAACTGGTGCCTAAAACTGAACTGCATATTCCAGATGAGGTCTTAGTTATGATTTGAACAGGGGCAAAATTATATCTCTCTCTCTGGAGTCCATACCTCTCTTAATACAAGAAAGGACTTTGCTCGCTTTGGAAACCGCAGCTTGGCATTGCATGCCATTATTGAGCTTATGATCTACCAAAACCCCCAGATCCTTCTCCACTACGGATCCCCCCAGTTGTACTCCCCCTAGTATATGTGATGCATGCATATTCTTAGCCCCCAAATGCATAACTTTGCATTTATCAACATTAAACCTCATCTGCCACATAGTCATCCCCAGAACTAGTCTTTTCTGGGGACAACCCAAAAGTTGGAGTTTTCTTTTACTTTTAGCCTGCTCTCCTCCAATGATCAGACTTGTCCTGACATACCTCCCCTGCACAGCCATTTCATGGGAAGCTCAGTGTACTGCTGCATCCCCTTCCCCCAGCTATTATGCAGCTGAGAACAGGGGGAATGTTATTACTTATAAAAAAAAAGGGTAAAAATAGGATTTTTGTACTCGCCGTAAAATCCTTTTCTCTGTAGTTCACTGACTGACACAGCTCCTTTACTTTAGACCACCGGGTTGTTACGCCACCTTCAGGAGAGGACTAGGCAGAACATGTTAACATGTACAAAAAAAAATGAACTTTCTAGTTACGCCCAAGGGGCGGTCCCTTCAGTAACAACCCCCCAGCCTGCACCTTGCAGCCTCAGTACGTCAACAAGCAGTATAACGTAAAAAAATAGGAGGGGTGGGTCCTGTGTCAGTCAGTGAACTACAGAGAAAAGGATTTTACGGTGAGTACAAAAATCCTTTTTTCTCTTACGTTCACTGACTGACACAGCTCCTTTACTTTAGACCATCGGGACGTCCCCAAGCAGTGTCAAAAGAGGGGTGGGAAACAGCATAAAAAACTTCACCCACAAAAACAGAAGTGCTCCCTAACAGGGGAGACACCACCTTATCTAACCGCCTCAGAACTTGCGGTAACAATGCAACAGTGCATTGACTGAAAAGTAACTGTGGTTCTTGCCAAAAATCAACTGCAATTGCAAATTACACGTCCGCCTGCAAAACTTTGCGGCCAAAACAGGCATCAGCCGATGCACTGACATCTACTTTGTAGAATTTTGTAAAAGTATGAACAGACGACCAAGTCGCCGCTTTACACACTTGAGCGACAGACGCTTGATGTCGGAAAGCCCAAGAGGTTCCAATTGCCCTGGTGGAATGGGCCGTGACCGGAAAGGGGGGCACCTGCCCCTTCAAGGCATAGGCCTGAACCACAATCTGTCTGATCCACCTGGAAATGGTGGCCGACGAGACCGCCATGCCTTTTTTCGGACCAGCTACCGAAACAAACAGAGAGTCCGACTTCCGAAAGGGAGCCGTGGCAGACAAATATACCCTTAAAGCTCGGGCCACGTCCAGGGAATAGAGGGCTACCTCCTTGGGATGTGTCGGTCTAGGGCACAGAGACGGTAATACAATGTCTTTATTGATTTGGAACGCCGAAACCACCTTCGGCAGAAAATGCGGACGCAACACCACCTTATCCTTATGGATAACCAGATAAGGCGACTTGCAAGACAAAGCCGCCAGTTCCGACACCCTCCTGGCCGATGTAATGGACACAAGAAAAACAACTTTCTGGGAAAGAGTCAACAAGGGAATCTCTCTGATATTCTCAAACGGCGGCTTCTGAAGCGCCGACAACACCAGGTTCAGATCCCACGGGGGTAACGGTGGACGCACCGGAGGAACTACATGCCGAACCCCCTGAACAAAGGTGCTCACCAGAGAGTGAGACGCCAGGGGTCGCCGAAAAAAGACAGCCAAGGCCGATATTTGTCCTTTAATGGTGCTTAAAGCCAATTTCTGGTCAACTCCTCGCTGCAGAAACAGCAAGACCCTAGATACGGAATAGGAGCGCGGACGCCAGCCTTTCTCCTCACACACAGCGATGTAGGCCTTCCAGGTACGATGATATATCTTCCGAGACTAACATTTCCGAGCTCTCAACATAGTTGAAATCACCGAGTCCGATAGGCCCCGGGTCCTTAGCACCTGGCTCTCAACAGCAATGCCGTTAAACCCAGCGCTGGTGAAGCAGGATGGAGAATCGGACCTTGAGACAAAAGGTCCTCTCGTAACGGCAGACGTAAGGGGGCGTCCGCCACCAGGCGCACTAGGTCTGCGTACCAGGGACGCTGAGGCCACTCTGGGGCAATCAGAATGACTGGAATCCCCTCGGCCTCCACTCTGCGGAGCAGACGTGGTAGTAGCTTGAGCAGAGGAAAAGCACAGATCAGTTGGTACTGACCCCACGGAGCCACCAGCGCGTCTGCCCAAGGGATTTCTTATCCTGGACACGAACCTCTGCACCTTCCGATTGAGACGGGAAGCCAGGTGATCCACGTCTGGTGTGCCCCACCGCAGGCACAGTAGCCTGAACACATCCGGATGCAGCGCCTATTCTCCTGGGTCCAGCATCTGGCGACTTAGGTAGTCCGCCTGCCAGTTCTCCACTCCCGGGATGTAAATGGCCGTCAGGGCCGGTACATGTCGCTCTGCCCACTGAAGGATGTGAGCGACCTCTCGTGCGGCGGCCGAGCTTCTCGTTCCTCCTTGATGATTGACATATGCCACTGCCGTGGCGTTGTTGGACTGGATCCTGATTGGATGTCCTTGAAGTCTCATTGACCATGTGGAGAGGCACATTGATCAGCAACTTGGATTCCTCCTACGACCAGAGGCCCTGGGACGACTGTACTCCCAGTACTCCACCCCAGCCGGACAGGCTGGCGTCCATAGTGATCACTGTCCAATGTAGAGGTAGGAACGACTTTCCGGACCGAAGTGCCGGGGATCTCAGCCACCAGAGCAGGGAGTCCTTGACCGACCGGCTCACCTGAATCCGCCGATCCAGGGATAACGGAGATTTGTCCCATTTTGTCAAGATCTTCTTCTGCAAGACTCGGGTGTGAAACTGAGCATACGCTACTGCCTCAAAGGAGGCCGCCATGAGCCCAGGACTCGCATGCAGAAGCGTAGGGACGACCACCTGCGGTTCACCAACAGGTTTACCGCGGCTCTGAGAGTCTGTAGCTTGTCCGGAGGGAGAAACACTCTCGCTTCCACGGAGTCCAGCAGTAGGCCCAGGTACTCCAAACGCTGAGTCGGTAAGAGTACCGACTTTTTTAGGTTCAACAGCCACCCAAATCCCGCAGGGTCTGCATGGTGATCGCCACATCCTCCTTTAATTCTGAGATGCTCTCAGGAGGAGATCGGTAGCCTACGATCGCGATCCCGCGTTGTCGCAACAACGCCAGAACTGGAGCCAATACCTTGGTAAATAAAAGCAGCAGTGCAACGCAAACACAAATTTACAATTCTAGCAATCAGATAAAATAATGTCCATAAAGAGAGAAGTGAAATCTTCAAAAGTCAGATGAAACCACCAAGTGTCCAGAGTGAAGAGAATGCAATGATCTTTCCAACGTGGTTCATATAAAAGAGTAAACAGATATCTAGTGCTCTCTCTCTATACACTCCAGCCAGCCCAGATGGCCGTGTCCCCAACGGTAGCACCGGAACCCCGCCCAGCAGTGAGCCCCTGGGACCATACGATCGCTATATGTTCACAAGCACTTGGGAACTACTGCTTATGCATATGTGAATTGTTTGTCCTTGCCGTCCCAGGAATCAAGTCAATTACCCCTGTAGCTCTTCTACCCTTGCGTTTTTTTTTGCTGCCCTCTGTGATCCTTGGATGTGCCCTGGGCGGGGTTCCGGTGCTACCGTTGGGGACACGGCCATCTGGGCTGGCTGGAGTGTATAGAGAGAGAGCACTAGATATCTGTTTACTCTTTTATATGAACCACGTTGGAAAGATCAAATCTATGCATTGCACTGCCCTGATTAGGAGCCTCTGGTTTTACTCCCCGCAGTGGGAATCGCTTGATTGACCTGACTGATAAACTCAGGGGTCCATCTGTTGAGGTGAGCAGCCACTGCTATCATTGGTGGAGGGTGTCACAAAATCACCTGAAAATTGCATTCTCTTCACTCTGGACACTTGGTGGTTTCATCTGACTTTTGAAGATTTCACTTCTCTCTTTATGGACATTATTTTATCTGATTGCTAGAATTGTAAATTTGTGTTTGCGTTGCACTGCTGCTTTTATATACTTTTGTGGGATTTGATAAGTTCGACCCTCAGTGCATAGCTGCTATTTTTATGTATTGTTAATTGCGCTGGTTGATTCTTCTTTAAATACCTTGGTAAAGACTCGGGGGGCTGATGCCAAGCCAAAAAGGGAGAGGATATGGGGGGCCGCTTTTTACCACCTTTGCGCCACGCACCGCCTCCATCTCGGCAACAAACGAGTTAAGGACCGCCGACAAAGCGTCCAGAGGCACCGCACTGACTGCAGGCGAACCGGTTGCAACTGCCTGGATTTCGGGGGAAGAAACACTAGGTTCTGAAGCCATGCTGACCCACCCTGTCTGCCGCCTGTTGGGGACTTAGGACAGTGAATGGTCCCACCCTCCTAACTGCTGCAGGCTGAGGGGCCCCCACCACAGGACTCACCACCCTGACTGAGTTCTGCGCCGTCCAGCTAGGTGTGCCTGTGTCAGCTCCCAGGTGTCTGTGAGAGGAAACCGCGCCGCTCTGAGCCTCCTGGATCAGCGCTGAGCATAAAAAACGCGTCAGTCTACAACAAAATGGCCGCCGAGCGTCCAGTATAAAAGGACATAATCACAGGGAAAATGGCTGCCAAACTACAAGAAAATGGTTCCTCACCATGCTTCTCCCTGGGCACACCAAAGATGGCTGACAAACAACTGTATGCAGGGAAAGACTCTGTGAAAAACAGGCAGAGATCAGCATAGATCAGCATAGAAGCCCTCCAGACACCCAAGGGAGAGAAAACAGCCACCCAGGACACAGCCACCCAGCCAAGGTGAGAGCCCCCCCCCCGGGGGACCCCTGTCCATGTGGCACACACACAGAGTAGCAGCCCATGCAGCATCCCCCACAGGGGGAGGGAGGGAAGATAGGGACAGGGAGAGAAGAGAGGGAGGAGAGGGACCCCCGAATCGACCTCCCAGGGAATGCCCAGCTGCTCAGCCCCACCGGGACAGGGAGAGCTGTACTTAACATTCCAGACGAGCTGGGGACATTCCATCACAGACCCACTCTCCGATCAGTACGGGGTGGCTGCTGGCCCGGCACACTGTGATGTAGACATCAGTAGCCCGGTCATTTGTGTGCCCCGGAGCATTACGCTCACCGGCCGCCCCTGGAGCCTGAGGGGCATGTCGTGGCCGACCCAGCGCAGGGCTCTGGTCTGCACACACTCGCTGGCCAGGCTGGGGAGACTACAAGGATAAGGTTATCCAGCCTGTCACCCAGCCGGCTGTTGATAGCAGATCCCAGGATCCTAATCTTGCGCAAAAAGCAAACTTCTGCAGAAGAAATCCACGGACCGATGGGCCCGCAAGGTTCCTAGGTCCTTCTCCTTCACTAGGCAGAAAAAAACTGAGGCTGCAAGGTGCATGCTGGGGGGTTGTTACTGAAGGGACCGCCCCTTGGGCGGAACTAGAAAGTTCTGTTTTTTTGTACATGTTAACATGTTCTGCCTAGTCCTCTCTAGAGGTCGACCGATATGGGTTTTTCTCTGGCCGATGCCGATGCCGATATTTAGAAATCGCTGTGGCCGATATATGATGCCGATTTTTTTGGGCCGATATGTTAGGCCGATGAAGGGGAAAAAAAAAAACTAACAGTTGGACCCCTTTCACACTGGGGTGTTTTTCAGGCACTTTTGGGCTAAAAATAGCACCTGTAAAAATGGCTGCAAAACAGCTCCCCTGCAGTCTCAGTGTGAAAGCCTGAGTGCTTTCACACTGAGGCGGTGCGCTGGCAGGACGTTAAAAAAAAGTCCTGCAAGCAGCATCTTTGGAGCGGTGTATACCGCTCCTCCATCACTACTGCCTATTGAAATTAATGGGCACTGCTGCTGAAGCGCCTGCAAAGCGCTTCTGCAGCGGTGCTACACGGGCGCATTTAACCTCTTCATCGGCCGCTAGCTGGGTTATAAGCACCCCGCTAGCAGCCGAATATCGCCGCTAAAATTATGGTAAAGCGCAGCTAAAACTAGCTGCATTTTACCGCCAACGCCTGCCCGCTCCAGTGTGAAAGCAGCTGAGTTCCGCCAAAAAAAAAAATATATATTAAAAGTCAGCAGCTACAAATACTGCAGCTGCTGACTTTTAATATATGGACACTTACTTGTCCTGGGCGCCCGCGATGTCGGCACCCGAAGCCGATCTCTCTCTCGGCTCTCGGGTGCTGCCGCCGCCATCTTCGGTAAGGGAATCAGGAAGCAGGCACAAAAACAGGTAATCAAAACTTTGACGAAAAAAAAAGTTTAGTTTTATTTAACATTCATTAAAGTGTATTTTTTTCCCAAAGAATTGCGTTTGAAAGACCGCTGCGCAAATACCGTGTGACATAAAATATTGCAACAACCGCCATTTTATTCCCTAGGGTCTCTGCAAAAAAAAAATATATAATGTTTGGGGGTTCCAAGTGATTTTCTAGCAGAAAAGACAGGATTTTTACTTGTAAGCTACAAGTGTCAGAAAAGATTTAGCCTTTAAATGGTTAAACTGAGAACTTCTACTCACAAGTTCAGTTCATTGATAAGAAGAAACATTTGTAACTTTTCTCTCTCACTTGGCAGGCTGCCCAAAGATGAGTCACTGCACTTTGGGAAACTTCAGGCAACTTGTATTGACTTCTATGAGAGATGTCATTTCCAAGCCGCGCTGAAGTTTTTTTTTTTTTTTTTAATATCGGCTTCTGTTCTCAGAATATCGGCCAAAGCCGATTAATGAAAAAATGCCAAAAATCGGCCGATATATCGGCCGACCGATATATCGGTCGACCTCTAGTCCTCTCCTGAAGGTGGCATAACAACCCGATGGTCTAAAGCAGGGATATGCAATTAGCGGACCTCCAGCTGTTGCAGAACTTCAAGTCTCATGAGGCATAGCAAGACTCTGACACCCACAAGCATGACACCCAGAGGCATGATGGGACTTGTAGTTTTGCAACAGCTGGAGGTCCGCTAATTGCTTATCCCTGGTCTAAAGTAAAGGAGCTGTGTCAGTCAGTGAACGTAAGAGAAAGGGTATTTATAATGTTTAAAACAATCAGTAAAGTAAACGGTAGGATTTTTGTACTTACCAGGAAATCCTTTTCTTTGAGGTTTATTACAGGGGCATGGCATGATAATTCTCTATGTGTGTTTATATTCCAAGGTTTAGACACAACACAAATCATAAGGGGCCAGACTCCTTTTGGTGGCTATACACCTACAACTGTTTAAGAGCTCAATTGCAACAAGTATTGAGAACAACCATGGCAACATGCCATCTAACATGAGAAACCTAGCACTGACGTCTCGCTGCCACTTCCATGCTTGGAACTGCTGGTGTTCTGTCAAAAGAGCCAACTCATCAAAATCTCCAATTACGTTGCTTCCGTTGACTCAGCAGCAGTAATTGCAGATTTCGACGAATTGGCTGTTTTCACAGAACACCGGCAGCGTATAAACTACGATACATGTTATAATGAGTGGATGTTGTTAGTCACCCCGCTAGTAACCAACAACATTGGCCACGGCCAAGGCGGCGACAACATTTTTACTCCTTAGCAGGTGTTCTGTCAAAACAGCCAACTCGTTGTGTACCGCAGTGTATACGCTGCCGGTGTTCTGTGAAAACAGCCAAGTCGTCGGTATCTGCAATTACTGCTGCTGGAGAGTCACTGGAAGCGGAACTGCCACTATGATCATTCTTATCGTGCGCAAAATCGCAGGCTGAAGAGAAGGATATCTGAATGATGCCTCTAGCTGCAGGCATCATTCAGATATCCCCCCACAAAGCCCAGGACATCATATGACGTCCACCCAGGATGGGAGATCCCATCTGTGGACGTCATTTGACAATGGGCGGGTAAGGAAGTGGTTAAAGAGGGATTCCACCCGCAATTTTTATTTTTTAAAGTCAGCAGCTACAAACACTGTAGCTGCTGACTTTTAAAAAGGACACTTACCTGTCCTACTCGCCCGCGATGTCAGCCCCCCCCCCCGAGGCCAATCCCTCGATTCTGGCAGCTCCCGGCGCCGCCATCCTCAGTAAGGGAAACAGGCAGTGAAGCCGTGCGGCTTCACTGCCCGTTTCCTACTGCGCATGCGCGAGCCGCACGGCGCTTTGTGAATGGGCCGGCTGCTCTCTGGGATACACACAGTTCCCAGAAGGCAGCGCGCCCCATTCACCAGAAGACACCGTAAGTAGGACGGAGGAAGAAGACCAGCCGTGGACGATGAAGAGGCAGATTAGGGACTTCCGCATAGTAACCGCTATTTCTGGTAAGTAAAAAAAAGTTTTTTTCTATTAATTTTTTTTTTAGGATTTTTGGTAAAAAAATAAATTCAGGGTGGAACTCCACTTTAAGCCACTTCACTATAAACATACCATCCCCTCTGTAAAATAAAATTATGTGCCCCTGTGTTTGTGTTATATATATATATATATATATATAAAAAATAAATTCAGATTATACCTTATATCAGAGTGTCTCACAGCACTCAGGTGACTCCTCGGCTCACTACTCTCCCCAGCTGACAGCTATAGCGGGTGGGGTCAAACACTCCCGCTGACGTCAAGCGAGCGCTGGGAGACACTCTGATATAAGGTATAATCAGCATTTTTATTATATAACACAGACAAAGGGGCACATAATGTTATTTTACAGAGGGGATGGTATGTTTATAGTGTAGTTATGATAGCAGCAGGAGGGGGGGGGGGGGGCTGGGGAGTGGACGGAGCTGACAGGCAGGGAGGGGAGGGGGGAGTGGACAGTGAGAGCAGAGAAGAGCTGTGGATGACGGAGGCACATAAACTGACCACGGTGCCAGGGCTTAGCAGCCATGATAAACCGTAGACAGTTTACAAGGGGGAGGGCATAGCCAGGCAGGATCAGCCAGGTATTTTAGGTGATAGAAGGGGCAAAATGACACAGCATAAGCACTTTGCTGTAATTCATGCTTTAAGGGAACAGGATCTGTTTCTTTCTTTCTTTAAGGTAATAAACACGTTAACCACTTGCCGCCCGCCCAGCGTCAAATGACAGCGGAGCAGTGCGGCTCTCGTTCTAGGATGACGTCATATGAAGGCGCCCAGTTTAGTCGCGATTGCGCGGCTACGGCTCTTTGCCCATGTGATCGGCTGGGTCCAATCACAGCCGATCACATGTAAACAGAGAAGTGCCATTTATGTGAGGGTAGGAGAGCCGATCGGCGGCATGTCCTCACAGGAAAGATATGTAAAGGTAATCAGTGCCCTGATTACAATGCAGCCCCAGCAGTGCCCATCAGTGACACCAGTCTTTGCCCATCAGTCTGTGCTCATCGGTGAGGCCAATCTGTGCCCATCAGTTATGTCAATCAGTGCTGCCTTACAGTGCCCATCAGTGCCACCTATCAGTGCACATCAGTGCTAATCAGTGCCGCATATCAGTGCTGCATATTACTGCCTCATCAGTGCCGCCTCATCAGTGCAGCCTCAACAGCGCATATCAGTGAAGGAGAAAAAAATAGGATTTTTGTACTCACCTTAAAATCCGTTTCTCTGACGTCCATGGACTGACACAGCTCTAATACTGAAACACGTGGGTATATGTCCCTGCTCGCAGGAGAAGATCTAGGCAGAATGTCAGATGTTAGAAACATACATTCCAGAACAAGCCAGAGCTGAACAGCCCCGCCCAGGGGGGCGGTCGCTCCAGACATAACCCTCCTACCTGCAGCCAGCAGCCTCAGTTCGTAACAAAGCAGTACAAACCTTAAAAGAAAGGTGGGTGCTGTGTCAGTCCATGGACGTCAGAGAAACTGATTTTACGGTGAGTACAAAAATCCTATTTTCTCTTGTCGTCCATGGACCGAGACAGCTCTAATACTGAAACATGTGGGACGTCCCAAACCAGTATCAGAAGAGGGTGGGAGCAGTAGTAAGGAAAAAAACAAAACTTCACTCCAAACAAGCAGAGCTCCTCAACGGAGGAGTTGCAACATTAAACAGCGGTCTGCAACACTTTGCGGCCGAAGGAAGCATCCGAAGATGCAGCCACATGGACGGATACAGCATCTTATTCTTGACATTAGGGACGTCCCCAAGCAGTGTCAAAAACGAGGGGTGGGAAGAGCAAACAAACCAACTTTACACCAAACAGAGCTCCTCAACGGAGTAGATGCAACCTTAAACAGCCGCCTGCAAAACCTTGCGGCTGAAGCAGACATCTGCAGACGCATGCTGGTCAACCTTATAGAACTTAGAAAAGGTATGAACGGACGACCAGGTCGCCGCCTTGCACACTTGTGCAACCGACGCTTGATGTCGGAAAGCCCAGGAAGCACCAATTGCCCTGGTGGAATGCGCCATAACCGGAAAGGGAGGCGCCCGCCCCTTAAAGGCATAGGCCTGTATAACAGTCTGTCTGATCCACCTAGAAATGGTGGCAGACGACACCGCTTGGCCCTGTTTCGGACCAGAGCCAGACACAAACAGTGAGTCAGACTTCCGAATAGGAGCAGTAGCCGCCAGATACACCCGTAAGGCTCGCACCACATCTAAAGTGTGAAGCGCAACCTCTCTGGGATGCGAGGGCACAAGGACGGAAGGACAATGTCCTCATTAAGGTGAAAAGCCGAAACCACCTTTTGGAAGGACAGACGGTCGCGGAAGCAACACCGCCTTATCCTTATGGAGGACCAGGTAAGGCGACTTGCATGACAGGGCTGCCAACTCAGACACCCATCTAACAGAAGTAATGGCCACTAAGAAGGCCACCTTCAGAGACAAGGTCAAGAAGGGAATATCTCTGATATTTTCAAAGGGAGGTTCCTGGAGAACCGAGAGCTCCAAAGTCAGATCCCAAGGAGGGAGAGGAGGTGTAACAGGAGGGAGCACATGGCGATCCCCCTGCACAAAGGTGCTAACCAAGGAATGACCCGCTAGCGGTCGCTGAAAGAAGACGGCCAAGGCCAAAATCTGACCCCTAATGGTACTCAAAGCAAGCTTTTGGGTCACGCCACGCTGCAAGAACCGCAGGATTCTGGGGACGGAATACGTCTGTGGATGCCAGTCCAGCTCTTCGCACATAGCGTCTGGCGGAAGACTTCCATGCCCTTAGCATGGTCGAAATGACTGAATCCGAGAGACCTCGGTCTCTCAGCACCTGGCTTTCGATAGCCATGCCGTTAAAGCCAGAGACTGTAAAGCAGGATGAAATATAGGACCTTGAGACAGAAGGTCCTCCCTCATTGGCAACCGCCAAGGAACATCCGCGACGAGACGTACCAGATCGGCGTACCAATGACGCCGAGACCAATCCAGCGCAAAGAGGATCACCGGAATCCCCTCGGTCGCCACCCTGCGCAGCAGGCGAGGAAGCAGCTGCAGCGGAGGATAAACATATCAGGTGATAATGACCCCATGGGGCCACCAACGTATCTGAGGCATCCGCCCAAGGATCCCTGGACCTGGCCACAAACCTTGACACCTTGTGAGTGAGTCGAGAGGCCATCAGGTCCCCATCCGGCATGCCCCACTGCCGACGCAGAATTTGAAAAACCTCGGGGTGTAAGGACCACTCTGGCGACTCAGATAGTCCGCCAGCCAATTGTCTACGCCAGAAATGTAGACGGCCGACAGAGCCGGCACGCTTCTTTTGGCTCACCTAGGATGCGGGAGACCTCTGAAGCCGCAGTTGAGCTCCGAGTCCCCCCTTGATGGTTGACATACGCCACCGCCGTCCGACAGGAACCTGAGGGAGTGATCCTGTAGTCTCTCCGACCACGAGGAGAGACACAGTCTGATTGCCCGTATTTCCAGAGCATCGATCGGTAAACGGGCTTCGTCCGGAGTCCAAAGCCCTTGGGCTGACAGGACTCCACCCCAGCCCGTCAGGCTGGCGTCCGTCGTGATCACCGTCCACTGGATGGGGAAGAACGACTTCCCGGACCGAAGAGCCGGGGACCTCAACCACCACGCCAGGGATGCCCTGACTGGGTGACTCACCTGGATCTGAAGATCCAAGGACAACGGGGATTTGTCCCAAGTGGACGGGATCTCTTTCTGTAATGCCTGTGTGTGTGATTGGGCATACGGAATGGCCTCGAACGAGGCCACCATGAGTCCCAGGACTCTCATGCAAAAACGGATTGACGACCATTTTCGGGACGTCAGGACCCGCACTGCAGACTGAAATGTCAGTAACTTCTCCAGGGGTAGGAATACCTTCACCTCCAAGGAGTCCAGGATCAGACCTAGATACTCCGAATGCTGAGTCGGGACCAGGACCGACTTCTGAATGTTCAGGAGCCACCCGAAGTCCCTGAGGGTCTGACTGACTTTCTTCTAATTCTGAACCATTGTCTGCTCTTAGAAGAAGATTGTCCAGATAGCCCACGATAGCAATGCCTCGCTGTCTCAGCAAAGCTAGAACCGGGACAAGCACCTTGGTAAACACCTTTGGTGCCGAGGCTAGGCCGAAGGGAAGAGCCACAAATTGATAGTGGACTTCGCCGATCGCAAAGCGCAGAAACTTCTGGTGACTTGCGCAGATCGGAACATGCAAGTAGGCGTCCTTGATGTCCAAGGACGCCAGAAAATCCCCTTGATGGAATGTAGCGATCACTGTGCGAATGGATTCCATGCGGAACTTTTGCACCTTCACAAAGGCATTCAGGCCTTGAAGTCCAGGATTGCCCGAACCCCGTCCTTTTTTGGCACTACTAACAGATTCGAGTAGAACCCCTAAAATCTCTCCTGTGACGGAACCGGCACAATCACTCCAGACCTTATCCATCCTGTACGGCTCCAAGAGGGTCGCCCGATGGGCAGGAAGGAGAGGGAGATTTGAGGGAAAGAATCTGTCTGGGGGCCAGGAACGGAACTCTATCCTGTATCCTGAGGTGACCACCTCGCACACCCACCGGTCGGAGATCCAGAAGGTCCACCGAACCGTGAACCTGCAGACGTCCCCGCACCCCAGAATCGGGCAGGGGCAAGACTTCATGCGGCGGAGGGCTTGGGAGCTTGCTTGGTAGGCTTACGCACCCAGGGATGCTTATGTCCCCCAGCCGCACTTTTTTCAGTCTGGGCGGGCTTACCCATGGATTCTGACTGACGAAAAAACGTCTTCTTTGCCGGAAAGGAAGGGCCCGGCCTACGGTGGGGCTCCTTTTCCCTAACAGACTGAGGAAGGAAGGTGCTCTTACCCCCTGTGACATCCATAATAATGTCATCCAGGGCGGCCCCAAACAGTCTACCGCCCTTAAAGGGCAAGTCAGCCAGGAGCTTTTGGAAGCTAGGTTGGCCGACCAGCATTTCAGCCAGATAAGGCGACGCAGCACCACAGCAGAGATAGAGGCCCCAGATATTAAAGGGGCCGCATCCAAAGTGGCATCACACACAGAGACTAAACCCTGTGCAAGTTGGTGAGCCAGGGCAATGGTCTCAGGAGGGAGATTATGCTCCTGTACTGTCTGGTGCAAAATCTTTGCCCATCCTGTGAGTGTCTGAGACACAAGTGTCGCCGCCACTATAGGGCGTAAGGCAGACCCCAATAAGGTAAACATAGTTCTACTCACCACCTCTGACCTCCTGTCAGTGGGATCCTTAAATGCAGGAGTCCCTTCCATTGGGAGCATGGTAGCCTTATTCAAACGGGCGACCGGTGGTTCGACCACTGGGGGGAGAGCCCACTTCTTAACCAGGTCCTCCTTTAAAGGGGTACCGTAAGGCTAGGCGCTGTGGGACCGTCAAAGTCTTCTGCGGCTTATCCCAGACTTGGTCAATGAATGTATCAAAAAAAGGCACATATGGAAAGACCTTTTTTGAAGAAACAGCTTTAAAGGAACCAAAGGAGACAGCTTCCACCTGAGGTTCCTCAGCCTCAACATTCAGCTTGAGAGTGTCCCTCACAGCATCAATGAGTTCACTTACAAGCACCCTGTCAGTTATTCAGAACTGGGGTCTTCCTCACAAGGAATATCCTGTTCAAAAAACATTAAAATCCTCAGAGCTAGGGTCCTGAGCAGCAGTAGCTAGGCCCATATCCGAGACAGAGCACTCCCCTGCAGGAGAATGTGTGGGGAGGGGGCGCTTTACAGCTCCTTTGCACTCTAACACCGCTTCCATCCTGACAAGGATGATTCCAGGACTGCCGACAACTAGTCCATAGGGACCGCAGTTGCAGGAGCACTGCCAGTTGCCTCTGACAAGTGTGGAGAAGCAGTTGAACCAGACTCCATACTGCCACCCTCTGAGACCTTATACACCAGGGATATGCAATTAGCGGACCTCCAGCTGTTGCCAAACTACAAGTCCCATCATGCCTCTGCATCTGGGTGTCATGCTTGATGCTGTCAGAGTCTCGCTATGCCTCATGGGACTTGTAGTTTGGCAACAGCTGGAGGTCCGCTTATTGCATATCCCTGTTATACACTATTACAGTGAATAATACAGTCCACCCACTGGCTGCGCTGAGGCTGAGGAGGGGATACCCAGAGGACTCACCAACCCTTAAGGACCGCTCAGTTCCGCTGTATGAAACCACGCTGCAGCGCGAGTGAAGCCTGAGGAGATTCGCGCCGCAGCAGCGCGGATAGAGGCCGAAACCAAAAGTGAAAGCGCCGCGGCTTCAAGAAAATGGCCGCCGATCGCATGTATTACTGCGCCATTGATCCACGGCAAGATGGCCGCCGAGCGCATTTTTTAAAATCACCACACAGCGCTAATGGCGCACACAATGAAGTCACTAAACACTCACACACCAGAACACTGCTCCTCTCCCAGAGTCCACCCACTACACAGACATGAGCGCCCCCCGCCAGCCCAGAGCGACCCCCAAGTACCCCCACACAGCACAGCAACAGTACAGGGTGCAGAGAGCAGCATAACAGGGGGGAGACAGGGAGAACCCCCCATAGAAAGAAACACAGCCAGCATGTACTCACCTGCAGCAGGGGAGACTACTTACCCGTCCCAGAGGGACCCACTGGCTTGTTTCAGACAGACCTATTACAGAGTAGTACTGAGTAGCTGTCGGCCCGGTCCACCGCGAAAGATACAGACAGGTACTGTTCAATCTTGAGAGGACCGCGGGAGCATAAAAGCAACCCGGCCACCCCTGGAGTCATGGGGCATGTCGTGAACTGAGTCTCATGCACACGAGGCGAGGATCAGCACGCTCGATGGTTGGACAGGGAAGACTACGAGGATACCAGTGTACCCAACCTGTTGCCCAGCCGACAGTTGATTGAAGGTCTCAAAAATAAAATAATAAAATTCCCAAAGGAATAAAATTTAAAAATAAAATCTTCCAGGAGACTGGCTCCTGAGAGAGACACGTCTTCTCCTTCTGCTAGGCAGAAAAAAACTGAGGTCTGCTGACTGCAATGGAAGGGTTATGTCCGGAGGGACCGCCCCCCTGGGCGGGGCTGTTCAGCTCTGGCTTTTTAGAATGTATGTATAAAATTTCACATTCTGCCTAAGTCTTCTCCTGCAAGGAGGGACATAACCCACGTGTAAAGTGTAAGAGAGGCTGTGTCAGTCCATGGACGATAAGAGAATTTTTTTTTTTCCTCAGTTTAGGCCGATACGTATTCTTCTACATATTGTTGGTAAAAAAAAAATCGCAATAAGCGTTTATTGATTGGTTTGCGCAAAAGTTATAGCGTCTACAAAATAGGGGATAGTTTTATGGCATTTTTATTAATATTTTTTTTTTTACTAGTAATGGCGGCGATCAGCGATTTTTATCCTGACTGCGACATTATGGCGGACACATCGGACACTTTTGATACCATTTTGGGACCATTGTCATTTTTACAGCGATCAGTGCTATAAAAATGCACTGATTACTGTAAAAATTACACTGGCAGTAAAGGGGTTAACCTGTAGGGGGCGCTGAAGGGGTTAAGTGTGACCTAGGGAGTGATTGTAACTGTTAGGGGGCGTGGCTTGGCACGTCACTGATCGTTGTTCCCGATGACAGGGAACAGACGATCACTGACAGTATCACTAGGAAGAACGGGGAAAGGTTTGTTTACACTTACCTCTCCCCGTTGTTCAGCTCTGTGACCCGATCGCGGGACACCGGCGGCGATCGGGGTCACGGAGTTTCCGACAGGGTCGTGTACGCACCGCCACGCACACGACCCATGGCTCACACAATAAAGGGGGGACGTACCTGTACGCCAATGTTGGGTATTTGGGTGTTGGGTGTTTTGTTTGCAGTGCACTACAATGCAAAGAACATGCTTTTCGTATGCAGTGCAACTCCATTGGCACCTACTTGGCACCTACTTTATGTGTACATTGGGGTGCCATTTGTAAAGAATGGCACTGCATAGCGTGCCACATGTTGCCCCTCACCAAGGTAATGTGCAGTAAAATGTACACAAATAATTTAATACTAAAGACAACCCTCACCAATTTAACTAACTCCCACTGCATTTACCTTGGATCAGCAGGAATCTACACCATATCAGGTGATGTTTAGTTGGAGAAGCCATCGTGCAGGTTTACAAGTGAACAGCTTTAGCATTCAGGCTGGAAGCCAATACCTAAGGCATTCTGCTCCATAACATGGCATTTCCCTATCACCAAGCAACCGTAACACTGCATTCCCATGCAACCCTGACTCTAAACCTCCCTGCCTCCCAGCACTTTTGACACTGAACCCCTAACTCTGAACTTCCTGCCTCCCTGTCAATGTACCCCACCCACACTTTTGAGCTGAGAGGATGAGAGAGGTCAAAACACTGAGATGTTATTAACTCACTCACCATCTCCACTGCTTCAGAACCATTCTAATGTAGCAGCCATCCTGTAGAAGTTCAACATCCCAATATGTTCTTTTTCTTTCAAGGTAAGCTTTTTATTTCAAGTGCAATACCACTATTGCTCACCTTTCCCCGCTAAACTACTGAACCTTCTCAATTATTTTTGGAACATGTAATCTCGGTGTCATTCTAAAACTAAAGGGGAAACTAAAACTCAATTTACTTCCTGCATTCTTTCTTTACAATAGTGTATAGGATTCTGTTCAAATTTCTACTGAATTGAGTTCTGTTCTCAGCTGACAAGTTTTTATTCACAAACAGATTACACAATATCAGATTTCAAATATGCCCCAATAAACCAGCTGACGTACATGGGTGAAGCAGGTGGTGCAAAAGATTAATCTCTTGGCCATTGTGTCTTGTAGACAGTAAAAGCTTGAAGAACATTTGTAAATGTAATTTCTCTTTTTTCTGTTGTACATCAGCTGGGTTTTTAACATGCACTGTCTAATAATGTTACCTGGAGGAGGACCACCAAATTTACGCTGTCCATTTTCTTGTACCATATTGTACCCAGTCCTTTCCATTAATGATAATAATGCTGCTTCATTCTGTGCTGCAAGTCTAACTTTACTGCTTCCATTCAAGATATCCGAACATTCTTCATTCATTGCTGCAAAGTCACCTATAAAATAGAAAACACTGCTGATAAAGAGATTATAGACAACTTACAGATATTGAATTGGCTAGTACATTTAGTACGGAAACTGATATTAGATCTGTCCATGGCACAAACAACTGTACAGTATATATATATATATATATATATATATACACAGTTGTGCTCATAAGTTTACATACCCTGGCATGATTTCTTGGCAATTTTTCAGAGAATATGAATGATAACACAAAAACTTTTCTTTCACTCATTTATTACTCATTTATTATCAATCAACTGTGTTTATTCTTTGACACAAAGGGGTTTGAATGGCTATTAAAGGTAATCATTCTCACCTATGATCTGTTTGCTTGTAATTAGTGTGTATGTGTGTATAAAAGGTCAATGAGTTTCTGGACTCTTGACAGACCCTTGCATCTTTCATCCAGTGCTGCACTGACGTTTCTGGATTCAGAGTCATGGGGAAAGCAAAAGAATTGTCAAAGGATCTGCGGGAAAAGGTAGTTTAACTGTATAAAACAGGAAAGGGATATAAAAAGATATCCAAGGAATGGAGAATGCCAATCAGCAGTGTTCAAACTCTAATCAAGAAGTGAAAAATGAGGGGTTCTGTTGAAACCAAACCACAGTCAGGTATCCCAACTAAAATTTCAGCCACAACTGCCAGGAAAATTGTTCGGGATGCAAAGACAAACCCACAAATAACTTCAGGTGAAAAATAGGACTCTCTGAAAACATGTGGTGTGGCTGTTTCAAGATACACAATAAGGAGGCACTTGAAGAAAGATGGTCTGCATGGTCGAGTCACCAGAAGAAAGCCATTACTACGCAAATGCCACAGAGTATCCCGCTTACAATACGCTAAACAGCACAGAGACAAGCCTCAAACCTTCTAGAACATTTGGAGTGATGAGACCAAAATTGAGCTTTTTGGCCACAACCATAAACGCTACATTTGGAGAGGAGTCAACAAGGCATATAATGAAAGGTACACCATTCCTACTGTGAAACATGTAGGTGGATCGCTGATGTTTTGGGGATGTGTGAGCTACAAAAGGCACAGGAAATTTGGTCAAAATTGTTGGCAAGATGAATGCAGTATGTTATCAAAAAATACTGGAGGAACATTTGCATTCATCAGCCAGGAAGCTGCGTATGGGACGTACTTGGACATTCCAACATGACAATGATCCAAAACACAAGGCCAAGTCGACCTGTCATTGGCTACAGCAGAATAAAGTGAAGGTTCTGGAGTGGCCATCTCAGTCTCCTGACCTCAATATCATTGAGCCACTCTGGGGAAATCTCAAACTTGCAGTTCATGTATGTATGAATTTACAGGAACTGGAGACTTTTTGCCAAGAGGAATGGGCAGCTTTACCATCTGAGAAGATAAAGAGCCTCATCCACAAATACCACAAAAGACTTCAAGCTGTCATTGATGCTAAGGGGGGCAATACACGGTATTAAGAACTGGGGTATGTAAACTTTTAAACAGGGTCATTTGGGTAGTTTCTGTTTGTGATTATGATTTAAAAAGAGTAAACACAGTAGATTGATAATAAATGGCTTCAGCCAAACACTAACCATGAGTGAAAGAAAAGTTTTTGTGTTATCTATTCTCTGAAAAATGGCCAAGAAATCATAAATTCTACCAGGGTATCTAAACTTATGAGCACAAAAAATAAAAACCAAAGAAAGCTCTATTTGTGGGAAAAAAAGGACGTCAATTTTGTTTGGGAGCCACGTCGCACGACCGGAGCAATTGTCAGTTAAAGCAACGCAGTGCCGAATCGCAAAAAGTGGCCCGGTCATTTGGCAGCCAAATTCTCTGGGGCTGAAGTGGTTAAAAAATGCTTCTAAACGTAAATGCTCATAAATGCCGCTGAAAGCGCATAAACACGGTATTGTAAAAGCGGCAGACGGACGTTTTTAAACGTCGGTTACTAGCTTTTACGTTTTCAGCACTCAGAAGAGATTTTCAAACGTCCTGTGTACATGAAGCCTTATCAATATTTCTCAAAAGCTGTTTTTGTTTGTTTTTTAATCTACTGGGACTTTTTGTCCGCATAGCCACTTTTATGAAAAGGTGAGCTTCGGCCTCATGTACACTGCTGCTGATAAATGGGCGTTTAGCCCTGGTTCACACTGGTGCGATTTGACATGTCAAATCGCATGTCAAATCTGCGGCATTTGCCGACAATGGCACCGTCCTAATCAGTGCGACGGCGCATCTGCACCGATTTCAAAAAGTAGTTTCTGTACTACTTTTTGCGATTTCAGCCACGATCGACATCTGTGCAGAAACCTGTACAGATGTCTCTGTAATCGCGGCCGAAATCGGGACTGACAAGCGGGAGTGAAGCCGTGCGAGTTCAGCTGAACTCGCACGGCTTCACTCCCGCAGCCCAGTGTGAACGTGGGCTTAGGAGCAGTTGGCATCTGAAACGCCAAATGCTTGTAACAGCGTGCAAATGCGTCTAAACGTGGTGAATCGTGTTTTTAAGCATTTTTGTTTATAGTTGTTTTTATTGGGGAAATATTTCCCCCATCTGTTATCTGCAAAAAAACGCTTATAAACTAAACTGCTCACGGACGTTTTTAAACGTCGGTTACTGGCTGTGAAGTTCCAGCATTCAGAAGAGGTTTTCAAACGTCCTGTGTACATGAAGCCTTAAGCCCCATACACACCATCAGATTATCTGCAGATTTTTGTCTTTAGATTTACCAAAACTATGTAGTGCAAGGGCCTGCCTGACTGCATACAAATTGAAACTCTTAAGGTTTGACCTCATATTATATGGTTTTGGTAAATCTGAAGACAAAAATCTGCAGAAAATCTGATGGTGTGTACGGGGCTTTAAGCCCCGTACACACGATCAGTTTTTCCGACGGGAATTGTGTGATGGCAGGCTTTTGTCGGAAAATCCGACTGTTTGTATGCTCCATCGGACAATTGTTGTCAGATTTTCCGACAACAAATGTTGGATAGCATGCTTTAAAATTTTCCGACAACGAATGTGTGCTGTCGGATTATCCGCTTGTGTGTACAGAAGTCCTTCGGAAAAAAAAAATCCAAAGTACAAACACGCATGCTCGGAAGCAATGCTAACCATAACACAACATTAGCAGAAGTTGCCCAAAGGGTGGTGCTAAAGAGCTGAAAAACCACATAGTTTTGTGTTTGTTGGCCAACAATTCTTTGCCGTTTGTATGCAAGAGAGGTTCATGGCCAACGCCCTTTGGACAAAAGTCCTACGCTTTATCTGCGGAAAATCCGATCGTGTGTATGAGGCTTTAGACTTGAAACTCTTATTACATGTAGTCACTGCAACATTTGACAAGATCTAACTTGTTCTGACCATTATGAGGGGTCTCATTTTCCCCCATAAATGCTTGTTATATAATAGAAAAACAAAATGAGCAGTGTAAAGAACCAAAAATGCCAGGGAAATACATTAAAACTATGAAATAGGGATCTTACCACTGGAATTCCAAAGAAATACAATAAACCAAATAATGACTCGACTCTATAGCCTCATCTATAGCTGAAATACCACTTTCATCACCCTTTCAAACACCGACCCTGCATCTCTCCCAATTAGCCACCAGGGTGGATATAAATCGATGATTTAAAATAAAATAAAAATATAGGATTTTTGTACTCACCGTAAAATCCATTTCTCTGACGTCCATGGACTGACACAGCTCTCATACTGTTTACGTGTGGGTAAATGTCCCTGCTCGCAGGAGAAGATCTAGGCAGGATGTTAGAAACATACGTTCTAGAACAAAACCAGAGCTGAACAGCCCCGCCCAGGGGGCGGTCCCTCCGGACATAACCCTCCTGCCTTGCAGCCAGCAGCCTCAGTTCGTAACAAAGCAGTACGAACCTTAAAGGAAGGGTGGGTGCTGTGTCAGTCCATGGACGTCAGAGAAACAGATTTTACGGTGAGTACAAAAATCCTATTTTCTCTTATCGTCCATGGACTGACACAGCTCTCATACTGTTTACGTGTGGGACGTCCCAAAGCAGTATAAGAAAAGGGTGGGAGCAAAATAGTAAAGGAACAACCAAAACTTCACTCCAAACCAGCAGAGCTCCTCAATGTAGGAGTTGCAACATTAAATAGCGGCCTGCAACACTTTGCGGCCGAAGGAAGCATCCGAAGATGCAGCCACATCAACCTTATAGAATTTTGAAAAGGTATGAACGGACGGCCAGGTCGCCACCTTGCACACTTGTGCAACCGACGCTTAATATCCTTATGGAGGACCAGGTAAGGCGACTTGCATGACAGAGCCGCCAACTCAGACACCTGTCTAACAGAAGTGATGGCCACTAAGAAAGCCACCTTCTGAGACAAAGTTAAAAGAGGAATATCTCTGATATTTTCAAAGGGAGGTTCCTGAAGAACCGAGAGCACCAAGTTCAAATCCCAAGGAGGGAGCGGAGGCTTGGCAGGTGGAACCATATGGCGAACCCCCTGCACAAAAGTGCTAACTAAGGAATGACCTGCTAGGGGTCGTTGAAAGAAAATGGCCAAGGCCGAAATCTGACCCTTAATTGTGCTCAAAGCCAGGCTTTGGGCCACACCATGCTGCAAGAACAGCAGGATTCTGGGGACAGAGTACGTCCCTGGACGCCAGTCTAGCTCTTCGCACATAGCGATGTAAGCTCTCCAGGTACGGTGATAGATCTTTCTAGAAGAAGACTTCTGTGCCCTAAGCATGGTTGAAATTACCGAATCCGACAGGCCTCGGTCCTTCAGTACCTGGCTCTCAATAGCCATGCCGTTAAAGCCAGAGACTGTAAAGCAGGATGAAAGATGGGACCTTGAGACAGAAGGTCCTCCCTCAAGGGCAGTCGCCAAGGGACATCCGCGATGAGACGTAACAGTGACGCCGAGGCCAATCCGGGGCAATGAGGATCACCGGAATGCCCTCGGCCGCCACCCTGCGCAGAAGACGAGGAATCAACTGCAGCGGAGGGTAAGCATACATCAAGCGATACTGACCCCACAGGGCCACCAACGCATCCGCCCAGGGGTCCCTGGACCTGGCCACAAACCTCGACACCTTGCGATTGAGTCGAGATGCCATCAGGTCCACATCCGGTGTGCCCCACCGCCGACAAAGGAGTTGAAACACCTCCGGATGCAAGGGCCACTCCCCCTGGTTCAGGGACTGGCGACTCAGATAGTCCGCCTGCCAGTTTTCTACGCCCGGAATGTAGACGGCCGACAGCGCCGCCACGCTTCTTTCCGCCCACCTTAGGATGTGGGCGACCTCGGATGCCGCAGCCGAGCTCCGTGTGCCCCCCTGATGGTTGACATACGCCACGGCCATGGCGTTGTCCGACTGAATTCTGATTGAGCAGCCCTGTAGTCTCTTCGACCACGCGGAGAGACACAGTCTGATCGCCCGCAATTCCAGGACGTTGACTGGTAGACGAGAATCGTCCGGAGTCCAGAGCCCTTGAGCTGACAGGACTCCCCAAACTCCCCCCCAGGCCGTCAGACTGGCGTCCGTCGTGACCACCGTCCACTGGATGGGGAGGAACGACTTCCCAGCCCGAAGAGCCGGGGATCTCAGCCACCACGTCAGGGACGCCTTGACAGAGTGACTCACCTGGATCTGAAGATCCAATGACAATGGGGACTTGTCCCAAACAGACAGAATTCCCTTCTGCAATGCCCGAGTGTGTGATTGGGCATATGGAACCACCTCGAAGGAGGCCACCATTAGTCCCAGGACACTCATGCAGAAACAAATTGACGACCATTTTCGGGACGTCAGAACCCGCACTGCCGACTGAAGTGTCAGTAACTTCTCTGAGGGTAGAAACACCTTCGCTGCCGAAGTGTCCAGGATCAGACCCAGATACTCCAATCGTTGAGTCAGGACAAGAACCGACTTCTGCATGTTCAGAAGCCACCCGAAGTCCCGGAGGGTCTGACTGACTATTGACACATTTTCCTCCAATTCTGAGCCAATTTTCTGCTCTTAGAAGGAGATCGTCCAGATAGCCCACGATAACACTTCCTCACTGTCTCAGCAAAGCTAGAACCGGGGCAAGCACTTTGGTGAAAACCTGTGGTGCCGATGCTAGGCTGAAGGGAAGAGCCACGAACTGATAGTGGACTTCGCCTATGGCAAAGCGCAGAAACCTCTGGTGACTTGCGCATATTGGAACGTGCAAGTAAGCATCCTTGATATCCAAGGAAGCCAAAAAATCCCCTTGGTGGAGTGTCGCAATCATCGTGCGAATGAATTCAGGGCCTTGAGGTCCAGGATTGGCCGGACCCCGTCCTTTTTCGGGACAACAAACAGGTTTGAGTAAAACCCCTGAAACCTCTCCTGTGACGGAACCGGCACAATTACCCCGCACCTGAGCAAATCCTGTACGGCCCCCAAGAGGGCCACCCGGCGGGCAGGAAGGAGAGGGAGGTTCGAGGGAAAGAACCTGTTTGGGGGCCACGAGTGGAACTCTATCCTGTATCCCGAGGTGACCACCTCGCACATCCACCGGTCGGAGATCCGGGAGGTCCAGCGCACCGTGAACCTGCGAAGACGTCCCCCCACCCCAGAGTCGGGCAGGGGCAAGACTTCATGCGGTGCTAGGCTTTGGATCTTGCTTGGTAGGCTTACGCACCCAGGGACGCCTTTGTCCCCCAGCCGCACTTTTTTCAGTCTGGGCAGGCTTACCCGTGGAATCTGACTGACAAAAAAAATTATTTTTCGCCGGAAAGGAAGGGCCCGGCCTGCGGTGGGGCTCCTTACCCTTAATAGACTGAGGAAGGAAGGTGCTCTTACCCCCTGTGACATCCTTAATAATGTCATCCAGGGCGGCCCCAAACAGTCTACCGCCCTTAAAGGGCAAGTCAGCCAGGAGCTTTTTGGAAGCTAGGTCGGCCGACCAGCATTTCAGCCAGATAAGGCGACGCAGCACCACAGCAGAGATAGAGGCCCCGGATATTAAAGGGACCGCATCCAAAGTGGCATCGCACACATAGACTAAACCCTGCACAAGTTGATGAGCCAGGGCAATGGTCTCAGGAAGGAGATTATGCTCCTGTACCGTCTGGTGCAAAATCTTTGCCCATCCTGTGAGTGTCTGAGACACAAGTGTCGCCGCCACTATGGGGCGTAAGGCAGACCCCCAATAAGGTAAACAAAGTTCTACTCCCTACTTCTGACCTCCTGTCAGTGGGATTCTTAAATGCAGGAGTCCCTTCCATTGGGAGCATGGTAGCCTTATTCAAACGGGCGACCGGGGGGTCGACCACTGGGTGGTGGGAGAGCCCACTTCTTAACCAGGTCCTCCTCAAAGGGGTACCTTATGGCTATGCGCCGCGGGACCGTCAAAGGCTTCTGCGGCTTATCCCAGACTTGGTCAATGAATGTATCAAAAAAAGGCACATATGGAAAAACCTTTTTTGAAGAAACGGCTTTAAAGGAACCAAAGGAGTCAGCTTCCACCTGGGGTTCCTCAGCCTCAACATTCAGCTTGAGTGTCCCTCACAGCATCAATAAGTTCACTTGCAAGCACCCTGTCAGTTACTGGTTCAGAACTGGGGTCTTCCTCACAAGGAATGTCCTGTTCAAAAACATCAAAATCCTCAGAGCTAATGTCCTGAGCAGCAGTAGCTAGGCCCATATCTGAGACCGAGCACTCCCCTACAGGAGAATGTGGGGGAAAGGGGGCGCTTTACAGCTCCCTTGCGCTCGCACACTGCTTCCATTCTGACAAGGAATGATTCCAGGACTGCCGACAACTGGTCCATAGGGACTGCAGGTGCAGGAGCACTGCCAGTTACCTCTGACAAGTGTGGAGAAGCAGGTGAACCAGACTCCACACTGCCACCCTCTGAGACCTTTAGACACTATAACAGTGAATAATACAGTCCACCCACTGGCTGCGCTGAGGCTGAGGAGGGAATACCCGGAGGACTCACCAACCCTTAAGGACCACTCAGTTCCGCTGTATGAAACGGCGCTGCAGCGCGAGTGAAGCCTGAGGAGAGTGAAGAATCTGTGAGGAGACTGTGAGGAGATTCGCGCCGCAGCAGCGCCGCTAGAGGCCGAAACCGAAAGCGCCGCGGCTTCAAAAAAATGAACCACGGCAAGATGGCCGCCGAGCGCATTATTTAAGTTCAGAATACAGCGCTAATGGCGCACACAATAAGTCCCCACACTCACACACCAGAACACTGCTCCTCTCCCAGAGTCCACTAAACAGACATGAGCGCCCCCACCAGGCCAGAGTGACCCCCAAGCACCCCCACACAGTACAGCACTAGTACAGGGTGCAGAGAGCAGCATAACAGGGGGGAGACAGGGAGAAACCCCCCAGATAGAGAAACACAGCCAGCATGTACTCACCTGCAGCAGGAGAGACTACTTACCCGTCCCATAGGGACCCACTGGCTTGTTTCAGACAGACCTATCCCAGAGTAGTACTGAGTAGCTGTCGGCCCGGTCCACCGCGAAAGATACAGACAGGTACTGTTCAATCTCGAGAGGAGCATAAAATCCACCCGGCCACCCCTGGAGTCATGGGGTATGTCGTGAACTGAGTCTCACGCACACAAGGCGAGGATCAGCACGCTCGATGGTCGGACAGGGAAGACTATGAGGATACCAGTGTCCCCAACCTGTTGCCCAGCCGACAGTTGATTGAAGGTCTCAAAAATAAAATAATAACATTCCCAAAGGAATAAAATGTAAAAGTAAAATCTTCCAGGAGACTGGCTCCTTAAAGTGGAGCTCCACCCTAAATAGCAACTTTTGCTATGTGGATTCCTCCCCCCCTCCGGTGTCACAATTGACACCTTTCAGGGGGGAGGGGGGTGAAGATACCTGTCTAAGACAGGTATTTTCACCCACATCCGGAAGTCCTCTCTCCGGGAATCTGCGGGAGTGACGTCACTTCCCGCAGACTTCCCTTGGTGTTCTGGGAGACACTCGGCTCCCAGAACACAGGAGCACCAATCAGAACGGCGCAGGGCGACTCGCGCATGCGCCGTAGGGAACCGGGCATGAAGCCGCAGGGCTTCACTTCCTGGTTCGCTCAGCGAGGATGGCGGAGGGAGCAGCAGAGCAACGAGCGATCGCTCAACCTCTGCTGCGGACGTCGCTGGACTCCAGGACAGGTAAGTGTCCAAATATTAAAAGCCAGCAGCTGCTGTAGCTGTAGCTGCTGGCTTTTAATATTTTTTTTTCCGGCGGAGCTCCGCTTTAAAGAGCTACGTCTTCTCCTTCTGCTAGGCAAAAAAAAACTGAGGCTGCTGGCTGCAGGTAGGAGGGTTATGTCCGGAGGGACCGCCCCCTGGGCGGGGCTGTTCAGCTCTGGTTTTGTTCTAGAATGTATGTTTCTAACATCTAACATTCTGCCTAGATCTTCTCCTGCGAGCAGGGACATATACCCACACGTAAACAGTATGATAGCTGTGTCAGTCCATGGACGATAAGAGAAAATATATATATATTTTTTTTAAATCTGATTATTTTTATTTAAATAATTTTTTTTGATTTTTATAAAATATATTTTAATAAAATGCTTTTGGAGTAAAAATCTATCTAAATATAGTTTTCTATTTAAGATACATGAATAATTTAGTTTATTCAGCATGAAATGGAGCTTAGTTATGTAGTATGAGGCTGTATATTCTGCAAAATTTTAATTTTTGGTAAACTCATGCAATGAATCCAAGCTCTACAAGCTGAGATAACATGCACTGCATCAATGCATTCACACAATTTCACAGTGACCATGAGATAAAACAAAGTTCAGGAATATTCCTTTATCCCATTGTTTTGCAAATCTATGTACACTACAAACTGTATGATTGAATCGGTTCTAAAATCGCTGTTTTACTAACCTGACAGCTTATTATTCTATATAGGAAACCTTCATTTTGTTTGCAAATATTAAAAGGGAATTCCAGCCTTTTTTATGTTTATTAAAAGTCAGCAGCTACAAAAAGTGTAGCTGCTGGCTTTTAATAAACAGACAATTACCTGTTCCACTGTCCAGCGACGCGGCCAACGGGGCTTCGCTCCTCTCCCCCCCTCTCCGCCGGCGCCTCCATTCTAACTGGGGGCACCCGGCCGTGACAGCTTTTGGCTTCACGGCCGGGCACTCACTGCGCGAGCGGAGCTGTGCAATCTGAGTGGACAGGCGATCGCCTGGGACCTGTCACGTGTCCCCGGTGATCGCCTACAGCCCGCCTTAGGCGATATGATGAGTCGCCTAAGCGGTCCCTGGGCGGAAGGAGGACAGGAAGTCCTACTCCTACTGAAGCCTCCACTCCCCCCCCCAAAAAAATTGGATTTTTGTACTCACCGTAAAATCCTTTTCTCTGAGTTCATGGACGGACACATTCTTATTCTTGACATTAGGGTATTAGCCTTCTATCAGGAGAGGACTAGGAAGAAAAGCATGTTAAAGTGTTAAACACACATCAAAACTGTACAGTACCGCCCTGGGGGCGGTCCCACTAGGTACAACCCCTCTCCCTACATCATGCAGCTCAGTTCGTCAAAAAGCAGTACAAACATATAAAAGGAGGGGTGGGTGCTATGTCCGTCCATGAACTCAGAGAAAAGGATTTTACGGTGAGTACAAAAATCCCATTTTCTCTTTCGTTAATGGACGGATACAGCATCTTATTCTTGACATTAGGGGCGTCCCCAAGCAGTGTCAAAAACGAGGGGTGGGAACAGCAAACAAACCAACTTTACACCAAACAAACAGAGCTCCTCAACGGAGTAGATGCAGCCTCTAACAGCCGCCTGCAAAACCTTGAGGCCGAAGCAGGCATCCGCAGACGCATGCTGGTCAACCTTTTAAAACTTAGTGAAGTGTGAACGGACGACCAGGTCGCTGCCTTACACACCTGTGAGACCGACGCTTGATGTTGGAAAGCCCAGGAGGCACCTATTGCTCTGGTCGAATACGCCGTGACAGGAAAGGGAGGCGTCTGCCCTTTAAGGGCATAAGCCTGAATTACAATCTGTCTGATCCAACGAGACACAGTGGCCAACGAGACTGCCAGGCCTTTCTTTGGGCCAGTCACAGACACAAACAGTGAGTCTGACCTCCGAAACAGAGTCGTAGCACACAGATATCCCCGCAGAGCTTGTACCAAGCCCAAGGAAAGCAAGCAAACTCTTGGAATGCAACGGCCGAGGACACAAAGATGAAGCACAATGTCCATATTTTGATAAAAAGGCCGAAACAAACTTTAGGTAGAGACAAAGGCTGCGGACGCAGCACCGCCTTATCCTTTTGGATGAGTAAAGCCCCGTACACACGGTTGGACTTTTGGCCAACAAACTTCATTTTGAGCAAGTTGGACCAACAATCCAACCGTGTGTACGCTCCATCAGACAAACTTTTTTTTTTTTCCCGATGGAGCAAAGTCCGACCGTGTGTACAGAAAACCATCGGACTTTTGCCCGATAGACAAAACAAATAATGTTAAAATCAACCAACAATAGCAGAAGTTGACCAAAGGGTGGCGGTAAAGAGCAGAAAAGAGCAGAAAAAACACGTGATGTTGTAAAAAGTTTTGGGAAAGTTTGCAGAAAAGTCCTGTGGTGTGTATGCTATGGGTGTACCAAACAGCAGGATCCTGGAAGCCGAATATGTACGTGAACGCCACTCCATATCCACACCTAGAGATGTAGGCCCTGCAACTGCGATGGTAAAGCATCCGAAAAGATGACTTCCGTGCCCTCAGCATGGTGGAAGCACCGAAACCGACGGGCTACAGTCACTCCGTATCCGACTGTCAACAGCCATGTCGTGACAGCCAGCGACTGCAAGCAGGATGAAATGTATGACCTTGCGATAAAAGGTCCTCTCGCATTGGCAGCCGCCAAGGAATATCTGCCACCAGTCGCACTACAGCGGCGTACCAAGGACGCCGGAATCAATCTGGGGCAAGTAGACTACTCGGAATCCCCTCGGCCTCTACTCTGTGAGCAGATGAGGAAGAGTATTTTCCGGAGGAAGGCATACAGGGCCGATACTGTCCCCGCAGGACCACAAACTCGTCTGACGCGTCCTCCCAGGAATCTTCGATCCTAGCCACAACCTCAAAACCTTCCGATTGAGTCGAGAAGCCAGGAGATCCCCATCAGGCGATTCCCCATCTCCGGTAGAGGAGTCGAAACACCTCCGGGTGTAGAGACCATAGTCCATGGCCCAGCAACTGCCAACTCAGCGAGTCCGCCTGCTAGAGGTCTACGCCCAGACTGTAAGCGGGCAATAGAGCCAGCACATCTTTGCCCTGCTACCGCAGGACGTGAGCGACTTGTTGCCCCTCGATGGGTGACATATGCCACCACCGTGGCGTTGTCCAACTGGATCCTGACTGGACGTTCCCACAGCCTTCGTGACCAAGTGGAGGGGCACCGCCTGAACGCCCGAAGGAGCACCCTGATCGGCAGGCGGGGTTCTTCCTGCGTCCAGCGACCCTGTGTCATCCAACAAAAAGGAAACGACTTCCCGGACTGAAAGGCCGGAGACCTCAGCCACCGGATCAGGGATCCCTGACTAGCCGGCTTACCCGGATTTGACAATACAGGGACAATGGAGATGTGTCCTATGTTGACAGGATCTCCGTTTGCAAGACTCGAGTGTGGAAATAAAACAAACACACGGGACCGCCTCGAAGGTGGCTACCATGGAAACCCCAGGACTCGCATGTAAAAGCGCAGCGACCACCACCAGCATGACGCCCACTGCTGTACTGCAGCCTGAAGAGTCTGCAACTTGCGAAGGGAGAAAAAGATTCTCGCCTTTGAGGAGTTCAGATCGAACCCAGGTACTCCAGGCGTGGAGTCGGCACCAACACCGACTTCTGGAGGTTCAGTACCCAACCAAAACTCCCGAAGAGTCAGACTGGCGATCGCCACATCCACCCTGAATTCTGAGGCAGAAGCTGCTCTCAGAGGGAGATCGACCAAATAGCCCATGATTGCGACCCCTCGTTGCCTCAGCAAGGCCAGGATCGGGGCGAGCACCCTGAAGAAACTCCCGGTGCCAACACCAGGCCAAAAAGGGAGAGCCACCATCTAGTAGTGCTCATCCCAGACTGCAAACCGCAGAAACCTCTGATGCCTGACGCCTATGGGGGCTGCAATAAAATGCGTCCTTGATGTCCAAGGATGGCAGCAAAAAAATTCCCCAGATGTAGTGCAGCGACCACAAGGTGACAAGCTGCCATCCTGAACCTTTGTGCTAACACAAAGCTGTTGAGGGTCTTGAGATCCAGGACCGGACCAACTCCTCCCTTCTCTGGGACTACAAACAGATTGTAGATTCCTTGAAAACCTTTCCAGCGCCAGCACAGGTACTATTCCCTGCGCATGAGCAGGTCCTGCACTGCCCCAAACAAGGCGGCCCGGCAAACCAGAAGGGGATGAAGGTTGGAGGAAAAAAAAATGTTTTTGGTGGATAAAAGAAGAAAAACATCTTGTACCCAGATGAAACCACTTCACAGACTACTGGTCGGAAGAAGGGAGGTCCGCCAAGCTGCCAACTTACGAGGAGCGACCCCCCCACCCCATAGTCGGGCGGGAGCAAAAACCTCCACGTTGCCGCAGATTTGCTTGCAGGCATGTTTTGCTTGCGAGAAACAGGGATACTTTTTTAGTCCCTTAGTGGGCACCCTGTCAGCCTGGGAACGTTTACCTGCGGGCCCGGCGGAAGGAAAAAAATGCTTGCGAGCGGAAAAAAGGAGGGCCCTGGCCTACGGCGTGGCTCCTTACCTTTTCAGAGTTTGTGGGATCACCGTGTTCTCACCCCAAACAACATTATTAATAATGTCATCCAGCGAGGTTCCAAAAACCTCTAACCCCGGCAGAGCAAATCCGCCATAGCCTTCCTGGAAGTCTGGTCCGCAGACCAGCATCCCAGTCAAATCATGCGGCATAGCCCCACCACAGATACTGATGGTACTTGACAGCCAGGAAGCTGTACAGTAGGTGCCGCCGATATTGTATTTCTATCACGCTCCCATCGCCGAGATTCTCGGCGACAGGAGTGCCGAGATCTCGGCAGCAGGGTGGCGACACGTGTCGCGCTCGCTGCAATAGCGAGGAGACGCGACACTGTATTGAGCGGGGATCCGACGCGGATTCCCGCCAATACCAGGCACTGCGTTTGGTATGAATCCTGAGCGGGAACTCCACGCCAATTTTTAAAGAAAAAGCCGGCGTGGGTTCCTACACCAGGAGCATACCAGGCCCTTGGGTCTGGTCTGGATTTGAAGGGGAACCCTACGCCGAAAAAACGGCGTTGGTGTCCCCCCTCAAGATCCAAACCAGACCCTTATCTGAGCACGCAACCTGGCAGGCCGCAGGGGAAGAGCCGAGAGCGTACCAGGCCACATGCCCTCAACATGGGGGGTTTGGTGCTCTGGGGCAGGGGGGCGACCTGCGCCCCCCCCCACCCCAGAGCACCCTGCCCCCATGTTGATGAGGACAGGGCCTCTTCCCGACAACCCTGGCCGTTGGTTGTCAAGGGTCTGCGGGCGGGGGGCTTATCGGAATCCGGGAGCCCCCTTTAATAAGGGGGCCCCCAGATCCCGGCCCCCCCACCCTATGTGAATGAGTATGGGGTACATTGTACCCCTACCCATTCACCTGGTGGAAAAAAAATGGCAACAAAAACACAACACAGTATTTAAAAGTATTTTATTGCACCGCTCCGGAGGTCTTCTTCCGACTTCGGGGGTCTCCGGTGTCGTCGCCACGTTCTCTGGTTCTTTCTTCCGCCGGGCCTCCGCTAACTTCTTTTTAGCTCTTTTGCTAGCGGAGGCCCGGTCTTCTTCGTCGCCTTCTTCTTCTCCCGCTCTCCGGTTCTTCTACCGCTCTCCAGTTCTTCTCCCGTTTTCCGGTTCTTTCTTCCGCCGGGCCTCCGCTAACTTCTTTTTAGCTCTTTTGCTAGCGGAGGCCCGGTCTTCTCCGTCGTCTCGTCCGGCTCTCCGTTGTCCTTCTGCCGGCCCCTCCACTAACTTCTTGGTAGCTCTTTTGCTAGTGGAGGAGCCGGTCTTCTCCGTCGTCGCCGTCGGCGTCTTCTTCCCTCTTCTCCTCCTCGATGTTGAATCGTCGCTTTCTCTGCCCCGGAGCATGTGACTGTGACGTCATGGGAACATGTGACTGTGACGTCATGAGAAGCCTATATTAATCTCTGTGGACCAAAGATTTATCATTACTGCGAGAGGAAACGACGAGTCAACATCGAGGAGGAGAAGAGGGAAGAAGACGCTGACGGCGACGACGGAGAAGACCGGCTCCTCCACTAGCAAAAGAGCTACCAAGAAGTTAGTGGAGGGGCCGGCAGAAGGACAACGGAGAGCCGGACGAGACGACGGAGAAGACTGGGCCTCCGCTAGCAAAAGAGCTAAAAAGAAGTTAGCGGAGGCCCGGCGGAAGAAAGAACCGGAGAGCGGGAGAAGAACCGGAGAGCGGGAGAAGAACCGGAGAGCGGGAGAAGAAGAAGGCGACGGAGAAGACCGGGCCTCCGCTAGCAAAAGAGCTAAAAAGAAGTTAGCGGAGGCCCGGCGGAAGAAAGAACCGGAGAACGCAGCGACGACACCGGAGACCCCCGAAGTCGGAAGAAGACCTCCGGAGTGGTGCAATAAAATACTTTTAAAAACTGTGTTGTGTTTTTATTGCCATTTTTTTTCCACCAGGTGAATGGGTAGGGGTACGATGTACCCCATACTCATTCACATAGGGTAGGGGGGCCGGGATCTGGGGGCCCCCTTATTAAAGGGGGCTCCCGGATTCCGATAAGCCCCCCGCCCGCAGACCCCGAAACCAACGGCCAGGGTTGTCGGGAAGAGGCCCTGTCCTCATCAACATGGGGGCAGGGTGCTCTGGGGTGGGGGGGCCGCAGGTCGCCCCCCTGCCCCAGAGCACCAAACCCCCCATGTTGAGGGCATGTGGCCTGGTACCGTTCAGGAGGGAGGGGGGCCGCTCTCGTCCCCCCCTCTTCCCCTGCGGCCTGCCAGGTTGCGTGCTCGGATAAGGGTCTGGTTTGGATCTTGAGGGGGGACCCCCACGCCGTTTTTTCGGCGTAGGGTTCCCCTTTAAATCCAGACCAGACCCAAGGGCCTGGTATGCTCCTGGAGGGGGAACCCACGTCGTTTTTTTCTTTAAAAATTGGCGTGGAGTTCCCGCTCAGGATTCATACCAAACGCAGTGCCTGGTATTGGCGGGAATCCGCGTCGGATCCCCGCCTATCGGCAATGCGTGTCGCTCATTGTGAAAAGGAACATTTTTTCCTTTCCCGATGACGAGACAGCTCTGCGCTGGCTCTCGCGACGGAGCTCATAGGGTGTCAATATCGGCGGCACCTACTGTATCTAAGGCCGCATTGCAGACATGCCATGCATGACCTGGTCCGCTATCATGCAGACCTGGGAAGCCAGTTGCTATCCAAATCACGGTGCAGCAAATCTTGTCCATTAAGGACGTATCAGTGACCCCAGGATCGTGGCCAACAGTGGCCACAATGCAGACCCCCATACCCTGAACAAGGGACAGGCCCTGGATACCAGGGGGCCCCATCAGGGGAGATGTCCTTTGTCAGGAAACATTCCGCAAAGGGACAACGGACAGCCATGCGATTTCTTGAAACGCTGCGGCCGTTCCCATTTACAGCAGGTAAACTTATCCAATAAGCTATGTAGGGAAAACCTCCCAGCGGTGCGGGCCCGCTTGTGGGACCCAGAAGGGACCAACACCATAATAGATGTACTCGCCGTAACCTCCATTTTATTGGGGAGCCCGCACGCGGGGATAAGTGCTCCAACAAGCGCTGTCTAGCGCTGACACAGAAGCAAGCAAGAACGCAGTTCCGCACAGTCCGAAGGTCCTGGGTTGCATCCTCTGACAGGTCAGAGCAGGGGACATCTGCCACAGCAAGGCCCAAGTCTGAATCAGAACTCTACCCCGAAGATGGAGGGGGAAGGGGGCATTTTTACCCCCCTTGCGCCCGCACACCGCTTCTACCCTGGTAATATGGGACTCCAGGACCACCGACAAGGCATCCACACGCACCCCAGGTACAGGGCACCGGTTGCCACCACAGGGATGTCAGGGAAAGAAAACGCCAGCTTCTGACGCTATGCAACCCGCACTTGCCTGACACCCATAGGGACCAAGGCAAGGCAGCAAAAACAAAATCTACCCCCCTAGCTGCTCAGAATGAGGGACCCCAGGGGACTCACCGCTCTGATCCAGGTGCTGCCAGTGCCGCCGTCCGCTCTCCCCATATGCCTCCTAACAGGCATGGCTGCGGTGTATTCTTGTGCCTGAGGTGTTCTGCGCCGTTCGTGCCATTCAGAAGGGACGTTTTTACCGATAGAGGCAAAAACCGAGTCGGGACTACAAAAAATGTCCGCCAGCCGCCCCTGTATAAAGCGCGCGGACTACAAGAAAATGGCGCCGAACGCCGCCAAAATGGCCGCCGAGCGCTTCTGATGTAAAAAGAGAACACGCTAGGCCTCAGCGCGGAGGCCCCCCCCATGGCACCAAACAACACCCCCCACGGAGAACGGACCCTGGGCAGCCCGCACAGCCCCCAGCCAGGACACGGAGGACCCCCGGTCAGTACAGCAGGCCCAGCCCCACAGAGCATGGGAAGGAGGGAAAGGACAGGGAGAGAGGAAAGGGAGGGTGGAAAAACCCCCTAATCGACCTCCCCGGGAATGCCCAGCCGTGCCACCCTGCTGGAGCAGGGGGACTGCTACTTACACGTCCTGTGTGGACTAGCTGAAGGCATTCCTGACAGACCCAAGGTCCGCGCGGTTATGGCATGGCTGTCGGCCCGTCACACTGTGACACGGACATATAGCCCGGTCATATGTGTGCCCTGGAGCATATAGCTCACTGGCCACCCCTGGAGCAACGGGGCATGTCGTGGACGACCCAGCGCATAGCTAAAGGTCGGCACACGCTTGATGCCCGAAACTGGGGAGACTACAAGGATCTGGGATCCAGCCTGTCACCCAGTCGGCAGTTGATAGTAGTTCTCAGGATCAAAAAGTAGAAAAAAATAGAAAAAATCCACAGGACCAGGGGCCACCGGGAGCCAGGTCCTTCTCCTATGCTAGGCAGAAAAAAACTGACCTGCATGATGCAGGGAGAGGGGTTGTACCTAGTGGGACCGCCCCCGGGGCGGTACTGTACAGTTTTGATGTGTGTTTAAAGCCTCGTACACACGGTTGGACTTCCATCTGACTTTTCCGTGGATTTTTGTCCGAACGGAGTTGGCCGGGCACACCCATAGCATACACACCACAGGACTTTACTGCAAACTTTCCCAAAACTTTTTCCAACATCACGTGGCTTTTCTGCTCTTTACCGCCACCCTTTGGTCAACTTCTGCTATTGTTGGTTGATTTTAACATTATTTGTTTTGTCCATCGGACAAAAGTTTGACCGTTTGCAGACCGAACTCTTGTCCGATGAAAACAAAAAAAAAAGTTTGTCCGATGGAGCGTACACACGGTCGGATTGTTGGTCCAACTTGCTCAAAATGAAGTTTGTTGGCCAAAAGTCCGACCGTGTGTATGGGGCTTTACACTTAACATGCTTTTCTGCCTAGTCCTCTCCTGATAGAAGGCTAATACCCTAATGTCACGAATAAGATGCTGTGTCCGTCCATGAACGAAAGAGAAAATTACATGCCAAATGTAGCATGTAAGGGGGCGAGGAGTGGTTTAAGCGGAAGTTCCACTTTTGGGTGGAACTCTGCTTTAAAGATTCTAACTACCAGCAAGAATAAGTCCATACATTTATCAGCTTGCCGACTGCCTTACGCACATTTACGTCGGCAGAATGGCACGGACAGGCAAAGCAATGTATATATACGTTGCTTTGAACCTGCCGCCTAGCGGGCGTGTGCGTCTCCGTGAACCAAGCCCACAGATACCGCGGACTCGTTGTCCGCCGGTGTCCCGCGATCGGGTCACGGAACGACAGAACGGGGGGATGCCCTGTTCTGCCTAGTGACACAACACTGATCGTCTGCTCCCTCTCATCGGGAGCAGCGATCAGTGATGTGTCACAGCAATCCCCGCCCCCTACTGGTTAACCACTTAAGCCCCGGACCATTTCGCTGGTCAAAGACCAGGCCACTTTTTGCGATTCGGCACTGCGTCGCTTTAACTGACAATTGCGCGGCCGTGCGACGTGGCTCCCAAACAAAATTGACGTCCTTCTCTTCCCACAAATAGAGCTTTCTTTTAGTGGTATTTGATCACCTCTGCGGTTTTTATTTTTTGCGCTATAAACAAAAATAGAGTGACAATTTTGAAAAAAATTCTATATTTTTAACTTTTTGCTATAATAAATATCCCCCCCAAAAAAAATATATATAAATATAAAAAAATAAATTTCCCTTGGTTTATTTCTACAAAATATGGGACTGTTTTATGGCATTTTTATTAATATTTTTTTTTTACTCGTTATGGCGGCGATCAGCGATTTTTATCGTGACTGCGACATTATGGCAGACACATCGGACACTTTTGACACCATTTTGGGACCATTGTCATTTTTCCAGCAACCAGTCCTATACAAATGCACTGTTTACTGTAAAAATGAGACTGGCAGTGAAGGGGTTAACCTGTAGGGGGCGCTGAAGGGGTTAAGTGTGACCTAGGGAGTGATTCTTACTGTTAGGGAACGTGGCTTGGCGTGACACGTCACTGATCGCTGTTACCGATGACAGGGTGACGATCACTGGCAGTGTCACTAGGAAGAACGGAGAGATGTTTGTGTACACTTACCTCTCCCTGTTCTTCAGCTCTGTGACCTGATCACGGGACACCAGCGGCGATCGGGTCCTGCGGACGCGGTCACGGAGCTCCCGACAAGGTCGCCGGTGGCGCACGCGCGACCCACGGCTCGCATCTTAAAGGGGACGTACCTGTACGCCCATATGCCTGTCCGTGCCATTCTGTCGGCGTATATCGTTGTGCGGCGGTCGTCAAGTGGTTAAATCGGAGTTCCACCGAAAAGTGGAACTTCCGCTTTGAGCACTCCTCGCCCCCTTACATGCCACATTTGGCATGTAATTTTTTCTCGGGGGGAGTGGGGGCTTCGGTAGGAGTGGGATTTCCTGTCCCACTTCTTACTTCCACCTAAGGACCACCTAGGCGACTCCTCCTCTGCCCCTAGGCGGCCCCTCCCTCTAGGCGATCTCCTGCGACACGTGACAGGTTCCAGGAGATCACCTGTCCATTCCGGGAGCGCAGCGCGACTCGCGCATGCGCAGTGCGTGCCTGGCCGTGAAACCGAAAGCTGTCAAGGCTGGGTGCCCAGATTGTGAATAGAGGTGCCGAGGACAGGAGCGGGGAGAGGAGCGACGCTCCGTGCGGCCGCATCACTGGACCGTGGAACAGGTAAGTGTCTGTTTATTAAAGGTCAGCAGCTATACTTTTTGTAGGTGCTGACTTTTAATAAACATTAAAAGGCTGGAACTCCTATTTAACCCCTTCCCTGACAGTCACATTTATACAGTAATCAGTGCATTTTTATAGCACTGATCGCTGTATAAATGTGAATGGTCCCAAAATAGCGTCAAAAGTGTCCAATGTTTCCACCATAATGTCGCAGTCACGATAAAAATCGGCATAACATGACCCCCTATTTTGTATACGCTATAACTTTTGCGCAAACCAAACAATATACGCTTATTGCAAAAAAAAATTACCAAAAATATGTAGAAGAATACGTATCAGCCTAAACTGAGAAAAAATTTGGGAATATTTATTTTAGCAAAAAGTACAAAATATTGCTTTTTTTTTTTTCAAAATTGGCGCTCTATTTTTGTTTATAGCGCAAAAAAATTAAACCGTAGGTGATCAAATACACCCAAAAGAAAGCTCTATTTGTGGGAAAAAATGGACATCAATTTTGTTTTGGGAGCCACGTCGCACGACCGAGCAATTGTCAGTTAAAGCGATGCAGTGCCGAATTGCAAAAAGTGGCCTGGTCATTTGGCAGTCAAATGGTCGGGGGCTGAAGTGGTTAAAGAGCACCTGTCATTTCAGATCCATCATGGCAGTGCCTGTTAGCGGGCATCCACTCTCCTGCTTCTGCCACATCCCTCACCTTGCTGTGTCACTGCCGCATCACCAGCCGTCCCATTAAAGTGAATGGGACTGTCGTGAGTCAACAGCGGGTCAGAGGAGGAGCTGCTGCGGGACAGAGATGACAGTTGCTCTTTAAAATGTATGATTTAAATCAAGTTGATTTAAATCAAGCCTTTTTACTAGTGATTTAAATCATGATTTAACTTGATTTAAATCAAATCCACCCTGTTAGCCACCCAACTATAACTGCAGCAAAGGAAGCCTTAAATGTTGTGTACTATTTATTTTTCAACACATTTTATGAAAAAAATCCAAAGTTTTCAATCACTTTAGGGGCTCTGTGCAGGGAAGATCAGCATCTGAACCCAGAGAAGCTGGGGGCTGATAGACTGGAGGCAATATAAGGCATTACAATTACATTTACAGTAAAAGTTTGTGCATTGGATTTAAAACTCTAATGCCTCGTACACACAATCAGTTTTCCCGACAAGAAAAGTGCGATGTGAGCTTTTTGTCAGGAATTCCGACCGTGTATATGCTCCATCACACTTTTTCTGTCAGAATTCCTGCCAAGAAAAGATTGAGAGCAGGTTCTCTATTTTCGTGACAGGAAAAATTCCTATCGGGAATCGCGCTCGTCTGCATGCAATTACGACACGGAAAAAAACACCCATGCTCAGAATCAAGCAGAAGAGCCGAACTGCCTATTGAACTTCATTTTTCTCGGCTCGTCGTACGTGTTGTACGTCACCGCGTTCTTGACGTTCGGAATTTCAGACAAGATTTGTGTGACCGTGTGTATGCATACTTGATATTTAGAAATTGGGGCGGCCGATATATGATGCCGATTTTTGTGGCCGATATTTTAGGCCGATTTAAAAAATAAAAAAAAATCACCCACTCCACTCCTTCCTGCTTACTCCTGTCACTTGATGTCCTCAGTACAGATGGCACTGGCAGGTGGCACTGGTTTTGAACTGGCAGGTGGCACTGGTTTGGAACTGACAGATGGCACTGGCAGGTGGCACTGATTGGCACGTGCCACTGGTTTGGAACTGACAGATGGCACTGATTGGCATTGGCAGGTGGCACTGGTTTGGAACTGACAGATGGCACTGGAAGGTGGCACTGACAGATGGCACTGATTGGCAGCAGGTGGCACTGGTTTTGAACTGACAGATGGCACTAGTTTGGGGCAGATGGCACTGGCAGGTGGCACTTGCAATTGGAACTGGTTGGCACTGGCAGGTGGCACTGATTGGCTGTGGCACTGGCTGGCAGTGGCGGGTGACACTGGCTGGCAGTGGCGGATGACACTGGCTGGCAGTGGTAGGCACTGGCGGGTGACACTGGTTGGCACCGACGGGTGGCACTGATTGACACTGGCTGGTGGCACCGATTGGCAGTGGCACTGACAGATGGCACTGATTGGCACTGGCTGGTGGCACTGACAGATGGTACTGATTGGCACTGACAGATGGCACTGGCTGGTGGCATTGACAGATGGCACTGGCTGGGGGCACTGATTTGCAGTGGCACTGGCAGGTTTCACACTAAGCCGAGTGTATGTGTGAAACTGACAGAGGAGAGAGAGAGAGCTGTCAGAATTGAGCTCGATGTGGGGGTGGGCGGGACCCAGCAGCTAAATTACACCAGCCAATGATTGGGCTGCTTTAGAAAGGGGGCGGGCCACATACACATAGCGGCCCACCCAGATACCATCCCATTGGCTGGTGTAATATATCTGCTGGGTCCCGCCCACCCCTGACATCGAGCTGACAGCTCCTCTCTCTCTCTCCTCTGTGTTACTTGCAGTTTCACACACACACACAGCGCAGCGCTTGATGCTGCTGGAGCCGCTGAGTGTGGAGAAGGGAGGAGGTAGGGCAGCCAGTGTAAAATATCGGCCCAGTTTTAATAATAATCGGCCGATGCCGATTTATCAAAAATGCCCAAATATCGGCCGGCCGATATATCGGTCGACCTCTAGCCTTTAGTACTACCAAACTCTGGCAAAAAGTATGGAATCACCACTCTTGGAAAATGTTCATTCAATTGTTTAATTGTGTAGAAAAAAAAACTAATTACAAACATGCCTCAAAACTATTTTCATTTAACATTCCAACCTTCTGGCTTTAAAGGGGTTGTAAAGGTTTGTTTTTTATTTTCTAAATAGGTTCCTTTAAGCTAGTGCATTGTTGGTTCACTTACCTTTTCCTTAGATTTCCCTTCTAAATATTTTTTTTCTTTGTCTGAATTTCTCACTTCCTGTTCCTCCTCAGTAAGCTGTTCAGTAAGCTGTTCTGGCTGACTCCACACCGCTCGGATGATGGTGTAAAGTTTAGTGAGGAGAAACAGGAAGTGAGAAATTCAGACAAAAGAAAAAAAACATTTAGAAGGTAAATCAAAGGAAAAGGTAAGTGAACCAACAATGCACTAGCTTAAAGGAACCTATTTAGAAAATAAAAAACGAACCTTTACTACCCCTTTAAGAAACAGTTAGGGGGAGATAACAGTCTTTAAATCTTTAATAAATGCACAAGTTTATATAGAGATTTTGGAAACTTTTCTTATTCCATCAATTGAAAGGATGTTTTGGTGAAGATGACATCATTTTTCAGGATGTAATCTGATGCAGATGTTTATTTTAGAACTGCAAAGTACATGGTGATTCCATAATATTTTCCTCAGAATTGAGTAATTCCATATGTTTTTCCTCTGCTTGATCTGCAAAAACAGTTGCAACTGACTACAGTTTTCTTTCTTTCAGCTCCCACAGCAGTAGAAGAGACCGCACCGGTGGAAACAGAAATCGAACCTCTTGAATAAAAAGGTAGACACCAGGGAGTGCGAGACCAGGGGACGCTGAAAAAGCCCACCCAGGCTGACACCTGGCCTTTGATGGTACTCGAGGCCCATTCCTGCTCAACCCCCGTGAAGGAAGCCAGAATCTGAGCCACCGAGAAAGAACGAGGATGAATTCCATGTGACACCAGGATATATACACTTTCCACATCCGGAGATAGAACCTCCTAGGGGTAGACTCCCTAGCCATCAGCAGCGTTGGAACTGCAGCACCTGGCTCATCACAGCCAGGCCGTTAAACCAGGGACTCTAAAGCAGGATGGAAGAATGGCCCATGGGAAAGTAGATCCTCCCTGAGAGGCAGTCGCGAAGGAACATCAGCGACCAGTCGCAACTGGTCGGCGTACCCAGACCGACGGGACCCATCCGGAGCCAATAGAATGATCGGAATCCCTGCGCCCGTGATCCTGCGCAAGAGCCACAGCAGAAGCTGGGGAGGAGGAAAGGCATAGAGCAAATGTTACCGGCCACACGGGCCACCAGAGCAATTGAGGTGCCCCCCAGATAATCCCGTAACCTTGCCAGAAACCTTGGTACCGTCCTGTTGAGCCAGGACGCAAACAGATCTACCTCAGGAGTGCCCCATCAGAGACGTATCCGATGAAACACGGCTCGGTGAAGGGCCCACCTCGTGGTCCAACTGTAGCAGACTGAGGCATCTGGCTGTCAGTATTCCACTCCTGGAATGCGTACGTCAGGGAGGGCCGGAACGAGACGTTCTGCCCACCAGAGGATACTGGCAACTGCCAGGGCTGCCAACACCCTATTTGGCCCGCCCTGGTGATTGACATAAGCCACCACCATTGCATTATCCGACTGGATCCGTACCGAGAGCCCCCGAAGTCGATCCGTCCATGATCCAGACATAGTCTGATTGCTCGAAGTTCCAGGATATTGCTCGGTAGTCTGGATTCCACCAGCGTCAAACGACCCTGAGCAGAGCTCAGTTCCAGGACATCTGCCCACCTTGACAGACTGGCATTGGTGGTCACCCTGTTCAATACAAGGGGAGAAGGGATTTACCCCGCCGAAAAACCGGAGAGCGAAGCCGACAGACCAGGGAACCTCTGGCTTCCTGGCTCAGCCAAATCTGATTGTCCAGAGACCTCGGGCACTTGTCCCATTATGCCAGGATCTCCCTGAAGGGAGCTTGTATGGAACTGTTCAAATGGAATCGCCTCAAAAAGGTATATCATCAGACCCAACACCCACATGCAGGTCCGCAGGGAGGCCCACCTGCCGGACAAAAGTAAATTTAAAACGCAGTATGCAAATTACGGAGTTTGTCCAGAGGAAGAAACACTCTGGCCAGGGCTGAAGCCTGGGTCAGGCTCAGATAATCCAATGTTCTGGAAGGGGCCAAAGCAGACTTCAGATAGTATAGAAGCCAACTAAATCTGTCAAGGTCTGTATAGGAGCACCCTCGGGGTAGGCAGAAAAAGATTGTCCTGGCAGCCCAGGACCTCAAGCCCCCACTGATGAAACCACACCAGATCCGGGGCCAACACCTCGTGAACACCCGAGGAGTGGTGGCAAGCCCAAAAAGCAACACCACGCACTGATAATGCTCAGCACCCACAGCAAAACGGAGGAAGTGCTGGAGTCAGGCACATAATGGAATGCGTAAGTAAGCATTCGTGATGTCAATAGAAGCCAGAAAGTCCCCATGATGAAGGGGTCCCACCGCTGTGAGGACAGACTCTATCCTGAACTTCTGTACCCACACAAGGCAGGTTAGGGCCTTGAGGTTCAGAATTGGACGTACTGCAGCATGCCCTCCATCTTTTAGACTGTGAACAGGTTTGAATAAAACCCCTTAAACCGTTCCCGACATGCAAACTGGGACAATCACACTCTGAAGCAAGAGGGCTTGCACAGCCCCACGAGGAGAACAGCAAACGGTCCGGCGACAGACGCACATTGGAAGCAAAAAAACTTTTTGGGGAACGAGCCCAGAAAACTAGCTTGTAACCGGACAAAATTAAGACGCGTAATGATGTCATCCAGGGTAGCCCCCCACAATACATGTCTAAGCACCTCTGCGAAAACAGAGAGCTCAGCAACCAGGGGAACTGCGGCCAAGAGGCATAGCAGACAAACTGCAGCGCCTAAACCAACAGGTCTGCAAATGCAACAAAGGCAGGGGGATTCTGCTCCCCCTCTAGATATGTCAGCTGGATCTTTAAAAGCCAGAGAATCCTCTATTGGAATCATGGTTGCCTTGAGCAGCCTAGAGACAGGGGGGTACAATACTGGTGGAACAGTGCACGTCTGAAGGAGGGACTTCTCAAAGAGGTACCTCACAGCAAGCGTTTTCGGAAGCACAAAAGGGCACTTTGGACACTCCCAGTCTTCATGGACAAATTTGGCAAAATAAGAGGGAGACGGGAACACTTTCGCCGCGCAAGATGGCTTATGGGTGCCAAAGGGGAACTGGCCCTCCACCGCAGCTACCGCTGCATCCCTCATCTTGAAATGTTCCCGCACAGATGTAATAAGTGTGACAACGAGTGCTTTTTCGTGCACCACTGCAGTTGTGGGGGAATTATCCTCACTCCCTGGCAGACCCAGATATAGGATTCGAGACAGAGGAGGTAGGGGAGGGCGGGGGTGCCATTTACTAGGCTATATACCAAAGCGCCACCACAAAAAACTCAGGAGGGGCCCACCAACTGAGACCCCCACTGCCCGAGGCCCGCACAGGGGATGTCAACTGAGAGGGCGCACAGGGGACACTGACCGAGGCTCCGCACAGGGGCGGCCAGATGCCCGGCACAGGGGGCACAGACCGAGGCCCCTCAAAGGGGGAACAGACCGAGGCCCCTCAAAGGGGGAACAAACCGAGGCCCCTCACAGGGGGCACAGACCAAGGCCCCTCACAGGGGGTGCAGACTGAGGCCCCACATAGGGGACGCTGCTCGAGGCCCTGCACAGGGGGCGCCAACAGATGCCGCCCACACGAAGCACCACTGAGGCCCCTCACAGGGAGCGCCAGGAACACCCACGCCGGGCCCACCTAAAGGACCCCCAAAAGAGGTCCGCGGGGGGACCGGACTGATCCGAGCAGCTGAACGGAGTGCGGACACCCACAAATGGAGAAGGCGGCCCCTGCCGTCCGCCCTGGGGCCGCCCATCCAGCACCCGGTCTGTAGGCCGCGGCCTAAATTTTTGGCCGCCTGCCGCGAGGGGACCGGACCTATTTGAGCCGCTGAATGGAGGACGGACACCCCAAAGACGGAAAGCGGTGGCCTCAGCCGCCCACCCAGCACCTGGCCACAAAGCCGCAGCCTAAATTACAGGAGGGACGCCGCAGGGGGTCCCCCGATCGCGGATGTCCGGTCACCTGCCTCCCAGGCCCAACAACTGCAGCAGGTGGGCCCAAGGGATAGCCCAGTAGCTACCCCGAGGGTGAAATGGGGGGGGCAGTGTCTCCCAAAAGCACCTAGGCCATAAGCCTGGGCCTCACCCGGGAAGGAAGGGAGGGAGTGGAGGAGAACCCCGGAGGGACCGACCACCCCAGGGAGTTCCCGCACCTCACACCCCGCCCAGGAAAGGAGAGGAGGGGGCCCTGTACTTACTGATCCAGCAAAGCGTGCAGGTAACGCTCCCAGACAGGTCCCCTCGCCACCAAAGTTGGGGGGCTGTCGGCCATGAGGAACGCTGTGACTCAGGCCGAAACCCGGACGTATGCGGCCTCGCGAGACATTTAACTCGCAGGGCCAGCCGACCTAGCGCATAGCTGCAGTCTGCACACAGACTGGCCAGACTGGGGAGACCACTGGATCTTAGTGACCCACCCATCGCCCAGCCCAGTTTCTCACCGGAGAAAAATCCAGGAAAAAAATAAATAACAAACAATAAAATTCCCAGGACTAGAGATCCCAGCAGGTCCTGACTAAGCAGAAAAAAACCGAAGGCCTATAGCAGAGAGGGGGGTGTATACCACCTAGGACTGCCCATAGGCATAGCCAAGTATTTTTTTCTGCCTAGTGTCCTACTCCTGTAGGGGGCGGTATAATGGAGCGCTCTGTTTGTCAATGAACGCAAGAGAAAGTTGGATTTTGGTCTCATCTGACTAGAGAACCTTCTTCCACATGTTTGCTGTGTCCCCCACATGGCTTCTTGCAAACTGTAAACGGGACTTCTTATGGCTCTCATTAAGCAATAGCTTGCTTCTTGTCACTCTTCCATAAAGGCCAGATATGTGGAGTGCACAACTAATAGTTGTCCTGTGGACAGATTCTCCCACCTGAGCTGTGGATCTCTGCAGCTCATCCAGAGTTACCATGGTCCTCTTGGCTACATCCCTGATTAATGCTCTCCTAGCCGAGCCTGTGAGTTTAGGTGGAAGGCCATGTCTTGGTAGGTTTGCAGTTGTGCCATACTCTTTCCATTTTCGGATGATGGATTGAACAGTGCTCCGTTAGATGTTCAAAGCTTGGGATATTTTTTATACCCTAACCCTGCTTTAAACATCTCCACAACTTTATCCCTGACCTGTCTGGTGTGTTCCTTGGCCTTCATGATGCTGTTTGTTCAGGTTGTTAAGGTTCTCTAACAAACCTCTGAGGGCTTCACAGAACAGCTGTATTTATACTGAGATTAAATTACACACAAGTGGACTCTATTTACTAATTAGGTGACCTCTGAAGGCAATTGGTTCCACTAGATTTTAGTTTGGGGTATCAGAGTAAAGGGGGCGGAATACAAATGCACGTCACACTTTTCAGATATTTATTTGTAAAAAAAAATGTGGAAAACCATCTATCACTTTCCTTCCACCTTACAATAATGTGCCACTTTGTGTTGGTCTATCACATAAAATCCCAATAAAATAAATTTCAAGGGGTATGCATACTTTTCCAAGGCACTGTATATACGTGATTCTGCACCTCCGGGTAGTCACAGCAAAAGCCGATTAGCAGGTGACGGCCAATGGAAGTCTGCCGGACCCCGGTTATCGTCGAGGAGAGAGGCTGGACGGATTCCTGCCCTTGTAAACAAGGCAGAGCTCTGTCCTGACAGTGGGGATGTGATGGATTTAAAGCACCACACAAAGTATACAAAAAAACTGGCAAGGCACACATTTAACCCTTTTATTGCCCTAGACGTTTATTCCCTTCCTAGCCAGTGTCATTAGTACAGTGACATATTATATTTTTAGCACTGTATTAGTTTCATAATGTCGGCCGTAATATCACAGTCCCACTATAAGTCACTGATTGCCGCTAGTATAAAAAAATAATTCCAGTATATATCCCATAGCTTGTAGATGCTATAACTTTTGCGCAAACCAATCAATATACGCTTATTGGGATTTTTTTTTTACAAAAATATGTAGCAGAATACATATTGGCCTAAATTTATGAAGAAATTTTATTTTTTAAATTTGGCCTGGTTATGGGGGGGGGGTTAAATCATCTGAAGGTCAAATGGGTAAACATGTACTATGAGACCCATTACATACGTATGCCATTTTGTAATCTGACCCTTACTAATAAACACCACCTAGATTTTATTCACATCCTATAATTTTAGATACTTTAATGTAACGGTTTTGCAAAATGATTGAATCAAAGGGTTTAGCTTTTGCTTTAATAACATCATGGAGTCTATAAGACCTAAAATCCCTCCTTTGTACTTAAAAGCATTCAAAACACCAAGTTTGGCTGTTTTGAATACTATCATTTATTTAAATTTGGCGCCTTTAAGTCTTCTGTAAACCGGAAGTGATGCCATGACATTGCTTTCGGGTTACTAGATCCGAGACCCGTTCAAAGCCGATTCTGGCTTCGTTCAGGTCTCCGGTCAGCCGGCGGGAGGGGGGGACTTCTTGGCCGCATCGGTTGTTATCCCAAGAAAGCCATTTGCCGGCTCTAAAAAACACGGCACGCATCACCCTGGTTAACGGGTTGTAGTGAAGGAGGGTTAAAATGTCAGTGAAAATATAGGGTACTGAAGTTTGTCACCATTTATGGATGCACACAAATTTAAGGTTTAACATGTTGGGTATCTATTTATTGCAACCTCAGCTTTTATATTTTACTAAAAAATTGGGTAATTTATTGCATTTTTGTAGCTGCTGACTGATATGTATGTCCATCATTGGATTCAAGCTCAAATTCAGCCATTCTTTTTTCTTTAGTTATGTATAGAGCTGGGAAGCACTGGTATCCCTAGCAGGTCTTAGAGTGGAACTTCAGCTATCAGATTGTGAGCTCAAGCAGTGTGATGGTGTAACCCCAGGGGCGCTGGGCTCTCATAAAATGGGCAGAATGACTGTTGTTCTATCCACAGAGAACTGGGAGCAAGGAGGAAGATGGAGAAAGTGTTGGAGTGTTGAGAGGGAATGTAGAGCTTGCGCACATATCTGTATATATGACAAGGGAGCCCAAAAAAAAAAACGTACCTAGAGTTTCACTTTAAAAGTCGCATGTGTCTATGTTAAAGTGGCTGTAAACCCTTAAGCCTCGTACACACGACCGAGTTTCTCGTCGTTAAAAACACGTCGTTTTTCTCTACGAGATTCTTGCCAAGCTTGACGAGATTCTTGTCAAGCTTTCCTTGCATACACACAGTCAATTCCAAATCTCGTCGTTGTTCTGCGCGGTCACGTCCAGCACGTACGACGGCAGTATAAAGGGGAAGAACGATTTCAATGGCGCCACCCCTTGGGCTGCTTTTGCTGATCTCGTGTTTACGCGTGTGAAGTAAAAGTTTGGGAAGAGACGATTCGTGCTTTTCAGTCTTCGTGCTTTCAGTTGGTTTTCTGCGGTTCAGTTTGTGCTTGTGGGTTCGTATATTGTCTTTCAGGGCGTGTAGGCAGGTCGTATCTGTTTTACAGTGCGTTCTTGCCCGTTCGTTTCTGAATTTCAGTTCGTTCTTCAAAGGCCTTGCTGTTCTAAAGTGCGTTCTGCTTAGTACGTTCTGATCAGACGACCGTTTCCTAGCCATGTCGCGGGTACGTTCTCATCGTCGAGTTCATGCTGTGCGTGCGCTTGGTGTTGGTCTGCTTGTTTTGGACCAAGACGAGTCCATGAACGGGGTTAGGAGGAGTTCATGGACCAAGAATTGGTTGCTCCAGCGGGACCAATTCTGCCATATGCCTATGCTGCGGGAGATCGTGGAGAATAATCCTGAGGACTACAGGAATTTTCTGCGGATGTCTGACCCCGTTTTTCAGCATCTGTTGGCTTTGGTGTCCCCCTATATTACCAGGCAGGACACCGTTATGCGGGAAGCCATCAGTGCTGAGCAGAGGCTCATTGCCACGTTACGTTACCTGGCTACAGGGAGAAGTCTTCAGGACTTGAAGTTCACGACAGGCATCTCCCCCCATGCTCTGGGCGTCATAATCCCAGACACCTGTTCTGCTTTTATCCAAGTCCTGCAGGAGGACTATATGAGGGTAAGTTTTCTCCTTTTACATCACATTTTATATATTTCATGTATGATAATGTATTGTATTTCTTTCATCCTTCACTAATTACCATGATTTGCTGAGAATGTCCCCTTTGTCCTCATGCATGCTGGAAGCTTTTAAATGCCCCTTTTTTCTCCTCCATGCATATTTCCCTTCACTAACCTCTCCATCATTGGCGGCTGGTGTTCCAAATTTTTGGGGGTCCACCCCCAAATTTTACAAATAAAAAAAAAACATTTCCGTGACTGTGCCTATTTAACACCACCAGTTTGTCCCTTCAAATGTCCTCATTTTAGATTTAAGGTCGAGATCACTCTTGACAAAAGAGAAAGTCGCGGATGCAACACCGCCTTATCCTTATGGATGACTAAACATGGCGACTTGCAGTACAAGGTCGCCAATTCAGATACTCGTCTAACAGAAGTGATTGCCACTAAAAGGGCCACCTTCTGAGACAAAGTGAAGAGGGGAATATCCCTGATATTCTCAAAAGGAGGTTCCTGGAGAACCGAGAGTACCAATTCCGATCCCACGGGGGGAAAATCCAAAGACAACGCGGATTTGTCCCAAGGGAACAAGATCTCCTTCTGCAATGCCCTGGTGTGTGATTGGGCATACGGAATGGCCTTGAAAGAGGTCACCATGAGTCCCAGGACTCCCATGCAAAAACGGATTGACGACCATTCTTTGGGATGTCAGCATCCGCACTGCAGACTGAAGTGTCAGTAGCTTCCCCGGATGTAGGAATACCTTTTGCCTCCAAGGAGTCCAGAATCAGACCGAGATTCCAGATAGCCCACGACAGCAATGCCTTGCTGTCTCAGCAAGCTAGAACCGGCACAAGCACCTTGGTGAACACCCTCGGTGCCGGGGCTAGGCCGAAAGGAAGAGCCACAAATTGATAGTGGACTTCGCCGATCGCAAGCGCAGATCGGAACATACAAGTAGGCGTCCTTGATTTCCAAGGTCGCCAGAAAATCCCCTTGACGGAGTGTACTGACCACCGTGCGAATGGATTCCATGCGGAACTTTTGCACTTTCACGAAGGCATTCAGGACCTGGAGGTCCAAGATAGGCCAAACCCCGTCCCTTTTTTGGGCCGACAAACAATTCGAGTAGAATCCCTGAAACCTCTCCTGTGACGGAACCGGCACAATCACTCCGGACCTCAAACCTGAATAGGCCCCATAGGGACACCCGACGGGCAGGAAGGAGAGAAATATTCGAGGGAAGAATCTGTCTGGAATTAGGAACAGAACCTATCCTGTAACCTGAGGTGATCACCTCGCACACCCACCAGTAGGAGATCCGGGAGGTCCATTGATCCGTGGACCTGCAAAGTCGTCCCCCCTACCCCAGAGTCGGGAGGGGGCAAGACTTCACGCGGAGGCGGGCTAGGGAGCCGGCTTGTTCGGCATACGCACCCAGGGGCGCTCGTGTCCACCAGCTGTACCGCTGTCAGTCTGGGAAGGCCTCCCCGTTGATTGACGAAAAAAAAAACTTTTTTATAGAAAGGAAGGACCCTGCTTATAGCAGCCTCCTTGCCAGCCTGAGGAAGAACAGTGCTTTTACCTCCCGTGACATCCTTGATGATGTCATCCAGCGCAGCACCGGAAAGCCTACCACCTTTCAATGGTAAACCCTTCGGAGGCTTTTTAGAAGCTAGGTCAGCAGACCAGCATTTCAACCAGATCAGACAATGCAATACCCTGAGTTATGAGGGGCCGCGTCAAACGTGGCGTCGCCACATAAACCAGGCCCTGCACCATTTGTGGGCCAGAGCAATAGTGTCTGGAGGAAGATCATGCTCCTGTATTAGTTGCCCATCCCGCAAGTGTTGGAGACACAAGGGTCGCCGCTACCACAAGCCGTAGGGCGGACCCCAACAAGGCAAACATAGCTCTACTCACCACTTCTGACCTCCTGTGAGTGGGGTCCTTTAATGCAGGAGTCCCCTCCACCGGGAGAATGGTGGCCTTGTGCAACCGGGCGACTGGAGGGTCGACCACTGGGGGAGAAGCCCACGTTTTAAGTAGGGCATTTTCAAAGGGGTATCTATAGGCAAACGCTGCGGGACCATAAAAGTCTTCTGCGCCTTTTTCCCCAGACCTTGTCAGTGAGCTGGTCAAAGAAAGGTACATATTGAAAAAAACACTTTTTAGAAGGCCCTAAGGAACCAGAGGAGACCGTCCGCCTGAGGTTCTGCATCCGCAGCATTTAACTTGCGAGTGTCCCTCACTGCATCAATGAGTTCACAAAACAAGCACCCTGTCATTTACTGACACAGAACTGGAGTTTTCCTTGCAAGGAATGTCCTGTTCAAAACCATCAAATATATATTCAGAGCTAGGGTCCTGAGCGGTAGTGGCTAGGCCCATATCTGAATCAGCGCACACCCCCCTTTTTTCTTTTTTGTGGAAAAAAAGTGGGGATAGGGGCATTTTTGCTCCCTTGCGCTCACACACTGCTTCCTCCCGGTCAGATTAATGATACCAGGACTGCAGACAACTGGTCCCTAAGGACCGCAGGTGCAGGAGCACTGCCAGTTGTCTCTAACAGTGTGAAGAAACAGGTGAACCAGACTCCAATATTGCCACGCTCTGAGACCTTATTCACCATTACAGTGAATAATACAGCCCACCCACAGGCCGTGCTGGGGCTGAGGAGGGGATACCTGGAGTACTCACCACCCCTAGGGACCGCTCGGTACCGCTGTATGAGCCGCGCTGTAGCGCTGTATGAGTCGCGCTGTAGCGCTGGTGCAGCCTGAGGTGAAGAATCTGTGAGGATGTGTGTATTTCGCGCCGTACAGCAGCGCTGCTAGAGGCTGAAAACAAAAGTGAAAGTGCCGCGGCTACAAGAAAATGGCCGCCGGGCACAGTATAACTATGCATTAAGCCCCAGCCAAAATGGCCACCAATGGCGCACTTTTTAAAAAAAATAAAACACCGCGCAAATGGCGCACAGAAAACAACACAGCCAGTCCCCCAGAATACTTCCCAAACCAAATAGCAGTCATGGAGCGCCCCCCCCCCAGGACAGAGTGACCCCCCAAGCATCCCCACACAGCACAACAGGGTGCAGAGAGCAGCATAACAGGGGGGAGACAGGGAGAACCCCCCACACACAGAAACACAGCCAGCATGTACTCACCTTGCAGCAGGAGAGACTACTTACCCGTCCCGCAAGCACCTGGGAGAACACCCCCGGTGCCCATAGAGGGACTCACTGGCTTGTTTCAGACAGGCCTATCACAGAGTCGTACTGCGTAGCTGTCGGCCCGGTCCACCGCGAAAGATACAGTAGGTACTGTTCGATCTTGAGAGGACCGCGGGAGCATGAAAGCAACCCGGCCACCCCTGGAGCCATGGGGTATGTCGTGAACTGAGTCTCACGCACACAAGGCGAGGATCAGCGCGCTCGATGATCGGACAGGGAAGACTACGAGAATACTAGTGTACCCAACCTGTTGCCCAGCCGACAGTTGATTGAAGGTCTCAAAAATAAAATAATAAAATTCCCAAAGGAATAAAAATTTTAAGTAAAATCTTCCAGGAGACTGGCTCCTGAGAGAGCCACGTCTTCTCCTTCTGCTAGGCAGAAAAAAACTGAGGCCTGCTAGCTGCAGGTGTGAGGGTAATGTCCGGAGGGACCACCCCCCTGGGTGGGGCTGTTCAGCTCTGGTTTGTTCTGGAATGTTTTAACATTTAACATTCTGCCTAGGTCTTCTCCTGCAAGCAGGGACATATACCCACGTGTAAAGTGTAAGACACGCCGTGTCGGTCCATGGATGATAAGAGAAATAGGATTTTTGTACTCATCGTAAAATCCGTTTCTCTGACGTCCATGGACCGACGCAGCTCTCATACTGATTACATGTGGGTATATGTCCCTGCTCGCAGGAGAAGACCTAGGCAGAATGTTAGAGGTTAAAACATTCTAGAACAAGCCAGAGCTGAACAGCCCCGCCCAGGGGGGCAGTCCCTCCGGACATTACCCTCCCACCTGCAGCTAACAGCCTCAGTTCGTAACAAAGCAGTACAAACTTAAAAAGGAAGGGTGGGTGCTGCGTCGGTCCATGGACGTCAGAGAAACGGATTTTACGGTGAGTACAAAAATCCTATTTTCTCTTATCGTCCATGGACCGACGCAGCTCTCATACTGATTACATGTGGGACGTCCCAAAGCAGTATAAGAAAGGGATGGGAGCAAAAAAAGTAAGGAACAACCAAAACTTCACTCCAAACCAGCAGAGCCCCTCAACGGAGGAGTTGCAACATTAGACAGCGGCCTGCAACACTTTGCGGCCGAAGGAAGCATCCGAAGATGCAGCCACATCAACTTTGTAGAACTTTGAAAAGGTATGAACGGACGACCAGGTCGCCGCCTTGCACACTTGTGCAACTGACGCTTGATGTCGGAAAGCCCAGGAAGCACCGATTGCCCTGGTGGAATGCGCCGTGACCGGAAAGGGAGGAGCCCGTCCCCTAATGGCATAGGCCTGTATAACAGTCTGTCTGATCCACCTAGAAATGGTGGCAGACGACACCGCTTGGCCCCGTTTCGGACCAGAGACAGACACAAACAGCGAGTCAGACTTCCGAATAGGAGCAGTAGCCGCCAGGTATAACCGCAAGGCACGCACTACATCCGAATTGTGAAGCGCAACCTCCCTAGGATGCGATGGTTGAGGGCACAAGGACGGAAGGACAATGTCCTCGTTAAGGTGAAAAGCCGAAACCACCTTAGGAAGAAAAGACGGTCGCGGTCGCAATACCGCCTTGTCCTTATGAAGGACCAGGTAAGGCGACTTACATGACAGAGCCGCCAACTCAGACACCCGTCTAACAGAAGTGATGGCCACTAAAAAAGCCACCTTCTGGGACAAAGTTGAAAGAGGAATATCTCTTATATTCTCAAAAGGAGATTCCTGAAGAACCGAAAGCACCAAGTTCAGATCCCAAGGAGGGAGCGGGGGCTTGGCGGGTGGAACCACATGACGTACTCCCTGCACAAAAGTGCTAACCAAAGAATGACCAGCTAGGGGTCTTTGAAAGAAAACGGCCAAAGCCGAAATCTGACCCTTAATAGTGCTCAAAGCCAGCCTTTGAGCAACCCCACGCTGCAAGAACCTCAGGATTCTGGGAACGGAGTACGTCCGTGGACGCCAGTCCAGTTCCTCGCACATAGCGATGTAAGCTCTCCAGGTACGGTGATAGATCTTCCTAGAAGAAGACTTCCGTGCCCTAATCATGGTTGAAATTACCGAATCAGACAGACCTCGGTCTTTCAGCACCTGGCTCTCAATAGCCATGCCGTTAAAGCCAGAGACTGTAAAGCAGGATGAAAGATAGGACCTTGAGATAGAAGGTCCTCCCTCAAGGGCAGGCTCCAAGGGACGTCCGCGATGAGACGTACCAGATCGGCGTACCAATGACGCCGAGGCCAGTCCGGGGCAATGAGGATCACAGGAATACCCTTGGCCGCTACCCTGTGCAGCAGACGAGGAATCAACTGCAGCGGAGGGTAGACATATATTAGGTGATACCGACCCCACGGGGTCACTAACGCGTCCGAGGCATCCGCCCAGGGGTCCTTGGAACGGGCCACAAACCTCGAAACCTTGCGATTGAGTCGAGACGCCATCAGGTCCACATCCGGAGTGCCCCATCATTGACAAAGGAGGTGAAACACTTCCGGATGCAAGGACCACTCCCCCTGGTCCAGGGACTGGCGGCTCAGATAGTCCGCCTGCCAGTTTTCTACGCCCGGAATGTAGACGGCCGACAACGCCGGCACGCTTCTTTCCGCCCATCTTAGGATGTGGGCGACCTCGGATGCCGCAGCCTGGCTCCGAGTGCCCCCCTGATGGTTGACATACGCCACGGCCATGGCGTTGTCTGACTGGATCCTGACCGAGTGGCCCTGTAGCCTCTTTGACCAAACGGAGAGACACAGTCTGATCGCCCGCAATTCCAGGACGTTGATTGGGAGACGAGATTCGGCTGTAGTCCAGAGCCCCTGAGCTGACAGGACTCCCCATACTCCTCCCCAGGCCGACAGGCTGGCGTCCGTTGTGATCACCGTCCAGTGGATGGGGAGTAACGACTTCCCGCCCTCAAGAGCGGGGGACCTCAGCCACCATGTCAGAGACGCCTTGACAGAGTGACTCACCTGGATCTGAAGATCCAAAAGACAATGGGGACTTGTCCCAAACCGACAGAATTCCCTTCTGCAATGCCCGAGTGTGTGATTGGGCATACGGAACCGCCTCGAAGGAGGCCACCATCAGTCCCAGGACTCTCATGCAGAAGCGAATTGACGACCACTTTCGGGACGACAAAACCCGTACTGCTGACCGAAGTGTCAGTAACTTCTCTGAGGGTAGAAACACCTTTGCTGCCGAAGTGTCCAGGATCAGACCCAGATACTCCAAGCGCTGAGTCGGGCCTAGAGCCGACTTCTGCGTGTTCAGAACCCATCCGAAGTCCCGGAGGGTCTGACTGACTATCGTCACGTTTTCCTCCAATTCTGAGCCATTTTCTGCTCTGAGAAGGAGATCGTCTAGATAACCCACGATAACAATTCCTCGCTGTCTCAGCAAAGCTAGAACCAGGGCCAGCACCTTGGTGAAAACCCGTGGTGCTGATGCCAGGCCGAAGGGAAGGGCCACGAACTGATAGTGGACTTCGCCTATGGCAAAGCGCAGAAACTTCTGGTGGCCTGCGCAGATTGGGATGTGCAAGTAAGCGTCCTTGATATCCAAGGACGCCAAAAAATCCCCCTGTTGGAGGGTCGCGATCACCGTGCGAATGGATTCCATCCTGAATTTTTGTACGCTCATATAGGCATTCAGGGCCTTGAGGTCCAGGATTGGCCGAACCCTGTCCTTTTTCGGGATAACAAACAGGTTTGAGTAAAACCCCTGAAACCTCTCTTGTGACGGAACCGGCACAATTACTCCGCGCCCGAGCAAATCCTGTACGGCCCCCAAGAGGGCCGGTAGGAGAGGGAGGTTCGAGGGAAAAAACCTGTCTGGGGGCCCCGAGCGGAACTCTATCCTGTATCCCGAGGTGACCACCTCGCACACCCACCGGTCGGGGATCCGGGAGGTCCACCGCACCGAGAACTTGCGAAGACGTCCCCCCTCCCCAGAGTCGGGCAGGGGCAAGACTTCATGCGGTGGTGGACTTGGGAGCTTGCTTGGTAGGCTTACACACCCAGGGACGTCTTTGTCCCCCAGCCGCACTTTTTTCAGTCTGGGTGGGCTTGCCCGTGGAAACTGACTGACGAAAAAACTTCTTCTTCGCCGGAAAGGAAGGGCCCGGCCTGCGGTGGGGCTCCTTTCCCTTAAAAGACTGGGGAAGGAAGGTGCTCTTACCTCCTGTGACATCCTTAATAATGTCATCCAGGGCGGCTCCAAACAGTCTACCACCCCTAAAGGGCAAGTCAGCCAGGAGCTTTTTGGAAGCTAGGTCGGCTGACCAGCATTTCAGCCAGATAAGGCGACGCATCACCACAGCCAAAATGGAGGCCCCTGTGATTAAAGGGGTCGCATCCACAGTGGCATCGCACACGAAGACCAAACCCTGCGCAAGCTGTTGAGCCAGGGCAATGGTTTCAGGAGGGAGATTATGCTCCTGCACCGTCTGGTGCAATATCTGTGCCCAGCCTGTGAGTGTCTAAGACACCAGTGTTGCCGCCACTATAGGGCGTAAGGCTGCCCCAAATAAGGTGAACATCATTCTACATGCCACCTCTAACCTCCTGTCAGCGGGATCCTTAAATGCAGGAGTCCCTTCCATTGGGAGCATAGTGGCCTTATTCAAACGGGCGACCGGGGGGTCGACCACCGGGGGTTGAGCCCACTTCTTAACCAGGTCCTCTTTAAAGGGGTACCGTAAGGCTATGCGCCGTGGGACCGTCAAAGTCTTCTGCGGCTTATCCCAGACCTTGTCAATGTATGTATCAAAAAAAGACACATATGGAAAAACCTTTTTTGAAGACACGGCTTTTAAAGAACCAAAAGGTCATAGTGTCCGCCTGAGGTTCCTCAGCCTCAACATTTAGCTTGAGATCATCCCTCACAGCATCAATGAGTTCACTCACAAGCACCCTGTCAGTAGGTGGTTCAAGACAGGGGTCTTCCTCACAAGGAATGTCCTGACTAAATACATCAACCACCTCAGAATTAGGGTCCTGAGCAGCAGGAGCTAGGCCCATATCTTACTCAGAGCACTCCCCATGTGGAGATTGTGTGGGAAGAGGGCGCTTTACAGCCCCCGTGCGTTCGCATACCGCTTCCAGCTTGACAAGGAATGATTCCAGGACTGCCGACAACTGGTCCATAGGGACCGCAGGTGCAGGAGCACTGCCAGTTGCCTCTGGCAAGTGGAGAGAAGCAGGTGAACCAGACTCCATTCTTTACCACCCTCTGAGACCCCATTCACTATAGCAGTGAATAGTACAGTCCACCCACTGGCTGCGCTGAGGCTGAGGAGGGGATACCCAGAGGACTCACCACCCTTTAGGGACCGCTCGGTTCCGCTGTATGAGCCGCGCTGTAGCGTGGTGTGAAGCCTGAGGAGAGTGAGGAAGCTGTGAGGAGAAAGTATTTTGCGCCGTTCAGCAGCGCCGCTAGAGGCCGAAACTAAAAGCGCTGCGGCTACAAGAAAATGACCGCCGGGCGCTTGTACCTGAGCCGCGGAAAAATGGCTGCCGATGGCGCATTTTTTAAATTTAAAATACCGCGCCAATGGCGCACGCAAAAACACCACACAAGTCCTCCAGAACACTTTCCATCAGTAAAGACAGCATAGGGCAGAACGACCCCCCAAGTATCCCCACACAGCACAGCACCAGTACAGGGTGCAGAGAGCAGCATAACAGGGGGGAGACAGGGAAAACCCCCCACACACAGAAACACAGCCAGCATGTACTCACCTTTTTTCCAGGAGAGACTACTTACCCATCCCGCACGCACCTTGGAGAACACCCTCGTGCCATTAGAGGGACTCACTGGCTTGTTTCAGACAGACCTATCACAGAGTCGTACTGCGTAGCTGTCGGCCTGGTCAACCGCGAGAGATACAGTAGGTACTGTTCAATCTTGAGAGGACCGCGGGAGCATGAAAGCAACCCGGCCACCCCTGGAGCCATGGGGTATGTCGTGAACTGAGTCTCCCGCACGCAAGGCGAGGATCAGCGCGCTCAATGGTCGGACAGGGAAGACTACGAGGATACCAGTGTACCCAACCTGTTGCCCAGCCGACAGTTGATTGAAGGTATCAAAAATAAAATAATAAAATTCCCAAAGGAATAAAATTCAAAAGTAAAATCTTTCAGGAGACTGGCTCCTGAGAGCCACGTCTTCTCCTTCTGCTAGGCAGAAAAAAACTGAGGCTGTTAGCTGCAGGTGGAAGGGTAATGTCCGGAGGGACCGCCCCCCTGGGCGGGGCTGTTCAGCTCTGGCTTGTTCTAGAATGTTTTAACCTCTAACATTCTGCCTAGGTCTTCTCCTGCGAGCAGGGACATATACCCACATGTAATCAGTATGAGAGTCGGTCCATGGACGATAAGAGAAATGGCGGTTGTTGCAATATTTTATGTCACACGGTATTTGCGCAGCGGTCTTTCAAACTCAATTTTTTGGGAAAAAATACACTTTAATGAATATTAAATATAACTAAAAACTTTTTTTTTTCGTCAAAGTTTTAAATTACCTGTTTTTGTGCCTGCTTCCTGATTCCCTTACCGAAGATGGCGGCGGCAGCACCCGAGAGAGAGATTGGCTTCGGGTGCCGACATTGCGGGCGCCGAGGACAAGTAAGTGTCCATATATTAAAAGTCAGCAGCTGCAGTATTTGTTTTTTTTTGGCGGAACTCCGCTGCTTTCACACTGGAGCGGGTAGGCGTTGGCGGTAAAACGCAGCTAGTTTTAGCTGCGCTTTACCATCATTTTAGTGGCGATATTCGGCTGCTAGCGGGGAGCTTATAACCCAGCTAGCGGCCGATGAAGAGGTTAAATGCGCCCGTGTAGCACCGCTGCAGAAGCGCTTTGCAGGCGCTTCGTCATCAGTGCCCATTCATTTCAATGGGCAGTAGTGGTGGAGGAGCGGTATACACCGCTCCAAAGATGCTGCTTGCAGGACTTTTTTTTAACGTCCTGCCAGCGCACCGCCTCAGTGTGAAAGCACTCAGGCTTTCACACTGAGACTACAGGGGAGCTGTTTTGCAGCCATTTTTTTGCAGCCATTTTTACAGGTGCTATTTTTAGCCCAAAAGTGCATGAAAAACGCCCCAGTGTGAAAGGGGTCCAACTGTTAGGCCGATTTTTTTAGATTTTATGAGATGAAGGGGAAAAAAAAACCTAACATATCGGCCCAAAAAAATCGGCATCATATATCGGCCATCGGCCGCAGCGATTTCTAAATATCGGCATCGGCCAGAGAAAAATCCATATCGGTCGACCTCTAATTTAAACGATGCAATAATTTACAGCGGGGCGAATGTGCGAATGTGCTATCTCCATTACGAAGGCTTGTTTTACCAGAAGAAGCGCTCCCGTCTCATACTTGATTCTGAGCATGCACGCTTTTGGAAGACTCGTAAAAGCATACACACAAACGTTTTTCTCGTCGCAAAAAAGGGCCGACGAGAAACACGATGAGAAAATCGAGAATCCGGACGAGAAAAAAAAGAGAGCAGGTTCTATATTTTTCTCGTCGAGATTCACGGCAGTTTTCTCGACGAAAAACCATACACACAAACGGTTTTCTCGACAAGAAAGCTCTCTCTGCAGTTTTCTTGTAGTTTTTGGACAAAAAACTCGGTCGTGTGTACGAGGCTTTAGACATGAAATATGAACAAAGCACATGCTTCCATACAGTATACTTGCCTCTATACAAAGAGCTGAGTGTAATTCCCTCTGACATCTGCATGAGTCACTTCTGACAGCTTTACCCAACTCCAAGAGATAATTAGTGATGGGGAGGAGAGCTCCAGCACTCCTGCAATTGACAGCAAGTGCATGTTCTCTGTGTACTGTAAGGGCTCATTTACACTTGCTTCGGCTTCAACACACATTAACGGCTAGTTTACACTTGCTTCAAAACATGGCTTCGGACAGGCTTTGTTAAAGCTCTCTGAATGCTAGTCAAAGCTCCGGTCACCAAATAAAATGGTTAGCTTACAGTCCTGTTTACACCTTGCTTTGCTTCGCCTTTGCTTCAAAAATTATACCCCACGTAGCTTTAGTGGTGCTTCAAAGCGTCTTCAAGGCCTCTATAGAAGTCTACGGCAAAGCTCGCTTGAAGCCCCACCGAAGCCTCATCGAAGCCCCACAAAGCCTCACCAAAGCCTCATCAAAGCACCAAGCAAAAGCAAGGTGTAAACCGGACTGTAAGCTAACCATTTTATTTAGTGACAGGAGCTTTGACTGGCATTCAGAGAGCTTTAACAAAACCTGTCCGAAGCTATGCAAGTGCAAACTAACCCCAAGTGTGTCCCTTCCCTCCAATCAGGGCTCAGCTCACTGAGCTGTACAGTATGATACTTCAGATCCCCACCCCCTGCTTTTCAGAGCTGACAGATGCTGTGTAAAATGTACAATATGTTTTAGAAGGCTGTGGAGCAGAGAAGGGGTGCAGATAAACAGGTATAACTTATGTTGGTGGGTTTGTTTAAACTTTGTGTATCACCGTAGGCCAGTCACTTCACTAGGTATATGCAAGAGTTTACGACCATAAAATAGACCTTGATAGAGTAAAGCCCCGTACACACGGTCGGACTTTTGCCCAACAAACTTAGTTTTAAGCAAGTTAGACCAACAATCCGACCGTGTGTACGCTCCATCGGACAAACTTTTTTTGTTTGGTTTTGGATTTCATCGGACAAAAGTTGGGTCTGCAAACGGACAAACTTTTGCCCAACAAAAGTCCGATGGAGCAAAGTCCGACCGTGTGTACAGAAAACCATCGGACTTTAGTCCGATGGACAAAACAACTAATGTTAAAATCAACCAACAATAGCAGAAGTTGACCAAAGGGTGGCGGTAAAGAGCAGAAAAAACATGCAATGTTGTAAGAAGTTTTAAGAAAGTTTGCAGAAAAGTCCAAGCGTGTGTATCCCAACCAACTCCGTTCGGACAAAAAAACACGGAAAAGTCAGATGGAAGTCCGACCGTGTGTACGAGGCTTAAAGTAGGATTATAACCCCTGTCATCTGTGTCCCACTGGGGGACTTTCCCTTCACTTCCTGTCTCACGACCAAAACAGGAAGAGGAATTCCCTCCTAAGTGGGGAATCCCTGGTTGTCCCCAAGGTCATTTGAACTAGTGTCCCCATTTTAAGATTTCCACTCTATTCCTGAATTTTCTCGTCACTGTGATCAAAAACAAACATCAATTTGACCCCACTATTATTTAGAAAAACAAATGAATGCTCTTACATCATTCTGAGACTGGCAATAACTGGCGGATGGAAGACTCCCCCTCTGTCAGAACACACTCATCAGTGCTGCAGGCGATTTGCTGCAAGGTGCTGACTGAATTTAACTTTTCCATTGATCATTAAACTGACTTCTCTCTAGTGGTAATGGTTATAGATGGATCAAAATTTGCCCAGTCACTACTGAACCAGGTAAATGTTCATAAACTATTGCCACCTTTACAATTAAAAATGTTGAATGACGTTCTACTAGTGTATGCCCAGCTTTACTTTGGAGGGATTTCCTCTCATTTCCTGTTCTGGGTATGGGACGGGAAGTGAAGGGAAATCTTCCCAACGGGACACAAATCTGATGGGTTCTAACTAGGGGTGCACCGAATGGAAATTTTGGTGCCGAAACCAAAAATGAAGGACGTGCGAAGCCGAAAACCGAAACTGATACAGAAAATGACAGTTTTAAAAAATAATTATATTTTTATTTATAATTGTATATTCGGGGGGGGAGGCAAACTCAGCCAGAAGTTCGGCCCCCCTCCTTTTTCTCCCCGCAGCTGGCCCATTCACAGAGCACAGCGCACTTCGCACATGCGCAGCAGGGAACAGCTGTAAAGCCGCAAGGCTTTACTGCTGGTTTCCCTTAAGTGGAGATGGGGGCAGCAGCACCTGATTAAAATCGGGACACCGCTGGATTCCTTGACAGGTAAGTGTCATAATATTAAAAGTCAGCAGCTACAGTATTTGTAGCTGCTGACATTTAATTTTTTCTGAAGTATCCTGGAGCTCCTCTTTAATATAAAAAAAAAACATTCTGTATGCAGAAGGCCCCCTCAGCAACCCCTTATACTTACCTAAGCCCCATTTCGATCCAGAGTTGTGCACAAGTGCATCGGCTGTACGGGACTCTCTCTCCTCATTGGCTGAGACAGTCAACCAAAGTCAGTGAGCCATTGAGGAGAGAAAGGGAGTGGGGCCCAGCCACAGCTCTGTGTCTGAATGGAACAGAGCAGCGGCTCAGGAGCAAGCATGTTTGGGTGCCCCCATAGCAAGCTCCTTGCTGTGGGGGCACTCGGCAGGAGCCAGGAGCGCCGGCGAGGGACCCGAGAAGAAAAGAATCCGGGCTGCTCTGTGCAAAACCACTGGACAGAGCAGGTAAGTATAACCTGTTTGTTATTTTTAAATAAAAAACCCCTAAGACTTTAACCACTTCAATAGCGGGCATTTTCACCCCCTTCCTGCCCAGGCCAATTTTCAGCTTTCGGCGCTGTCACACTTTGAATGCCAATTGTGCGGTCATGCAACATTGTACCCAAATTAAAATTTTGATAATTTTTTCCCCACAAATAGAGATTTCTTTTGGTGGTATTTGATCATCCCTGCGGTTTTATTTTTTGCTCTATAAACAAAAAAAGACCGACAATTTTGAAAAAAAAAACACAATATTTTTGACTTTTTGCTATAATAAATTTCCCATTTTTTTTTTAAAAAACAATTTTTTTACACAGTTTAGGCAGATACGTATTCTTCTACATATTTTTGGTAAAAAAAAATTGCAGTAAGCATATATTAATTGGTTTGCACAAAAGTTATAGCGTCTACAAAATAGGGGATAGATTTATATCATTTTTATTATTATTTTTTGTTTACTACTAATGGCGGCGATCTGCGATTTTTATCGTGACTGTGACATTGCGGCTAGCAAATCGGACACTTTTGACACTATTTTGGGACCATTCACATTGTTACAGCGATCAGTGCTATAAAAATAGGATTTTTGTACTCACCGTAAAATCCTTTTCTCTGACATCCATGGACTGACACGGTGTCTCTTTACACTTTACACGTGGGTTATGTCCCTGCTTGCAGGAGAAGACCTAGGCAGAATGTGAGATGTTATACATACATTCTAAAAGCCAGAGCTGAACAGCCCCACCCAGGGGGCGGTCCCTCCGGGCATAACCCTCCCACTACAGTCAGCAGACTTCAGTTCGTAACAAAGCAGTACAAACTTAAAAAGGAAGGGTGGGTGCCGTGTCAGTCCATGGATGTCAGAGAAAAGGATTTTACGGTGAGTACAAAAAATCCTATTTTCTCTTATCATCCATGGACTGACACGGTGTCTCTTTACACTTTACACGTGGGATGTCCCAAAGCAGTGTCAAGAGGGATGGGAGCAGTATAAATGGAAAAACCAAAAACTTTCACTCCAAGAAGGCAGATCTCCTCAACGGAGGAGTCGCAACTTTAAACAGCGGCCTGCAGCACCCTGCGGCCGAAGGAAGCATCCGAAGATGCAGCCACATCAACCTTATAAAAAACTTAAAAGGTATGAACAGACGACCAGGTCGCCGCCTTGCACACTTGTGCAACCGACGCTTGATGTCGGAAAACCCAGGAAGCACCAATTGCCCTGGTGGAATGCGCCGTAACCGGAAAGGGAGGCGCCCGCCCTTTGAGAGCATAGGCTTGAACGACGGTTTGTCTGATTCCCCTAAAAATGATGGCAGACGAAACCGCTTGGCCCTGTTATGGACCAGGGGCAGTCACAAACAGTGAGTCGGACTTCCGAATAGAAGCCGTAGCAGACAGGTACACCCGTAAGGCTCGTACCACATCCAATATGTGCAGCGCAAACTCTCTGGGATGCGATGGGTGAGGACACAAGGACGGGAGGACAATGTCCTCATGTAGGTGAAAGGTAGACACCACCTTTGGCAAAAGGGAAGGTCGCGGATGCAACACCGCCTTATCCTTATGGATGACTAAATATGGCGACTTGCAGGACAAAGCCGCCAACTCAGACGCTCGTCAAACAGAAGTGATTGCCACTAAAAGGCCACCTTCTGAGACAAGACAAGAGAGGAATATCCCGGATATTCCCAAAAAAAGGAGGTTCCTGGAGGACCGAGAGCACCAAATTCAGATCCCACGGTGGGAGAGAAGGCTTGACAGGAGGGAGCACATGGCGAACCCCCAACACAAGGTGCTAACCAAGAAATGACCCGCTAGAGGTCGCTGAAAGAAGACGGCCAAGGCCGAAACCTGATCCTTGATGGTACTCAAAGCAAGCTTTTGGGTCACTCCACACTGTAGAGGACGCAGGATTCTGGGGACGGAATACGTCCGAGGACGCCAGTCCAGCGTTTTGCATATGGCGATATAAGCTTTCCAGGCACGGTGATAGATCTGCCTGGAGGAAGACTTCCGTGTCCTTAACATGGTCAAAATGACAGAGTCCGAGAGACCTCGGTCCCTCAACACCTGGCTTTTAACAGCTCTGCCGTTAAAGCCAGAGACTGTAAGCCGGATGAAACATAGGACCTTGAGACTGAAGGTCCTCCCTCATCGGCAACCGCCAGGGAACGTCCGCAACGAGACGTACCAGATCAGCGTACCAGTGACGCTGAGGCCAATCCGGAACAATTAGGATCACCGGAGTTTATATCAGGCGATAAGGACCCTATGGGGCCACCAACGCATCCGAGTCATCGCCCAAGGATCCCTGGATCTGGCCACAACCTCGACCCTTGCGACTGAGTCGAGAGGCCATCAGGTCCACATCTGACGTGCCCCCCCGTCGGCAAAGGAGTTGAAATATGCAAGGACCACTCTTCCTGGTCTGGCGTCTAGCGATTGGCGACTCAGATAGTCCGCCCCTACAGAGCCGGCACGTTTCTTCCGGCCCACTTCAGGATACGGATTACCTCGGAAGCCGCAGCTGAGCTCCGAGTCCCCCCGTGATGGTTTACATACGCCACCGCCGTGGCGTTGTCCGACTGGCTCCTGATGGAGCGACCCCGTACTCTCTCCGACCTGAGGAGAGACACAGTCTGATGGCCCGCATTTTCAGAACAGTGATTGGTAAACGGGCTCGTCCGGAGTCCAAGGCCTTGAGCCGACAGGACTCCCCAGACTCCACCCCAGCCCGTCAGGCTGGCGTCCGTCGTGAGTACCGTCCATTGGATGGGAGGGGAACGACTTTCCGGACCGAAGAGCCAAGGGTCCCAACCACCCTGTCAGGGACGCCCTGACCAGGTGAATCACCTGGATCCGAAGATCCAAGGACAACGGGGATTTGTCCCAGGTGGACAAGATCTCCTTCTGCAATGCCCTGGTGTGTGATTGGGCATACGGAATGGCCGCGAAGGAGGCCACCAGGAGTCCCGGGACTCTCATGCAAACAACGGATTGACAACCATGTTCGGGATGTCAGCACCCGCACCGCAGACTGAAGTGTCAGCAACTTCTCCAGAGGTAGAATACCTTTGCCTCCAAGGAGTCCAGAACCAGAACTAGAGACTCCAGACACTGAGTCGGGACCAGGACTGACTCCTGAATGTTCAGGAACCACCCGAAGTCCCTGAGGGTCTAATTGACGATAGTCACCTTTCCTCTAAGTCTGAGCCACTTTCTGCTCATAGCAGAAGACCGTCCAGATAGCCCACGACAGCAATACCTCGCTGTAACAGAAGGCTAGAACCGGAGCAAGCACCTTGGTGAACACCCTTGGTGCCGAGGCAAGGCCGAAAGGAAGAGCCACAATCGAGAGTGGACTTCGCTGATCGCAAGGCGCAGAAACTTCTGGTGACTTGCGCAGATCGGAACTGCAAGTAGGCGTCCTTGAAGTCCAAGGACGCCAGAAGAAAATCCCTTTGGTGGAGTGTAGCGATCACCGTGCGAATGGATCCCATGTGGATTTTCTGCACCTTCTCGAAGGCATTCAGGGCCTTGAGGTCCAGGATAGGTCGAACCACGTCCTATTTTTGGGACGACAAACAGATTCGAGCAGAATCCCTGAAAACTCTCCTGTGACGGAACCGGCACAATCACTCCGGACCTGATCAAATCCTGTACAGCCCCCAAGAGGGCTGCCCGACAGGTAGGAAGGAGAGGAAGATTCAAGGGAAAGAATCTGTGTGGGGGCCAGGATCAGAATACTATCCTATAACCTGAGGTGACCACCTCGCACACCCACCAGTCGGAGATTCGGGAGGTCCACCGATCCGTGAACCTGCAAAGTCGTCCCCCCACCCCAGAGTCGGGCGGAGGCAAGACTTCACGCGGAGGCGGGCTTGGGAGCCGCTTGTTTGGCTTACGCACCCAGGGGCACTTGTGCCCACCAGCCGCACTGCCGTCAGTCTGAGAGGGCCTACCTGTGGACTCTGACTGACGAAAAAACCCCTGTTTTGCTGGAAAGGAAGGCCCCTGTTTGCGGCGGGCCTCCTCACCCTTGCTAGTCTAAGGAAGAAGAGTGCGTTTACCTCCCGTGACATCCATGACGATGTCATCCAGAGCAGCACCGAAAAGGTCTACCGCCTTTAAAACAGTAGATCCGTCAGGAGCTTCCTAAGGCTAGGTCAGCAGACCAGCATTTTAACCAGATAAGACGACGCAATACCACCGCCGAGACAGAGGCCCTGGATATTAAAGGGGCCGCGTTCAGCGTGGCGTCGCACACAGAAACCAGGCCCTGAACCAGTTGGTGGGCCAGAGCAACTGTGTCTGGAGGAAGAATATGCTCCTGTACAGCTAGGTGCAACATTTTTGCCCAACCTGTAAGTGTTTTAGACACAAGGGTCGCCGCTACCACAGGTCGTACGGCGGATCCCAACAAGGCAAACATGGTTCTGCTCAAAACTTCTGACCTCCTGTCAGTGGGGTCCTCAAATGCAGGAGTCCCCTCCATCGGGAGAGTGATGGCCTTGTTCAACCGGGCGACTGGAGGGTCGACCACTGGGGGAGAAGCCCACTTTTTAAGTAGGGCATCTTCAAGGGGTACCTGATAGACAAACGCAGCGGGACCATAAAAAAATTCTTCTGCGGCTTTTCCCAGACCTTATCAATGAGCTGGTCAAAGAAAGTACAATGGAAAAAACCCCTTTAGAAGGCCTGGCCCTAAAAGAACCAAAGGAGACAGTATCCGCCTGAGGTTCTGCATCCGCAGCATTTGAGCTTGAGAGTGTCCCTCACCGCAGTCATGAGCACACTAACAAGCGCCCTGTCATTTACTGACTCAGAACTGGAGTTTCCCTCATAAGGAATGTCCTGTTCAAAACCATCCATACATTCAGAACTAGGGTCCTGAGCGAAAGTGGCAAGGCCCATATCTGAATCAGCGCACTGCCCTCGAGTAGATAAAGTGGGGAGAGGGCGCCTTTTTGCACCTTGCGCTTGCACACAGCTCCCATCCTGGTCAGAAATTGATTCCAGGGCTGCCCACAACAGGTCCATAGGGACCGCAGTGCTGAAGCACTGCCTGTTGCCACTGACATTTTTAGGGGAAGCTGGTGACACAGACTCCATATTGTCCCTCTCTGAGACTCTCTCAGATAAAAAGTCCACCCACAGGCTGTGCTGACTGAGGAGGGGGCGCCCAGGGGACTCACCAAACCGGACCAGGGACCGCTCAGTTCGGCTGTCTGTACTGCGCTGTGTCAGCGCTGGTAAGCTGTGAGGAGACTGTGAGGAGATTCGCGCTGCTATAGCAGCGCTAGAGGCCAAACTAGTGCTGAAAAGCGCGCGGGCTATAAGAAAATGGCCGCCGCACTTCACTGAGGCAATCCGCGGCAAGATGGCCGCCATGACGCAGTTAAAATGAAACAGCACACACGCACAGCGCCACTCGGCGCTCAGGCCCCAAAAAAAAAAAAAAACACACACAAAAAAGCCCCAAGGCATACATTGCAGACCAGCATGAGCCCCCCAAGAACAGTGTGACCCCCAAGCACCCCACACAGTCAGCGCCAGTAATGGTGACAGAGAGCGACAATAAAATACAGGGGGAGACAGGGAAAATCCCCCACAGAGAAACACACAGCCCTTTGTACTCACCTGCAGGCAGGAGAGACTACTTACCCGTCCCCTGAGGGACACACTGGTGTTTCTGACAGGACTATCACAGTGCAGTACTGAGTAGCTGTCGGCCCGGTCCACCGCGAAAGATACAGTCAGTCAGGAGCTGTTCAGTCTTGAGAGGACCGTAGGAGCATGAAAGCAAACCCGGCCACCCCTGGAGTCATGGGGCCTGTCGTGAACTGAGTCTCACGCACAGAAGGCGAGGATCAGCACGCTCGATGGTCGGACAGGGAAGACTACGAGGATATCTTGTACCCAACCTGTTGCCCAGCCGACAGTTGATAGAAGATTCTCAAAAATAAAATAAAAAAGAATCCCAAAAAGGAATAAAATAGGTCAGGAGACTGGCTCCTGAGGGAGCCACGTCTTCTCCTTCTGCTAGGCAGAAAAAAACTGAAGTCTGCTGACTGTAGTGGGAGGGTTATGCCCGGAGGGACCGCCCCCTGGGTGGGGCTGTTCAGCTCTGGCTTTTAGAATGTATGTATAACATCTCACATTCTGCCTAGGTCTTCTCCTGCAAGCAGGGACATAACCCACGTGTAAAGTGTAAAGAGACACCGTGTCAGTCCATGGATGATAAGAGAAAATGCATTGATTATTGTATAAATGTGACTGGCAGGGAAGGGGTTAACACTAGGGTGCGATCAAGGGGTTAATTGTGTGTCCTAGGGAGTGATTCTAACTGTGGGGGGAGGGGACTGATGAGAGGAGGAGACCGATCGTTGTTCCTATATACAAGGAACATACGATCAGTTCTCCTCTCCCCTGACAGGACGTAGATCTGTGTGTTTACACACACAGATCCACGTCCCTGCTCTGTGATGAGCAATCGCAGGCGCTGGGCATGCGCATCGGGTCCACAGTGATGCGGCAAGCGCACGCGCTCGCCACAATGCCGGGAAGACAAAGACGTCATATGACATCCGCCCGGAGGGAGGAAGGGTGCCTGCCGCCGTCATTTTACAATACGGCGGTAGGCAAGTGGTTACTATCACTTTAAGGCCTCATGCACACTGGGCTTCAAAAACTTCACTTTTTAAGGCATATGGCGCTTTTTTTTTCTACCTCTAAACTGTCTCTATACTAGCCTTGGTGTACATGCACACATAGGCGTTAAGTGCTGGTTTACACTGATGCAGTGTAGGAAACCACAGGTGATTTGGACAGGAATCGCAGCACATTCCTGTTCCAATTATGTGCAATTCTTCGCAGTGTGATTTGAGCCCATTTGTTTTGTATGGCTCTAATCACACCGCATGCACCTTTTATTTTTTGCCGCACTGGTATCAGATTGCATGGGTGTTCAAACCCATGCGATCTGATTCAGTCAATCGCACTGCGTTTGCAACCTATTTTTGACTTAAAAAAGAACTATGGGGTTTTTGCAGATTTATACTTACCTAGGTGGTGTTTTCCGGTGGCTCTAACACTGAGAACTGAGCGTTCTAACATTGCAGATCACTCGATTCTCACAGCTCCCTGAGCAGAGAGCTGGTGACTGTCAGTGGCCGCTCTCTGCTCTGCCCCCTCTTTGCTCACTGGAGCACTGGGCTGTGGAGGGGGCGGGAGCGGGCAGGTAAGACTCAGCGGCTCGCTGAGAGGCTGAGCTGCTTGGCGGTCCAGGCATGTGGGCGGATCCCGACTCCAGTGTCGCGATCTTGCCTAAGCCTGGACCGGCTCTGTGACATCAGCCAACAGCGGGCTCCACAGGCGTAGTACAGCCAAACGAGCTTTGGCTGTACTTCTCCTTTAAAACGTATTTATAGGATTATGATGCTGCTGTCCATTTTACTGTACTTCTCTTTTCATTTTGCTATTTTTGTGTTTTTATTTTTTTGCATGTTTTTATCGTTTTAATAAAACTTACAGAACATTCAATGAAAAAAATATTTGATTAACCACTTCAGTCCCCGAAGGATTAACCCACTTCCTGACCAGGCCATTGTTTGCGATACGGCACTGCGTCAAATTAAATGTTATTGCTTTCTGCTATAAAACATTTCCAAAAACATTTCCATCATACTGATGAATAAAAAACTAATTTATTCATCAGTTTAGGCCGATATGTATCCTGCTACAGAAAAAAAAACCGCAATAAGCGTATATTGATTGGTTTGCGCAAAATTTATCACGTCTACAAAATAAGGCATAGATTTATAGCATTTTTATTATTATTTTTTTTTACTAGTAATGGTGGCGATGAGTGATTTTTAGCGGGACTGCGACATTGCGGCAGACAAATCGTATACCTAACTGTCATTTTTGACACTTTTTTGGGAACCAGTGACATTATTACAGTAATCAGTGCTAAAAATTTGCGCCGTTATTGTACTAATGACACTGGTAGTGAAGGGGTTAACATTAGGGGCGATCAAGGGGTTAAACGTGTTCTCTCACTGTGTGTTTTAACTGTGTGACTGGGGAAACACACAGATCCATCTTCCTGCATAGCAGAAAGACAGGATCTGTGTGATCTCCCCTGTCAGAACGGAGATCTGGCTTCTTTACACAGGCAGATCCCTGTTCTGTCACTGCGGGGAACGATCGCGGGTGGCCAGAGCTGATTAGCTCCCCTCGCTGGCCAATGGGAGCGCGCACGCGCCGCCCACAAAAGCGAATTCCCACGCTGACGTACAGTTATGGCGATTTGCGGGAAACGAGCCACCTTGCTGCAGTATGATGACGTTTAAAAAAAACGTATTTATTGACACCCACGACGGTATGCATGAACGGAGTGCGATTGTGATGAGGTGCAGGAAATTGCTGCGAATGCCGCACCACATCAGTTTTGCTGCTAAAATTTTTTTTACCAAAGCGCCCAGTGTTCGCGATTTTGAAAGGCCAGAATAAATGAATATTCTTACCAATAAAATAAATGCGCAAGCGCTTGACACACCTGGCGCTTTTGCAAAAAATGTGGCGTTAGGCGTGTTTTTGATGCTTCTCTTCTCCTGATCTGTGTGCATGAGGCCTAAATATGCAGTGCTGACAGAGAGCACTATGGGAGATGAGTGTACATGAAAAGCTACCCCTGGGAGGGCGCTTCAGGCCTGTCAGTGATGTGGGAGGCCCAGTCTATAGAAGAATAGTAACTGACCACATAGGTGTGTCGCAGCTGTAATGTCACCCACTACTACACCTAGAACTAGAGGCACTCACACACCTAGCACACGTCTCCCAAACGAGTCCATGTAGAAGAGCCTGTCCTCGCCGGTCACACACGGTCCTCTGTAGATAACAGCGAGCCTACCGGACCTCCGACTGATGACGACGGAAGATAAAAGGCAACGACAACGCGCGGAGCTTCTCCTTGTCTCCGCCCCGCCCACTTCTACAGGCTCCTCTCAGGAAGCGCGGATGTGACTGGCTGCTGGGGAATGTCGGTGAGTGGGAGTGGGCGGGGCATTTCACAGTGTGACTGAAGAGGAGCCTGGCGGGAAATATCCCCGTGCCTCCTGTACTACTCACCAATTACCTCAGAGAGACCATGCTTCCTCTATTATAAAAAAATGGGGTTCCCTCACACTATGTTAGTTGAGCAAGTTCAACACTAGGGTTGAAAGAACATAATTATTTTCTATGTGCCTTCTTCCCACCATAATTTTGTGTTGAGGTGGGTCGCATTATGTATAAAGGCAGCTGTGCTGAATTTTTTATTTTTTGGCAACACCCCTCATATTTATAAAATAAAAAAAGTAAACCGTGCCTTGCATTGTAACAACTAAGGACCGGGCCTATTTTTTACACTTGGTGTTAACAAGTTAAAATCATTTATTTTTTTGCTAGAAAATTACTTAGAACCCCCAAACATTATTTTTATTTTTTTTCAATTCGTGGCATAACTGTATGTCACACCGTATTTGTGCAGCGGTCTTACAAACGTAAAAAAAAAACACTTCTTGCTCTCGCTCTAACGACTGCAGCGATAACTCGCATGTGTGGTTTGAACATAGTTTACATATGCGGGCGCGACTTATATATGCATTCGCTTCTGTGTGCGAGCTCGGCGGGACGGGGCACTTTAAAATATATATATACTTTTCTTATTTATTTTACTTTTTATTTTTACACTGTCCCTTAAAAAATAAATAAAAAAATTGGATCACTTTTATTCCTATTACAAGGAATGTAAACATCCATTGTAATAGAAAAAAAGCATGACAGGACCTCTTTAATCACTTAAAGCGGAGTTCCACCCTAAATTTATTTTTTTACATATTCACAGACCTTTAATAATATAAATATATTTTTTTTTAATATATACTTACCAGAAACCCTGTTGCTATGCAGGGCTCCTAATCTGCCACTTCCTGGTCTGCGGCGCTCCTCGTCACTTCCTCCCTCGCCTGTGCGCCTGGGAAATCTGAGTCATCATTTCCCAGGAGTCTGGGCAGTACTGTGATCAAAAATTGCGCTATTTTTCTACATGAAATGACGCGATTTAAGGCGGTTTCCATAACAACGGAGCGGGACCTTCCTCCGTCACCGCCCGTTGTTATGGCAACTTTCTAAACAATCGGCGCTACGGCCGCCGGAGAATCGTGCATGCGCGATATCGAAAGGTGCATGCTGGTTACCCAGCATGAACCTCTCCATCGCTATTCCCGGAGAGGTATCAAGTATCAATTGGGCTTCACATGCCCACAATCATGATGCCAATGGTCAGAAGAAGATTTACTAAGTTATGAGTATAAAACACATATATTATCAACATCCACAATCCACAATCGTTTTTAATGTTAATAATGCATTATGCTCATATACCAGAAAAAAATATAATAAAATGTGGCCGGAACTCCACTTTAACCACTTCAGCCCCGGACCATTTCGCTAGTCAAAGACCAGGCCCCTTTTTGCGATTTGGGATTGCGTCGCTTTAACTGACAATTGCGCGGTCGTGGCTCCCAAACAAAATTGACATCCTTTTTTCCCACAAATAGAGCTTTATTTTGGTGGTATTTGATCACCTCTGCGGTTTTTATTTTTTGCGCTATAAACAAAAATAGAGCGACAATTTTGAAAAAAATTCAATATTTTTTACTATAATAAATATCCCCCAAAAATATATAAAAAAAATGTTTTCCTCAGTTTAGGCCGATACGTATTCTTCTACATATTTTTAGTAAAAAAAAATCGCAATAAGCGTTTATTGATTGGTTTGCGCAAAAGTTATAGCGTCTACAAAATAGGGGATAGTTTTATGGCATTTTTATTAATATTTTTATTTTTTACTAGTAATGGCGGCGATCAGCGATTTTTTTTGTGACTGCGACATTATGGCGGACACATCGGACACTTTTGACACCATTTTGGGACCATTGTCATTTTTACAGCGATCAGTGCTATAAAAATGCACTGATTACTGTGAAAATGACACTGTCAGTGAAGGGGTTAACCACTAGGTGGTGCTGTAGGGGTTAAGTGTGCCCTAGTGAGTGATTCTTACTGTAGGGGGGATGGGCTGTGTGTGACATGACACTGATCTCCGCTCCGATTACACGGAGCAGAGATCAATGTCATTGTCATTAGGCAGAGCGGGGAGATGCTTGTTTACATTAGCATCTCCCCGCTCTATCTCTCCGTGAGACGATCGCGGGTATCCCCACAGCGAACGAGTCCGCGGAACCCATGGTCGGGCTCACGGAGCTTGCGGCAGGGGCGCGCGCGCGACCACGCGGTGGCATCTTAAAGGGGACGTACCTGTACGCCCATATGCCTGTCCGTGCCATTCTGTCGACGTAAATAGGCGTGCGGCAGTCCTTAAGCGGTTAAGGACCAGAAGGATTTGCCCTCTTAATGACCAGGCCATTTTTTGTGATACGGCACTGCGTCGCTTTAACTGACAATTGCACAGTCATGCGACGTTGTACCCAAACAAAATTGATATCCTTTTTTTCCCACAAATAGAGCTTTCTTTTGGTGGTATTTGATCACCTTTTCGGTTTTTATTTTTTGCGCTATAAACAAAAAAAGAGCGTAAATTTTGAAAAAATATTTATGGTCGGAGCCCTCTGTCCGAAGAGATATGGATCACATAAACACGTCACAAGACTAACAACACGAATAAGACCTGAAGTGTGGCCTGGCCTTTTGTTCGGTATGCCAAAGAAAGGGGCCATACCTGAATAGAAGTGATCGATAATTCTGCTGAGAATTGGTTGTAGAGGAGTGCCCTAGAAAAGGGAGATATGGGTGGGTGGGTACCGCGCACTACAGCCGACGCTGACCCTCGTGGATGGTCTGTATAAGTACCCCTCAAACTCCTCCCATAATTTCAGGCCAGCATACTAGCCTTCCTATTTATGGTCGGAGCCCTCTGTCCGAAGAGATATGGATCACATAAACACGTCACAAGACTAACAACACGAATAAGACCTGAAGTGTGGCCTGGCCTTTTGTACGGTATGCCAAAGAAAGGGGCCAAAAAGTCACACAAGGTTAGGAAGGAATTGATCTATTATGTCAGGTAAACCACTATAGAGCGAGACTGTTAAAGGCTCGTGATATTTCTGACTGAGGATCGGGGACGTGTCGGGCGAAACACAAGGATTCCCACCTGCCCATCTTCCTTATTGCGTGGTCAGGAACTCTGTTTCGTGATGTTGCTGGGGCTGCTCTAATGCGAAAGCGAGTCCTGAGTAACATCCTGGGTCAAGGCCCGAGATGCTCAGGAGTGTTCTGACGTGGCTGACGAACTGGTTCCCGCTTAGGGGTTCAGTTGGGAAACGTAGTAGAGGGCTGTCCTCAGATGGCTCGGACAGCAGAGTTTACCAATTACCGTAGAACGGCCATGGCGTTGTGTGTCTGGAAAGGTTTAATGTCTACTCCGGGACCGGGTTGTATCATTTCCTATACCATCGGGTGTAGGATGAAATGACTTTGGTGGCGAGTCGGGTGGTGCCCGAGTCGCACTCGGCATTTAGGGCTGGTGATAGTAATTCGCCGGGCCGTAAAATCGTAAAAGGCTAGGTAAATGGCTGCTTGAACTACCAGGCTGGGCCATAGACCGAAGGGAGAACGTGAAAGGATAGCAGACATGTCCCGGAGTATGGCGCTGGTCACTGGTAAGCGTTTGGTACTAGAGTGTGGTTGCCGCCACCTGTAGTGTGTTGGCGGATCAGGATGCATTGATGAGGGAGGTAGCACCATGGAGGTGCTATCCGATTCCAGAGTTGGTTGCGACTAATGTGGGACGCCGGACAGGGTCGAGTCGACTCCGGCTTCTGTGAAAGGATGTGGCATGGTCAAGCAGGATAGCGCGTCGGCCGAGGTGTTGCATTAACCGGGGGTGTGGACACTGAGGCTACTGAGCTGATGTTGTAGGGAAAGTAGCAACGGCCTGCGTGGGAAGGACATGATGGACAACGATTTATTGACCTGCCTTTGTTAACGACTGTGGCTGTAGCCTGGTTGTCTGTGGCGAACATGGCGGTCTGTCCTGCCCGGGGCTGCCCCGTACTTGAGTTGCTGCGACTATGGGGTAGATCTCAAATAGAGAGGAGGACTGACTAAAAGCGGAATTGTGAGCATCTCTGATGGATCGGATCTCCTGAAACCGATGATGGCCAAAAGTTGCAGCGAAGCTTGTGGAAGCTGCTACGTCCGTGATTATCTGAGGTGACGAAGAGAATGCTGATGGGATAAACAAGGGTCTACCTATCCGGTCTCAAGGAATTGGTCCCCCATGGCCAGATCCTGCTACGGAGGCTGCGTCTAGCTTAATGACTTGGTCAGGGTCTTGTGCCTGGGAGAGGAACACTAAGAAGCGTGCGATAAAGGATCGCCCTTGAGAGACGATCCTCATCGTGGTTTGAGCATGCCCAGTAGGAATTGTAGCTGTGGGTTAGTGCACCCTTGCGTGTCGGTAGACGTATGGATGACTGTCCTGATGCGGGTCAATCTACCGAGAGGTGGGCTGGCCCGCATGGCGCGTTTGTCTAGAATGATTACCAGGAAGGAGATGAACTGTGCCGGTCTTTCTACTTTCTTCACGGTTGTGGGCACGTCAAGGTTTAAAAGACCTCTCTTGGATTTCTTAGATCTCACAAGAATCCTAAACCATCGGGAGAACTTCTGTGAGGGTATGCAGGAGTTTGACTGGGTAGTTTTGGAATGAGTCAGGCAGTGTAATGAGTCCGGTGTGGAACCCTGTAGTGTCCCCTGTACTAGAAAGGCTGCTAGAGAGGAAGTTGGATGTGAGGAGAGAAAGTCGAGCCGCCCGAAGTGCATGTGGCCTGGTCTAGCTGGACTCTGCTGCTTGGCGCCGTAGGTATTTCTAGGGAGAGCCTTCTGGCACAGGAGGCGGATGTGCAGAAGTTTGCGGTGGGGTAAAAGCAACCCTTGAAATTAAGTTGCTGGAGATGGCTGCGCCCCCCGGTGCTCAAATTGGACATCCTAGTCTGACTGGGAGGACTGGTTACATCTCTAAGGCTTCCAGAGGCTACCACGAAACTTGTCGCTTTCGAGTTTGCGAGCGAGCCTGGGGTCCTTGGCCATTAGGATGACTGAGACGTCCCCCTAGGCACGCGGCTTGTTCCCTGTTATGACCTGTGCCGAAGATGCGTGGGGACGCTAGGTTCGCGTCCTAGCGCTTAGGATGTCCTTCCTGATGCCCGCTGGGACCAGGTGCGAAGAAAAAGGGGGTGCAAGCGTCAGGCGTACCTGCAGTGGGGGGTTCGGTAACGATGGTGGAGACTGGGGCTGATAGGGGCGCGGCTGACCGTGTTTCCAGGGCCCCTACTCTAGCCTGGACGTCGGTGACTGCGGTTGCCAGTGTGGTCACCAAGGCGTGTAGCTGAGAAATGCCGAGGATATCGACTGCAGCGGAATTTGTCTGGTAGAGTTGCCGCTGGTTATGGAACAGCAGCCTAACAGCTTAGTTTTCCTGGCCGGGTAGGGGATGCCCCTACGGCGTAGTTCGGCTGTAAGCCTGGGGATGGTCCAGCCCCAAGGGACTGTGTGGAGTCGTCCGCTGAACCCGAACGTGGTGACGGTGGGACGAAGGTAAAGTCATCGCAGTCGGTCTGCGACATGTTGGGGGTTGGAGAAAAAACGAGAAAGAAAAAAGGGGGGGGAATGTATGTTTATAGAGTGAGATGCCAGGTATGGAGGGGATAGAGGAGGTACGAAAGTGGGTAGGGAGAAGGAAGGGAGGATGGACAGAATATGACAGGCGCAGAGGATAGCCAAGTTTTGCGTACGAGCGCTTGTTGAGTGTAATTTGGAAAACTCAAAAGAGTGCGTGGCAACCGAGGTGAGCCAGGAGGTGACTGGCTAGGTAACCGATAGCTCGGGTGCCGTCTGTGCTTGGCACAGACTGATGAACCAGAGCCCCCAGGGCGTACTGGGGCGGGTAGCTGGAGTCTGGTATACTAAGTAAGAATGTTTCGATCTGTAGTTCAATGACGTGTGGTCGGTCTGCCAACTCCTGCACTGCCAGCAAGGTGATGTTGGCGACCTTGTCTGCGTAGTGAAGGATCTCGGATCGGCTTCGAAAACAGAGTGTCATGCGTAGAAGTATGTGGCAGTTGCTAGCGCCTGGTGAGCGGTCGAATTGTGTATGTGAAGACAAATATGTCGTGAAAGAGTGCGGAGAGAAAGCAAGGAGGGGCCTTGCGTTTACGCACCTGACTTGAGCCCTGTCTTGGTTGCGGTCGAGACATGGGTCGACCGGGACCTGTGAGGAGGGTGACATGGAGATATATATATATATATATATATATATATATATATATATACCTTTTATTTATTTATTTATTTATTTATTTATTTTTATTATTATTATTTATTTTTTTATTTTTTATTTTTTTTGTAATTATATATATATATATATATATATATATATATATATATATATATATTTTTTTTATTATTTTTTTTTATTATTTTTTTTTTTTAATTATATATTTTTATTTATTTATTTATTTATTTTTTTTGTAGGCGTGAAGAGTTGTGGGAGCGGTAGGTAGCTCCGGGTGAAGAAGTGTGTAAGACCCCCTGCCCCTTTTTATTTTTTTTTATTCTTTTTTTTTTTTTTTTTTTTTTATCGGGAAATATCGTCCGACCTGGATTGCAGGGTGGACGGGATGGAAACTCGATCTAAACTGACGTGTGTGGTGGAAAGGGATAGAGAAATCGGTGAGTAGCCGTTTGACTACTGGAGGAGGTGAGTGGCTGGTGTGCAACCACTCGTCGAACGCTCGCAGCGCTTGCGAGGAACAAATGCCTTGAGGAGACGAAAGAAGAAGAGTTTGTGACTTTCGAGTGTGTGGGGATGGCCGTTTCGTGATGAAACGGGAGTGGTAAGTAATGCGTGTGTATAGCGGCTTGGGGTTCGAATCATTGTGGCCGATGCTACGGCTGGATTCGAACGTTCTGAGACGTTCGACGTTGTATCGGAGGTATGGGTCGGAGCTGCTTAGAGCCGGGTATGTGACTGCGAATGAATTGGTTGTTTCAGCCGAGGATCCGAAACTTGGAGCCGATGCTACGACTGGATTCGGATCGGTTAAAGAAGTTTACTGCTGAAGATCGGAGCGGTATGCGCCGGTGGTGCGACTGTGACTCGACCGATTGAAAATGCCATAGAGCCGAAAAATTGAGCCGCTGCTACGACTGAATTCGGATCAGCTCGAAAGTTCGATGTTTGTGGACCCGAGCCGACGAGCCGGTGGTGCGACTGGGCCCAGATCGGCCATGTTAGCGGAGGATCCGAACCTTTGAGCCGATGCTACGACTGGGTTCGGATCGGATAGGAGGGTCTGTTGCTAGAGATCCGAGTGGATTGAGCCGGTGAAGCGACTGGACTCGGATTGCTTGGGAATGCCATTGGTTCGAAAGTTTGAGCCTATGCTACGACTGAATTCGGATGGTTTAGCGGTTCGATGTTTGTAGGTCCGAGCCGATGAGCCGGTGGTGCGACTGTGCTCGGAACCAACGTGGATGCCAGAGATCCGAATCTCTAAGCCGATGCTGTGCCTGTATACGGGCTGATAACGGGTGCAAGGCGGGGACTTGAATTTCCCGGGTCCGAATCGTAGCGCCGGAGATACGGCTGGACTCGGACGGGTGTTCGTTGTTTCGAAGTTGAAGGGGCTTGTGATTGTCGAGGGTCCGGCCTGTAGTGCCGATTGTTAGCGACAAGAGCCGGCCCAGACTGTTTGGTGTATGGTGTAAGTAGGAGGTGTGGGGCATCAGTAAGGTGAAGGGAGAGTATCGTAGGAGGTGTAGGGCATCAGTGACTAGGGATAAGGAAGTGCAGTGTGGGATACCAGTCCGACGACTGGGTATCGGATGTGCGACTGAGGCGAGAGCCTTGCGAGCTGTGAGTAATTCGTACAACAGCTCTGAGAGCCGTAGTGTCTGGACGGACCGTTACCGGTAGCAACGTGGGTGTGACAGGGTACGAAAGACAACTGGACTAGTCGATAAACATACGATGCAGACGGAAAACACGGGGTTATGAACCATGTGATTTTGAAAAAGAAGAAACGTGTACCAGCGCTACGATTCGTACGAACGGTAACGGCCGGTCCTACCTGCGACCGCGAGCGGGGATACGATCAACTGCGAGCGAAGCTGGAAGGTACGAACGCAACTACACGGACGTTGCGAGTCGTAAGGCGTCGGCTGATGACGACGAATACCGCGCACTACAGCCGACGCTGACCCTCGTGGATGGTCTGTATAAGTACCCCTCGAACTCCTCCCATAATTTCAGGCCAGCATACTAGCCTTCCTATATATATATTATTTTTACTTTTTGCTATAATAAATATCCCCCAAAAAAACGAATTTCTTTAAATTCATTAGTTTAAGCCAATATATATTCTGCTACAAATTATTTATAAGCGTATATTGATTGGTTTAGCACAAAAGGCATAGCGTCTACAAAATATGGGATAGATTTATGGCATTTTTATTATTTATAAATGTTTTCTAGTAATATCGGTGATCAGCAATTTTTAGCAGGACTGTGACGTTGCGGCGGACAGATCGGACACTTTTGACACTTTTTTGGGACCAGTGACATTTATACAGCGATCAAAGCTAAAAATAGCCACTGATTACTGTATAAATGTCACTGGCAGGGAAGAGGTTATCACTAGGGGGCAATCAAGGGGTTAAGTGTTCCCTAGGGAGGTTTTTCCAACTGTGGGGGGAGTGTAGTGAATGGAGGAGGAGAGAGATTGCTGTTCCTAAACACTAGGAACAACAGATCTCTCCCCTGTCAGAACAGGGATCTGTTTGTTTACATACACAGATCCCCATTCTGGCTCTTTTTGAAATGATCGCGGGTGGCCGATGGCTTCGAGGCACGTGCCCCTTATCGCTTGTTAAGTTAACGACGTACATCTACGACGATTCGCATGGCTGTGCCAACCTGCCGCAGTATAATGAGGCTGACTGCTCGGCAAGTGGTTAATGTAAGATCTGAGGTCAAAAAGACCTCAGATCTCACACTTACACTTAAATGCAATGCTAAATAATCAAATTTTTTTTTCCCCTTTAAGACCATTGGGTGGAAGTGACGTTTGACGTCGCTTCCGTCATCCAATGGTGTGAAACCGAGTGGGGGCCATCATTCCCTCACTCGACTTCATGCCTCTGAGGGGAAAGGATCGGTACGTCTCCCCCGATACCAACGGTAAGCGGCAGAGATGCCAGGGATGTGGCGGGTGGGCACCTCTCCCACCGCCGATAAAAGTGATCTCAAGGCAAAGAAAAAAAGTCGTTTGAAAAAAAAATTTAACAAAATGTTGCTTTAAGAGCTATGGGCGGAAGTGACATTTTGAGGTCGCTTCCGCCCTGCAATTGTATGGAGCTAAGCAGGGGCCATCTTCCCCTCACTCAGCTTCATACCACACATGGAAGAGGACGCGATCACCTCCGCCGCTGCCGGGCACCGGAGAGCGGCGGGAGGGGCCCTCTTCGCCACCGATAAAAGTGATCTTGCGGCGAATCCGCCGCAGAGACCACTTTTATCTGAAAGCGGACCACCTGCTGAAGAAGTGGATCCCGGGGTTATGGCAGCTAGCTGCTGCCATACCAATGTTTTTCCACTTAAACCACTTGCCGCCCACCCTATAGCAAAATGACGGCGGCAAAGTGGTTTCAATATCCTGACTGGACGTCATATGACGTCTTCAGGATATTGAGCCGCTGCGCACCCCCGGGGGCATGCATCGCGGCGATCGTTGTTGCGGGATGTCAGTCTGACACCCCGCAACACCGATCTAGGTAAAGAATCTCCGACGGAGACTCTTTACCACGTGATCAGCCGTGTCCAATCACAGCTGATCACGATGTAAACAGGAAAAGCCGGTGATCGGCTTTTCCTCACTCGCGTCTGTCAGAGCCGATTGGCTGCTCCTCTGACAGGGGGGGTTTGTGCTGATCGATTATCAGCGCAGCCCCCCGAGGATGCCCACACTGGACCACCAGGGATGCCACCAGACCACCAGGGATGCCCACCATAGGGTAAGCCACCCTAGACCACCAGGGATGCCAATTAGTGCCCACAAGAAATGCCTAATGGATGCCAATCAGTGCCCACAATGGATGCCAGTCAGTGCCCACAATGGGCACCACTGATTGGCAGGCATTATTGTTTGGCACTGATTGGCATCCATTAGTACAACACATTGCAGTATAGTGCCACCTATCAGTGCCCATCCATGCCACCTATCAGTGCCCATCCATGCCCATCCGTGCCACCTATCAGTGCCCATCCATGCCGCCTATCAGTGCCCATCCGTGCCGCCTATCCGTGCCGCCTATCTGTGCCCATCCGTGCCGCCTATGAGTGCCCATCCATGCCGCCTATCAGTGCCCATCCGTGCCGCCTATCTGTGCCCATCCGTGCCGCCTATCAGTGCCCATCCATGCTGCCTACCAGTGCCCATCCGTGCCGCCTATCGGTGCCCATCCGTGCCGCCTATCGGTGCCCATCCGTGCCACCTCATCGGTGCCCATCAGTGCTGCCTCATCGGTGCCCATCAGTGCCGCCTTATCAGTGCCCGTCAGTGCAGCCCCATCAGTGCCCATCAGTGAAGGAGAAAACTTACTTATTTACAACGTTTTGTAACTGAAACAAAAAAAACTTTTTTTTCTCAAACTTTTCGGTCTTTTTTAAAAAAAATAAAATAAAATAAAAATCGCAAATGTGCAAACCAATTAATATACGCTTACTGCAAAACAAATTTTACCAAAAATATGTAGAAGAATACATATCGGCCTAAACTGTGTAAAAAAATAGTTTTTTTAAAGAAAAAAGGGAAATTTATTATAGCAAAAAGTAAAAAATATTGTGTTTTTTTTTTTATAAAATTTTCGGCCTTTTTTTGTTTATAGCGCAAAAAATAAAAACCGCAGAGATGATCAAACTCCACCAAAAGAAAGCTCTATTTGTGGGGAAAAAATGATAAAAATTTAGTTTGGGTACAGTGTAGCATGATTGCGCAATTGTCATTTAAAGTGCAACAGCGCAGAAAGCTGAAAATTGGTCTGGGCAGGAAGGTGTATAAGTGCCCTGTATGGAAGTGGTTAAAGTACCGCAGTATAATGACGGTGGGCGGTCCGGAAGTGGTTAAGGTACGTTTATCATAATGGGCTAATATGCGATGCATACTAGCACATTATGCTATTATTTTGCAGGGGAAAGTTTATTTTCTTTTTTATTGCAGCAGTTCACTACCGCTTTAACCACTTGCCGTCCAGCGATGTATTGGTACGTTACTGGACTGGAAGGGTGATATCTTAGTCATTGCTGCAGCAATGATCGCAATATAATTTTTTAGGGCCGGCAATTCCCTTCAATGTAAAAGTAATCCTCACTGTAAGAAGCCGCTGGATTACTTTGAGCCTCAGTTCACGCTAGATGCAGTGCGAATTCACAGCAAATGTGCTGCACCGCATCAAAATCGCAACCTATTCATGCAAACCAATCGCAGATTGTATGTTATGTTAATGACACCCAAAAATAGGGTTTTCCCCTCATCCCGAACACATTAATTGCACAGGTTCTGGGGCCAATTTAATGCAGGTAACGCACTAAATAAATTGCATAGTTGCCAACAGTCCCGGATTTCCCGGGACATTCATGGATTTAGGACCCTTGTCCAGGACTTTTTTTTTAATGTCCCGGGAAATTCGGGAGTGTTAGGAAAAAACGGCAGCGGCGGCTACACCAAAATGGCCTCCGCCGCCACTGTGTTGTCCTCTTGTGTTCAGTGCAGAGGAGAGGGGTAGCCAATCGGCTTCTATCTTTTGGCGGCCCCTCCCCGCTATACTGAACATGTGGATCTGGGATGCGCAGATCTTCCTCCACCCGCCGCCGCCGCCTATGGGTCCCCAAGGTACGATGGGGAAAGGAATGTGCGGCAGGGGGCGGGGCTCTGATGGAGGACAAAGTGTGGAGGGGCTCCGATGGAGGACACAGCCGCTGGGGACACTGATGGAAGGATCAGGGCTCTGATGGGGACACTGATGTAAGGACCGGGCTCTGATGGGGACACTGATGTAATGTAATGATCGAGCTCTGCTGGGGACACTATTGTAAGGACCGGGCTCTGCTGGGGACACTGATGTAAGGACCGGGCTCTGCTGGGGGCACCTATTGTAAGGAGGGATTCCGCTGGGGGCACCTATTGTAAGGAGGGACTCCGCTGGGGGCACCTATTGTAAGGAGGGATTCCGCTGGGGGCACCTATTGTAAGGAGGGACTCCGCTGGGGGCACCTATTGTAAGGACGGACTCCGCTGGGGGCACCTATTGTAAGGAGGGACTCCGCTGGGGGCACCTATTGTAAGGACGGACTCCGCTGGGGGCACCTATTGTAAGGACGGACTCCGCTGGGGGCACCTATTGTAAGGACGGACTCCGCTGGGAGCACCTGATGGCATCTGGTGGCAAGCGATGTAGCAGGTGACACGCTCAGGGGTCCCACTGATTCTGCCTTATGGTGAGTAGATAGATTTCATTATATATTATGTAGCACTACCCACAGTTAAGAGAGCCGCTGGTTTGATTTCGGGCCCTGTATACAGCACCGCCAACCCCCGGCAATCTTACTCGACCCACTCTGGCACAGTTAGTCTAGGGTTAAACTTATATCACATTCAATATAGTATTGCAAGGAGTAATCTCTTTGCAATAAAGGTGCCCGGGACAGACCTGCAAAATGCGGGACTGTCCCGGGCAATCTGGGACACGTGGTCACCCTACCCACTCGCCTCTGCTCCAACTTATCTGAGGGTTTTTTCTACTTTCTGAGTACCAGTATTGATGTTCTTGTGGGTGTGTAGGAGGGACTCTTTTTTCTATTTTGGGTGCATGTCACTTTCGCGCCCGCTCCGCATGCTGGCTCAAGTCCCAGCCTGCATATTCCCTTCCCTGGCGGAGTGATTCATCTCCCTCCACTCATGGCAGTGGCAGACATATACCGGACACAGAAGTACCCATTGCGAATGGGCTCCATGCTGCAGGGGACCCTTGTGCCCCCCATGCCTGAATTGTTAGAGAGGTGGCTGCCCGATACTCAGCTGGTGTGTAAATCAGCAGTGCAGGAGCTCGATCTCACTGTTTACACTGAAAGTGAAAGCAAAGGGAGAGGTGTCTTGCAGTGTGTGCTCTCTGCCTCCCCCTACAGTGCAGTATCCGGCATGAAAGAGTGAAGGTACAGTGCTGCTGCTGCCATTTTTTTAAAAAGCAATCTAAATATGTTTGTATGTATGTTAGGGCTGGGGAAAAAATCGATTTTCATAGTGAATCGAGTTGCGAGGTCAAAACGATTCAGATTTTGACCAAATCGATTTTTTAGATCTTTTTTTTCCCATAGGACTGGCGATCCGTAGACTAGGCCGAAGCCGTGGCCTCGCGGCCTTTTCCCAGGATTGCGGTGAGCTGCGGGCAGGATTTTTTAGGCGAGGCCGCGGTTTCGGCCTAGTCCGCGGCCTTTTCCCAGGATCGCGGCGGACTAGGCCGAAGCCACGGCCTCGTCTAAAAACTCCTGCCCGGCGCAATGTTTGTCAGAAAAAAAAACTTGATTTGAATCGTGAATCTAGTTTTTTTAAAACGAATCGCAGATTTTTTTGGGGGCCAAAATCGCCCAGCTCTAATGTATGTATGTGTTCAAAATCAGGAGACAGAGAAGAAGAGGCATATAACAGACTATAGTATATGGTAAATTCTCACAGTAACCCTCAGGAGAAGAGACCCTTCAAATGAACGGATTTTGGATATACAGTAGAAGTGAGGGGCCTATTCTGTTGAGAAAGCATGGCCAGAAATCTATCATTTTTGTCCCCTTGTTCCAAAAAAAAATTGCCTGCTGCTATGTAAATCTAGCCTCATGCAATGTGCCATGTGTAACTGCAGGTCTCCCCTTTAGCAGACAGCTACTGTTTAAGTGGTGTGTCTGTGTGTGTGCATGTTTGTGTGTGTGTATTTATATGTGTATGTATATGTGCGTACATGTGTGTTTACATGTGTGTGTGTATACACACATTACTTTTAAACCTGACGCCCTTTTTCTGTACGAGCAGAACAGATTTTTTTTAGAGTGGGTTCATAATACCAACAAGAAAATACCATTCCTCTGAAAAGCAATCCAGGCTCAAATCGCTTTTCAGAGGGAGTTGACAGGCAGTGAAGAGGCAATATTTTTCGCCATGACTGGTAAAATGTTGAGAAATACTGATCTAGAGGAACCGATCTCTCCAATTTCTTCCTGCAGCCGCTGAAAGCCTGGAAGGGGCTAGGGGTGGGGCTGAAGGAGGGACCAGGGGAGGGGCTAAAGGGGGCCTTGTCAGGTAGGCTGTACGGGGCCCCATGATTTCTATCAGCGGCCCTGTATCCATCCCTTCTGTTAGCAATAAAAAAGATCAAAACAAATTGAAAGTTACAGTGCAAAAAATGTTTAAAAAATACTAAAATAAAAAAAGCTGTTTTAAAGTGTGACATGTCTGGTATCTATTTACACATACTGGAGCTGCTGGCTTTTAATAATAGGGAGCCTCGTGGTGACGTCATGGGCTACGGCGCGGACTCTCGAAAGTGGGAGCAGGATACCTGTCAAAGACAGGTATCCTGACCCCCCTCCCTCCCGAAAGTGCCAATTGTGGCACCGGAGGGGGAGAGCAGACAAATGAGCGGAAGTTCCACTTTTGGGTGGAATTCTGCTTTAATTCATTTGCACAAATATGGTGTGACATAAAAATATGCAACACCCAGCAATTTATTCCCCAGGGCCTCTGCTTTAAAAAATATATAATGTTTGGGGGTTCTAAGTCGTTTTCTATCAAAAACACCCAGATTTTTACACGTATGAGAGAAATGTCTGAATTGGCCTGGGGCTCAGTTGGTTAAAGTGGATCCTCACCTCGTAAACAAACTTCCCTCTTCTTCTCCACTCCGCTACACAAATATACACATCGCAGATCCCAGGAGGCATAGTCTTTCATTCACAAAAGGAGGAGGGGCCATGACTAGAACCGTATCATCGGCTAAGCCAGCAACTCCCGATGAGTTTATAATGTTGTTTATAATGTTTCAGGGTTCTGAGTATTTTTCTAGCAAAAAAAAATATTTTTTGATTTTTACATGTAGGAGAGAAGTGTTAGAATTGGTGTGGATTGCAAGGGGTTAATTACTATAAGTAATATACAAATAATTATAAGCACTGTGAGCTCATCCTCTCAAGGGTGCAGGAGCGCATCTAAATTACAGCAGCGTTTTTTTTTTGGAAGCACCTGATTAGAGCCGTCGGATCTAAAAGGCGTCTTGATTAGAGCCATAGGCTCTAATAGGCTTCCAAATTGGTAAACAGCAGGCGCAATGCTGTGCGTTCGCTGTTTACACAGTGTTGTGTTAGGGAAGTGAATAAATTGCTTCCCTAGGGCTACTTTCACAATGAAGCGCTTGATGCGCTGGCGGTATAGCGGCGCTATTTATAGCACCGCTATACGGTCGTTTTTGCCGCGATTTGCTTTTGCATTTTTTATGTTTCTGTTTTTTTTGCCCAATATGTTGTTGGGCAGATTGAAAAACACAAAATGCAAATCATGGCGAAAACTGTATGCTTTTCTGCAGCTTCTCCATTGAAGTCTACTGAACCACAAAAGGCACAGTTTTGTGTTTAAACAGTCCCTGGCCCTTTCCAAAAAGGCAGCAGCTGAAAAAAGCTTAGATGTTAACGTATCTTATAGGAAAACATGTTAAATGAATTGCAGTGCGTTTCTGCAAAACGCAGGAAAAAGTGCATTGGTGTGAATCTAGCCTAAGCCCGGGTTCACACTGATGCGGTGCAAAACACTGCATGCTATTCACAAAGGAATGGCAGCACATTTCATTGTAAATTACATGCAGTGTCTCTGGGGTGCAATCTGCTCTCAGTCTGCTGCAGAGTGTATCAGCTTGTATTTAAACTGTCCGCTCTGTATGTAGCTTCTTACAGGCTGCGCAAGCAGCCCCATATCTCCTGAACCATAAATGATAGGAGCCGCACATTTTGACCAGTGGTGTGGTAGGTCTTCAGCCACATTCCCAATTTGGGGTCTCTGTGAACACTGGTCGCCGAGCTACAACCCTTGAAGTCGATCGATTTTTTTTTTTTGGGCAAATGGGCCTATCTTAAGGTAAGGGTCTAGAGCTGCAGCTCCAATAGCCCTTGCAGAAACTAAAGAAAAGCTTGGACAGCCGCACTCCAAAAAATTTGTTGGTTCTTTATTTAAAAAAACAAGGTCACATCAACACATGACAATAATCAGCTATGATCAGCTATGATTAAGCACTGATTTGCAGTGTGAAACATGTCAGCTCCTCTTGCTGTTTTTTGCTGTCATATGTGTTGATGTGACCTTGTTTTTTAAAATAAAGAACCAACAAATGTTTTGGAGTGCGGCTGTCCAAGCTTTTCTTTAGTTTCTGCATTGTTATATGCAATCGCCTGCACCCACGGCTTCAGATCCAGTGAGCAGATCAACAGCCACGTCTGAGCGGTAACTTCTTTCTTCAATAGCCCTTATGTTAATCTGGCCCTGCGTCTGGAGCCCACCCAGTTGTTTTTCAACAGCGAATGAATATTCGCTGCTGCAACATTGATCCTCCTCGCAGCCAATCTGGAAGCAGGTCTAATACCTGTCACCCGATAGGCTGAAAGGACAGGCGATCCTATTGGACACCTAGGGGGAGGGGAGGAGACGGAAGAGAGGAGGAGAAGACACAGGAGCCGATGCCCGTCGCAGCCTGATGTCCGCCGATGCCCCGATCTCCGTCGCTGCCGATGTGCCCGCCGCTGCCCAATCCCTACTGCTGCCCGATGTGCCTGCTGCCTAGATGGGGTAAGTGCCAGTGAACGGGAAGACAGCGAGGGGGGGGTTTGAGGTGCTGCCGGGGGGGTGGTTGTTTGCCGCCACCCCCAAACAAAAAACACCAGCCGCCACTGAACACACACCATATGTTGTGGTGCACTCCAGTGTGTTGTAAAAGTGCATTGTAAAGTAGAAAATAATACATAGTTCAGGGGTTATTAGTAAGAGTTCAGAGGTCAGTAGTATGTAACTCAGAGGTAACTAGTAAATAATGCAAACTCCAGGGTCAGGAGTATATAACACAGAATTCAGAGGTCAGTAATATTTAATACAGAGGTCAGTATTAAGTAATGCAGAGTACAGAGATCAGGAGTCAGTAACACAGAGGTGTCAGTAAGATGTAATGCAGATGATAGGGGTCAGGAGTAAGTGATGCAGAGGTCAGTAGTATGTAATAAAGAGTGCAGCGGTCTGGAGTAAGTAACACAGAGCTCAGTGGTTAGTTTTATAAAACACAGGATCAGGAGTAAGTAACATAGAGGTCTGTAGTATGTAAGACAAAGTGTAGGGGGCCGGAGTAAGTAACACAGATTTCAGTATTCAGCATTATAAAACTTAGGGGTCAGGAGTAAGTAATACAGAGCTCAGTGGTTAGTATTATAAAACACAGGTAGCACTCTCGCCTAGCAGTAAAAAGGGTCACTGGTTCGAATCCCAACCGCGACACTACCTGCCTGGAGTTTGCATGTTCTCCCTGTGCCTGTGTGGGTTTCCTTGGGGTACTCCAGTTTCCTCCCACACTCCAAAGACATGCTGGTAGGTTAATTGGCTTCTGTCTAAAAATTGGCCCCAGTATATGAATGTGAGTTAGGGACCTTAGATTGTAAGCTCCTTGAAAGTAGGGACTGAAGTGAATGTACCATGTAAATGTAAAGCACTGCGTACATTGATGGCGCTATATAAGTACCTTAAATAATAATACTATGTAACACAAAGTAACACAAAGCATAGGGGTCAGAAGGAGGTAAGTGGTCAGTATTATAAAACTGATATTGGTGGTCAGGAGTAACTCTGGCATCTTATAGCTAAAGGGAATGTGCACTGGAAATGTGCTGCAGGCAGTGAAGACAAAACAAATTTGGCAGAGAAGATGTGTAAATACTTTTCTGACAAAAAAGATCTATCTCCTTGAGAAGTGGGGATTGGCAGGGGGAACTAGCGAGTGCCCCCAAAAGTGGCAATTTTTTTATCAGACTGAAGGAAGATTTAATTTTAACAGAGCAGCATTCTGCAGGGTGGGCATTAGGAAAAGTATTTACTATGTTCTTTTGCAGAGCTTTACTGGTACTGTGCCCACCATGTGCAGTGCAGTGCTTACCATGTCATGTACTGTAACTGTGCCCACCATTTCATGTACTATGCCCACCATGTGATGTGCTGTGCCCACCATGTGATGTACTGTGCCCACTTGTGGTGTGGTGTGCCCACTGTGTAATGTGCTGTAATGTACAGTGCCCACCATGTGCTGTGCCCACCATGTAATGCGGAGTGGTGTGCCCACCATATCATGTGCTGTGCTCACCATGTCATCTGTTGTGCTGTAAAGTGCCCACCATGTAATGCAGGGTAATGTGCCCTCTGTGTGATGTGCTGTGCCCACCATGTCATCTGCTGTGCTGTACAGTGCCCACCATGTAATACGGAGTAGTGTGCCCTTTGTGTATTGTGCTGTGCCCACCATGTCATGTGGTCTGATGTACCCATATGTAATGTGGTGTGCCCACATGTGGTGTGGTGTGCCCACTGTGTAATGTACAGTGCCAACCGTGTAATGTGCTATGTACAGCGGAATGGTGAAAAAAAGTAAGAAGACTAAGTGAAGGGGATCTACTCTATGGGGGACCTGCCCTGGCCTGCTCTAAAGGGGGATCTTTATGGGGGACCCTGGCCTGGCCTGCGCTTTATGTGGTAATGAGTAAGCCCATTCATGACATTGTCAAAAGGGGCAGAGAATGGGTGACCTTAAAATTATGTCCCCCCCCCCCCCCCCCTGAAAAAAGTTCTGCGGACGCCCATGAGCAGTGGCATGCTTACTGAGAGTATGAAGCTGAAAGAGAGCAAGATGCTTCTTGTAGTACTCCTGAAAGAAAAATAATTTTTTTTTTTTTTTTTATTGACATCATAATATATAGCACAATATAAAATAGGAAGCATGAAATTGCCAACATTGCATTACCAACAATTAAATTTTTGGCCACAAGGTGGCTCTGTAATACTTGTTAACTGTGTTAGTTATACCAGAACATACCTAACTACTATCCACTCTGGTAATGAAGCAGAGGAGTAGCGTTACTTGGAAGCAAGCCTCTGGCATTTAGTATGTGATTTTTCATATTCACAAACAAATGTGTAAGTTATAAGAGTCTTGTGCTGGAGAGAAGTTGTTTTAGCATTATGTTGTTTATAGGCATATTCCTACATCCATTGTGTCTTCTGCATTATGCCGTGACATTGTAACATAAAAGGCCATTAAAGTGGTTGTAAACCCCTAATACAGAAGTTGTACCTATAGGTAAGCCTATAATAAGGCTAGCCTATAGGTACAGTAAATATATTCTAAACGTGCGTCGTTCAGGAGATATTAATCATGTAGTGCGCCGATTATGTAATCGGCGCATGCGCTGTGAAGAAACGGCCCGCCGCGCCGTTTCTTCACTAGAGAACGCCGTGACTGGTGGCTCCAATGCGCATGCGCGGGAGTGATGTCAAGCAACTTCGGCCAGTCACAAAGCCAGAGTCCGTGGCCCAGGAAGGAAGAGGGGAGAAGATAGATGTGGCCTCCAGTGGGGATATCGCAGGCTTCGTTTGCAGGTAAGTGGCACATAATGTGCTAGTATGCGATGCATACTAGCACATTATGCTTTTACTTTGCAGGGAGCTAAAAAGGAAGTAAAGCCCATGAGGGGTTACTTCCTTATTAAAGATGAACTCCAAGCAAGTATTAAAAAAACATACTATTTAAAGACTAAAAAAACATGCAGTGTATTTTTCCATACAGCTGGCAGAATTAATTGAGACTTTTGTGATAGCATTCTCCTGCAAAACAGAGTTATGCCTAGGATAAGGTGACCAGATTTTTAAAAATAAATCTGGGGACATATTATTATTTTTTTTTTACTAGTAATGGTGGCAATCAGCGACTCTCTGCCCGCTGCCGCCCGCCTCACAGCCTGTTAAAAGGGTTGTAAACTGGCCCCCTAGCCCCCCATTTTACTTACCTGAGCCCCGAATTTCCCTCGGCACAGCCATTGGCTCCCGCTGCTGTCAATCAAAACCTATAACGCGGGCGCCAAGGGGGCGGGGCCGAGTCATACATTCGGCGGCTATGGACGCCGAATTAATGACTCGGGAGTGCGTCCGCAAGGTAACCCCCCATGGGAGTGTTTCTCCTAGGTGGTTATCTAATGTGGAGAGGAGCAGTGAGAGCCGCCAAGGGACCCCAGAAGTTGGTGTTCGGGGCCACTCTGTGCAAAACGAGCTGCAGAGTGGAGGCAAGTATGATATGTTTGTTAGTTTAAAAAAAAACGATCCTTTACAATCACTTTAAGTCTTACTCTCCGGGCCCCGGATACTACTGGGTGGGGAGTGGAGGAAGATCACTCTGCCAGGGAAGGCAAGGAGATATGCAGGCAGGAGGCTGGCCGGGACTTGAGCCAAGGCAGAAGAACATGCGAGCGGAGCGGAAAGGGCATGCGCCCGAAACTGAAGAAATATTCCCTCCGCTCCGACCAGCACATGATCATCAGAAAGGGGCACAGTTAATGGAAACAAATACACCCCCTAAGCTAGTAGGAGCGGCGGAGCGCACGCGCGGGGGGGTGTAATTCAGATTTTTTTTTTTTTTATTCTGGACTGGCTGTCTTTGAAATTGCCCTAGCACCTGTTCAAATCCAATCCGGGGACAAAACCGGGGACAGACTTGATCCGGGGACAGTGTCCTCAATCCGGGGACTGTCCCCTGAAACCGGGGATGTCTGGTCACCCTAGCCTAGGAAGGCAGGGCTAGCAAAGGCCTCATTCACACGTATTTGGGAAACACAGGTGGATGTAATCAGGTGCAGCTGTAATCAGGTGTGGTGGACGCTGCTGTTTGCATGTAATCTCAATTACATGAGGTTGGTAATAGCTGTATTGATTTGTATGGGCTTTAGGCAGGGCCTGACTGTGTTGTCTTGCAGGGGTGTCCGGGTACCACGACAGGCCTAACAGAATTTCAAATCCTTTGCTAGGTAAGACAGTTTACATTTTTGTAATTCTGCTTTGTATGTAAGTTTTTTACCAGAAGTGCAAATTTAACCACTTCTGGACCGCCCCACGTACATATACTGCAGAAGGGCGGCACGTTCTGTGCTTGTGTAATGCAAACACAGGCACAGGAAATTATGCAATCTCCTCTCCTGGAACCTTGTTTGGTTCCAGCGTTAGAGGAGAGAGTATCTACTGTGAGTACAAGCACTACACGTACACCAGTTCACATAGTTAGGCACATTTAATCAAATTTAATGAACTGACGAGCACCAGCAGCTTAGTACATCCTGGTCATAGACAAACCAGAACTGATGTAACATTTGGTGACGTGGCGATCCCATAAGTGCAGTTCAAGCTGGAGCGGTGACTAGCACAAGTAGTGTCAATTCAAACACAGGCCCGTAGAGCCCATAGTGCCCTTCCTGATGCACTTACAAATCCTGATTGGCAACCCACAAATTCTGCAGCGCCTGTACTTCTCCCATTCGCTGGCCAACCCAGAACTCAGGTGGAAACAGCAGATTTAACCACTTCCCACCCGGCCACTGTATATATACGGCCGGGTGGGTGCTCTCTCCTTCTGAGTGGATGTTCCTGAACGTCCTTCAGAAGGAGCGTGATCGCGCGCGCACCCGCGCGATCCCGATGCGCGCGTGTCCCGCGGACACGCCGCATCTCGGAACAGCAGGAGGGCACTGTGATTCGCCCTCCTGATCGGCACGATGGCTGTGTGTAATCACAGCCATCGTGATGTAAACACAGAGAGGGGGGGCTGGCACTTGTGAGGGGATCGCGCCGCCACGTGCACGCGCAGCGGCGCGATCCCGATCTGCCTGTACCCCCCAGAGATAGAAGGTGTGTGCAAACAGGAGGGCCATGTGATTGGCCCTCCTGATGACATGACGGCTGTCCAATGACAGCCGTCATGTAATGTAAACACAGAGCAGTTGTAACTGCTCTGATCTCTTCCTCTCCTCACACAGAGCCTGTCAGTGAGGAGAGGAAGAGACAATCTGTGCTGCAGCCGGGAGATCAGTGAGTTTTTAGCTGTTTGTCTGCTGTTTACCCACTGATCACCCAGCTAGTGTCCCCAAAACACAGTGTCCCCAAAACACAGTGTCCCCAAAACACAGTGTCCATAAAACAGTGAAAACATCTGCCCGCCAACATCTTGCGCATCTGCCCGCCAACATCTTGCGCATCTGCCCGCCAACATCTGGCACAGCTGCCCGCCAACATTTGGCACAACTGCCCGCCAACAGCTGCCCACCAACAGCTGCCCACCAACATCTGGCGCATCTGCCCGCCAACATCTTGCGCATCTGCCCGCCAACATCTTGCACAGCTGCCCGCCAACATCTGGCACAGCTGCCCGCCAACATCTGGCACAGCTGCCCGCCAACATCTGGCCGCCAACAGCTGCCCACCAACATCTGGCACATCTGCCCGCCAACATCTGATCGCCAGCATCTGACCGCCAACAGCTGCCTGCCAACAGCTGGCACATCTGCCCGCCAACATCTGCCCTGCCAACATCTGGCACATCTGACTCCCAACATCTGGCAGTAAACATCTGCCCGCCAACAGCTGCCACATCTGCCCGCCAACAGCTGCCACATCTGCCCGCCAACAGCTGCCACATCTGCCCGCCATCTGCCCGCCAACAGCTGCCCGCCAACATCTGGCACAGCTGCCCGCCAACATCTGATCGCCAGCATCTGACCACCAACAGCTGCCCGCCAACAGCTGGCACATCTGCCCGCCAACATCTACCCTGCCAACATCTGGCACATCTGACTCCCAACATCTGGCAGTAAACATCTGCCCGCCAACAGCTGCCACATCTGCCCGCCAACAGCTGCCACATCTGCCCGCCAACATCTGGCCGCCAACATCTGACATCTGCCCGCCAACAGCTGCCCTGCCAACATCTGGCACATCTGCCCGCCAACATCTGACACATCTGGCCGCCAACATCTGACCGCCAACAGCTGCCCGCCAACATCTGCCCTGCCAACATCTGGCACATCTGACCGCCAACATCTGGCACATCTGACCGCCAACATCTGGCACATCTGCCCACATGGCTAAACGATTCTACAGCAGCGAGGAGGCTCTCCAGATACTCCAGGGTATGTCGGACGAGAGTAGCGAGGAACTCTCTCTGTCAGAATCGGATAGTGAATATTATCCAGAGGAAAGTAGTGGCTCTGAAATAGAAACTGAGGATAGAATCGTAACAAGTGAGATCAGGAGTTATGAGCAGGCGCCGCAGACATCCACCAGCAGCGCAGCACTCCAGGACATCCACCAGCAGGCATCCACCAGCAGCGCAGGACTCCATGATGATATGCAGGCATCCACCAGCAGCGCATCACGCCAGGATAGGCAGGCATCCGCCAGCAGCGCATCACGCCAGGTTAGGCAGGCATCCGCCAGCAGCGCATCACGCCAGGATAGGCAGGCATCCGCCAGCAGCGCATCATGCCAGGATAGGCAGGCATCCGCCAGCAGTTCTGCAACTTTTCTAGAGGATAGGCCAAATGCTAGCAATGGGGCGTCCCATCAACAACGAGGCAGGGCCCATACTAGCCTCCCCGATCTTCTACTGTATCCAACATGGCTGCCCGATACGTCAGTAGAACCTATCATTCCCCCTTTTACAGCCCAGCCAGGCCCTCAGATACAGTCGGAAAATGCTACCCCGATTTATTATTTTGAATTATTTTTTACTGATGATATCCTAACCTACATTGTGGAGCAGTGTAATCTATACGCCAGTCAATATATAGCCAACAATCCAAATTCTTCCTATGCCCGTCCTTTTGTTTGGAAACCCCTCACCGTGGAAGAATTTAAAATTTTCCTTGGCCTAACCCTCAACATGGGGCTGACAAAAAAAAAATTAACTCCATTCCTACTGGTCTACCCGACCTATCTACCACATGCCAATCTATTCATCTTTTATGAAAAGAACCCGTTACGAGATGATAATGAGGTTTCTACACTTCAACGACAATGCCCAATGCCTCCCTCGAAATCATCCCAATTATGATAAATTATTTAAAATTCGGCCCCTAATCAATTTTTTTTGTGCCAGCTTCAAGCAGATGTTTACCCCTGATGTAAATATATGTGTAGATGAATCATAGTACACTTCACAGGAAGACTTGGAATAAAGCAATACCTCCCCAGTAAAAGAGCCAGACGTGGGGTAAAATTTTATAAGGCATGTGACAGGGCCACGGGTTACACATATGATTTTATAATTTATGAGGGAAAAGACAGACAGCTAAACCCCCCTGGATGCCCTACCTACATGGGAACAAGTGGCAAAATTGTCTGGCAGCTGATTGAACCATTGCTTGGGAAAGGTTACCACCTATACGTAGACAATTTCTATACAAGTCTCCCACTTTTTCGCCATCTGTACCAAAAGAAAACTGTGGCCTGTGGGACAGCACAGACCAACCGTAAAGGCTTCCCACAGAGATTGGTTGCCAAGAAACTGAAACAGGGGGAAATAGCCAGTATGCGGACTGAAGAGGTCCTAGCATTGAAGTGGAGAGATAAAAAAAGAGATGTCTACATCCTTTCCACAATGCATGATGACACCTTGGTGGAACTGCAGAGAAGAAGAGGCCCCGTCCAGAAGCCAAAATGTGTGCATGACTATAATCTTTACATGGGGGGGGGGGTGGATATGAATGACCAGATGATGCAGCCCTACTTGGCCACCAGGAAATCACTGTTTTGGTACAAAAAAGTTGCCATTTATTTGATGCAACTAGCCCTTTTCAATTCTTATATCATTTTTTCTAAGTGCACCCAAAGTTCCCTAACCTATCTAAAATTCCAAGAAGACTTGATCGAAGCCCTTCTCTATCCCCATGGCCAAGCCCCTCAACTAATTCGCTCCGATGCAGTAGCCAGACTCCATGAAAGGCACTTCTCTGAAATCCTCCCTCTTACCGAAACAGGTCGCAAACCCCCAAAAAAATGTCGTGTGTGTTCAAGTAGAGGAATTCGTTGTGACACCCGATACTACTGTCCCCAATGTCCCTCCCAGCCAGGCCTTTGTATTGGAAAGTGCTTTCAGAGCTATCATACTTTACTAAACTATTAGTAAAGTGAAGATGATTTTTTTTCCAGTTTCCACCATCTGCCATTTCTGTGAATGACCCGGACTGTTTTCGACTATGCCTCTGCCAACCATGTTTCTGCCTTCAACGTGAATTGACCTCGGCCTGTTAAATGACCATGCTTTTTGCCTGCCTCCTAAACTGATCATTTGAGTACAGCACAGGGGTCTCACATATTTGAGGGGCTCCAGAAAAGAGTTTCCGAGTGGAGAAAATGTTTTTCTCCAGGTTTTGTTTTTCTCGGATTAGGGTCTGGAGACTCGGAGGCTTCGTAGAGATTTGGGTGGGAAGAAGCCTCTACCCCTGTTCTTAGGTCTTTCCTGACCAAGGCCTAAATGTTATAGTGCTGCCACCTGAACTGGCCGTGCCTCTGCCTGCCACCTGAACTGGCCGTGCCTCTGCCTGCCACCTGAACTGGCCATGCCTCTGCCTGCCACCTGAACTGGCCATGCCTCTGCCTGCCACCTGAACTGGCCATGCCTCTGCCTGCCACCTGAACTGGCCATGCCTCTGCCTGCCACCTGAACTGCCTGCTAAACCATGGACCATGTTCATAGGTTTCCATATCTCTGTTTCCCTGCTGGACAATTCCTGGACATTTCCTATGGCTGTCTGGACCAATGCTTTGACTGCTCTGGAACGGTATTCCTGCCTGCTAAAACCATAGGTGAGCCTTTTTTTTATTACCTTTTGCTCAGCAGAATGTATTTTGGGGTGTAATTCTTGGTGTGTACATGCTATGTGTTAGAAGCCTGAAGGTGCTACTTGCATGTTGGGCCTCTGTATGTGGCCAGGCTGTGGAAAAGTCTCACACATGGGGTATCACTATACTCAGGACGAGTAGCAGAATGTATTTTGGGGTGTTATTTTTGCTGTGTACATACTATGTGTTAGAAAGATCTTCTGAATTGACAACTTTGTGAAAAAAAAATATGTTTTAATTTTTTTTCCACACTTTCCAAAAACTTTTGGAAAGAAATTACATGTTCAAAAGACTTATTATGCCTCATAGAAAATACATTGGGTTGTTTTCTTTCCAAAATGGGGTCATTTTGTGGGTAATTCCATTGTCCTTGTTCTCCAGGGCCTTCAAAAATGTGATAGGTACTCAGGAAATGAAATGTGTAATTTATGCCTTTAGAGCGCCTGATGGTGCTACTTGGATGTTTGGCCTCCGTATGTGGCCAGGATGTGGAAAAGTCTCACACATGTGGTATCGCCATACTCAGGACGAGTAGCAGAATGTATTTCGGGGTGTTATTTTTGCTATGTACATACTATGTGTTAGAAAGATCTTCTAAATTGACAACTTTGTGAAAAAAAAATATGTTTTAATTTTTTTCCCACATTTTCCCAAAACTTTTGGAAAGAAATGACACGTTCAAAAGACTTATTATGCCTCATAGAAGATACATTGGGTTGTTTTCTTTCCAAAATGGGGTCATTTTGTGGGTAATTCCATTGTCCTTGTTCTCCAGGGCCTTCAAAAATGTGATAGGTACTCAGGAAATGAAATGTGTAATTTATGCCTTCAGAGCGCCTGATGGTGCTACTTGGATGTTTGGCCTCCGTATGTGGCCAGGATGTGGAAAAGTCTCACACATGTGGTATCGCCATACTCAGGACGAGTAGCAGAATGTATTTCGGGGTGTTATTTTTGCTATGTACATACTATGTGTTAGAAAGATCTTCTAAATTGACAACTTTGTGAAAAAAAAATATGTTTTAATTTTTTTCCCACATTTTCCCAAAACTTTTGGAAAGAAATGACATGTTCAAAAGACTTATTATGCCTCATAGAAGATACATTGGGTTGTTTTCTTTCCAAAATGGGGTCATTTTGTGGGTAATTCCATTGTCCTTGTTCTCCAGGGCCTTCAAAAATGTGATAGGTACTCAGGAAATGAAATGTGTAATTTATGCCTTTAGAGCGCCTGATGGTGCTACTTGGATGTTTGGCCTCCGTATGTGGCCAGGATGTGGAAAAGTCTCACACACTGGGTATCGCCATACTCAGGATGAGTAGCAGAATGTATTTTGGGGTGTTATTTTTGCTATGTACATACTATGTGTTAGAAAGATCTTCTAAATTGACAACTTTGTGAAAAAAATATATGTTTTAATTTTTTTTCCACATATTCCCAAAACTTTTGGAAAGAAATGACATGTTCAAAAGACTTATTATGCCTCATAGAATATACATTGGGTTGTTTTCTTTCCAAAATGGGGTCATTTTGTGGGTAATTCCATTGTCCTTGTTCTCCAGGGCCTTCAAAAATGTGATAGGTACTCAGGAAATGAAATGTGTAATTTATGCCTTTAGAGCGCCTGATGGTGCTACTTGGATGTTTGGCCTCCGTATGTGGCCAGGATGTGGAAAAGTCTCACACACTGGGTATCGCCATACTCAGGATGAGTAGCAGAATGTATTTTGGGGTGTTATTTTTGCTATGTACATACTATGTGTTAGAAAGATCTTCTAAATTGACAACTTTGTGAAAAAAAAATATGTTTTAATTTTTTTCCCACATTTTCCCAAAACTTTTGGAAAGAAATGACATGTTCAAAAGACTTATTATGCCTCATAGAAGATACATTGGGTTGTTTTCTTTCCAAAATGGGGTCATTTTGTGGGTAATTCCATTGTCCTTGTTCTCCAGGGCCTTCAAAAATGTGATAGGTACTCAGGAAATGAAATGTGTAATTTATGCCTTTAGAGCGCCTGATGGTGCTACTTGGATGTTTGGCCTCCGTATGTGGCCAGGATGTGGAAAAGTCTCACACACTGGGTATCGCCATACTCAGGATGAGTAGCAGAATGTATTTTGGGGTGTTATTTTTGCTATGTACATACTATGTGTTAGAAAGATCTTCTAAATTGACAACTTTGTGAAAAAAATATATGTTTTAATTTTTTTTCCACATATTCCCAAAACTTTTGGAAAGAAATGACATGTTCAAAAGACTTATTATGCCTCATAGAATATACATTGGGTTGTTTTCTTTCCAAAATGGGGTCATTTTGTGGGTAATTCCATTGTCCTTGTTCTCCAGGGCCTTCAAAAATGTGATAGGTACTCAGGAAATGAAATGTGTAATTTATGCCTTTAGAGCGCCTGATGGTGCTACTTGGATGTTTGGCCTCCGTATGTGGCCAGGATGTGGAAAAGTCTCACACACTGGGTATCGCCATACTCAGGATGAGTAGCAGAATGTATTTTGGGGTGTTATTTTTGCTATGTACATACTATGTGTTAGAAAGATCTTCTAAATTGACAACTTTGTGAAGAAAAAAAATATATATATATATTTCTTAATTTTCCAAGGCATTGTGGGAAAAAAATTGCAACTTCAAAAAATTCACGATGCCTCTTACTAAATACCTCCGACTGTCTTCTTTCCAAAAAGTGGTCATTTGGGGGGTATTTGTACTGTCCTAACATTTTAGGGCCTCAAGAAATGAGATAGGCCATCAGTGCATTAGGATTGATCAATTTGCAATAATGCATAGCTTAGTTTGTAGACTCTATAACTTTCACACAAACCAATTATCATACACTTATCAGGATTTTTTTTACCAAAGACATGTAGCAGAATACATTTTGGCCTAAATTTTTGCCGAAATTTGATTTGTTTGGATTTCTTTTAAAACAGAATGTAGAAAATGTTGTTTTTTTTCAAAATATTCGCTCTTTTTTCGCTTTTATCGCAAAAAATTGAAAATGAAATTGTGAACAAATACCACCAAAAGAAAGCTCTATTTGTGTGAACAAAATGATAAAAATTTCATTTGGGTACAGTGTAGCATGACTGAATAATTGTCATTCAAAGTGCGAGAGCACTGAAAGCTGAAAATTGGAAGGGGGTTTAAGTGCCCAGTATTGATGTGGTTAAAGCCCCTTTTTTTTAGCTGTTTTTCACGGAAGATCTGTACGGATCTTTTGTGGACCAAAGCAATTTATATGCCAATCAATACATCGCTGCAAACCCAAAGCTGACTCTTGCCAGACACTTTGCATTGAAACCTATCACGGTTTCTGAATTTAAAACTTTTCTGGGCCTATCCCTCATCGTGGGCATTACTAAAAAGGATGAGTTGCGGTCATATTGGTCCACTTATCCCAAATTATCATATGCCCTGTTCTCCACTGCCATGGCCAGGGCTAGATACGAGCAAATTTTGCAGTTTATGCACTTCAACGACAATGAACTCTGTCGTCCTCGGGTGACTCTGAATATGATCGGCTCCACAAAATTCGTCCCCGCGTAAACCATTTCAACCAAAAATTTGCAGCTTTGTATATGCCCCAACAAGATGTCTGCATAGATGAGTCCCTGATCAAGTTTTCTGGCCGCCTTGTTTTCAAACAGTTTCTCCCCAGCAAGCGTGCCAGATATGGGGTCAAAATGTATAAGCTCTGTGACAGGGCAACAGACTATACATGGAGATTCCTGGTTTACGAGGAAAAATATAGTCACGTGGAGCGTCCAGACTACATAGGGAGCAGCAGCAAGATTGTTTGGGACTTGGTGTCACCCTTATTCCGAAAGGGGTACCACTTATACATGGACAATTATTTTACAAGCTTGCCACTTTTTAGACACCTTTTTTAATCTAGAATTGACGCATGTGGCACCATGGGATCTAATCGCCAGGCTTCCCCCTACCGCTTGTAAATGCCCCACTTAGACAGGGGAGAGAGCCTGCTTGAGGTGTAATGAATTGCTTGCAGTGAGGTGGAAGGACAAACGGAACGTTTTCGTTCTGTCTTCCATTCACGCAGACACGGCAGTCCAAACTGCAATTGGTGTTGTTGAGAAGCCCCCCTGTGTCCACGACTACAACTTTAAAATGGAAGGGGTGGACTTCAACGACCAGATGATAGGGCCGTACTTAGCTGTCCGTTAGGCCAGGTGCTGGTGCAAGAAAGTGTCTGTATATTTATTCCAATTGGCTCTGTTCAACGGTTATGTACTATACAAAGCATCAGGAAGAAGTGGATCCTTCCTAAAATTCAAGGGAAGAGATCATCACAGCCCTTTTGTATCCAGAAGGTGCTGTGGCCCAATTTCCCAATCCAGATGCAGTGAGCCGGCTGCATGAGAGGCATTTTCCGGATGTCCTCCCTAGTACACCTACCCAAAGAGCACCCCAAAAAAGATGTTGTGTCAGTAGCAAATGCGGATTTAGGCATGACACCCGTTATTTTTGTCCCTCCTGTCCTGGCCAACCTGGTCCCTGCATCCAGGACTGTTTCTGTCGCTACCACACACTAGTGGAGTATCAGTATATGGTGCAGCATGGCACAGTCTAGGGCACACATTCACACAGGGTCTTGAAAGATGTTAGATGGCTATCTAATTTTTAGAGACCCTAGGCTGGAACATTTAAGGTTTTTATAGTTACAAAAAAAGTGTGAAAAAAAAAAGCATAAAAATTTCTAAAAAATAAAAAAGCCCAAAATAGTTGTTGTTTTTTTTTTGTTCTTACTGTTTCACTGTATTTTATACTATACTGCTATAATGTAACGTTTTATTGTTACTGTGTTTTATTGTTAACCATTGTTTGCTTTGCAGGTACGCCATTCAGCTGCAGCAATGATTTGTTTATTCTGACAGCAACAGGGTTTTCTCTCACAATACGTAAATCAGTGATTCCATCGCTGTAGGAGGTGATTTCACCAACGCATGTAAAAAAGAGCATATATGGCAAAGCATAGGGGCTGGGGTGGACAGAGGGCGGATAGCTTCTGTGTTTCACCATATATTTTTTACTCTTTTTTTGGCACAGATTGCAATAAAAAAGTTGTTGTTTATTGAGTTAATGTTTTATTGACACTGTGTTTTATTGTTAACCGTTGTTTGCTTTGCAGGTACACTATTTAGTGGCAGCACTGATCTGTTTATGCTCTCACATTACGTAAATCAGTGACTCCAGTGCTGTAGGAGGTGATTACACCACCGCTGTTTAAAGTGGAGCTCCACCCTAAATTAAAAGTTCCTCTCATCGGAACCCTCCCCCCCTCCGGTGTCACAATTGACACCTTTCAGGGGGGAGGGGGATGAAGATACCTGTCTAAGACAGGTATTTTCACCCACATCCGGGAGTCCTCTCTCCGGGAATCTGCGGGAGTGACGTCACTTCCCGCAGACTTCCCGTAGTGTTCTGGGAGACACTCGGCTCCCAGAACACAGGAGCACCAATCAGAACGGCGCAGCGCGACTCGCGCATGCGCCGTAGGGAACCAGGCATGAAGCCGCAGGGCTTCACTTCCTGGTTCCCTCAGCGAGGATGGCGGAGGGAGCAGCAGAGCGACGAGCGATCGCTCGTCCTCTGCTGCGGACGTCGCTGGACTCCAGGACAGGTAAGTGTCCAAATATTAAAAGCCAGCAGCTGCTGTAGCTGTAGCTGCTGGCTTTTAATATTTTTTTTTTCCGGCGGAGCTCCGCTTTAAAAAAAGAGCATATATCCCGAAGCATAGGGGCTGGGGTGGACAGAGGGCCGATCACATCTACGCTTCGGCATATTTTTTTTTTCCACTTTTCTTGGCAGAGATTTCTTCATCCACATCCATTGATGTGAATGCATGCATGTTCAGCCCATGCATGTATGCCCATCATTAGAAGTGGATGGATGCAGGGCGGTTCTAATGGTGGGCATACCACACACTTTTTCTGGCAGAGTTTTCTTCATCCACATGGATCAATGTGAATGGAGGAATCTGTTAGGTTCTCTTTTTTAATTCAGCCCACAGGGAGGTCTAGGGCTATAATTATTGCTCTCATTTTAACGATCACGGTGATGCCTCACATGTGTGGTTTGAACACCGTTTTCATATGCGGGCGCTACTCACGTATGCGTTTGCTTCTGCACGTAAGCTTGGCGGGACGTGGCACTTAAAAAAATAAATATGTACTTATTTATTTTACTTTTTATTTTTTATTTTTACACTGTTCTTTAAAAAAAAATGTGTCACTTTTATTCCTATTACAAGAAATGTAAATATCCCTTGTAATAATAAAAAAAAGCATGACAGGACCTCTTAACCACCTGCTTACTGGGCACTTAAAGCGGAGCTCCACCCTAAAGTGGAACTTACGCTCATCGGAACCCTCCCCACTTCCGGTGTCACAATTGACACCTTTCAGGGGGGAGGGGAGTGAAGATACCTGTCTAAGACAGGTATTTTCACCCACTTCTGGGAGTCCTCTCTGCGGGAAATCTGCGGGAAGCACGTCACTTCCCGCAGAGTACCCGTTGTGTTCTGGGAGACACTCGGCTCCCAGAACACACAGGGACCAGTCAGAACGGCGCAGCGCGACTCGCACATGCGCCGTAGGGAACCGGGCAGTGAAGCCGCAAGGCGGTGGGGGCAGCAGAGTGACGAGCGATTGCTCGTCCTCTGCTGCGGACGCGGCTGGACTCTAGGACAGGTAAGTGTCCTAATATTAAAAGTCAGCAGCTGCTGTAGCTGTAGCTGCTGGCTTTTAATATTTTATTTTCGGCGGACCTCTGCTTTAAACCCCCTTCCTGCCCAGACCAATTTTCAGCTTTCAGCACTGACGCACTTTGAATGACAATTGCGCGGTCATACAACACTGTACCCAAATGATATTTTTTTTCTTTTTTTTCCCACAGAGCTTTCTTTTGGTGGTTTTTGATCATCTCTGCGGTTTTTATTTTTTGCGCTATAAACAAAAAAAGACAGAAAATTTTGAAAAAAACAATATTTTTTTAATTTTTGCTATAATATTATCCCAATTTAAAAATAAAAAATAAATTTTTTTCTCAGTTTTGGCCGATACGTATTCTTCTACATATTTTTGGTAAAAAAAAAAAATGATTGGTTAAGTTATAGTGCCTACAAAATAGGGGATAGATTTATGACATTTTTATTATTATTTTTTTTTTTACTATTAATGGCGGCGATCTGCGATTTTTGTCAGGCTTGTGATATTGCGGCGGACATATCGGACACTTTTGACACTATTTTGGGACAATTCACATTTATACAGCGAACAGTGCTATAAATATGCACTGATTACTGTATAAATGTGACTGGCAGGGAAGGGGTTAACACTGGGGGGCGATCAGGGGTTAAATATGTTCCCTGGGAGTGATTCTTACTGTGGGGGGAGGGGACTGACTGGGGGAGGGGACCCATCTGTGTCCCTATGTACAAGGGACACAGCATCGGTCTCCTCTGTCCCTGACAGGACATGGAGCTCTGTGTTTACACACAGAGCTCCACGTCCTGCCTCTGTAACAGCCGATCGTGTGTACCTGGCGGACATCGCACAGCTTTTCCCCTTTGCGCGCCCTCTGCGGTGCGCGGGTTGAATGTAAACAGGAAGATGTCCAGCGACGTCCACCCGGCAGTTGAGAGCCGCGCTGTAGACGTCTTTCGTCTATAGCGCGGATCTCAAGTGCTTAAATATGAGATCTGGGGTCCAAAAAGACCTCAGATTTCATATTTACACTAAAATGCAATAAAAAAAAAGAAAAGTCGTATGAAAAAAATAAAATAAAAAATGACCCTTTAAGAGCTATGGGCGGAAGTGACGTTATGACGTCGCTTCTGCTCTGAAATTGTATGGAGCCGAGCGGGGGCCATCTTCCCCTCACTCAGCTCCATGCCAAGCAGGGGAAAGGACGTGATCGCCTCCGCCGCTGCAGGCGGCTCCGGTAAGCGTCGGAGGGCACCGGAGAGCTGCAGGGGGCCCTTTTTGGCCATCGATAAATGTAATCTCGCAGCGAATCTGCCGCTGAGACCACTTTTATCTGAAACCAGACCGCCCGCTGAAGAAGTGGATACCGAGGTTATGGCAGCTAGCTGCTGCCATAACAACAGTATTCCACTTCAAAGTGCCGCCGTATAATGACGGCGGGTGGACCGTAAGTGGTTGTTAAAGTTCATCTGAAACTACTAGTCCGTCTAACACTGCCCTCTCCACTGCCTTCTCCCTCTCCACTACAGTGGAAAACTGGGAGTAGTGATGAGCCGAACACCCCCGGGTTCGGTTCGCACCAGAACCCGCGAACGGACCGAAAGTTCGCGCGAACATTAGAACCCTATTAAATACAATGGATGCGAACGTTCGGATTCTAAAGTGCTAATTATAACGACTATTATCCATGTTATTGTCCGAAACAGAGTTTGGGAACCCGGCTTCTGCACCAGGGGATATGTATCAATGCAAAAAGAAGTTTTAAAAACGGACGTTTTCCGGGAGCAGTCATTTTAATGATGCATAAAGTGAAAAAAAAAAATGTCAAATATTCCTTTAAATATTGTACCTGGGGGGTGTCTAAAGTATGCCTGTGAAGTGCCACGTGTTTCCCGTGTTTAGAACTGTCCCTGCACAAAATAACATTTCTAAAGGGAAAAAAGTCATTTAAAACTGCTTGCGGCTTTAATGCAATGTCTGGTCCCGGTAATATGGATGAAAATCTTTAGGAAAAATGGCATAGCTACCCCATCAACCCCCCCCCCCCTACCCCAGCCCATTACCAGCCCCTTTGGGTCTTGTATGGATATTAAGGGGAACCCCGCACACAAAATAAAAAAGGACCTATATACTCTGAACAGCCGTATACAGGCGGTGCATACAAGACAGGGACTGTAGGTTTGTTCTTATGTAGAATCTGTTTATAATTTTGAACAGCTGCATTGTTTAAGTGGAGCTCCATGGCAAATTCCTTTTTTTTAGTTTTTTGTAAAACATAGGGAACGGTTATCACCCCTGTCACATTTTTTTTGCTGTCTGTGCCCCTGTTCAGAACATTTCACCTCACTTTGCGTCCCAATGACAACTGTTTTTGAAATGTGGTGTTTTTATTGAAACAAGGATTGGTGATAAAGCATCAGTAGAGAGGAGACACCTTTCTCCCATATTAATTCTTAAAGGAGAGAATTTTCCTTCCAAGGGGTAGATTTCCTCTCACTTCCTGTTGTCTGCTTCCGTTTGCAAGTAGTAGTAGTTTGTAAGTTGGATGTTTGAAAGTAGGGACCTTCCGTATATACTCTGCAGAAATTGGCCCCTTAGGTGTTGGTGTTGGCACAACACTGAAAGCACTCACAGTTATTCTTGGTGGGTGTTGGAAAGCCCTGCTGTCAAGTATAATATCAGAAATTGTAATAACATATAATTGTTGATCAGTGGTAGTAAAAATTGGGCCTTTGATGGTGGTGCTGGTGCCACAACACTGTAAGGCCTGACAGTTACTCTTGGTGGGCGCAGCAATGGTCCCTGCTGTGAATTATTAGATCAATAATTATAATTGCATGCCCCTGTTGAACAGGGGCTGAAAAATTGGGCCTTTGGTGGTGGTGGTGGTGGTGATGGTGGTGCTGGTGCCACAACACTGTAAGGCCTGACAGTTACTCTTGGTGGGCGCAGCAATGGTCCCTGCTGTGAATTATTAGATCAATAATTATAATTGCATGCCCCTGTTGAACAGGGGCTGAAAAATTGGGCCTTTGGTGGTGGTGGTGGTGGTGATGGTGGTGCTGGTGCCACAACACTGTAAGGTCTGACAGTTACTCTTGGTGGGCGCAGCAATGGTCCCTGCTGTGAATTATTAGATCAATAATTATAATTGCATGCCCCTGTTGAACAGGGGCTGAAAAATTGGGCCTTTGGTGGTGGTGGTGGTGGTGATGGTGGTGCTGGTGCCACAACACTGTAAGGCCTGACAGTTACTCTTGGTGGGCGCAGCAATGGGCCCTGCTGTGAATTATTAGATCAATAATTATAATTGCATGCCCCTGTTGAACAGGGGCTGAAAAATTGGGCCTTAGGCACTGGTGGCACAACACTGCAACCCCTCACAGATACTGTACTTGGAGCACAGCAATGAGGCCTGTTGCAAAGTATTGCATCAAAAATTTTAATTACACGCCCCTGTTAAACAGGGGCTGAAAAATTGGGCCTTAGCCACTGGTGGCGTCACCCATAAACCAAAATGATCTTCCAAGCTATCATCGTTAATCGTATCATTGAGGAGGAGGAGGAGGATAGCCAGTCAACATAACAGCACAGGCACTCAGCATCAGCATCAGTCTTGAAGGGATGTGACATTTTAAAATCAATTAGTCTGTTATATCAGCATCTGGTGTGTGGTAGCTGGTGGTGATCCAAGACTGGTTCATCTTGATGAAAGTCAGTCGATCAACCGAGTCGGTGGACAGGCGCACCCTGTGATCCGTGACAAATCCTCCAGCAGCACTGAATGTGCGTTCTGAAAGAACGCTGGATGCAGGACAGGCCAGTAGCTCAATTGCATACTGTGCAAGCTCTGGCCAGTGATCCATCCTCAAGACCCAGTAAGCCAGAGGATTTTCGGTGGGGAAGGTATCCAAGTCTGACCTTGCCCCTAGGTATTCCTGGATCATGTATATCAGACGCTGGCGATGGTTGCTGGAACCGATCATACTTTGGGGCTGCGGACTAAAGAATTGTCTGAACGCATCGGTCAGACGGCCACCTTCCCCACCGCTCCTTCTTTGACTGCCCGAAGCCTCAGCAACTCGTTGTCCAGGACCAGGAGTTTGTAACCTCCCAGTCTCTGGGAACGCATTGCACAGACCTTTCTGCAAGGCCTCCCGGAGTTGTCTCATCCTCTGCTCCCTCTGCGACGGTACGATAAGGTCCGCAACCTTACCCTTGTACCGTGGATCAAGGAGAGTGGCCAGCCAGTAATGGTCCCTCTCCTTGATCCGAAGAATACGAGGATCCTTCCGCAGACTTTGCAGGATCAGGGAGGCCATGCAGCGTAGGTTAGCTGAGGCATTCAGTCCGGAGTCCTCTGGGTCACTAAGGACGACATGATCCGCAGCCACCTCCCCCAGCCACGTACAAGTCCACTGGTTTCTTGGGACTGTAAATCATCCCTAAAAGACTGCTGCTGATGATGCTGAGTGCCAGCCTCCACCTCCATGCTGACACAATCCTCCTCCTCCTCCTCCTCCTCCTCCTCTTCCTGTGCGATGGGTGGGACAGAAGGAACACTGTCTGGGTAAAGGGGGCCTTGAGAGGCAAGGAAGTCCTCCTCTTCCTGCCTCTGTTCTGCCTCAAGTGCCCTGTCCTTTATTCCATGCAGCGTGTGCTCCAACAGGTGGACAAGAGGTACAGTGTCACTGATGCATGCACTGTCACTGCTCACCATCCTCGTGGCCTCCTCAAATGGTGCCAGGACAGTGCATGCATCCCTGATCATGCCCCACTGGCGTGGTGAAAAAAACCCGAGCTCCCCTGACCCTGTCCTGGTGCCGTAGTCGCACAGGTACTCATTGATGGCCCTCTGCTGCGTGTGCAGCCGCTGCAGCATGGCCAACGTTGAGTTCCACCTGGTGGGCATGTCACATATAAGGCGGTTCTTGGGCAGGTTCAACTCCTTTTGAAGCTCAGCCAGGCGAGCATTGGCATTATAAGATCTGCGGAAATGCACACAGACTTTCCTGGCCTGCCTCAGGACATCCTGTAAGCCCGGGTACCTGCCCAAGAAACGCTGCACCACCAGGTTAAGGACGTGAGCCATACAGGACACATGGGTCAGTTGTCCCTGTCGGAGGGCGGAGAGGAGGTTGGTGCCATTGTCGCAAACCACCATTCCTGGCTTAAGCTGGCGTGGCGTCAACCACCTCTCGGCCTGCCCCTGCAGAGCAGACAGGACCTCTGCCCCAGTGTGGTTCCTGTCCCCCAAACACACCAGCGCAAGCACGGCATGGCATCTTTTTGCCTGCGTACTTGCGTAGCCCCTTGAACGCCTACGGAGCACCGCTGGTTCCGAGGACAAACCACAGGAAGAGGCCATGGAGGAAGAAGAAGAGGAGGGGGTGGAGGAGAGAGGTGTGTCACAACCAGTAGTAGCATTTTGGAGGCGTGGCGGTGGAACAACCTCCAACACTACTGCACCTTGTCCTGCATCCTTCCCAGCTGCCAAAAGAGTGACCCAATGGGCCGTGAAAGAAAGGTAACGTCCCTGTCCATGCCTGCTGGACCATGAGTCAGCGGTAATATGCACCTTACCGCTGACCGCCCTGTCCAGCGAGGCCAAGACATTGCCTTCCACATGCCTGTAGAGAGCCGGAATAGCCTTCCGTGCGAAAAAGTGGCGTTTGGGAACCTGCCACTGAGGAACCGCACATTGCACAAACTCACGGAAGGGGGCCGAGTCTACCAACTGAAAAGGCAGCAGTTGAAGCGCTAGCAATTTAGCCAAGCTAGCATTCAACCGCTGGGCATGTGGATGGCTGGGAGTGAACTTCTTTCGACGGTCCAGCAGCTGGGGCAGGGAAATTTGCCTGCTAGAATCGGACGTCGGTGTACTGCTAGCAGAGTGCCCGCAAGTACTTGGCTGTGACACACCTAATTCTACACCTTCATTTCTCTCAGAGCAGGTTTCAGAGAGGACTGAAGGTATACTGGGGTTGGAGATCCCAGCTGATGCGGTGCAAGAAGAGGTCAGCTTTGTTCTTTGGTGTGGGTCCTTAAGGTAGGCTTGCCAACGAGCTGCATGGCAGGTCAACATATGTCTGATCAAGCATGTGGTGCCCAAGCGGCTGATGTTTTGGCCACGCGATATACGCTTGAGACATATGTTGCAAACAGCAGCTGTGCGATCTGATGCACTCGCCTCAAAAAAGGCCCACACCAAAGAACTTTTTGAATGACGGGCAGAGGCAGCGCCCTGCACAGGCGGAGCTCTGCGGTGTGATTCCGTCGGTGTGCTGCCCATACGCTGGCCACTCAAGGGCATCCTGCCTCGTTGGAGATGTGCCTCCTCCTCATCCTCCTCCTCCTCCTCCTCTCTCCTATTAGGCACCCACGTGGAGTCAGTGACCTCATCATCCCCTCCCTCCTCATCACTGGAGCCAATCTGGCAGTATGCTGCAGCTGCTGGAGCATGACTGCCAGATTGGTGTCCTTCTTGAGCATCCCCTCTCTCTGCTCTCACGCTGCTGCCTTCCTCTAGCTGGGTATCATCATCAGATCCTTCCAAACGCTGGGCATCCTCCTGGAGCATGTACCCAACACTGTGCTCAAACAGTTCGGGGGACTCCTCAGGAGGAGGGCATGGTGGGTCTAGGGAAGGATTGACTAATGAAGATAATGATACCAGAGAAGAGGACGCTTTGGCAGCTGCTTTGCCAGTACCCTGAGCCTGGGTGAGAGAGGATGAGGAGGATGAGGTGGGCTTGGTCATCCACTCTACCAAGTCTTCGGCATGATGTGGCTCAACATGTCCAGCTGCCGAAAACAAGGACAAGCGTGTCCCATGGCCATGTGCTGATGACAATGCACCGCGTACACGACCAGCACTGTTGCCCCCAGACACAGAGCCTGCTTGCCCTCTTTTTTTGCCTCCTGACTGTCTGCCTCTCCTTGGTTGCCTTCCAGACATTTTAATGGATGGCCTGCAGGGAGATGGGAAAAACAGCAATAAGGGCTACCTTCAGGTGTATATTGTGCAGGAGGCTTAGCAACAATGACACTGACACTGTCCCCTGCCTATCCTTCTCTGTCCCTAAACACAAGGATTGAAAATATGGTTCAGCAAAATAGTTTTAGAACAGAATAGCACACTGACACTTTCCCTCACTGTCCTACTCTGTCCCTCCCTACAAACAAGATTTAGCACAGAATAGCACACTGATAATTTCTACGAGTGTCCTTCTCTGTCCCTCAACTCAAGGATTGAAAATATGGAACAGCAAAATTGGTTTAGAACAGAATAGCACACTGTCAGTTTCACTCACTGTACCTCTCTGTCCCTCAACTCAAGGATTGAAAATATGGAACAGCAAAATTGGTTTAGAACAGAATAGCACACTGTCAGTTTCACTCACTGTACCTCTCTGTCCCTCAACTCAAGGATTGAAAATATGGAACAGCAAAATTGGTTTAGAACAGAATAGCACACTGTCAGTTTCACTCACTGTACCTCTCTGTCCCTCAACTCAAGGATTGAAAATATGGAACAGCAAAATTGGTTTAGAACAGAATAGCACACTGTCAGTTTCACTCACTGTACCTCTCTGTCCCTCAACTCAAGGATTGAAAATATGGAACAGCAAAATTGGTTTAGAACAGAATAGCACACTGTCAGTTTCACTCACTGTACCTCTCTGTCCCTCAACTCAAGGATTGAAAATATGGAACAGCAAAATTGGTTTAGAACAGAATAGCACACTGTCAGTTTCACTCACTGTACCTCTCTGTCCCTCAACTCAAGGATTGAAAATATGGAACAGCAAAATTGGTTTAGAACAGAATAGCACACTGTCAGTTTCACTCACTGTACCTCTCTGTCCCTCAACTCAAGGATTGAAAATATGGAACAACAAATTTGGTTTAGAACAGAATAGCACACTGTCAGTTTCACTCACTGTACCTCTCTGTCCCTCAACTCAAGGATTGAAAATATGGAACAGCAAAATTGGTTTAGAACAGAATAGCACACTGTCAGTTTCACTCACTGTACCTCTCTGTCCCTCAACTCAAGGATTGAAAATATGGAATAGCAAAATTGGTTTAGAACAGAATAGCACACTGTCAGTTTCACTCACTGTACCTCTCTGTCCCTCAACTCAAGGATTGAAAATATGATTCAGCAAAATAGTTTTAGAACAGAATAGCACACTGACACTTTCCCTCACTGTACCTCTCTGTCCCTCAACTCAAGGATTGAAAATATGGAACAGCAAATTTGGTTTAGAACAGAATAGCACACTGTCAGTTTCACTCACTGTACCTCTCTGTCCCTCAACTCAAGGATTGAAAATATGGAACAGCAAAATTGGTTTAGAACAGAATAGCACACTGTCAGTTTCACTCACTGTACCTCTCTGTCCCTCAACTCAAGGATTGAAAATATGGAACAGCAAAATTGGTTTAGAACAGAATAGCACACTGTCAGTTTCACTCACTGTACCTCTCTGTCCCTCAACTCAAGGATTGAAAATATGGAACAGCAAAATTGGTTTAGAACAGAATAGCACACTGTCAGTTTCACTCACTGTACCTCTCTGTCCCTCAACTCAAGGATTGAAAATATGGAACAGCAAAATTGGTTTAGAACAGAATAGCACACTGTCAGTTTCACTCACTGTACCTCTCTGTCCCTCAACTCAAGGATTGAAAATATGGAACAGCAAAATTGGTTTAGAACAGAATAGCACACTGTCAGTTTCACTCACTGTACCTCTCTGTCCCTCAACTCAAGGATTGAAAATATGGAACAGCAAATTTGGTTTAGAACAGAATAGCACACTGTCAGTTTCACTCACTGTACCTCTCTGTCCCTCAACTCAAGGATTGAAAATATGGAACAGCAAAATTGGTTTAGAACAGAATAGCACACTGTCAGTTTCACTCACTGTACCTCTCTGTCCCTCAACTCAAGGATTGAAAATATGGAACAGCAAAATTGGTTTAGAACAGAATAGCACACTGTCAGTTTCACTCACTGTACCTCTCTGTCCCTCAACTCAAGGATTGAAAATATGGAACAGCAAAATTGGTTTAGAACAGAATAGCACACTGTCAGTTTCACTCACTGTACCTCTCTGTCCCTCAACTCAAGGATTGAAAATATGGAACAGCAAAATTGGTTTAGAACAGAATAGCACACTGTCAGTTTCACTCACTGTACCTCTCTGTCCCTCAACTCAAGGATTGAAAATATGGAACAGAAAAATTGGTTTAGAACAGAATAGCACACTGTCAGTTTCACTCACTGTACCTCTCTGTCCCTCAACTCAAGGATTGAAAATATGGAACAGCAAAATTGGTTTAGAACAGAATAGCACACTGTCAGTTTCACTCACTGTACCTCTCTGTCCCTCAACTCAAGGATTGAAAATATGGAACAGCAAAATTGGTTTAGAACAGAATAGCACACTGTCAGTTTCACTCACTGTACCTCTCTGTCCCTCAACTCAAGGATTGAAAATATGGAACAGCAAAATTGGTTTAGAACAGAATAGCACACTGTCAGTTTCACTCACTGTACCTCTCTGTCCCTCAACTCAAGGATTGAAAATATGGAACAGCAAATTTGGTTTAGAACAGAATAGCACACTGTCAGTTTCACTCACTGTACCTCTCTGTCCCTCAACTCAAGGATTGAAAATATGGAACAGCAAAATTGGTTTAGAACAGAATAGCACACTGTCAGTTTCACTCACTGTACCTCTCTGTCCCTCAACTCAAGGATTGAAAATATGGAACAGCAAAATTGGTTTAGAACAGAATAGCACACTGTCAGTTTCACTCACTGTACCTCTCTGTCCCTCAACTCAAGGATTGAAAATATGGAACAGCAAAATTGGTTTAGAACAGAATAGCACACTGTCAGTTTCACTCACTGTACCTCTCTGTCCCTCAACTCAAGGATTGAAAATATGGAACAGCAAAATTGGTTTAGAACAGAATAGCACACTGTCAGTTTCACTCACTGTACCTCTCTGTCCCTCAACTCAAGGATTGAAAATATGGAACAGCAAAATTGGTTTAGAACAGAATAGCACACTGTCAGTTTCACTCACTGTACCTCTCTGTCCCTCAACTCAAGGATTGAAAATATGGAACAGCAAAATTGGTTTAGAACAGAATAGCACACTGTCAGTTTCACTCACTGTACCTCTCTGTCCCTCAACTCAAGGATTGAAAATATGGAACAGCAAAATTGGTTTAGAACAGAATAGCACACTGTCAGTTTCACTCACTGTACCTCTCTGTCCCTCAACTCAAGGATTGAAAATATGGAACAGCAACTTTGGTTTAGAACAGAATAGCACACTGTCAGTTTCACTCACTGTACCTCTCTGTCCCTCAACTCAAGGACTGAAAATATGGAACAGCAAAATTGGTTTAGAACAGAATAGCACACTGTCAGTTTCACTCACTGTACCTCTCTGTCCCTCAACTCAAGGATTGAAAATATGGAACAGCAAAATTGGTTTAGAACAGAATAGCACACTGTCAGTTTCACTCACTGTACCTCTCTGTCCCTCAACTCAAGGATTGAAAATATGGAACAGCAAAATTGGTTTAGAACAGAATAGCACACTGTCAGTTTCACTCACTGTACCTCTCTGTCCCTCAACTCAAGGATTGAAAATATGGAACAGCAAAATTGGTTTAGAACAGAATAGCACACTGTCAGTTTCACTCACTGTACCTCTCTGTCCCTCAACTCAAGGATTGAAAATATGGTTCAGCAAAATAGTTTTAGAACAGAATAGCACACTGACACTTTCCCTCACTGTACCTCTCTGTCCCTAAACTCAAGGATTGAAAATATGGTTCAGCAAAATAGTTTTAGAACAGAATAGCACACTGACACTTTCCCTCACTGTCCTACTCTGTCCCTCCCTACAAACAAGGATTAGCACAGAATAGCACACTGTCACTGACACTCTCCCTACCTATCCTTATTTGTCCCTAAACACAAGGAATCCAGGAATAGTAAAGGAAAAATAATGACACTGGCCCTGCCTATGCTTCTCTTTCCCTGCTCCGGAACACACTACACAAGGCCGCCGCGCTGGCGGCCTTTTATAGTGTGGGGCGTGTACTAAATCCCATCAGCAATAATTGGCCACAGGCATCCTGCCTGTGGCCAATCATTGCTCTCCTCGCTGCCGGCGCTGTGATTGGCCAAGCATGCGGGGTCACAGTGCATGCTTGGCCAATCACAGCGCCTGGATGACACTGCGATGGCGTAGTGCATTGTGGGCCGTTCGCGTCACTCGAATTTGGCGCGAACGGCCCAAATCGTTCGATCTTCGTCGAACGATCGAACAGCCGATGTTCGAGTCGAACGTATGTTCGACTCGAACACGAAGCTCATCCCTAACTGGGAGTAGCCACCCTTAGACAGGAGACAGTCCTTGCCAAATCACCAGGTAAAATAAAGAAAAAAATTGTCTAAAAAATAAAACTACTGCAGCCACTACATCTTAAGACAAGTAAGCTGATTAAATGTTTGTTCTTTTGTCCAGATACACTTTATTTTGATACTGGAGGTGTCCTCACTTATTTTTTACCACAAGATGTCCTTAGTTTTCCTGGGTCTAGTGATGCTGGCTGTCATTCAACCAGAAAACCGAGGACATCTTGGGGCTGATTTACTAATAACAGTGCGCTGCGCTGGTTCTAACCTTAATTGGTGTGCCGGATAACTCCTTCACTGGGCGCAGGAAGCAGCGGCGCACTGTTATAGTAAATAGAAATGTCAGCGGCGCTCTATTGAAAATGAATGGTTCCCTATGGGAGCCCATTGATTTGAATAAAGGTCGCCCGGGAAGTCGGATCCGACTTGCGGGTGACTCGTGTGCCGGCTGACACAGGGACAGCGCGACTTTGCGAGGCGATCTGGACACGACCTGAGCGTGCAGCAGCCGCTCAAGTTGTGTCCTAGAGGCGACTAGCCGGCCGAGAATGTGTCCAGTGCGATGTGATCGCGCTGGTCCTCGGCAGCCTCGCTGTCCCATGTTTGGTATGAATCAAGAAGGAGAACTCCAGGCCAAATTTTAATGAAAAAACCGGCATGGGTTCTCCGTCGTCGCTGTCGGCGTCTTCTTCTCTCTTCTCCTCCTCGATGTTGACTCGTCGCTTCCTCTCGCAGTAATGCTAAATTTTCGGTCCGCAGAGATTAATATAGGCTTCTCATGACGTCACAGTCACATGTTCCGGGGCACATGGCCCGGAGCATGCGACTGTGACGTCATGGGAACATGTGACTGTGACGTCATGAGAAGCCTATATTAATCTCTGCGGACCGAAAATTTAGCATTACTGCGAGAGGAAGCGACGAGTCAACATCGAGGAGGAGAAGAGAGACGAAGACGCCGACGGCGACGATGGGAAGCCCGGCCCCTCTACTAGCAAAAGAGCTAAAGAAGTTAGTGGAGGGGCCGGCAGAAGAAAGAAGCGGGAGAAGAACCGGAGAGCGGGAGAAGAAGAAGGCGACGGAGAAGACCGGGCCTCCGCTAGCAAAAGAGCTAAAAGAAGTTAGCGGAGGCCCGGCAGAAGAAAGGAAGAACCGGAGAGGAGAAGAGGGGAGAAGGCGACGGAGAAGACCAGGCCTCCGCTAGGAAAAGAGCTAAAGAAGTTAGCGGTGGCCCGGCAGAAGAAAACCGGAGAGCGCGGCGACGACACCGGAGACCCCCGAAGTCGGAAGAAGACCCCTGGAGCTGTACAATAAAATACTTTAAAAAGCTGTGTGGTTTTTTTATTGCAATTTTTTTCCACCAGGTGAATGGGTAGGGGTACGATGTACCCCATACTCATTCACATAGGGTGGGGGGGCCGGGATCCGGGGGCCCCTTTATTAAAGGGGACTCCCGGATTCCGATAAGCCCCCCGCCCGCAGACCCCGACAACCAATGGCCAGGGTTGTCGGGAAGAGGCCCTGTCCTCATCAATATGGGGGCAGGGTGCTCTGGGGTGGGGGGGCCGCAGGTCGCCCCCCTGCCCCAGAGCACCAAACCCCCCATGTTGAGGGCATGCGGCCTGGTACGGTTCAGAAGGAAGGGGGATACGCTCTCTTGTCCCCCCCTCTTCCCGTGCGGCCCGCCAGGTTGTGTGCTCGGATAAGGGTCTGGTTTGGATTTTGGGGGGGACCCCCACGCCGTTTTTTCGGCGTAGGGGTTCCTCTTCAAATCCCGACCAGACCCAAGGGCCTGGTATGCTCCTGGAGGGGGAACCTATGCCGGTTTTTTATTAAAAATTTGGCCTGGAGTTCCCCCTCAAGATTCATACCAAACACAGTGCCTGCTATTGGCGGGGATCCAAGTCGGATCCCCGTTCATTGAAAGTCGGACATATGTCGGCTTCATGTCGCAGGGCAAAGTCGGATCCAAAGTAGGACAGATGTCGTGTCGCACTAGTGTGAACCCAGCCTAAATACAACTACACTGCTGCTCTCAGCTGCTGATATCACTCTGGTCTCACTAAATAGCTAAAATCGTAAATAATACTGTTTTTGGAGCTTAGGGCGGCTCCTTATCATATACATGCAAATGTGGTAAAACACGGCATGCAAACGCCACAAAGCGCGCCTTTCTAAACGCCACTTTCAACCTTAGTTCAGAACACTTTGCACCAGCGTCCCGTCTACATGGGGCCTAAAAACGCCTATGCCATTTACAGCTCCAAAACGCCATGGTGGCCATGAGGCCATAGGCTAACATGGAGAGATGTTTTTAAGCTGCAAAAAACGCTCAAACAAGCGGTTGGAAAAACGTCCGTGTGCATGTAGCCTTATATTAACCACTTGCGCACTGCCCAGACCAAGTTTCACATTTCAGCGCTGATGCACTTTTAATGACAATTGCGCGCTCATACAACACTGTAACCCAATGAAAATGTTTTATTTGTTGGCACACAAATAGAGCTTGCTTTTGGTGCTATTTGATCACCTTTGTGTTTTATTTTTATTTTTTTTCTATAAATACAAAAGACCGAGTTTAAAAAATAAATAAATGGATATTTTACCCACTTCAGCACTGGGCCTATTCTGGCACTTCTCTCCTTCATGTAAAAATCATAAATTTATGGCTATAAAATTACTTCAAAACACCAAACATTATATATTTTTTTGGAGCAGACACCCTAGGGAATAAGATGGCGGTCATTGCAAATTTTTATCTCGCTCGGTATTTGCGCAATAAATTTTCAAACGCCTTTTACAAAACAGTAAAGTTATGGCCAATTTTTTGGTATAATGTGAAAGATGTTGTTATGCTGAGTAAATAGATACCTAACACGTCACGCTTTAAAATTGCGCACACACATGGCATGACACCAAACTTCAGTAATTAAAAATCTCCCTAGGCGATGGTTAAATTTTTTTTACACGTTACCATTTTGGCATTACAGAGGAGGTCTAGTGCTAGAATTGCTGCACTCGTTCTAACGCACGCAGCAATAACTCACATGTGTGGTTTGAACGGCGTTTACATATGTGGGCGGAACTTACGTGTGTGTTCGCTTCTGAGCGCGAGCTACCGGGGACATGGGCGTTTTTTCTTATTTTTGTTTTTGTTTTTTGACTTTTTTGTATTTCTTACTCTTTTTAATTTTTTTTTAATTTTTTGGGATCTCTTTTATTCCTATTACAAGGAATGTAAACATCCCTTATAATAGGAATGTGTGTGACAGGTCCTCTTTATGGAGAGATGCAGGGTCAATAAGACCCCGCATCTCTCCTCCAGGCTGGAAAGCATGATATTGTTCCAAAAAAATCACCAATCTCATGCTGACAGCCAAGATCACGGCTTGGTTAACATACGGGAACACGGCATGATGTCATAACGTCGTGCCCGCGCCTCCGATGGTCATAAAGATGACTGATGACCATCTGGTCACCAGTCATCTCCAAATCGTTCTCCGAGCCCCAGATGGCACGGGAGAGCCTGGAGAAGCACCGGATGGCGGCAAGAGGGGGGGGGGAACGTCCCCTCCCCCCCGCCTATAAGAACGATCAAGCGGCGGAACTGCCACTATGATCGTTTTTATTGTGCACAGAATCGCCGGCTGAAAAGAATGATATCTGAATGATGCCTGCAACTGCAGGCATCATTCAGATGTCACCGCCCAAAGCCAAGGATGTCATTTGACGGTGGGCGGTAGGAAACTGGTTAATATTTTTTAAAAAGGTACCGTAATTTTTCTTCTTCATTGATATACACTGATGAGACTGCACTGATGGGCACCGATAAGGTGGCAAGGGTGGGCACTGAGAGGTGGCATTGCTATTTGGCACTGGTGGGCAGTGAGAAGTGGCACTGCTAGGTGGCAATGATAGTTGGCAGTGATGGGCACTGATAGGCACTGGCAGCACTGCTAGGTGCCACTGATTGGCACCAGTGGTGGGCATTGATAGGTGGCACTGGCAGGGGCTACTAATTGTCACAGATGATGCAGAATTGCCTCTTCCTCTTCGGGCCCCATGTCCCTTGCACATAAGCCGGTGATTGCCTTTTTTTTATGCTCACGCTGTCAGCACAAGGAGAAAACAAAAACTATTACCCAGCTTTTGTTTACATCACGTGATCAGCTGTCATTTGCTGACAGCTGATCACATGGTAAAGGGCAGGGGATCGGCCCCTTACTCGGACCTGTCATCACCCGAGTCTCAGTGACTCTGTGACCACAGCGCGTGCAAAGGGGAGGACGTTTATTGACGGACTCCCGGCAATTGAGGACCATGCTGTGGCCGTCGATCAGTTATAGCGCTGATCTCAAGTGATTAAAGAGGGTCTAAATGGGCCATTGACATGCATCACAATTCAACTTAGGAATGAGTCTTTGAAAAGTTAAACTAAATAATTTGGCCACTTTATCCTTCCAAATAATTCACTTCCTGTCACATAGCCACACAGGAAGTGAGGGAAAATCCCTAACAATGTCTTTCCTTGGGGACACACAGGTCAGTCTAAATACTTTCCCCATTATGCACATTGCACTCCAGCATATTGCGGGGTACACCACAAATTATTAGGTAGTTTGGACTGTGGGGTTTATTTACTAAAGGCAAATCTACTTTGCACTACAAGTGCACTTGCTGTATATCTGAGGGGGACATGCAAGCCAAAAAAAAACATCTTTGCTTTTACATGATTGTAACATCCAATCACCAGTACTTTCCCTCAGATTTTCAGCAGCTACACTTTTACTGCAGAGTGGATTTGTCTTTACTAAACCCCAAACTACCCAATGATTTGGGGTGTACACAACAAAGTGCTAGAGTGCAATTTGCTTAATGGGGACACTAGTTAGATTGATCTGTGTGTCCCCAAGAAAAGCCATTGGTAGGGTTTTACCTTCACTTCCTGTTTAGCTGTGTGACAGGAAGTGAAGCCAATGTTAAGAAAAGAAGACAAAGGCCAAACTACAAAAAAAAATATCTAAAAAAAAAAACACACACGCAGGGGTTCTAACACTTACTTTGTTTCCCTCAAAATGCCCACAATTAGAATTGTATGGCCTTGAGCTATTTTTAAGTGCAGTGCTCTAAATCAGTGCTTCTCAAGTACCCCCAACAGGCCATGTTTGCAGGTTTTCCTTCATCTTGCACATGTGCTTTAAATCACAGTCAATGGTTTTGATTTTTGGACAGCAATTCTCGATAAGCTAAATTCACAAAACATGTCCTGTTGGGGGTACTTGAGGACTGAGGCTGAGAACCACTGCAGTAAAAAAAGGAAAATTGAATACTTACCGCTCTGCATTTTTCATTTCCTGGTGACGCTCCATGGCAGCACACAATCCATGCATATACTACCATGAAGGCACCAGATTAGACAAATCACACCAGTTTTGTTTTGACATGCCAATCAGCTGTCACATTTGTTGCAAAGAAAACACAAAACAAACATCAAAACTTTCCATCTAATTTTATTGTTCAACAAAACAAAAGGGAAGGCAAAATAAAAAACATGGTCAATTTGAAACAGTTACAGACTCAACATCTTGAGCAATTTTTGGGCAAAAAAATGCAGCAGACAATTAAATCAAAGTGAACAAACAACACACATTAACAACATCAGAATTATTTCAGGGGAACATATCTCCCCCACACCAAAAATATACAATCCACATAAGTTAACCAATCACTTGTTTTGCAAAGACATAACAAATAGGGATGAGCTCGGTGTTCGAGTCGAACATACGTTCGACTCGAACATCGGCTGTTCGATCGTTCGACGAAGATCGAACGATTTGGGCCGTTCGCGCCTAATTCGAGTGACGCGAACGGCCCACAATGCACTACGCCATCGCAGTGTCATCCAGGCGCTGTGATTGGCCAAGCATGCACTGTGACCCCGCATGCTTGGCCAATCACAGCGCCAGCAGCGAGGAGAGCAATGATTGGCCACAGGCAGGATGCCTGTGGCCAATTATTGCTGAGGGTGTTTAGTACACGCCCCACACTATAAAAGGCCGCCAGCACGGCGGCCTAGTGTAGTGTGTTCCGGAGCAGGGAAGAGAAGCATAGGCAGGGACAGTGACATTTTTTTTCTTGCTTAACCTGGATTCCTTTAGTTTAGGGAAAGAGAAGGATAGGTAGGGAGAGTGTCAGTGTGTTTTACTGTGCTAATCCTTGTTTGTAGGGACAGGGAAGGACAGTGAGGGAAATTCTCCTTGTGCTATACTGTGCTAAAGCATTGATCATCAACCATCTTTAAAAAAACATTTTTTATAGGGACAGAAAACTATAGGTAGGGAGAGTGTCAGTGTGTTTTACTGTGCTAATCCTTGTTTGTAGGGACAGGGAAGGACAGTGAGGGAAATTCTCCTTGTGCTATAGTGTGCTAAAGCATTGATCATCGACCATCTTTAAAAAAAAAATTTTTATAGGGACAGAAAACTATAGGTAGGGAGAGTGTCAGTGTGTTTTACTGTGCTAATCCTTGTTTGTAGGGACAGGGAAGGACAGTGAGGGAAATTCTCCTTGTGCTATACTGTGCTAAAGCATTGATCATCAACCATCTTTAAAAAAACATTTTTTATAGGGACAGAAAACTATAGGTAGGGAGAGTGTCAGTGTGTTTTACTGTGCTAATCCTTGTTTGTAGGGACAGGGAAGGACAGTGAGGGAAATTCTCCTTGTGCTATAGTGTGCTAAAGCATTGATCATCAACCATCTTTAAAAAAACATTTTTTATAGGGACAGAAAACTATAGGTAGGGAGAGTGTCAGTGTGTTTTACTGTGCTAATCCTTGTTTGTAGGGACAGGGAAGGACAGTGAGGGAAATTCTCCTTGTGCTATACTGTGCTAAAGCATTGATCATCAACCATCTTTAAAAAAACATTTTTTATAGGGACAGAAAACTATAGGTAGGGAGAGTGTCATTGTGTTTTACTGTGCTAATCCTTGTTTGTAGGGACAGGGAAGGACAGTGAGGGAAATTCTCCTTGTGCTATACTGTGCTAAAGCATTGATCATCAACCATCTTTAAAAAAACATTTTTTATAGGGACAGAAAACTATAGGTAGGGAGAGTGTCAGTGTGTTTTACTGTGCTAATCCTTGTTTGTAGGGACAGGGAAGGACAGTGAGGGAAATTCTCCTTGTGCTATACTGTGCTAAAGCATTGATCATCAACCATCTTTAAAAAAACATTTTTATAGGAACAGAAAACTATAGGTAGGGGGAGTGTCAGTGTGTTTTACTGTGCTAATCCTTGTTTGTAGGGACAGGGAAGGACAGTGAGGGAAATTCTCCTTGTGCTATACTGTGCTAAAGCATTGATCATCAACCATCTTTAAAAAAACATTTTTTATAGGGACAGAAAACTATAGGTAGGGAGAGTGTCAGTGTGTTTTACTGTGCTAATCCTTGTTTGTAGGGACAGGGAAGGACAGTGAGGGAAATTCTCCTTGTGCTATACTGTGCTAAAGCATTGATCATCAACCATCTTTAAAAAAACATTTTTTATAGGGACAGAAAACTATAGGTAGGGAGAGTGTCAGTGTGTTTTACTGTGCTAATCCTTGTTTGTAGGGACAGGGAAGGACAGTGAGGGAAATTCTCCTTGTGCTATACTGTGCTAAAGCATTGATCATCAACCATCTTTAAAAAAGCATTTTTTATAGGGACAGAAAACTATAGGTAGGGAGAGTGTCAGTGTGTTTTACTGTGCTAATCCTTGTTTGTAGGGACAGGGAAGGACAGTGAGGGAAATTCTCCTTGTGCGATAGTGTGCTAAAGCATTGATCATCAACCATCTTTAAAAAAAAATTTTTTATAGGGACAGAAAACTATAGGTAGGGAGAGTGTCAGTGTGTTTTACTGTGCTAATCCTTGTTTGTAGGGACAGGGAAGGACAGTGAGGGAAATTCTCCTTGTGCTATACTGTGCTAAAGCATTGATCATCAACCATCTTTAAAAAAACATTTTTTATAGGGACAGAAAACTATAGGTAGGGAGAGTGTCAGTGTGTTTTACTGTGCTAATCCTTGTTTGTAGGGACAGGGAAGGACAGTGAGGGAAATTCTCCTTGTGCTATAGTGTGCTAAAGCATTGATCATCAACCATCTTTAAAAAAAAAAATTTTTTATAGGGACAGAAAACTATAGGTAGGGAGAGTGTCAGTGTGTTTTACTGTGCTAATCCTTGTTTGTAGGGACAGGGAAGGACAGTGAGGGAAATTCTCCTTGTGCTATACTGTGCTAAAGCATTGATCATCAACCATCTTTAAAAAAACATTTTTTATAGGGACAGAAAACTATAGGTAGGGAGAGTGTCAGTGTGTTTTACTGTGCTAATCCTTGTTTGTAGGGACAGGGAAGGACAGTGAGGGAAATTCTCCTTGTGCTATAGTGTGCTAAAGCATTGATCATCAACCATCTTTAAAAAAAAATGTTTTATAGGGACAGAAAACTATAGGTAGGGAGAGTGTCAGTGTGTTTTACTGTGCTAATCCTTGTTTGTAGGGACAGGGAAGGACAGTGAGGGAAATTCTCCTTGTGCTATACTGTGCTAAAGCATTGATCATCAACCATCTTTAAAAAAACATTTTTTATAGGGACAGAAAACTATAGGTAGGGAGAGTGTCAGTGTGTTTTACTGTGCTAATCCTTGTTTGTAGGGACAGGGAAGGACAGTGAGGGAAATTCTCCTTGTGCTATAGTGTGCTAAAGCATTGATCATCAACCATCTTTAAAAAAAATTTTTTTATAGGGACAGAAAACTATAGGTAGGGAGAGTGTCAGTGTGTTTTACTGTGCTAATCCTTGTTTGTAGGGACAGGGAAGGACAGTGAGGGAAATTCTCCTTGTGCTATAGTGTGCTAAAGCATTGATCATCAACCATCTTTAAAAAAACATTTTTTATAGGGACAGAAAACTATAGGTAGGGAGAGTGTCAGTGTGTTTTACTGTGCTAATCCTTGTTTGTAGGGACAGGGAAGGACAGTGAGGGAAATTCTCCTTGTGCTATACTGTGCTAAAGCATTGATCATCAACCATCTTTAAAAAAACATTTTTTATAGGGACAGAAAACTATAGGTAGGGAGAGTGTCAGTGTGTTTTACTGTGCTAATCCTTGTTTGTAGGGACAGGGAAGGACAGTGAGGGAAATTCTCCTTGTGCTATACTGTGCTAAAGCATTGATCATCAACCATCTTTAAAAAAACATTTTTTATAGGGACAGAAAACTATAGGTAGGGAGAGTGTCAGTGTGTTTTACTGTGCTAATCCTTGTTTGTAGGGACAGGGAAGGACAGTGAGGGAAATTCTCCTTGTGCTATAGTGTGCTAAAGCATTGATCATCAACCATCTTTAAAAAAACATTTTTTATAGGGACAGAAAACTATAGGTAGGGAGAGTGTCAGTGTGTTTTACTGTGCTAATCCTTGTTTGTAGGGACAGGGAAGGACAGTGAGGGAAATTCTCCTTGTGCTATACTGTGCTAAAGCATTGATCATCAACCATCTTTAAAAAAACATTTTTTATAGGGACAGAAAACTATAGGTAGGGAGAGTGTCAGTGTGTTTTACTGTGCTAATCCTTGTTTGTAGGGACAGGGAAGGACAGTGAGGGAAATTCTCCTTGTGCTATACTGTGCTAAAGCATTGATCATCAACCATCTTTAAAAAAACATTTTTTATAGGGACAGAAAACTATAGGTAGGGAGAGTGTCAGTGTGTTTTACTGTGCTAATCCTTGTTTGTAGGGACAGGGAAGGACAGTGAGGGAAATTCTCCTTGTGCTATACTGTGCTAAAGCATTCCTCATCAACCATCTTTGAAATCCTTGTTTTTTGGACAGTCAGGGAAATTGTCGTTGTGCTATTCTGTGCGGAAGCAATCATTCTCAACCATATTTAGAAATCCTTAAGTAAAGGGACAGAGAAGGACACCTGAAGGTAGCCCTTATTGCTTTTTTCCCATCTCCCTGCAGGCCATCCATTAGAATGTCTGGAAGGCAAACAAGGAGAGGCAGACAGTCAGGAGGCAATAAAAGAGGGCAAGCAGGCTCTGTGTCTGGGGGCAACAGTGCTGGTCGTGGACGCGGTGCATTGTCATCAGCACATGGCCATGGGACACGCTTGTCCTTCTTTTCGGCAGCTGGACATGTTGAGCCACATCATGCCGAAGACTTGGTAGAGTGGATGACCAAGCCCTCCTCCTCCTCCTCATCCTCTCTCGCCCAGGCTCAGGGTACTGGCAAAGCAGCTGCCAAAGCGTCCTCTTCCCTGGTATCAATGTCAGACTCATCATCAGTCACTCCTTCCCTAGACCCACCATGTCCTCCTCCTGAGGAGTCCCCCGAACTGTTTGAGCACAGTGTTGGGTACATGCTCCAGGAGGATGCCCAGCGTTTCGAAGGGTCTGATGATGAAACCCAGCTACAGGAAGGCAGTAGCATGAGAGCAGACAGAGGGGATGCTCAAGAAGGACACCAATCTGGCAGTCATGTTCCAGCAGCTGCAGCATACTGCCAGATTGGCTCCAGTGATGAGGAGGGAGGGGATGATGAGGTCACTGACTCCACGTGGGTGCCTAATAGGAGAGAGGAGGAGGAGGAGGATGAGGAGGAGGCACATCTCCAACGAGGCAGGATGCCCTTTGGTGGCCAGCGTAAGGGCAGTACACCGACGGAATCACACCGCAGAGCTCCGCCTGTGCAGGGCGCTGCCTCTGCCCGTCATTCAAAAAGTTCTTTGGTGTGGGCCTTTTTTGAGGCTAGTGCATCAGATCGCACAGCTGCTGTTTGCAACATATGTCTCAAGCGTATATCGCGTGGCCAAAACATCAGCCGCTTGGGTACCACATGCCTGACCAGACATATGTTGACCTGCCATGCAGCTCGTTGGCAAGCCTACCTCAAAGACCCACACCAAAGAACAAAGCGGACCTCTCCTTGCACCGCATCAGCTGGGATCTCCAACCCCACTATAACTTCAGTCCTCTCTGAAACATGCACTGAGAGGAATGAAGGTGTAGAATTAGGTGTGTCACAGCCAAGTACTTGCGGCCACTCTGCTAGCAGTACACCGACGTCTGATTCTAGCAGGCAAATTTCCCTGCCCCAGCTGCTGGACCGTCGAAAGAAGTTCACTCCCAGCCATCCACATGCCCAGCGGTTGAATGCTAGCTTGGCTAAATTGCTAGCGCTTCAACTGCTGCCTTTTCAGTTGGTAGACTCGGCCCCCTTCCGTGAGTTTGTGCAATGTGCGGTTCCTCAGTGGCAGGTTCCCAAACGCTACTTTTTCTCACGGAAGGCTATTCCGGCTCTCTACCGGCATGTGGAAGGCAATGTCTTGGCCTCGCTGGACAGGGCGGTCAGCGGTAAGGTGCATATTACCGCTGACTCATGGTCCAGCAGGCATGGACAGGGACGTTACCTTTCTTTCACGGCCCATTGGGTCACTCTTTTGGCAGCTGGGAAGGATGCAGGACAAGGTGCAGTAGTGTTGGAGGTTGTTCCACCGCCACGCCTCCAAAATGCTACTACTGGTTGTGACACACCTCTCTCCTCCACCCCCTCCTCTTCTTCTTCCTCCATGGCCTCTTCCTGTGCTTTGTCCTCTGAACCAGCGGTGCTCCGTAGCCGTTCAAGGGGCTACGCAAGTACGCAGGCAAAAAGATGCCATGCCGTGCTTGCGCTGGTGTGTTTGGGGGACAGAAGCCACACTGGGGCAGAGGTCCTGTCTGCTCTGCAGGGCCAGGCCGAGAGGTGGTTGACGCCACGCCAGCTTAAGCCAGGAATGGTGGTTTGCGACAATGGCACCAACCTCCTCTCCGCCCTCCGACAGGGACAACTGACCCATGTGCCCTGTGTGGCTCACGTCCTTAACCTGGTGGTGCAGCGGTTCTTGGGCAGGTACCCGGGCTTACAGGATGTCCTGAGGCAGGCCAGGAAAGTCTGTGTGCATTTCCGCAGATCTTATAATGCCAGTGCTCGCCTGGCTGAGCTGCAAAAGGAGTTGAACCTGCCCAAGAACCGCCTTATATGTGACATGCCCACCAGGTGGAACTCAACGTTGGCCATGCTGCAGCGGCTGCACACGCAGCAGAGGGCCATCAATGAGTACCTGTACGACTACGTCACCAGGACAGGGTCAGGGGAGCTTGGTTTTTTTTCTCCACGCCAGTGGGGCATGATCAGGGATGCATGCACTGTCCTGGCACCATTTGAGGAGGCCACGAGGATGGTGAGCAGTGACAGTGCATGCATCAGTGACACTGTACCTCTTGTCCACCTGTTGGAGCACACGCTGCATGGAATAATGGACAGGGCACTTGAGGCAGAACAGAGGCAGGAAGAGGAGGACTTCCTTGCCTCTCAAGGCCCCCTTTACCCAGACAGTGTTCCTTCTGTCCCACCCATCGCACAGGAAGAGGAGGAGGAGGAGGAGGAGGAGGATTGTGTCAGCATGGAGGTGGAGGCTGGCACTCAGCATCATCAGCAGCAGTCTTTTAGGGATGATTTACAGTCCCAAGAAACCAGTGGACTTGTACGTGGCTGGGAGGAGGTGGCTGCGGATCATGTCGTCCTTAGTGACCCAGAGGACTCCGGACCGAATGCCTCAGCTAACCTACGCTGCATGGCCTCCCTGATCCTGCAAAGTCTGCGGAAGGATCCTCGTATTCTTCGGATCAAGGAGAGGGACCATTACTGGCTGGCCACTCTCCTTGATCCACGGTACAAGGGTAAGGTTGCGGACCTTATGTTACCGTCGCAGAGGGAGCAGAGGATGAGACAACTCCGGGAGGCCTTGCAGAAAGGTCTGTGCAACGCGTTCCCAGAGACTGGGAGGTTACAAACTCCTGGTCCTGGACAACGAGTTGCTGAGGCTTCGGCCAGTCAAAGAAGGAGCGGTGGGGAAGGTGGCCGTCTGACCGATGCGTTCAGACAATTCTTTAGTCCGCAGCCCCAAAGTATGATCGGTTCCAGCAACCATCGCCAGCGTCTGATAAACATGGTGCAGGAATATCTAGGGGCAAGGTCAGACTTGGACACCTTCCCCACCGAAAATCCTCTGGCTTACTGGGTCTTGAGGATGGATCACTGGCCAGAGCTTGCACAGTATGCAATTGAGCTACTGGCCTGTCCTGCATCCAGCGTTCTTTCGGAACGCACATTCAGTGCTGCTGGAGGATTTGTCACGGATCACAGGGTGCGCCTGTCCACCGACTCGGTTGATCGACTGACTTTCATCAAGATGAACCAGTCTTGGATCACCACCAGCTACCACACACCTGATGCTGATATAACAGACTAATTGATTTTAACATGTCACATCCCTTCAAGACTGATGCTGATGCTGAGTGCCTGTGCTGTTATGTTGACTGGCTATCCTCCTCCTCCGAGTCCTCAATGATACGATTGATGATGATAGCTTGGAAGATCATTTTTGTTTATGGGTGCCGCCACCAGTGGCTAAGGCCCAATTTTTCAGCCCCTGTTTAACAGGGGCGTGTAATTACAATTTTTGAAGCAATACTTTGCAACAGGGCTCATTGCTGTGCTCCAAGTACAGTATCTGTGAGGGGTTGGAGTGTTGTGCCACCAGTGCCTAAGGCCCAATTTTTCAGCCCCTGTTTAACAGGGGCGTGTCATTACAATTTTTGAAGCAATACTTTGCAACAGGGCTCATTGCTGTGCTCCAAGTACAGTATCTGTGAGGGGTTGCAGTGTTGTGCCACCAGTGCCTAAGGCCCAATTTTTCAGCCCCTGTTCAACAGGGGCATGTAATTACAATTCTTGATCTAATAATTCACAGCAGGGCCCATTGCTGCACCCACCAAGAGTAACTCTGAGGGCTTACAGTGTTGTGGCAACGCCACCACCACCACCACCACGAAAGGCCCAATTTTTCAGCCCCTGTTCAAAAGGGGCATGTAATTACAATTCTTGATCTAATAATTCACAGCAGGGCCCATTCCTGCACCCACCAAGTGTAACTCTGAGGGCTTACAGTGTTGTGGCAACACCACCACCACCACGAAAGGCCCAATTTTTCAGCCCCTGTTCAACAGGGGCATGCAATTACAATTCTTGATCTAATAATTCACAGCAGGGCCCATTGCTGCACCCACCAAGAGTAACTGTCAGGGCTTACAGTGTTGTGGCATCAGCACCACCATCAAAGGCCCAATTTTTACTACCACTGTTCAACAATTATATGTAATTACAATTCCTGATATAATAGTTGACAGCAGGGCGTTCCAGCACCAACCAAGAGTAACTGTGAGTGCTTACAGTGTTGTGCCAACACCAACAACTAAGGGGCCTATTTCTGCAGAGTATATACGGCAGGTCCCTACTTTCAAACATCCAACTTACAAACGACTCCTACTTGCAAACGCAAGAAGACAACAGGAAGTGAGAGGAAATCTACCCCTAGGAAGGAAAATTCTCTCCTGTAAGAATTAATATGGGAGAAAGGTGTCTCCTCTGTACTGATGCTTTATCACCAATCCTTGTTTCAAGAAAAAGACCACATTTCAAAAACAGTTGTCATTGGGACGGAAAGTGAGGTGAAATGTTCTGAACAGGGGCACAGACAGCAAAACAAATGTTACAGGGGTGATAACCCTTACCTATGTTTTCCAAAAAGTTTAAAAATAGATTTTTGGGCTGGAGCTACACTTAAACAATGTACCTGTTCAAAATTACAAACACATTCTACATAAGAACAAACCTACAGTCCCTGTCTTGTATGTACCGCCTGTATACGGCTGTTCAGAGTATATAGGGCCTTTTTTATTTTGTGTGCGGTGTTCCCCTTAATATCCATACAAGACCCAAAGGGGCTGGTAATGGGCTGGGGTAGGGGGGGGGGGTCATGGGGTAGCTATGCCATTTTTCTTAAAGATTTTCATCCATATTACCGGGACCAGACATTACATTAAAGCCGCAAGCAGTTTTAAATGGCTTTTTTTTCCTTTAGAAGTGTCATTTTGTGCAGGGACAGTTCTAAACACGGGAAACACGTGGCACTTCACAGGCATACTTTAGACACCCCCCAGGTACGATATTTAAAGGAATATTTGACTTTTTTTTTTCACTTTATGCATCATTAAAATGACTGCTCCCGAAAAACGACCGTTTTTAAAACTTATTTTTGCATTGATACATGTCCCCTGGTGCAGAACCCGGGTTCCCAAACCCTTTTTAGGACAATAACATGCATAATAGTCGTTATAATTAGCACTTTAGAATTCGAACGTTCGCATCCATTGTATTTAATAGGGTTCTAATGTTCGTACGAACGTTCGGTCCGTTCGCGGGTTCTGGTGCGAACCGAACCCGGGGGTGTTCGGCTCATCACTAATAACAAATAAAATACATGTGTTACAAACTCGATAAGGACACCAACATGTACATTTTACCCCCCACCCGCACACCCACACACACTTGCCTCTTCTTAAGGCAATCGACCGAATGCTCTGTGAGCTTTATATAACATATGTTTGTGTGCTAATGAGGCAATTGAAAACACATGCACAGTCCATGAAACACCCAAAATGCAAGTTCTTCCAATGTAGAGACTGAAATTCAAAGTGGGCACACCTGTTAAGGATGTCCTTCAATTTCTAACCCATAAAAACACTCTCTGAGTGAGCATGCCCAGAAATATCCAGGCGCTGTTCACACACAAAAAGCACGCCAAAAAAAAAATAACTGGCTGGGCATGTGCAGAACAACACCAATGCAGCTAGCAAAAAATAACCCCCCCCCTCCCCCCGTCCAAAATTAAGCACATCATCCAGCATGCTACAAAATTAGAGATGGGACAATCACCCCTCCCCCCCCCCCCCCACCAACAAATACCATTGCAGTCAATGGGAACTGACTTGTTAATTTTGCTAGTTCCCACTTGGCTGGCTTATCTTCTAGTTTGTGGCCTTAAAATGGGGGCCCAGGTCCCACCCTAAGGGACATATATCAATTGCACCAATTTTGAAAACACCAAAAACAAAACAAGGAGAAGTGCCTTTAAATATGCCAAATTGCTTAAGGGCCATTTCACACCACTTGCAGTGCATTGCATTTTTTATGCATCCAAAATGCATGGAAAGTTGGTTATATGGTTCTAAATGGCAGTGTTTGTTCCAGTGCGTTCCAGTTCCACCAAAAAAGTAGAACATGCTGCATTTTACCTGCACTGGACTGTACTGGAACGCATCAAAACGCATCATAAACGCACGAGAACGCACAGGAACACACCTAAATGCACCAAAAACGCACTGGAACACACTTGTCCTTATCTATGGTTAATAAAAAAGAGGGGTGAAAAAAAAGCACTGGACTGCATCAAAAACTTACCAAAAATGCACTGGAACGCATGAAAAACGTGCATGCAGAAAAGCACCTTGAACGCATCCGGATTGCATTTCTATGGTGTGAACTGGCCCTAGTTCACACCATAGAAACACAGTCTGGATGCGTTCCAGGTGCTTTTCTGCATGCGCGTTTTTGACACATTCCAGTGCATTTTTGAGGCGTTTTTGATGCAGTCCAGTGTTTTTTTCCCCCTCTTTTTACTTAGGACAAGTGTGTTGCAGTGCATCTTTGGTACATTTAGGTGCGTTGCTGTGCATTCCAGTGCATTTTTGGTACGTTCCGTTGCGTTTTTGATGTGTTTTACTGGGGTCCAGTACAGTTTTGTACCTAAAAAATGCAGCATGACCAATTATTTTTTGGCTTTCTGAAATGAACTGGAACGGACTGCAGTGGTGTGAACTATGCCATTGGCATTAATGTGATCAACTTTCTTTGCGTTTTTCAGGCATCAAAAAAACGCACTGCACTGCATCCGGTGTAAACTGGCCCTAAATATCATCCCCGGGGGGTGTCTATAGTATGCCTGTAAAGTAGCACATGTTTTCCATGTTTATAACAGTTGGAGAGCAAAATGACATTTCTAAAGTAAAATAATAGTCATTTAAAAGTCCTTGCGGCTGTAATGAATTGCTGGTTCCTGTCAATACAGATAAAAGTCATTGAAAGTCTTTGCTAACCAAAAAAAAAAAAGCGTGGGGGTCCCCCCAAATTCCATAACCAGGCCCTTCAGGTCTGGAATGGATATTAAGGGGAACCCTGCTGCAAATTTTTAAAAAAATGACGTGGGGGTTCCCCCCAAATATCCAAACCAGGCCCTTCAGATCTGGCATGGATTTTAAGGGGAACTCCACCCCAAATTTTAAAAAAAATGGCGTGGAGTCCCCCTAAAAATCCACACCAGACCCTTATCCGAGCACATAACCTGGCCAGCTGCAGGGGAAGAGGGGGGGACGAGAGAGCAGCCCCCCCTCCCTCCTGAACCGTACCAGGCCACATGCCCTCAACATGGGGAGAATGTCCCCATGTTGATGGGGACAAGGGCCTCATCCCCACAACCCTTGCCCGGTGGTTGTGGGGGTCTGCGGGCGGGGGGCTTATCGGAATCTGGAAGACCCCTTTAACAAAGGGGACCCCCAGATCCCGGCCCCCCCCCTGTGTGAAATGGTAATGGGGTACAAATGTACCCCTACCATTTCACAAGGAAAGTGTCAAAAATGTAAAAAATGACAAGAGCCGGTTTTTGACAATTACTTTATTAATGTCTTTTCTTTTCTTCCATCTTCTTCTTTTCTCCATTCGGGTTTCTTACTTCATCTTCATCTTCCTCTTCATCTTCTTCTTCCTTCTTCCTTCGGTGTTCTCGTCCAGCATCTTGCTCCGGCGTCTTCCCTTCTTCTTTCTTCTTCGGCCGCTCCGTTTGAATTGGAGGTTCCCGATGTGCGACGCTTCAGTTTGCCTCTGGGTCCGCTTACACCCGGTGACCCCGCCCCCTCTGATGCACATGGATTTCACGGGGACTTTCCCCGTGGTGACAGAGGGGGGGCGGAGCCACTGGGTGGCAGCGGACCAAGTGGAGAACTGAAGCGTCGCACAGCGGGAACCTCCAATTCAAACGGAGCGGCCGGAGAAGAAAGAAGAAGGGAAGACGCCGGGGCAAGATGCGGACGAGAAGACCGAAGGAAGAAGGAAGATGAAGATGAAGAGGAAGATGAAGATGGAGGAAGAAACCCGAATGGAGAAAAGAAGAAGAAGGAAGAAGATGGAAGAAAAGAAAAGACATTAATAAATTACATTTTTGACACTTTCCTTGTGAAATGGTAGGGGTACAATTGTACCCCATTACCATTTCACACAGGGGGGGGCAGGGATCTGGGGGTCGCCTTTGTTAAAGGGGTCTTCCAGATTCCGATAAGCCCCCCGCCCGGAGAACCCAACAACCACCGGGCAAGGGTTGTGGGGATGAGGCCCTTGTCCCCATCAACATGGGGACATTCTCCCCATGTTGAGGGCATGTGGCCTGGTACGGTTCAGGAGGGAGGGGGGGCCGCTCTCGTCCCCCCCTTTTCCCCTGCAGCCGGCCAGGTTACGTGCTCGGATAAGGGTCTGGTATGGATATTTGGGGAAACTCCACGCCATTTTTTTATAAAATTTGGGGTGGAGTTCCCCTTAAAATCCATGCCAGATCTGAAGGGCCTGGTTTGGATATTTGGGGGGAACCCGCACGTCATTTTTTTTTAAAATTTGCAGCGGGGTTCCCCTTAATATCCATTCCAGACCTGAAGGGCCTGGTTATGGAATTTGGGGGGACCCCCACGCTTTTTTTTTTTGGTTAGCAATGACTTTCAATGACTTTTCTCTATATTGCCGGGAGCCGACAATTCATTATAGCCGCGGCTGCTTTTAAATGTGTTTTTTTCCTTTAGAAATGTCATTTTGCAGGCGCACTGGCAATTTCAGAGCTGCGCCTGTTCAACTTATGCAAATTGACTTAGGTGACTTGACATTTACTAAGATTTTGCCGGCGCAGTGTCTTGTCTCGTTTAAACCATTAAAAATTCCCGCGCTGAGCTCAAAAAAACCTCCCGCAGCTCGAATCGTACTTGCCGGCGCAGCGGGCTGGTTTTGAAAAAGTTACTTTCCCACTCTATTTTGGGCATGTTTGTTATTTGGGCAGGTGTCACTACACTTCCTCACATCACCCCATGTTACCCCCAATATTTTCTCACTTCCAGCTTCTTTATATTTAGATTTTAACATGCCCTGCGCCAGGTCCATAGTGGCGCACTGAGCGCCTCCTCCCGGGCGCAGAGAACACTATAGTAAATGGGAAATAGGGCTGCGATACCGGCGCTAATGTTTTGTAAATACCAAAACAGCCATTGCACACGCAGATGCGCCAATACTCATGGTGCAAACGTTTGGTAAATCAGCCCCCTTGTGTTGGAAAATAAGTACTTTGGAGGGGGCATTTCCTCTGAGCCCAGGATGACATGGAACCATCCCCCAGCCTGTGACTGTTCAATGAATTACATGCAGCACTGTTATACGTTTATCTGTCACTCTGTTTTCTCCTCCTATGAGCATGCTTTTTGTCTGCACATGATTGGCTACTTGTGCTGCTTTTTCTTCCCTCACTTAACTCTGCTGTACAGAGACTGCAAGAGGTCGATACCAAGTTACATTAATGTATTTACACTACTTGTATTTTAAAAATATATATAACAAGGCATTAATTAATATAGAACCACATTAATTTGTGTATTTTTTGTCTGCCTAAAGTCCAGCATTAATTATCATCTTTTCAAGGAGAACTTTATTGGATCTATTTCTTTTAGAGACATACCGGTAATCATTTTAATTTTACTATGTATACTATAACTACAGTGATGAACTATAACATTTTATCTTTAAATCCATTATTCCAAGTGTGGAGAAAATTGATGTTTCTCAGTTTCCAGAAGTGTTCAACAAGCTTGCAGCAGGCATAGAATTCATGATATACCTTTGATGACATGTAACAAGCAACAAAGGTTTCTACACATTTTCCTTCCTCGTGTAATCCTTCTTAGAAATGTAAAAATCTTCCTTGTTCCAGACTCATTTTATAAGTAGTAGAGAAGTGAAAAGAAGGATTGTCGAAGTGGAACAATGGTAACAGTGTTGTAAGTGAAACAAATTGGGAACGCTATGATTTTTGTTTCCAAAGCAGATTATTCTGGTGGGAATTTTCAACAATAAAAAATTAGCAAGCAGGATTTAAAGTACTACTAACACATGATCAACCAAACAGTGACTACAGGGTACTCTAATCTGTATGTGAAAGTGAGCAACTATTGAGTAAAATAACCTGCCTGTAAATTTACATTTGAAGAGGTTTGGGGGTAATGTATATGTTATAAATTTCAAAGTGGCATACACCTAGGGTGATTGATTATTTAAATATTTTTTTTCTAAGCATGGCATTTAAAAAAATAATCTTTCTGGTAAATTTTGTTTTGTTGAGAATTACATAAACATAAATGGGTTGGACCAAACCTAGGAAACAGTGTTATGTGGTTTTCTGCTTTCATGATATCTTTAACCCCTTCTAGCCACCTTCCAGCCATTTAGGAGGTTCTAAATGCCGAGAGGGAGAGGTGGGCAACCCGATCATGCGTCACTGTGATTGGCATTTACAGGGATCACATGATTGAAAAGTTCCTGATCACAAGTATGCATCGGAACCATTTCGGTACCCGTCAGTTACTGTGCTGGGTGCACTGGGGGAGTGCAAACTAAGCACAGTAACATGTTTATGTAGCACCCTCCTTAGTAGGTGCTAGGATTAGATAAGTTAGTATTAATTGTGTTTTGTTGCCACACTGTAGTCAGTGAGGCTGCATTTATATGGTAGGCAAAAACATATTCTGCTCACTGTATCCAGTAAAGCTCTAATCCGCTAGTAAGGTCTGCTCAGTGTATACTATTTGGGTCTGTATGGACGCGAGGGGCAGGCATTTCTCTATCTTTTATCATTGGTTTAGGTTTTGTCAGCCCAGTAGGGGTTAACCAAATTGGCACCTGTCACGCTTTGGGCCGTCTTTACCACCATCATTTTGACTCCATTGCATTTTCTTTGAATTCCATGGCAATCACGTATTCCAACTACGTCTTTCCCCTCCATGTTTATTACATTTTGAGGGACCCGGGAATTTCCAAAATGGCCGTTCTAGCTTCACTCGGCCCAATACAATCAAGCCTTCAGCATCCAGCTGCCAGACACTGCCCCCACTTTATGCGTCCGCCGCACGGCAATGACATCAGACGTTTGCCGCGCTGGGATGAGTATAAATTGGCGGGATTTTGCCATACTAATCTGTCATTTCCCTTGTGCGGAGGGACTGTGAGACTGTTTGGCAATCCGTCGGTTCTTATTTGGTATGGATGCCGCTACTTCAGCGGCTTGAATCAAGTACTCCACTACTTTTAGTAGGTATGTTTTTCCTTATACTCTTTCTGGCTGTTAGATGGATATGGACGTTGGCCCTTCTTGACACTATGATATCCATCACTATTATCATTCTATTTCAATGCACAGGATCTTTCTACAAATTTGCATGACATTGCTGCGGTTTCCAACAGCAAGATCCAGTATTGTTATTTATATTCTACTAAAATCAGTGATTCAACCAATCAGGTATTTTTACTTATATATTTTATTTACTTTTTGTGAATCCAATTTGGAATTCACCCATTGCATATTATCTGCATATTATTTTCAATTAATTTCTACTCATCTACAGGTCCCAATTTAGTAATTTCTCCTTATGATTTTTTGGCAGGATCATTATTAATATTGATTTCACCGCCTCTCTACAAACAACATTTGTGAGGCTGTATCTTCAATTAGATGGAATACCTCTGTGACCATCCCTCTCCGCAGGTGGAGCTTTAGGGCAGTCTGAGATTTCGGTCTTAAATTGCCAAAATACCTCCCTTATTTCCAACATTTCTTTGGTAGGTGCTTTAGTTGACCACATCGCTTATTGTTATTTTGTTATTTCAGTATACTATGCAATTATTTTCATTAGATTTATGTTTTCCTGATTCTATATGATCTAACGATATTGGACGTATATATCAATAACTACTTTGAAATAGTGACAATTAAAATTTACATTTTGTTGTCACTCTATATTCGTTTGGGGATATTCCAATATATGTATTGTATGATGCAGTTTATGGATGTTCCTTTGTTCATTTTGTGTATTTCATTATAGTGTACTACTATACCGTGGTTTACTCCTGAAGAAGCTCCAACTTCGAGCGAAACATGTCGAGTTCAACGGTTGTTAAATGTACTCAGTTCTAAATGTTATATATGATGAACTTTTAGGAAAATTGTATTTTCCTTTTTATTAATATAATAAATATTGATTTTTACATTTATCTATTGTCATTGGATTACTTTTGGTTTTTCAATCTATATGCCATTATTTGACACCTTCAAAAAATCCCGAGGTATGTGACCTCAAGCCCATCTTTTTAAATTAACTAATCACTGGGATTTGGTGTCCATCTTGTTTTGCTCATTCCTGCCCTTTTAAAAAATCTTCCAATCGGGTGTTACCCACCCATCACATTCTTTGGCATGAGCAAATATAGATATATTAATAACTCCGATGAAAAGGAGTTCACTTAATACATATTCTACTAACTTGTTGAACAACCAAAAAACCTCCAAACAAATTGAGATTGATGTTCTATATATATATTCATGTGTTATATTCTCATATGTCTGTATTTTCATTGACTGTTATACTTCAGTCAGTCTAATTCTATTTATTATTATTATTATTATTATTTTTTTCTCTGTGGCGTAGTATGAATTGAGGTTTATCATTCATCATTTATCATTTTTCTCTTTTTTTTTTTTTTTTTTTTCCTTTCTTTCTTTTGGTTATGCTTTATATATCTACAGGGTTGGTCTATTGGATTTGGACATTATCCTGTGGGTAAATAGTATATAATAATCCATTACGGATATCATTATAATCATTTTCATATTTTTACTTTTCAACTTGACGTTTTGAGGCATTTTTTCTATCATGAGTGATTATTGTGGCAGTGCCTTCATTGGCCTGATGGATAAAATCCATCAATTACAAAGTTCGGCAGGAGGGGGACTCACTATGGACCGTTTTTTTTCTTAGACTTCAAAGAATGTTGGAAAAGAAAACACGTACTTACTGGAACAAATGGTACTTTACCAAATATTTGGAGGATAAGATTGCCCCTTGGGGTCTTAGAATCCAAATATTTCCGAATCCAAATATTTCCAACTATCAATAAACTAGAAATATCATTTAAACAAAAATGGGAACAAAATCTGCAGGAATGCTCCATCAAGATGATGGAGCTTCTATGCAGTCATTTTAACTCAGAATTAGAGATCCTTGATCTTGAGATAGCTAGCTTGTACCAGGAGAATAGTTCTATTTTCCTGGAAGAGCTTTACTCTACACGAGAGGAAACTCTCAAAACCAATCTTGAACTATATGTACAAGAAATCCTTAAAACAAAAGAAAAAAAGTACACGAGGGACAAGCTATCTTATGACAACAATATAGCTTACAATTGGGCTCCAAAAAACTCCAACAAAAGACGTACTCAGAAATTACGCAAACCTAGGGAATCTGGCCCAGAACCCACTGATTCAGACAATTCCTCCTCTTCAGTTTCCTCACAAGCAGTAGACGCAAATTTAGTCTCTGCCCAGTCAGCTTCCTTTTCACAGCAAACTGGAAATACCAATCCACGCCCTACTGGGAAGCAATCTAGATATGGAAGTCGAACTCAGGTCCACACTAGAGCCAGAACAGCCAAGAATCTATCCACCAATGCATCTGTACATGTAGAATCAGGCAGCGATACACCCAACACACCTTCTACATCAGCTGTCAATTCACAGGTGGATTTTCGCCCGGCTCCTATCTTTACCCAGGTACCAGCCGAATCGCGAAAGATGCCAAATGCAGAGCCAGTATTGCCCAAAGCAATGAAGCTAGCTTTGAAATAATTAACTTATCATCTGTAGTCCTTTCTGAGGATCAGACTTCGGTCCTACAACTGGGTTTGACCTTTTGCCCCATACAAAAAATTAATTCCTTTGAAATGATCAAGGATGTTAATTTATTTGCCCGAAAATTGATGTATCGCACCATCTTTGACAAGTCCAAATCCGCAACACCAGCTCCTGTACCTTCAGGTGAATCCACTCCTCCTCTCCCTCCTCCCACAAATATGACTCTTAATGATATAAGAGCCCTTGAAGAACTCATGGAGTTGTGGGATGAGGGACACATTGATGAGGATGAAATTAGGGAAGCAGACAATTTACAGGGAATTGTTCATGTTTCCACTCCCCCTTCTGCCTTGGGTGTGGCAACAACTGAAGTGTCCATGGGTTCCATTCCCGTTTTTGGTAACTATAAGCCTAAATCTAGAAACTTCCCCGCCCTACAAGGTAATCCCAGTATCTGGGCATTTACTAATCAAGTAACGGCGGAGATAAGAAAAACTAAGTGGAAGCAAGATAAAAAACCGAATTTAACACCTGCACAAATCCTAGCTATAACATCTCTACAATCCAATCAGGATGTGGTAATTAAACCCTCCGACAAAGGGGGGAACTTAGTAGTCATGGATAAGGATCAATACGAAAGTATGGTCTTTAGACTCCTAAGCAATCACGACTGGTATCGAAAAATTCCAGAGAGTCATGTAAATTATACCACCGTAAAATTTCGACAGCTAATAGGTAAAGCTTATCAATTGGGAACCATTCAGAAATGCACTTGGGAGTTTCTGAATGTTACTTTTCCACGTACTCCCACTCTATATGCCCTCCCCAAAATCCACAAAAGCATCCACAATCCACCAGGTCGACCCATTGTATCTGGAAATGGCTGTCTCACCGAAACAGCCAGTCAATTTGTGGATGATCTCTTAAGACCCATTGTAGAGGGCTTGGAATCTTATCTACAGGATACAAGTGACCTTTTAAGAGCATTGGATGGCCTTATGGTCCCCAAGGGGGCGTGGCTTGTGGCCCTGGATGTGGAGGCCCTCTACAATTCCATCCCCCACCAGTTGGGTGTGGAGGTTGTGGGGGGATTCCTGTCGGGTGGCACCACAGTCTTGACTGCTCATGATCAGTTTGCCTTGGATTTGTTGCATTTCATTTTGGCCAACAATATTTTTCTTTTTTTGGGATCCCACTACCTCCAGGTGCAGGGAGTGGCTATGGGGACCAAGTGTGCCCCAAGCTACGCTAACCTGTACCTGGGGGGGTGGGAGCATAATTTATTTTTTCAGGATCACATGCAACAATTTGCTGACTACATACCGTTATGGCGACGTTTTATAGACGATGTCTTTTTCATATGGACGGGAAACAAGGAGGACCTCTCCCTGTTCTTTGAAAAATTGACACCTAATAATTACAATCTTAATTTCACCATGGAGAGTAGCCAAGAAAGTTTAACATTCCTTGATATTAAAATTACTGTTGATTCAGACGGCCTACTAGGCACAACCTTATACCGCAAACCCTCGTCTGGTAATGCGCTTTTGCATGCCAGCAGTTCTCACCCAGCCCCATTGGTCACCAGCATACCTTATGGGCAATATCTTCGCCTACGTAGGAATTGTAGCAAGGAATCTACCTTTGAGGTAGAAGCCGACGCCTTGCGTACTCGCCTTTCAAGACGAGGTTATAGTGGTAAATGCCTTAGAAAGGCCTACCATAGGGCAAAAGGTCAGAAACGACTGTCCTTAATTCATCACCCCCCGAAAATTAGATCCAATCAAGGGGTGCGTCTCATAACCAGATACTCTGGTCAGCATCAGCAAATGAGGAATATTCTTCAAAAGCATTGGTATCTTTTGGCTGGGGATCCTTCGGTCTCTAAACATCTAAGGGATCACCCCGAAATTACTTTTAGACGATCAAAATCATTAAAAGACCTATTGGTCCACAGTCATTATAATCCCAATGCCAAATCTTTACTTCAAAACACAGGAACAAAACCTTGTCACAAATGTGGGTACTGTCGATATTTATATGCTTCTCGGAGCATTTTGCTACCAAATGGCATTATGTACAAACCCAAATTTTTGGTCAATTGTCAGAGTATTGGTATAGTATATATCATGACATGTACTTGCAAAGCCTACTACATAGGCAAAACCAAACGTCCCTTTTTCCACCGTATAAGGGACCACGTCTCCTTAGTTCTCAAAAAGAAAATGGAAACACCAATCAGCAGACATATGGGATTGTTCCATGATTTTGATGATTCTGCTATGCATTTTTTTGCACTTGAACATGTTCCACCCAATCCTCGGGGTGGTGACTATGATAAAATTCTTTTACAACGCGAAACAAAATGGATTTCAAACCTGGATGCTCTTCAACATCCAGGCTTGAATGACGCTATAAGCTTCAAACCTTTTTTATAATCGTCACTTTTTTTTTTTTTTCTTTTCTTTTTTTGCTTTGCTGATTCACTATATACATTTTCTTAAAATATATGTATTACGTGTGGAGAGGAGGTTGGTTCCAGTAGGCTTTGGAGCCTACACCACCACCTTTCTATTTATTTATTCAATTCACTTGGTATACATTCTCAATGTGTTTAGGAGGTTCTAATTGATGTGGTCATCTGAGATTGCACCGAGACCAATTTCACTTGAAAATATTTTCTTGTTATGATACCAATTTTGGTTTGATTCTAATCAACTCTGCGGTTCCAATTTTGGTCTTTATTGATGGTGTTAATCAAGGTATTCAAAATTTAGTCTTATATTTATTTATGTTTAAAATAATTGTTTTCCAGCCTTTAGATTCGGAGATATTCCTATTTGGGTCTGTATGGACGCGAGGGGCAGGCATTTCTCTATCTTTTATCATTGGTTTAGGTTTTGTCAGCCCAGTAGGGGTTAACCAAATTGGCACCTGTCACGCTTTGGGCCGTCTTTACCACCATCATTTTGACTCCATTGCATTTTCTTTGAATTCCATGGCAATCACGTATTCCAACTACGTCTTTCCCCTCCATGTTTATTACATTTTGAGGGACCCGGGAATTTCCAAAATGGCCGTTCTAGCTTCATCCGGCCCAATACAATCAAGCCTTCAGCGTCCAGCTGCCAGACACTGCCCCCACTTTATGCGTCCGCCGCATGGCAATGACATCAGATGTTTGCCGAGCTGGGATGAGTATAAATTGGCGGGATTTTGCCATACTAATCTGTCATTTCCCTTGTGCGGAGGGACTGTGAGACTGTTTGGCAATCCGTCGGTTCTTATTTGGTATGGATGCCGCTACTTCAGCGGCTTGAATCAAGTACTCCACTACTTTTAGAAGGTATGTTTTTCCTTATACTCTTTCTGGCTGTTAGATGGATATGGACTTTGGCCCTTCTTGACACTATGATATCCATCACTATTATCATTCTATTTCAATGCACAGGATCTTTCTACAAATTTGCATGACATTGCTGCGGTTTCCAATAGCAAGATCCAGTATTGTTATTTATATTCTACTAAAATCAATGATTCAACCAATCAGGTATTTTTACTTATATATTTTATTTACTTTTTGTGAATCCAATTTGGAATTCACCCATTGCATATTATCTGCATATTATTTTCAATTAATTTCTACATATCTACAGGTCCCAATTTAGTAATTTCTCCTTATGATTTTTTGGCAGGATCATTATTAATATTGATTTCACCGCCTCTCTACAAACAACATTTGTGAGGCTGTATCTTCAATTAGATGGAATACCTCTGTGACCATCCCTCTCCGCAGGTGGAGCTTTAGGGCAGTCTGAGATTTCGGTCTTAAATTGCCAAAATACCTCCCTTATTTCCAACATTTCATTGGTAGGTGCTTTAGTTGACCACATCGCTTATTGTTATTGTGTTATTTCAGTATACTATGCAATTATTTTCATTAGATTTATGTTTTCCTGATTCTATATGATCTAACGATATTGGACGTATATATCAATAACTACTTTGAAATAGTGACAATTAAAATTTACATTTTGTTGTCACTCTATATTCGTTTGGGGATATTCCAATATATGTATTGTATGATGCAGTTTATGGATGTTCCTTTGTTCATTTTGTGTATTTCATTATAGTGTACTACTATACCGTGGTTTACTCCTGAAGAAGCTCCAACTTCCAGCGAAACATGTCGAGTTCAACGGTTGTTAAATGTACTCAGTTCTAAATGTTATATATGATGATCTTTTAGGAAAATTGTATTTTCCTTTTTATTAATATAATAAATATTGATTTTTACATTTATCTATTGTCATTGGATTACTTTTGGTTTTTCAATCTATATGCCATTATTTGACACCTTCAAAAAACCCCGAGGTATGTGACCTCAAGCCCATTTTTTTAAATTAACTAATCACTGGGATTTGGTGTCCATCTTGTTTTGCTCATTCCTGCCCTTTTAAAAAATCTTCCAATCGGGTGTTACCCACCCATCACATTCTTTGGCATGAGCAAATATAGATATATTAATAACTCCGATGAAAAGGAGTTCACTTAATACATATTCTACTAACTTGTTGAACAACCAAAAAACCTCCAAACAAATTGAGATTGATGTTCTATATATATATTCATGTGTTATATTCTCATATGTCTGTATTTTCATTGACTGTTATACTTCAGTCAGTCTAATTCTATTTATTATTATTATTTATTTATTTATTTTTTTCTCTGTGGCGTAGTATGAATTGAGGTTTATCATTCATCATTTATCATTTTTCTCTTTTTTTTTTTTTCCCTTTCTTTCTTTTGGTTATGCTTTATATATCTACAGGGTTGGTCTATTGGATTTGGACATTATCCTGTGGGTAAATAGTATATAATAATCCATTACGGATATCATTATCATCATTTTCATATTTTTACTTTTCAACTTGACGTTTTGAGGCATTTTTTCTATCATGAGTGATTATTGTGGCAGTGCCTTCATTGGCCTGATGGATAAAATCCATCAATCACAAAGTTCGGCAGGAGGGGGACTCACTATGGACCGTTTTTTTCTTAGACTTCAAAGAATGTTGGAAAAGAAAACACGTACTTACTGGAACAAATGGTACTTTACCAAATATTTGGAGGATAAGATTGCCCCTTGGGGTCTTAGAATCCAAATATTTCCAACTATCAATAAACTAGAAATATCATTTAAACAAAAATGGGAACAAAATCTGCAGGAATGCTCCATCAAGATGATGGAGCTTCTATGCAGTCATTTTAACTCAGAATTAGAGATCCTTGATCTTGAGATAGCTAGCTTGTACCAGGAGAATAGTTCTATTTTCCTGGAAGAGCTTTACTCTACACGAGAGGAAACTCTCAAAACCAATCTTGAACTATATGTACAAGAAATCCTTAAAACAAAAGAAAAAAAGTACATGAGGGACAAGCTATCTTATGACAACAATATAGCTTACAATTGGGCTCCAAAAAACTCCAACAAAAGACGTACTCAGAAATTACGCAAACCTAGGGAATCTGGCCCAGAACCCACTGATTCAGACAATTCCTCCTCTTCAGTTTCCTCACAAGCAGTAGACTCAAATTTAGTCTCTGCCCAGTCAGCTTCCTTTTCACAGCAAACTGGAAATACCAATCCACGCCCTACTGGGAAGCAATCTAGATATGGAAGTCGAACTCAGGTCCACACGGCATACCAGATGGCATACACCCACGGATCCTAAAAGAATTGAGCTCTGTAATTTCAAAGCCATTGTATTTAATTTTTAGGGACTCATTAATGACAGGAATAGTACCACTGGATTGGCGCAGGGCCAATGTGGTGCCTATATTTAAAAAGGGAATTAAGTGTTTACCAAGTAACTATAGACCTGTTAGTTTAACTTCTATAGTTGGGAAAATACTGGAGAGATTAATAAAAGACCACATAGATGAGTTCTTGCTGGAAAAAAACTATTTAAGCAACAGACAGCATGGATTCATGAAAGACAGAAGTTGTCAAACAAACCTGATTTCTTTTTATGAAGAGGTAAGTAAGACCTTGGACAGAGGGGTGGCAGTGGACGTGGTATACTTGGATTTTGCAAAAGCGTTCGATACAGTTCCCCACACACGGCTCATGTGTAAGGTAAAGTCTACAGGATTGGAAATATCAGTTTGTAAATGGATAGAAAACTGGCTAAAAGACAGAATTCAGAGAGTAGTGGTTAATGATTCTTACTCTGAATGGTCCAAGGTTATCAGTGGTGTACCCCAAGGTTCAGTGCTGGGACCCTTACTTTTTAATATGTTTATAAATGATATTGGGTCTGAGATCAAAAGTAACATTTCTGTCTTTGCAGATGACACCAAGCTATGCAGTGGAATAACGTCCTTACAGGATGTCGCCAATTTACAAGCCGACCTCAATGCTCTGTCTAATTGGGCGACTATGTGGCAGATGAGGTTTAATGTTGATAAATGTAAAGTTATGCACTTGGGGGCTAATAATATGAATGCATCATACATACTAGGGGGAGTACAACTGGGGGGATCCGTAGTGGAGAAGGATCTGGGGGTTTTGGTAGATCATAAGCTCAATAATGGCATGCAATGCCAAGCTGCGGTTTCCAAAGCGAGCAAAGTCCTTTCTTGTATTAAGAGAGGTATGGTCTCCAGAGAGAGAGATATCATTTTGCCCCTGTTCAAATCATTAGTAAGACCTCATCTGGAATATGCAGTTCAGTTTTGGGCCCCAGTTCTCAAAAAGGATATTGGGGAACTGGAGAAAGTGCAGAGAAGGGCAACCAAACTGATAAGAGGCATGGAGGAGCTCAGCTATGAGGAGAGATTAGAGGAACTGAATTTATTCTCTCTTGAGAAGAGGAGATTAAGGGGGGATATGATCAACATGTACAAATATATAAGGGGTCCATATAGTGAACTTGGTGTTCAGTTATTCACTTTACGGTCAACACAAAGGACAAGGGGGCACTCTTTGCGTCTAGAGGAAAAGAGATTTCACCTCCAAATACGGAAAGGTTTTTTCACAGTAAGAGCTGTGAAAATGTGGAATAGACTCCCTGCAGAGGTGGTTCTGGCCAGCTCAGTAGATTGCTTTAAGAAGGGCCTGGATTCTTTCTTAAATGTACATAATATAACTGGGTACTGACATTTATAGGTAAAGTTGATCCAGGGAATATCCGATTGCCTCTCGGGGGATCAGGAAGGAATTTTTTCCCCTGCTGTAGCAAATTGGATCATGCTCTTCTGGTTTTTTTTGCCTTCCTCTGGATCAACTGTGGGTATAGAATTGGGTATATGGGATTGTACGATATATGTTTATTTTATTTTTTTTATTTTATTTTTTTACGGTTGAACTGGATGGACTTGTGTCTTTTTTCAACCTGACTAACTATCTAACTATGTAACTAGAGCCAGAACAGCCAAGAATCTATCCACCAATGCATCTGTACATGTAGAATCAGGCAGCGATACACCCAACACACCTTCTACATCAGCTGTCAATTCACAGGTGGATTTTCGCCCAGCTCCTATCTTTACCCAGGTACCAGCCGAATCGCGAAAGATGCCAAATGCAGAGCCAGTATTGCCCAAAGCAATGAAGCTAGCTTTGAAATAATTAACTTATCATCTGTAGTCCTTTCTGAGGATCAGACTTCGGTCCTACAACTGGGTTTGACCTTTTGCCCCATACAAAAAATTAATTCCTTTGAAATGATCAAGGATGTTAATTTATTTGCCCGAAAATTGATGTATCGCACCATCTTTGACAAGTCCAAATCCGCAACACCAGCTCCTGTACCTTCAGGTGAATCCACTCCTCCTCTCCCTCCTCCCACAAATATGACTCTTAATGATATAAGAGCCCTTGAAGAACTCATGGAGTTGTGGGATGAGGGACACATTGATGAGGATGAAATTAGGGAAGCAGACAATTTACAGGGAATTGTTCATGTTTTAACACCTGCACAAATCCTAGCTATAACATCTCTACAATCCAATCAGGATGTGGTAATTAAACCCTCCGACAAAGGGGGGAACTTAGTAGTCATGGATAAGGATCAATACGAAAGTATGGTCTTTAGACTCCTAAGCAATCACGACTGGTATCGAAAAATTCCAGAGAGTCATGTAAATTATACCACCGTAAAATTTCGACAGCTAATAGGTAAAGCTTATCAATTGGGAACCATTCAGAAATCCACTTGGGAGTTTCTGAATGTTACTTTTCCACGTACTCCCACTCTATATGCCCTCTCCAAAATCCACAAAAGCATCCACAATCCACCAGGTCGACCCATTGTATCTGGAAATGGCTGTCTCACCGAAACAGCCAGTCAATTTGTGGATGATCTCTTAAGACCCATTGTAGAGGGCTTGGAATCTTATCTACAGGATACAAGTGACCTTTTAAGAGCATTGGATGGCCTTATGGTCCCCAAGGGGGCGTGGCTTGTGGCCCTGGATGTGGAGGCCCTCTACAATTCCATCCCCCACCAGTTGGGTGTGGAGGTTGTGGGGGGATTCCTGTCGGGTGGCACCACAGTCTTGACTGCTCATGATCAGTTTGCCTTGGATTTGTTGCATTTCATTTTGGCCAACAATATTTTTCTTTTTTTGGGATCCCACTACCTCCAGGTGCAGGGAGTGGCTATGGGGACCAAGTGTGCCCCAAGCTACGCTAACCTGTACCTGGGGGGGTGGGAGCATAATTTATTTTTTCAGGATCACATGCAACAATTTGCTGACTACATACCGTTATGGCGACGTTTTATAGACGATGTCTTTTTCATATGGACGGGAAACAAGGAGGACCTCTCCCTGTTCTTTGAAAAATTGACACCTAATAATTACAATCTTAATTTCACCATGGAGAGTAGCCAAGAAAGTTTAACATTCCTTGATATTAAAATTACTGTTGATTCAGACGGCCTACTAGGCACTACCTTATACCGCAAACCCTCGTCTGGTAATGCGCTTTTGCATGCCAGCAGTTCTCACCCAGCCCCATTGGTCACCAGCATACCTTATGGGCAATATCTTCGCCTACGTAGGAATTGTAGCGAGGAATCTACCTTTGAGGTAGAAGCCGACGCCTTGCGTACTCGCCTTTCAAGACGAGGTTATAGTGGTAAATGCCTTAGAAAGGCCTACCATAGGGCAAAAGGTCAGAAACGACTGTCCTTAATTTATCACCCCCCGAAAATTAGATCCAATCAAGGGGTGCGTCTCATAACCAGATACTCTGGTCAGCATCAGCAAATGAGGAATATTCTTCAAAAGCATTGGTATCTTTTGGCTGGGGATCCTTCGGTCTCTAAACATCTAAGGGATCACCCCGAAATTACTTTTAGACGATCAAAATCATTAAAAGACCTATTGGTCCACAGTCATTATAATCCCAATGCCAAATCTTTACTTCAAAACACAGGAACAAAACCTTGTCACAAATGTGGGTACTGTCGATATTTATATGCTTCTCGGAGCATTTTGCTACCAAATGGCATTATGTACAAACCCAAATTTTTGGTCAATTGTCAGAGTATTGGTATAGTATATATCATGACATGTATTTGCAAAGCCTACTACATAGGCAAAACCAAACGTCCCTTTTTCCACCGTATAAGGGACCACGTCTCCTTAGTTCTCAAAAAGAAAATGGAAACACCAATCAGCAGACATATGGGATTGTTCCATGATTTTGATGATTCTGCTATGCATTTTTTTGCACTTGAACATGTTCCACCCAATCCTCGGGGTGGTGACTATGATAGAATTCTTTTACAACGCGAAACAAAATGGATTTCAAACCTGGATGCTCTTCAACATCCAGGCTTGAATGACGCTATAAGCTTCAAACCTTTTTTATAATCGTCACTTTTTTTTCTTCTTTTCTTTTTTTGCTTTGCTGATTCACTATATACATTTTCTTAAAATATATGTATTACGTGTGGAGAGGAGGTTGGTTCCAGTAGGCTTTGGAGCCTACACCACCACCTTTCTATTTATTTATTCAATTCACTTGGTATACATTCTCAATGTGTTTAGGAGGTTCTAATTGATGTGGTCATCTGAGATTGCACCGAGACCAATTTCACTTGAAAATATTTTCTTGTTATGATACCAATTTTGGTTTGATTCTAATCAACTCTGCGGTTCCAATTTTGGTCTTTATTGATGGTGTTAATCAAGGTATTCAAAATTTAGTCTTATATTTATTTATGTTTAAAATAATTGTTTTCCAGCCTTTAGATTCGGAGATATTCCTATTTGGGTCTGTATGGACGCGAGGGGCAGGCATTTCTCTATCTTTTATCATTGGTTTAGGTTTTGTCAGCCCAGTAGGGGTTAACCAAATTGGCACCTGTCACGCTTTGGGCTGTCTTTACCACCATCATTTTGACTCCATTGCATTTTCTTTGAATTCCATGGCAATCACGTATTCCAACTACGTCTTTCCCCTCCATGTTTATTACATTTTGAGGGACCCGGAATTTCCAAAATGGCCGTTCTAGCTTCATCCGGCCCAATACAATCAAGCCTTCAGCGTCCAGCTGCCAGACACTGCCCCCACTTTATGCGTCCGCCGCACGGCAATGACATCAGACGTTTGCCGCGCTGGAATGAGTATAAATTGGCGGGATTTTGCCATACTAATCTGTCATTTCCCTTGTGCGGAGGGACTGTGAGACTGTTTGGCAATCCGTCGGTTCTTATTTGGTATGGATGCCGCTACTTCAGCGGCTTGAATCAAGTACTCCACTACTTTTAGAAGGTATGTTTTTCCTTATACTCTTTCTGGCTGTTAGATGGATATGGACTTTGGCCCTTCTTGACACTATGATATCCATCACTATTATCATTCTATTTCAATGCACAGGATATTTCTACAAATTTGCATGACATTGCTGCGGTTTCCATCAGCAAGATCCAGTATTGTTATTTATATTCTACTAAAATCAATGATTCAACCAATCAGGTATTTTTACTTATATATTTTATTTACTTTTTGTGAATCCAATTTGGAATTCACCCATTGCATATTATCTGCATATTATTTTCAATTAATTTCTACTCATCTACAGGTCCCAATTTAGTAATTTCTCCTTATGATTTTTTGGCAGGATCATTATTAATATTGATTTCACCGCCTCTCTACAAACAACATTTGTGAGGCTGTATCTTCAATTAGATGGAATACCTTGGTGACCATCCCTCTCCGCAGGTGGAGCTTTAGGGCAGTCTGAGATTTCGGTCTTAAATTGCCAAAATACCTCCCTTATTTCCAACATTTCATTGGTAGGTGCTTTAGTTGACCACATCGCTTATTGTTATTTTGTTATTTCAGTATACTATGCAATTATTTTCATTAGATTTATGTTTTCCTGATTCTATATGATCTAACGATATTGGGCGTATATATCAATAACTACTTTGAAATAGTGACAATTAAAATTTACATTTTGTTGTCACTCTATATTCGTTTGGGGATATTCCAATATATGTATTGTATGATGCAGTTTATGGATGTTCCTTTGTTCATTTTGTGTATTTCATTATAGTGTACTACTATACCGTGGTTTACTCCTGAAGAAGCTCCAACTTCGAGCGAAACATGTCGAGTTCAACGGTTGTTAAATGTACTCAGTTCTAAATGTTATATATGATGAACTTTTAGGAAAATTGTATTTTCCTTTTTATTAATATAATAAATATTGATTTTTACATTTATCTATTGTCATTGAATTACTTTTGGTTTTTCAATCTATATGCCATTATTTGACACCTTCAAAAAATCCCGAGGTATGTGACCTCAAGCCCATCTTTTTAAATTAACTAATCACTGGGATTTGGTGTCCATCTTGTTTTGCTCATTCCTGCCCTTTTAAAAAATGTTGCCACACTGTAGTCAGTGAGGCTGCATTTATATGGTAGGCAAAAACATATTCTGCTCACTGTATCCAGTAAAGCTCTAATCCGCTAGTAAGGTCTGCTCAGTGTATACAGCTGTGGCCAGTCTGGCCTTTAGCTTCCTATTTATCCAGGAAACTTGAGAAGTTTCTGGATAATAGGTATGAAGCTATGCAGTTGGCAACAGAATATTAATACAGCCCTGGCCTATACCAGAGAGACAGGCTCTGATGGCATGGGGGCTAAATATATATTAAGTAAGCACACTGAGCTCTAGGTCTTTTCCCAGAGTGGATTAGTCCAGCCTGGGGGGCACACTGCCCTCCCAGACAGAAGCTACTGTTGGTTATTCCTAAGGTGAGTGACCTAAGGGGCTTGGTATGCTAAGACCCCAGAGCTAAAGGGAGATGACTGAGGGGAGCTGTCTGCTGAAGCTCTATCTAGTATCATGGGAAGGTTTGGCTTGGAAGTTCAATGGAGGCTACAAGCTGTCCTTGGGCCTTGTGAGTACAGATGCTGAGAGATCCTTAGAACCTTTGTGCTTTAGCTACCCCTTTGGTTCTACATAGTCAGCTGTGAATCTATTTAAAGGTGACACAGACTTTACAATAGCTTATTTTGAAGAATATCTAAGTCCTCAGTTGTACATAGTTCTTGTTTTTGTAGTATCCCACCGCTACCCTTAACCCTATCCAAGTTCTCCAAAAATAAAAACCACAAAAACAATATCCCCTAGACTGGTTATCAAAGAAACGTGTGAATGAGCCTGTTTGCCTAGCTGCGGGGCAATGCCTTTGGGGAAGACCTGGACAATAATCATGCGGCTACAACGGGAGTAGTGCTACATTTACATAGGACGGCCTCTCTGCGTTAAAGCCCACCCAGCAAAGACTGCATATATGTGTACAGAATGGAAAACAAGCCCATTTAAAAAAAAAAATTTTCCAGAATTCCACTGATGTGAAATTGAGACTGGGAGCTTAATAACCGAGCAATTTCAACCATGTAAATTTGAGGTCCACTTGTCAAGGATTCCATCAATTCTTGAAGTGCACAACTAGGGGTGTAAATACACTTGATATGGTTTACTCTAATGTTAGGGAAGTATATAGAGCTGTTCCATTACTTCATCTTGGTCAGTCAGATCATATATTCCTCTTTCCTATTCCACTGTACATTCCAATTAGGCAGAGAACTGCTCTGGAGAGTAAGGAGATAAGGATTTGGCCAGATGGCTCTCCCGAGCAGTTACAGGGCTGCTTTGAGAGGACCAACTGGTAAATTTTTGAACAACATGACTTGAAAATGCACACTGAAACAGTACTGAGTTACATTAGTACTTGTGTAGACATTGGGGTTGGTTTTACTAAAGGCAAATCCACTTTGCACTACATGTGCACTGAAAGTACACTTGGAAGTGCAGTTGCTTTAGATCTAAGTGGAAGCTCTGAAATGAGAGGACGTTCTGCTGATTTTATCATTCAATCATATACAAACAACAATGCTGTTTTTTATTTTTCTTGCATGTCTCCCCTTCCAAGTGCACTTGTAGTGCAAAATGGATTTGCCTTTAGTAAATTAACCCCATTGTTACAGAAAGGAAGCGTATTAAGGTTTTTGCCAATCAGAAGCCCTGGATGACCAAGAGAGTACGTTGTCTATTGAGAGAACAGGATTGTGCCTTTAGGAATGGGAATAAGGTTAAGTATAGTGTTGCTAAAGAGGGGCATAAAAGAGGCCAAATTCGTTTATAAAAATTAAATTGAAGAATATTTTAGAAGGAATGATGCACGTGAAGGTTGGAAAGGAATACAACATATCCTAAATAATAGAGAGAACACTCACCAGGGTATGCATTTTAATATTCAACTGGCTGAGGAATTAAACAGCTTTTTCTGTTATCGTCCATGGACTGACACAGCTGGATACTGTAAACGTGTGGGTATATGTCCCTGCTAGCAGGAGAAGATCTAGGCAGAATGTTAGATTGTTAGAAACATACATTCTAGAACAAACCAGAGCTGAACAGCCCTGCCCAGGGGGGCGGTCCCTCCGGACATTACCCTCCCACCTGCAGCTAGCAGCCTCAGTTTTTTTCTGCCTAGCAGAAGGAGAAGACGTGGCTCTCTCAGGAGCCAGTCTCCTGGAAGATTTTACTTTTAAATTTTATTCCTTTGGGAATTTTATTATTTTATTTTTGAGACCTTCAATCAACTGTCGGCTGGGCAACAGGTTGGGTACACTGGTATCCTCGTAGTCTTCCCTGTCTGACCATCGAGCGTGCTGATCCTCGCCTTGTGTGTGTGAGACTCAGTTCCCAACATGCCCCGTGACTCCAGGGGTGACTGGGTTGCTTTCATGCTCCCGCGGTCCTCTCAAGATTGAACAGTACCTGACTGACTGTATCTCTCGCGGTGGACCGGGCCGACAGCTACGCAGTACTGCTCTGTGATAGGTCTGTCTGAAACAAGCCAGTGGGTCCCTGAAAGGGACGGGTAAGTAGTCTCTCCTACTGCAGGTGAGTACATGCTGGCTGTGTTTCTTTATATGGGGGGTTTCTCCCTGTCTCCCCCCTGTTATGCTGCTCTCTGTACCCTGTACTGGTGCTGTGCTGTGGGGGTGCTTGGGGGTCACTCTGGCCTGGCTGGGCGCTCATGTCTGTAGTGGACTCTGGGGAGAGGGGCAGTTTTTCTGGTGTGTGAGGTGATTATTGCGTGCGCCATTAGCGCGCGCAATAGCGCTGTTTGAGGTGGTTATTGCGTGCGCCATTAGCGCGCATTAGAGCTTTGAATTTCGCGCTCGGCGGCCATCTTGGCGTGGTTCAATGGCGCAGTTATAGCTGAGGCCGGCGGCCATTTTCTTGTAGCCGCCACGCATTTACTTTCGGTTTCGGCCTCTAGCGGCGGCGCTGCAGCGCGAATTTCCTCACAGATTCTTCACTCTCCTCAGGCTCACAGCGCGGTTTCTTCAGCAGGACTGATCGGTCCTTAAGGGTTGGTGAGTCCTCCGGGTATCCCCTCCTCAGCCTCAGCGTAGCCAGTGGGTGGACTGTATATTCACTGTATAGTGTATAAGGTCTCAGAGGGTGGCGATATGGAGTCTGATACACCTGCTCTCCACACTTGCCTGGGGCAACTGGCAGTGCTGCACAGTTAAATATGTTCATATGTTTCCTGCACCTGCGGTCCAGTTGTCGGCAGTCCTGGAATAATTCCTTGTCAGAATAGAAGCGGTGTGCGAGCGAAAGGAGCTATAAGCCCCACAAAAATCTTTAGTGAAGGAGTGCTCTGATTCAGATATGGGCCTAGCTACTGTGCTCAGGACCCTAGCTCTGAATATTTAATGTTTATGAACAGGACATTCCCTTGTGAGGAAGACTCCAGTTCTGTGTCAGTGAATGACAGGGCGCTTGTAAGTGAACTCATTGATGATGTGAGGAACACTCTCAAGCTGTGTGCTGTGGCTGTGGTACCTCAGGTGGACGCTGTTTCCCTTGGTTCCTTAAAGCTTTTCTTTTACACAGCTTCCTCACTGTTTTCCTTACACGCAGCGTCGAGAGCAGCATGGATGATACAGTGGTACACAGTGTTTCCCTCCCCCTGGTCGGTGCAGCATGGTGGGGGGGGGGGTTTATTCATTTATGTCTCTAGTCCCTGTGAGCCTTCTGTGTGATGTCCTAAGGCAACAACAGGGTCTCTGCACCTGTGGTTTCCTGCCATTTCCTGGGGAACGCTTTGAGCTCTGACAGACACACGGTCTGAGGATCAGAGGTTACCTGTTACCTGCATGCTGCTTCGGCAGCACAGTCAAGCAGGTTGGAATGATACAGAGAAGATTATGCGCCTCTGCGCCATCATTTAAACTCATCCCATACCTCTACACTGCATACATTCACAGTGTATGTATGTGTTATTGGTCTCTGTGTCTGCGTGGGTGTCCCCCCACGTTCCAATGATGTGTTTCAGTGCCTTACATGATATAAACGTACAAAATATGTTTATGCATGACTCTAGATACATTCACAGTATATGTATGTATTATACTCTCTGAGTTGGCGCGGGTTTCCGCTGGGGGCTCCCGTGTCCTCCTGCACTCTCATGGTATGTGCGCTTCGGCTCTCTGCACAGTATAGACATGTTCAATATGTTTATTGCACATACTATACATGTTTACAGTATGGGTATACTGTTTGCGTGGGGTTCCTCCGGGTACTCCGGTTTCCCCCCACGCTCCAATGGAAATGCACAGCATAAACATGTGCAATATGTTTATTCACATGCTATCATTCCTACCTGTGTGCTGTCTGTGTGGGGTTTTTCCGGGTGTTCCGGTTTCCTCCCACGCGTTGACGGTATGTGCGCCTTTGGCCTTCTGCACAGTTAAACATGTTCAATGTTTATCACGCATGCTATAATACCTACACGGTATGTGCACACAGTCTGTATGGGTTTCCTCCGGGTACTCCGGTTCCCTCCCACACTCCATTGGTATGGGCGCTTCGGCGCCATGCACAGCCTAAATTTGTGCGATTGGATATCCACATACTAACATACCTACCCGGTATGTCTGTGCAGTCTGCGTGGGTTTTCTCCGGGTCTCCACCCACGCTACATGACATGCGTGCCTTTGGTGCAATACACGGTGTAAACATACACATTATGTTTATACACAACACTAAATACATTCACAGTAGTTGTAGGTATTGCATTCTCTGGGTATGCGTGGGGTACTTTGGTTCCTCCCACGCGCCAACGGTGTGCGCGCCTTCGGTGCTATGCACACATGGGCTTGTGCAAAATGTTTAGCACACATACTATAATACCTACACGGTATGCGTATGCAGCCTGCATGGGTTTCATCCGGGTGCTCAGGTTTCTCCCCTGTGTTCCAATGGTGTGCGCATTTTCAGGGCTATGCACAGTATAAACATGTGCAATTTGTTTATTTGCAGGCTAACATACCTACACGGTTGTGTACGCAATCTGCGTGGCTGATTTACGTCCAAGCCCTGATCATGTGCCCGCCTTCGTCGCTGGCACAGTATAAACGCGTTAAATAGGTTTATCCACACATAATAAACTACATACGCCGTATGTGGTTGTATTATGCTCTTTGTGGCTGGGTGGATAAATTATGTGTTTGTACAATCAGCACTTATCCATGGGTAGCTGCTGGATGGAGCATTGTCACAAGGATCCCTGGTTTCAGGGGTACCACTTTCCACCTGCTTTCAGTGGTGATCAGAGGCGCTGGCTTGGACATACACATTATGTTTATACACAACACTAAATACATTCACAGTAGTTGTAGGTATTGCATTCTCTGGGTATGCGTGGGGTACTTTGGTTCCTCCCACGTGCCAACGGTGTGTGCGCCTTCGGTGCTATGCACACATGGGCTTGTGAAAAATGTTTAGCACACATACTATAATACCTACACGGTATGCGTATGCAGTCTGCATGGGTTTCATCCGGGTGCTCAGGTTTCTCCCCTGCGTTCCAATGGTGTGCGCATTTTCAGGGCTATGCACAGTATAAACATGTGCAATTTGTTTATTTGCAGGCTAACATACCTACACGGTTGTGTACGCAATCTGCGTGGCTGGCTTACGTCCAAGCCCCGATCATGTGCCCGCCTTCGTCGCTGTCACAGTATAAACGCGTTAAATAGGTTTATCCACAGATACTAAACTACATACTCCGTATGTGGTTGTATTATGCTCTTTGTGGCTGGGTGGATAAACTATGTGTTTGTACAATCAGCACTTATCCATGGGTAGCTGCTGGATGGAGCATTGTCACAAGGATCCCTGGTTTCAGGGGTATCACTTTCCACCTGCTTTCAGTGGTGATCAGAAGCGCTGGCTTGGACTGTGTTCGCCAGGCTGAGGTTAGCCACACGCCCGTTAGTGGCTGCGTCTCTGTCGTTTCTGTAGCTCAATGACTGGGCAAAAGCCTCTGCTTCATCCATCAGTCGACTAGCAGGTTCACTGCAACTGCTTTAGCCTTTAGGGTCTCTGTGCCCGGGGTGGGTTTGCGCCACCCGTGGAGGCTGAGGTACTGGTCCTCTGACCGAGTTTCTAGGGAAGTTCTGTCAAGTTGCCTTTATTGGCCAACAGTTGAGGCACCCTGTACACCGGGGCCTCTCTTCTCCGATACATTGCGGAGTCTCTTTGGGATTTTCATACATCTCGCTGCAAGACGGTCCTGTTGGCCATGTACATTGCAGGGGAAGGGTCCTTGCATCCGGAGGTGTTTCCACCTCCTTTACCGGAGGTGGGGCACCGGAAGTGGACCTCATGGCCTCTCGACTCACTCGCAAGGTGGCAAGATCGTGGCCAGGTCCAGGGACCCCTGGGCGGACGCGTCAGATGCGTTGGAAGCCCGTGGGGGCAGTATCGCCTGATATATGCTTACCCTCCGCTACTGTTGTTGCCTCGCCTGCTTCGTAGAGTAGGGGCTGAGGCCATTCCGGTGATCCTCATTGCTCCGGAACGGCGACATTAGTACGCCGATCTACTTCGGCTAGTCACAGACGTTCCTTGGCGACTGCCTATTGGGGTGGACCTTCTGTCTCATGATCCCATACTTCATCCTGCTTTACAATCCTGGGCTTTAATGGCATGGCTGTTTAAAGCCAGGTGCTGAAGGACCGAGTTTTCTCGTATTCGGTCATCTCTTCTATGTGTCAGTCCATGGACGTCAGAGAAACGGATTTTACGGTGAGTACAAAAATCCTATTTTTTCATGTTTTGATGTAGTAGTACCCCAGCAAACACAACTTTTAATCCCACGTATGGGAGATGCTGCAGGAACACGAGGAGCATCGGGCATTTAAGTCTGTTAATGTTAGCAAATCGGTGGGTCCAGATGGGGTCCCAGGTAGGGTTGTTAAAGTGGAGTTCCACCCAAAAAAAAAAAAATCCTCAAAATTCTACAAAAAAAAAGAAAAAAAAATTGAAAAAAAAGTGCTTTACTTACCGGAAATTGCAGTTGCTATGCGTATCTTCCTAATCTGCCTCTTCATAGTCCGCGGCTGGTCTTCATCCTCGCGTTGTCTTCTGGGGAATGGTGTGCGTCGCCTTCTGGGAACTGTGTGTATCCCAGAGAGCAGCCGCCCATTCATACAGCGCAGCGAGACTCACGCATGCGCAGTAGGAAACGGGCAGTGAAGCCGCAAGGCTCCACTGCCTGTCCCCCGTAGTATGGATGGCGGTGCCGGGACTTTCCTAGGACAGGTAAGTGTCCTTATTAAAAGTCAGCAGGAAAGAAATCCTAAAAAAATTGATCTAATGCAGCCACCACCTCTAAAGCCCTGTACACACGATCGGATTTCCTATGGATTTTAAACCAATGGATTTTTCCATCGGAAATCTGATGAAGCCAACTTCCATCAGTCTTGCCTACACACCATCAGTCAAAAAACCGATCGTCCCAAACGCCGTGACATAAAACACTCCGACGAGCCAAGAAAAATGAAGTTCTATGCTTCTGAGCATGCGTCGACTTGATTCTGAGCATGCGTGGGTTTTTTATCCGATGGAGTTCCCCACAGACGATAGTAATTTGCTATCGTTTTTTTTTTCATCGGATAAATTTAAAACATGTTCTATTTTTTAACACTGATGGAAAAAAGACCGATGGGGCCCATGCACGATGTTGGGTTTTATACTGCTTTAAAGCTGAATTCCAAGAATTCAGGCACACTATGAGTTCAGTCCAAGGGGATGCATGACATCTCCTGAACTTATCTATATTATACTGAATATATCTGACAGGTTTGTGGCTCTGCTAGAGCATACATGGAAACTCAGGACTGTAAATTAGTTCACATAATACAAAGGCTTCTGTAATTGAGTAGGAGGAGGGAAGGGGCAGGCATAGCAGTTGCACAGACACTAATGGCAAAGATGCTTAAACCTGAAACATCAGTGTCTGGCTTCCAGAAATACAGTAATTGCTCTCTTCCATGAGTGCAATAAAACTGTCAGATGTAAATGATAGAGATAAGCCCAGGACATGTCATGCAGCTACCTGGACTTAACTAATAGTGTGCCTTTACTTTTAACAAAGGAGTTGAATTCCTGGAATTCAGCTTTAAGGAGAGGTGGAAGTATTGGAGAGGCATATCTTTTGATAAACTGAGAATACATTTTCGCCAGAAAGACTTTATCAGACCATTTCCCTATAACAGTAGAGGCACGTCTTATTGTCTCAGACAATTTCAACGTCTCTTTTACCTAGAAGTGCCAGTATATATACAAGGGTGGAATAAATGAGAATAAACTTGTTCCACTCTACCCAGGAGAATGTCTTGCCTATGAAATTCTCCCACACTCATATCATAGTAAACTGCCTCTCTCTCAAAAGCCTATAGAGAAATGAAACTGCATGTTCAGATTTGTTTGAAAAAGCAAGTTTCTTCAAATAGGGTCCAAGAATAATAAGAATAGCAATACAAAACAAATACAGCAACTACTACCAACAACTTGCAAGTTAAAAGGAAAGGACCATTTTGAGTTCTTCACCAATGGAAAGATTTTGTCTAATGTAGAGGTGGAAATGTCTGGGAGCTTAATTGAGGGAGAATCGATGGGTTATCAAAATTGATATGAGAGCCAAGTCTGTAGGGCAGATTCTATCTGAGCTTATAAGTAGAGCTGTTTAGGTCCCCATTGTAAGCCATCACTCATGATGTTAGGATGGGTACCTTTTAAAAGAGGGAAGATAGGTACGTCATCAGGTGAACACCCGTTTCATTGATGAGCCTACTACGTCTCCAAAGGGCTCAACAGTGATACCCACTTTTCCAGGTTCACTCTCATTTTTATACACTCCCATCTTATCTCCAGGGTTTGGCAATATTTACAGAAGCTATTGGCAAATCTGAACATGTGGTGCATAATCAGTGGGGGAAAAAAACCTTGTAATCTTACTGTAGTTTAAAGTGTGTAATTGATATGGACCTGAATACAAAAGCACATATTAAAATGGAATTTCCACCAAGGGTGTTAGCACAGACCGTATATTAGGTCATCGCCCAACCCAAATGAGATCTGCCACATCTCAGTATGATCATATTCTATCTGTGGTTGGTATTAGTTAACCCATAACCTCTAAAACTTAAAAATAAGTATTTGTCTGCCTTATAATTCATTACCCCTCAAATACTGGACATTATATCATTACAAAGCATACTGATCTGGAGCTGTAAAGTCATCTGCACACAGCTCACCATTACTAGTTCCCAGATAGGTTAGCTTTGTTATTTTGAGTAAGTCTTTAGGGAGCTGTTTGCATAGGATTAATATATTTACATAATGGATTAGTAATTACCAATTCAGCAGTAATGAAACTGTTTATTTCCAGGTCTTTTAGAATTCAACACCTCAAGGAAAAAGTTTATTTGCAAATGTTGCTCGCTATTTGTTTTGCTTTTAGATAAAATCTCAGCTTGTGGCCAATTTAGATGCTAATTGTTTTGTAAGTTAAACCTTTGTATTTACACACTACTTGCCCTTTTCTCCACAGTTCAATCCATTATGTGATCTTAATGAAAATGGATGGCTTTCAGGTGGATTTAGTATTTTTACAGGTGTCAGACTCACTTGGCTGTCTTCTATTAACACTGGGAAATCCTGTTATTTACTACTAAAGTACAGTATTGGGCGTCATTTATTAAGGTGTTCAAGAAGGCAGATTTTGGAAATTAAGAACAAGGAGAAGATGTGAGATAAACGAAAGGTCAATTTTACCAAAAGGTGATGTACCAGACACTATTGGGTTGACTCACCCACCAGGTTCCTATTGATTGTTGATTCTAGTGGAGAGTTTTCCCTGCAGACTAATGCATCTCTACCCTCTCCCATAGACTGTCTGATGATTTCTCTTTTCATTACTGTAATTTTGGGTGGATTCAGTTTGTAATAAAGTCACCTTGGACCTTAGTAAGATTATTTTTCTCTAATACAATATGATGTGATTATGACCAGAATTGTGAAGTCTAATGTAACACCTACCAGCTCAGTCATTAGAAGGAAGACCCTCTGAGTGTTCAGAATTGTGAAGTCTAATGTAACACCTACCAGCTCAGTCATTAGAAGGAAGACCCTCTGAGTGATCAGAATTGTGAAGTCTAATGTAACACCTACCAGCTCAGTCATTAGAAGGAAGACCCTCTGAGTGATCAGAATTGTGAAGTCTAATGTAACACCTACCAGCTCAGTCATTAGAAGGAAGACCCTCTGAGTCATCAGAATTGTGAAGTCTAATGTAACACCTATCAGCTCAGTCATTAGAAGGAAGACTCTCTGAGTGATCAGAATTGTGAAGTCTAATGTAACACCTACCAGCTCAGTCATTAGAAGGAAGACCCTCTGAGTGATCAGAATTGTGAAGTCTAATGTAACACCTATCAGCTCAGTCATTAGAAGGAAGACCCTCTGAGTGATCAGAATTGTGAAGTCTAATGTAACACCTACCAGCTCAGTCATTAGAAGGAAGACCCTCTGAGTCATCAGAATTGTGAAGTCTAATGTAACACCTATCAGCTCAGTCATTAGAAGGAAGACTCTCTGAGTGATCAGAATTGTGAAGTCTAATGTAACACCTATCAGCTCAGTCATTAGAAGGAAGACCCTCTGAGTGATCAGAATTGTGAAGTCTAATGTAACACCTATCAGCTCAGTCATTAGAAGGAAGACTCTCTGAGTGATCAGAATTGTGAAGTCTAATGTAACACCTACCAGCTCAGTCATTAGAAGGAAGACCCTCTGAGTGATCAGAATTGTGAAGTCTAATGTAACACCTATCAGCTCAGTCATTAGAAGGAAGACTCTCTGAGTGATCTTGCCACTACTATGCCCAGAAGGAATGGTAATAGTAAGTACACAATTCAGGTCACGTGCTTGCACTTATAGTAAATGCAGGTTTTAGACTTAGCCCTAAACTGGAAGCTCGCCCACTTTTTTTATTTGTGTTTTGAAAACAGTGGGGAAGGACCTGTGTCTGGTCTTCTGCCATTTGTGTCTGCCTGTGTGTGATTTTTTTTTTATCAGTTCCTGTACCGGCTTCCACCTGTTATCAAGATAGAAAGTCATGAATTCTTCACAATACAGGCATACCCCACTTTTAAGTACACAATATGGTTTATTTACTAAAGCTGGAAAGTGCAAAATCAGGTTCACTTCTGCATAGAAACCAATCAGCTTTTAACCCCAGCTTGCTCAACTAAGCTTTGGTAATAAAATCTGGAAGCTCATTGGTTTCTATGCAGAAGTGAGCCTGATTTTGCACTTTCCAGCTTTAGTAAATAAACCCCATTGTGTACTTAAAAGTGGGGTATGCCTGTACAGTGATATCAGTATGAGAGATGCTATTGCCCTATCCCTCTCTACAAATAAAACCATTCTTAATGCTCTCTGCGTTCCTTTTAGGGCTCTTTCACACATGCAGACCATTTAGGTCCGCCTGTCAGATTTTCAGGCGGACCTGAACAGACGCTCCATGTACCTATAGAGCGACGGATGTCAGCGGTGACATGTCCGCTGACATCTGATCCGCTCCAATCCAGCTCAGCAGGGATCAACAGAACGTTCCTTGCTGAGCAAGCGGAGTTCGTCCAAAACGTATATGTGTGAAAGGGGCCTTAGTGAGATTTCCTGCTGTAGACCCCATTGTCAGATGAACAAGAGATGACGGAAGATTTATTTAATGGTGACATTGCAATCAAACCTGTGTAAGTCTTCTTCATGCTAACACAAACCTACAGTTTTCTATAAAGTTCCTACTTAAAGAACATAAGGCAGCAAAAAGTATTGATGGCCAAACACTAATATTTTTTAGGTGGACCTTTCAGTAACCTTATAAGTCTGCCTGAATACATTCCTGACATGCCACAGTATACAGCAACAGTCCTTTTTATAATTGACATCTTTGGGGCTCCATGTGAATTTACCAAGGCTGAGATGGTGTCATAAGTCTGCTGCAGGCAGGAGGAAGCATATCCACAGTCCCCTTTTTCCCACTGATTAGAATGCAACATTGCAACTTTGTAGTAAAGAAAGAGGCTGCAGTGGAGGCTGATCTGTGTCAGACGTTTATGAGCAAAGCCAGGAATTACATATAGGCATTATACTAACTACACATTGATGTTCATGTATGTGCTTAACATGACAAATATATCTGATGCCAGGTATATAATCATACTTTTTCCTGAGAACACTGAAACATTTTCAGACGTTCCTCTCAAACTATACCAAAATGTGAATCACATCAAAACACTTCCTTATTTCCTGGCAAAAAACATTTTCCTCATGAAATCAGTCATGATGGCTGCACAGGAATTGGTCTTTTGATGCTGACAGCAGTTCATGAATAATTTTTTTGACAGATGTGGTATTCATCATTTACATTTTTTTTTTTTTTTTGGCAGGATTTTGCTGGAAAAGTGTGTACTTGCACTTATTGTTGCTTTTCCTATTCATTGAGGTTGTTTTACTAAAGGCAAATATTCTGTACACTGCAAGTGCAGTTGGTCTAGAGCTGAGGGGAAGTTCTGAAACGAGGAGAAGTTCTGCTGATTTCTATCATCCAATCATGTGCAAGCAAAAATGCTGTTTTTTATTTTTGCTTTGTTTTTTCCTTGCACCTGATTGGATATTCTTTGCAAAGTGCAGCTTTACCTCATATTCTAAGCTCTGGAGCAAGTGCATTTGCAGTCCACAGTATATTTGCCTTTAGTAAATCAACCCCAGAGTGTTACTTTGTATTTATTTTTCCATACAAGTCAATGCGAGTGTAAGCTAAAACACACCCTGTCCTCATACTGATCCAATATGGTTTCAAATGCAAGCCTTTTCTCTGCATGTAACTTGCTTTTGGGTCCTAGGCCCATAACACTAGCCCATAGTATATGAAAACCGTTAGCCTATTATAATTTTCAGTTATACAATTTGAAGGTCTTAGTAATATGTAGGTGTGTGTGTCTAGAGCTTATCTAATATTTATACTGCATTATGTCGGACTGGTGGAAAGAAAAAAATCTGCAATAAAGGATAAGTTCACCATTCAAAAAGAAAATCAATAAATAAATGAACATATTTTTGCAGGTAAAAAAAATGTGCATTTATTATTGTTTTTACTGGAGCTTGAGAGCATTGCACCCACAATCAGCAGATCGTGAGTGCAATGTGAGGCTCCTGCACTGTCTTCCTCTTCTAGCTTTGTGCCTGTATCCTCATAGGCTTTCAGTTTCCAAGCTAGAGGAATAATGAATGAATTACGAGCATGCTGAACGTGAATGTACATCTGCTGCTGTGGGAAACGGTACTTGTAGTTTTTTCATTCACAGATCTCTGTAAATGAAGGATGAGGCTGTGTGGGAGGGGCCCCGCACAGCTGTGCTGTTTTCAAAAAAGGACAGGAGGGCAGGGATAAGATCCCCCATCCGCTGTCACAGAGCAGGGAGCGCTGGTGGTGAAAGGTGGGAACATGTTTCATCTTACCCCCTGAATATGGGTGTAACTTGTAACATGCTCATAACTGTGAACTTAGCCTTTAATCATAGCAAGAAATCAAATGTCATCCTTCATAATTATCATTATATTATACTTTCATTGACAAAGAACAGCTGAAGTCTAATTGACTGAAATGCTGTGGCTTTCCATGACACTTGTCTTCAATCTGTTAGAGCCAGGTGCAAATGATAATACAAATTAAAGTATATGATACAGTACTGCTGTGCTGTCCAAGGGTGGCTAACTGGCTATGTTGCTCCCCTATAGATGCAGTGAAGTGAGTGTAGCCACCCCAAGCCAGAAGTGTGTTACGGGCTGAATCACCAGGAGAAAATAAAGGAAAACAAAATTAAAAAATAAGAACCGTTCTAATGCTACTAAAGGTGAGTCCTGTGGCTCATGTTCTTGGCCATCCTATTGTGTGATGTTTTGAACTACTGGTTTTAAACTGGTGTAAAGTGTGCTATAATCACAGCACATAAAATTAATAGTAAAAAACATGGAAACAATAATCTGTATCCAGAATTACTACAAAACAGCGCTATGTTGATTTAAAGTGGTCAACATCACATAATAGTCTTTTTAGAAAGATGACAACCAATTCCAGTGTTTCATAACAGTGTCCATAGGTGATTTCTAAAGAAATTGTAGAGTGCACTTTCCACCGATTCTCTAGGTCCACCACGTGATTGCATACACCCCTTAGGGGTTAACACTCACCAGATCACCAATGAATATAAGCTTTGAACAATATTCACATCCAAGCTGCACACCGGAAAACTGCATCCATCCAGGGGATATCACAGTGCGTTTGACTCCCAAAAAAAACAAACAGAGGACATACCATAGTGTAATCCTGGTTTATTTAATAAAGGTCCCTCTCACAACTAATAACCCCTCACACATTAAACGTACATCAATCCATTTGTATATGAGCAAAAATATTAAAATGCAATTGCACTTCACCGTCTGCGCCGTCCGGCGTATGATTCAGGAGCCGCAAGCTGAACCGCTCGATTCCTTACTTCCTGGTTCTCCGGGACGGTGGAGCGCAAACAACCACTTCCAGCGTGTCGTGTAGGTCACGCCCTGACGCGTTTCGTCATTGGCTGACTTCAACAGAGGGCGTGCCTACACGACGCACACGCTGACTTATATTGTCCCATTGTCTTCCGCTCCAGCCAATCGGTGCGCGCTACATGCAGATAGAAAATAATAGGTGCACAGTCTGCTTTCACGCACATCTAACTGAAGGCTATTCTACAGGGAGCAGGATGGGACAAACAAAGTCTGACTGCATACATAATTACCATCATCTGGATATAACTTCACAGCGATGGATTTCATATAAGATTATTAAAACCATCTTAAATTTTAAACCGCAAAGGAAAAAAACATCATCAGAAATGCAATTTAAGATAATAAAACTCATTTCATGTAAAACATTAAAAACATCTTAAAATATGAATATAAAATTCAATTAGCTTTTATAATTATCATAATGACTAGACGCATATATGTATCAAATATATATAAAAAAATTATAATAACATCTACATAAATTTACTGATCCATATATATAAACCAATATTAAATTATATATATATATATATGCAACCTCACAGATCACTTAGATGAAAATTAAAATCCTTTGTAAAAAATATAATTACCTAAAAATCACTAATAAAACAGTTGATATCCAACTCCACATTTAACCCTTTGGGCGATAAAGTATCGACGGAGAAAATCCATTGGGTCTCTCGCTTTGAGATCCCAATGGATTTTCTCCGTCGATACTTTATCGCCCAAAGGGTTAAATGTGGAGTTGGATATCAACTGTTTTATTAGTGATTTTTAGGTAATTATATTTTTTACAAAGGATTTTAATTTTCATCTAAGTGATCTGTGAGGTTGCATATATATATATATATATAATTTAATATTGGTTTATATATATGGATCAGTAAATTTATGTAGATGTTATTATAATTTTTTTATATATATTTGATACATATATGCGTCTAGTCACTATGATAATTATAAAAGCTAATTGAATTTTATATTCATATTTTAAGATGTTTTTAATGTTTTACATGAAATGAGTTTTATTATCTTAAATTGCATTTCTGATGATTTTTTTTTCCTTTGCGGTTTAAAATGTAAGATGGTTTTAATAATCTTATATGAAATCCATCGCTGTGAAGTTATATCCAGATGATGGTAATTATGTATGCAGTCAGACTTTGTTTGTCCCATCCTGCTCCCTGTAGAATAGCCTTCGGTTAGATGTGCATGAAAGCAGACTGTGCACCTATTATTTTCTATCTGCATGTAGCGCGCACCGATTGGCTGGAGCGGAAGACAATGGGACAATATAAGTCAGCGTGTGCGTCGTGTAGGCACGCCCTCTGTTGAAGTCAGCCAATGACGAAACGCGTCAGTACGTGACCTACACGACACGCTGGAAGTGGTTGTTTGCGCTCCACCGTCCCGGAGAACCAGGAAGTAAGGAAGCGAGCGGTTCAGCTTGCGGCTCCTGAATCATACGCCGGACGGCGCAGACGGTGAAGTGCAATTGCATTTTAATATTTTTGCTCATATACAAATGGATTGATGTACGTTTAATGTGTGAGGGGTTATTAGTTGTGAGAGGGACCTTTATTAAATAAACCAGGATTACACTATGGTATGTCCTCTGTTTGTTTTTTTTGGGAGTCAAACGCACTGTGATATCCCCTGGATGGATGCAGTTTTCCGGTGTGCAGCTTGGATGTGAATATTGTTCAAAGCTTATATTCATTGGTGATCTGGTGAGTGTTAACCCCTAAGGGGTGTGTGCAATCACGTGGTGGACCTAGAGAATCGGTGGAAGGTGCACTCTACAATTTCTTTAGAAATCACCTATGGACACTGTTATGAAACACTGGAATTGGTTGTCATCTTTCTAAAAAGACTATTATGTGATGTTGACCACTTTAAATCAACATAGCGCTGTTTTGTAGTAATTCTGGATACAGATTATTGTTTCCATGTTTTTTACTATTAATTTTATGTATTTTGTGATATTTAAATAGCTGCTTTTATTGGTTTTTCTTCACCTGTTTAAGATATAGGAAAATCAATCGTATCTACTCATCTGTAGATTCATATATGTCATACTCACCGTAGGGTGTGTGGACAATTATTGCATTGTCCCAGTACACCTACTGTGTCTTGCAGGGATTAATTTATTTATCTATAGGCGCTGAGTGGTGTATGGTAGGCCTTAGATACACCCCTTTTTTTATAATCACAGCACACTTTACACAATATATCTTATAACATTAGCATTGTAATAACAATACAAACAATAATTATATTTGACAAACCACTATAATCTTTAAAAAAATAAAAATAATTCTTGTTGTGAGTTCTGCTTGTCTGCTGACCATCTTTTTCCACAACTTCCTTGATTTCCTGCATGCTTTGCAGCTTTTTTTTTCCTGCTGTTTACTTTCAATTTCTAGGAACTATATATCCCATGATACCATGCTGCCTGCAACAGTGATTCCTGTACTGACTTTGCCTCCTGTAACTGCTCCTCTCAGCATCTCTGTAATATAGAAGGCAGGCTCTGTGAAATGTGGGACACAGCAGTGCCTACTCACAGGTGAATGTGAATGTGTGAATAGTGAATGTGTGACAGAATTCAAGGAAGTAAATGTGTGGGATCTTCACAAAGTAAATTTACAAACTTCAAGATCATTCAGACAAATAGTAGGCTAGAAATAATTGAAATAATCTAGAAATAAATATATGATATTAAAATTTTGGCCATAGATACACTTTAATATGCAGGTCTATTATTATGGGCTTTTGTATATCAATTGCCTGCTAAAAGAACCCTGACTCTTTCCAAAAGCAAAAAATGGCTCAGAAATTTTAAGATTCACCATAATAGAGAAGTATAGGATTTCCCCCCTTTCACTGGAACGCTGGAGTGTGGAGGGGGCGGGAGGGGCTGGCTCAGGCTCTCAACGGCTCGCTGAGAGGCTGAGCCGGGTGCCGGTCCAAGCATGTGGGTGGATCCCAACCACATGGTCGCAATCTTTGCCGAGCCTGAACCGGCTCTGTGATGTCAGCCAACAACTGTCTGCTGAAAACGGGTCACAGGAGTACAAAATGGTCTTAAAGCGGAGTTCCACCCACATTTTTCACTCCTCACCATGCAACACTAATGTGCATCCTTAAAATTAATTGGCAATCTATTTTTTTTTTTTTCTGTTCACTTACCTGATTTCACTTCCTCCTCTAGGGGGCCATGGCCGCAGATGTCATTTCTGGTTTTGCATTGGCTCCTGGGAGATCTTGGAGATCTTGGTCAGCTTGGCATGGCGCCTATGGAAATACTTGGCCAGCTTGGCATTGCAAGGCTCTGGTAACATTTAACATTGGCGTCTATGGAAAATCTTGGTCAGCTATGTCAAGCTGACCAAAATTGCACTGTACTGCACATGCACAACATCGGCAGGTGCATGCTTGGTAGCCATCATGCACAGAATCCAGTAATACACTGTGGCTTCAGATGCCCACACTGAAGATGGCCGTGCTGTGCAGAAACTTCATAAAGAAAGTAAGAAAACAATGCTGCACAGATAGAAAACTGGGCATAGTTTACAGCATACCCTTCTTACATTGCACGAGGCATGAGTATTCTAGGGGTATTTTTTTCTTAAAAGTTATATTTCAGCCGGAACTCTGCTTTAACGCCTGTGATCCACATTTATATCTAGTAGCTGATACTACAAGATCCCTGCTGTTATAGTTATTTGTATCAATTTCTTATGCAATTTCTCTTTGTTACTGGGGACTGACTTCATAGCTATGCTCCACTAATTGCCACCCCCCTGTTCAGTGAGAGTACCCTTACTGGTCACTGAGACTGAGATAGTTTTATTGGACAGTGAAATGGCAATTGACAAAGCTTAGAAATGGAGTCAGGGTACCAGTAACAAAGTGAATCTAAAGCCAAGAGGGGAATAGAATAATCTTGCCTGGCTAATACATATTAGTTTTGTGCAATGGTGTGCATCTTGTGCTACTACAATCAAACAATGCATCATGTTCAGTGAATGTCATTAAAGCGGTTGTATACCCGGAAAAAAATAAATAAAAAAACTGTAAGGCAAAGGCATAATGAGCTAGTATGCACCGCAAACACCAGCGCCAGCATAACCTCCCGGTCACCACTGAGGTAGCTGACATGTTCCCTCTGCGTTTCTTCAAGGTTTGCGGCTCCGGCGCTGTGAGTGGCCGGAGCGGCGGTGACATTACTCCCACACATGAATGCGGGAGTCCTCTTTCCGGCAAGGAGCCGTGATTTTCCAGCAGCATCCACTGGACCTTCAGAGCGCATGCACCGCTAACGTCAGCGGCTGTATGCAAGGTGAAGATCTCCTAAACCGTACAGGTTTATTCATTTTACCTACAGGTAAGCCTTATTATAGGATTTCCTGTAGGTAAAAATCACCTACAGGGGTATACAACTGCTTTAAATTGCTCCTACAGTACAAGTTGGTTGATGAGGACTCCATGGTTTAGTCTGAGTTTTCTACAAAACATGCTAAGTATAAAATATCTTCACTTCAAAAAGACATCTTTTCATATATCCTTACCATTTGTGCTTTTGTAAACATATAAGGTCATTGTAAAGGCAATTACTCTACACATTATACTTATCACCAGTACTGTATATTGCATCCTATTATATTTTTGGACCAACAAAGGCAGTCTCTGTCCACTCTCTCTAGACATGCCATCACGCAAGGAAGAAATGCCTTGCAGCAGAGATAGCCTGAAAAGTTGGCCTGTATGTAGGAAACCACTTCAGAAGAAAAGAAAAATTTATCAAAAGCCCTTGTTGTTCCATCTGCACAATTTTAATCTACATACCCATCCTTTTTTTTAAGATGCATATACACTTAATAAAGCTGTACAAATGCATCTTGAATGCCAAAGTGTAACACAGAGGGGGTTATTTACGAAAGGAAAATCCACTTTGCACTACAAGTGCAAACTACAAGTGCAAAATGCACTTGAAATTGCACTGAAAGTGCAGTCGCTGTAAATCTGAGGGGTAGATCTGAAATGAGGGGAAGCTCTGCTGCTTTTATCATCCAATCTTGTGCAAACTAAAATGCTGTTTTTTATTTTCCTTGCATGTCCCCCTCGGATCTACAGCGACTGCACTTCCAAGTGTACTTTCAGTGCAATTTCAAGTGTACTTTGCACTTGTAATTTGCACTTGTAGTGCAAAGTGGATTTGCCTTTCGTAAATAACCCCCAGAGTGTATTGTTACAAAGTGTTTTGTTTAATAAGTATTCAAGGGCAAACTCTACCAAAGTTGTTATTTCAGTTTTGGAGGGACATTTGTGGAGTGAATTTAGACCTTGGCTATTTCATCAGATTTGCCTACATTTTGTGTTTTTTCATTTACCAATAAATATGGAAAAGTAAAGTAACAATTTTTGGTGGAGTTATCCACTAAATAATTTTAAACTAAATGGGATACCATCACATACCTGTCAGTTGTCAATACACATTTTAACCAGTGGCTACTGCTGTGGACATTACAATAGGGCTGTGAATTTATTTATTGCAGCTGTTAGGCTGAAGTTAATATTGCAACAGCCAAAGGTAGACAACGAGCTTTAGTCTTTCCACTTATCTTAATTTATATGATTGTATAATGAGTTGTAATTTAATTTTGCTATCTCCTTTCACGATTACATTACATACTCTTATCCTTGAAATCAGCCATATCTCTTGAACCTATGTTCTGAACAAAGTTAACACTTAAAACGTGTTTCAAAGTATAGATGGTTTGTGATATTGTTTATTTATTTGACTCATAGGCATTTTGAACTATAAAGGAATGGATGCATTTTAGGACACTGTACATGCTTGTGTCTGATGTGTTTTACTTTTTAGGTCATGGGGTATAAAGACACCCAAAAGTGTGCTGCATACAATATTCCCCTATTTCATTTCTCTACCCACTACATGGTAAAATATATGACTTTTTTGGAGGAAGCAGTAGGGGGAGAGATAAAGAGAATGAAGTGCCCCTGCTCTTGAGGCTTCCTTGAATATCCACAACACGTATCCCAGGAGACTTCAGCTTCTACACGGCACTGGAGGAAGACGGACATGACACCGGAGGAGCGCTAAAACAAAGTGTTTACTATTTGTTTGTTTTTTTGTTTTTTTACTTTATTGAGAGTCTGCAAAGTTCCACTCCATTCCAAATGTCTGCACTGCAGCACCTTGCACTGTGGTGACCTGCAATGCCATCTGATGCACTGCTGAAAAATGCAGCATGTCTGCAGTTTTGTGCACTACACATTACACCAGCATTGTGGTGTGAACAGGGCACATAGAAAACATGTGTTTTTCTATGTGCCCTTGCAGCGACTGATGTTGATCAGATACAGAAAAGTTCCAATCACTGTACATAATGTGAATGGGCCCAAAGGGAAGGCTAGAAACCCTGTGAGCTCACTATATGCCAGGGCAGCCAGTAACATTTGAACCATGGTTGGACCTGAAGGACATAGCAAAGGGAAGATTAATATATAGAAAAAAATAAAAGTTATTAAATATGTTACAGGTAGAAATTCTTTCAAAAGGGGACGTGTACTTTAACTTGAAGTCCTTGGCATTTTTTTTCATTTTTTCACATGTTAAAAATCGAATTCTTTTTTGCAATTTTATAAAAATCCATGTCAGCAATATTACAGTAGATTGACAGATATTTGTTTTACAAACTTTTGGTAAAGAGAGGAAAATGTATGGTTTTATTGCAGTCTGTATGACCATTAGAGTCACTCTCTCACCCTTACTGCCCTGGTTACTAAAAAGTGCATATATACAATAATGGCGCATGCTGAAATATAAAATCAAAAAACCTTTTCCATCAAAGTCCTTTGAGCTATAGTAGCTCTATGTGAGATGGCAGTCTTTTTAACTGGGCAGCCTTGCAGAGGGAGCCGAAGCCGGACTCCAGTACATGCAACAAGAGAAAAAAGCAGAGGGCAGGAGCAACTTAGTAAAAAATGTTTACTTTAATATTAGAAAAGTATCAAAACACTCACTTATTGGTTACTGTATGTCGGCATATATGGAAGTCCAAAACGACAGTCAATCCCTGCTGCGTGAAGAAGTTCCCTTGAGCAGCAGACGCTTGCTGCGCTGCGCCGCATGGAGGAAGGTGCGTGCAGTGACCCTTATCACCTCACGGCGCTCGCACTGAAACGCGTTGCATCCTGGTCCTGGTCCTGACATCATCCCGCCTCACGCCGCGTCCCAGCATAGACACACTGCTTGCGTTCCAGCCCTCTCTCTGGCAGCTGCAGCGAACCCAGAAACCATCCAGATATTTTGCCACTCTATGGCTGAAGGCGCAAATATACAAATACACAGTGTAAAAATGTTGCTTTTAAAGTGGTTGTATATAGATAGAACCGCGCTGCCTGCGTCCATAAACATAGGCGCTCTCTCGTTACAGATTTTGACAGACAGCAGCATGAGCCAATGGTTTTGATGCTTCAGCAAAGCCTGTGAGAGTGGGAAGAGCCACTACAGACAGTCACAGAGCTGGATCGAGTGAAGGCTCAGATAAGTATAAGGTGGCATTAAGGAGGGCAATACTAATACTTAAACAATGTTTACCTTCATGTTTAGGCTTTAGAAGCACTTTAAATATTTCCAGAATAAAAGCTGCAAAGTAAAATTGTTTACAGATAATGATTGTAACATATTATCATTGGTCATCAAGACAACAGTAAAATGTGTTGTGAATTCATGGATTGTTATGTACAATGAAGTAGATGAAGTCAGTGCCATGTTTAGTGCTCTGTGAGAATATTGCCTACTATGTATTGGTAAAGGGATACATGCGTGTGTCAGATGTCATAATGTTCATGAGATGGTCTCCTCATCCCTGATAAACCTAGCTCCTCCAGTATTTGTTGTGCAGGAACGAGCCATTACTGTTTGCCAGCACCTCCAAGCACTGGTTCTATATACAGGAGCTACTAAGCATTCTATCGGTCACTCCGCACTTAGCACAAGGTGCAGATACTGAAATTGGTTCAGGCATCAGCCAGAGCTTGCAAAGAGAAGCAATGTATGGTAAAAGGCTTCTCATCCTTCTCTCGGTTCCTGAAACTACAGGGATTGTGGGGCTGCAATATACACATATGATGTCCAGCATACCATCCATGCATTCAGAGTAGGGTGTGTTGTACTAGGTACAGTTCAAGTGCAGCAATGTGCAGGCTTGTAAGGAAGATATGCAATATTGTACGCAAAGGTAGCACTGTGCATGATTGGTAATAGGACATACACTGTTAGGGTGTATGGTGCTGTAACATAGTTACTTACGTCCAAAATGCGTAGGATGTTTTTACAGCGTTTACATGTCTTTTCAATAAAGGAATACTTTTTTTGGATGTCATCCTAAATGTTGACTATCCCCTTCCTTATTCTGGTACGTTGGAGGCGTCGGTAGCCTCGAGGTCTGAGCACCGGGTTAAGCTGTTATGTGGGAAGGTTGTAGCGCCTACACAACTGTTTTCCCTGTATAATACTGCACACAGAGGCAGTCCAGTATTTAGCAGGATCTCCTGGAAGGATTTGAAAGGTAATAATAAAACTATGTTACAGGAGGTCTCAGAAAAAGAAATCACATTTTTGTTTATTTTGTTTATGGTTCCACTTTCATCATTTGACTGCCACCAACGTAACTACTAAGTCAGTGGATATAGAGGCATGCAAACAAACTCATTGGCACAACAGTTTGTTTACTTTTTTAGTTGCAATGTTGCTAGCTACATTATAGAAGCTTCTAAGGTGTCTTCCCCCCCCCCAGTCCCGTGGTTCTCCTGGTTCTTCTAGAAGCTGGGAACTGTGATGGCGGGTGGGGAGATGGACATTCTTCCATCTCTCCTGTAAACTCTAAACCTAGAAACTTTCAGCCCTGAGCACTTCTGGATACAGGGCCGTTATTTCTCAGCTAGGAGAGCTGAGTGAAGCAGCGGATCGAAGAGTCTGTATCCTAGATTAGTGTTGTCTAGGTGCAGGGAAGGCAACAAGGATTCAAATGACCCCAAATGTCTCCAATAGAAGTACCTGCCACTCAAAAAGTTCTATAACATAGGGGGCTTAGAAGCCCCCTTGTGACAGCAATAAAGTTTGGAAAAAAAAAATAGTGCAAAAGAATTAAAAATGTATTATAAAATAAATAAATACTTTTCGTTTTCAAAGCCCCCTGCCCCCTTGTACTCACACATATGCATATACAATTTTTGTGCAAAACACATTGAGAATAAGATTAATTATTCTACGGCCATCATTTATGGTTTACTCCAAGTTGGTGGCTTATGAGGGCTTTTAAAACGTTGTCTGTGGGCAATATTGGGTATAGTACTTTTGTCACAGTGTCGCAGGTGCACAAAGTTGTAACATATTTGGTATCTATTTACTCAACTCCATTTTGTAAAGCCTATTTCCAGACTTCATTCCAATTTAAATAGTTTGTTTCCAGTTTGACCAGCTTACTAAGAAATGCAGCAGTGCATACGGTTTATACAGCGATGACAGCGAACACAAACCTCGAGTCAAGACCTAATATTTTAAAGACAATTTTCAGATTTATTGTGTTTGCATGCATTCAAATTAATTTGAATGTATTTGTTTTCTAAAAACATACATTTGATGAACAGTTGCGCTAAAGTCATGTAACATAAAAATTGTAACTACTATGTTTTTTTCTATGGGTCCTCTGCTTTCAGAAAGTATAGCAGTATCCCCCGAAGATGTGCATGCGCACGAAACGTGTTGGGAGGGGCCTTACATGCTGTTTCACACCGCCACTTCCAAGGTCTAGATCGACGCCCATCACTGTAAGTCCTACCGTGTTTGTTCTATTTTGGTCTACACCAGGGATATGCAATTAGCGGACCTCCAGCTGTTGCCAAACTACAAGTCCCATGAGGCATAGCGAGACTCTGACAGCAGCAAGCATGACACCCAGAGGCAGAGGCATGATGGGACTTGTAGTTTTGCAACAGCTGGAGGTCCGCTAATTGCATATCCATGGTCTACACCATATGGATTTTTTTTAAAAAAGCTTTTTTATTATACAAACTTTTAAATAAATATACTACACTATATATTACCTCTCCGACTCTGCGTGGTGAGCATCTTTTGATTAGGACTCCCCCTGGCTGAGCATTGTATATATGGAAGATTGATCGATTGATTGCTGGAGACTCATTTTGATTGGAATGATGCGCAATGCTGTTTATCAATAGCGTTCTGGTGAGTGCATATTGGTGAAGGATGAGCATTGGAGTCACATTATATTTTTTCACTGCTGCACTGGGAAGTGTTACTAGCTGAAGACGTTTCATCAATTGTTTACATAATTTTATATCCTGGGGACTTTCTGTTTTATATGGGAGTTTTCCTATGGACACTATGGGAGTTATTTACGAAAGGCAAATCCCCTTTGCACTACAAGTGCAAACTACAAGTGCAAAGTGGACTTGAAATTGCACTGGAAGTGCAGTCGCTGTAGATTCAAGGGGGACATGCAAGGAAAAAAAACTGCATTTTAGCTTGCACATGATTGGATCATAAAATCAGCAGAGCTTCCCCTCATTTCAAATCTATCCCTCAGATTTACAGCGACTGCACTTCCAAGTGTACTTACAGTGCAATTTCAAGTGCACTTTGCACTTGTAGTTTGCACTTGTAGTGCAAAGTGGAGTTGCCTTTCGTAAATAACCCCCTATATAACATATGCTTTTTCACATTTATTTAGGATATATTATATGATTGTTAGGGTTTTTAAGCGCTGCACTTGTTTGGTTTTTATAAAGTATATAATGTTTTCAGGATATTTCTTATCAAAAAATTTTAGCATGTGTGTGAAGAATTTAAAATATGTCTCTGTCAGCGAAAGATCTAAGCTTATATATATATATATATATATATATATATATATATATATATATATGTACTTTAAACAAATACACAGCAAGCACATCCCACCAAGAGAAGATTGTATAAAACTTTTGAGAAGTTTAATTGACTTTAATGTTTTTCTCTCCAATTAGGTGGGTTTTAGGAGTATTTTGAAATAGTAGTTTGAAATAACAAGTCATTTATAGAAGAAACAGTAGAATGAAGATTTCAGACCCAGTTGTCATTAGGCATCAGCGGGTGACTTGGTTATGTAGACAGCTGGCCCATGAATTGATTGATAGGTAAGTAGTTTTTTGCTATGAAACAATTAGAACCAAATTTCCTTTACAAATAAACTCTCTTGAGGCATGCCTTGAAACCTCATTATGTTTCCTTTACGTTGGTCCTGAAAAGATATTGGTAGTATACCCATTGTAGAGATTTCAGCTGCTTTATTTAATTATATAGTGGAACGCAATATTTTTCAATTGCTGCTTTACAGCCGAAAGAATACTTTTTATCATTTTAAAGCATGCAGATGTGTTGCTTAAAGGGGGGTTCCACCCGCGATTAATTTTTTTTAAAAAGTCAGCAGCTACAAACACTGTAGCTTTTAATAAGGAGACTTATAAGCAGACTTTTAATAAGGACACTTACCTGTCCTACTCGCCCGCGATGTCGGCCCCCACCGAGGCTGATCCCTCAATCCTGGCAGCTCCCAGCGCCGCCATCCTCAGTAAGGGAAACAGGCAGTGAAGCCGCGCGGCTTCACTGCCCGTTTCCTACTGCGCATGCGCTAGCAGCTCGGCGCTTTGTGAATGGGCCGGCTGCTCTCTGGGATACACACAGTTCCCATAGGGCAGCATGCCCCATTCACAAGAAGACACAGAGTGTAGGACGAGGAAGAAGATCCACCGCGGAGGATGAAGAGGCAGGATAGGGAATTCTGCATAGCAACCGCTATTTCTGGTAAGTAAAAAATTATTATTATTTTTTTATTTTTTTATTTGGAGATTTTTGGTGAAATTTTTTTTTTCAGTTTGGAACTCCACTTTAAATAGAGTAAATCAGTGCTCAGCCTAAAGTTAAGTGAGAAATATCATGACCACACCTTGTTTTAAGAAAGGGCCTGGATTCTTTCCTACATACACATAATATACCTGGATACTAACATTTATAGGTAAAGTTGATCCAGGGAATATCCGATTGCCCTTGGGGGATCGGGGAGGATTTTTTCCTCTGCTGCAGCAAATTGGATCATACTTTATTGTTTTTTTTTGCCTTTCTCTGGATCAACTGTAGTATAGGGTTGTATATATATAAGAATATATATATATATTTATTTTTCCTTCTATTGGTTGAACTAGATGGACTTGTGTCTCTTTTCAGCCAGACTAACTATGTTACTATGAAAGGGTAAAACCAGTATGTCCATCTCCAAGACAATAAGCAAACCAGGAGATAAGCGAACTGACCAAAAGAAAAACAAGGAGAGAGGCGCCTTTAAGTTTAGGATTGAAAACAGCTTTAATGGTAAAAATCCAAATGGCAACTCACATGTGTAAAAAGTACAATGGGCACATCAATAGTAAGGGGTCCCAAGGGGTGTCATCACTGGAAATCGTACTCCACTCCTCTGCTCCTTCCTTATGGCTGCACTGTGTGTCTCACTGCTCACTGCTGTGGTTTGTGAAACGCTGTACAGTGGTGAGGCTTGGTATGCAGATGCTAGGCAGCATGGAGGGATGATATCGCCGGAATGCAACGCGTTTCCTGAGCATGCACGCTACGTGTGTCGTGGTAGCTGCCCTCCTTTCTCAAGAATGACAAATCAGATTGCGTTGCGCGCATGCTTAGGAAATGCATCGCATTCCGGTGAGGCCACCTAGCATCTTCACACCAAGCCTGGTTCTGGTTCTCACCACCGTACAGCCCTTCACCAACCACAGCAGTGAGCAGCAAGACACACAGTGCAGCCATAAAGAAGGAGCAGAGGAGTGAAACTTGGCTGCTATTTCCATGTGGTGGCAGCCTTTTGTGTTTGGACTTTTTCATGGACTCTATGGAGTGTTTTAGTCTTAAAGGGGTTGTAAAGGTTTGTGTTTTTTCACCTTAATGCCTGGCACCTGGCAATGACGGCCCCCCAGCCCCCCGTTTACTTACCTTAGCCCGTTCACCTGCTGTGCGGACCCCCCGGCGTCCTCTTCTCCACGGAGTCTGGCCGTTGATTGGATAGATAAGATAGATTGATAGCAGTGCAGCTATTGGCTCGCGCTGCTGTCAATCACATCTAATGACGGGGCCACCAGGGGGTGGGACTGAGTCATACACTCTGTGTCTATGGACGCAGCGTGTATGACAGGGAGCGCGCCCGCAAGCTAACCCCCTCAGGATAGAGCTTCCCAGAGGGGGTTAGCTTATGCGGGGAGGAGCCGAAACAGCTGCCGAGGGACCACAGAACAGGAGAATCGGGGCCACTCTGTGCAAAACGAACTGCACAGTGGAGGTAAGTATAACATGTTTGTTATTTATTTATTTTTTTTAAACGAACCCATACAACCCTTTTAAGTTTTTAAGTAATTCATGCTATGTAAATTTTTTCCCTGACCATCTACTGTATATACTCTAGTATAAGCCGACCTGAATATAAGCCGAGGCACCTAATTTTACCACGAAAAAACTGGGAAAACGTATTGACTCGAGTATAAGCCTAGGGTGTCCATCTGCATGCCTCACTGTGCCTCACTTTGCCTCACTGTGTCCATGTGCATGCCTCACTGTGTCCATGCCTCACTGTGTCCATGCCTCACTGTGCACATGCCTCATTGTGCCCATGCCTCAATTTGTCCATGACTAGACTGACGTTTAACATGGGAGTCTATGGAAGGGGTGCCCGGCTTTGAAAAATCGGTGCTCCCCGGCCGTAGGTCCCCCAGACAAAATACTTTGCACACTTATAGAGGAGAAATGGAGCTACATGTGTGTCAAGTTTTGGGTCCAGATACCGGGTCCCCAAAGTCACTGAAGAAATTACCGTTTAACATGGGAGTCTATGGAAGGGGTGCCCGGCTTTGAAAAATCGGTACTCCCCGGCCGTAGGTCCCCCAGACAATAAACTTTGCACACCTGTAGAGGAAGAGTGGGGCTATGTGTGTGCCAAGTTTGGGGTCCAGGGGACCTACGGCCGGCAGGTACCGGGTCCCCAAATCCGGGAGATCAAGCGCAAAAAGGTGACTCGAGTATAAGCCGAGGGGGGCATTTTCAGCACAAAAAAATGTGCTGAAAAACTCGGCTTATACTCGAGTATATACAGTACTTGTGGGGTTATTATAGTAATTTGGGTTTTGCACATGTTACTTGTCTGTAACTCAACTGACCAGTGTCCACCTAATTCTTGTTTCAGCATACATTTGAAATTGTTTTACAGCACTCCACGTAATTACTGTATGAGTAAATTCTAGGCTGTCATGGCTGATTTATGTCATTTTTTAAGAATAGGGGAAGCCGTTTCCTTTTCTGTCCTTCTGTTTTTTCTAATATTTCTGGGCAACAGTACTATATGTTTGGCTTTTTTTGTGTCATTTCATGCCCTAGATTTACCAGCATATGAAAACACAGTTGCAAGAAAGTGTCCTTTTTTATCAACAAGTGCTTTTAATTTACAAGATGATGCTGCAGACATTTACATTATATCTGAGTTTATTTTACTTAAAGGTCACAAAAGCAGAGATCCAAAAGAACACAAGGTTAAATGTGTGGGTTACCAAACAGACAGTATCATATCTCAGATCTTCTGTGTGATAGGCCTATTATAAGGCAATGACACCTGACACGATCTTTATTGTATCATCCAAAGTACAACCAGTGCAATACAAAACATTTTATTTTCCAACTACATCAATGCAAACGGAGAGAAGGAGGTAAATGGTCATCCCTGGGGTAATGTTATGTTGTTCATGTAATAGACTGATCTGTACTTTCTGAAATGCAAAAAGAATCTTAACAAATCGTATTCATTAACCTCCCTGGCGGTATGATTCTTTCTGGAATTATGTACCAAAAGCGGTACAATTATTTTGCATGAAAATTTGGTGTTATGTATTATAGGCCTGCGATTCTTAGTAATTACTTACTTAAACCTAAGCAAACCAGAGTCTAGTAGACATCCCGGGTATGATAAATATGAAACACAAAATTATAAATTATAATATAATAAATAACTATAAATAATTATAAAAAATAGTAATCTAATTATAATAAAAATTATTCAATAATGTAATCAAATCAAAAACACTGAAATTTGCTCAGTTGCAGAATTGTCGCTGTCATTAGATTTAGTGTTTGATGACGAATTTCCCCACAAATCGCTATCGCTCAATTCTGCGAGTGATTCTAATTTATTATCGCTGCTTTCTAGTTGGTCTAAAACCACTTTTGACATAAAGGGACACTTTTTGGTTGCTATGGACAATCTCCATTTTCCAGGCAGAAAGAACGATTTTTATTATATAAAAGTGCATGCAGGACACTGGACAGACCACTAGGGACCAAGGGGGTGTGTAATTATTACATACAGTACTGTAATCTGTAAGATTACAGTATACTGTATGTATACTATGTGTTTCACTTTTTGAATTTGGCGCCCAGTTCCGCTCCCTTGCGACGCTGCGGCTCGCAGGGAACGGAACTAGGAAGTCAGATGGGGACGAAAGTGCCGACACTCGCCGGAGATCTCGCTGGCGATCACAGCAGAGGACATCATCGCTGGATCGCCAGGAGAAGGTAGGGAAACTCCGCTGCGAGCTCTGCAATGTCTACCCCGAGCGTGACTCGGGGTTACCGATCCTAGCATAAAAAAACAACCCCGAGTCACGCTCGGGATTACCGCTAGGGAGGTTAAGGAATCTGTCTCAGTGTTCATGAATGTGCTGCTTTATTTCAAAAACTCAGTTTGCATTAGAATTTTTTTTATTCCTTGACTATCAAAAGAAATTTTAGGCTGGGCAACATTTGTACGATTTTTTTGTTCTTAACTTTTTATTTTGTTTTATTTTGTTTCATTTTATTCATCTTTTATTCTGTATCATTTATTAATGGCATGAAATAAAACTGACTTGGTGTAATCTCTTAAGCCCTGTACACACGATCGGATTTCCTATGGTTTTTAAACCAAAGGATTTTTCCATCGGAAAACCGATGAAGCTGACTTCCATCAGTCTTGCCTACACATCATCAGTCAAAAAACCGACCGTTCCAAACGCAGTGACGTAAAACACTTCAATGAGCTGAGAAAAATGAAGTTCAATGCTTCTGAGCATGCGTCGACTTGATTCTGAGCATGCTTGGGTTTTTTATCCGATGGAGTTCCCCACAGACGATAGTAATTTGCTATCGGTTTTTTAACCATCGAATAAATTTAAAACATGTTCTAATTTTAAACACAGATGGAAAAAGACCGATGGGGCCCATACGCGATCGGTTTGTCCGATGAAAAAAGTCCATCGGACTGTTTTCATTGGTAAAACCTACACGGCTAAAACCTACACGGCTTAAGAAGTAAAATTTCTGATGTCATCCATAACACTTGAATCTGCAATGAGTATAATTAATTTTACGATGCTGTTCCTTGGTTACAGGCCAGCTACTACTCATTCTTTTGAAAGTGTGAGTTGGGCTTTGGTATTTACCTACTGGTTTAGCAGCATTTGTGGATGACTAATAAATATAGAATACATACATACTGTTTCTATGACCTGTAAGTTTGAAGAGTTAATGATATGCTAATAGTGTTTTCACAAGTACAATTTTCTTCCTTTGTAAGAGTACAGAATAAGTGTCAAACTTGTCTTGAGAGCTGCCTACAATTTAAACCAATCCTTCTTAGCAATTTAAGGCACAGGTCCCAACCCACATACCAAGATGAAATACTGGATTTGCTAAGAATGTGAGTTCATTAAAACCACAAGTAAGCCAGCAAAGAGCTACTGAAGATGAAAAATCCATTGTTGTCTGTTTTGTCATTTCTTTTAGACAAGATATTTATTTTTATAAAGCTAAAATCCAATTGTAGCTCAATAACTGATAAAAATGGCAACAAATATGATACTTCCTTGTTCGCAAGGGGTGACCTTCTGGAAGTTCCGAGAACTCTTTTTGTTCATTTCGGAATCTACCTTGGAGACAACAGTGTTGCACATTTGATACCTGATATTCTTCCAGTATTATCGCACAACAAAGGTTCTGTCACAAATGTGGTGACCAACAAAAGGCTGGTTGCAGGGGTGCTAGCTAAAGTGGCAAGTGTCAGAGTGGACACCGTGCAGGACTTCGCTTATGGTGGAGATATTATTATTAATCACATGGATCAGAGCATCAGCAACAAACCTCTTTCTGGTGAAGAAGTGGCCCAAAGGGCTGAGAAATTGGTGGGGACCACATCCTATAGCCTGCTGTGGGACAACTGTGAGCACTTTGTAACCTACTGTAGATATGGCATCCCAGTGAGCCTGCAGACAGATAAGGTAAATCTTTTTTTTTTTTTTTTTTTTAAAAAAGCTCAGAGACCAAGTAAATAGCTGCATGCAGATGTACCACCTGCTGTGTGTGTGTGATCAATGTAAGCAGAGCCTAATACTGTATACATGTAATTGCTGAGCATGGGTGGGGGGATCACAATCATAGTCTTATAGCAATGTAACACATCATTTCCATTTTATTTTATTGTATGTCAGCCATGTTATGTATTTTTCTGTGATTTGCCTTTGTATTGGTCAGTGTTTTCCCCAAAACAATCTTCACTGCACTTTTCCAATTTAGTTTCCTCTACTACATAATACCAAAATTGATGATTTTTCATTCTCCTATTCAGTTTCCTTTTCACGTCATTAAAATGGATGATTTATTTATCAAATACAAGCTTCGTTGATAAAACCCTGCCTTTTTTCTGTTTAAAAACACTTATCAATAGTTCAAAGCTATACCATTTACCTTCAAATTTCACAATTTGCTCTTTATCCTAACTTACTAAACACCACAAAGAGTAAACAACATTTAGTTTGAATATTAGAAAAATTAGGCATACTATATCTGTTCATGTTTTGCATCTGTATGTCTACTATAACTTGATTTTCCGTTTAAAAATATGTGTGCATTTACTGGGTACAACTAGTAATTTTTAAATACCTATATATATATATATATATATATATATATATATACATATATATATATATATATATAAACAATTTATTTTTTTAATATGACCCCCCCCCCCCCGCTACAAACTCACCAACTGTGCATAAATACAAATAAACAAAAAATATAAAACAAGAGCTTCTCACACTAGTTGTCTCCACAATATTTGTGCGTACGTGTTGACATGCATTAACATACATTATTGAAAATCACATTTAACAAATAAGAATAACTCAGCGTCCTTTAAAAGTACTTAAATAAAAAGAGTCCACTTTAATAGCCAATGTTTCTGTGTTCCAATTTGTTAACCACTTAACCTCCAGAAGGTTTTACCCACTTTAAGCAAATAAAATTTATATAATTTTTTTTCACACAAATAGAGCCTTATTTTAATGGTATTTGATTACTACTGGGTTTTTTGATTTTTTATTATAGAAACAAAAAAAGACTTAACATTTTGAAAAAAAATATATTTTCTACTTTATGTTTTAAAACCTATCCAATAACAAAATCAAATATATTCATGAATTTAGGCCAAAATGTATTCTACTACATGTCTGTGATGGAAAAAAAAAATCCCAATAAGTGTAATTGGTTTGTGTGAAAGTTATAGCATCTACAAATGATGGTATATACAGTATACTAGAATTTATGCAGCTATGACACTAAACGAGCAATGGTGGTGATCAGTGACTTATAGTGGCACTATAATAGTGTGGCGGGCAATCTGACGCTAGCAGACCCCTGCTGGGAGATGCACTAACTGACTAACTGACACTGACATCAATTGTAACACTAATACAGTGATTAGTGATAATACTGTACACTGTATTAATGACACTTTCTGGGAAGGGGTTAACATCTAGGGGAACTCAATGGGTTAACTGTGTGCCTAACAGGTGTAATGTGTGTATAATGTGCTGCTTTTACTAACAGATCTGGCATTTGTTTTCTCCCTGCTTTGCAGGGAGATTAACAGCCAGTATGCTGATCTGTGTACAGAGCCCTCTGTGTATGTAAACACCAGACTCTGTGCTGTGTTTGGCTACAGCCAATCAGCAGGTCTCAGCCATAAATCATTGACTGGGACCTGTTGACAAAATCCAGCTGTAGCCGCTGTAGCATGCGTGCCCCTAACCTGGAACAGGCTGAATGACATACATGTCTGTGATCCAGCCTGCCCGTGCCACCTGCCTGCAGTAAATGTACCGTGGGCACGGGAAAACTGGTTAATCTTCACTGTGAGATGTTTATTCAGAAATAGTGCAGCACAACTAGCTTTTCTGCTAGTTCCCAACGTTTGTAAATCATTTCTGTCCTTTTCTAACATCAGTTCTAACCCTGTTGGCAGTTTGGGTTACCTTGGCAACTTTTAAGATGATTTCAGATGAATATGAGCTATCTGATAAGACATAGAACTCAGAAATCAGCAATACAAAATAAAAGTATTTTATAAAAAAAGCTGTCACAAAAGTATTTTGGTTGTCCAAAGTGCTGCTTCTATTAGACTTTAAATGGATTTATAATAGGCTTGTGCAATTCGTTTCGTAACGAATCGAAATTCGTCCGAATTTAGCAACTTTCGGACATTCGGAAGCATTCGAATTTCCGAACAAAGCATTTACGAATAAAACCGAATCCGAAATAAATTATATCGCAAATAGCGAATGCCCGAATGTCTTCGGCATAATTCGTTATGAAAAAAGTTACGAATCTACGAATCCATTCGAAGCACAATAACACTCTGCTCTCTGCTTCTCCCTCACCGTGCTGAACTCCCTCTCAAAATGGTGTACAGGGGCGGAGGCTATAGCCGCATGTAAAAAAACGAAAGTAAAATACGAGATTTCGAATCGTTACAAATAACCGCTATGTATTTAGAAAAGTACAAATCCATTCGAAGCACATCAGGCATAATAAGCAGCGTCGTTGTGAGAGAGACACGGAAAATTACCAATCAACAAACCCAAAAAAAGTTACGAAAGTAGGAGTTGTGTCCAGAATCAACGAAAAACAATGTACTCTACCGAAAGTACGAATTATAAATCAACGAAAAATAAGGCTTACATTAATACCAATCATTCCGATTCAACAAAAAATGTCGCTTGCGAAAATACGAATTAGTCCGAACGTGAAAAATCCCGGAAGATGTAAATGATAAGTGAAATATACTAGGGAACTATAAGAACATTTTCTTATAACTGTAAGATTCCTTATTTGGGTCAAATTGTAGGTAGATGCATAGTAAGTTTATTCAGCATGACAGGGAACAAATTTGTGCATAGCAGGTGCCCCCAGAAAGAGCCACATTTTGATCTTTCAGGTTAACACAGTTTACCAACAACTACATTATATTGGCAAATGTTTGTAGACACCTGATCATCACACCTATATAAAATTGTTGGACTTCCCATTCCAAAATCATGTCACTAATATGGAGATAGTTCCCTTTGTTCTTCAAAGCCCCACTCTTCTGGGAAGGCTTTCCACAAGATTTGGGAGCGTGTCTGTTAGAATGTGTGCCCAATTAGCCAAAAAAGCACTTGTGAGGTCAAATGCTGATGTTGAATGAGAAGACCTGGCTTACAATGAATATTCTAAATCATCCCAAAGGATTTCAGTAGGGCTCAGGTCATGGCTCTGTGTATACTACTCAAGTTTCTTTACACCAAACTTGGTAAACCATGTCTTTATGGACCTGGCTTTGTGTGCAAAAAAAAAAGACCCTTCTCCAGACTGTTACCACAGGATTGGAAGTGCATAATTAACTTTGTATGCTGTAGCAATAAATGTACCCTTTACTAGAAACAATACTACTAAAGAATTGGAAGGGGTGCCCACATGTTTTTGTCTATATAGGTAGAAGTGGTGGCCACAAACCTTGGCTATGTAATGTAAAGATCTACCTAATCAGTGCATTCAAATAATATCCAATCAGAGAGACCTTCTGCACAATGGTGGGTAGATTTTGTCTATATGACAGATCTAATTCCAAAGCTGGTCATATACAGGCATACCCCACTTTTAAGTACACAATGGGGTTTATTTACTAAAGCTGGAAAGTGCAAAATCTGTCTCACTTCTGCATAGAATCCAATGAGCTTCCAGGTTTTATTACCAAAGCTTAGTTGAGCAAGCTGGGGTTAAAAGCTGATTGGTTTCTATGCAGAAGTGAGCCTGATTTTGCACTTTCCAGCTTTAGTAAATAAACCCTATTGTGTACTTAAAAGTGGGGTATGCCTGTACTATGCAAGCCAATTGTACAATCTCTTTATAATCTCCTTTAGGTTTCCAAAAAACGTTGTAATATGAGGACAAATATAAATAATTCAATTAGTATCAATTCAGGCAGACCCTGGTACAGTACTACATAGTTATTGGTATCTAAAGGAGAATGTATCCTCAGACTGCATAGTGTATGGGCAGCCTTACTATGTATAGATAGTTGCAGATCTACTATTCCAGGCAAGCCTTTTTGGGATAAGCATAGGTTTATTGTCATACAAACATTTAAAAAAAGGGGCAGAGTCAATGGATTTGTTTAACGTAGAATTCTGCAGAAAATGCTAATGACAAACATAATTAAGAGCCAAATATAGTTTTAAATAGTTTATATACTGATGGCCATACACACATATATATTTTGCATGGGATTAGTTGGATGTCCAAATCTAATATTCAAATAATCGCACCATTGGCGAATTTGCCTTTATCAGTCATATCTCCTATCTCCTACAATGTAAATCATTTTTGAAAAAAGGGTAAACACATCAAAAGTGGTTATTTTAAAATCAATCGATTTATCCATCATCAGCTTGGATTTCTTAACCCATCTGATCACTTTCATCTAGAATTTAATCTTGCAGAATCAGATAAGCGCTATTGAATGGCACTGCAGTACACAGCAGCTTGTATGCCATTATGTGTTACATGCAATGCATAAATGTGAATGAGCCCCGAATGTTCCTTTTTTTTATGCAAATCTATCTTTATGTTTAGAGTGTTTGAGAACTATGTTTAGATGACTTATTCTGCAGTGGGTTTTATTTCATTTAGGAATGCTTGTTTTTTTTAGTTCAAGAATTTATTATTGAGTTTTTAACATTTCTTTAGAAACACCTCAAATATTGAGATAACAACAGTGGTTGAGTTGTTTCTTACCATAAGGCCCCTTTCACACTGGCACGTTTTTCAGGCGGTTTAGCGCTAAAATTAGCGCTGTTATACCGCCTGAAAAAATCGAGCCCTGTATTGTTCAATGTGAAAGCCCGAAGGCTTTCACACTGAAGTGGTGCGCTAGCAGGACCGCTCCAAAAGTCCTGCTAGCCGCATCTTTACAGCGGTGAAGGAGTGGTGTGTTCACCGCTCCTTTACTGCGGCTGCCCATTGAAATCAATGGGACACCGCGGTAATACCGCCCGCAAACCGCGGCAATAGCCGCGGTTTGCGGACGGTATTAACCCTTTTTTGGCCGCTAGCGGGGGTTAAATTCACCCCACTAGCGGCCGCATACCGCGGTGATAACAACGGTATAGCGGCGCTGAAAATCGCGCCGCTATACCGCCACCGCACCTGCCCGCCCCAGTGTGAAAGGGGCCTAAGAAACCAACTGGGTATAGAGTCAGGAATATACAATGGTCTAGCACTATTTTAATATTGTTAGGATTACCAATACAGAAAGGAACAAGATACAACTCGTTGGCTAGGTCCTCTCGATTAGACCAATGAGGTTCTGTGGCAGGAAGATGGGTGGGGAGAAAAGGAGGGAAGAGTGGACATAGAGGAGATAGGATGGGTAAAGTGGCAAACCAAGCCTAAAGTCCCAGAAAGCCCATGTCAATTCCAGAAGAAAGAACCTGGGGTACCACATAGAGTACTTTTGCACTGTGTCAGACAACCTGGCCTCTTCTTTCTCATGCACCAAAGTCTGCGTGATCCTCGATTTAGTTTCAGCTATAGAACGATTTAAATGCTTCAATGCAAGAAAACAGCAGTCCAGAATTGCTGAGCCATTGGCACAACCACCAAGCGTGATAAAATGTTCCCAGTCATACACATCCCCAAAGAACAGTGGGGAGAGTAGCTAGATACAAAAAAAGAGATTGTGATGGGTGCTAAGTATCGATGCGCTATCGCTTTTTCATTGGTTTGGACATCTAGTTCATTCCATATGCAAGATTTCACTGGGGCCCATATGCGAAACCATCTTCCTTGTCTAAATCTTTCCAAAGTCTGTTGCCCACTGTCGAGTGTACATCAAAAGCTGAGATGCTGTACCACTGTTCAAAGTGGTTCAAGAGTAAAGGACCATCTGGAAACCATCTGTAGTCCAGAGGACTACAAGAGATAGAACCATAAATTGCCTGTGCGCCCACTTCTGGGATGAGGGAGGCTAAAGCCTAGTACTAACAATTAGAAAATCATACGAAAAATATCGCTTTCGAACAGATCGTACGATAATCTGATCGTTAGTACACAGCTTTAGAGAGCTGATCACAACATCCAAAATTATCCGAAGGGACAAACACGAAAATTGTTTTCGTACGATACCACTACGTGCGATTTTTCATTTACTCTGTACAGTTTTCGTCCCCAAAAATCGTAAGAGCAAGACTACGCATGCTCGGAAACTAAAGAATACCTTACAATACAATACAACACATTACATCACTTCCAAAGTTGTATTTTTTCGTATGAGAATTTTCATAAGTTTAGTAACCTCTTCATTTTCGATATGAGACTAGCATGCAAAAAAAAAAAAAAAAAAAAAAGAATCATTCATCTGATAATCTCATCGTGTCTACGAGGCATTGGTGTCATTCAACTTGGAAGTTGGACGGCAGCTATTAGGCTCAGCAAACTTTAAGAAGGCTAAGTAAATAAAAAATTCATTTTTTAAAGATGGAGTTGTGTACTCACTAATCATAAACTCTAGTTTGCTTTGATATTTTTAATATTGCCAGTATTTTGTATGTGTACATCAGATAAACACCTGCACTTTTCTTTTCTCTATACACCAGACCAGAGGATGGTGCACTGAATGTGTTATTTAGGGAATAAATGATGCTTACTGTAGCTGGCAATCCAGGATAATTCATTGTATCTCATAATGGTGGATGCATAATGAAATAGAAACGTAAACATTGAACAATTTCCCTAATGCTTAATGGCTGGATAATTATCCTTACACAATTTAAATTTAAAAGCCTTCATACTGTGAGGTTGGCTTACTAAAGTGAATTGAATTGAAGTAATCCTGTGTTTGCTTCATCCAATCATATGCAAACGTTCTGTTTTGTTTTTTGTTTTTTCCTGCATGTGATTTGATATGGATAATGGTCACAGGGTCACTTCACTTTAAATCCCCTATAATAAACTGTCATAGAGTGGGTATATATGACCTGATATTTGCAGACAGTCCACTTAGCTGGAGTTATTTGTGGACTATGGGGTTGATTTACTAAAGGCGAGTAGACTCCAGAGCTTAGTAAATGAGGTAAACCTTCACTTTTCAAAGAGTTCCCAGTCACATGCAAGGATAATAAACAAACAAACTCAGAAGCCAAAACCAGAATAAACCAAGCCATGACCCACTCAAAAACGGAAGCCATTACCAATGATAATACAGGCATACCCCACTTTTAAGTACACAATGGGACCAGAGCATGTATGTAAAACGAAAATGTACTTAAAGTGAAGCAATACCTTTTTTCACTTCTGGGGCGTCAGGGGCTGTAGCGGGGTGTCAGGGACTGTAGTGGGGGTGTCAGGGACTGTAGTGGGGGGTCAGGGACTGTAGTGGGGGAGTCAGGGAGTGTGTTTCCAAGTAGCGGGGAATCTGAACTATCCGTGCACGGATTACTCAGCTGCAGCTTTAGCTTGAGAGACACACTTTACATACACTCACGGGTATGTCCTTACTCGCAAGTGTATGTAAAGTGAGTGTACTTTAAGCGGGGTATGCGTGTATTGGAAAATTTGAAAAAAATCTGGAATCCTTGGGTGACTAATTTTTTCCCTTCCAACTTTGACATCACTTTATTAAGACCTTGGTAATATAACTACTAATAGCTATTTAATATACTAATAACATAAGACCAACATAATAAGATACCCCGGGGACCTTTTCAAACTTTTCTATCTTATCTACCTACTATCTTTATTTTTTTTCTTCTTTTTCTTACCCTTCCCTCTCTTCTATCTTGTCTCTTTAGTTCTTTTTTTGTTGTTTTTTCTTTCTTAGCATATATTGTTATTTTATGCAAAAATGGTAGCAGCATTCCTTTTTTTTTTATGTTTTTTATTCATCAGTATATTTCAGCTTTAGAGCTCCATTGAAACAATACAAACCTAATGTCTATACAATAAATCCCCGTATTACCCCAACATTATACGAGGTCTAGAAATTATGACCCTTCATTTTTTCTTTATAAATCCTTATATTACCTTACATGTTATATATTATTACTAAATCTGGTTTGTAATTACTAAATTCAACACTAAGCATATGTAGCGGTCTGAGCCTAATTACCACTCAGATACTCCCCTTAACCACTTGACCACTGGGCACTTAAACCCCCTTAATAACCAGAACAATTTTCAGCTTTCGGTGCTCTCACATTTTGAATGACAATTACTCAGTCATACAACACTGTACCCATATGAAATTTTTGTCCTTTTTTTCACACAAATAGAGCTTTCTTTTGGTGGTATTTAATCACCGTTGGGTTTTTTATTCTTTGCGCTAGAAGAGAAAAAAGACTGAAAATTCTGTAAAAAAAAAAAAAAAATTTGTTTCTGTTATAAAATTTAGCAAATTTGTATTTTTTCTTCATAAATTTTGGCCAAAATTTTTACTGCTACATATCTTTGGTAAAAATAAGTACAAATTGGTGCATATTATTTGGTCTTTGTGAAAGTTCTAGAGTCCACAAGCTATGGTGCCAATATCTGAAAATTGATCACACCTGAAGTACTGACGGCCGATCTCATTTCTTGAGACCCTAACATGCCAGAAAAGTACAAATACCCCCCAAATGACCCCTTTTTGGAAAGAAGACATTCCAAGCTTTTTAGAAAGTGGCATGGTGAGTTTTTTGAAGTTGTAATTTTTTCCCACAATTCTTTGCAAAATTAAGATTTTTTTTTTCTTTTTTTTTTTTTCACAAAATTGTCATATTAGCAGGTTATTTCTCACACACAGCATATGCATTCCACAAATTACACCCCAAAACACATTCTGCTATTACTCCTGAGTATTACGATACCACATGTGTGAGACTTTTACACAGCGTGGCCACATACAGAGGCCCAACATGCAGGGAGCCCCATCAGGCGTTCTGGAGCACCCAGGCCAATTCTGACATTTCTCTCCTACATGTAAAAATCATCATTTATTTGCTATAAAGTTACATAGAACCCCAAAACATTATATATGTTTTTTTAGCAAAGACCTTAGAGAATATAATGGTGGTCATTGCAACTTTTTATCTCGCACAGTATTTGCGCAGCAAATTTTTTAACGCGTTTTTTACGGGAAAAAACAGTTTTGTGGTTAAAAAAAACAAAAAAAACAGTAAAGTTATCCCAATGTTTTTGCATAATGTGAAAGATGAAGTTACGCCGAGTAAATAGATACCTAACATGTCACCCTTCAAAATTGCACACGCTCGTGGAATGGCGCCAAACTTCGCTACTTAAAAATTCCCATAGGCGACGCTTTAAATATTTTTACTGGTTACATGTTTTGAGTTACAGAGGAGGTCTAGGGCCAAAATTATTGCTCTCGCTCTAACGTTCGCAGAGATACCTCACATGTGTGGTTTGAACACCGTTTTCATATGTGGGCGGGACTTATGCATGCGTTCGCTTCTGTATGCGAGCTAACGGGGACAGGGGCGCTTTAAAAAAAAATAAAAAAAAATGATTGTTCATTTTACTTTATTTATTTTAGTTTGACATGTTTTTCCACCCCAAAATTTTTTTTGATCACTTTTATACCTATTACAAGGAACGTAAACATCTCTTGTAATAGGAATATGGCATGACAGGTCCTCTTTACAGGGAGATATGGGGTCAATAAGACCCCACATCTCACCTCTAGGCTGGGAAGCCTGAAAAAAAAAAACAATCTTGGCTTCGATCGTAGCGGTGAGTCTGTAGAAGTACCGGAGGGCGTCGGGGGGGGGGGACATCCCCTCTCGCCTCCCGTAAGAATGATCAAGCGGTGGAACAGCCGCTATAATTGTTCTTATGGTGTAGGGAATCGCCGGCTGAAAAGGCTAATATCTGAATGATGCCTGTAGCTGCAAGCATCATTCAGATATCCCCGCACAAAGTCAAGGATGTCATATGACGGCCGGCGGGCGGGAAGTGGTTATTGCAGAGTATTGCCGGGCATTGCGGAGTATTGACGGGCATTGCGGAGTATTGCAGGGCATTGCGGAATATTGCAGAGTATGGCAAGGTATTGCGGAGTATGGCAGGGTATTGCGGAGTATGGCAGGGTATTGCGGAGTATGGCAGGGTATTGCGGAGTATGGCAGGGTATTGCACAGGGTATTGCACGGGGTATTGCGCAGGGTATTGTACAGGGGGTATTGCGCAGGGTATTGCAGAGTATTGCGCAGGGTATTGCAGAGTATTGCGCAGGGTATTGCAGAGTATTGCGCAGGGTATTGGCAGGGTATTGCAGAGTCTTTTGCAGAGTATTGTGCAGGGTATGGCAGAGTATTGCGCAGGGTATTGCAGAGTATTGCGCAGGGTATTGCAGAGTATTGGCAGGGTATTGCAGAGTATTTTGCAGAGTATTGCGCAGGGTATTGCAGAGTATTGCACAGGGTATTGCAGAGTATTGGCAGGGTATTGCAGAGTATTGCGCAGGGTATTGCAGAGTATTGCGCAGGGTATTGCACAGGGTATTGCAGAGTATTGCGCAGGGTATTGCAGAGTATTGCGCAGGGTATTGCAGGGTATTGCAGGGTATTGCAGAGTATTGGTAGGGTATTGCAGAGTATTGCACAGGGTATTGCAGAGTATTTTGCAGAGTATTGCGCAGGGTATTGCAGAGTATTGCGCAGGGTATTGCAGAGTATTTTGCAGAGTATTGCGCAGGGTATTGCAGAGTATTGCGCAGAGTATTTTGCAGAGTATTGCGCAGGGTATTGCAGAGTATTGCGCAGGGTATTGCAGAGTATTGTGCAGGGTATTGCGCAGGGTATTGCAGAGTATTTTGCAGAGTATTGCGCAGGGTATTGCAGAGTATTGTGCAGGGTATTGCAGAGTATTGCGCAGGGTATTGCAGAGTATTGCACAGGGTATTGCACAGGGATGGCTGAGCAGGGATGGATGGATGGCTGGATCTGTGACTGCAATTGTCACAGATCCAGCCCACAGCGCTGCTGACATGATCCGCTCCCTCCCCTCTCCTCTCACACTGTACCGATCGGTACAGAGAGGAGAGAGAGGAACCGGCGTCATCACATGACGCCGGTCTGTTTACAAGTGATTGCTCCGTCATTTGACGGAGCGATCACGTGGTAAACGGCCGCTATCAGCGGCGATTTACCGTGATCCGTGATGCGCCGGGTCCTCTGGACCCGGCGGTCACGGAGACTCCCGTGTGCGCGCACCAGGGGGAGCGTGGGAGCGCGATTCTGGGAGGAGGTTCTATAACATCCTCCCAGAGTTAAGCAACCACCCTGCCGCCGTTATTTGTCGGCAGGCGGTGGTTAAGTGGTTAAAAAAAAAGTAATGCAACTGTGAAATCAATATAACATTACTAAAAGTGTTTTCTTAAAGGTAAGCAGTGTAAGGCCAGCCATAGATGGTTCAAATCTCAGCCTGTTCAGCAGGAACCGGCCGAGATTCAAACTGTGTGTGGGGAGGCTGAAATGTACCGAGTTGATCAATCGATCAGCCTGGGTACAACCAGCCTGCTGGATTCACTTGCAATTATCGCTAGCTGCTATTCTCCCAGTGGGCACGGCTTTCTCTGCCAGATCCTGTGGTTGCAGGAAGGAAAATTGCATAGTCTATGGCCAGCCTAAGCCTGAATGTGTCCTGGTATTAGCCTCTGACCCTGTATAGCAGCGCTTGAGTGGTACAGGGAATAGCGACACAATAAACAAATAGTTCATTGTAATGATAAGAAGCATGCTGATAGGCAGAGAAAGCAGGGTGACAGAGAGATGAGCTTTTTACTAATGTCGAGCTTCAGGTTTGGGTTGAACCCACCCTGTTCACAGTTTGGGGAATTTTGAGTAATTACTGTTGGGTTCTGTTTGTAAACAAACTGGCTGATGGGAATCTTGTTCAAAGCTAGCTGCTTTGATGACATACAGCAGACGGTCCGGATCTGAAGTTTGCCCATTTTGCTTAGCCCTTCTCATCACTGTGTGGCTTCTTTTTTTCACTGTCCAGTAACAGGCCCAGGACAACCTAGGCTCAGTGGAAGCGGGTTGAATGATGCTGACCATCAGACTGAGGACACCAGAAGACTGGTACTTTCTGTGTAATTCTGAACTGTTTCAATGCATATAATTAATAAAATGTCAGCACAGATATATGGGCAAGTAAATTGGTCATAGATAAACAGGTTGTGTTCTTTTTTCCTTTTCACCATAAAGACGTTGGCACCTAACTATTACAAAAGCTGCCCATAATAGAACATTTAGCCCATATTTGTCCAGCACAAAGATGTGAACCATGTCTTAATCCAGTTAATCGTTTTCACAATGTAAGATTAGCTCTAGAATATGTTAAGGACGCTTACATAGAGGAATTACATTGAGTAAATTGTGTTCATTCTTAACTCTTCTTAAGTGTTCCCTGACACCCAGGCCTGAAAGTGTATTATGATAAATACTTCAAAACTTTAGAGTAAGCAATAAAGCATTTTGACAAGCTACATGGGGTTGAATTACTATTAGCTTCTAACTTCAGCTTTTTTAACCACTTCCCTACCGCCCACCATCAAATGACGTCCTTGACTTTGTGCGGTGACATCTGAATGATGCCTGCAGTTGCGGGGCCCAGTCTTCTCCGTCGCCTTCTTCCCTCTTCTTCTCTCGCTCTCCGGTTCTTTCTTCCTTCTGCCGGGCCTTCGCTATCTTCTTCCAGCTCTTTTGCTAGGGGGGCCCGGTCTTCTCCGCCGCCTTCTTCCCTCTTCTCCTCTTCGATGTTGACACGTCGCTTCCTCCCACTGTAATGCTGGGTGTGCGGTGCGCTCCGATTTATATAGGCCTCCCATGACGTCACAGTCACATGCTCCGGGTGGCCACATGCTCCCGTGACGTCATGAGAGGCCTATATAAATCGGAGCGCACCGCACACCCAGCATTACAGCGGGAGGAAGCGACGTGTCAACATCGAAGAGGAGAAGAGGAAAAGAGGGAAGAAGGCGACGGAGTATCCTGTTCATGAAAGTCGGATGGATGTCGGACCAATGTAGGATCAATGTAGGACTGAGCAAAGTAGGATGAAAGTTGTATGACTGTCGTGTGAATCCAGCCTTAGTAAATCAACCCCAATGGTAAACTGCCTTGTAGACAGCAGTGCACATAGCTCGTGTATGAGCACCAAAAATACAGATATGGGTTTCAGTGTCTGGGTATTGGCACTGGTACTGATTGGTACAGGACTCTCAGAGCACAGAGAAATGCCCAACCCCAAGGCCCCCCCTCCCACTAAACATCCTTGTAATTCTAATAGTAATTTTATCACTAACACACCCTGTAGTCCTAACATTAACCCTCCTATAACCCTAACACTAACCCTCTCAGAATCCCTAACATTAACTCTTCCTGCAACCCCCTAATTTGAATCCTCCTAAAACCACAACATTAACCTCCCTGGCGGTATGATTATGTCACATTTTAGGTACAATTATTTTGCATGGAAATTTGGTGTTTTATATTGTAGGCCTGTAATTCTTATGCCGCGTATACACGACCGTTTTTAATGTCATTGAAAAAAACGGCATTTTTCTCGACGTGATTCTTCTCAAGCCTGCCTTGCCTACACACTATCGTGAAAAAAAATGCTTGAGTAAAGCGCGGTGACGTACAACACGTACAACGGCACTATAAAGGGGAAGTTCCATTCGGATGGCGCCACCCTTCATGTTAGTAAAGTTTGTTGAGCGACGATTCGCGCTTTTCAGCCTCGTGCTTTTCAGTCCGTTACAGCGTGACGAATGTGCTATCTCCATTACGAACGCTAGTTTTACCAGAACGACCGCTCCCGTCTCATACTTGATTCTGAGCATGCGCATTTTTTTTCACGTCATAAAAGCCTACACACGGCTGTTTTTCACGACGACGTGAAAAACGACGAGAAAAAATAGAGCATGTTCCAAATTTTTTTATGCCTGTTTTTCACGTCGTGAAAAATGCTCTGAAGCCCACACACGATCATTTTTAATGACCATTTAAAAAAATGACATTTTTCTCGTCATTAAAAACGGTCGTGTGTACGCGGCATTGGGAATAACTTACTTAAATCTGTCCGAACAAGAGTCTAGTAGACATCCCGGGTATGATAAAGTTTGAAACACAAAATCATTAATTATAATATAATAAATAATTATAACAAATAATAATATAATAATAATAAAAACTATTCAATAATGTAATCAAATCAAAAACACAGAAATTTGCTCAGTTGTAGAATTGTCGCTGTCATTAGATTTAGTGTTTGATGATGAATTTCCCCACAAATCACTATCGCTCAATTCTGCAAGTGATTCTAATTTATTATCGTAGTTTTCTAGCATTTTTTGCTATTCATCACTGTGCTACTTTAACCTCCCTGGCGGTACGATTCTGTCCGGAATTATGTACCAAAAGCGGTACAATTTTTTTGCATGGAAATTTGGCGTTTTATATTGTAGGCCTGCAATTCTTAGTAATTACTTACTTAAACCTGACCAAACAAGAGTCTAGTAGACATCCCGGGTATGATAAAGTTTGAAACACAAAATCATAAATTATAATATAATAAATAACTATAAATAATTATAACAAATAGTAATGTAATTATAATACAAATTATTCAATAATGTAATCAAATCAAAAACACTGAAATTTGCTCAGTTGTAGAATTGTCGCTGTCATTAGATTTAGTGTTTGATGATGAATTTCCCCACAAATCACTATCGCTCAATTCTGCGAGTGATTCTAATTTGTTATCGTAGTTTTCTAGCTGGTCTAAAACCACTTTTGACATAAAGGGACACTTTTTGGTTGCTATAGACAATCTCCAGTTTCCAGGCAGAATTGTTTTTATTTATAATATAAAAGTGCATGCAGGGCACTGGACAAACCACTAGGGACAAGGGGAATGTGTAATTATGTTATACAGTACTGTAATCTGTAAGATTACAGTATACTGTATGTGTACTGTATTGTGTTTTAACTTTTTGGAATTTGGCGCCGATCTCCGCCCCGTGCGCCGCAACGTCGCAGGGAACGGAGCTCGGCGGCACTTGGGCACTGTGTGAATCGAGTGAGGAGACAGCTCGCACACACAGCGGGGAGACATTGCAGGATCCAGAGGACAAGGTAAGTAACTTTCCCTGTATCCTGCGATGCAGCCCGAGTCTGGCTCGGGGTTACCGCTAATGATACTGAAATCTTACCCCGAGCGAGACTCTTTAATACCGCCAGGGAGGTTAACCACTTGGCGCCCACGCTATAACCGAATGACGGCCACAGCGTGGACCCCAAATCACAGCGCGCGCCGCTGCAGGTGTGCGCTGTTATCACCTAAGTCACTGAGACTCGGGTGATCACATATCCGTGTAAGGGGCCGGTCCCGGACCCTTACCACGTGATCAGCTGTCAGCCAATGACAGCTGATCACGTGATGTAAACAAAGGATCGGTAATCTTTTTTTTTCTCCTCCTGCGAACAACGTGAGGAGAAAAAAAAGCAAATCACCGGCTTGTTTACAAGGGACATCGGTCCCGAAGAGGAAGGAGGCACATCTGCCTCGTCTGTGCCCACAAATACCGCCTGCCAGCACCACCTACCAGTGCCCACAGTGCCACCTATCAATGCCCACAAGTGCCACCTATTAATGCCCACAAGTGCCACCTATCAATGCCCACCAGTGGTGCCAATCAGTGACACCTAGCAATGCTGCCTATCAGTGTAACCTATCAGTGCCGATCAGTGCCCATTATTGCCACCCATCAGTGCCCATCACTGCCACCTATCAGTGCCAATCACTTCCAGCTATCAGTGCCACCTATCAATGCCAACTATTAGTGCCACTTCTCAGTGCCACCTATCAATGCCCATCAGTGCCACCCATCAGTGCCACCTCTCAGTGCCCACCAGTGCCGCCTTATGGGTGCCCATCAGTGAAGCCCATCAGTGCAGCCTCATCAGCATACATCGATGAAGGAGAAAAATTACCTGTTTGCTAAATTTTATAACAAAATATAAAAATATATAAATATATATTTTTTTTAATCTTTATTTTTATTTTTTTAACAAAAAATAAAAACCGCAGAGGTGATCAAATGACACCAGAAGAAATCTCTATTTTTGGGAAAAAAATGATAAAAAATTTTTGGGTACATTGTTGTTGACCGCACAATTGTCATTCAAAGTGCATCAGTGCTGAAAGCTGAAAATTGGTCTGGGAAGGAGGGGGGTTTAAGTGCCCAGTAAGCAAGTGGTTGACCTTTACTTCTATCCCTAGACCCAAAACCAACCCTCACTAAGGTAACCCTTTGTTGTATAGTAAACAATAGAAAAAAAGGAAAAAAAGGAAACAGAATGAATAAATAGAAAGCCTCCAAATACAGAATCCTATACCCACAGTTGATATTGTGCTATACTGTATTGCCTTATCTTTTAAAATGATCTTGTGGGGTTTAAGGAGCTTGAACGTAGTTGGTTTTAAAGAACTAGTACAGTAAAATACATCATATTATCTATAAGAGTGATGTCAACCTTGCCAAGGTACAAATTATTTCCTATTTTTGGGGGTATTGCTTTTTTTTTCATCCCTTACAATTTAGGATGGTATGCTATGTAGCTCTCAGTTGCTGAGGACTGTAAGATCCTTAAAGACTGAGAGCATTGTTCATTAACGTTAAAGGCTGCCTTACCAGGCCATCAAAAAGCTATCTTAACTCTCTGTAAATCTCTACTAAAAATACTAAAATTCTATTGAATTTCTAAAAATAAATAAAAATGAAGGTTCCTAGTGGCGTAGGGTATAACAGATGTAGCCATTTAAGTGGTAACCATTTTTGTTAAATATGAGTAGTAAAAACAGACACCATATTAGTAAGGGTACAATGGTAAGGATAGGCTCTCATACAGGTGAACAATCACAAAAAGAACAATTACAACATCCAGAAGACAACTCTGACAGGGAAGATTGGTGTAATCAATATATGAATCATGATTATAAAAGGATAATTCTCTACAGATAATGTTTGTGTATATGAGAATCTATAGCCTTTTTTTCCCCTAGACCTCTTGGTTTTAACTTGCAGCCCTATAGACAAATGTGGCCATTTGGCACCAGTTCTGTGGTCTGTGGGGGCCATTGGTTAGTATTTTTACTAACTAGGTATTTACTCAGGCCAGTGAATAAAAAATATGAATTAGACTGGCTTACCTAAACTGTTTGTTTTATTCCTGTTGTGTTTTTTTGCATTTTGCTATGCTGTCCATTCCCTTTTGTCATGTATATTTTTGCAGATCTATTTTAATGGATCTTACTGTGAGGAATATCAAATGTAGCATGACCTTTTAAAGACCCATGGGAAGCCCTTCTCAACAGAATGCTGGAGGATGTATCAAATCCTCAATGTAAAATAACATCAGCCATGTAACAAACAATACAGGCATACCCCACTTTTAAGTACACAATAGGGTTTATTTACTAAAGCTGGAAAGTGCAAAATCAGGCTCACTTCTGCATAGAAACCAATCAGCTTTTAACCCCAGCTTGCTCAACTAAGCTTTGGTAATAAAACCTGGAAGCTCATTGGATTCTATGCAGAAGTGAGCCTGATTTTGCACTTTCCAGCTTTAGTAAATAAACCCCATTGTGTACTTAAAAGTGGGGTATGCCTGTAGACAAGACATGGCTATCCCAACTCCTTATTTCATAATTTTGGTTTGGTTTGTTGGATAACCTCTCTTCCCTTCCTGTCTCCTCAAATTCTGACAATTGTCCATTAAAATTAGTTTAGTTGTACCATGACCTCCAGCAATCATCCCCTACTGCCAAACATTACCTATTTTCTCCCTCCAGAACCCATCTCCCTTCCATTCACATCCTTCCCTGACAACATCAGGAACAAACACACACAGCAGAGCCTCTGACTACGCTCCTTACACTCAGTCCCATGACTGAGGGCCCTCTTATGGATGAAATGGATGGCTGTATTGCTGATATATGTAAAAAGCCTAGACCACCAGAACAATGTTAATACTGTTGTGCTCTTATGCTGCGTACACACGACCGTTTTTAATGTCATTGAAAAAACTAAGTTTTTCTCGACGTGATTCTTCTCAAGCCTGCCTTGCCTACACACGATCGTGAAAATAAATGCTCGAACAAAGCGCGTTGACGTACGAAGCGTACGACGGCACTATAAAGGGGAAGTTCCATTCGGATGGCGCCACTCTTTGGGCTGCTTTTGCTGAGAGACGATTTGCGCTTTTCAGCCTTGTGCTCTTCAGTCCGTTACAGCGTGACGAATGTATTATCTCCATTATGAACGCTAGTTTTACCAGAACGAGCGCTCCCATCTCATAACTTGCTTCTGAGCATGCACGTTTTTTTCACGTCATTAAAGCCTACACACGGCCGTTTTTTACGACGAGAAAAACGACGACGTGAAAAACGACGAGAAAAAATAGAGCATGTTCCAAATTTTTAATGGCCATTTTTCACGTCACGAAAAATGCTCTGGAGCCTACACACGATCGTTTTTAATGACCAAATAAAAAAATTGCATTTTTCTCATCATGAAAAACAGTCGCGTGTACGTGGCATTATACTTTGTAAATTAATGTTGTACATGGGATGCTCCTCCTTATTTCTATTGTTACTCTTTTAATACCTGTGTAGCGGGGTATTCCCCTTTAATATCCAGAGACTACATTTCCCAAGACATCTTACAGCACCCAGGGTGCATTGCCCCGGAGCAAGGACTGCTGGGGCGGACTTTATAAAGGGGAGGCAGAGTTTATTCTGTCTCTTTGGACACCTCCTGGCTAGGAAGCAAGAACTCTGTTTGAGACTGCTGAAAACCCAGGCCTGAAGCCTGGGCATTTTCTTCCAAAGAGCCCTCCGCCCGCCTAGCGGAACCTGAGAGACATCTTTTTATCCCTGCTGTACTGTACCAGGAGGACCGAAGACCCGGATGTTGATGGATCCATGTGCCTAGACGCATCAGCGGAGGAGACGTACTGGGACTGGTCCGGTTGGTGAGAGAGCACTTGCTCACAGACAAATACTGTATTTCTACTACCCTGTTGGATTACAAAGTTTGTTCATCAAGTACACCACCGAGTTTTGCTAGCGAAGATTCCTTTACAGAACTTCCATTTAGTTCAGTCAGGCCTGACTGCAGAGGTAGACATTGCTGGGCGTCAGTCTGCCCACGAGGGGAATTAGCTGAAAAAGGGTATTGGTAGAGTTGCATAGCAATACCTGTCTATTCTGTTTGTTTGAATACTGTTTATTGCAGGGAGCTGCAAATAATCTTATACTCTTGTTTATTACTTGCCCATTAGTCTCAGTAAATATACCTGGGTCAAGTACATTGGTGTCTGTTTCTTTTACTTTATACAGAAGTTTAAACATTTTACTGTGTGTGTTTGCCATAGGACTGTGTCACCCAGAGTAGCCGGTCACGCAGCCCTATCTCCCCTTACTAGCTGTGCCACGGGAGGGTAGAGCCGATTGGGGGTTGACAGCGGTGCACTACAGGGCCCAAGAAATCAATACCAGCATCCCTCTTAACTGGGGGTACCGCTATACCTAATAAAATCATTAAATAGAAAATAACCTTCTTGTTTATCATCTATCAATACCCTTTGCTGTTGGCTATTTGTTATGAAAATTTCTGTATGCGCAATGTTTTTTTTTTTTTTCAATTTTTGATACAGTTGGGAGGGGTTAAAAGTCATGTGAGTTATTATTTTTATAATTCTTTATTTAAAATTTTGGGTATAAGCAAGGGGTATGGAAAAGAAAAGATGAGGTCACACAAGTTGAAGTAACAAAAATGAGGCAATATAAATTGGATCAGGAGAACACACACAAATAGGAATTTTGAAAGCGTACAGACAATAACTGGTCACGCCCTTTAATTAAATTGGACAAGAAATGTAGAGAGTTACTTTTTTGCTGTCTGTGTCCTATTGGGGATATTTCCCTTTAAATCCTTTCCCAGAGACATAACAGAAAGTGAAATGATACCTCTACAACGTGAGGTGGAGATTTTTCTCTTCTCTCGTCCTGTTTTGTTAACAACTCTAATGCCGCGTACACACGATCGTGATTCACGGCGGTTAAAAAAACGCTGTGAATCATGACATTAAAAACGAGGGAACGGCTTGTTCCCCCACACACGGTCGTTTTTCCCGTCATTTTTTCTCATGTCGAGAAAAACGACCGTGTGTAGGCTCCGTGGCAGTGTTTCCCTATGGGAAAGCTGCCGCGGAAAAAAACGACGAGAAAAACGACGAGAAAAATTAGAGCATGTTCTAATTTTTCTCGTCGTTTTTAATGCCGTTTTTCACGTCGGGAAAAATGTCAAAAAGACCACACACGATCGTTTTTCTTGTTGAAAAAAAAAAATGTAATTTTTCACGACGTGAAAAATGATCGTGTGTACGCGGCATTAGATTTAGGGTTTCCCATCACTTTCTGTCTCAGCAGCAATGGTCACCAAGGCAAACAGAAAGGGAAAACAGGACACAGACATTAATAAAAACGTAACAGAGGTTCTACTCCTTCCTTACTCTTTATGAAACATACACTTAAATTATGCCTAGATATGTATATTTTAACATAATGTTTTAGTAAAGGACAATAAATATACAGGAATTGCTTATTGGTTTTATTCTAGTGTTTTGGGAATCATCAACAAGTACTAGCAATACATAACCTGAACTGGAACATGATCTTAATGACTAAGTTCTAATTAATCCAATTGCATAATAAGTGTAAAAGGGCGGGCCTGCGTGTTTATATGATGTAGAGACACACCTGAGCTTTAATCTTTACACTTTGACTCATGAGCTTGAAGTGATAAATTAATAGCTGTATTCCTGCAACTGTGTTCTCTTTTTTTGTGCTGATTCAGTTTATCCACTAAATTAGAACTTTTGCAGGACCGCTCCCATTATCTTTTGTCTCCTGTTCTCCTTATTTCCACCAGGGCTTGTATTATCAATATACTGTCATTCTTGAGGAACTGCTGTATTTGATGCTGGTCCTCCTCTGGAGTGGTTCCAGCAGTCAATAATCATTCCCCAGCTTGCTCCAGAAGCTAAAAAAAATTAGCTTCAGCTTTAGGGCTACTTCAGAAGATATTGTTCTGACTCCTCAACCATTTCCAATCATTTCTACTACAGGAATATCTATATACACAAAATGTCTTTTTTATGTGTGTCAGCTTTTTTTTAGATAGTTCTTGCTTTTTAAAACTTTACCAGCAGAACTTGTGTAGTTTTATCAAGAAAAAAGAATTAGAGTCTCTTATTTCACAAACAAAAGCCAGAAATATTGTACAGTTGAAGCTAAAAATGTAAGTCGTTTTATTAGTCCAAAATTGCATAAGGAAAGATGAGGCGGTTTTATCAACAATTAAAAATTGTTACAATCCCAGATGTGGGCCCTGCTCCTCTATACAACGTTCTCTGAAAGCTGTATCCAACTGGTAGCTGTGTAAATATAGGGGTGTTCTGCCAGGGACCTCCTTTCAAGGATTTAGGCATAGTTGCTGGTTTCACCCAGACAACTCAACAGGTGTTCATAGATGCAAAGAATGGTAAGTGCAGGGTAGCCAAGAACTGGAGCATAATAGAGGCAGCTGAGCAGCTGAATGCAGAAGTGACGCTGGAGGCTGTAGGTGCAGAGATGGCACAGCAGAGGTTCAGACTGTAGATCAAGCAGAGAATGCAGGTGCAGTGATGGTGCACAGAAGTTCAGACTGTGGATACAGTGAGGGTTGTGGGTGCAGAGATGGTACAGTGGAGACTGGATGCATCAGTTGTGGCATGTGCAGCAAATGGTGGAGCAGTGGGTGCTGTGAAGGCTGTACATGCAGCAGGGATGCAGTATGGAGTGTGGATGCAGCTGAGATGAATCAAAGGCTACGGGTGCAGCTGAGATGAGCAGAGACTGTGGATGCAGCAACATAGGTGCAACATATGCTGAGACTGTAGGTGCTGTTGAGGCTGTGAGAGCAACTGAGGCTGTGGGAGCAGTGGAGGTGTAGTAGAGGCTGTGGATGTAGCTGCAGTGCAATGAAGGTGCAGCAGAGCCTGTGGATGTATCAGAGGAGCAGCAGTTGAACTTTGTTAAGGGTGCTGCAGGCGCTAGGGCTGTAAAACCTGGCAAAGGGCTTTGGTAGCTCAGCAGAGCAACTAGGCTCTTAAGCATAAACAAAGTGTTCCTCTCAAGTTTAAATAGAAGTGACATGAATAATGTGGGTCATCAGGAAGAAACCCCTGATAAACTGACAATAAGGCTATATGCACACGACCGTAAGAATTTTTACCGATCATATAGACAGGATTTTTCTGGAACAAATGTTCCTGAGTGAATGATCAATATAATGCTTGCCTTTAGATACGTTTTTTAAATGTGTAAAATGTAGTTCTATATCATCCTGCCTTTTTCAATTATTGTACTTTTTGCATCTATTTATACGCCCATACATGCTTTTATACGCACTTACATTCATAGGAGCATAAAACTCATGTACTCAGATCAAAATGTTCTATTTTGCTTACAGATCTGAATGTGATGCATGTTTACGGACCTGTGTGCATGTCCACATTGAAAATAATACACCTGTATCCAGATCTGTAAACAAACAATGCTTTGAAATTCATTTTATTTATGTCCGTGTGCATAAAAGTTGGTGAGCCCTAGGATTCATTGTGTTGCCTTCAGACTGGTGGGATGTGGACAATTTGCAATGGCTTACACCTTGCCATGGTCCGATTGGAGGCTGTCCTTGGAGACAATGTACCAGAGGAATAGTCCTTCTTGCTGCTTAACTGGCATCTCTGCCTTGTAATATTGTCAAGATACATCACCACATGCACATAGAGGGGGGTCTAAAGCCTTCATTATCTAGGTGGTGGAGGACTGCAGGAGCATTGTGAAATATTTATAATGCTCATTCCAGATGTTTAAGGTGTTCTTCCATTCCTCATGTACCTTTATATGGATCTGATTGAAGGTCTTTACAAGGTCTTAGGGTTCCATCTTTTTTTATCAACAAAGAAAAAGCCAGCTCCAGCAGGCAGTCAGGGAGGTGGATTTCCAGATTAAGTTTTTTTTTTTTTTGTGAAACATATTGAGGCATGGCATACATCTTGGGAACTGGTAGTGGTTGTACAGTGAGTAGACCAGGGTATTAGATTGATGGCAAGGTGGCAGGGTGGCAGCAGCATGCATAGAGAAGACATCAGAGAATTCAGCATAGGCAGCTGGAACCTGCAGGAGGGTCTGACCATAGGCTGGTGGTATTACATTTTTAATTGGAGTAATGGGAAGTAACCAGTAATGGCAGAGCAGCCTCCAAGCGAGAACTCCGAGAGTGGACCAGTTTATGATCAGCGACGGTGCAGCCAAAGATGGCCCAGGATGAATGAGGAGTTAACCTGTGGCAAAACCAAGAAGGTAAGAGTTTCTTGTTGTAGCATTTCAGAAGACATCTCAAGGGGCACAGTTTGTTGTTGTGTGGGACTACTGGAAAGTAAAGGAAAATCAATGGCCAACACGCAGGGAGGTGTGCTCATGAGTTCCAACACTAGCCTGGGATCTAGGGCTTAGGGTTCCTCAATGAAATTGCAATGACCTCAGAATAAATGAAGACTGGAACTGGAACTGACCAACCTCTGGCACAGAGATGAATGGTAAGAGTGGGAGAATTTGCAGAAATGTACACCCCTCAAAGCATCTTACACCTGGGGATTTCCCAGACATTGACGACATTGGTTAAGGAAATGCTCCTTCGCAATATAGGCAGAGGCCTTGGGCCTGGCAACAATTTATTTCCTTGGTACATCTGAGCTTTACCTGGTTGCATAGATTGAACAGATGAAGATTCAACTTTAGTAGTCCACAATTTCAGAGAGAGAGAAGGCAGGTTTTATCAAGATATAATATAATTTGAATATATTTTAATATTATTTCACAGGCAGAAATATTGTACAGTAAATGCATTGTATGAAATCAGCTTTAGTAAGCCACAATTTCAGTGGGGAGTGAGGCAGGTTTTTACCTGGATATACAAATTAGAGTCATAATACCAACAAATATTGTACATTTGCAGGAGTGTATGTAAGCAATTAGATGAAACCGCAACGTAAAAGGGAGCAACAAGGCAGTTTGTATATAATTTCTGTGTCAAAAAAAACAATTTTTTTCAGTACCTGGGTACTGAAAAAGGCCGCAAACAGGGAGACAGAGAGCATTAATTACCCTGCATCCACCATTTCAAATTTTGAAGCTGAGGCCAAATCATTTTGTTGAACACTTTTACAGTGCTGGAGCCTTGTAAAAGGGCAGAAGAGGCTGCAGAAACTGGTATTAGTGGCAAGCCAGCAGAGGTGGCAAGAGTGGGTAATGGTGGCAGGGCAGCAGGATCTGTAATAGCAGCAGGCCAGCAGAGGTAGTAGAAACTGGTATTGGTGGCAGCAGCAGGCTAGCTGATGTGACAGGAGCTGGTGTTGGTGGCAGCAGCAGGCCAGCTGATGTGACAGGAGCTGGTGTTGGTGGCAGGCCAAAAGGGGTGGCAGACCAGCAGAGTTATCAGAATCTGGCAATAGTGACAGTGGCAGGCCAGAAGGGGTGGCAAGAGCTGGTAATGGAGGCAATCCAGCAGAGGCTGCAAGTTCTGGTAATCGTATCAGTCCATCAGAAGCAGCCAGAGCCTGTAACGGTGACAGGCCAGAAGAGGCGGCAGGAGATGGTAATGATGGCAGCAGCAGGCGGGGAGAGGTGGCATCAGCTGGAAATGTTGGCAGGCTAGCAGAAGGCGCAGAATTTGGTAATGGTGGCAGGCCAGTTGAGGGCATAGCTGCTAGTAATGTTGTCAGTTTAGCAGAGACAGCAAGAGATGGTAATGGTGACAGGCCAGAAGAGGTGGCAAGAGCTGGTAATGGTTGCAGAGGCAGGCCAGGAGAGGTGACAAAAGCTGGAAATGTTGGCAGGCCAGCAGAGGTGGCTGGGGTTGCCATTGGTGACAGTGGCAAGACGAGAGAGATGGCAGACTAGCAGAGGTGGCAGAGGCTAGTAATGGTGGCAGTGGCAGGCCAGGATAGGTGGCAGAAGCTGGTAATGGAGGCTGGGAATGGCAATAATGTGTAGCCTGCTTGTAGGCAGGTGTAGGCTGCAGCATCTCCTCCAACCTGAAGGCAGCACCGTGTCATTTCTATGAGCTTCATGCAGCCATCTTGTGGAGGATGGCAATCCTATTAGATACTGAAGTAGCGCAAGATTTGCGCAGCTATAATGAGTGAGGATACCATAAATAGTGGAATTCTGTGTCAGTTGATGTGCAGGCTGTGTGGGATTAAGATAGGGACTGAGCCCCTACTGGATAGGGAAAAAATAGGAGCAGCATTAGGGAAAGGTGCCTGCCGAGGAAGAAAATAGTAGGTTTTGCTTACAGGGCCCAATCAGTGTACCCAAAGACTGAGAGGAATCACCACATGGAGTTATTTGAACACTGTTTATATATTTTAGAAATTAAATAGGCAGGCAATTATAGTAATAATACTACATATGTTGAAGATTATACAGTTTTTCAGGTAGGCCTTGAAGGCAAGACTTACTATTTCCCTCCTCGACAGGCACCTCTCTCTAATGCTGCTAGCTCAATACAAGCACTGTGTATAACTCTGCATATCGAACTGTTTAGCACTGTATTACATGGCAGCCATCTTTCCCTGCAACCATTCTGTCAGTTCTACCTATCTATTCCAAGTCTCCACACACTGACAAAGATGTTCTGAAACCCTGGCTTAGAAGGGCCTTAATATTGGCCCTTCCAAGCCACCTAACCACAGTTCAAAGGCCAGGAAGTGCATTACTTGTAATTGGTTGCTACAGTGGGAGAAACAGCTGCATTAGTTCACCATTTTCCAGAACTATGAATGTTTCAAAGTGGGTTAGCCCTCATATTCAGCATGAGAGCAGATGCTGATCCATGAGTAATGGTCTCATGCCTTTTGAATCTAGTTTGAATCAGTGGTGTTTATTTTGTACCATTGTGACATTAGTGATTCTGGTATAGAGATGTCACACTTGAGTTTGTAGCAGTATGTGCCCAGGGATCCATTCCGGGCATTTGTTAGTGGGCACACACTGCACTAAATGTAGGTACTGCTTGGTGCACCCTCCAGCCCTGTCCATGTGCAGCCACTGTCAGCCTCTCTTAGACCCGGTGTCTGTTCACCGGTTCAGGTGCGATTCAGGTCCAAATTTTTGCCTGGATTCGCACCTGAACTGGACCCAAACATGCACAGGATCTTTTTGCCATCCACTCCGCAGACGCCCCGGACCTGTGTGAACCGGCTCCATTGAGAGTCGGTCACATTTGCCTGTCATCCAGTTTGCATATGTGTGAACCCAACCTTAGAGTTTGACAGGCTGCCAGCAGATCAGTGTGTCTGTACCTTCCACCTCCACCTAAACGTCAGATTCTCATGCTCTGGGGCTAAACACCCAATGTGCATGAGGCCTAAGTTGTGTTCATAAAATCTCTTCCAGAGTTGTCATAAAGGGTTTTTGCAGATGGATTAGAAAACTAAACCACAACAAAAGTTTTTATTATTGTAGCATTTGTATCTGTATGATAGGCAGATTGAAAGGAAAACTGCTGGTAGAGAGTTTTCTTTGCAAAGTAATGCAGCTGACAGATGCCAGCAAGGAATAAGGTGGAATGTCAGGAAATGGGGCCATAAATATGTCACTTCACAAAGCACAGGTCTGTGTAAAAGGTGTACGCATTTGCTACTTCACTTTTATTGGCTGAGGATGGATTCTTGCCAAGTAGGCGCTATAAGATAATCTTTTGTGGTGACTTGTTAAGTTGGGACAAAAAGGCCCAGCTAATGGCTGATGACAGTGTACTGGCAGGCTCTAAAGGAAAAGCTGTCTGTATACAGCTAGATAAAGGGTCAAGTTTTCCTTTTCTCCGAATCTCAATAGCTCAGTCATTTTTCAGGTAAGATGAATGTGTCTTCCCATCTATCATTACTTGTAAGCTGTCTGGGAAGTTGAAGCCCTGTGGGTTAGTTGTGCATTTGCTTGGATGCTGATGCTATTAGCTACCGAATAAGGCGCTTTGTTGACAAGACAGAGCTGCCCTTTTGTGAGCTTTGTTCCTGGGGTTTATTCATTTACATAATGGATTAGCCTGTATCAAATGCACTTAAATGGATTGCTACATTTTTAATGGGTTACTTTTAACAGACTTAAAGAAGTGTAATCTCCAAACATACTAGGAAATGAACAACTAGTCGTATTAACGAAATATATAAGGCGCAAAGAAAAAGGTTTCTGAGCAGGTTTTTTTCTATACAGTTTGCAGGTCTACAATAGGCCGTTGGCAGTATGGGGGTTGATTTACTAAAGGCAAATAGATTGTGCACTTCGCAAAGTACAGTTGCACTCTGCAAAAGCAGTTGTTTCAAAGCTTAGTAAATGAGCAGAATCTCTGCTGACTTCCATCATCCAATCACGTGCAAGCAAAATTGCTGTTTTTTTTTATTTTCCTTGCATTTGATTGGGTACTCTTTGCAAAGTGAAGCCTTACCTAATTTTCTTAGTTCTTGACCAACTGCACTTGCAAATTGCGCAGTCTATTTGCCTTTAGTAAATCAACCCCTATTTGTCTTTATAAGTGACAAATTATTTACCTGTAGTGTGACCAGCACACTTAAATACTCAGCAGTTTGCCTATAAAGTAGTTTGTAGCAAATCACTAGAAAAAGTAGCGCATTTACTTTATGTACGGATGTTACAGACTGGTACTTATTTTATAGTCATTAGTGCCCATTCACACCAGCGGGCACATGTGATGCTCTGTATAAAGCATGCTTGCTGTTGTGCGCTATGAAGGGGCAATGAGATGAGTTGTTATAAGGCATCACAAAGTTTAACTTTTTATTAAACTTTAAAATTACATTTTGTTTAACTTTGTGCATTGCATTGCGGTGTTGTATGTCATAACACAATTCCCTGTGTAAAAGTGTTTTCTCCTGTCTTTTATGGTGCACACCAATGCAACATGTTGGTGTGAACTGAAATAATAGGACATAAGGCCAGTTCACACTAGTGCGATGCCAGACATTGCATGTGATCTGCACAGCAATTTTTGTTTTGATCCGCACCAGAATCGGGTTGCATGGGTGTTCACACCCATGCGATCCGATTGCTGCAAATCACGCTGCGTTTTGCAAACTGATTGCGGGGTGTCATTTAGATACGTTAACAGTAAAAAGGCAAGATCAGAGCACATAGCCCACATAAAAGATGAGGATGGGAGGACAGATGACACAGAGAAGGCAACTGTACTAAATGCCTTCTTCTCCTCAGTTTTTATGCAGGAAAAGGTATGCGACAGTACTGCTAGCGACTCATCACAGGACATACTCTTGTGGCTAACAGAGGCCGGAGTGAAGGAAAGACTTAATACAAAATAAAACATAATACTTAAGACTTAATACAAATTAATACAAATACAAATAAACTTAATACAAATAAATCACCAGGACTAGGTGGCTTACACCCAAGAGTCCTCAGAGAACTCAGGGAGGTTATAGCCAGACCATTGTTCCTAATCTTTGCAGACAGCATACTGACAGGAATTGTACTAGCTGATGTGAGAAAAGCCAATGTGGTACCAATATTCAAAAAAGGACAAATCCCTGGAAACTACAAGACAGTCAGCCTAACATCAATCGTTGGTAAATTATTGGAGGGGAGGATAAGGGACTATATCCAAAAATTTACTGTAGAAAAAAATATCATAAGTAGTTATCAGCATGGGCTTACGAAAGCTCTGTTCTTGGGTAAAAAAACTGGTTACAGGGGTGTATCCAAAGGGTGGTGATAAATAACGTGTACTCAGACTGGTCTGGAGTGATAAGTGGGGTGCCCCAGGGTTCTGTCTTAGGACCAATTCTATACAATTTATTCATAAATGATATAGAGGATAGGATAAATAGCTCAATCTCAGTTTTTGCGGACAACACAGAAATTAAAAAGAGCAGTAACTTCACATCAGGATATATAAATTTTACAGAAATATCTGAACAAAATGATGGAGTGGGCAAATACATGGCAAATGAGGTTTAATGTGGAGAAATGTAAGGTAATGCACTTGGGGCAAAAAACATAAATGCAAACTACTCACTAAGGGGAGAACTGCTGGGGGAATCAAGGATGGAGAAACATCTGGGGGTCCTAGTGGAAGACAGACCGTGCAATAGCATGCAACGTCAAGCTGCAGCTACAAAAGCCGGCAGAATATTAGCATGCATAAAAAAAGGGATAAAACGATAATCCTACCACAAAACTCTGGTTAGGCCACATCTGGAGTATTCTGTCCAGTTCTGGTCACCAGTCCTCAGGAAGGATGTGCTGGAACTGGAGAGAGTCCAAAGAAGGGCAACAAAATGAATAAAGGGACTGGAGGACCTCAATTACAAGGAACAAATGCAAACACTAAATTTATTCTCGCTGGAGAAGAGACGCTTGAGAGGAGATATGATAGCTTAATGGGATTCCCAGAATAGGAAACAACGTTTTCAGTCTCAAGGAGTGTAAGAGGACACGGGGCCACACAATGAAATTGAAGGAGAAGCGGTTTAACCTTAAACTGCACAGGGGGGTTTTCACTGTCAGGGCAATAAGGACGTGGAACTCTCTTCCACAATTGGTGGTGGCTGTGGGGAGTATCGATATTATTTAAGAGACACTTGGATGTGCATCTTAAAGAACACAACATACAGGGATATGGGAAATAATTATAGACACTGACACACGTACACCTGCACAGGTTGAACTGGATGGACTATTGTCTTTATTCAACCTTGCCTATTATGAAACTATAAAACGATGAAACTTAACATATCGTGTGTACGAGGCTTAACAGTGCATCTGGTCAATTTTAGTTTCCTTGGAAAAACTTTCACATCCAGATGGGGAATTAGTATCTTTATTAAAAGTACATGTTTGCTGCAAATAAATTCTGTCCTCTGTAAAAGAATGCTTGCACTAGCATTCATTTACTGATCAGATAAGCAACATTTTAGCCAAGTTTGTCAGAAGGTAATAGTACATTTAGCCTGAGTGATGTCATGTTGAAAAAAACTCTTGTAGCACTCAGGCACAGAACAGTATTGATTTTCCACTGCTGATTACTCAGCAATAACAGTATGAATAGGTTTAGCAATAATGATTTCTGCATTTTTTGCCACCTCTGCAACTTTTTACATCATCCTTATAAAGTTCTATGGTAGTGTTTATAGTTCATCAATTTACTGTTGGAATAAACAATGTTGAATGTTTTAAACCTATGTAGCAATGCATCAACCAGCAATCATAGAAAACTGTGCCTGTCCTTCACTATTAATTACTAAGAGGCATATTTTGAAAGCAGTGAATGTGACAGTCGCCAAATAATAACTGCAGGTCTTCTTGGTGCACGTGTTTCTAAATCACCTGTAAGTGTTTGGTCAATGTCACATTTAGCCGCTGGTCACACCGGTGCGACTTGTCATGCGCTTTGACAGGTCAAAGCGCATGACAAGTTGCACCCTGTTGCCGGCAATGGAATTGCTCAAATTGGTGTGACTCTGACTTTGCGGTGCCACTCCGATTTGAAAAAGTAATTTCTGTACTATTTGTGGTGATTTCAGATGCGACTTGCATAGACGTACATCTGTGCACGAAGTTGCACAGATGTCAGCCAAGTAGCACCTGAAGTCGCACGTAAATGCGGCTTTGGAATTGTACGATTTCAAGTGAAGTCACGTGATTGTAAACACACCTTCAGTGTGAACCTAGACTTACTGCTTTATATATATGCTCCTCTTTTTTTTGAGATCAGAAGCTAGTCAAGAGGAAGTCATAGATTTCTGGCTATTATAATATATATTTTTTTAAATCAGAAAAGGTTTATCGAGAATAAAAACACAAAGAAAACATACACAGTACACAATAGTGTATCTCCAGTACAACTCATATTCAGATTCAATTACAACACAGTATTCCGATTGCAAGCATTGGCACTGCACACACCATACACGAGCCAAGCTTCTGGCTATACATATTTAGAAACAAATCTTTTACTAGTAAAGATGAAAATGTGTTACTAAAATGTTAGTATAGCGTCTTCAAAGTAAATTGAACAGCTTGAGCTGTACTGGAGGAACTAAGTATTGCAATATAACACTTTGAGGTTGATTTACAAAAATTAGGGAGTGTAAAATCTGGTGCAGGTTTTTTTTTTTTTTGCTTTTTTTTTTTAACAAAGCTTAACCACTTCAGCCCGGAAGGATTTACCCCCTTCCTGACCAGAGCACTTTTTGCGATTCGGCACTGCGTAGCTTTAACTGACAATTGCGCAATCGTGTGACATTGTACCCAAACACAATTGGCGTCCTTTTTTTCTCACAAATAGAGCTTTTTTTTGGTGGTATTTGATCACCTCTGCGGTTTTTATTTTTTGCGCAAAAAAAAAAAAAGCGGCAATTTTGAAAAAAAAGCAACATTTTTTACTTTTTGCTATAATAAATATCCCACATTTAAAAAAAAAAAAAATAACAATTTCCTCAGTTCAGGCCGATATGTATTCTTCTACATATTTTTGGTAAAAAAAATCACAAGAAGTGTATATTGATTGGTTTGTGCAAAAGTTATAGCATCTACAAAATAGGGGGTAGTTTTATGGCATTTTTTTATTATTATTTTTTTGACTAGTAATGGCGGCGATCTGCGATTTTTATCGGTAATGCGACATTATGGAGGACAGATTGGACACTTTTGACACATTTTTGGGACCATTGACAATTTTACAGCGATCAGTACTATAAAAATGCACTGATTACTGTAAAAACGTCACTGGCAGGGAAGGGGTTAACACTAGGGGGCGATCAAGGGGTTAACTGTGTTCCCTCTCTGTGATCTAATTGAAGGGGGGGATGGGACTTACTAGGGGAAATGACAGATCGCTGTTCATACTTTGTATGAACACATGATCAGTCATTTCTCCCCTGAAAGAACCAGGATCTGTGTGTTTACACACACAGATCCTGGTTCTCGCTCTATCACAAGCGATCGTGGGTGCCCGGCGGTCATCGCGCCTGCCGGGCACTGGAATCGGCTCCGCCGGCGAGCCGCAGGCACGCGCACGTTCCCCTAGTGGCCACAAGGGGAAGCGGCGTAAGGTAACGTCGATTTACCCAGCCGAGCCAACCTGCTGCAGTAAAACTGCGCCGGCTGGTCGGCAAGTGGTTAACTGAACAAGCTGAAGTTAGAAGCTGATTGACTACCATGCAGAGCTGCACCAGTTATTGCACTCTCCAGTTTTAGTAAATCAACCCATGTGTAATGCAATCGATATAAATACCAATAAAGCAAGCAACACCTGTTTTGCCAGATTTTCAGGATAGGTGTTATCTTACAATAGGAACTGTACACAATTTATGTAGTAGGTATGGAGTTGCTGGACAAAAGTTCACCAAGAAAATAAAACTTCTACCTCTAACAGTCTACAAATAATTGTATTTTGCTTGTGACTCTGAATATTTTTAGACATGCATTCACAACTGTAGAAATAATTCATTAGTCGTATTCATTAAATTGTTTAATTTATTTAGTAAATACATCCATGAAAACCTGAATTCATAAAAAGGAACTGAAAATGGAATAAAACTGACTTACAATAAATGAATACATTTATACAGGTTGTTACCTACATGCTATTTCCCCAATTCTAAAATGAACCGGATGCGCAAAGTATATCCCAACTTTTTTTTGTAATCCAAGACAATGGAATATTTTTATGTTTTTTTTTTTTCTCGCTATGATGACACACACATAAGGGAAGCATCAGGTATATTACCACAAATATGCAGAAAAAAATACTCTCCTCAACCCAAAACAAATTTTTGAAGTAAAGCACATCAATATCATCCACAATTAATATATATCATTTTTTTTAAAGAATGTGTATTCATTTACAGAAATACCTTGTAAACGGAATAGTACTAAATAACTGCTCTAAGTGCTCTAGCTTGTATATAAAGGTTCTATTAGAATTGCACTAATACGGCTACAATCACGTCAAGGTTCTATTACAATGGAATGAAGAGGGACTCCCAGAGGACTCCCACATCACTTTCAGCCAATGCTTGCTGACTTTAATCTTTGATGATTCTCTCCCACGTGTTTAACAAAAAACACACATTAGCATGAGGCAAATCACTGCAGCCTTGTCTTGGAATCCTCAAGGTGATCATTATGAGGTCTCTACTGGTAGGACTGATAGTCCTCTTTTTTGAAAAATTCTTTATCTTTGCCAACTTTAAGAAGTTTAGCCTGGCTAAGAAGAAGAAGAGTAAAGGAAGATGTTCTTCTGTTTGTGAACTGAAGAGAGGAGACTTATTAGAGGTTCCCAGGACGCTGTTTGTACACTTTGGGATTTATTTGGGGAATAACAAGGTTGCCCATCTGATGCCAGATATCCTTCCTGCCCTTTCAGGCGACAAGTGTCTGATTGACAAAGTGGTGACTAACAAAAGGCTGATCCTGGGGGTCCTGGCTAAGGTGGCCAGTATCAGGGTGGACACTGTGCAGGACTTTGCCTATGGTGGAACCATAATAGTTAATCACATGGACAACAGCTTCAAGACAAAACCCCTCTGTAATGAGGAAGTGGCCCAAAGGGCTGAAAAGTTACTGGGGGCCACGCCATACAGCCTGCTGTGGGATAACTGCGAGCACTTTGTGACCTATTGCAGATATGGCTTGCCTGTGAGCTTTCAGACCGATAAGGTAAACTGTGCCTTATAGTTACTATAACTCTGTTCTTGTGCCTGGTGTACTTTCTTGTTCTGTTGGACCCAGGTTTATAGCAATACTAAATACTAGAAATAGTTATAAGATCGTAATAGATAAGGTACTAAGGAATGATATTTTGTTACAATACGTTTTCTAAATTTAATTGGTAAGTACAGGTTAACTTGTAGGTATTTAACCTGTGACTGCACACCTTTAAAAGCAGAAGGTACAAATAGGCAAGACATTTAGCCTAATAAATGGTAAGATAACAGTTTATCAGAAATCCAATATCATGCTCAGCCAGCCGGAACTTAAATGTATTTGTCCTAACTGTGTCTGGTTTCTGGAAGGGTTTTTTGTCTGTGGCTGAGTAATATAAATGTAACACACTGCAATTACTCCCCTTTATTTACACATAAAATGTGTGGAGGTGCAGACTACAAAGTGACCTATTGTAAATGGGTAAGGTATTACAGCTTCCTCTGGAACAATTCAGGTTTATTGCTAATAACCTTTAACCCTCCTATTAATTAAACAGTTCCTGTAGTAACAGGAGACATGAAGTTGTGTCTGGACTGTCTTTTAAAAGTCTATGAAAGTGTTACTTCCTTGATCCATGTAATAAATTTTTACATATGCATACCTCCACTCCTTTTTATTGCGTCTATGTTTTCAGTCGTAATACTGGCGGATGAAAGTAAGAGCCTCTCAGCTGTTCGAAAGTTAAGGAAATGAATAATTAAATGGTGTGTGAAAATAGATAATTACAAGTATCTGAAGACTTTTTTATTTTATTTTTATAAGTACTGTTTATCTATTGCTAGCTGTTAAAGTTTTGCTTAAAAAAAAAAAAATGTATATTTAATCTTGTACTCAGCACAAGTAATAAATGGAGTGGTAATCTGCTTCCTATGAAGTAAAGGGGGTTATGTTATTTAAATTGGATGACTCCACATGAACAGCACAGATTCAATAAAATCAATTTAAATTAAATTTAGGAAACACGGTTAATTTTGTTTTACACACAGTAAAATGCATGAGGTTGTCATTAAGTATTGTAATTTAATATAAAACTATTTTGATAATTGAAGATTAGATCTTTGGTTCCCAAGTAATATTTTTCCTTATCTTGACAACATGGAATTAATTGCAGGGGCAAGTTCTACATCTCCCTTTTACCTCCTTTTTTTTCTTGGTCTTCTTCTCTTTTCTTGTTCTGCCTCTTTTCCACTGCCATTCTTTAAATTTTTATTTTTTTAGCCCTCTCTCTGCTTGTTTTTTATTAAAAGTTAAGACTGGAGTGAAATCATGTCAGTGCCTTGCCTTCTTGCATGTTTAACTGACTGTGGATGGAATTCCTGTCCTTCATTGCCCAATGGATCTACCTTTAAAGTACCTGTAGATGTTCTTTTACATGTCCCTATTTTGTCTGTTTTGACATGGCTGCCTCATTGTCTGTATGAAAAGCCTTTAAATTAAAATGTCATTCAAATAATTTAAATTAAAGAAAAGTATTGTTATTACTGAGTTTTAGGTTTAATTCATATTGGACAGTTGTATTCCATAATTCTTATACTCAATAATATTGAAACTAAACATCAAATTTTTAAATACTGTATTTATTGGCGTATAACACTCACTTTTTTACCCTGAAAATAGAGGGTAAACTGTGCCTGTGTGTTATACGCAGGGGGCTGTGGAAAGTTTTTTTCCTGAAACTTCCCTCTTAAAGTTAGGGTGCGTGTTATACGCCTGTGCATGTTATACGCCGATAAATACGGTATACATTGGGGTTGATTCTATAACTGTAGATTGCAAAACCTGGTACAGCTGGTAGCCAATCAGCTTCTATCTTCAGCTTGTTCAATTAGGCTTTTAAAAATAAAAAATAAACTGGAAGCTGATTGATTTCTTTGCAGAGCTGCACCAGATTCTGCACTCTCCAGTTTTAGTAAATCGCCCCCATTTTTTTATCTTTCCACTGATGCTTGTGTGGGTGAAATTTTGGTCAGTAAAATTGTGGCACACATAATGCTAATCTGCTACTAACAAAATGTGGCAACCACTTGGAAAACTGACAATAAAATTCCATATAAAGTATTTTGAAATTTCAGACAGCTGGAGTTTGTTGCTAAGAGTATATTAGGTAATAATTCATGCCAGATTTAATTATTAATAATTAATGATATTTCTTAGGTTCGCTGAGGTGAGAAACAGAAGCTACTGCTCTGGTATTTTCCTGAAAAATAAAATAGCTTTTTAATGATTACAGCTGTTTCAAAATACCGTACATGTAAATTAATCCAACTTAGGTGCAAATAGACAATATCCAATTATGATAAGATGTGAAGACAACTGTATAACTATATTTATGGACATTCTGTAACCTGGCCAATTAATCTCAAAAGCAATATTGATTAATCAGGTTGGATCTTCACTGCCAATTGCTATTGTTTCCCAAGATTGTACTATCTCCAAGGCTTTGTAAAAATATACAATTGGTCCATATAACTGTGTATATTTATGCATCATTCTTGATAATAATTAGACAGTCTATTTTCCCAGCCATCACATTATCCTCTGTGGGCACTTTCATGTTTAATTTGATATATTTTTCCCCTTTACTTATGCAAACATGACATTTCTGCTGGCTGATTCATATGTTTCACTTTATTTTTCAGTTCTGTGAAATTGTGAAGAAGATTATTCGAGACCAAAGAAGTGTACTAATATCTGCTGCTTTAGGGTTGGCATTAACGTTGTCTATGGGTATAGGACCTTCCACTACCCTTCCATGTTTTCTTTTTACGTTTACACTCTGGATGGCAAGCTGAATATGGAAAATTGTGACAAAGCAATGACCTGGAGGGATGAAGCTACTGACAATAGAAATAACACAGCGTGACACCTATCGGACAACCTGCTTGAAAGCATTGGTGTTGTACTCGCTAGAGTCGCCAGTAGTGGGAACATTCAATAACACTGGATATAATGTATCTAAATAAGTCATGTAAATCATAAAGACTTACTAAAAGAAAAGTTTTTAATCTTAGTGTTTCGATTGTTTAGTAGTGGGGTGTGCAATTACTGTACTAAAATAATGTTTTCTTCAAAAGCAATTAACTTCAGCAAATGCATTTTAATTGAACACCATCTGTTGGACTTCTTGCATTTTACATTGTGTTACTGTATTTCGGTGTCTATTTATTAAAGTGAGAAAGCAATGTGCTTCACAAGCTTCAGTACAAAGTGGCATTTCTCTTCAACCAACTAGGCCATTTAGGTGGATGCATCTTCACGTAACTTGGAGAAAACAGTATTTCCTTTAGCAACTCATTAATAGAACGCTAGGGCTCTCAGTACTCTGAATCTTGGTTCCAAGACTTCCAATGCACAACGAGGAGGTGATTTGCCAAAGGACCACATTTTAAGCTGCCTCAGTGAACCCATGCTCTTTATTAACAACCAAATAGTTTAGGATTCCACATGCAGAGGCTCCAGGTGCTGCAGCATGACCGACCCTTGTGTTAGGAACTTGTCTGCACTGGTCTATGTATCAGTAAGGGAATCACTCTGCACATTGTGGCCCAAACATTAGCTCATTCAGTTTAATGCATTCTTTCTCCGAAGCAAGTACTAGGACAAGATTTAAAGGCATTGTGACACTGTTTGGAAAAGCATTTGCAAAAATATGTAAAAATAAAATTTTGTAAGCAAGCATAAATTTGCTAATGTGAAAAAAAATCCCATATCCTCTACTGCAAATGTGGGCTAGGGATTAGAAGTCTGGTGTAGTAAAGAACACATTTTTCAGCCTAACCTGAGTTTACTTTAGAGACTCATTCAAGTTTTTTTTTGTTTTTTTTTTACTGCACTGAGCTTGATTCAAAATGTAAAGTCAACACAGGCTGGGCTACTGGGACAGATTTATACTTTTTTCCCCTTACGCCAACTGTATTGCTGCGCAACCCTCCTACCCCAGTCCACTTACTAGACTAATGGGTTCATTTACTATCTGCTCTAGCTATAAACTGCAAGGTTACTCAGCACTTAAATTTTTTAGGCTCTTGATCATTTGCAGGCCTCAGAGAGGAGACTGCTGAATGTCATGGTTTTCTCTAAACAAGCAAAGTGTGATGCACTTTTGTAAAGCAAATCACTGTGCTTTATAAATATTCAGTTTTTTTTTTGTTGATTTAGCTGTCTTATCGATGCAGTAAGGCCATACCATTTCTTTATGAATAGAGCAGGGGTCTCCAAACTTTGTAAACAATGGGCCAGTTCAGTGTCCTTAAGACTTTAGGGGGGCTGGACTGTGACCAGTGGGAGTAAAAAATGCCCCAGCATCAGTGGGAGTAGACAATGCTTCAGACTTGGTGGATAGTGGGAGAAAAAAAAAATACATTGCACCTGTGGTCAGTAGGAGGAGGAATATTGCCCCATTGTTGTGTTGCGGGGGAATAGTGCTCCATTGCTGGTGTCCATGGCAGGTACAGTGGAACCTCGGATTGCGAGTAAAGTGGTTAACTAGCGTTTCGCAATACGAGCACTGTATTTAAAAAAATCCTAACTCGGTTTGCGAGTGTTGTCTCACAAAACGAGCAGGATTCAGGCCAAAGCCATGTGCAGTAACGTGTTTGGCCTGAGGTGGGGGGCGCCGGAGCCGATTGCAGCCGATCTGCGCCGTTCGGGAATGCTCGGAAAGACTCGGAAAGACACGGAAATACTCAGTTCCCAAGCTTTTCCGAGGTTTGCGAGGTCAGCCGAGCTGTCCTCGGGCCTTTCTGGCCGTTTCCGAGGCTCTCCGGCGCCCCCCGCCTCTGGCCGCATGCGGTATTGCATGCCATTGATGTCAATGCGGAACAAATAATTTTCGTTTCCATTGACTTCAATGGGGAAACTCGCTTTGATATGCGAGTACTTTGGATTACGAGCATTCTCCTGGAACGGATTATGCTCGTAATCCGAGGTTCCACTGTATTATGTCCCAATGGTGGTGTCAGTGAAAGGATTGGGGCTTTATCATTGGTATCAGTGGGAAGAATAGTGCCTTGTATCAATGGAAGGAACAGTGCTCCAAGGGCTAGAGAAAGGCAAGAAAAGTGCCACACCCGGCCCATAGGCTGCAGTTTGGAGACCACTGAAAAAGACCCTTAGTGTAGCACAACAAGAACAGATGTCAAAACCACTTAGTCCTGTCAAGGTTGGTGGTAGAGAGATGGAAAAAGACAGCTAGATCACTCTTGATCCGTACGCCTAAAGCAATAGCTTCTAGAGTAAGGCAAATTGTCCCATTTTTGTATATTTTCACTACAGCCACTACAAATGTTCCAGCCTGAATTTGGGCTTTTAGTAAATCAGACTTCTAATCTCTACATCACATTTGCAGCAAAGGATGTGATTTAGTAGGTAAATCAGTTGAAATTAGCAATCTTTTTAAAGAAGCCACTTAGTCAAAAAGATATACTATTTCATATTTCCCACAAAAGAGTAAATGGTGGGACTTTAAATACCCCTCCAGTAATAATATCAAATGTATCTATTTTGTATGTTTCTATATATGAATGTATCTGTGTTTTCACTGGAGGGGTAATTAAAGTCCTACCATTTACTCTTTTGTGCTATATATTTTAACAAGGATGACACGCTCCACTGGCACATATTTAGTCAAACCCCCCCTCCTTATACATATTCAACAAAAAAAAATTATATTAATATGTTTCATATTTCCATTGCTGCTCATTCTCCTAAGAAATATTGATATTGACTCTAAAAGAGACTGTCATGGTAATAGCCCTTTTATTATAGAGCTATTAAAGAGAACCTGTAAGGGTAGAAATATCAGAGCTGTCACTGCTGATTTTATTAGCAAAGCCTAAGTCCAGGTTTTGTGTTACTTTAAATACTTTGGGCCTTGTTGTAAAGGTTGTAAAAGTTAAAGGAAGTATTTTACCATAATGCATTCTCTGTTTTAAGGCAAAAACCTTTTATTTGCAGATTCCTACTCCCGTCCCCTCTGAATACTTTCCAAAAAAGTGGCAACCACCCCCAACCTACCTGGCTTTTGCAGCAAGGAGCTCATGGAAGGGCGATGCACATTACCAACAAACAAAAGATATCCCAGTACACTTACCAGCCAGCCTGCAAAACAATTGTTTAGAATAAAAACAGAGGGTTTTGTTTGCACAAATTTGCAAACATATGTGTAAGCCACAGTGCCCAAGCCAAGGGACCTCTGTATATACTGCGGTCCTAACTTTAAATTTGCCCAGCGACTTTAATCTATCCATTTTTTTATGTGCTCCTACTATGAAGGCTCTGGAAATTTAGAGTTAGGACCACAGTATATACAGAGGTCCCATGGCATGGGCACTGCTGCTTAGGCATATATTTGCAAATGTGTGCAAACAAAACTTTCTATTGTTAACGTAAACTGTTAAACAGGACTAATTTTTTATTTTTTTTGCAGGCTGGCTGGTAGGTGTGCTGGGAAATCTTTTGATTGTTTTGTGATGTGCATTGCCCTTCCATGTGCCCCTTGCTGCAAAGACCAGTTATAGGTTGGGGTGGTTGCCACTTTTTTGTGCAGTTGGATGAATTGGGTACACACTGGATGCCTTGGCTGCCATTGTGCTCTTGCTGGGAGTCACGTGCGTTCCTGTGCCTTTAAGGTGGGAGGTGGGCCCCCTAAATAGTAACCTGAGCCCAATTTCGAACCAGCGCTGTGCCTGAGAGCAGCAGTGTTGTTCTCTCTCTCTCCCTCCTCACTGGACTGAGAGTAGCTGGAGCCATTGGCTCCTGTTGCTGTCAATCAAATCCAGTGACAAGGGAGCAGGGGGTGGGGCAAGCCACGGAGTGTTAGTCAATAGATGCACACAGCCCTGCTTGGGAGAGAACCTGCAAGTGGCTTCCTATGGTTGCACATGGAAAAGAGGAAGAGCCCAGCGTGCTGGCGAGAGATGCCAGAGGAGGAGGATATTGGCTGCCCTGTGCAAAAACCATTGCACAGAGCAAGTATAATATGTTTGCTGTTTAAAAAATAAAAATAAAGTTTAGAATTTCTTTAAAGTAACATAAAATCTAAGCTTTTAAGGCTTACTAATTGTGAGTTACTGCTCAAAACAATCATGCTAATATTGAACTATGAAGTGTCAGTTTCTCTGCCCTCCATACAGATCCAGGACTTACTAGGGGGTGATACAACCTGCACCTATACCAACCACATCCGCAATGACAGTTCCCATACTCCAGGTCTCACGGGTGACCTTTAAAGTGGATGTAAACCCGAAATATTTTTTTTTTTTTTGCTGTCACAATTTAGAGTATAAGATTTCCTATCATTTGTGCCAGGTCTTGCCACAAAGAGTTAATCCAGCTCTGAGCAATCCCCTTTTATTGTTCAATGAGATAAAACAGACAAACATAGTTGCCTTTGTCTGTTCCGCCCCCTTTCTTTGAGTGACAGGTTATTTACATATCTCGTGCACTAGCTTAAGACAGGCATTATTTTTTAATTCCCACCCCCACTCCTTTTCTGAAGTCATGTGGTTACTTTTCTGGATTTTGGCTGGATGTTAGTGATCATAGCAGAACGAATACACAGGAGAAAATGTATGTTGACAAGGGGATTGTAGAGGTGGGCGGGGAGTCTACTGACATCACGACTCCACCCACCGAGCTCCAGACAACAGATCCACCCACAGAATCTGCAGTTTTTCAGTTTTTATAACAGACAGAGGGGAGACATTTGACAGATAAGGATACATACAGGAGGCATCTATATCCTTATAGATCAGCACTATGGCAGTAGTTTAGAAAGGATGAGAGTGGGTTTACATCCACTTTAAGGCCCCATGCACACGAGACGCCGGTGCAAACTCTGCTGAACACACGTTTTTAAAGGCTAAAACCGGCGTTTAAAAACGCCCGTTTTGCCGCGATTTTAGCGGCGTTTTACCGCGTTTTACCGCGTTTGTGTCTATAGGCGTTTAGTTAAGAAACATCATAAGACCCTCCCTAAGCTCAAAAAACAGTATTATTTAACCATTTCAGCCATTTTGGGAGACCAGCAGCTGAGAGAGCAGCAGTGTACTTGTATTTAGCGTATCACTTGCCACATCATCTGCCACAAGCTGTGGATTGTCCACCTGCCACGTCACCTGATACGTCACCTGCCACAATTTGTGGATTGTCCACCTGCCACTTCACCTGCCACGTCACCTGGCCATGTCACCTGGCCACATCACCTGGCCACGTCACCTGCCACAATTTGTGGATTGTCCACCTGCCACGTCACCTGCCACGTCACCTGGCCACGTTACCTGCCACAATTTGTGGATTGTCCACCTGCCACGTCACCTGCCACGTCACCTGGCCACGTCACCTGCCACAATTTGTGGATTGTCCACCTGCCACGTCACCTGGCCACGTCACCTGCCACAAGTTGTAGATTGTCCACTTGCCACGTCACCTGGCCACGTCACCTGCCACAATTTGTGGATTGTCCACCTGCCACGTCACCTGCCACGTCACCTGGCCACGTCACCTGGCCACGTTACCTGCCACAAGTTGTGGATTGTCCACTTGCCACGTCACCTGGCCACGTCACCTGCCACGTCACCTGGCCACGTCACCTGCCACAATTTGTGGATTGTCCATCTGCCACGTCACCTGGCCACGTCACCTGCCACGTCACCTGGCAACATCACCTGCCACAAGTTGTGGATTTCCACCTGCCACGTTACCTGTCACAAGTTGTGGATTGTCTACAGTGCAATGCAAGCAATTACAGTTTTTTTATATTTTTTTAATGGTTTTTCATCATTTGCCATCATTTTTGAGATTTCTAATGTAAAAAAATAGGTCACCTTTAAAAACGCTTATGAACGCAAACGCGGCTGAACGCGGTTGCCGCGTTTAGCCGCGTTTAACGGCGTTTCGCGTCTGAAACGTGGAAAACGTTTGCATCTGAACCCATTCTTTTGCTTCTGGAAAAACTAGGTTAAACGCAACTGCTTATAAACGCCAAAAAAACAGACTGTGTGCATGGACACATAGGATAACATTGAATGGGTTCAGGGGCAGTTGAAAAAAGCGTCCAACTGCCTCTGAACGCGCGTTTAACAGCAAATAACAGCGTCTCGTGTGCATGGGGCCTAAGAGTTGGTCTCACAGTAACTGTGAATACGTTTTACTAACAACTTTTATTTATATTTATAAAAAATATGTATAATAATAGCATGTGTTGTAAGATAATGTTCAGTTTGTTATAATTGGTAACAAATGTATGTCTTTTTGTCTTGTTGAAAAATCATATAAATATTTTTGTTTTGTGTTTCGAATTATCCTACAGTTAGGGCTCTTTCACACGGAGGTCCGTTCAGGTCCGCCTGTCAGTTTTTTAGGCGGACCTGAAACGGATCCTCCATGCACCCCTATGGAAGCACGGATGTCAGCGGTGACATGTCCGCTGACATCCGCTCCGCTCCGAAAAAGTGTGACGGAGGAAAATCCTATTTTTCCTTCCGTCGGCGGAGCGGATCGGATGACAACGGACTCTACGGTCCGTCGTCATCCGATTCCCCATAGGGGAGAGCGGCGCTCTGACAGTGCGGTCCCTGCACAGTGTGCGGGGACCGCCCAGTCATCCGTCGGCTCAGCGGGGATCAACGGAGCGATCCCCGCTGAGCAAGCGGAGCTTAACGGGGCGGATCTTCACGGATCCGCCCCGTGTGAACGAGGCCTTACAAAACATTTTTTTTTTTTACAATCAAAGGGGTTGATTTAAAATGTATGTAAACCTTACATAATTTCTCCTCTATTTGCTCTCTTTAGGACTGCTAAATATACAACTGAAAGTTTTTATTGTTATAACTGTTCAATAAATGCAAAAATGTTGACTTTGTCAGAAATCTTGAAAGTTGATAGGTTTCTGTGTTCTGCCTGTGCAGAAGGAGGAGTTATGGGGATGAGGAGGGGCAGAGATAAAGAGAGGTCTGTGTTCTTTGTAATGTATCAGAAATTAAGTAGGCAGGGCTGACACCAGGTGCTTTGGCATTTACAACCAAATATACAACTGTGTTCTCATGGTAAGGTGGAAGTTTGAGCATACTATATTTCTGGAACATCAATAAATATTTTTCTGTACATGAAGCATGTTTAAAGGGATAAAACATGGGGAAATGTGCATGAATTAAGCTGTAAAAACACAGAATCAAAAATAGCATTGTTGATCACAATGAAACAATGGAATTTCATCTGTCAAAAGAAGTCAGGGATTTGACTAGTTGCTACATTCATTCCAGACTCTAGGCCATGGTTCTGTTTCCTGAGCATCAGCCAATCAGTTAATCCACTTGCCACCCAGGCCAATTCTGACATTTCTCTCCTACATGTAAAAATCATAATTTTTTTGCTAGAAAATGACAGAACCCACAAACATTATATATGTTTTTTTTAAGCAAAGACCCTAGAGAATACAATGGTGGTTGTTGCAACTTTTTATCTCGCACCGTATTTGCGCAGCAATTTTTCGAACGCGTTTTTTTTGGGGAAAAAACTGTTTTGTGCTTTTAAAAAAAAATGTCATGCTTCAAAATTGCACACGCTCGTGGAATGGCGCCAAACTTCAGTACTTAAAAATCCCCATAGGCGACGTTTTAATTTTTTTTACTGGTTACAAGTTTTAAGTTACAGAGGAGGCCTAGGGCCAAAATTATTGCTCTTGCTCTAACGTTCGTGGCGATACCTTACATGTATAGTTTGAACACCATTTCCATATGTGGGTAGGACTTACGTATGCGTTCGCTTCTGTGTGCGAGCACACGGGGACAGGGGCGCTTTAAAAAAAAAAAATTATTGTTAATTATACTTTCTTTTTTTTAGTTTGACACTTTAAAAAATATATATAAATTTGTTCACTTTTATTCCTATTACAAGGAATGTAAACATGCCTTGTAATAGGAATATGACATGACAGGTCCTTTCTACAGTGAGATATGGGGTCAATAAGACCCCACATCTCACCTCTAGGCTGGGAAGCCTGAAAAAAAAAAAAAGATCTCGGCTTCCCAGCCGAGGCGGCGCAATTTGTTTGAATGCAGAGGCCGGGCGTGACGTCATAACATAGCGCCCAGCCTCCGACAAAACGCGTCAGCTTGACCATTGTGCTGTGCTTTTAATGGATTTTGGATTTTACAATAAAGGCAATTTTATTCGGAGTGCGGCTGTCCAGAAGAATTCTTTCTTTTGTTCGGCCTCCGACGATCATAGAGACTCCAGCGACCATCTGGTCTGACCGGAAATCTCTATGGTAAACATCCGGGGCCGGCGGATCTGTTCTCCGACTCACCGATTGCAGCGGTGAGTCGGTAGAAGCACCAGAGGGCGGCGGGAGGGGGGACGTCCCCTCTCGCCTCCTGTAAGAATGATCAAGCAGCGGAACAGCCGCTATGATCATTCTTATGGTGTAGGGAATCGCAAGCTCTAAAAGATGATATCTGAATGATGCCTGTAGCTGCAGGCATCATTCAGATATCACGCTCAAAGTTTGAACTGTCATGAATGGCTTATATTTGTGACTCATTGTTTACTATTGTGATGCTGTGATTGGTCCACAGCTATCACATGGTACAGGGTGCTGTGATTGGCCCAGGTACCATGTGGTCACTGGTGACCAATTATAGATCACACACAGTAGTAAACAATTACCGTATTTATCGGCGTATAACACGCACTTTTTTCCCCTTAAAATCAGGGGAAAATCGTGGGTGCGTGTTATACACCGATACCCACTGATCCCAGCGATCTCCGCTGACTGAGCGGAGCGCAGCGATCGCCGCCGAGATACACATAGCCGAGTGTACTCGGCTATACTCGGCTTTTCTCGGCTCTGCTCACTGTCACGCCCAGTCCCGCCATTGGACCTGTGATATGTCCATCATAGGGCGGGACTCGGCGTGACTGTGAGCGGAGCCGAGAAAAGCCGAGTATAGCCGAGTACACTCGGCTATGTGTATCTCGGCGGCGGCTCCGCCCAGTCTCTGCGTCTCTGCGTCCCTGCGTTCTCGGCGGCGTTTGCCCCGCTCCGCCCAGTCTCTGCGGCGATCTCGGCGGCGCCAATTTTGAAAACTGGGGCAAGGCTGCACTTAGCAAAGGCTGCACTGGACACTGGGCAAAGCTGCACTGGACACTGGGCAAAGGCTGCACTGGACAAAGCTGCACTGGACACTGGGCAAAGGCTGCACTGGGCAAAGGCTGCACTGGACACTGGGTAAAGCTGCACTGGACACTGGGCAAAGCTACACTGGACAAAGGCTGCACTGGACACTGGGCAAAGGCTGCACTGGACACTGGGCAAAGGCTGCACTGGACACTGGGGCAAGGCTGCAATGGACACTGCTGACAAGGCTGCAACGGACACTGGTAAGGCTGCATTTAAATGTAAGTTTTTTTTTTCCTTAAACTTCCCTCCTAAAAGTTTTTTTCCCTAAAATTCCCTCCTAAACTTGGGGTGCGTGTTATACCCCGGTGCGTGTTATACGCCGATAAATACGGTATGTCATAAATGGATTCCATTCATTACTATTGTTTACAATATAGCAAATGACCGCACAGCGATTATGTGTTATATGGACTGCTTAAGGGTTCGTTGCGGTGCCTGGGGGAGCAAGTGGTTAAAGCAGAAATTGTTTATCCCATCCTTATTTAAGCCCAGTTAAACTCTGCTTAAATGAACTACATACATTCCTGGTGCATCAAAACAAAAGGGGTGCAACATCATATTTATCTATGACAGGCATTGATATAGCACCAACAATTTACACAGCACTTTTACATATATATTGTACATTTACATCGGTCCCTGCTCTCCAGGATTTTACAATCTAAGGTCCCTAACTCACTACTAGGGCCAATTTAGGCAGGAGCCAATTTACCTACCAGCAGACAAACTCCATTCAGGTAGTGCCATGGTTGGGATTTAAACCGATGACCCTAGTGCTGCTAGATGGAAGTGCTAACCACTTAGCCTCTGTGCTGCCCAAAAAAAATAAGCCTCAGCCTGAATGGTAAGCCGGTGTCCTGCCAGCATGCTGCAGAGTGGGACCATTGCTTTTTAGGGGGAAGCAGTGATCTCTATATGAGGTCCAACACATATACTGTGCATTTTGTTTGTCAACAATAGAGCTCATTGGGATTAAGGGATGGAATAAATGGATGGAGGTTTGTATACCTTCCTATCTATTTACTAATGCTAGTAGTGTATCGCCCTCTAGTGTGCTACTAGTGTCAGTACAGGAAAATGAAAATTTTCACTCATGCTTAAACCTGTGGGTTTTTAATTGGGTCATGGGTTTACTTTAGGTCAGGGCTGGATGACTCATACAGACAATTCTATGGTGCCTCCCCCTGGTTCTGGAAAGTTGGAGAACATTCTGGAAACTGGAGGGTGGAGGTTAGGAGGGTTGTTCTGCATACTTAGGGGAGTTTAGCCAATCCCTGGGTAGTTGGCCTGTCATGGGGCTAAGCCAACCCTTAAATATGAATGAGTCACACTGGCAGGGGAGTCGGGTGGAAGATAGAGATGCAGTGCTGAATGAACTGTCGGTGGCCCTTTAGGCAAACCCCCTAGTTTTTTTTTGGGGGGGGGCGTGCTTTGCCTCGGGCTGGAGCTCGGGTGCTGGCCTGGGAGGATAGTGACAACAGAAGCAGTTCAGAAGAAGTCTTCCCTGAGAGGCAGCGGGAGCAAGAACAGTGTGAGTACAACAGCACAGACAGGGCCTTACAAAGGGAGAGACTGCCACATGTAGCAGATAAATGGCAGATAGCGGTATGCTTAAAGCTTCCCTAACCTTGCCTTGGGCGATCTCTGGAGAGACAGTCGGGTAGACGGTGAAGAAGCAGTCAGGTGGGCTGGTCTAGAAGCAGCAAGGTGGGCTGGCATTTTCTGCAGTAGTGGAGCTGGGATCAGTGTCTACAAGGGAGTTTGGAGGTACCAGGATACAGTTTACAACACTGTGCTACTTCCTAAAGGGACTGAGAATTCCTCTTGCTTTTCTAACAGAGACTGCTAGCTGCAAAGGAGAAGAATCAATTGGAGCTGTACAAGTCCCCGATTTTGTTGTTGGGCATCCCATAATTCCTCTTCCCAATCAAAGTTATTACGCCCCTAATAAAACATAAAAAGAACAAGATCAAAGACTGTTCCTTGTCTCTGGATCAAAGCTGGAAAATGCTGTTTGCCTGGCTGTGTAGGAGTGGGGAACCCAGTCATCTGAAACCCCTATGGGGGGTAGTGCTACAGTAGCATAAGGAATACCCACAGTTAATGTTGACTGACAGAGTTTAATTCCATTTAAAAAGATATGGGACCAGTGAAGCCTGAACCCGTCTACATAGCTTGACTTTCAGGGCTCAGCATGTGAGACACAACAAATGTATAAAAAAATATATAAATCTTTACTGTACATATTTAAAAGACAAATTCAAAAAAACAATGGCTTATAAGCCTATAAATGATCCTATAAATAATCGTTTATAGGCTTATATGCCATTGTTTTTATGAATTTGTCTTTTAACCACTTCAGCCCTGGAAGGATTTACCCCTTAATGTCCAGTCCATTTTTACAATACGGCACTGTGTTATTTTAACTGACAATTGCGCGGGCGTTCGACATTGTACCCAAATAAAATGTATGTCCTTTTTTTCCCACAAATAGAGCTTTCAATTGGTGGTATTTTGGTGCGCTATAAACAAAAAAAGACAGACAATTAAAAAATATATATATATATATTTTACTTCCTTCTATAATACATATCCCCCCCAAAAAATTTAAAAAAACGAATTTCTTCATCAATTTAGGCCAATATGTATTCTTCTACATATTTTTGGTAGGAAAAATCCCAATAAGCATATACTGATTGGTTTGGGCAAAAGTTATAGCATCTACAAACTTTGGGATAGATTTAAGGATTTTAATTGTTTTTGCTGGTAATGGCGGGGATTTTTAGCCAGACTGCGACTTTGCGGCTGACAAATCTAACCCTAAGTGACACTTTTTGGGGACCTGTGACGCCAATACAATGATCACTGTATAAATGACACTGGCAGGGAAGGGGTTAACATCAGGGGTGATCAAAGGGTTAACTGTGTTCCCTGCTAGTGTTTTCTGTGTAGGGGATGGACTGACAGAAAGAACACAGAGATCACTGTCCCTGATTACTAGGAACAGAAGATCTCAGTGTAATTCCCTGTCAGAACGGGGATTTGCCTTGTTTACATAGGCAGATCCCTGTTCTGTCTCTCTGTGGAGCGATCACGGGTGGCCGGCAGACATCGGGTCCACCAGACCTGCGGATTGGCTCCTCCGCCATGCAGCGGGCGCGTGCCCACAGTATCTAGTGAACAAAACAGCGTACAGGTACGTTGTTTCGTGCAATAGAGCCGCCCTGCTGCAGTATATGCAGTGGGCGGTCTTTAAGTGGTTAAATATGTACAGTAAAGATTTATATATATATTTTTTTGTGTTGTGTCTCCCATGCTGAGCCCTGAAAGTCTGGCAATGTAGACGGGTTCTGGCTTCACTGGTCCCGTATCATTTGGTACTTCCTATTTCGGATGTGGCTTTAGCCAAAATTCATTTTTATCTTTAAAGTGGAGTTCCACCCTAAAAAAAAAAAAAAAAAACACAAAAAACCTGCAAAAAATGCGAAAAAAATTTTTTTTACTCACCAGAAATAACGGTTGCTATCTGCAAGTCCCTAATCTGCCTCTTCCTTATCCGCTGCTGGTCTTCTTCCGCATCCTCCTCGCGTTGTCTTCTGGTGAATGGGGTGCGCTGCCTTCTGGGAACTGTGTATATCCCAGAGAGCAGCCGCCCATTCAGAAAACAATGCGAGACTCGCGCATGCGCAGTAGGAAACGGGCAGTGAAGCCGCACGGTTTCACTGCTTGTTTCCCTTACTGAGGATGGCAGCACCGGGAGCTGCCAGGATCGAGGGATCGGCCTCGGGGGGGGGGGGGGGGGCTGACATCGCGGGCAAGTAGAACAGATAAGTGTGTCCTTATTAAAAGTCAGCAGCTACAGTGTTTGTAGCTGCTGACTTTTAAAAAAAAAGAAAAATCGCGGGTGGAACCCTTCTTTAATTCAGTTTAGTTTTGCTTTAGGATGTATACTCACGGTGACCCTAAGATGGGTTACAGAGAATTCCAATTAAAGCCAAACTCCAGATTCTTGTCACTTTAAAATAGTTTGTTTCGGCCAAGCTGGTCCAAACAAACATTTTTTGTTGTTGTTGCTGTAAGCATACCAGGCCTATTCTGGCACTCCTCTCCTACATGTAAAAATCATCATTTTTTTTTGCTAGAAAATTACCCAGAACCCCCAAACATTATATATGTTTTTTTAGCAGACACCCTAGGGAAAAAAATGGCGGTCGTTGCAACTTTTTATCTCGCACGGTATTTGCGCAACAATTTTTCAAACTCGTTTTTTTAGGGAAAAAAAACTGTTTCATGAATTAGAAAATGACAAAACTGTAAAGTTAGCCCAATTTTTTTCTATAATGTGAAAGATGATGTTACGCCGAGTAAATAGTTAGCCAACATGTCACGCTTTAAAATTGCGCACACTCACGGAATGGAGCCAAACTTTGGTACTTAAAAATCTCCATAGGCGATGCTTTAAAAATTTTTTTACAGGTTACGTTTACAGAGCAGGTCTAGTGCTAGAATTGTTACTTGGCCAATGATAGACGTAGTATATGTTACTGTGACATACTGTTGGGAGGCTGCGACCTCCACTGTTAATGGCCATTGTTGTCACTATTTCACCTTGTCCATTTCTGAAAATTTCAATAAAAATTATATTTGAAAAAAAAAAAAATTGTTGCTCGCACTCTTACACACGCGGCAATACCACACATGTGTGGTTTGAACGGCGTTTACATATGTGGGCAGGACTTACTTGTGTGTTTTACCGGTGGTAGGGGCGTTTTAATTTATTTTTTATTTTTTTGTTTACTTTATTTTTTTTTTACACTTTCTTTTACTTTTTTTTATCACTTTTATTCCTATCACCCCACATCTCTCCTCCAGGCTGGTCACCGGAAATCTCTATGGTCGTCATCCAGTGGCGGACGATTCTTTCTCCAGGTCCCCGATGGCACGGGAAAGCCCGGAGAAGCACCGGATGGCAGGAGGAGCCCCCTCCCGTCATCTGTAAGAACTGCCGCTATGATCATTCTTATGTTGCACAGAATCGCCGGCTGAAAACGAGGATATCTGAATGATGCCTGTAGCTGCAGGCATCATTCAGATATTCCCACTGAAAGTCAAAGACGTCATATGACGGCCTTGGGCTGGAAGTGGGTAAACTGTATATATCATCAGCTACATACAGTATATAGCTCTGTGTTTTGGAAGTGGTACAGGAACTTCCCATCCCACTCCCGGACCAAATCAAGTTGGACTTAGGGCTGCTCAGGCATTCACAGGAATCTGTTAGTGAAGATAATAGTTTTATTTAGACCATTTTGGTCCACACTAACTATTTTAAAGTGACAGAAAGCTGGAGTTAGGCGTTAAGGTAAATTGAGAAAAAAAATTGAAAGATGTTTGCTGGTTAGCATTAATAGCTCACAGATTGCTTCTTGTTGACTGGAATTGCTCTTTAATGGTCCATATACGAATCCCTCAAGTGGTTTTTTGTTTGTTAGGGGCATGACCCCGTTGTTGACAGAACAGTAGCTAGCTAGTGATGGACAGATCGACACACAGTAGGGAGTGATCAGGGTGCTTGTACTAAGGCAGCTGGAGATAACAGAATAATTACTCATTCAGAGGTCCCGGTGCTTTTCTTCATTTATACTGTTTGTATAATGGATTTTCACCCAATCCTGAAAGTTCTAGATTATTTAAATAATGTGAAAATTACATAGAATATTTATATTGTGTTTAATTACAAGGTGAGAGGCTTCCTCAGGATGTTGATTTACTAAAGGGCAAAAATACTGTGCAATTTTACCACCTTCACTAAGCTCTGGGAAAAATTCACTTGCAAAGTAAAACTTCCCTTGCAAAGTGAACTAAACGCCAGCATTTACATAATTGTGTAATTGAGTAAATATGGGCAAATAAAACCATGGCAAGTATGGGAATTTTTTCATTGCTCATTAAGCAGCCAACTGTGAATGGATGCTTTTGGACACCTTCAGATATTGCTGGACCGTGAAATGTAAATACTAGTTGAAAGTAGACTTAAAAGAATATACTTGAGTTTGGTATGGATGTTAATGATCTAACTTACCCCCATACGTGGTGAACAGGTAAGGGGTTTCAAGAAGCAATGTAGTAAGTTATAGGAAATTGCCTTTCCCAAACAGGATATTGAACTAAACCTTTGGGAAAATAAAAGAACCAGAACCTTCGCTAAGTGGAAGAGCGGGTTTGATTGTAAAGTTGTCAATCCTTCCACCCTGAACAGGGCCTCTGTAAACAGAAGGGATTCCCTACTTGGAAAAGTAATCATTAATCTAAACAACGTAATTGAGAGCAGAAAAACTATTGCAACTTACAATATTAACCATAAGCATATAGACGCATACCAGTATAGAAAAAATACAAGTTTTATATAAGAAGAGATTAAAGTGGTTGTAAACTCTCTATTTCAACTTTATCTCATTTCAGTCCTTATTAATTAAGCTACTGATCGCTGCCTGTTAAAGTCTCCTTACTTTTTTCTTCTTCTTGTATTTCATCCTGCAATGTTTGTTTACGTCTCCAGCGCATGCGCTTCCCGTCCACTGAGTCAGGGCACGCTCTGTGTACCGTTCCCATTTCAACATCATGCTGTGTCTGAGAGTTCCGCTTAGCAGACACGCGAGACTGGGCAGTCATTCCCAGCTTCCCAGCTTCCTTGCTTGGTTGCCGTAGTAACGTTGGTCAAGAAAGAGGCTGGGTAAACATACAATCGCGCATGCGCGAGATTTCAGCAAGGGGAGGCAAAGAAGGGCGGAAATTATGTCCACAGGGGACTCAGAGAACAATACACAAAATGGTGCAACCTAATCCCGGAAGTAGAATTTATTAAAAACAAATAAAACACAATAAGTAACAATCGTTTTTGCATACATTAGACTGGCCAATATTGTAAATAATGTTACACATTACATGTGTAGCGCCTATACCCCTCACTCTCCCTCTTGGTTTCTTCTCGTTTGAGCGGCTGGTGTCTAGGGGTACCTGAGAGACGAGAGTACAGGAACACTACGCCAAGCTCTCCCCTCGTATGTGTATGAGGGTTGAGCAAAGTTAGTTGAATTACCTCCGGGTCTGTTCACTGCGTACGAAGCCTCAGTTGTTCCATGGAGATGTGTCTGCCAATAATAGAGTCCCACACCAATCAAAAGTCCAACACTCCTTTATTTCTGTGCTTTCAGGTTGAACACAATCAGTTGAACTTTTAGTAACAGACAAACAGGGGTGTGGGTACGAGTAGGCCCAGGCACAAATGAACTCTCCTATCCCTTTGCTAGCGAATAGGCCTGGCGCACGGTCCCTGCCACGACCGTGAGTTTTGGTCGCTGCCACCGACCGGATGAACTGTTGAGGCCCCAGCCACAGGCCTAATAGCAGGTCTCTGCCACTGACCTGAGTTGAATAGTTGGACCGCTGCCACCGGTCATAGAACCTGGACTGCCTTCCTCTCTGAACTTGGCCCCTGTTCGGGAAAGATATCCCTCCGGGCGTTCTCCAGAGGTTCACCCGGCACTGGCAATATGCTGCACCAGATCTTCGGATGAGTCCCTCCTCCGGTCCCTTATGCCTCTGGATTCGGGTGCCCCACTCCCGGGGCCCCCTAGGACAATCCCTCCCTTGCGGGACCCAGCGGAAGGTACTGGGCCCCAGGCCTCCAGGTGAGTACCTCACCCCAGACTGAAGGTGTCTGGGATGGAACACGAACTCCAAGTGTCCAGGCCTAGGCCGCCTGGACACTGACCGTGGACAGCAGCCCTCAGGCTGAAGGTGCCTGGGACTCGAACCTCGTGGCAAAGATGTCCGCCCCCTTTATACCCTCTCCCAGCAAGCACAGCGGGTTCCCCGCCCTGCCGTACAACTGCTGCGAGAGGTCACAAACGGTACGGCACTGCAGCGATGGTTCAACCCTGGCCCAAAGTGACAGCGCCACCTGCTGGGCCGCAGGGAACTAGACATCACTGATGTCCTCACCAGATTTAAAAGTATGTGCCTGCTACACATGGCATGAAAAGCATGATATGAAGTGCAGAGTTTACTTCCCCTTAAATAAAAGTACATATATCCAATGTACAAACAGGTATTATCAGAAAAGGGTCCAATAGGAATCCTGGTGGAATTGTGCGCATATACCCAAAGTTCAATTGCAAGGGCCCCTAAGGATGATGTGGCATCAGTCTTTGTGTCAGAGACCTGAAGACAAGATCAGCAGTCAGAGGGGTATCCTCCAACTGTTGTCCGACCAGCCTAGAATGAGACTTCCCACAGGCAGAAACTGTGGTATGGCACCGGAACTCAGAGTCAGCCTATCTTATATGCTTTAATACATCCCTAGTAGTGTATAAACAAGAGCAGTATATAAACTATATTGCAATAAACAGGTTCACTTACTAATATATACAAAGGCAAGCAGTAATTTCCAGCTCCTCAGATGGGGTGATCCGATAGATATTACAAAAACAAAACAAAATGGAAGGCGCACGCACCTAGTGCATTACCAAAAAACATTTATTTAATAATCAGTAAAAAGTGGGTACTTAGACTCTGATCAAACTTGTTTCATGCCCCGTAGAGCCACAGACGTCAACCCCGGCACTATTCGCCCTTGCAGTGGAGCCGGTGGCGGAGGCACTGCGCACATCCCCACATATCAAGGGTCTGCGCATTGGGCTGCTGGAGGAGAGGGTAGCCCTGTACGCCGATGACATGCTACTTTTTCTCGGTGATGCAGGTCCATCATTACAGGGTGCACTGACAGTACTGAACACCTTTGCCAGGGTCACGGGACTAAAAGTTAACTGGTCCAAATCGTTACTATTCCCAATGGACCAGGCCACAATGACGACATCCCCTTCTGACACTCCCCTTCAGTGGGTGGACACTTTCAAATACCTGGGTGTTGGTTCTCTAGGCGGGCCTAGGCCTAGAGGACAGTCGGAGGTCGTGTTCCATCCCAGGCACCTTTAGCCTGGGGTGAGGTACTCAGATGGAGGTCCGGAGCTCAGTGCCCAACACTGAGTTCCACGAGGGAAGGAGATCCTAGGGAACCCCCGGGAGTGGGTACCCGAATCCGGAAAGCGTAATGGACCGGGGGGAGCTCCTCATTCGAAGACCTGGTGCAGCAGATTGCCAGTGACGGGTGAGTCTCTCACCGGAGACCGCTTGGAAGGAAATCCCCCTCGTTCGGAGACTGCAACCCACTTTCAGGGAGGAAAGTGGAGAACACATTGTGTCTGGGCCTATTCGCATCCACACCTCCTTTTCTGTTCTGTTTCTACTAAGGAAGTTCAACTGATTGTGTTCATTCGAGAAGAATAAAGGAGTGTTGAACTTTAATGGTGTGGGGCTCATTTCCTGACAGACATTGTTCAAGGTAACACTCGGTGGAGGCTCCAGGTGCACAGCACTGACCCGAAGGTAAAAGGAACTTTGCTTGTATCACACTGACACCTGTGATAAAGGCCTGGCATAGTGTCCCCGCTCCCTTCCCCTCTAAAAGATACCCCTAGACAAGAGACAGACGAGCTGAAGAAAGAGAGGGGAGTAGGAGGCCGCTACACGTGGGGGCTCGGGTCCGGTATAGTGTTTGTGGACCACAGTATTGAACGTGTCTGTTGGAAGAGTTACGCGAATAGGCAGGCCTTCATTGGCCGAAGTGCATCCCTGCTCGAAGTCGTGGACATGACCCTATGAAGGGAAAGGCCCGTGCAGAAGAGTGGAAAGAGGGGGAAGTTCAGCCATGTGAAGTACTACACGTGGGGGCTTCTATTGCACTGCGCCACCAGGCACACCCCCATCGCTTAGTTCGTGGGCGTGACTCAGACACAGAAAAGAAGAAAAGCCCGCGAACTGGAGCAAAGGGGAGGAGTCCAAAACGTGTGAAGGACTACACGTGGGACATTGGCGCAAAAACTCTGCAGTGTGCAATGGATCAGCAACAGGTCGCCATGTTCAGACATACGTCGTGGATTCCAGTTCACCCTTCTACCACGACATTGACTGCTGCTGCTCCGGTAACAGATACGGGGATCCGGCTAAAGCCAAGGGGTCGATTCGCCCTGTATTCGTGCATGGACGTTGAGGCCCTGGGTGTGATTTGTCCCGGCTGTTCGGGACTGGTGTGCCAGCTGAAACCATTCGGGCGATGTGAGGCCTGAGGGGAGTTCCTGTTCGAAGTGGATCCGGCGGTTGAGAAGCCGAGAACCATCTACCCCGGCCGTGCTGCGGGCAACACCACTCAGAGAGGAGGAATCACTGCTGTGACAGCCATCCCCGCGCACACTGCAGCGACCGCAGAGGAGGTCGTAAAAACTCAACGGGAGAAATCCGAGGATGCTGACTCGGTCACCACTGTCTCGCAGCGTCCACCACCGAAGAGAAAGACCGGCATGGTAGCCCCGACCAGCGGTTGTGGTGGACCGTCTCGCCCGCTTACGCCCGGTCAGGATGGATCCGTCGACAAAAGCTCCGGACGTCCCGTTTCAAGTAATGGCCGAGGTAAGCCTGGCGGAGAGATATGGTGTGTGGGAAGAGGTGAAAGCTCGGTCTCCACTACAGGATACCTGCCTGCGGAGGAGTGTGACACCTCTGACCTAGAGTCGCTCTCGGACATGGGAGACAACGTTGCGATAGACTAACTGTTTGCAGAGAAAGGCTGGGACAAAGTACCTCTCGCTTCATTCCGGAGGACCAGGGATCCACCCATGTCTACAGGGGAAAGTACACCCCGGGTGGAGGCACCAGCGCCTGAAGAGAGGTCCCATCCCCCGCCTGCTTCTGCATCCCCGGTGCCATCTGTACCGAAGACCGGGGAAAAGAGACTTTTGCTGCGGGCACCAATGCCCAGATCAGATGTGATCAAGATCCTTTGCCACCCGGACTCGATAGTTTTGCCTGGCGAAGGGGACAAAGCTACCATGCCTCCTTTGGCGAGATTACAACGGCTATTTGGCCAGAAGGTTGCTGCAGACTACGGATGGGAGTATCCGTACTTGTTGAAGGAACTGCTGTATGAGGTGGAAGTGTGCCGGGAGCGCTGGTACAATGACTTTGTGTGGACCCACCTTTAGGTTCCCCACGCCCGCAGGTACCTGGCATGCTCTCCAAAGGCCTTTCAACGTTTTAAAGACTGCAAGGCAGAGTGGATGTTGGGACGACACATCCATGCAGATAAAGTGTTGATCCGGCGCAAAGAAGGAGAAGATGTGGAGTATCATCTGGAAACAATTGATCAGCACCTGTAGGAAAAAAGAGACTCCGTTCTTATCATGCTGCTGAACTTTCTGGGGCCCGTTGCTTTTGTGCCTTAAAGAAATGAAGGACTGTTCCTGTTATTTTTCACTTTCCTGCAAGAGATCATAGACTCTGGGTAGATAGGGCCAAAGGAAAGAGGAAAGTTCCACGAGTGCAGTTACCGCGGTGCTGTCATCAGGTGGCAGTGTTGCGCAACGTTAAAACACTTTTCATGCACTCACTCTTTGGAGAAAAGGGATTTCTTTCCGGAGAAGTTTCTTTTCCATTACACGAATACAGGTGTCAGGGTTATATGTGTTAATCCTTTCTTTTCCCTCTGCAGGAGAGCATCCGATCAAGTCCACTGAGGATGGGGTGGGTCTTAGTCAGGATGGGGGGGGGGGAAGTCAAATGTGAATATGTGATTCAAAGTTATGAGTCAATGCTGTTGTTTCTCTTTTGTCTTTATTCCCTTTCTTTACAGGGCTCAGACACAATGTTTTAGTTGGAGAATTTTCTAAAGTTTTATATTTTTGTACAATTGTTAGTCGGTTTCTGGATTGGATTATGTCAGCCGTTGAGGGCATGATTTACTCCAGACACTGGGGACCAGTGTCAAACCACCAGGGGGAGAGTGTAGCGGGTATGTACTTTCCCGGGTGTAAATTTGAACTTGACAGAGACATTGGTGATGTGTAATTCCCTGCAGCCCAGTGGGGGGCGCTGTCGCCCTGGGCTGGGGTTGAATCATTGCTGTGTGTCGTGCCTCCTTTTTGTCCTCCCTCGGCAGCGGTATGGTGGGGCGGGGAACCGCCGTGCTTGCTGGGAGAGGGTATAAAGGGACCGGCCATCTTTGTCACGGGGTCGGAGTCCAGGGCACCTTCAGCCTGTGGACGGTGGTTCGTGTTGGTTCTCTAGGCGGGCCTAGGCCTAGAGGACAGTCGGAGGTCGTGTTCCATCCCAGGCACCTTTAGCCTGGGGTGAGGTACTCAGATGGAGGTCCGGAGCTCAGTGCCCAACACTGAGTTCTGCGAGGGAAGGAGATCCTAGGGAACCCCGGGAGTGGGTACCCGAATCCGGAAAGCGTAATGGACCGGGGGGAGCTCCTCATTCGAAGACCTGGTGCAGCAGATTGCCAGTGACGGGTGAGTCTCTCACCGGAGACCGCTTGGAAGGAAATCCCCCTCGTTCGGAGACTGCAACCCACTTTCAGGCAGGAAAGTGGAGAACACATTGTGTCTGGGCCTATTCGCATCCACACCTCCTTTTCTGTTCTGTTTCTACTAAGGGAGTTCAACTGATTGTGTTCATTCGAGAAGAATAAAGGAGTGTTGAACTTTAATGGTGTGGGGCTCATTTCCTGACAGACATTGTTCAAGGTAACTCTCGGTGGAGGCTCCAGGTGCACAGCACTGACCCGAAGGTAAAAGGAACTTTGCTTGTATCACACTGACACCTGTGATAAAGGCCTGGCGTAGTGTCCCCGCTCCCTTCCACTCTAAAAGATACCCCTAGACAAGAGACAGACGAGCTGAAGAAAGAGAGGGGAGTAGGAGGCCGCTACATAAAGGTCAAACTTAAGTCGTGGGGAAATTTGCCACTATCCTTATGGGGCCGCAAACACAAGGGGGTATGGCATTCCCAGATTGCTATAAATACTACCTTGCCGCACAACTGGTGACCGCAGCATGGTGGCTAGATCCAGATACATTGAATTCAGCTATAGTCCTAGAGGCGGCAGTAGTGGGATCGTTAGAGGCACTCAAATTGCTGGTCTATACGGGACTTTGTGCCCCCTACCCCCTGATCCCCTCCATGTACACCACCATACGCGTATGGAGGGCAGGGTTGGCAGTGGAAAAGTACAGACCTAATGAAATCTCACCGAATGCTCTGATTTGGCTGAATCCGACTACCCCTCATTTTTACAAAATGTCGGATCCATACGCATTAACTAAATATGGCATCAAACTTATATCTCATATAACGGAGAACAACATTTTAATCCCCTTGTCTCGAATCTCACAGACTCATAATATACCAAATAATTATGTCGTTGGGTACCTGCAATTGTCACATGCTTTTAATACCCAATTCCCGCATTCCTCCTGCATGGTGGTCCAGTCAGGGTTGGAGAAGACACTTCGTTCCAGATGTGCTGAAAAACCAACATCTCGTCTTTATGAACATCAGGTATTTGTGTCTCTCCCTCCCATGGATAAGCCCTGGTCTTGTTGGCAAAGAGATAATCCTACACTGGACAACGATGATTGGGATGGTGTTTGGGATTTCCTCTTTAGCTCCCTGGTTTTGTTGCGAGACAGACTTGTGCAGTTTGAAATAGTGCATAGAGCTTACATTACACCTTATAGGCTTCATAAAATGAAACCCGAGCTCTCCGCAGAATGCTGTAGGTGTGGTGTCTCCCAGGGAGACTTTACACATATTTTCTGGGCTTGCCCTAAGATCCAGCAATATTGGACCGAGGTGCTAGATCTGATTGGTCTGGTCGCCTCAATCACAGTACCAATGACGATGGAGGTGTGCCTCTTGGGCCTGATAGAAACACTGGTGCCGACTGTTGCAAAGAGAACTTTGATTGGGTTATTACTCTTTTATGCTCGGAAAAATATAGCTATGCACTGGAAGAAACCCACGGTGCCTTCTCTGGCTCAATGGAAGTGTCTCGTAAACGAGAGCCTTCCCCTGTATAAAGATACATATGAAAATAAAGGTTGCCCCTGGAAATATGATAAATTCTGGCGTACATGGCTAACGGAACCTACTACGGCTTGATAGTCAGGTGAAGAAGTTACGGATCAGATTTTTATGTGTCAGCTTCTAGGTACTTTGCCAAAACGGGGAAATGGAGGATTGTGTGCCTGATCACGGAATAGTTGGTTCTGATGATGGAGGAGACGTCTGACATACTGGGTATCATGCTGTGTCCCGAGTATGCATATTCATAGTCATGAATTGTTAATTTTGCATGCCAATCATGCGGATATTTGTTAAGCACTAACTGATATGTTGTTTATGTCCCTGTTGTTTTTCTGTTTTTTTAATTTTTTGTTTGTTTTATTGTTCAAAAAATTATTAAAAAAAAATTATAAAAAAAAAAAAAGTTGGTACTTACAAAGTGGCAACTATCAATGAGCCAAAAAACCGGAGTACCCACTTTTTACTGATTTTATTATTAAATAAATGTTTTTTGGTAATGCACTAGGTGCGTGCACTTTCCATTTTGTCTTGTTTTTGTAGTATCTATCTCTTACTAATATACAGCAAGTTGACCACTAGATGCATACAGTAGAACAGATCTAGATATATGGACAGGACATGTGGCTGAGACTGTCTCTCTCTCCCCACTTCTTCCTTCCAGGGTTTCAAAGCCAAGACTCAGGGGCAAAAAGTACATACATAATATATTTACAAGCATTTACAAAGTCAGATAGTAGAGAGCAGTAGATCCCTGCAGTTTAATTTATAAAAAAAAAAATCCAGAACACTGTCTATCAAGTAGTTGACAAGTCAAATTGAGCAGAGATAGACATTTTACCAGTTATATATGCAATGCTTTATGAAGTTATCATTTACAAATATGAACTGCAAGTTATATAATACATGCAAATACTAATAGTGATGAGCATAGGTATGTTTCTGCAATTGTGCTGACTAAAATTACTCCAAAAACCTTTGCTCTGATTGGTAATGACAGGTTCTGTCACTAGTAAATGAGCATCTTTCATTCGAGGACAGATTGCCTACTGATCTACTTGTTGATCTATGGTGTCCCTTGCAAGCAGGTTCATGCTGACCACCCATAAGCATTGACTTGGGTTATATTGTCTCAGCTGTCACTTAGACTTAATTTGAGTTTGCTGTATATCTAATTCATCAATTGTTTGTCTTTCATTTCAAATATATTTACTTGAATTACTTTTACTGACTGACAAAACAGATTGAAACAACTGATTTTTAAGCTGACTTCGTTTGTGAGGCATGGAATGCTAGAGAACAGCTCAGATGAGAAAATGGGTATCACAGATGATCCATATCAGATAAGTAAAGACTATAAGATAGATTGCTGGGATCTACATATGTTGGTACAGTTACCACATTTTTTCCTGTGTGCAATCACTGTAAAATTACTTCTGTTGCCTCCAATGCTGTGTGTTCATAAGGTTTGAACAAACGGCTTTATTGAATGGTCTCTGAACATGTTTTGGGGGTAATAAAGTGGGGTTGAGCTTTTAAAATTCTACCAGAGGCACTGTGTTGCCTCCGAGAATTATTTGGGCAATGCAATTGTATTTGTGTATACTTCCTATGCCTTCTATTATGTTGTTTTTTTGCTGCCACCTTATGGTCACTCCTCTAACTGCATTGCTTTGTATCATCCTCTTTGTATGAGCAACTACCTCTTTCCCCATTGTACCTGATATCTTTCCTGCAAGATATACACTTAGGCTAGAAAAGTAATATTACGTTGACTTTCAAATACCAACTTACTTAATCTACTGCATCATATTGTTTGCCTGAACCTTCTACATGCAATAAAGATACCTGTGGATGCCATATGTTTAGTAAGTTCAGCTATCTGATGACGATTCCCTGAAGTTATTGTCTCTGCTCCATTCAGGCCAGGCATAGAGGTCTCACAAAGGGACAAGTCACTATAACAACAATTGGAGTCAGGATAGGCACTTTCTGCATGAAGTTAATACAGTCTCCTAATATGGGGTTCCTCCAGGTGCTCTAATTTCATTCCACAAGCCTGTTGTCACAATTTGGACTACACACACGTGTATCTCCCTTTATCCTGATTACATTGGGGACAGGGTAATTAGCTTTTACAGAAAGCTTGGAAGAAAGATAACATTTTTTTGTGCTTTCAGGGCTACAAAAACATTGAATTTCTGACAAGATGGTTTCATACTTAAGGATGGTTCTGTGTTCAACAGGTTCTGTACTTAAAAAAACTGAAAATGTTTTTTTTATCATGAGAAATAAAACCTAATCAGCCATTGCACCCAAGAACTGGTCACTCTAAAGCTGGCCATACATGGCTCAGTTTTTTGTATTCAGCCAGCTGGTGGGGAAATCCTTCCCTCTGTGTCATTGTATTCTGACAGCAGTACTCCCCTGCCATCAAAATACATTGATCAGGCCACTGGCTGCATGCGCTGATCGAGCAACAATTTTCTAACAAGCCTGTTCATGAAAAGTCGATTAATAGATTGACTTCTCATGAATAGGAATGGCCATACAGGGATCGAAATTTGACCAGTTCCTGTTGAACCGGCGGAATTTCAATCCTTGTATGGCCAACCTAATAAAATAAACTTTTGTTCTTCGGTTTAGATATCCTTTAAGACTGTTGGGCAATGTATGCACATGACAAATGACTCTCTCCTCTCTCTCCTACGAAAGAATGGAATTCTACAAAATACCATGTTGTATCACAGTCCTTTAAGTGCATGCTCCATTTGCTTTAATTTTATAACCTCACATGGCCTTTGACTAATTAGGAATCTGATAGGAACAAATTGAAATGGGCCACATTAACCTAAAGTGATGAGCTGAATTGAACGATCGGTTTGAGCGAACATTAGATAAGTTCAAATGATGTAACCAGTGATTTCTGGTCAGGTAAGCAAATGGGACCATGTAATGTCAGTAGTCGCTTGCTCCCTTAGCAACCATTGACAGCGGGAAGCTGTAAAATTTGTTAATGTGGCCAAACACCCTAAACGCTTGGCGTTCAGACAAATGTCCAAACAGCAAACATATGGGATGAACACTCAGCTCATCCATATTACCAATTAAAATATATATAGTAAATATAAATGTAACATACCCATATTTTCATATATATATTATAAGATATATAATATAAATGTAATGCACTTTTTTTTAAATGATGTATAATATACTGTAAATGTAATACAGCGTAAGCAAATATAAATACAATACAAAGAATATATAGTAAAGAACCAAGTAAAGTATGTGCAAATCCAATCACTAAAATCTTATATGTCCTTAAAAAATTATATATATATTTTATTCTTGTTCAAATATTTTATTGGCAAAAGGGAAGAAAACATTCACAAAATGTAGAGACATACAATGTAGCCCCCAGAGAAAGGGAATATAGCTTAAAGTCCAAAAAAGTAACTTTTAACTGATTGGGTCGCAGCCCACATATTTGGACACAGCAAATCAAGGTAGAACATATAGTTATATAACTATTGTATTGTTCTATGATATTAGAGAACAAGAAATGCCATACCTGTACACTAAGCAACAGGAGGAGAGAACCCTCGGAGAGGTGGTAACAATGGGTAGTAATGTTAAGCCCAGTGTACAAAGGGCATCTAACGATATAGGGATTAAAATGAGAGGAAAATAGATAAACCATATGATACATGAGAATGGTGATGATGGGGTATAATATGGTTGTCAAGTTGGTCAAAGTCCTGAAACATTTAATTTAGATAAGATCAGGGCATGTCCTCATAATTAGAGTGGATTATTGTAAGTCTGGGTGGCTAGTGTGTATAATCTTTAAATTGTTCATGTAATTTAAAAATAATTTCTGCACCCCTTATGGTGGCCACACATTTTAATTAATTTATCAGATCAATGTGCAATTTGATCTAAACAATTAAACGGATCTAAATTGTTTGCAAACCAATAAATAGCCATAACTTCAATTCCGGTCGATTTAGATTCAGTTTGGATCGGATTCAATCAAACGATTGTCCACTATGGAATAAAACCAATAATTTTGCAGCAATCAGCAGCACTGAGATACTTTGTTTGTAAATACAAACATATTTTAATTGATCAGATTATGGGATTATATAAAGGTGGAAACAGAGATGCAATTAATAACTCGATTGTAAGTGAAAATTGTGTCTTAATTATCTATCAAAATTAATTTCCAATGTGTACTATATCAATGAAATGGGGTTTTGAGTATAGATCAATTGTTCCTTCGGAGGAGATCAATCGGAAAATAAATTGATTCATTTATTAAAGCATGTAGGTCCACCATAAGCCTGCATTCACATCTGAACATCGTGCATTCTTGGAGATTTTGAAGCATTCTTTTCAGGTGTTAGACCCATGTTTTACAAGCTTTTTTTGCACATGTATCAAGCTTCAGGCATTTGTTTTCTGGGCTGGGCAAGGGGAAGAGAGCAGATCTAGAGTAGGACAGGAGTTCCTCAGATGTGTAGCAGGTGTTAAATTTAGTGGGGTGTATCTGGTCAGTAGATGGCCCAGATACATTAATCTTAGGGATTTATTCACATTTTGGAGTGTGGGAGGTATGAATGGTGTCATGTTCACTGCGGTCCCTGGGTGGCGCTGTCACCTGGGACCGGGGTTGAACTACCATTCTAGAGCCGTGCCCTTTTTGTCCTCTCTTGGCAGTAGTGCGGTGGGGCGGGGAACCCGCTGTGCCTGCTGGGAGAGGATATAAAGGGGACGGACATCTTGTGCACGAGGTCCATTCCCCAGGCACCTTCGGCCTGGGGGCTGCTGTGGTTCGTCTGTGCCCAGGCGCCCTTGGCCTGGGCGCGTGGAGTCGAGTTCCATCCCAGGCACCTTCAGCCTGGGGTGAGGTAATACATCAGGAGGCCTGGGGCCCAGTACCTTCGACTGGGTCCCGCGAGGGTGAAGCATTCCTAAGGTGCCCCCGGTATTGGGTGCCTGAATCCTGGGCGTAAGGGACCGGAGACGTGACCTTCCTGTAGAGCCAGTGCAGCATTTGCTGGTGCCGGTGGAGGCCTCTGGTGACCGTCCGGATGGATGTCTTCCTCTGACAGGGGTCGTTTGTTCTAAAGGAGGTACTTCATATTCTCATGGTCTGTGGCAGGGATCCATCTTCATCAGGTCAGTGGCAGGCCTCATCCAAGGCCTGTGGCAGGGGCCTCAACGTTCACCCAGGTCAGTGGCAGTGACCAAACTCACGGTCGGTGGCAGCGACTGTGCGCCAAGCCTGTTTGCACTGAAAGGAACAGGAGAAACTTTATTCATTAGTTGTTCCTGGACCTACTCTTCCCTACACCTTGTCTGTTCTTTTAAAAGTCAACCAGTTCGAGTCAATAAAACAGTGTTGGACTTTTCTTGGTGTGGAACTCGTGTTACTGGAAGCTAAGTGTCCCTGTCAGTGACAGTGACAATCATCCTCCATAGGAGAAGCTGAGGTTCCGGCCTAAAGTGCAGGCCCGATGGTAAATGGTTAGCTCATATCTCTGCATCCTACATCAGAGAGCCGAGCTGGTGGTGTGCATCTTTCCCCCTTCCCCCAGATACCCCTAGACAAGTAGAACCAGCCGTGAAGAGAGGGGTGAAGTTGGGGAAGGACCGCTACAGATGTAAAAATCAACCTATTTCATGTTTATGGATGTAGCAAGTTTTTATGGCCAAAAACGCCTGAATTTACACATAAAAAAAGCTCATGTACTTTATTAAGTGCGGAGAGCAGGGCGACAGAACGTACTGTACAAGCGAGAACAAGGGCAATTAGAAAGAATGGCATTCTGCATGTTAAGTGAAGTCAGGTGTAGGAAAACAAGCTGAAAAATAATACCTGGTGGCACTTCCTGTTATGGAGTGACAACTCTCGGTCTGCTAAATTCTACTTGGTTACTTCATTTCATGCAGATATTACTTTATTCCAGCAACTCTCATTATAACCTACTGCATATAGTATTGGCAATGTGTCCTGAGCACTCTATGTGTGTCAGATTCTTCATGTCCTGAAGGCCCATTACAGGGTAAGAAAGGTTAACCCTGGGGTCATCTGATCACTGTTTCTGTTATAATCAGGACTTGAGGGAAAGCTGTCATCATGAAGGTCCTGTGATCAGTTCCCAAATGGCATCCAGAATCTTTGAAATGTGATCATCAGGTCTGTCACCAAGATACAAACTGACAGAAATGCTCACATCTGTTTTGAAGCTCTTTTTATTGTGAGTGTAAGTCAAGCCAAAAACCTTTTATCTCGTTTATGATAGGGTGGGGAAGAATTAGAACTTTTTTTGCATAATCTATGTAAATTAGATCCAGACTTTAGTGAACTCCTCCTAATATTCCCAGTATAGAATGTGCATCAGCAGAAAAAACAGGCATTATAATTGTAAATATTCTTAAAAATAGACTATGACTAATAAAAAAAAAAAAAAACCCCTACTTTCTTTTATACTTTTTTTTTTTTTAATACAAGATCTAAAACCCACTGAAACCTGACTCAGACTCTATTCACACACAAAAGACAGCATCTGGAGAGGTAAACCACAGCAGTTTCCTCTTCAGCAGCTGTCTGTTCTGGCTGTGGTAGGGGGCAGTGTGGTGCGCCATTCAGCACATCACACGGCTCCCCTTTTTCTCCCTCACTCAACTTTATTTGAACTGTCATTCATGTCACAGAACAGCAGCATGATGCGCTGCTGTATAGTGAGATGCGACCCTGTACATTGCGATGTGATAAAAAATGCAAAATGTCTGCATTTTATCACAGCTTGGGGCTACATTGCAGTGTAAACAGGATGCACAGAAAACAATTGTTTTCTGTGTGTCCTTGTGGTGACCTGCGTTTTACATTCCAATAAAATGCTGGTCACCACACATAGTGTGAATTCATCCCAACACTCGCTGATGTCATTACAACAGCACTGTAATCAGTGTAAGTTGCATCCACTTCATCAGGATTGAACTCCATTTATGTCTGGTTGCCTTGTGCCACCCCAATACTCAGTGTAGGATTTGCACCACATCATCAGGATTTACTCTGATGGAACAGATCAACCACTTCCCACCCGCCATATAGCAATATGATGGCCGCAAAGTGGTTTCATTATCCTGACTAGGTGTCATATGACGTCCAGCAGGATAAGCTGCTCACGTGCACCCACAGGGGTGCGCAGCAGGGCAATCTTTGGTGTGGTGTGTAAATCTCTGATCTTGGTAAAGAGCCTATGACCAAGGCTCTTTACCATGTGATCAGCTGTGTCCAAACGTACACAAGAAGTGCCATTTATCTGCTTTTCCTCTATTCGCGCTGACAAGGCACGGGTAGAGGAGAGGCGATCGGCTGCTCTCCTGACAGAGGGGGTCTGCGCTGCTAATCAGTGCATTGATTATCAGTGCAGACCCAACAAGGATGCCCACCAGGGATGCCCACCCTTGACCTCTGGGGATGCAAATGCCCATTAGAGGTACCAATCAGTGCCCATCAGTAATGACTGCCAGCACCTCCTCATCAGTGCTGCCAATCAGTGCCATCTATCAGTGCCCATCAGTGCCACCATCAATGTCCATCAGTGCCACCCATCAAGGCCCATAAGTGCTGCATATCAATGCCACCTATCAGTGCCCATCAGTACCGCCTTATCAGTGCCGCCTTATCAGTGCCTGTCAGTGCAGCCTCATTAGTGCCCATCAGTGAAGGAGAAAACTTACTTATTTACAAAATATTATAACAGAAACAAAGAAAAACTTTATTTTTTTTTTCAAAATTTGGGGTATTTTTTTACTTTAGAAAAAAAAAACCCAGTGGTGGTCAAATACCACCAAAATTAAGCTGTGGGAACAAAATGATAAAAAATTTGTTTGGGTACAGTGCTGCATGACCGCGCAATGGTCATTTAAAATGTGAAAGCTGAAAATTGGCCTGGGCAGGAAGGGGTTGAAGTGGTTACATTGGCCTGGGCAGGAAGGGTATTGAAGTTGTTAAACCCTGTACACATACCCCGTGGGTTGAACGAAAAAAAACCTGACAGTTTAGGTTGGAGCTGTGTACTAACAATCCGATGTTAGTACAGCGATCTCCCCTGCTGTGCTATTGTGTTCTGACAGGGGGGTGTCATTGGCTGAGAGCGCTGACCGTGAACTGGTTGCCAGACCTTTTTTGGTCATGAGCCTTTGACAGAAGCTGGCTGAACGGTCAGCCGGCTTCTGTTGGATCAGCTGTCATACACACGGGCCGAATGTCAGCCGGTTTCTATTGAACCGGCCGATGCCGTGTGCACTAGGCTTAAAGGGATACTAAAGGTTCCTGTTTTATTTTTTTAAAATAACAAACATGTCATACTTACCTCCACTGTGCAGCTCGTTTTGCACAGAGTGGCCCCGAACATCCTCTTCTGGGGTCCCACGGCGGCTCTCGCGGCTCCTCCCCGCATTAGATAACCCCCTTGGAGAAGAGCTCTCCCAAAGGGGGTTACCTTGCGGGCACGCTCCCAGGTCATACACTCGGCGTCCATAGACGCCGAGTGTGTGACTCGGCCCCGCCCCCCGGCATCCACGTCATTGCATTTGATTGACAGCAGCGGGAGCCAATGGCTGCGCTGCTATCAATCTATCCAATCAACGCCAGGACTCCGTGGAGAAGAGGACGCCGGGGACGCGCCGAGCAGGTGAACTGGCTCAGATAAGTAAAATGGGGGGGCTGGGGGGCCAGTGATTGCCAGTTTTTTTTCCACCTTAATGCATAGAATGCATTAAGGTGAAAAAACATGAACCTTTACAACCCCTTTAAGGTTAGTTTACAGTGTATGTAACTATTTATTATTGTTTTGGAAAGATATAGACCATCTGGCAAGTTTTAATTGTTGTCTGTGTTCCCTTTGTTGAGGAGGCCACTCCTCTAATTGTCCTGGCGACCATTGTGAATGAGACAGAAAGTAAGGGAAAATCCTAAATTAGGTAGTTCTCATGAGAGCAAGAAAACATACTGTATACTCAACAACTGTCTAAGAGGGGAATATACAGCAGATACTTAGAAAACGGTTTTAGATGGGAATTTTTCTCATTTTGGGGTGATTTCCACTTACTTCCTGTTGTGTCTCTAAAACAGAAAGTGAAAGAAAATCTCCCTAGCAGGACAAGGACAGCAAAAAAAATAGCGGTTTTAACCCTTCCCTACTGTATCTAAAACAAAAACAAGTTTTTGGCTATGCATTCAATTTAAAGTGGTTGGTAACCCACTTTGACAACTTCATATAATCCTCCTTGTTTCCTAATGACAGGTGCTCCTGTCTCTGTGTTTTATTAAAAAATAATGCCTTCTTTACCTCCTTTCAAAGCATCTCCCAGCACTCACATGACCAGCCGGCTCTCTCCTCTAACCGTCTGACAGCTGTAGGGGGTGGGGGCCGAGATTCCCCCACTGACGTCAGGCGGGACGAAGGGAGGAAAGGAGAGAGAGAGTCGGCCGGTCACGTAAGTGCCAGGAGACGCTCTGAAATGAGGTAAAGAAGGCATTGTTTTATAAAACACAGAGACAGGAGCACCTGTCATTAGGAAACAAGTAGGATTATCTAGGACAATAAAAGTTATTTCAGCAGCAGGAGGGGAGGGGGCGGGCATTGACACAGGAGCCGACAGGCAGGGAGGGGGGGGATAGAGGACAGAGGAGGACAGGAGAGCAGGAGATGACAGAGGCACGTAAACTGACCATGGTGTCAGGGCTCAGCAGCCATGATATACCATGGTCAGTTTACAGAGGGGAGAGCATAGCCAGGCAGGATCAGCCAGGTATTTCAGGTGATATGGGGGGCCAAATTACACAGCACAAGCACTGTACTATATAACATGCTTTAACCACTTCAGCCCCGGAAGGATTTACCCACTTCAGGCCATTTTTTGCAATACGGCACTGCGTCGCTTTAACTGACAATTGCGCAGTCGTGCAACGTTGTACCCAAGCAAAAATGTCCTTTTTTATCCCACAAATAGTGCTTTCTTTTGGTGGTATTTGATCACCTCTGTGGTTTTTATTTTTTGCGCTATAAACAGAAAAAGAGCAAGAATTTTGAAAAAAAAAAAACAATATCTTTTACTTTTTGCTATAATAAATATCCCAAAAAATGCAAAAAAAAAAACAACAAAAAAAAAATTCTTCATCAGTTTAGGCCAATATGTATTCTACATATTTTTGGTAAAAACAATCCCAATTAGCATACATCCCCTACAAGATAGGGGATAAATTTATGGCATTTTTATTATTATTATAGTTAGCTAATTTTTCTTTTACTAGTAATGGCAGTAATATGTGATATTTAGTGGGACTGCGACATTGCGGCAGACAGATCGGACACTTTTGACACTTTATTGGGACCAGTGATATTTATACAGCGATGAAAATGCACTGATTACTGTATAAATGACACTGGCAGGGAAGGGGTTAACACCAGGGCCGATCAAAGGGTTAAATGTTCCCTGGAAGGTGTTTCTAACTGTGGGGGGAGTGGCCTGACAGGGAGTAGAGAGCGATCGCTGTTCCTAATCACTAGGAACCTACAATCTCACTCTACTCCAGTGACAGAACAGGGATCTGCTTTGTTTACACTAGCAGATCTCCGTTCTGCTTCTGTGGAGCGATCGCGGGTGGCCGGTGGACATTGAGTCTGCCGGACCCAATGATTGGCTCCCCTGCTAGTGAATGGGCACACGCTTGCGCCCACAGATCGCCATGTACGCGCCCGATGGGAACCAGTTAAAGCAACAGGATCTTTTTTTTCTTTTCTTTTTGGGGTTAACAAACACTTTAAGTGGATGTTAACAACCTTTTATAAAAAATAAATAAAGAGGCATGGGGAGAATTGGGTAGTGGAGACCAATATTGATTTATTTAATTTATTTTAATTATTTTTTATTTAATTTATTATAATTCAGCTTTAAAGCTGAACTTCAGCCCAAACTTTTGATTGAAGAGTTATAGTCATTTTCGTATTCATATTGACATCTGTGTCCCTATTGGGGCGATTTACCTTCATTTTCGGTCTGGGCAAAACTTGATGGGAATTCTCTCTAATGGTGACACAGACCAAAGCAAAATCACAGCAGAAAGAAGGAGAGTTATATCTTCTGACAGGGATTTTATTGCTTTTGAAGTCGATTTATACTGAATGAATATGAAGGAGTTGATGTAAATGCAAGGAATAAAAATCCTTTGTGTTTCCGGCGTCTTGTTAACATCTCCTATGTTAGAGGAAAACAGTTCAGTAAATAGAGGGCTTACTGACGTCTGTAGAAATGATGTTTACTGTTGTTATCCTACACCCCCAGCAAAGAAACATCCCCAGAACATGTCTGACATGATTCATATCCTTATGAGTAAGCATACAATACAGCCGATCTAAACTACTCATTGTAAGAAATGGTAACACGGAATCTCATAAAATAAGTGTTTGAGGGACACAATGAAGTCAGTACAAAAAAGAATGTTTCAGTATTTTAGTGTTGAAATTAAATCAGGCTTTCTCATTTAAGCAAGGTCGTTTTATTATTTTTTTACAGTACAAAATGGATCTATGCAATTTTTTTTATACAGGCATTACATACATTTTGCGTCCCTTGTTATTTTATCTGTTTATTATAAATATACTATATTACATGAGGCAATATATACAAGGTGTGGAATGTTTGTTGCCACTAGCTTGCCATCCACAGAGAGAATGTGATGAAGAGACTGGGTAGGGTGGTGGAAGGCTCCATTCCCAGACACAGTATTAGCACAAGGCCTAAGGCAGCGGAAAGAAACACGCTTCTTTGGTCTCTGATAATCCTCTTGACAGTCTCACAAAACTAGAAAACAAGGCAAATATTTGTTAGAGTGATTCTAAATAGACAAGTTGTATCAAAGAAGTAACACTTTCAATGATTTTCCCACAGTTATCAAATCTATTCATAAACAAGGATTTGGGACATTTTAAAGAATATCACGTTTCATAACTGAAAATACTTCTTACCAAGGAATACAATTCTCCAGGAATCTTCTTTAGGCTGCATTCACACATGATCGCGGGCGGAATCGCCGCAATTCCATCCCTGCAATTTCAAATGGCTGCAAAATGCAGGACGCGATTGCGATGCCATTACTTGTCACATGTTAAATCGCAGCAAATTGCAACGTGCTCATGTTCCTTTTTGAACTACAAGCGTCACGCGTTGTGATCGCAGCGCGATTTACTGTGCGACAATCACGAAAAAATCGCGGCGCTATCGGGGTGCCATTAGAAGTAAGGGCATCACAATCGCATCCCCCGTTTTGCAGCCATTTTAAATTGCGGGGCAGAATTGTGGCGATTCCGTCTGCGCGATCATGTGTGAATGCAGCCTAAGGTCAGACCAAGCACATCTTTATAGGCTTACTCCACCATGCCATTGCTTGCCCAATACGCATAGATAATAAGATCTCAAAATATTCCTTCCTACTGCTGCAGAAATATATATCATAGCAAACGAATAAAATAAACTGGACTTTTAGTACATGACTCCTGGAGATCTGGCAACAAGGAGTATTCGCAGTTTGCAGGTATGGGACCATGACCTCCCCTGGGACGGCATGTCTCTTTGGTACATAGTGGAGTATTCGCCAGTGTAAAATTTTTGATTCTGGACCGGATACACCCCAATCCCAGGGGGGGGGGGGGGGGATTGGAACAAAACCCTCCTCCAGATGGAATTAAGATGGATTTATCAGCTTAAAGCTACATTGCCTCCAGGCCTTAACGAGTCCATATGTTTCAAACCATTCCTCATGGGATTTTCCTCAGGTGGAATGGAAAAATAAACTATAAATCTACTGATATGTCCATTGGCTTGACAATACCTATAAGATATATATGCGCACCTCTTCCTTCTTATAGGGATATATACAATTCTTCTATTCTATTCTTTTCCATCTACGCTGTTCTGCCTTCTCTGCATTATATATGTGTATATATGTAGATGTGTATGCATGTTTATATGTATATTGAATTATTTACAATGACAATTAATGCTAAATTCTGTGATAAATCTGTAGAAGATATAAAAACAAATGTTTATCTTTTAGAATTTTAATATCATATATTTGGTCATCTGAATTTCAGATACCTGTATTCAAAGTTATGTATACAAATATTATTGTGCCTGTGAAATATCCATCTACGCACTCAACCATCAGCTTACCACTGTTGCCTATGGAGATCGCCAATCAATGTTATATGGGCATAGCTATTTACACCTTTAAAAGTTGCCTATGAATGTTTCATTCATTAACCTATGTAATGTTATTAATGCATTATTGTTCCATATCTTTTCCTGTCCCTATATTCTCTGTGCTGCAGCTGACCACTAGGATTGCCCGGCACACAAAGCTGCCGGTTTTCATAACCATGGGCGGCGCTTGGGAGTCTGTCGGACGACACAACATCTTCGCCCACATTCTCCATCTTGCCACTCCAGCGGACAAGCTCAGTCCGCTGGTGAGGCTTACTGTGTCGGAGGACGCGGTGTGCGTGACGCCGCTCCGATGCGCTGACGTCCATGCACGCGCGGTGGGGGCGGGGCCGTGCACACCCCGTCCAGGGGGCGTTTTAGAGGATCTCCCGTTAAGCTCTCCTTTCACATCAGCTGTTCGCAATTGTTTGCGACAGCTGATTGGAGAGACCTCACCTTAAATACATACCCGGCGCACTCCCACACCCAACACTTACTTGCTGGATGTCGGGGTATGCGGCTGGCTTCTCCAACTACTCTTCAACCTAGGTAACAAATTAGACTAACTATACTTGTGATCACTCCATGTATTTTATGCACACTAGTGGGGGACTAGTATACAGGCATACCCCACTTTTAAGTACACAATGGGTTTTATTTACTAAAGCTAGAAAGCCCAAAATCAGGCTCATTTCTGCATAGAAATCAATGAGCTTCTAACCCTAGCTTGTTCAATTAAGCCTGGTAATAAAACCTGGAAGCTCATTGGTTTTTATGCAGAAGTGAGACAGATTTTGCGCTTTCCAGCTTTAGTAAATAAAACCCATTGTGTACTTAAAAGTGGGGTATGCCTGTAATATCATTGAGAACTTGCTAACTAACTCTGCTATTCTATATACCGGCACATTAACCTATTATGCCTTATCATTTCACCAACACACTAATATTTCAATTACATGCATACTATCTAGTATGAACAAACTCAATACATGCAATATACTTATCTCCCTACTGCTATGATAGTGCATGCACATTTCTATAATTATTTATTTTGACTATAACTCTGATTATTAACAGTATCATTAACTAGTATACTCTTGGCATGTAATTTAACATGCATACACATGCACTGCATTCTGTCACCATCGATGGCAATAGGATCCCTATACACTTTCAACTAATCTAATTTCAAATGTGTAGGTAGGGTATACACCATCTTTGACCTATATATTTAGTAATTTAAACTTACTTCCAACTGACGAATTGCTTTTTACTACTCTTGCAGTTGCTGCAATATGTCTTTCAATATTTAGTGGCTCTGTCTGGGTCTTCTGAGTGCATCCACTATACATACACTATAATTTAGTATAATATACAAATTTCTAGGGATTTCCACCTCTGGCCACAGTATATCCTCTTGACCGTTCCGTTGCCTTGGAATGCGAGGAGATATTTCTCCTCTGGGACAATAACCACTTTATTAAGTCTCTTCTGTAGACTTTCCACTTGCTCTCTTTGATGCCCATATGCCTTGAAATGGCAACCCCATCAGCACAGCTTCTCGTGTTGTTTGCCTACATCTTTTAATGTTATCCAATGAAATATTGAAAACCACCCTGCTATCCAATACTATGTAAGTGAATCATTGAAATGTTTTGTATCTCGTGTACCATGATAGTAATTCTTTACATGTGTAATTGATTATATATGTTTTCAATTATGCTATAGATGAATTTTCTCCTTTCTATGCATCCCTGAAGAAGGAGTAAACTGTACCCGAAATGCGTTGGGTGTAAGGAGGTTCTTTCATATACCCCCCAGCACGGTGATATTTGCTGATCTTGTTCAGTTAAATCAATATTTAATTTCTATATGTATTTTTTAACTATGTTCAATTATTAATAAAACCTTTTTTCTACTATAATACTTTGCATACTTGTATATTAACACTATTGGTGCCTTAAAAGTCCGTCTAGGGGAAACCTCTCTCTCTCTCTTTCCTAAATACTGGATGTGGCACGGCATATAATTGCCATTTGCATTTTCTTTTCATCTGGCAACAAGGAGACATCAGCCCATCTGTGCTTAAAGGGGCAACCAAAAAACGTATTACAAAGCAGCTTACCAATCATTAGATGTGATGGCTGCGTTTTTTTTTTCTTTTTCTGGCTTTTTTCTCTCTGTTTTCACCTGGTGAGCTGGCCAGTAACACACCTCTTGTATTCGAGTGCCCCCACTCTGGATGAAGGCGCACAGGGGGCACATTTGGACACCAGCATTGTCAGTCTGGGGGGAGGGGATTGTTAGATGTACTAGTAGATTTAGACACACTAATAAATTGAAGCCAAACTCCAGCTCACACTTTATAAGCAGTTACAGCAGTTTTCCTTTTGGGATAAAGCTTTTACATAAATAATTAAAAACGATCATTGAAAGCAACCCTGTCAGTGGTAAATGGTTTGTCTCAACCCTCAACCTGTTACATTTGCAGAACAGCTTGTTCTGTTGAAAAACAATAGACTTAGAGCCCATTTACACAGGGGCGGCACGACTCTGCCGGGCGCTCTTCACACGACTTCAAAGGTGACTTCCAAAATGACTTCTGTATTGAAGTCAATGGAAGTCACCCTGAAGTCGTCTCGAAGTAGTACAGGAACCTTTTTCTAAGTCGGAGCGACTTGAGTCGCTCCTATTAGAACAGTTCCATTGTACAGAACGGGACGCGACTTGTCAGGCGGCTGAGTCGCCTGACGAGTCGCCCCTGTGTGAATGGGGTCTTACTGGCTTTATCACCAGGGAAAAATAAAAGAAAGAAAGCCTAAACAAAACAAATAAAATAAACTAAAGTCTAAAAATGAACACTGAAAGAAAATGAATGCAGGAATCATGTTTTGTTGATGAGCTACAATATAGTAAAAAATAGCTTTTGGGTTTAATAATGCTTAAACCCTTTCGCCGCCAGGTCTGTACATCGTACGGACCTAACGGTGGGGGGTATTGCACACAATTCAGTGGCTGTGTGTGAATCTGTCAGGTAAGAGCATTCGAGCGGCGGCGCCGCTGACGCCCGATCACTCTTACCCCCCCCTGTACCGGCGCCCCCGCCATGCTTACAGGGCTCCGCTTGCCCAGGACAGTAATGGCGGGTCCCGACATTTAGAGGGGAAGGAGAAGAGCGGATACATGTCTGCTCTCCTCCACTTCTTGCAGTGACCCGGAAAGCGAAGTCTCTGACGTCACTTCCGGGTCACGTTCTCGGTGTCCCCGGCTCGATTTGCCGATGTAGGATGTTTTGCAATGTGATCTGCATTGCAAAACATTCAGTGGAATGCAGGGGAGACATGCAGGGTCTTTTAGACCCTGCATATCGCAATAAAGAGAACCTGTCACCAAAAAATCATCACATAGGGGATTGTTTGTCCCCTATGTGATGAAGAAAAAAAGTTAGGTAAAAAAATAAAAAAAATTTCAAAAAAATAAAGTCTCACCCAAGCACATAAAATATGCCCCCAAAACTATTTTGAGGCCACCCCCACATGTACACACACACGAACGTAAACACATGCGTTGGGATGCCTACACATGAAAACGACGATTGTGATACACATGTTACATATCGCCTCGTATGCCAGAGTAAGAGCAATAATTCTAACCCAAGACCTCATTCGTAACACTAAACTGATACCTATAAGGGGCTTTTGAAGCTTTTTTTATGCTTTTTACGTATTTATACTGAAATAAATACCTGCGGTAATATCGTGTGACATAAAAAATTGGAACTACAGCTATTTTATTCTATAGGGTGTCTGCTTTCAGAAAATATATAATGTTTAGGGTTGTGTGTAATCTTCAGGCCTAAAATGATTTTTTAAACATGTGTGCAAAAAAACGAAAAAACGCCTCTGGCAGCGAAAGGGTTAAAGTGATTCTAAAGGTAGGGCATTTTTTACCTAAATGCATTCCTCACATTAAAGTAAAAAATGTCCCTGTATTTGCATCGCTCCCTTACCTTCTTTTATAATTAACCAAGTCTTTTCTCGATCCAGCACTGTGCCTGTCTGCAGCAGCGCTCTCCTCTCTCTCTCTGCTAAGCAGTGAAAGCCTTTGGCTCCTGCTGCGGTCAATTAAATTCTGTGATCAGGGGGCAGGCTGGGTAAGCCTGCAGGTGCACCCCCATAGTAACCAGATTCTTATGGGGATACACAGAGAAGAGGAGCCAAGGGTGCTGGTGGGGGACCCCAGAAGAGGAGGTTCAGGGCTGCTTTTTGCAATACCATTACACAAAGCAGGTAATAAATACTTTTTTTTTTTTTTAATACGTTTTACAATTACTTTAAAGCGGAGTTCCACCCAAAAGTGTAACTTCCACTTATCTGCTTCCTCCCTCCCTCCCTCTGGTGCCTTTCGAAGGAAGGGGGAACGGGTACCTGTTTTTGACAGGTACCCTTCCCTATTTCCGGGAGAAAGAGCCGCAGAGCCGTCCCTCAGAAATTCGGCCCACTCCTCCTTTCTCTACCACTGGGCCAGTTAGAAAGCGCAGCGCGCTTCGTGCATGCGCAGTAGGGAACTGGCTGTGAAGCCGAAAGGCTTCACTGCCAGATTCCCTTAGGAGAAGTGGCGGCTGCAGCACCCGACAGCCAATCCGAAAATCGGCGGAGGTGCCGACATTACGGGCTCCCTGGACAGTTAAGTGTCCATATGTTAAAAGTCAGCAGCTGCAGTATTTGTAGCTGCTGACTTTAAAAAAAAAATACCCAGGCAGAACACTTTTTTAAGTATAAATCCTCGTACACATGGTCGGACTTCCATCGGACTTTTCCGTGGATTTTTGTCCGAACGGAGTTGGTCGGGAACACCCATAGCATACACACCACAGGACTTTTCTGCAAACTTTCCCCAAACTTTTTGCAACATCACGTGGTTTTTCTGCTCTTTACCGCCACCCTTTGGTCAACTTCTGCTATTGTTGGTTGATTTTAACATGATTTGTTTTGTCCATCAGACAAAAGTCTGATGGTTTTCTGTACACACGGTCGGACTTTGCTCCATCGGACTTTTGTTGGGCAAAAGTTTGTCCGTTTGCAGACCCAACTTTTGTCCGATGAAAACAAGAAAAAAGCAAAAAAAGTTTGTCCGATGGAGCGTACACACGGTCGGATTGTTGGTCCAACTTGCTCAAAATGAAGTTTGTTGGCCAAAAGTCCGACCGTGTGTACGGGGGCTTAAGTAAAAACATTTTTTTAACTTGGATATAGCGAAGATGGATTAGAACATCTGTCAGATATTTATTGCTTTCCATATCCCTGTTAGAGAGATTTATCCTCTCCATTTGTCTTGTTTACTATTATTACTGAGAGTAAATGTGAAAGAAAATCCCAAATTCTGGGTTGTCCCAACAACAGTAACAGAGGGGAACAATTTATATGGGGACACTAGTTCTGTTGACCCTGGTGAAAACCAGGGGTTTCCTCACTTTAGAGGGATTTCCTCTCACTTTCTGTTTTAGCTATGGGGAAGGAAATAAATGGGAATTTCCCCAAAGGGACACAGATGGCAAAAAAAAAAAAAAATTTACAGGGGTTATAACCCTACCTTACTCTATCCAAAGAGGGAAAAAAAAAACTTCAAGTGATACTAAAGGCATCATTTTTAAATAAAAAAATGTTATACAGGCAGTCCCCAAGTTACGAACACAATCAGGGTATGTGGATTTGTTTGTAAGTGGAATTTGTTTGTAAGTCGGAACACTGCATTTGTAAGTGTAACTTCCGCCTGTGTATGGATGTGGGATGTTCCGGGCGCTTCTGGGCATGCAGCTTTGTTATCTGGGGCTCTTCTGACCATGCAGTACTGCAGTGTGGGATGTGTCCGGCGCGGCAGGATAGCTGCTCAGAGGTATCCAGGACCAGCGTGGAGCACAAGCGGCCAGCATTGAGGCCGTTCGTAAATAGGAGTCATTCATAACTCGGGTGTTCGTAACTCGAGGACTGCCTGTACTTACCTGCTCTGTGCAACAATATTGCACAGAAAGGTCACATACCACCTCTTCTGGTAGTCCCTGCCAGTGCTGTAAGTTCTCCCTCTTTTGGATGCCTCCTGTAGCAAGTCAGGTGCTAAGGTGTCACCCATGTGTGGGCACTCATGTGGAGCCCTGACACACAGAAACTGGTAAACCACATTCATGCTCCCTTCTCACAGGAGTTTGATTGACAGGAGCAGGAGCCTAGGATTCCACTGCCCTCAGTTTCTCCTGTAAAAGCAGGAAGTGAGGTGGTTACATGAAGCCAGGTATGTTTTTATTATTAGAGTGGGGTAGAACTGTTAGCTGGGCCTTTTTTACCTCAATGCAGAGAATGTATTAGGGTAAAAAAACATGCTATGTAGTGCAAGGGTCTACCTGATTAGATATAAACTGAATTAATTATTTAAGCAATTCCACACTAAATAAAGGTCAGTGAATTGAAAGAAGATTGTACAAATCGAACAGTAACGTTTGTCACAGCTTTAGGGGTAGGTATACATGAGATTTTAAAGGGGTTGTAAAGGTTTGTTTTTTCTTTTCTAAATAGGTTCCTTTAAGCTAGTGCATTGTTGGTTCACTTACCTTTTCCTTCAATTTCACTTCTAAATGTTTTTTTTTTCTTTATTTTCTTTGTCTGAATTTCTCACTTCCTGTTCCTCCTCAGTAAGCTGTTCTGGCTGACTAAACACTGCACGGATGATGGTGTGAAGTTTACTGAGGAGAAACAGGAAGTGAGAAATTCAGACAAAGAAAAAAAACATTTAGAAGGGAAATCCAAGGAAAAGCTAAATGAACCAACAATGCACTAGCTTAACCACTTCCCGCCCAGTCAATAGCAGATTGACGTCCGGGAAGTGGTTCTGTTATCCACACTAGACGTCATATGACGTCCTGCGGGATAACAGCCGCCGCGCGCCGGCGATCGGTGGAGCAGTGGGTCAGTCTGACCCACCGCTACACTGATCTCGGTAAAAAGCCTCCGGCGGAGGCTTTTTACCACCTGATCAGCCGTGTCCAATCAGGGCTGATCACGATGTAAACAGGAAGAGCCGTTGATCGGCTCTTCCTCACTCGCGTCTGACAGACGCGAGCAGAGGAGAGCCGATCGGCGGCTCTCCTGACAGGGGGGGTTCAGGCTGATCGTTTATCAGCGCAGCCCCCCTCGGATACCCACACTAGACCACCAGGGAAGCCCCCCAGGACGCCCCAGGAAGCCCCAAGCATGTGGATGGCCCCCATGGCCATCCACATGTAATAAAATAAAATAAATAAAAAATAAATATGCCAATCAGTGCCCACAAATGGGCACTGACTGGCACTATGATGGCACCGCCACAATGTGTGGTGGCTGGCATTGCTGGACATCAGTGTCCATCAGTGCCACCTACTAGTGTCCATCAGTGCCACCTATCAGTGCCCATCCGTGCCCATCTGTGCCCATAAGTGCCCACCTATCAGTGCCCGTCCGTGCCACCTATCCGTGCCGCCTATAAGTGCCCATCAGTGCCGCCTATAAGTGCCAATCAGTGCCGCCTATGAGTGCCAATCAGTGCCGCCTATGAGTGCCAATCAGTGCCGCCTATGAGTGCCAATCAGTGCCGCATACCAGTGCCACATATCAGTGCCCATCAGTGCCGCCTATCAGTGCCCATCATCAGTGCCACCTCATTGGTGCCACCTCATCGGTGCCCATCAGTGTCGCCTTATCAGTGCCCGTCAGTGCCACCTTATCAGTGCCCGTCAGTGCCGCCTTATCAGTGCCCGTTATTGAAGTAGAAAAGGTACTTATTTACAAAAAAAATTAACAGAAACAAAGAAAAACGTCGTTTTTTTCAAAATTTTCGCTCTTTTTTTATTTGTTGTGCAAAAAATAAAAATCGCAGAGGCGATCAAATACCACCGAAAGAAAGCTCTATTTGTGGGAACAAAATGATAAAAATATTGTTTGGGTACAGTGTAGCATGACCGCGCAATTGTCATTCAAATTGCGACAGCGCTGAAAGCTCAAAATTGGCTTGGGCAGGAAGCTGTATAAGTGCATGGTATTGAAGTGGTTAAAGGAACCTATTTAGAAAATAAAAAACAAACCTTTACAACCCCTTTAAAGGTCCACCTGATGCTGGGTGTGCTTGGCACAGTGTGAACTGGAGCCAGCGTGACCATGCTACCTGCAACTTTTAGCTGAGTGCTTAAATCTTCTCTTCAGAATGTGCCAAGCATAGCCAGGTGCAGGTGTAGTTACGCCAGCCTTTCTCAACATAAAGGAACCTTTCAAATAACTTTCCGGTCTCAGAAAAACCCTGCTAAAAATTACTATATCTACACTCATGATACATTACGTGTGATGGTCAGTGAGAAGAAGAATGCTTCTTACAGACAGCTAAAAAGATCAATGGTGTCAGTGGTAACTTATCTGAAAGGCAGATATTGCTCATTGCTCAAGGAACCCCTAGCAATATTTGGAGCAACCCCAGTTCAGAAACCCTGAGCTAGATAGTCACTGACAGCCCACATATACCTAGTCTTAGTAGGAGAGCTGTCCACTCCTGAAACCAACTTGTGTTGATGTGGACAATTAGATACTTTCCTTTATGACCTCCCCGAGTGCTCCTCATGGGCCTCCCTCTCTCCTTGCCTTATGTCGACCATGTAGTGCCATGCCATCCACCGAGCAGTACTCTGTACCCCCCTTTACAGCAATTCGTCATGTTTTAATGTATGTCAATTGTATTGATCCGATGATGTAGTGCCTGTTGCACTGTTTACCCGTATGTCAATACTATCTACATGCTCAATAAACGTTGTTTTGATTCAAAACCAACTTGTGTTTAACAAAAATGCAGACTTCACTTTCAATGGGGACAATATCCCATCTACGGAGTCACATTGCTATCAGTTTTAATCTTGTGCTGTGCCTGTTGTGTTCTCTCTCAAATGACATGGACTATACATACACTCTGACCTTTGAGTCAGTCTTTAATAAGCATTTCTAACATGCCCTTGGGGCAGCCTCAGAGGTTAAATCCTGACTTGTGGTTCAACATGCTTTATTTAGTGTCTTTGCGCAAGGCCTGTCTTTAACATAGCTGCTGAGCCCTGCCATGTGCCCTCTACAGATGTATTGCCAATGGTACAAGTCTCACACTTTGACAAACATTGATATAACAAATACATAAAGTATACATATTTGTTTGCCATTTTAACACCCAACTAGCTGCCACTGTGTGCTGTAGTATTCTAAAGGCTTAGAGTACAATTATTGGATAGCTAATAGAAAGTTTGTCATTGTGCTTAGATTACAGCCAAATTAAACCCAGCAGTCCTGCATTGTACAGGAGGATGGTAAGGGTTTTCCCACATTACAAAGTGTTAGACAGTAGAGGAGAGCACCAGCTTCCAGGGGAGCAAGGAATAAGGTATATCACCATATTCATCATCCCCTAGGCCAGTGGTTCTCAACCTGGGGGTCGGGACCCCCTCGGAGGTCGAATGATGATTTGCCAGGGGTCACCAAATCCTGGGCTGTTCCTGAAGCCCGCACCGCTCTCCCAGCCTTTTTGTGGCTGCCCAGCAGGGCTGTTACTGGAGCCTGTGGCCACCCAGCTGGACTGTTCCTGGAGCCCACGGCCACCCACTCAGCCTCTTCGCAGCAACCCATTCAGTTCATGGCATGGCTGGGGGGCAGAGACTAGAGGTCAGCTGACTGGTGAAGATTGTGAGGTAGCAGGGGCTGGAGGAGACCCTATCTCCTGATTTCAGCATAGGTGTCACTACTACGAGACACCACAAAGTCGGAGACACAATGGGTAACACTACCTGTGATTATAGTTGCCATTAAAAGTCCCCACTACAGTTCTCAGATCAGCAGATGACCTTGATCAAGAGCACCTAAGTTGGCTGATCAGAGCTTCCCCCGGCACTGCCACTCATCCCATTCCCCCCCCACCAAGGAGTAAGAGAAGGAATAAAAATAGAGAATACATGGTAGGGAGAGGAAGAGAGGGGGAGGAAGAAAGAAAAAGGGAGAAAAAAACAAGAACGGCGGCTATAGAGAGGGATGGGGAAAAAAACAAGAAATTAGGATAGAGAGAGATAAAAGGGAAAAAAAGGAGAACAACGCAAAGAGTGGTACATCCTAAAATGTACCATAAGGGGTTTTAATATTGTATTGAGTGGAAGGATCTCAGGGAGCGCTAAATTTACGTGGGTTAGGGGCGCAAATTACTTGTCTTGCCTTGAGTGCTGACAACCCACGCTACGAAAATAATTTTAGTGTTGGGGGTCCCCACAACTTGGAAAATTTTATCAAGGGGTCACGGCACTAATGGGTTGAGAACCACTGCCCTAAGCAAACTGAGCAGTTTACCCTTGAAGTGTAAATGATTTTTCTCTGGAGTTCAGCTATAAAAACAGTACTACAATTTATTGCCTGATCTGCAGAACATCAATACAGGTTATAAAGTAAAATTACATTTTGGCTGTTATGACAACATATATTCCTTTGCTCCAGATTTTATAAATGAACCCCTCTGTGTAAGTCATAGTTACTTTCATCACTATACTACTTTTCGCTGGAAAATGTTGGCTTCAATTTCTGAAATAAAGCTGGTGAGCTGGGAAAGTGACTATTAAAATGTAATGCTTTATGAGCAAAACAGAGTGAAAGAAGGAAGAAAGCTTATAATGGGGTGTGTGTATTAAAACCCAGTGAGAATAAGAATCCTGCTTTACTGTTTTGGAAGCAAAGGAAATCCTGGCTCAGGAACTGGTTAGTCTGCCAACTAGAGAGCAGTCTACTCCTCACTTGGCACCTGTGATTTCTACCTAAGAACATAAAGATGGAGAGACGTGCCATAACACAAGGGTTGGGACAGGAAACAGAAAAATACAGAGGTGTGCCATAATACAAGGGTGGCCACAGGAGACAGAAAAATAGAGACGTGTCATCACTCAAGAGAGGTGTCTACAGACAGAAATTTGGAGAAGAGTATAACACAAGGGAATAACAATGGAAAAATAGAGTGGGGGAGAATTGTCTTTTGTTATGAGGGGGCAGACATCAGATATAAGACCATGGAGACATGTCATAACACAAAGGGCTATCAGGAAACAAAAGGTGGAGAGACATGTCATAACACGAGGGGGTATCAGGAAACAAAAGATGGAGAGACGTGTCATAACACAAGAGGTATCAAGAGAAAAAAAAAATGGAGAAACATGTTATAACACAAGGGGGTATCAGGAGTAGTGATGAGCCGAACACCCCCGGGTTCGGTTCGCACCAGAACCCGCGAACGGACCGAAAGTTCGCGCGAACATTAGAACCCTATTAAATACAATGGATGCGAACGTTCGGATTCTAAAGTGCTAATTATAACGACTATTATCCATGTTATTGTCCGAAACAGAGTTTGGGAACCCGGGTTCTGCACCAGGGGACATGTATCAATGCAAAAAGAAGTTTTAAAAACGGACGTTTTCCGGGAGCAGTCATTTTAATGATGCATAAAGTGAAAAAAAAAAAGTCAAATATTCCTTTAAATATTGTACCTGGGGGGTGTCTAAAGTATGCCTGTGAAGTGCCACGTGTTTCCCGTGTTTAGAACTGTCCCTGCACAAAATAAAATTTCTAAAGGAAAAAAAGCCATTTAAAACTGCTTGCGGCTTTAATGCAATGTCTGGTCCCGGTAATATGGATGAAAATCTTTAGGAAAAATGGCATAGCTACCCCATCACCCCCCCCCCCCACCCCAGCCCATTACCAGCCCCTTTGGGTCTTGTATGGATATTAAGGGGAACCCCGCACACAAAATAAAAAAGCCCCTATATACTCTGAACAGCCGTATACAGGCGGTGCATACAAGACAGGGACTGTAGGTTTGTTCTTATGTAGAATCTGTTTGTAATTTTGAACAGCTGCATTGTTTAAGTGTAGCTCCATGCCAAATTCCTTTTTTTTAGCTTTTTGGAAAACATAGGGAATGGTTATCACCCCTGTCACATTTTTTTTGCTGTCTGTGCCCCTGTTCAGAACATTTCACCTCACTTTGCGTCCCAATGACAACTGTTTTTGAAATGTGGTGTTTGTATTGAAACAAGGATTGGTGATAAAGCATCAGTAGAGAGGAGACACCTTTCTCCCATATTAATTCTTACAGGAGAGAATTTTCCTTCCAAGGGGTAGATTTCCTCTCACTTCCTGTTGTCTTCTTCCGTTTGCAAGTAGTAGTAGTTTGTAAGTTGGATGTTTGAAAGTAGGGACCTTCCGTATATACTCTGCAGAAATTGGCCCCTTAGGTGTTGGTGTTGGCACAACACTGAAAGCACTCACAGTTATTCTTGGTGGGTGCTGGAACGCCCTGCTGTCAAGTATAATATCAGGAATTGTAATAACATATAATTGTTGATCAGTGGTAGTAAAAATTGGGCCTTTGATGGTGGTGCTGGTGCCACAACACTGTAAGGCCTGACAGTTACTCTTGGTGGGCGCAGCAATGGTCCCTGCTGTGAATTATTAGATCAATAATTATAATTGCATGCCCCTGTTGAACAGGGGCTGAAAAACTGGGCCTTTGGTGGTGGTGGTGGTGGTGATGGTGTTGCTGGTGGCACAACACTGTAAGGCCTGACAGTTACTCTTGGTGGGCGCAGCAATGGGCCCTGCTGTGAATTATTAGATCAATAATTATAATTGCATGCCCCTGTTGAACAGGGGCTGAAAAATTGGGCCTTAGGCACTGGTGGCACAACACTGCAACCCCTCACAGATACTGTACTTGGAGCACAGCAATGAGGCCTGTTGCAAAGTATTGCATCAAAAATTTTAATTACACGCCCCTGTTAAACAGGGGCTGAAAAATTGGGCCTTAGCCACTGGTGGCGTCACCCATAAACCAAAATGATCTTCCAAGCTATCATCGTTAATCGTATCATTGAGGAGGAGGAGGAGGATAGCCAGACAACATAACAGCACAGGCACTCAGCATCAGCATCAGTCTTGAAGGGATGTGACATTTTAAAATCAATTAGTCTGTTATATCAGCATCTGGTGTGTGGTAGCTGGTGGTGATCCAAGACTGGTTCATCTTGATGAAAGTCAGTCGATCAACCGAGTCGGTGGACAGGCGCACCCTGTGATCCGTGACAAATCCTCCAGCAGCACTGAATGTGCGTTCTGAAAGAACGCTGGATGCAGGACAGGCCAGTAGCTCAATTGCATACTGTGCAAGCTCTGGCCAGTGATCCATCCTCAAGACCCAGTAAGCCAGAGGATTTTCGGTGGGGAAGGTGTCCAAGTCTGACCTTGCCCCTAGGTATTCCTGCACCATGTATATCAGACGCTGGCGATGGTTGCTGGAACCGATCATACTTTGGGGCTGCGGACTAAAGAATTGTCTGAACGCATCGGTCAGACGGCCACCTTCCCCACCGCTCCTTCTTTGACTGCCCGAAGCCTCAGCAACTCATTGTCCAGGACCAGGAGTTTGTAACCTCCCAGTCTCTGGGAACGCGTTGCACAGACCTTTCTGCAAGGCCTCCCGGAGTTGTCTCATCCTCTGCTCCCTCTGCGACGGTAACATAAGGTCCGCAACCTTACCCTTGTACCGTGGATCAAGGAGAGTGGCCAGCCAGTAATGGTCCCTCTCCTTGATCCGAAGAATACGAGGATCCTTCCGCAGACTTTGCAGGATCAGGGAGGCCATGCAGCATAGGTTAGCTGAGGCATTCAGTCCGGAGTCCTCTGGGTCACTAAGGACGACATGATCCGCAGCCACCTCCTCCCAGCCACGTACAAGTCCACTGGTTTCTTGGGACTGTAAATCATCCCTAAAAGACTGCTGCTGATGATGCTGAGTGCCAGCCTCCACCTCCATGCTGACACAATCCTCCTCCTCCTCCTCCTCCTCTTCCTGTGCGATGGGTGGGACAGAAGGAACACTGTCTGGGTAAAGGGGGCCTTGAGAGGCAAGGAAGTCCTCCTCTTCCTGCCTCTGTTCTGCCTCAAGTGCCCTGTCCATTATTCCACGCAGCGTGTGCTCCAACAGGTGGACAAGAGGTACAGTGTCACTGATGCATGCACTGTCACTGCTCACCATCCTCGTGGCCTCCTCAAATGGTGCCAGGACAGTGCATGCATCCCTGATCATGCCCCACTGGCGTGGTGAAAAAAACCTGAGCTCCCCTGACCCTGTCCTGGTGCCGTAGTCGCACAGGTACTCATTGATGGCCCTCTGCTGCGTGTGCAGCCGCTGCAGCATGGCCAACGTTGAGTTCCACCTGGTGGGCATGTCACATATAAGGCGGTTCTTGGGCAGGTTCAACTCCTTTTGAAGCTCAGCCAGGCGAGCACTGGCATTATAAGATCTGCGGAAATGCACACAGACTTTCCTGGCCTGCCTCAGGACATCCTGTAAGCCCGGGTACCTGCCCAAGAACCGCTGCACCACCAGGTTAAGGACGTGAGCCATACAGGGCACATGGGTCAGTTGTCCCTGTCGGAGGGCGGAGAGGAGGTTGGTGCCATTGTCGCAAACCACCATTCCTGGCTTAAGCTGGCGTGGCGTCAACCACCTCTCGGCCTGCCCCTGCAGAGCAGACAGGACCTCTGCCCCAGTGTGGCTCCTGTCCCCCAAACACACCAGCGCAAGCACGGCATGGCATCTTTTTGCCTGCGTACTTGCGTAGCCCCTTGAACGCCTACGGAGCACCGCTGGTTCCGAGGACAAACCACAGGAAGAGGCCATGGAGGAAGAAGAAGAGGAGGGGGTGGAGGAGAGAGGTGTGTCACAACCAGTAGTAGCATTTTGGAGGCGTGGCGGTGGAACAACCTCCAACACTACTGCACCTTGTCCTGCATCCTTCCCAGCTGCCAAAAGAGTGACCCAATGGGCCGTGAAAGAAAGGTAACGTCCCTGTCCATGCCTGCTGGACCATGAGTCAGCGGTAATATGCACCTTACCGCTGACCGCCCTGTCCAGCGAGGCCAAGACATTGCCTTCCACATGCCTGTAGAGAGCCGGAATAGCCTTCCGTGCGAAAGAGTGTCGTTTGGGAACCTGCCACTGAGGAACCGCACATTGCACAAACTCACGGAAGGGGGCCGAGTCTACCAACTGAAAAGGCAGCAGTTGAAGCGCTAGCAATTTAGCCAAGCTAGCATTCAACCGCTGGGCATGTGGATGGCTGGGAGTGAACTTCTTTCGACGGTCCAGCAGCTGGGGCAGGGAAATTTGCCTGCTAGAATCGGACGTTGGTGTACTGCTAGCAGAGTGCCCGCAAGTACTTGCCTGTGACACACCTAATTCTACACCTTCATTCCTCTCAGAGCAGGTTTCAGAGAGGAGTGAAGGTATAGTGGGGTTGGAGATCCCAGCTGATGCGGTGCAAGAAGAGGTCTGCTTTGTTCTTTGGTGTGGGTCTTTAAGGTAGGCTTGCCAACGAGCTGCATGGCAGGTCAACATATGTCTGATCAAGCATGTGGTGCCCAAGCGGCTGATGTTTTGGCCACGCGATATACGCTTGAGACATATGTTGCAAACAGCAGCTGTGCGATCTGATGCACTCGCCTCAAAAAAGGCCCACACCAAAGAACTTTTTGAATGACGGGCAGAGGCAGCGCCCTGCACAGGCGGAGCTCTGCGGTGTGATTCCGTCGGTGTGCTGCCCATACGCTGGCCACTCAAGGGCATCCTGCCTCGTTGGAGATGTACCTCCTCCTCATCCTCCTCCTCCTCCTCTCTCCTATTAGGCACCCACGTGGAGTCAGTGACCTCATCATCCCCTCCCTCCTCATCACTGGAGCCAATCTGGCAGTATGCTGCAGCTGCTGGAACATGACTGCCAGATTGGTGTCCTTCTTGAGCATCCCCTCTCTCTGCTCTCACGCTGCTGCCTTCCTCTAGCTGGGTATCATCATCAGATCCTTCCAAACGCTGGGCATCCTCCTGGAGCATGTACCCAACACTGTGCTCAAACAGTTCGGGGGACTCCTCAGGAGGAGGGCATGGTGGGTCTAGGGAAGGATTGACTAATGAAGATAATGATACCAGAGAAGAGGACGCTTTGGCAGCTGCTTTGCCACTACCATGAGCCTGGGTGAGAGAGGATGAGGAGGATGAGGTGGGCTTGGTCATCCACTCTACCAAGTCTTCGGCATGATGTGGCTCAACATGTCCAGCTGCCGAAAACAAGGACAAGCGTGTCCCATGGCCATGTGCTGATGACAATGCACCGCGTACACGACCAGCACTGTTGCCCCCAGACACAGAGCCTGCTTGCCCTCTTTTTTTGCCTCCTGACTGTCTGCCTCTCCTTGGTTGCCTTCCAGACATTTTAATGGATGGCCTGCAGGGAGATGGGGAAAACAGCAATAAGGGCTACCTTCAGGTGTATATTGTGCAGGAGGCTTAGCAACAATGACACTGACACTGTCCCCTGCCTATCCTTCTCTGTCCCTAAACACAAGGATTGAAAATATGGTTCAGCAAAAAAGTTTTAGAACAGAATAGCACACTGACACTTTCCCTCACTGTCCTACTCTGTCTCTCCCTACAAACAAGATTTAGCACAGAATAGCACACTGATAATTTCTATGAGTGTCCTTCTCTGTCCCTCAACTCAGGGATTGAAAATATGGAACAGCAAAATAGTTTTAGAACAGAATAGCACACTGTCAGTTTCCCTCACTGTACCTCTCTGTCCCTCAACTCAAGGATTGAAAATATGGAACAGCAAAATTGATTTAGAACAGAATAGCACACTGTCAGTTTCACTCACTGTAGCTCTCTGTCCCTCAACTCAAGGATTGAAAATATGGAACAGCAAAATTGATTTAGAACAGAATAGCACACTGTCAGTTTCACTCACTGTACCTCTCTGTCCCTCAACTCAAGGATTGAAAATATGGTTCAGCAAAATAGTTTTAGAACACAATAGCACACTGACACTTTCCCTCACTGTAGCTCTCTGTCCCTCAACTCAAGGATTGAAAATATGGTTCAGCAAAATAGTTTTAGAACAGAATAGCACACTGTCAGTTTCCCTCACTGTACCTCTCTGTCCCTCAACTCAAGGATTGAAAATATGGAACAGCAAAATTGATTTAGAACAGAATAGCACACTGTCAGTTTCACTCACTGTACCTCTCTGTCCCTCAACTCAAGGATTGAAAATATGGTTCAGCAAAATAGTTTTAGAACACAATAGCACACTGACACTTTCCCTCACTGTAGCTCTCTGTCCCTCAACTCAAGGATTGAAAATATGGAACAGCAAAATTGATTTAGAACAGAATAGCACACTGTCAGTTTCACTCACTGTACCTCTCTGTCCCTCAACTCAAGGATTGAAAATATGGTTCAGCAAAATAGTTTTAGAACAGAATAGCACACTGTCAGTTTCCCTCACTGTACCTCTCTGTCCCTCAACTCAAGGATTGAAAATATGGAACAGCAAAATTGATTTAGAACAGAATAGCACACTGTCAGTTTTACTCACTGTAGCTCTCTGTCCCTCAACTCAAGGATTGAAAATATGGTTCAGCAAAATCGTTTTAGAACACAATAGCACACTGACACTTTCCCTCACTGTAGCTCTCTGTCCCTCAACTCAAGGATTGAAAATATGGTTCAGCAAAATAGTTTTAGAACAGAATAGCACACTGTCAGTTTCCCTCACTGTACCTCTCTGTCCCTCAACTCAAGGATTGAAAATATGGAACAGCAAAATTGATTTAGAACAGAATAGCACACTGTCAGTTTCACTCACTGTACCTCTCTGTCCCTCAACTCAAGGATTGAAAATATGGTTCAGCAAAATAGTTTTAGAACACAATAGCACACTGACACTTTCCCTCACTGTAGCTCTCTGTCCCTCAACTCAAGGATTGAAAATATGGTTCAGCAAAATAGTTTTAGAACAGAATAGCACACTGTCAGTTTCCCTCACTGTACCTCTCTGTCCCTCAACTCAAGGATTGAAAATATGGAACAGCAAAATTGATTTAGAACAGAATAGCACACTGTCAGTTTCACTCACTGTACCTCTCTGTCCCTCAACTCAAGGATTGAAAATATGGTTCAGCAAAATAGTTTTAGAACACAATAGCACACTGACACTTTCCCTCACTGTAGCTCTCTGTCCCTCAACTCAAGGATTGAAAATATGGTTCAGCAAAATAGTTTTAGAACACAATAGCACACTGACACTTTCCCTCACTGTAGCTCTCTGTCCCTCAACTCAAGGATTGAAAATATGGTTCAGCAAAATAGTTTTAGAACACAATAGCACACTGACACTTTCCCTCACTGTAGCTCTCTGTCCCTCAACTCAAGGATTGAAAATATGGTTCAGCAAAATAGTTTTAGAACAGAATAGCACACTGTCAGTTTCCCTCACTGTACCTCTCTGTCCCTACAAACAAGGATTAGCACAGAATAGCACACTGTCACTGACACTCTCCCTACCTATCCTTATTTGTCCCTAAACACAAGGAATCCAGGATTAGTAAAGGAAAAAAAATGACACTGTCCCTGCCTATGCTTCTCTTTCCCTGCTCCGGAACACACTACACAAGGCCGCCGCGCTGGCGGCCTTTTATAGTGTGGGGCGTGTACTAAACCCCATCAGCAATAATTGGCCACAGGCATCCTGCCTGTGGCCAATCATTGCTCTCCTCGCTGCCGGCGCTGTGATTGGCCAAGCATGCGGGGTCACAGTGCATGCTTGGCCAATCACAGCGCCTGGATGACACTGCGATGGCGTAGTGCATTGTGGGGCGTTCTCGTCACTCGAATTTGGCGCGAACGGCCCAAATCGTTCGATCTTCGTCGAACGATCGAACAGCCGATGTTCGAGTCGAACGTATGTTCGACTCGAACACGAAGCTCATCCCTAATCAGGAGTCAAAGATAGAGAGACATGTTATAACACAAGGCTAACTATGTAACTATGAGGAGACAAAGATGGAGAAACAGGTCATAACACAAGGGGGTATCAGGAGACAAAGATGGAGAGACACGTCATAACACAATGTGATATGAGGAGACAAAAAGATAGAGAGACATGTCTTAACACAAGGGGGTATTAGGAGACATAAAAAAATTGAGAGATATGTCATAACACAAGGGGGTATAAGGAGACAACGATGGAGAGACAGTTCATAACACAAGGAGGTATGAGGAGACAAAAGATGGAGAGACATGTCATAACACAAGGGGTCATCAGGAAACCAAGATGGAGAGACAGATCATATCACAAGGGGGTATCAGGAAACAAGAAATGGAGAGACATGTCATAACACAAGGGGATATTAGGAGACAAAGATAGAGAGACATGTCATAACACAAGGGGGTATGAGGAGACAAAGATGAAGAGACAGGTCATAACACAAGGGGGTATCAAGAGACAAAGATAGAGAGACAGATCATAACACAAGGTGATACGAGGAGACAAAAAGATGGAGAGACATGTCATAACACAAGGGGGTATTAGGAGACAAAGATGGAGAGACATGTCATAACACAAGATGGTATGAGGAGACAAAGATGGAGAGACATGTCATAACACAAGGGGGCATCAGGAGACAAAGATGGAGAGACATGTCATAACACAAGGGGGTATCAAGAGACAAAGATGGAGAGACAGTTCATTACACAAGGGGGTATGAGGAGACAACGATGGAGAGACAGTTCATAACACAAGGAGGTATGAGGAGACAAAAGATGGAGAGACATGTCATAACACAAGGGGTCATCAGGAAACCAAGATGGAGAGACAGATCATATCACAAGGGGGTATCAGGAAACAAGAAATGGAGAGACATGTCATAACACAAGGGGATATTAGGAGACAAAGATGGAGAGACAGGTCATAACACAATGGGGTATGAGGAGACAAAAAGATGGAGAGTCATGTCATAACACAAGGGGGTATCAGGAGACAAAGATGGAGAGACATGTCATAACATAAGGGGGTATAATAAGACAAAAATATGGAGAGACATGTCATACACAAGGGGATATTAGGAGACAAAAGATGGAGAGAAAAGTCATAACACAGGGGGGTATGAAGAGACAACGATGGACATGCATGTAATACCACAAGGGGGTATCAGGAGACAAAGATGGAGAGACATGTTGTAACACAAGGGGATATGAGGAGACAAAAGATGGAGAGACATGTCATAACACAAGGTAGGAGACAGAAGACAGAAAATTGGGAAATGTGCCATACCTTAAGGGGGTATAATGAGAAAAAAAAGATGGTGAGACATGTCATAACACAATGGGGTATAATGGTTCAAAAAGATGGAGAGACGTGTCATCACACAAGGGGGTATCAGGAGACAAAGATGGAGAGACATGTCATAATCATAACACAAGGTAGGAGAAAGAAGACAGAAAATGGGGAAATGTGTCATACCTTAAGGGGGTATCAGGAGACAAAAAGATAGGACATATGTGTCATAACATAAGGAGTGTCAGCAGACAGCAATATACAGTACTTCAATACTGTTATATACTGAACCTGTTTTTATTTGGAGATTCTGTGGAAAAATATACAAATGTGATATTAATCATTTTTATTTAAAGTGAAAACATAGAATTGTTGTTTCTCACTCCATTGCCAACAGAAAAATATAACTAAAACCCTGAGAATTATAGTAGATTATACTGGTGTGTTATTATTCAGCATCTTTACATACAGAGTTACCAGTTTGTACCTGGCATAAATGAGAGTTCTGTTTTCATCGCCATTTAACACATTTTACTGCTACTGAGTGAAACAGCTTTTTTTCAAGCAAGTACAGACTATGATTTCATAGCATGATTTCCTGTATGAATAACTGTTTTTGCTTAGAAAAATATTAAGATTGTTTTTAAGAAAGAACTCAAGTATACCTCCCGACTGTGTACAGAAGACATACTGAGGAATTCAAAATGGCTCTAATGTCACTTTTCTGGTGGCAGCTCCCTTAAGAAGTTTCTACGTCTAATGCCGCGTACACATGATCGGAATTTCCGATAGGAACTTTTTCTGTCAAAAAAATAGAGAACCTGCTCTCAATCTTTTGTTGGCGGAAATTCCGACCTCAAAAGTCCAATGGAGCTTACACACGGTTGGAATTTCCGACTAAAGCTCACATCGGACTTTTCCTGTCGGAATTTCCGATTGTGCGTACGCGGCATTAGGCTGCTTTCAGACTGATGCGGTTTGACCACACTTCAGGAGCAGCGTAGGGTACCCCCAGGTTTGGTGTGAGTTAGCTGCTCTTTCCAATAGAGTTCTATTAGATCCTGTGGTTTTGGTGCACTTTCTGAAAGTGTACCAAAACTTCTGCATGATGCATCTTTGATGTGCTTTCAGAAAGTGTACCAAAACCACAAGACCTAATAGAACTCTATGGGAAAGCGCAGCTAACCCGTACCAAACCCACGGGCACACTGCACTGCTCCCGAAGTGTGGTCATCAGTCTGAAAGCAGCCCAATTCAGACAAGTATGCCAGTGTCATTAACATTACAGACACCTGAGGTAAATTCAGTAAACTGACACTTTAGGAGTCTATTTTTATAGCAGAGATAAATAAAGTCTTAAAAAAATTACAGCCAGTTCTCCATTTAGGAAACTGTCAGTAATTAGGACCAACTCTGATCTGGCACACAGAAGTATGTCAGTACTTAAAGCATAGGACTGTCGCTGTCCCCCGGCCTCATTTAGCTGTCACAGGGAGATTCCCCTACCGAAAGCTAAATGTAAACAGGGATAAAGCTGATGTCATTACCCAACCACTGACACTTTTGGTGCTGTGCCCAAACAAAATTCTAAAAGATGCCTATAACCCCCTAATGAATTCTCCTCATAATGTGCTGTTGATCATACAATGGCAGGTTGGTTCCACTAACTTGGAACAGATCTGGCAATGCACAGCAGTATCAACAGTTCAGGCTGGTGGTGGTGGTGTAAGGGTGTGGTTGATATTTCCTTGGCACACTTTGGGCCCATTAGTACCAATTAAGCATTGTTTCAACATCACGGCCTACCTCAGTATTGTTGCTGACCATGTCCATCCCTTTATGGCTACAGTGCAGGCCCGGACTGTCCATAGGGCAGACCGGGCATCTGCCCGGTGGGCCGGCCGGCCAGCCAGGGCCGCCTGCTCCGTAGCCTGTTGATGTTCAAGCCGCACAGCGGGAGGTAAGGGGTGACCGCGGCCTGAACATGGTTAACACAGGCCGTGGCCGCAGCTCGCCGCTACTACTATGCGGCCGTGCCTGTGTCTCTGCGGAACTTTCAGGCTGCATGGGCTGAGCTGAGTCTCTCACACACAGCTCAGCCTCAGAGCCGCGCTGATAGTTCCGCTCTCTGCTCCTAGGGACTGCTCCTCCTCCTCTTCCAGCCAAGGTGTCAGCACGGTGGGGCAAGGGGGAGAGCTGCAGGCTGCTGGCAGGACATTTCCCCTGCTTGCCCCCCTCCCCTTCTCTTGTCGGGACTCGGCAGTGAGGAGAAAGCTATTGTTCTTCCCTCACCATTGGCCACAACAGCGGCCAATCGGAAGAAACTAGAGGGCATCATGGGAAATGTAGTCCCAGAGATAGGTGGCCCAATTGTTCTCAGCAGGGAGCTGACTACACTCCCCAGCATGCACTCTGCTGGGGGAAAAGAGAAAACCGAAAACAAGCTGAGGAGTGCTTGTAGCAGCTACTACTGGAGACATGAAAAACAAAAGAGAGGACTGTGCTGGAGGAACTAATAGCCCCAGCACCACCAGAGAGAGAAATGCTGTACCACACCACCAGAGAGAGCCACGCTGTACCACACCACTAGAGAGAGCGCCATGCTGTACCACACCACCAGAGAGAGCGCCACGCTGTACTACACCACCAGAGAGAGCGCTATGCTGTACCGCACCACCAGAGAGAGCACCACGCTGTACCGCACCACCAGAGAGCCATGCTGTACCGCACCACCAGAGAGCCATGCTGTACCGCACCACCAGAGAGAGCGCCACGCTGTATCGCACCACCAGAGATAGCGCCATGCTGTACCACACCACCATAAAGCACCACGCTGTACCGTACCACCAAAGACAGCCACGTGGTACCGCACCACCAGAGAGAGCCATGCTATACCCACACCACCAGAGAGAGCCACGCTGTACCGCACCACCAGAGAGAGAGCCACGCTGTACCACACCACCAGAGAGAGAGCCACGCTGTTCCTGCACCACCAGAGAGCCATGCTGTACCGCATTACCAGAGAGCCATGCTGTACCGTACCACCAGAGAGAGCGCCACGCTGTACAGCATCACCAGAGAGAGCGCCACACTGTACAGCACCACCAGAGAGAGCGCCACGCTGTACCACACCACCAGAAAGCGCCACGCTGTACCGCACCACCAGAGAGAGCCACGTGGTACTGCACCACCAAAGAGAGCCATGCTGTACCCACACCATCAGAGAGAGCCACGCTGTACCGCACCACCAGAGAGAGAGCCACGCTGTACCGCACCACCAGAGAGAGAAATGCTGTACCAGACCACCTAAAAGAGAGCAGGTCAGTGTCACTGGGAAGTGTGGGCACTATAGGAGACAGACAGTACTAGCATTGTATGGCCACAATAGGACTGGGACACTGTAATATAAAGGGGCCTGCACTGTAAAGGGGCACTGTAATCATTGCAGTGACCCTTTACAGTGCAGTTCCCTTTATATTACAGTGTGGAGGACCGACACCAGCCACCTGCGAATGTCTACCGAGCCCCCCCCCCCCCCCCCGGTCCCTGGAAAAGTTGGCTGCTCAGTCTAAAATGCCCGGGCCTATTTTTTGTCCCAGTCCGGGCATGCTACAGTGTACCCATCTTCTGATGGCTACTTCTAGCAGGATAATGCACAATGTCACAAAGCTCAAATCATCTCAAACTTGTTTCTTAAACATGACTATGAGTTCGCTGTACTCCAATGGCCTCCACAGTCACCAGATCTCAATCCAATAGAGCACCTTTTGGATGTGGTGAAATGGGAGATTCGCATCATGGACGTGCAGCCGACAAATCTGCAGCAACTGCGTGATGCTATTATGTCAATATGGACCAAAATCTCTAACGAATGTTTTCAACACCTTGTTGAATCTATGCCATGAAGAATTAGGGCAGTTCTGAAGGCAAAAGGGGGTCCATATATATATATATCACTATATTGTCAAAAGTATCACTATATTGTCAAAAGTATTGGGACACCTGCCTTTACACGCACATGATCTTGAATGGCAACCCAGTCTTAGTCCGTAGGGTTCAATATTGAGTTGGCCCACCCTTTGCAGCTATAACAGCTTCAACTCTTCTGGGAAGGCTGTTCACAAGGTTTAGGAGTGTGTCTAGGCACTGATGTTGGATGAGAAGGCCTGGCTTGCAGTCTCCGCTCCAATTCACCCCAAAGGTGTTCTATCAGGTTGAGGTCAGGACTCTGTGAAGGCCAGTCAAGTTCCTCAACCCCTAACTCGCTCATCCATGCCTTTATGGACCTTGCTTTGTGCACTGGTCCAATTCATTTCGTGGAGGGGGGGTTATGGTGTGGGGTTGTTTTTCAGGGGTTGGGCTTGGCCCCTTAGTTCCAGTAAAAGGAACTCCTAAGGCATCAGCATACCAAGACATTTTGGATGATTCCATGCTCCCAACTTTGTGGGAACAATTTGGGGATGGCCCGTTCCTGTTCCAACATTACTGCCCACCAGTGCACAAAGCAAGGTCCATAAAGACATGGATGAGTGAGTTTGGGCTAAAGGAACTTGACTGGCCTGCACAGAGTGGTAACTTCAATCCGATAGAACACCTTTGGGATGAATTTGATCGGAGACTGCGAGCCAGGCCTTCTCATCCAATATCAGTGCCTGACTTCACAAATACACTTCTGGAAGAATGGTCAAACATTCCCATAGACATACTCCTAAACCTTGTGGACAGCCTACCCAGAAGAGTTGAAGCTGTTATAGCTGCAAAGTTTGGGCCAACTCAATACTGAACCCTATGGACTAAGACTGGGATGCCATTAAAGTTCATGTGCATGTAAAGGCAGATGTCCCAATACTTCTGAGGGATTAGAACACCTGTGAGGCTTTTATTGATATCTGTGACTTTGCAGGGCAGATTCACTTTCTCTGCTTATAATGGCGACCACCTTCAATGGGAGAAAAGTGAGAGAAAATTTAAACATTTTGAGCTGTCAGCAGACAACTGTGTAAGAGAGGATTTCCCTCAATGTAAAGAGATTTCCTCAAATTTCTTGAGTCTAGAGTAGAAGAAGGAAAGGGAAATCCCCAGATAGGACAAAAAACAACTCACAGCATATTTGTTGCCTATTGTACCTAAATTGAACAAAGGTTTTTGTTTTTGATACACTCTACAGCGGGGATAAGCAATTAGCGGACCTCCAGCTGTTTCAAAACTATAAGTCCCATCATGCCTCTGCCTCTGTGTTTCATGCTTGTGGCTGTCAGAGTCTCGCTCTGCCTCATGGGATTTGCAGTTCTGCAACAGCTGGAGGTCCGCTAATTGCATATCCCTGCTCTACAGTGACATTAAGAGCCCATTTACACAGGGACAACTTTGGATCCAACTTCAAGTCGCCCCAAGTCGCACTGCATGAGAAAATCAATGTAAGTGAATGGAGCCGTCTTAATGCACACTACTGCAGTCGCTCCGACTTCAGAAAAGGTTCCTGTACTACTTCAATCCGACTTCTAGGCGACTTGTAGGCAACTTGTACCCATTGATTTCAATGGAAGTCGCCTCAGAAGTCGGATCCCCTGTCTTAACAGAGGCAACTTTCCAGGAAGAGAACATACATTTCTCAGACAAAGCCCTCCCACAGAGCTGATTCTTGTTTGATTGGCCACTGGAATGTCTCCTGTCCCGGAGGCAACTTGAAGTTGCCTTGTAAGTTGCCTCATGCCGCGCTGTGATTCACACTCAAGTCGTGTCCAAGTTGCCTCCCAAAGTCGCGCTGGAAGTCATGTTGCCCCTGTGTGAATGGAGTCTAAAGGTTCGATTTGAAAAATAATAATAATAACAAACATGTAATACCTGCTCTGCATAATCGTTTTGCACAGAGCAGCCTCGCTCCTCTTCTTTTAGGATTCCCCACCAGTGCTCCTGGCTCCTCCTCTTCAGCCAGTACCCCCTATAGCAAGCCGCTTGTTTTGGGGGAACTGGTGTGTGCTCGCTCTTGAGCCCCTCTCTATGCGTCCAAAAGACACCTAGAGCCGTGGCTCTGCCCTGCCCCTGCTCTCTTCTCATTGGCTCACTGGCTGTGATTGACAGTAGCAGGAGCCATTGGTTCCCGCTGCTGTCTTGGCTAATGAGGAATGAGAGACCCAGGAGAAGCTCAGCTCATGTGCACATCGCTGGATCAAGAGGGAACTCAGGTGAGTATTAGTGGGGGCTGCTGCACATAGAAGGATATTTACCTCATAGAATGCATGGAGGTAAACACCTTGGAGCCTCTAAAATCAATTTAAGGATTATTTGGTTGATTTACTAAAACTGGAGAGAACAAAATCTGGTGCATCTGTGCATGGTAGCCAATCAGCTTCTAACTTTAGCTTGTTCAATTAAGCTTTGTAAAAAAAAAAACTGAAATCTAATTGGTTTCTATGCACAGCTGCACAAGATTTTGCACTCTCCAGTTTTAGTAAATCAACCCCTAAGTGCACTTTTTTCTTTCTCCAGGGTGTTAACAGAAAATAACTGAGATGTTAACCACAATATGATCATACCTGATTAAATGGATGTTTGGATAGTTTATATATTTTGCTACTATTTTAGTTATCAGCTCTCATGGCATTTCACAGTGGTGTCTTTAATAGGCAGATGTAGCTTCTCTTTGTTGAGCAGGTCAGGGGTGCTCCTTACTACACCACTGTGAGCAGATTACATTTTCACCAAGGTGGAAATAGCTTGGCTGTTATCTTCATAGTAAAAGTTAAAGGTCAGTGGATATCAATGAAAGGATTTACCTTGCAAAAGTACCGTATATACTCGAGTATAAGCCGAGATTTTCAGCCCTTTTTTTGGGGCTGAAAGTCCCCCCCTCGGCTTATACTCGAGTCATAGAAATTTTTACATTGTAAATATTACCTGTAAAGAAGTTGTGGCTGCGGCGTCCATCGTTCGAATTCTGCGGCGTCCATCGTTCAAAATTCCGCGGTCTCTTCCTGTTCCTTACTTGATAGGCGAGTCTCAGCAGACACTCTCCGCCTATCACGAACGTTCTCTCATCCTCAGTTTTCCAGCAGACGTCTGTGATTGGCGGAACACCCAACACAGTGTCTGCTGGGAAAACTAAGGATGAGAGAATGATCGTGATAGGCGGAGAGTGTCTGCTGAGACTCGCCTATCAAGTAAGGAACAGGAAGAGACCGCGGAATTTTGAACGATGGACGCCGCGGAATTTGAACGATGGACGCCGCAGCCGCAACTTCTTTACAGGTAATAATTACAATGTAAAAATTTCTATTTACAGGGAACAGCGAGCTAGGGAACAGTGGGGCATCGGCTTATACTCGAGTCAGTAAGGTTTCCCAGTTTTTTTGGGCAACATTAGGTACCTCGGCTTATACTGGAGTCGGCTTATACTCGAGTATATACGGTAATACCGTTACAAGGAATATGTAAAAAAGAAGTATTGCTGTACTCCTGGAGTAGGATTTCAATGCAACCATTGATCCAAGTCTTTTCAGGTGCTTAAAGCGGAGCTCCACCCTAAAGTGGAACTTCCGCTCATCGGAACCCTCCCCCCCTCCGGTGTCACATTTGGCACCTTTCAGGGGGGAGGGGGTGCAGATACCTGTCTAACCCCTGGTTCACACTGGTGTGTTTTGACATGCGATTTGGCATGTCAAATCGCATGTCAAAACGGCGATATTTGCCGCAAATTGCCGGCAATGGCAACGTCCTAATCGAAATGCACCGATTTCAAAAAGTAGTTTCTGTACTACTTTTTGCGATTTTGGCCGCGATTTACATTGACATCTGTGCAGAAACCTGCACAGATGACTTTGTAATCGCGGCTGAAATCGGGACTGCCAGCGAGAGTGAAATTGTGCGAGTTCAGCTGAACTCGCACGGCTTCACTCCCGCAGCCCCGTGTGAACCTGGGCTAAGACAGGTATTTGCACCCACTTTCAGGAGTCCTCTCTGCGGGTATTCTGCGGGTAGTACGTCCCTTCCCGCAGAATACCCGTTGTGTTCTGGGAGACACTCGGCTCCCAGAACACAACAGGGACCAGTGAGAACGGCGCAGCAATGCTTCACTTCCTGGTTCCCTCACCGAGGATGGCGGTGGGGGCAGCAGAGTGACAAGCGATTGCTCGTCCTCTGCTACGGACGTCGCTGGACTCCAGGACGGGTAAGTGTCCATTTAATAAAAGTCAGCAGCTGCAGTATTTGTAGCTGCTGGCTTTTAATATTTTTTGTTTCAGGGGAGCTCCGCTTTAAAGAGTATCTCCACTTTTGTTGGGAATTTTTTTTTTCCCCTCTGGGTGATCTATGGACATTGCATGAATTTCACCAAACTTTGTTGCAGATTCCTATCTTTTGTTAGTCCAAAAAAACAGCTGTTTGGATGAGAATGGGAATGATTTTATAATTATCAATCAGCTGCTGCACTTTCAGGGCTCTAATGAGGAAAGTGTCAGGGTCTGCATTCTTTTAGATGTGATTTCCCCTTTTGTTGCAGGGAATTGCGCAAATCTGACTTGTAGCTTAGTTCAGACTTCTGGGAAAATCAGTAAGCCAATCACACAAGCAGGAAATGACAATTCTTGGGGGCATTCTGTACACCATCTGTGTACAGAACGCCTCCAGGTTGCCAAATTGTATTTTACAGAAAATGACAGCTCTACAGATTGAAAAGGAAAGGCAATTTTTATTAACATTCAATTAAGAATCTGACTTGTGTTGCAATTTTATGAGCTATGTTATTTTTTTTTTTAAATTTGCTATTTTTCCCCATGAAAGTGGAGTTACCCTTTAAAGATAGATGCACGCAAGTGTATGAACAGTATGTATGTAGCCATGCATAAACCTCTAAATAATATTATCCTACAGAAGCAGAATCTTTTAATTGTGTAGTACATTAAAGGGGTTGTAAAGGTTCGTTTTTTATTTTCTAAATAGGTTCCTTTAAGCTAGTGCATTGTTGGTTCACTTACCTTTTCCTTCGATTTCCCTTCTAAATATTTGTTTTCTTTGTTTTCTTTGTCTGAATTTATCACTTCCTGTTCCTCCTCAGTAAGCTGTTCTGGCTGACTCCACACCACTCGGATGATGGTGTGAAGTTTACTGAGGAGAAACAGGAAGTGAGAAATTCAGACAAAGAAAAAAAACATTTAGAAGGGAAATCAAAGGAAAAGGTAAGTGAACCAACAATGCACTAGCTTAAAGGAACCTATTTAGACAATAAAAAAACAACCTTTACAACCCCTTTAAAAAATTATGCATTTAGTTAATAAATGTGCTAGAAGAAAAAGAGACATTGGGGGTTATTTATGAAAGGCAAATCCACTTTGCACTACAAGTGCACTTGAAATTGCACTGAAAGTGCACTTGGAAGTGCAGTTGCTGTAAATCTGAGGGGTAGATCTGAAATGAGGGGAAGCTCTGCTGATTTTATCATCCAATCATGTGCCAGCTAAAATGCTGTTTTTTATTTTCCTTGCATGTCCCCCTCAGATCTACAGCGACTGCACTTCCAAGTGCACTTTCAGTGCAATTCCAAGTGCACTTTTCACTTGTAGTTTGCACTTGTAGTGCAAAGTGGATTTGCCTTTCGTAAACAACCGCCATATTGTCGATGATTTCTGTATGACATAAATATTCATAACAGATTAGTTCCTATTTTATGTTCATGCCATACGTGTAACTGTATTTGTTCCTTTTTTTTTTTTCTTGCAAACTTTAATAAAACTTGATTAAACAAAAAAAAAATGTTCATGCATGCTATAAGTCAATGCAAGAAGAACTTTATAAAAAACGAATGCACACTAATGTCGTTTACCTTATCGGTCTGAAAGCTCACAGGCAAGCCATATCTGCAATAGGTCACAAAGTGCTCGCAGTTATCCCACAGCAGGCTGTATGGCGTGGCCCCCAGTAACTTTTCAGCCCTTTGGGCCACTTCCTCATTACAGAGGGGTTTTGTCTTGAAGCTGTTGTCCATGTGATTAACTATTATGGTTCCACCATAGGCAAAGTCCTGCACAGTGTCCACCCTGATACTGGCCACCTTAGCCAGGACCCCCAGGATCAGCCTTTTGTTAGTCACCACTTTGTCAATCAGACACTTGTCATCTGTCAGGGTAGGAAGGATATCTGGCATCAGATGGGCAACCTTGTTATTCCCCAAATAAATCCCAAAGTGTACAAACAGCGTCCTGGGAACTTCTAACAAATCTCCCCGCCTAAAATAGGAAATGTCCTGATAATGGTGATCTCCCTCACTTTCATCTGGCATGCTAAAGAGTTTGAAGCTGGCCACCACTGATATCTTATCCAGGAAAAAGATCAACCAATCCGCCAGGGAGTTCTTCATCTTTGTTGTCTGTCTGCTGAGACTAGAATTAGTGCTGAGTGAGGGATGCTGCCTGGTTCTTGGTTTGGAGAATATTTATAAGGTTTGGGTGTTATAGAATGACATCACTGGTTACGATTGGCTAGAGGGAATTTGGCAGTGGCTGGAGTGATTTGTTTATGTATCACTGGAATAAAGCCTGCAGACATAAACACAGAGCCTGCAGTAGCACTTCTCCCCAAAGCTTTAAATTGCAATGTGTGCATAGAACAGGCACTCCCTATTACAGACCAGAGATTTTCCACACTATATAACTGGGTGATTCATGAATGAGGCTTCTCAGAGCTTCGCAGAAACAAACCTGGAGGGCCTACTACTTTTTTCCACTTGCTTTTTACTTTTCATCTTCTAGTAACACATAGGCACTGCAGATGAGTAAATTGCAATGCATTTAATTTTTGACTTTTTCAGACAATTCTCATGTTGCAAAAGATGCAGCTGACTGTCAGGCATGTTTAACAGTACAAACAATGTAAAGGAGAGTTAACCCTTTAAAGACCAGGTTTTTACTGGCACTTTTTGTATATATGTGAAAATCATTTTTTTTTTCTGCTAGAAAATTACCCCTAAACATTTTAATTTTTATATTTTTTTAAAAGCAGAGGCCCTAGAGCAGGGGTCTTCAAACTATGGCCCTCCAGTTGTTCAGGAACTACAATTCCCATCATGTGAAAATAGGGGGGGGGGTGTAATGGCGCTTGCTAAAAACAAATCCCTTTAATTAAAGTGCAACCAAGTGGGTATATATTAAAGTTACAAAATATAAAGGCTAAATATTCTGTGATGTGATAGCATCATACACAAGAATAATCCAATAAAGTGCTCCTATAATAAAGGCAAAAAATCCCATGCAATAGATCCCATGCAAAGGTATAAACAACAAATATGAGTCTCAGTAAAAAATACAAATCTTCTGTGCAAAAATAGATATCTGATACCAATAAAGTGCAAATAGTGAGTCTCTGTGTAGTCAAAAAATAAACAAATCAAGTATCCAAAAATACAATAAAAATTGAGTCTCTGTGCAGTATAAAAAATATAAAATCCAAAGTAGTAGTGCAGAACAGTTCATTAGATATTAGATTTATTTGGTCTTTATCCTGGTTTGCGCATCAATTACCCCCCATTTTATTTCCCATCATGCCTAGTCATGTCTGTGAATGTCAGAGATTTACAATGCCTCATAGGATGTGTAGTTCCTCAACAGCTGGAGGGCTGTAGTTTGAGGATCCCTGCCCTAGCCACTTGCCAACCAGTCGGCGTCATTATACGGCGGCAGGTCGGCAAGATCCCGCGAACCGCTGTAGCTGTACGTCGGTCGTTTTAAGCGGGATAGCAGGCACGCGTGCGCGCCTGCTGTATCGCGGGGGGTGCAGATGCTCGTGACCAGCGGGCGCGATGACCGCCGGTCGCAAGGGTTTGCGGGCACGAGAGGCAGGACAGGGACGTGTGTGTGTAAACACACAAATCCCTGTTCTGTGAGGAGATGCAGATCGTGAGTTCCTAATAGCTAGGAATCACGATCTGTCATTTGCTCTAGGTCAGTCCCCTCCCCCCACAGTTAGAAACACACCTAGGGAACACAATTAACCCCTTGATCGCCCCCTAGTGTTAACCACTTCCCTGCCAGTGACATTTTTACAGTAATTAGTGCATTTTTATAGCACTGATCGCTGTATAAATGTCAATGGTCCCAAAAATGTGTCAAAAGTGTCCGATGTGTCTGCCATAATGTCGCAGTCCCGATAAAAATTGCAGATCGCCGTCATTACTACTAAAAAAAATTATAATAATAAAAATGCTATAAATCTATCCTCTATTTTGTAGACGCTACAACTTTTGCGCAAACCAATCAATATACACTTATTGTGATTTTTATTACCAAAAATATGTAGAATACATATCTGCCTAAACTGAGATAAAAATCGCAGAGATGACCAAATACCACCAAAAGAAAACTCTATTTGTGGGAAAAAAAGGACGTTAATTTTGTTTGGGTACAGCGTCGCACGACCGCGCAATTGCCAGTTAAAGCGACGCAGTGCCGAATCGCAAAAAAAAGACCCGGTCATTGAGCAGCCAATTCTTCCGGGGCTGAAGTGGTTAGAGAATAAATTGGTGGGTTTGCAATTTTTCTGTCACACGGTATGTGCCCAGTGGTTTTTCAACCCTTTTTTTAAATTTGAATGCAAAAAAACACAATACATAATCCAATTTTTTTTTTGTAAAATATAAAAGATGATGTCATGCCAAGTAAACAGATATCAAACATGTCACGCTTTAAAATTGCGCGCGCACATGGAGCGGCGACAAACAATGTACATTTTACTTTCCATAGGCAATGCTTTAAAAGCCTTTACAGGTTACCACTTTATATCTGCAGAGAGAGTCTAGTGCTAGAATTACTGCCCATGATCTGGCGTTTGCGGCGATACCTCACATGTGTGGGACAATCGCTGTTTGCATGCGTGCGGGACCAACGCACACGTTCGCTTTTGCATGCTAGTACAGGGGGACGGGGCACTTTCAATTATTTTCTTTTTTTTATTATTATTATTATTATTATTTTTATTACATTGTTGCTTTAGATGTTTTTTTATCACTTTTATTGCTGTCACAAAGAATGTAAACATCCTTGTGACAGCAATAGGCAGGTGACAGGTACTCTTTAGGAAGGGATCTGGGGTCAATAGGACCCAAAATCTCTCCTTTGAACTTAAAAGCATTCAAAACACCAAGATCGGTGTTTTTGAATACGTTACAATTTTGAAAAATGGCACCGTTGACAGCCAGGCAAACCGGAAGTGAAGTCATGTCATCACTTCCGGTTTACTATAGCGACGACCCGATCAAAGGCGGCTTTGCATGAGTCTCTGGCCAGCCGGCAGATATGCCGGCTGGTAGCACGGTTCTCCCAGTGGGACGGAAAAGCCAGAGAGAGCCGTGGAAGGCGGCAGGAGAGGGGGATCACTCCTTCTGCTTGTGATAGCAAACAGCGGTAGCAAGTGGTAAGCCTCTCCGATTGCTATAACAAGAGAGCCTACCGACGGCTCTAAAAAACAGTACCGGGCGATGCCTGCAGCTGAAGGTATCATACCGCTACAACCTCTTAAAGTCAAATGACGTACCAAATACGTGATTTGGTGGCAAGTGGTTAAAGTAGATGTAAACCCTAACTGGCTTATTTATTTTTCATACTTTCTTTTCTTTTTCATCATTTTTTTGCATCTTAAGCCCTGTACACACGGGCGGGAATATCGTTGGGAAAAAAAAACATTGGTTTTCCCGATGAGATTCCCGGCAAGCTTTTCTTGCTCGCCGAGTGTACATACGGCACATTCAAAAGAACCGCCGTTCTTTTGAATGGCAAGAACGCAGTGACGTCATCGACTACGACGAGCATGCGCTTGTCACATTCGATGCCGTCGCCGCCATCTTGCTTCACCCTACACTACCCTTGTAAGCTACCGCGCAGTAGGAAGTCTCATCGAGCATGCACGGGTTTACCTGGAGACAGGTAAGCATACACACGCACGGTTTTCTCGTTGGGAAACAGGCCGATGAGAATCCTGACGAGAAAATAGAGAGCAGGTTCTCTATTTTTCTCGTTGAGATTCCAGGCAGTTTTCCCGACAAGAAACCATACACACGACCGGTTTTCTCGGCAGAAAGCTCTCCCAGCAGTTTTCTTGCCGAGAAAACCGGCCGCGTGTACGAGGCTTTAGTGATGCTAATCTCCTACAGTCTTTTTTACCCATTTCTGTCTACATGCAGATCATTGCTCTGGATCAGTTTACTGATGGCGACAATAGTGGATCATGCCCATGCAATGTGTGTCAGCATAGCCACTTGTAGACCTTCATGGCAAGATCACCAGGTACTCTAATGAAAGCTGCAACTTTTAAAAGATTGAAAATAACTCTTAGGAATTACAACAAAGTGGAGCTTTAATTAAAAAAATATAAAAATTGGATGGCCAGGTCCAGGACAGCCACCCTTATCACCCCGTGTGGGCCTCCCTGACCTTTTTTATTACTAACCTGCACTATGCAGTTGAAATGGAGATGTGTTTAGATCCCAAATAGCTTCCAAATATAAATCACATGAGATACTAAATATGTAGCCACTTAATAATCCCTTTCATAGTAAACTCTTCCAACTGGCCATCTGCATCAAAGTAATCCCTCTCTGGCCAGTTCATACTCTTGCAGATTGCCAGCCTCTTATTTACTAATATAGCTTACTCTTAAGCCCCGTACACACGGGCTGAATATCGGGGGACATCGGCTGGTTAAAAAAAAGCATCTGTCATTCGGCCTGTGTGTATGCCACCTTGTCCGACAGAAGCTGGCTTCTTTCCGGCGAACATGATGGAAAACCAGCAGCCGACTCCCGATCATTGCTCCCAGCGAATGGCGGAGAGCGCTGATCAGAGTGCTCTGGTGGGGGGCGCCCCCCTGTCAGAACACAACAGCTCAGTGGGGGAGATCGCTATACTAACTTCACTAACGCTATACTAACTTTCGTTCAACCCGCTGGTTGAACGGCTATAGCCGTTGGCAGTTATCATACGAGAGAAAAAATGTTAGTACAACCAGCCTGTCCATAGATGAATTGAAATTTGGCCAGTCTATGGCTGGCTTTAAAAGCATGGATATATAATGCCAACATGGGGCAAACAGACACACCTGGAGATGAGATGAGCTATTGACCAAAATCCAGCGAAGCATGTCCATAATGGCATAATACACAAAATCTAGAAGGGTGGACCGCACCAGCAACCAGGTATGTTCCCAAACAAAATACTCACATGAAAAAATATATATAAGGGGGTGACAGCACAGTGAGAAACCATTTAGCAAAGAATACAGTGCCTTCAATCATTCCTGCCCTTTTTCATTGCTAATCTGCACTATGCAGTAGAAATAGAGATGTGTGTTCAGGTCCTAAATAGCTTCCATATAAACAACACATGAGATACTAAAGAGATGTAACCATTTAATAACCCATTCATAGCAAATCGCATAGCTTAAGTTTGCATAGGTTGCCAATCTGCAAGGTGGAGTAGGGACTGGCAAGGGAGAGATCATTTTGATGCAGTTGACCAGCTGGAATATGTATTGCAAAATATGCAAACTGACAGTCACCTTTTTATTGTTAAGCAATAGTTTGCTATGAATGAGTTAAAGAGGTTGTAAAGGTTTGTTTTTTATTTTCTAAATAGGTTCCTTTAAGCTAGTGCATTGTTGGTTCACCTAACTTTTCCTTCGATTTCCCTTCTAAATTTTTTTTTTCTTTGTCTGAATTTCTCACTTCCTGCAAGCTTGCCCCCATCATCCGAGTTGCTCTGGCTGGGGGCGGCTCGGATGATGGGGGCAAGCTTACAGGAAGTGAGAAATTCAGACAAAGAAAAAAAACATTTAGAAAGGAAATCGAAGGAAAATGTAAGAGAACCAACAATGCACTAGCTTAAAGGAACCTATTTAGAAAATAAAAAAAACGACCCTTTACAACCCCTTTAATAATCGGTTTTAGATTTTATATATATATATATATATATTGTGACAGCAGGAAGGTAAAGTCACCTGGTTGCATCCAGGGGGGTAGATATATTTCGCCCAGATTCAGGCTTTACGCCGACTTATACAACTAGGTGGAGAGTTGTATAAGCCCAGCTGAGGCTAGTGGGCTCATGGATGACTCATACCTCTAGGGAGAGTGTGGGGCGTCGTGCAGACAGGGAGTTGATGAGACCAGCTGAAGCTTGTCAGCTCATTTAGGCCTCTATAAGAACTCCCAGCTTCATTAGGTGTTTGCTCATGCCTGGAACCAGACCTGTGTGGACTGTCTAGGGAGAGTGAACCCCTGTGCGGTGAGACAAAGCCTGTGTGGCTATTTGCTTGGACATTTAAAACCAGGGACTTAGGGACTAGGACAGCACTAGGCTGATCCCAGTTGTTAGTTAGGAAACCTGTATGTTTACTCAGAGGTCAAGTTGACCAGGATTTATTTTATTTATGTTTCTTTTGCTTTGCTGTGTTTTGTCACTGTAAATAGAAAATAAACCGCACCTTTTTGATTTTGAAAACCACAACCTCCGTTTGCTGGGCCTGTTTTTGTGTGGGGAGCCCATCCCGGGGGTCACACACACCCGCTGCCGAGCTAACCCCCTCACAGTTGGTGGAGAACCAGTGGCAGTTTTTTTTAAGCCAGCATGGAGGAGATACTGAAACAGCTGGCTCTAGCAAATGCCAATCAACAGCAGACAAATGCAGGTTTGCAAAGGAGCCTTGCAGCCCAGCAGCAAGCTCATCAACAGAGCCTTGCAGCCCAGCAGCAAGCTCACCAACAGAGTCTGGAAGCTCAGCAACAAGCCCAGCAGCAATCTGAGGCCCGCTTCATAGACCTGTTACAGAAGCAAGAGCAGAGACTACAACAAATGGAAGCAGTAATGCAGCAACGTCCGCAGACCAGTGAGGAAAGCCGTCCCACTAATACCGCGTCCTTTGGGGTGAGTCGTTTATTGACAAAAATGACTGGAGAGGATGATCCAGAGGTATTTTTGACCACATTTGAAAGGACCGCTGAAAGAGAAAAGTGGCCTGAGGAGCAGTGGGCTGGACTGGTGGCTCCTCTGTTAACTGGTGAATCGCAGAAAGCTTACTATGACCTAGAGCCTAACCAAGCAAAAGACTATGTGATGCTAAAAGCTGAAATTTTGGCAAGGCTGGGTGTCACCCAGGCTGTCCGGGCTCAGCGTGTGCATAACTGGACTTTCCAGCTTGGAAAACCCCCCAGGTCTCAAATGTATGATCTCATTCACCTGAGCAGAAAGTGGCTACAGCCAGAGACTTTGTCCGCACCAAAGATTGTGGAACGTGTTGTAATGGATCGGTATTTGAGAGCTCTTCCTACTGCCATCCAAAAGTGGGTAAGCCATGGAGACCCAGAGACGGCCGATGGTCTTCTGGATCGTGTGGAGAAATACTTGGCTACAGAGAACCTGACGGCCTCTTCCAGAGACACTCGGACTTTCCACCCTAAGACCAGACCATCCCCAGGGGCGGATAAGAGGATTCCAAGGGGTGAGGGTGGAGAGAGTGAGAGGGTGGGAGCTCTACCCCAAGTTTGGCGAGAACAGCCTGGGAAATCAGCGGCTCAAGAGGCGGCAAGAAGGATCGTTTGCTACCGCTGCCGGCAAGCGGGACATATTGCAGCCAATTGCCCGGTTGTGGAGGAACCCATGCAGTGTGACTTTCTGACGGGCAGACGTCAGTCGCTGTGTGCGACAGTCGCATGCACTGCCATTCGAGGAACTGAGAAACATTTATGCAAAATGTGTGTTAATGGTAGAAATGTTGTGGTATTGCTGGATTCAGGTAGCCTTGTGACCCTGATAAAGGCTGAATTAGTTAAAACAGAGGTCTCTGGGAATAGCAAGGTAGCTGTTATTTGTGTGCATGGGGACACCCGAGAGTATCCAGTGACTACAGTGTGTTTTGAGACCCCCAAAGGTACCCTCTCTCATCCAGTGGGGTTAGTATCTCAATTACCGCATGATGCCATTGTGGGAAGGGATTTTCCGAAGTTCTGGGAACTGTGGGATGATCCTGAGCCCCCCACTGGTGCCCCTATGTACCAGGAATGTGATAGCCAGAACTCCTCTGAGAGTGGTGAGGACTCTCCAGAATTTCCCTTGTCAGTATTGGCAGGGGAGACTCAAGAAACTGGAGAGGAGCCCACCTCCTCAGACGAAAACCTACCGTCTGTGGAGTTTTCTGATCTGGAGGTTCACAGGGAAAATTTTGCCACAGAACAGTTAAAAGACCCCGCCCTAATAAAAGCACGGGAAAACGTAGTGGAAATAGATGGCGAGTTAGTGAACCCAGATAATACCTGCACTTACCCATACTTCAGCGTAGAGAAGGACCTACTGTATCGGGTGGCAAAAAGGGCAGAAGAAACCGTTGAGCAGCTTGTGGTGCCCAAACCTTACAGGAAGTTGGTGTTGGAGTTGGCCCATAGGCACATTCTTGGAGGTCATCTGGGGACAGAGAAAACCTGAGAGAGGGTATTACAGAGATTCTATTGGCCTGGGGTGATGAAGGATATAGAAAATTATTGTTCCTCCTGCCCTGTGTGTCAGAGGTCGGCCCCGATGCCACATTTCCGTAGCCCGCTGGTCCCTCTACCCATCATTGAGGTCCCGTTTGAGAGAATCGCAATGGATTTGGTAGGTCCTATAATCAAGTCCGCTAGGGGGCACCAGTACATATTGGTTATAATGGACTATGCCACCCGTTATCCAGAAGCGATCCCTCTCAGAAATACCTCGGCCAAAACCATAGCCAAAGAGCTATCTCTTGTTTTTAGCCGGGTGGGTATTTGTAAAGAACTGCTTACGGACCAAGGTACACCCTTTATGTCCCGGGTTATGAAAGAGCTGTGTAAATTGTTCAAAGTGACGCAATTGCGTACATCTGTGTATCACCCCCAAACCGATGGGCTGGTTGAAAGATTCAACAAAACCCTAAAACAAATGTTGAAGAAAGTGGTGGATAGAGATGGAAAGGATTGGGACTGTCTACTTCCTTATTTGATGTTTGCTATTAGGGAGGTGCCCCAATCCTCTACGGGATTCTCCCCCTTTGAGTTACTGTATGGGAGACACCCAAGAGGGCTGTTGGATATTGCCAAGGAAACTTGGGAAAGTGAGAGTTCTCCCCACAGGAGTGTGATTGAGCATGTCGCCCTGATGCAAGACCGAATTGCACAGGTAATGCCCATCGTGAAGGAACATTTGGCCCAAGCGCAGTTAGCACAGCAGAGAGTGTACAACCGTGGAGCCAAGACCCGTACCTTTTCCCCGGGGGATAGGATACTGGTACTTGTCCCTACGGTTGAAAGTAAATTCCTTGCCAAATGGCAAGGCCCCTATGAGATAATGGAAAAAGTGAGCGAAGTGAATTACAAGGTCAGACAACCAGGAAGGCGAAAGCCCGAACAGATCTATCACGTTAATCTGTTGAAAGCCTGGAGGGATAGAGAGTCCCTAGTCGCAGACACTTGGTCACCAGCTCAAACTGGTTGCGTGATTCCTGAGGTTGGAATAGCAGCCACCTTGTCACAACCCCAACAACAGGAGGTTAAGGAGTTTGTGCTTCGTAACAAGGAGGTATTCTCTGAGCTGCCGGGACAAACATCTGGGGTAGAGCATGACATCATTACCCCGCCCGGTGAAAGGGTGAAGTTAAAACCCTATCGGATCCCAGAGGCCCGACGGGAGGCAATACGGGAGGAAGTACAGAAAATGCTGAACTTAGGGGTGATAGAGGAGTCCCAAAGTGATTGGTCTAGTCCCATTGTGTTGGTGCCTAAACCGGATGGGAGCTGGCGATTTTGTAACGATTTTCGTCAGTTGAACAAAGTTACAAAATTTGACACCTACCCCATGCCACGTATAGATGAGTTGATCGACCGGCTGGGAACAGCCCGATACATGACGACTCTTGACCTCACAAAAGGGTATTGGCAAATCCCCCTGGCCAAGTCGGCCAAAGAGAAAACCGCATTTGTAACCCCAGACGGGGTGTTCCAATATAAAAGAATGCCGTTCGGGTTACAGAATGCGCCGGCCACATTCCAGCGGAAAATGGACCAGATGCTGAGGCCCCATCGGAAGTATGCTGCGGCTTACCTGGATGACGTAATTGTCCATAGCACAGATTGGGCCTCAACTCTGCCAAAAGTGCAAGCAGTCCTGGACTCTGTTCGGGAAGCGGGGTTTACGGCTAACCCCAAGAAGTGTACCATTGGGCAGGAGGAGGCCAAATATCTTGGGTACACCATTGGGAGGGGAGTAATAAAACCCCAACTGAACAAAGTCGAGGCCATCCAGAGTTGGCCACGTCCCAACAGCAAGAAGCAGGTACGAGCCTTTCTGGGAATCGCTGGGTATTATCGGCGATTCATTCCCCACTTTGCTTCTAAGGCTGTGCCCCTAACCAACCTGACGAAGGGGAAAGGGTCGGTCATGATTAAATGGACCCCCGAGGCTGAGGCAGCATTCCAATTCTTGAAACAAGCCTTATGTAGCCAGCCAGTGTTGTACTCACCCGACTTCTCTAAAGATTTTGTCGTACAAAGTGATGCGTCAGATGTGGGGTTAGGAGCAGTATTGTCCCAGGTCTGGAACGGGGAAGAGCACCCAGTCATTTACCTCAGCAGGAAGTTGAAGTCCCATGAGGTAAATTACGCCACCGTTGAAAAGGAGTGTTTAGCGGTGAAGTGGGCTCTAGATTCCCTTCGGTACTACCTGCTAGGTAGGCACTTTGACATGGTTACGGATCACGCTCCGTTAAAGTGGATGGCTCAAAACAAGGAAACAAATAGAAGAGTGAATAGGTGGTTCCTGGCCCTCCAGGAATTCAACTTCACAGTAAAGCATCGCCCTGGCGTTCAAATGGGGAATGTGGATGCTTTGTCTCGAGTACATGAATGCCTGATTGCTGGTGTTCCAACCCCGAGGTTAAAACAAGAGGGGGGGGGTATGTGACAGCAGGAAGGTAAAGTCACCTGGTTGCATCCAGGGGGGTAGATATATTTCGCCCAGATTCAGGCTTTACGCCGACTTATACAACTAGGTGGAGAGTTGTATAAGCCCAGCTGAGGCTAGTGGGCTCATGGATGACTCATACCTCTAGGGAGAGTGTGGGGCGTCGTGCAGACAGGGAGTTGATGAGACCAGCTGAAGCTTGTCAGCTCATTTAGGCCTCTATAAGAACTCCCAGCTTCATTAGGTGTTTGCTCATGCCTGGAACCAGACCTGTGTGGACTGTCTAGGGAGAGTGAACCCCTGTGCGGTGAGACAAAGCCTGTGTGGCTATTTGCTTGGACATTTAAAACCAGGGACTTAGGGACTAGGACAGCACTAGGCTGATCCCAGTTGTTAGTTAGGAAACCTGTATGTTTACTCAGAGGTCAAGTTGACCAGGATTTATTTTATTTATGTTTCTTTTGCTTTGCTGTGTTTTGTCACTGTAAATAGAAAATAAACCGCACCTTTTTGATTTTGAAAACCACAACCTCCGTTTGCTGGGCCTGTTTTTGTGTGGGGAGCCCATCCCGGGGGTCACACACACCCGCTGCCGAGCTAACCCCCTCACAATATATATATATATATATATATATATATATATATATACACACACACAGTTGTGCTCAAAAGTTTGCACACCCTAGCAGAAATCGTGAACCTTTGGTATTGATATTGAAAATATGATTAATCATGCCAAAAAACTGTCTTTTATTTTAGGATAGTGATCATATAAAGCCATTTATTATCACATAGTTGTTTGGGACCTTTTAAAATCATAATGATAACAGAAATCACCCAAATGACTCTGATAAAAAGTTTACATACCCTGGAATGTTTGGTTTTGGTACAGACACAGAAGATGACACGTGCAGGTTAAAATGTCAATTAATGTAAAATTTCTCACATTTGTGGCTTTTTAAAATGCAATTAGTGTCTGTGTATAAAAAGTGAATTAGTTTGTTAGCTCTCACGTGGATGCACTAAGCAGGCTAGATACTGAGCCATGGGGATCAGAAAAGAACTGTCAAAAGACCCGAGTAACAAGGTAAATAAACTTCATAAAGATGGAAAAGGATATAAAAAGACATCCAAAGCCTTGAATATACCAGTCAGTACTGTTCAATCACTTGTTAAGAAGTGGAAAATTCAGGGATCTCTTGATACCAAGCCAAGGTCAGTTAGACCAAGAAAGATTGCAGCCACAACTGCCAGAAGAAATGTTTGGGACACAAAGAAAAACCCACAAGTAACCTAAAAAAAAAGACAGTGTGGTTGTTTCAATTTCAAGGAGCACAATATGACGATACTTGAACAAAAATGAGCTGCATGGTCGAGTTGCCAGAAAAAAGCCTTTACTGCGTCAATGCCACAAAAAAGACAGGTTACAATATGCCTGACAAAACGTTGACACGCTTCATAGCTTCTGGCACACTGTAATCTGGAGTGGTGAGACCAAAATAAAACTTTGTGGCCACAATCATAAGCGCTATGTTTGGAGAGTCGTCAACAAGGTCTATAGCAACAAGAATACTATCCCCACTGTGAAAACTGTTGTTTTGGGGTATGTGTGAGCTCTAAAGGCACAGGGAATCTTGTGGAAAATGATGGAAAGATGAATGCAGCATGTTATCAGAAAGTACTGGCAGTATATTTGCATTATTTTTCATGAAAGCCACACATGGGACGCTCTTGGACTTTCCAGCACGACAAAGACTCTAAGCACAAGCCCAAGTTGACCCCCCAGTGGTTACAGCAGAAAAAGATGAAGGTTCTGGAATGACCATTACAGTCTCCTGACCTTAATATCATCGAGCCATTCTGGGGAGATCTCAAATACGCGGTTCATGCAAGACAACCAAAGACTTTGCATGACCTGGAAGCATTTTGCCGAGATGAATGGGCAGCTATACCACATGCAAGAATTCGGGGCCTCATAGACAACTATTACAAAAGACTGAACACTGTCATTGATGCTAAAGGGGGCAATACACAGTATTAAGAACAAATTGAATATGAATCCCATAAGAAAAAAAAGAAATCAGCTTTGCCTGTGCACTCATGTTTTCTTTAAAAATGGTGCATACTATGTATTACCAATTCTCCAATATTACCAATTCTGCAAACTTTTGAGCACAACTGTACATATATAAACATTCCGGGATGAGTGGGAATTTATGACTAGATTGCCACTTCTAATTGCTCTCTCGTTCCAACATCCACTTTTTGAAAGGCAGACAAAACTCCAGAACATAAAATAAAGTACTGTACTCAAATCTTTCTGCTATTCAGTAAAGTTTATCCATGAGCCATATAATGACCCTTGATATTAATCATAGCTGGTATGCAGACCCAGGAACCCAGATTTCTCACTAATAGTATACCTGAGAATTTAAGAAACTGACAGTTTATTTATCAATTACAGGCAGTGAGGAGGAGCCTCTGTGTCAGACACACAGAGATGACTCAGGAGCAAGTACACACGAGTGCCCTCAGCACTTGGCAAGGGGAAGGGGCCAGAAGCACAGGGGGGGGGGCCCAAGAAGAGGAAGATTAGGGCTGTTCTGTGCAAGACCATTGTACAGAGCACGTAAGTATTACATGTTTGTTAGAAATAATAAAAAAAAAAAACGCTGAACCTTTACAAACCCTTTAATGACCATTGATAAATATTTGTAGTAGATCTGATAAATCACAGCTAGGTTCCAAACGGAGCTATTTTACAACCATCAGTGAGAAATTATTTGTTTGCTGAACCTCAGAGCTTCTCTATTAGGCCCCTTTCACACGGGGCGGATCCATTATGATCCGCCCCGTGAACCTCCGCTTGCTCTGCGGGGATCGCTTCGTTGATCCCCGCTGAGCCGGCGGATGACAGGGCGTTCCCCGCACACTGTGCAGGGACCGTCCTGTCAGATCTCCGCTCTCCCCTATGGGGGGATCGGATGAACACGGATGAGCTCCGCAGACGGATAGAAAAATAGGAATTTTTCTATCCAGAAAAACGAAGCATTGCGGACACGGATGAGATCGGGTGTCAGCGGATGTTTCATCCGCTGACACCCACGATCTCATAGGGACCAATGTATGTCCCTTTTTCATCCGTAAACGGATGGATGAAAAAGCGGACATACGGTCCGTACGTGTGAAAGGGGCCAAAAGAACCAGTCACCCTGGTTCTTTCCAAACAATATTTATTGTGTATGTATGCCCTTTAAAAAAAAATCCCATATAAGTTTTAACATATTAAAATGCTTTTAGTTTTTTTGAATCTGCAACTTGCATAAAAATAATACCTGTGATCCTGCAATGAAGGTCCTTGTTCAGGTACTTCCTGCCAAAGAGTGCCAATGGTCTGCCCCTGTCTCCCAATTGAGCATTTGCATTTGTCACCCTGTCATATTCTCCCAAAGTAGATTACAAATGGCTATGCACATTACACAGGCAAAGTTACACTGTTGTCACCATTAGGAAACCCATCCAGAGAAATGCCATGCAGTCATCACCGAAATGCATACATCTAGACAGAAAGGGGATGTAAAAGTCTGCAGAGGTCAGAAGTGCTGATATACTACAAAAGATTACAAAAGGGTGAAAAAAAAGCAATTGTTTAGGATTTACCTTATTCAGTGCACATATGGCTCTGTACCTCTCTTGTTGATAACTGTTTCTAGTAATAGCTACTTTTTAAAAACTAACTAGCCTAAACAATACAATGATGAATATGCTGAAAATGTTTAAAGTGATATTAAAGCTTTTTTTATTTTTTTTAAAATAACAAACATGTCATACTTACCTGCTCTGTGCAGTGGTTTTGCACAGAGCAGCTACAATCCTCTTCTTTTCGGGTCCCCCGCTGACGCTCCTCCCCCTCGAGCAGTGCCCCCAGAGAAAGCCATTTGCCCTGGGGGAATTGCTGCATGCTCGCTCCCGAGCCACTGCTCTATGCGTCCATAAGATACAGAGCCATGGCTCAGCTCCGCCCCACTCTCTCCTCATTGGCTCACTGGCTGTGATTGACAGCGGTAGGAGCCAATGGACTCAGCTTATGAGTAGTGAGAGTCCCCATACAGCTGAGGCTATTGTGAACATGCTGGATCAGAGGGGACTCAGGTAAGAATTGGGGGGGGCGCTGCATACAGAAGGTTTTTAGAATATAGAATGCATGAAAGTAAAAAACCTTTAGCCTTTAGAACCACTTTAAGTTAAATAAAATGAATTTAGGATTGTGTTTGTTACAGTTAAATTCACCTTCCAGTAAACACTGTCTTATTGAGGGTAGAGTGGAGACACAACACAACAACTCTCTTCATTAACTGGCCAGCAAATGAAGAATATTCAGAGCAAGAAGCACAAACTTGAATAGCATTCTGTCTTAAGTTATGCAACTGCATTGCGAGCCTATTCAGGCAGATTCAAATAGAGATGTTCAGCCTTATCCTTTCTTTCAAGTATATGTGAAGAACGCATTGTTAATGAGGGTACGTCAGTGATTAGAAATTCCAACATGCTGCTACCTAAGAGAAGTTACAACAAAAAAAAGCCATTGTATCATAGTGCAGTATTATATCCATTAGCAGGGAATGTTTCATTTATACGTGGTTAGCAAATAGACTATAAATTTGTGTGGAAATGCTTTATAATGCAAACACCAATGGCATTTAGTAACCAATGCAACTGGTCAAAATTTCACCTTTTGCAGTCAAGCTGGAAAAAGCTAATTTCAATGGTCAACTGCACTGTTTTTAAATTAGCTATTTTTAGAATGTTTCATATCTAATAAAGTGTTTTTAAAGGCAATTTTTTTAAAATGAAAATAATAAATGCTATACTCACCTGCTCTGTGCAACAGTATTGCACAGAGCATCTCCAAACCTCCTCTTCTGGGGTGCCCCGCCGGCGGTCTTCGCTCCTTCTCTTCTGTGTCTGCCTCCATAGCAAGCACTTGCAATGGTGGCAGACGTGCAGGCTCAAACCCAAGCCGGGCTATGTGTGTCCATATACACACACACAGGCTAGCTCAGCCCTGCCCCCCTGCCCTCCTCACAGGATTTGATTGGCAGCAGCAGGAGCCAACAGCTTCCGCTGCTGTCTCTGTGCCTGTGAGTAGAGAGAGAAAGCAGTTATGCTGATCTCAGGCACTGCACTGGATTGAAAGCAGAGCCATGTAAGTGTTTGGGGGAAAAGGGGGGCTGGGGGGAGCTAATACTTAAGGTTTTTCACTTTATTGCATTCTTAAAAACCTTCAAGTATTTAAAACCACTTTAAGCTTTTAATGCACATTAATAGGTTTACCTATTGCAAATTCCCTTCGCTTTCCTTATCTCTTAGTTACATTTAATTCCTTTACTTTTCCCATGTGTTTTACTTGTCCCCCTGCCCCCTCTGTTTTTTTTAACCCAGTTGATAATAAAGCCTACACATCATGTCCTAGAGGATCTACAATGGAAAAGGAGCTTTGAAAAATAACCAAAAAAAAGACAAATGAACAAGCAATTATTAGTGTTTAAATTAACACACAGCTAATGTTGCTAATAAGAACCCCCCCCCCCATCCCCTCTATTTAGTCTGTCCTTATTTGAATGTATAGATCCCATCTATGACAGTTTGCCGCCTTCAGCCCAATGATTAGGCACTTGCAATCCAGTGGGAAGGAGCAAGCATAACTTAAATCAGCAATTCCCTTTTTTATTAGCTGCACTAATCAGCTATGCTATATTTTTTAATGGGTCCCCCAACACTTCGGAAATACAAAATAAGCGGCAACTTTGTCTGTAATACTCACTTTCATTCTGCTGCATCAGTCGCATGCAGTACCTCTTCTCCACCACAAGATGTCCATAGGTGAAGGATGTCCAACAAAGACTGCCCGCCATTCACAGAACACTTTGTATTTTTTTTTTTTTTAATGACTACGGGGCATTTTCTGATTGGGCAAGGTGGAGATTGTGACGTCCCCACCGTGACAGAGGAGGAGTCTATTTGACCACTGATTTCTAAATTCAGTACAAAATTTTGTGCTATTGGAACAGGGTCTTCAGTCTTTCTTTTGATGCTGCTGTGAGCTGCCCTATGCATAGGCTGCAGTGGCACTCATATAAGTCATCACTAAGCAAAATGTAAAAAAGAGACATGGCCAGAAGGAGCTTAGTTTGAAACAAAGAGGATACTAGGCTTATTTCACTAAATGATAATGCCATAACAAAATAATTTATGCCATATGGTTTATTTCCAGCGGTCATTGGCAAAGATTGATGGAAATAATGGTTGTAATGGCAGGTAACAATAATAACTACATACTAAATTAAGCTGACTATAAATAGCTTGAATTTCAGGTGATTCCTACTTGAATCTGCTGAAATTCAAGCTGTGAGTGGCTCTGTCAGCACCACCTGGCTTGACAAAGCTCGAATGAAGAATCAAACAGCTGGGTGGAAAATTGTTGGCTGAAGAGTGACTGCATCTTATCACATACAGTGGAACCTTGGATTATGACCATAACCCCTTCCAGGAGAATGCTCGTAATCCAAAGCACTCGCTATCAAAGCGAGTTTCCCCAAAGAAGTCAATGGAAACTAAAATAATTTGTTCTGCATTGACTTCTATGGCATGCAATACCACATGTGGCCAGGGGTGGGGGGGCGCCAAAGAGCCTCGGAAATACTCAGGACAGCTCGGCTGAACTTGGAAACCCCCGGGAAGGCTTGGGAACTGAATATTTCCTAGTATTTCCGAACTATCCGTTCAGTTCCGCTCGGGTCCGGCGCCCCCACACCTCTGGCCAAATGCGGTACTGCACACCGCTGTGGCTTGAATCCTGCTAGTTTTGCGAAACAACACTCGCAAACCGAGTCAGGATTTTGAAAATAAAATGCTCGTATTGCAAAACGCTTGTTAACCGCGTTACTCGCAATCGTTTATTTACTAAAACTGGAGAGTGCAAAATCTGGTGCAGCTGTGCACGGTAGCCAATCCGCTTCAAACTTCAGATTGTTCAGTTAAGCTTTGACAATAAAACCTGGAAGCTAATTGGCTACCATGCACAGCTTCACTAGATTTTGCACTCTCCAGTTTTAGTACATTAACCCCACAGTTTGAGTATTCAAGCAGCAGTGTAGGTGCTGTGGCTAACTAAATACATACAATAGCTGGCAATGCAGGTTCCTCCATCCACACGTTTTAGCTTGGATGGAGGAATTAATTGATTTCTGAATCAGAGAAATTTAGCCGTGCATGGCTAGCTTTAGACTACTTTATATAAGTGTAACTGATAACTTACGAGTATACATCAAATACAACATAAGCAGTAAGGACTTGCGCTCAGTAATTCTACCCAGAAGTCTTTTGAAAAACAACATAAATAATCGCTTTTAGAGTTACAATTTTATTATGACAATTATAAGTGTTTCAAGGTGCTAATGAAAAGTAGTAATATAACATGCAAATATTGTAAAAAATGAATTTGAATTAAATGATAACAATAGCAACATGATAAACTGATCACAACAAAATATAAAAAGTAAAGGTAGTACAGCAACACAGTTACATATTTATATGCTAAAAGCATGCATACCACATTGTCCGAACCCAGTAAAATAGTAAATATCATCTTAGTAAATGCCAAGAAGGAAGAATACAGGATATATAAAACTTAACACATATGGAAATTTAAGGGTCTATTCATAATTTTTTTTTACACAAGAGTCGCATTACTTTCATCCAAGAAACACACATTTTCTTATTAAATGCAATTGTTAAATTATTAAATACTTTGTGAAAGTTGTGTAAATCAGGTTTGAAAACATTAATAAACAGAACCTTTAGAGCTCATTCAAACTATGCTGCGTGTTTCTGTGCGATTCACATTTTAAGCCTATTCATTTGGAATGGGCTGAAATCGCACCTCACCAAAAGTAGTACATGTATTACTTTTGGAAATGCACTGCAGCGTATTACTTTTGTACCATGCAATCCATTGCCGGCAAATGTACTGCATTTAGGGTGTTGTTATTTTTGCACTATCACCACCTGCAGATCGCAAGGGCAGTGCCAGTTAAATGTGCTGTGCGAAACCGGTATGGAATCCGGGTTTCCTGCACAGCATTTTAGTGTGAATGGGCCCTTAGAGTGTACCTGTACAATTCAAGTGTAGATATTTTATTCAGAAATAAAAGGAGTTATGCAGGTGAAAGTTTGCCAGTTGCTAATAGTTCCCCTTATTGCAATCTTTCCTGTGTTCACTTGCCCCCAAGTGAAGCCATATATTCAGTTTTATTCTCTCGCCCACTGAAATATAGTGATTTTCTATAAGGGTGATTGGAATTAAAGAGATTGTAAAGGCATATATTTTTTTTAACAATCATGTCATACCTACCTGATCTGTGCATTGGTATTGCACAGAGAGGCCCCGAACCTTCTTTTTTTGGGGTCCCCGTCTACACTCTTCCTCTTCTTGGTGTGCCCCTATAGAAAGCCAGTTTCTATGGGGGTCACACCTGTGGGCTTGCTCCCGAACCTAGCTATTGACACACACACATGGCAGCTTGGCCTCACCCCTACTCCCTACTCCTTCCTCACAGCATTTGATTGGCAGAAGCAGGAGCCAATGGTTCCTGCTGCGATCTCAGATGCCTGTGAGAGGGGAGAGAGAGAACCAGTGCTGCTGGAGATGGGCACAATGCTAGATCGATACAGAACTCAGGTAAGTATTTAGGGTGGGAGGTGGGGGAACAACCTGTGGAAGTAAAAAAAAAAAACTTCTGACTTTAGAACCACTTTAGAGGAAACTATATTGGCTTTGATTAAAATGTATTTTTATACATTTATAAACAGTTTTTTTTTATGTGTTTTACTATATATAAACTTTGTTTTACAAATAATTATTAAACCCTTGTGTTTTTTTAAAGCATTATAGATTTTCTAAAGAGAGAACACAGCAAAAATTATAAAAAATCTTTTTCTCAGATGTAAACTTGGAGTAGAGAATTCTGAAAAGCCAGCAGGATGAGTGGGGGATGAGTCATTTGCTCTCTTTGTAAACTTCAGCTTGAGGTATTGAGCTCTGCTAAACAGGCATTTTTTGACAGAGGAACTAAGTCTGTAAAACATACGAAAAGGAGCTGAGACCTTCACCTGCTGGCTGTTTTTGAAAATATAAAATTCACATGCAATCTTCCATATTTGCCTGACTAAAAAAATAGATATATATATATATTAAAATATTATTTCTTAGTTCTGACTGTAATACATTTTGAAAGAAAATGTATACAAAGCCACTGCATTCCCTTTAAACAATAAAACAAAGGTTTGTTAACTCATGTTAATCGGGGGTGTGGGAAGTGTCAGCAGCAGTGGTCAAGTTTCAATTTAGACTGGAAAGCCAGATTTTATTTCGGGTTTGGGTTTGGTGAGCTAACTTTACCTTTTAAGTACAATTATTTTTTGTATAATTACTTTTTTTTATTAAACAGTGAATTTTTATTTTACAGTTTTTCCTAAACAATGGCATGGCACGCTAGAAACAAACAGTTGGTACATCTCAAAAGTATACCATGGTCATTCTCACTTTAATGTGCAATATTATGTACGAGGTAAATTTCATCTCCAATTATAAAAACATCTGTCTTGCTTTCTTGTATCTAATTTTTTGGTATCTATCATGAATGTTTAAAAAAAAAACAATGGTAATCCCTTATACGCATGGAGCCCTTTCCTATAGTAAGGCCAGGGCATATTTCTGACAGTGAGACCCCTGCTGCAAAACCCAGTGAGCTGACATTCAGCCATTGACATAAAAGAGGTGTCCACTGACAATGGTATCTTATGGTTACACGGCAATAAAAACAGGTGGTGATGTAGGTGAAATATGGAAGTTACATCTTAGAGTTTAAAGGGAAACTCAGTTTTGTTATACACATATGCACAAATTCTACACAACATATTTCAGAATTTTAACTTGAACCCCAGACTGATATAAAGGACCAAATTAATTGAGATAAGTATTAATTAATACATAATTAAACGTACCTAAATTTGACCTGGTTATAGCCTGTTCCAGTCCTTATACAGCAGAGATCAGATTGGGAGAGGGGGGGGCAGTACAAGGAGCCAATCAGCTGTGCTAACCTGCTAACAAGGAGCATGTTAATAGGTGGAAACAATAAATTGTTGCATGGCATTCCACTTTAACATGCACTGTTCACTATTGTGCTCTTCTCTAAGTTCCAAAAAAGGGCTGAGTTTTGAATTTTTCCTTGACTGTTGATTTCAGGTGTTTCCATTCCTTATTCTGGCATTTGCTTTCCGGTTCAAAGCAATGGATTCGCGTTTCATACCCAGAAACGATTCTTTTAAAAAAAGATTCACCTTTTTTAGCAAGCAATTCAGTAAGTGTTGACAGGTGAACAGATGATTGCACTTGTGCACTTAACCACTTCCATACAGGGCACTTATACAGCTTCCTGCCCAGACCAATTTTCAGCTTTCTGCGCTGTTGCACTTTGAATGACAATTGCGCGGACATGCTACACTGTACCCAAACTAAATTTTTATCATTTTGTTCCCACAAATAGAGCTTTCTTTTGGTGCTATTTGATCACCTCTGCGATTTTTTTTTCTGCATAAAAAATGTAAAAAAGACTGGAAATTTTGAGAGAAAAACGTATTTTTTTTGTTTCAGTTGCAAAGCTTTGTAAATAAGTACGTTTTCTCCTTCACTGATGGGGCTGCACTGACGGGCACTGATAAGGCGGCACGGATGGGCACCGATGAGGCGGCACGGATGGGCACAGATAGGCGGCACGGATGGGCAACGATAGGCAGCACGGATGGGCACCGGTAGGCGGCACGGATGGGCACAGATAGGCGGCACGGATGGGCACAGATAGGCGGCATGGATGGGCACCGATAGGCGGCACGGATGGACACCAATAGGCGGCATGGATGGGCACTGATAAGCGGCATGGATGGGCACTGATAGGTGGCACGGATGGGCATGGATGGGCACTGATAGGTGGCACTGTACTGTAATGTGGTACTAATGGATGCCAATCAGTGCCAAACAATAATGCCTGCCAATCAGTGATGCCCATTGTGGGCACTGATTGGCATCCATTGTGGGCACTGATTGGCATCCATTAGGGGCACAGAATGGCATCCCTGGTGGTCTAGGGAGGCATACCTGGTGGTGGGCATCCCTGGTGGTCCAGTGGCATCCCAGGTGGTCCAGTGTGAGCATCCTCGGGGGGCTGCGCTGATAATCGATCAGCACAAACCCCCCCTGTCAGAGGAGCAGCCGATCAGCTCTCCTCTACTCGCGTCTGACAGACGCGAGTGAGGAAAAGCCGATGACCTGCTTTTCCTGTTTACATCGTGATCAGCCGTGATTGGACACGGCTGATCATGTGGTAAAGAGTCTCCGTCTGAGACTCTTTACCTAGATCGGTGTTGCGGGGTGTCAGACTGACTCCCTGCAAAAACGATCGCCGCAATGCGCGCCCCCGGGGGCGCGCAGCGGTTTAAAATCCTGAGGACGTCATATGACGTCCAGTCAGGATTTTGAAACCACTTTGCCGCCGTCAATCCGCTATAGGGCGGGCGGCAAGTGGTTAACAGAGCTTGTTATGGATAATCTCATATGCAGAACCATGACTAATTTGCAAATGGTTTGCCACTTCGATAGTCACTTCTCGGTTTGTCATAACCATGGCACAGATTTGCTCAATGTTGTCGTCAGTAGTGGATGTGAAATTTTTTAACTTCTCAATCTATTCGTATACACTTTGCCCTGGTAAATCCCTATCCACATATTGGGATGAAAGCCTTTGATGGATTTCAGCTTCTGGTACACCTTCAGACCACAAAAAAATGATCACTGCTTGGGGTTCTTTTTTGGTGCAGAGAGTGGCACAGCAATGGCAGCAAAGGAAACTGAGTGACAAAGGTCAAAGACTTGATAAAGAGACGACAAAGGCGTCATCTTTAAACGTGGTCATCAGAAATCAGTACAGTCAACCTAAAGATTATTATAGCAAAAGTGCAGATAATTAACGACCCACCCTTCAAGTTTACCAGAAGGATACTGTTTCTTTTGTTATCAAAGAGAAGCATGACATTAAAGGATCATAGATAGGGATTTCCAGTTTTACTGCAATTCTATTATGACCTTATCTGCAGCTGTTTTAAAAGCACAAAAGTGATACATGTCCCTTTACAGAATCACAGTCACAATTACAAGAGTACAAGGGTAGTTCTTTAAGGACAGGTTAACACCAGGAATGCACAGGAACACACAAGTTTCCATGTGCTTTTCTATGCATTTCACACATGGTGCATTTTGACAGCCCAATTATTGTAATGGATTGCAAAATGCACCAGATTGCGCAAAAATTAGTGCTTGCACTACTTTTAAAACGTACAGCACCGAACCGCATTGTACTGCGGTACTATGCAATTTGGTGCCCGCAAATAATTATAACAATGGTGCAGTGCAACATATAAAAATTCAAAAAATGTCCATAAACGTGTCCATTTCTCTGTGCCCCAGTAACCAGTGTGCTAAATCAATGTGATCATCTTCCTGAACATTCCTGTATAAATCAACAAAGTCGCGCTACATATAAATTATTTAAAAAATGCGATATAATGAATAGTCCAAATGAAATGGTGAAAAAATATTAAAGCAATTTTCTTTAAAAGTTCATTCAGAGCTCTAGCACCTCAAGTGAAAAATACTTCTCATGTGAATACCACCACCTCTGATAATAAGGGAGCTTACCAGATCTTATTGACCTTCTATCTCTAGAAAGGTCAAGCGAGCAATAATCACAACCATCGGTGAGATGTTGTATGCCCCTCTATGGACCTTGGACTGTCTCTCCTCAACTCCACACCAGCTACGTCAATTCACATGGACGAATGTATAAGATAGTTTACTAGTCTAGTGTAAAATAGTTTACTAGTCTATTAAAACAATTAAAAGTTGCACTTACATCCAATAATACATCCAATAAGAAATATATACGCCAGTTGTACAGTCTTTCTTGCCGGCAAAACAATACACCTGTGCTTCCGGGATCAGTGTAAACGTGATGACATTACCGCCCTGTGCACACCCAATTTGTTAACATTTTAAAGGGGTGGCATAAAAACAATTACTCACACACATAAAATATTCAAATAGTACATAAAAAATACATCAAAGGTCTGGAAACCTCACCACTCGACCAGAAATAGTGTCATCTACGTATAAGAAAGAGAGCCATGTACATGATGCCATTCCTGGTTGGGTGGTGAGGTTTCCAGACATTAGATGTGTTTTTATGTGCTGTTTGAGCATTTTATGTGTTTCTATGCCACCCATTTTAAATATAAAAAATTGAGTGTATACAGAAAGCACTATTTGTCCTTTACATATGCCACTGACTTATTATAAGGAGAGAGCCACGAGATATCTACCATTAGGTGTTCACATACCACGGGTCATCAAGGGTTTGAGCTCCAGCAGGAGACACCTGAAAGCGCTACTAGACCTCATTCTTACTTAGAGGTCATATAAGGAGGCGCGAGCGTCCATTTTAGCACGTGGTGTTTTGCATGCACGGGGTTATTCAGGAAGAGGATCACATTGATTTAGCACACTGGTTATTGGAGCACAGAGAAATGGACATGTTTATGGACAATTTATTAATTGCTATATGTTGTGCTTCACCATTGTTATTATTGTTTGTTTATTGACGTGAGGTGAAATCACTGTTTAGGAGTCACAGCAAGCAATGGTTTTTGGATCATCATTTATATTATTATTATTAGTAGTATTTTCATTTATTATTTCACTTTTTACATATAGTGATTGTGCAGATTGTTCTCACAAATATATGGTGCCCACAAATGCACTGCATTCGCTATCTGTGTTTGGGGTTAATAATACATTGGTACCTGCATGCAGATCGTATGGACACTACTTTTGAACGTGGTGTAAGAAAGGTGCAAGAAACGCGTCTTTCCCCCCCCCCTGCGTTCTAGTGTGATCCGGCCCTGAAACGAAAGTTTTCATTTTTTCATGAAATCGCTCCATCCTATTTGGAGAAAAAAAAAAATGTACATTATCTGCAAATGCTAGTCCTCTTTGCTTTTTTCTCCAGTAAAAAAATCTACTGTGAGGATGCTGGAGGACTCAGTTAACTTAATGACCGATTGCTTGAGCAGCACTTGCTGGAAATTGACTTTTCCTTACTGATTCCTGAGTGTGTCAGAGTCTTCTGACATGTTAAAAAGGAGCAGTGTAGTCTGCTCCACAGCTTTTCCTGTGCCTGCTGGCACTTTCTAGTCACATGCGTAAGGGGAATCTGTCTGTGGCTGCCCGGCCTATACAGCTATAGGATCAAGATGATCAGAGTTCATAAACACTATTTCAATCCAGTGCTGTAAATGAAAGGCATGTATACCATTCTGGTGGACAGAAACTGCTTTACACCAAAGCTATATATAAATCAGAACGATATATAGAAACACACATCGTATGGCTTTTCTGCAAGTTCTAATCTTAGTTTCTCATTCTATGCAGCCAGGTAATACAATTTAAGGCAAACCTCTATCCATAATAATTATTTAGTAATTTGCTTGACAAAATATACACTCATAGCACCTCCACCGCCCTGTCCTCTAGATCTGCTGCCTGTATTTTTGGTGTACCGTATATACTCGAGTATAAGCCGAGTTTTTCAGCACATTTTTTTTGTCCCTCGGTTTATACTCGAGTCTGTGTCCATCTTCAAATTTGTGCGCCTGATCCTGGCCAGCCGTAGGTCCCCTGAACCCCAAACTCTACAAGTGTGCAAAGTTTGTTGTCCGCGGAACCGACGGCCGGGGAGCACCGATTTTTCAAAGCCGGACACCCCTTCGATAGACGCCAATGTTAAACGGTAATTTCTTCGGTGATTTTGGGGACCCGGTACTGGCCGGCCCTAGGTCCTCTGGACCCCAAACTTGGCACATATGTAGCCCCGCTCTTCATCTACAAGTGTGCAAAGTTTGTTGTCCAGGGGACCTACGGCCGGTGAGCACCGATTTTTCAAACCCAGGCACCCCTTCCATAGACTCCCATGTTAAAAGTCAGTCTAGTCACACAGTGCCGGAGATCAGGTAGGGAGATTGGGCACAGTGAGGCATGGGCGCAGTGAGGCATGGACACAGTGAGGCATGGGCACAGTGAGGCATGGGCACAGTGAGGCACGGACACAGTGAGGCATGGCCACAGTGAGGCATGGACACAGTGAGGCATGGCCACAGTGAGGCACAGTGAGGCATGGACACAGTGAGGCACAGTGAGGCATGCACATGGACACAGTGAGGCAAAGGGAGGCACAGTGAAGCATGCAGATGGACACCCTAGGCTTATACTCGAGTCAATACGTTTTCCCAGTTTTTTTGTGGTAAAATTAGGTGCCTCGGCTTATATTCAGGTCGGCTTATACTCGAGTATATACGGTAAGTCTGCATAGATTTATTTAAAAAAACTATCAAATATATAAAATTGGCACCTTTTTTTCTAATTCAGCTAGTTTAATTTCCTAAAAAAAAAAGCTGTCTGTATACTGTACAGTTTTTCCTGCAGTGGGATTGGCTGGTCCAAAGACTTAGGGTACAGAAAGGTGAGACACTTTGGTGGCTTGAGAGGGAAAGGGCTAAGGGTGGCCATCACAAGTGATGTCTTCGAGTAACCCGGAGTGCAGGCAGGAGGAAGTGCACTTCCATTTTGGGCCCCAGCCTGTAGTAAAACTACTTTTGCCATGGAGCAATACAATGCAACAGGTAAGGGTGGATCACAAAACTATGCAGTTGCACATTATTTGTAAGGCTTCTGGCAAATAAAACTCTTTAGGTTTGTGTTTAAACTCAACAGTTTACCTGGAGTTAACATTTAATGCTGGTTCTTTAGTTGTATTTAAGAAAAATAAACTTTGATTTCAGGGGAGTTCTGCTTTAACCACATTTATACTGTATATTTGCAAACCAGGGTAAATTATAATATGAAAGAGCATGACATGACAATGGTCATTGGCTTAACTAAAATTGGAAACCAATAGATTGCATAAACCCCAATCCCTTTTTTTTCCAACAAAAGCTAACTCCTCTTTGTGTGTCAATCTGGAAAGTGCTGTCTGTCCTAGATTAGGTTTAATTTTAACATGTTAATAAATCTTTCCGATTTGCACAGTTTTTTCTCAGTGAACAAATTGCACAAAGATATGTGGGAACATGGTTCCCTTTTGTTGAACTGTTGGTTGTACATGTTGTAAACTCTGATTTCATGCTATACATTTTCTGTATCGTTGCCTTTTGATGAAAATAAAGAATTCAAATATATATATATATATATAGCGGCAATGAGTGCAGATATCTTGCACACCAGTGCTGCTATAACCCAAGGCTTTCTTCCTTTGTGATTGACTGACTTCTATTGCTGGCCTGTGGATAAGTGGCTGTGCATATGCTCCTTTTATTGCACTTTTTATGTATTGGCATTGCAGTTTAGTTTTTCTGCTCTGCTATTCTAATTATTCAATCTCTTTGCTATGGCTTCCTCCCTGCGCAATAAAGAATCTAATATGATACATAGTGATGAAGAAAATCCTCCCAAATTAGCTGTAATTGTTTACCTGCAGCCCTTTCTCCTTTAGAGCCCTCCAAAGTACACAGATCAGATGGTATTTCCAGGGGGCAGATTGCAGGGTTCTGATGTCACACACTGCACTGCAGAAAGCTGAGTGTAAGCCCCCCCCCTTTCCCGCCACCCGACACAGTTACATTGGGAACCATTGACATCTGAGGTTGTCAGTCACCTGCTGTGTGCTAGAGGACAGGCCATCACCATGATTTGCCAGGTGTCATGAAGACTGTCAGAAGTGACAGATGCAGATTGCAGGGAAAGTAGAGAGCAGTCAAGATCCAGGTGCTATGGATTGAGGCACGTAAGCTTTAAATGAGGATATGCTTGTTAATTTTTCCTTTGAAAAGGTTTACAACCACTTTACACTATGGGGAAGCCAGAAGAGGTCCCTCAGAAAGCAGCTTGATACTATCTAGTATTGGAAAAAAATCCTAAATACCATATGTATTCTGCCATGGAAGCACAAGGAAAATAGAACGTGAATTGCCATACTTACCATAATTGTCTCTTCTGGTGCTTAAACATATTAGCATGCATGCCCACCCATGTCATTCTAATCTATTTACTGAAATGATCAGCACTGGGTTTAAAAACTTAGATATCAGTGGTCCTGTTGGTAGTTAGTGGTGGGGCTCGTAATATGTATGCTGCCATGGGTAGACACTAAGAAAGGAAAATCATTGCAAGTATGGCAATACGTTTTCTGTTATGTAGAGAGGTGAGGGGCAGAGCAGCTGGGTCAGCAAAGACCGTTTTTACATACTCCCAGAAGAGGAGAGGGGAAAAGGAATGGGGAACTGTAGTTGCGCTAGAGAACTGGCTCTTCCAATTCCCTAGCAAGTTCAAAGGCACATTGCAAATAAATAAAAACATTGTTTATGAAAAGGAAAAAATGCTGCAAGTAAAGTAAGCATTTAAAATACTTGATTTTTTTTGTGCTTCTACTTGCATTTTTTAATGCATATCACCTCTCAGGAGCCTATGAACCTCTCTCTAAAAAGTGATCCACTGGTGATTGCTTTTCAAAGGAAAGGCAAAGGCTGCCATCTGTGTGAATGAGGCCTAAAACAGTACAAAGTCTAACATGAAAGAACTTGAACATATCTGGTCTGTATATTCGCTGGCTCAAAACTGGTGTTCCCAGCGAAATAGTGATTGGCCTGTATTACTTTTATGCCTATGGCATGGACAGAGAAGCACACATACCACTGCAATCATACAAACACATTTACCTATCAAAGGACAGCAACGTATTAAAACATACAAGTACAGAAATTGAATAAAACCGTTACCAAATGATTACCAAATATTTTAGTTATAGCTGCATAATTGTAGTTTAGGTAGCTTTTTATATTTACCCGTTAATGATTTCTAAAAAAAGTTTTTTCTGTAAATAAATTCTACTAATACTGTTTACTGTATTGCCACAGGCGTGTATAAAAGCTATGAATATTTAATCAATCAATGATTTGAGATCAGGGACATTTTTGATCTCGAGGTCTAGTAGCATTTGTCCAAATGCCTTCCCCTAAAATAAAGGAATAGAAAAATACGATTTAATAAAGAAACAGTGAAAGGACTCACACATTAAAATGTTTCTAAAGTCAACACATTTTAAAATTAAAATAATAAACATGTTATACATACCTGCTCTGTGCAAAGGTATTGCACAGAGCAGCTCAGTTCCTCCTCTTCTGGGGCCCCCTGCTGGCGCTGTAAGCTCCTCCTCTTCTTCTTTCGCCCCCGTAGCAAGCTGCTTGCTTTGGTAACAGGCATGCAGGTTCAATCCCAAACCAGTGTATGTGCTTCTATTGACACACTCAGTGAAGTTGATTTACTAAATCTGTGTGCATGGTAGCCAAACAGCTTCCAACTTCAGCTTGTTCAATTATACTTGGACCAAAAAAACTGAAAGCTGATTGGTTTCTATGCACAGCTGCACCAGATTTTGCACTGTCCAGTTTAAGTAAATCAACCTCAGTGTGTTTTAGTTCTAGAATGATTAATAGATAAATTCACCTTTAAGAAATATTAAATGCACATATTTTTGCAGGTACATTTATTATTTTTCTTTACTGGAGCCTGCAGAGCATTGCACCCATGATCAGCAGATTGTGTGTGCAATGTCAGGCTCCTGCCTCTCCCCCTCCTCTAGCTTTGTGCCCGTATCCTCGTTACGGGCCTTCAGTTACAGAGCTGGAAGAATAAATGAACTATGAGCATGCTGAGCATTGCACTCGCAGCCTGTTCAAACTACAAGTATGGTTTCCGTGGTGGCAGGTGGTAGTTTATTTTTTATATTCACAGAACACTGTGAATGAATAATGAGCATATGTGAGCTAAGACCATTTTCTGCTGACCCCTAGAAGTGATGCTAGATTCAGCAAGTTGCACAGTTATGTAGCTTCACCCTATATTCCTAGAGGTCAGAGGATAGTGGCCTGCAGAACTCAGTTAAAGCGGACCTTCAGTAATTTTTTCAACTTTCCATCTATTAAATCTTTTGCCCTTTTTGTTTTAACTTTGGATAGTAAAACATTTTTTTTCTGCCAATAAATACTTTATACAGCCCACTTCCTCTTTCTTGTCTGGTCGTTAGCCTAGGCCAGTGATGGCGAACCTTGGCACTCCAGATGTTTTAGAACTACATTTCCCATGATGCTCTAGTACACCGCAGGGTGCATGGGCATCATGGGAAATGTAGTTCTAAAACATCTGGGGTGCCAAGGTTCGCCATCACTGGCCTAGGCTTAAGACATCATGCACAGCTCTCTCTCTCTCTCTCTCTCTTACTCTCCTACTCTCCTGAGAGTTTGCCAGGAAAGTAGGAGGGGAGTCATAAGAGGGCCAATGAGAGCTGCAGGGCTGCAGAGTTGGAGGTGTGTCTGTGTAAATCCAGGAAGTGAACAAGCAGCAGCTTCAGCTGCCCACAGTTAAAATGGATGCAGCCAGACTTAGGCTGGATTCACACCTATGCAGTTTTAGTTTTTTGCATTTTGCAGATTTGCACTACAGTCCATTTAACATGGTTTCCTGATGGAACAAGTTCTGTAGTGCAAATCTGCAAAATGCAAAAAGCACTAAAAATGCATAGGTGTGAATCCAGCCTTAGTGGAGGGAGATTTCTGCAGCATATTTGGCAAGTACAGAATAACAGTATATATAAAATAATATGCAAAGTGTTAGGAGGGAAGCTTCAGAATGCCAAAGATGTTTTTATTACAAATTATTTGAGCAGACTGCAGTTCCTCTTTAAGTAAGGTTATAATAGTTTACCATCAAGCCTTCTTTAGCCTAAAATGGCCACCAGCATACGGAGTGCATTGCAAAGTTACATAATTGTGATTTATTTTTCTATTTTTTAAATTGTATATAGATGTTTCTAGATATTTTTAAATTTGAGATTTCATATAACATAACCAGTTTACATTAGCTTTAATGGGTACTCTGTGACTCTACAGTCACCACTTATTACATTTAATAAGCAGTCACTAGGTTCCACTGTTAATTCATACAAGAATGCATGTTTGACCTTATAGCTAGGAATAGAATACATTGAAGTGAGTGGTTCAACCTAACAGCAGCCATCAAATGTCAATATTAGGTAGACATATGTCAGAAGTTTAGAGACACCACTTACCTGAGGGTCACTCCTTAGTGATGCAATACCTCCACCGCCCAGGGAATTCTTCAGGACAAAGTTTAAGGCATGTGTTCCTGGTAACTCATACCTGTTAGACAAAGAAATTACAGGATTATTTTATGCACAGTAAAAACCATTGTCTGCATTTTTAGGAGGACAGAGCTCAGCTTTAATTTCAACGGGAATACCTGGGGCTGGTCTTGAATACCAACAAGGCCACAGTGTTCCTTCAGGCAGAAAAACTATGAAAACTACAATTTTAGGTTCACTTGCTGCATGCTCTCAGGTGGTTGTCCATTCACCATCGCATGCATGTTTTGGGTCTTTCTGGTAGCAGCTATCAAAACAATTCCTTATGCACAACACCATAGCATGAAGTTGAGACATGAAATCCTGTCCCAGTGGAACAAGTTTCCTATGTCTCTGGAAGGCAAGATTTAGGTAAGCTGGCAGCCAAAGTTATCTCTAGTTTGGTTTCTTTACTTACCTCTGCTGCTAGCCAGAAATTTGTTTCCTCCCTCCCTGGAAAATAGTAACAAAAGACTGGCACCAGCTTGTATGGCTTGGGAGGAGTACTGAAATACTGTCCACTCAGTGTTCTTGGAGCTCAGAGAAGTCCCTGCTTCCCATAAATGTGCTGCACCTTTGGGTGATCAGATGGGGTCTGCTTCATTGAATGCTCATCTTGGAGAGCATGCAGTAAACAAAATGAAAGGATCACCAAAGATAAAAAAAAAAAATTTTTAATAACATGTTATACTTACCTCCACTGTGCAGCTTGTTTTGCACAGAGTGGCCCCGAACCTGGTCTTCTGGGGTCCCACGGCGGCTGTCTCGGCTCCTCCCCGCAAGAACTAACCACCTTCATGCAAGCTCTCTCGTATGGTGGTTAGTTCTTGCGGGCGCGCTCCCGTGATACAGCCGGCGACTATAGCCGCTCACTGTATCACTCGGCCCCGCCGCCCGTCACGCTGCGTCATTGGTTGTGATTGACAGAAGCGCAAGCCAATGGCTGCACTGCTTTCAATCAACCAATAAATGAGCCGAGAAGCCGGCCGAGATGCCTGCGCGTTCACGGCGTGGGACTTTCGAGGGGTCAGGTAAGTAAACAGGGGGCTCGGGGGTCCGCTAATCCAGAGATGTTTTTTCACCTTAATGCATAGAATGCATTAAGGTGAATTTTTTTTTGCCTTTATAACCCCTTTAAAGTTGTAGTTTCCATAGTGTTTCTGAGAGAAGGAACACCTTGGCCTGGTTGCTATCCAAGACCAGCCCCAGTTATTCTCAGTAGGTCATGATCTAAAGATTAAAAAGATTAAAAAGTATTTCAGGTAAGCCTCAGGCACATTGCTTGAGAAGTTAAACTAAACAAAAATACTCGACTCCTCATTCCAACAATGTGTCAGTAAAATCCCTCACTGGTTGCTGACATCTTCTACATGTATACTTCTGGGTGCTGGGTTTTTGGCCTCTTGATTGGCCGGTTAGGGAATGATGCCATCCCACTCATGAATAAAGAGCTTCCTGATTACAGTTTTTTAGTAGTACAGTTTAGTTACACTTTAATTCAATAAACCCTAATGCTGCTCAATTTTTAGATATCCGACATTACATGCTGAAAAGCATACATCACTGAATTATATCATCATCTGTGCTTTTTTAACTTGTTATACCTGTAGCGGGGTATTGCTTTAGGCCTCAGAGTCTACCGTACCCAGAATGCCACGAGACACCCAAGGTGCATTGCCCCGCGCAAAGACTGCTGGGGTGGGCTATTTAACTGGGGGGCGGGACTGAGTTCGGCCTCTTTGGACACCGCCCGCCCAGCAAGTGGAACTCTGTGTCGAGTCTGCTGTGTTACAAGGCCTGAAACCGGGGCTTTTCTCCAAAGAGCCTTCCGTTTTCACAGAGGAGCGTGCAGGACGTGATCCGACTGCTGCTGTGCTGTTGCCAGGAGGACCGAAGACCCGGGTGTCGTGGAATCTGTGTACCGAGACACAGCAACGGAAGATACGGACATGGACTGGTCCGGTTGGGTGAGAGAGCAACTGCTCAGAGACAAACACAGGATCTCCTAGGCCAGATAACTATTGTTCGGAACTAACTTTAGTGCTTGTAGACACACACCAGAGGGACAGTGCTTTGAGTATCTAGGAGTCTCTAAAGACTTATCCTGTGTTCACCAAGTTCAAGACCCTTTTCCTCTTTGTGGATTATAACTTGTTTTCTTCAAAAAGTGCACCACCGTTTGCTAGCGAAGATCTTTCTCTGCAGAACTTCTACATAGTACAGTCAGGCCTGACTTAGTAGCGTAGACATTTCTGGGTGCCATTTTTACCCACGAGGTAGAATAGCAGCAGCGGGGACTGTTAGTTTCTTTTGTTATATCTGTCTGTTTGCAAAAGTACCCCTTTCATTGCAGGGCTCTGCATGTGTTCATGTATACTGTTTCTATGCTTAACCAATATTCTCAGTAAAAGTGCCAGGGTTAAGTACACCTGTGTTTGTGTCATTTACTGTGCAGAAGAGACGGTTATTGATAGCTATACCATATTGCTGTGTTTATTGCAGGATTGTGCCTCCGAGAGTTACAGGTTACACAATCCTATCATCCCCTACTGACTGTGCCAGGAGAGGTTAGAGACAATTGCTGGGGGTTGACAGCAGTGCATTACAGGGCCCAAACAAATTATTTCAGCGGCTCTCTTAGCTGGGGGGTATCGCTACACGTGGGGGCTCGTCCGGGATTCCTGTATACTGCAGGCTGCAATCAGAGCCTGCCAGAGGCACCAGCATGGACTCGCTAGTAGTGACACAGTGGTGCGCAGCATTCGGCGCCAACCCAACCATGGCGGGGACTGTTAGTTTCTTTTGTTAGATCTGTCTGTTTGCAAAAGTACCCCTTTCATTGCAGGGTTCTGCATGTGTTCATGTATACTGTTTCTATGGTTAAGTACACCTGTGTTTGTGTCATTTACTGTGCAGAAGAGACGGTTATTGATAGCTATACCATATTGCTGTGTTTATTGCAGGATTGTGCCTCCGAGAGTTACAGGTTACACAATCCTATCATCCCCTACTGACTGTGCCAGGAGAGGTTAGAGCCAATTGCTGGGGGTTGACAGCAGTGCATTACAGGGCCCAAACAAATTATTTCAGCGGCTCTCTTAGCTGGGGGTATCGCTACATACCCCTTCACACTAATACCACCTACTAAACACTTCTTTTGTCCCTGATAAATAGCTGGAAAATATTAATTGATCATTTGAAATCAACCTAAACACCAAGACACCAGAAGATGGGCATACAAATATAAGCAAGTCAATGTGTAGTCTGACATGAATAGCACAATTACGGTAACTGTGCTATTAGTTAGAAACAATGGAGAAAGATCTAAAAATTACACTAATTAAATGTTCTTCCTAGGATGGTGTCCTAAGGATGCTATCTATGTTTCCAAGCCTTTTCTCTTTTAGATTGTAAGCTCCAATGAGCAGGGCCCTCTGATTCCTCCTGTATTGAATTGAATTGTAACTGCACTGTCTACCCTGTTGTAAAGCACTGGGCAAACTGCTGGTGCTACATAAATCCTCTATAATAAAGATAATAATAATTTCACATCCCAACCTTTTAAAATGCAGGTTGCCGACGACACCACAAATGTACAGTATATCCACCTTAAAAGGCCATTTATACTTTTTGTCCATACTGTGCAAAGTAACAGTAATTTTACAAGAAAGACTTTATGCAATTTTACATGCCAGTATTTCCCTTCCATGTGTTACCCCTGACTCCCTAATCTGTTGCTAAACCACCCAAAATTCCTGTTAATTTAAACCTACTGAACAAATCAAAATGGATATAGGGCTATGCACGTTACGTTCCCCCTGTCCCTTATGAAACCGGCACTCAAGCTCTGAAAGTTGCACTTTAGTGAGTGGCACACATTTATTTTTTTACCCTGCTGATGAATTAGAGCAGCTAAGGAATGCAAGAACTTGCCGTTTAAAGCAAACCTGTATTTTGTCCATGCAGGGCAGCCCCCCTTTTCCCAGCACTACATATTTATCTTTCCTTTAAGTGGTTCTAAAGGCTGAAGGTGTTTTACCTTAATGCATTCTCTGAGTGCAGCTCCCCCTCCTCATTGGCTTATAGACAGCAAGGGAAGCCATTGGCACCCGCTGCTGTCAGCCACAGCCAGTAAGGAGGGAGAAGGGGGCGGGCCGAGACATGTTCTGTTTGTTAATGGACACACAGGGCGGCTTGCGAGCTCGCACGAGTGACCCATAGCAAGCAGCTTACTATGATGGGCACTCGGCGGGGGGAGCCAGGAGCGCCAGAAGAGGAGGTAAATATAACATGTTTGTTATTTTTTTTAAAGAGGGGTTTACAATCCATTTCACTCCCTTGCTGCTGTGTCAGTCACCGGATCGAAGACAAGGTAGCCTTAAATAAGCTCACTTTTCACTCCAGCTGAACAGGACGAAGAGGAAGGAAAACATGGGATAATGAGTGCATGCTGCTGGGGAGAAAGAGGGGCATTAAAAAAAAAAACATATTGCTATGGTTTGTATGTTCAAAGTACAGATTTGCTTTTAAGTCTCTCCTGTAAAGGGAACCTGTTACTTTGCCCAGTATGCCTTATATTTTACCCAGCATGTGAGAAACTCCCAGGCAAAACAAAATGTATTTGAAAGGCTAAATATCTAGATTTTAAATAATGCATATGCTCAGCCTCCAAAATCTTTTCTTACATTTTACCACCCGTGCAGTTTTATAAGATTTTATATTTAAAAAAATATACAAAATAAACAAAAACTAAACGATTAAAGGTCTTGTTATTTTTTCTTTAAAACGAACAAACATGCTATACTTACCTGCTCTGTGCAGTGGTTTTGCACAGAGCAGCCCAGATCCTCCTTTCTTCGGATCCCTCTTCGGTGCTCCTGGCCCCTCCCTCCTGTTGAATCCGCCCACAGAAAGCAGCTTGCTATGGTGGGCACTCGAGCCAAGCCGCAGCTCCCTGTGTCCATTCAGACACAGAGCCGTGGCCTGGCCCTGTCCCCCCTCCTAATTGGCTTACTGACTTTGATTAAAATCAGCGAGAGCCAATGGTGCTTCGCTGCCCTCTCAGCCAAAGAGGAGGGAGAGTTCCGGGCAGCCGAGTCTTTCGTGCAACTTCGTTGAATCGAGAGGAGGCTCAGGTAAGTATTAAGGGGGCTGAGGGGGGGCTGCTGAACACAGAAGGCTTTTTTATCGTAATGCATAGAATGGCGAGCGCCGACCATCTGAATAACGACAGCTGGTTGGCTGTGAAAGTGTCTATCAGAGCCAGCGGCTCTGATAGGCTTTCCGATTACAGCCTGAGGGCTGTAATCGGCTTCCAAATAGTTAACCAGGGGACGCACGGGGGGTGCGTTCCTTGGTTAACACTGACACGCATCTCAGACAATCAGGTTTTTATTGACACTTTTCCCCCAGGTGAATGAGTAGGGGTACGATGTACCCCATACTCATTCACATAGGGTGGGGGGCCGGGATCTGGGGGCCCCCGTATTAAAAGGGGCTCCCAGATTCCGATAAGCCCCCCGCCCGCAGACCCTGACAACCAACGGACAGGGTTGTCGGGAAGAGGCCCTTGTCCCTATCAACATGGGGACAAGGTGCTTTGGGGTGGGGGGGCCGCAGGGCGCTCCCCTGCCCCAAAGCACCCACCCCCCATGTTGAGGGCATGCGGCCTGGTACGGTTCAGGAGGCGGGGGCGCTCGCTCACCCCCCCTTCCTGACTGGCCGGGCTGCGTGCTCGGATAAGGGTCTGGTATGGATCCTGGGGGGAACCCCGCGCCATTTTTTTTTGGTGTGGGGGTTCCCCCTCAAGATCCATACCAGACCGAAGGGTCTGGTATCGTCCTGAGGGGGAACCTCACGCAATTTTTTTTTACATTTTCGCGGGGTTCCCCTTCAAGATTCTCCGCACATGAGTCGCTCCGCAAGTCGGATCATTCATTTGGAATAGAGAAAGAAAAACGCGGCTGAAAGCTAGCGCGGGGAAACGTGCATTGAATTCATTGCAAAACGCGGAAAAAATTGCGTTAAAAACGCTGCTTTTTTCCTGGCGTCTGTACTAGCCTTACAGCCCGTTTTTTAAAACGTCCGTGGGCATGAGACCTAAGAATTTACTCTTACTATTATTTAGGTTTTCTCAACCTGTATTACAAGAACTGTCAGTATTATCCCTCATCAACCAGTACACTTTCATGCTGGGGGGTGCCATTTTTAAGTGCATCTTTGCATCTGATTGGGGATAATGGGGAAACTGGCAACTGTCAAAAAGAACAATGATGAATAAGACCCCTTGCTTTTATAGCAGTTGTTCAGCTTTTACCACTTGTCTACCTGCCCCATTTATAAACAGTGGTTTGTGGACTGAGATTTTAAACAGAGCTGGGACTGTGTTTAAATTAACAAACATGCTATACTTACCTTCTCTGTGGTTTTGAACAGAAAGCAGCTTGCTATGGGGGGCACCCAAGTCCAAGCCGAAGCTCCCTGTGTCCATTCAGACACAAAGCCGCGGCCCTGCCCCAACCCCCTCTCCTCATTGGCTCACTGACTTTGATTGACAGCAGGGAGTGCAACTTTGCTGGATCGAAAGGGGGCTTAGGTAAGTATTAAGGGGGCTGCTGAACACAGAAGGTTTTTTATCTTACTGCATAGAATGCAGTAAGATAAAAAACCCTATGCCTTTACAGTCACTTTAAATGATGAGTTGGATGAAGACTGGACTTTACTGATTTTGTGCAATTAGATAAAATGCATGCCATAATAGAGGAAAATAAAGGTTTAATACCATTACAAAGAAAATTCTAATTATATATATATATATATCTATAGATATATACAGTATACATATATATATATATATATATATATATATATATATATATATATATATATATATATTGTGAGGGGGTTAGCTCGGCAGCGGGTGTGTGTGACCCCCGGGATGGGCTCCCCACACAAAACAGGCCCAGCAAACGGAGGTTGTGGTTTTCAAAATCAAAAAAAGGTGCGGTTTATTTTCTATTTACAGTGACAAAACACAGCAAAGCAAAAGAAACATAACCAAAATAAATCCTGGTCAAGTTGACCTCTGACTAAACATACAGGTTTCCTAACTAACAACTGGGATCAGCCTAGTGCTGTCCTAGTCCCTAAGTCCCTGGTTTTAAATGTCCAAGCAAATAGCCACACAGGCTTTTTCTCACCGCACAGGGGTTCACTCTCCCTAGACAGTCCACACAGGTCTGGTTCCAGGCATGAGCTAACATCTAATGAAGCTGGGAGTTCTTATAGAGGCCTAAATGAGCTGACAAGCTTCAGCTGGTCTCATCAACTCCCTGTCTGCACGACGCCCAGCCCTCTCCCTAGAGGTATGAGTCATCCATGAGCCCACTAGCCTTATACAACTCTCCACCTAGTTGTATAAGTCGGCGTAAAGCCTGAATCTGGGCGAAATATATCTACCCCCCTGGATGCAACCAGGTGACTTTACCTTCCTGCTGTCACATACCCCCCCCTCTTGTTTTAACCTCGGGGTTGGAACACCAGCAATCAGGCATTCATGTACTCGAGACAAAGCATCCACATTCCCCATTTGAACGCCAGGGCGATGCTTTACTGTGAAGTTGAATTCCTGGAGGGCCAGGAACCACCTATTCACTCTTCTATTTGTTTCCTTGTTTTGAGCCATCCACTTTAACGGAGCGTGATCCGTAACCATGTCAAAGTGCCTACCTAGCAGGTAGTACCGAAGGGAATCTAGAGCCCACTTCACCGCTAAACACTCCTTTTCAACGGTGGCGTAATTTACCTCATGGGACTTCAACTTCCTGCTGAGGTAAATGACTGGGTGCTCTTCCCCGTTCCAGACCTGGGACAATACTGCTCCTAACCCCACATCTGACGCATCACTTTGTACGACAAAGTCTTTAGAGAAGTCGGGTGAGTACAACACTGGCTGGCTACATAAGGCTTGTTTCAAGAATTGGAATGCTGCCTCAGCCTCGGGGGTCCATTTAATCATGACCGACCCTTTCCCCTTCGTCAGGTTGGTTAGGGGCACAGCCTTAGAAGCAAAGTGGGGAATGAATCGCCGATAATACCCAGCGATTCCCAGAAAGGCTCGTACCTGCTTCTTGCTGTTGGGACGTGGCCAACTCTGGATGGCCTCGACTTTGTTGAGTTGGGGTTTTATTACTCCCCTCCCAATGGTGTACCCAAGATATTTGGCCTCCTCCTGCCCAATGGTACACTTCTTGGGGTTAGCCGTAAACCCCGCTTCCCGAACAGAGTCCAGGACTGCTTGCACTTTTGGCAGATGTGAGGCCCAATCTGTGCTATGGACAATTACGTCATCCAGGTAAGCCGCAGCATACTTCCGATGGGGCCTCAGCATCTGGTCCATTTTCCGCTGGAATGTGGCCGGCGCATTCTGTAACCCGAACGGCATTCTTTTATATTGGAACGCCCCGTCTGGGGTTACAAATGCGGTTTTCTCTTTGGCCGACTTGGCCAGGGGGATTTGCCAATACCCTTTTGTGAGGTCAAGAGTCGTCATGTATCGGGCTGTTCCCAGCCGGTCGATCAACTCATCTATACGTGGCATGGGGTAGGTGTCAAATTTTGTAACTTTGTTCAACTGACGAAAATCGTTACAAAATCGCCAGCTCCCATCCGGTTTAGGCACCAACACGATGGGACTAGACCAATCACTTTGGGACTCCTCTATCACCCCTAAGTTCAGCATTTTCTGTACTTCCTCCCGTATTGCCTCCCGTCGAGCCTCTGGGATCCGATAGGGTTTTAACTTCACCCTTTCACCGGGCGGGGTAATGATGTCATGCTCTACCCCAGATGTTTGTCCCGGCAGCTCAGAGAATACCTCCTTGTTGCGAAGCACAAACTCCTTAACCTCCTGTTGTTGGGGTTGTGACAAGGTGGCTGCTATTCCAACCTCAGGAATCACGCAACCAGTTTGAGCTGGTGACCAAGTGTCTGCGACTAGGGACTCTCTATCCCTCCAGGCTTTCAACAGATTAACGTGATAGATCTGTTCGGGCTTTCGCCTTCCTGGTTGTCTGACCTTGTAATTCACTTCGCTCACTTTTTCCATTATCTCGTAGGGGCCTTGCCATTTGGCAAGGAATTTACTTTCAACCGTAGGGACAAGTACCAATATCCTATCCCCCGGGGAAAAGGTACGGGTCTTGGCTCCACGGTTGTACACTCTCTGCTGTGCCAACTGCGCTTGGGCCAAATGTTCCTTCACGATGGGCATTACCTGTGCAATTCGATCTTGCATCAGGGCGACATGCTCAATCACACTCCTGTGGGGAGAACTCTCACTTTCCCAAGTTTCCTTGGCAATATCCAACAGCCCTCTTGGGTGTCTCCCATACAGTAACTCAAAGGGGGAGAATCCCGTAGAGGATTGGGGCACCTCCCTAATAGCAAACATCAAATAAGGAAGTAAACAGTCCCAATCCTTTCCATCTCTATCCACCACTTTCTTCAACATTTGTTTTAGGGTTTTGTTGAATCTTTCAACCAGCCCATCGGTTTGGGGGTGATACACAGACGTACGCAATTGCGTCACTTTGAACAATTTACACAGCTCTTTCATAACCCGGGACATAAAGGGTGTACCTTGGTCCGTAAGCAGTTCTTTACAAATACCCACCCGGCTAAAAACAAGAGATAGCTCTTTGGCTATGGTTTTGGCCGAGGTATTTCGGAGAGGGATCGCTTCTGGATAACGGGTGGCATAGTCCATTATAACTAATATGTACTGGTGCCCCCTAGCGGACTTGATTATAGGACCTACCAAATCCATGGCGATCCTCTCAAACGGGACCTCAATGATGGGTAGAGGGACCAGCGGGCTACGGAAATGTGGCATCGGGGCCAACCTCTGACACAGGGCAGGAGGAACAATAATTTTCTACGTCCTTCATCACCCCCGGCCAATAGAATCTCTGTAATACCCTCTCTCGGGTTTTCTCTGTCCCCAGATGACCTCCAAGAATGTGCCCATGGGCCAACTCCAACACCAACTTCCTGTAAGGTTTGGGCACCACAAGCTGCTCAACGGTTTCTTCTGCCCTTTTTGCCACCCGATACAGTAGGTCCTTCTCTACGCTGAAGTATGGGTAAGTGCAGGTATTATCTGGGTTCACTAACTCGCCATCTATTTTCACTATGTTTTCCCGTGCCTTTATTAGGGTGGGGTCTTTCAACTGTTCTGTGGCAAAGTTTTCCCTGTGAACCTCAAGATCAGAAAACTCCACAGACGGTAGGTTTTCGTCTGAGGAGGTGGGCTCCTCTCCAGTTTCTTGAGTCTCCCCTGCCAATACTGATAAGGGAAATTCCGGAGAGTCCTCACCACTCTCAGGGGAGTTCTGGCTATCACATTCCTGGTACATAGGGGCACCAGTGAGGGGCTCAGGATCATCCCACAGTTCCCAGAACTTCGGAAAATCCCTTCCCACAATGGCGTCATACGGTAACTGAGATACTAAGCCCACTGGATGAGAGAGGGTACCTTTGGGGGTCTCGAAACACACTGTAGTCACTGGATACTCTCGGGTGTCCCCATGCACACAAATAACAGCTACCTTGCTATTCCCAGAGACCTCTGTTTTAACTAACTCAGCCTTTATCAGGGTCACAAGGCTACCTGAATCCAGCAATACCACAACATTTCTACCATTAACACACATTTTGCATAAATGTTTCTCAGTTCCTCGAATGGCAGTGCATGCGACTGTCGCACACAGCGACTGACGTCTGCCCGTCAGAAAGTCACATTGCATGGGTTCCTCCACAACCGGGCAATTGGCTGCAATATGTCCCGCTTGCCGGCAGCGGTAGCAAACGATCCTTCTTGCCGCCTCTTGAGCCGCTGATTTCCCAGGCTGTTCTCGCCAAACTTGGGGTAGAGCTCCCACCCTCTCACTCTCTCCACCCTTACCCCTTGGAATCCTCTTATCCGCCCCTGGGGATGGTCTGGTCTTAGGGTGGAAAGTCCGAGTGTCTCTGGAAGAGGCCGTCAGGTTCTCTGTAGCCAAGTATTTCTCCACACGATCCACAAGACCATCGGCCGTCTCTGGGTCTCCATGGCTTACCCACTTTTGGATGGCAGTAGGAAGAGCTCTCAAAAACCGATCCATTACAACACGTTCCACAATCTTTGGTGCGGACAAAGTCTCTGGCTGTAGCCACTTTCTGCTCAGGTGAATGAGATCATACATTTGAGACCTGGGGGGTTTTCCAAGCTGGAAAGTCCAGTTATGCACACGCTGAGCCCGGACAGCCTGGGTGACACCCAGCCTTGCCAATATTTCAGCTTTTAGCATCACATAGTCTTTTGCTTGGTCAGGCTCTAGGTCATAGTAAGCCTTCTGCGATTCACCAGTTAACAGAGGAGCCACCAGTCCAGCCCACTGCTCCTCAGGCCACTTTTCTCTTTCAGCAGTCCTTTCAAATGTGGTCAAAAATACCTCTGGATCATCCTCTCCAGTCATTTTTGTCAATAAACGACTCACCCCAAAGGACGCGGTATTAGTGGGACGGCTTTCCTCACTGGTCTGCGGACGTTGCTGCATTACTGCTTCCATTTGTTGTAGTCTCTGCTCTTGCTTCTGTAACAGGTCTATGAAGCGGGCCTCAGATTGCTGCTGGGCTTGTTGATGAGCTTGCTGCTGGGCTGCAAGGCTCCTTTGCAAACCTGCATTTGTCTGCTGTTGATTGGCATTTGCTAGAGCCAGCTGTTTCAGTATCTCCTCCATGCTGGCTTAAAAAAAACTGCCACTGGTTCTCCACCAACTGTGAGGGGGTTAGCTCGGCAGCGGGTGTGTGTGACCCCCGGGATGGGCTCCCCACACAAAACAGGCCCAGCAAACGGAGGTTGTGGTTTTCAAAATCAAAAAAAGGTGCGGTTTATTTTCTATTTACAGTGACAAAACACAGCAAAGCAAAAGAAACATAACCAAAATAAATCCTGGTCAAGTTGACCTCTGACTAAACATACAGGTTTCCTAACTAACAACTGGGATCAGCCTAGTGCTGTCCTAGTCCCTAAGTCCCTGGTTTTAAATGTCCAAGCAAATAGCCACACAGGCTTTTTCTCACCGCACAGGGGTTCACTCTCCCTAGACAGTCCACACAGGTCTGGTTCCAGGCATGAGCTAACATCTAATGAAGCTGGGAGTTCTTATAGAGGCCTAAATGAGCTGACAAGCTTCAGCTGGTCTCATCAACTCCCTGTCTGCACGACGCCCAGCCCTCTCCCTAGAGGTATGAGTCATCCATGAGCCCACTAGCCTTATACAACTCTCCACCTAGTTGTATAAGTCGGCGTAAAGCCTGAATCTGGGCGAAATATATCTACCCCCCTGGATGCAACCAGGTGACTTTACCTTCCTGCTGTCACAATATATATATATATATATATATATATATATATATATATATATATATATGTGTGTACATGCATTGTTCTTTTACCTTGTTCACCTTCTCATGTTTTATTTGTTAACACTGCATAGGTAATAGTGAAAAGCAGAAAACTTTTTGGAGCACTTGTTTAGCAATTGGTGCTAACACGGGTTGCAAGAATGGCCTTATAAGAGCTTACATGAATCTGATTTGTAACATGACAGCAAAACTATGTGACCTGAAATGCACTATGAAAGGAACAATTCACCCTACTATGCATAATCACTAAAGCTGATTATTGGGTTATAGTGTGTGACGACAAGAAATAATCAACTTCAAATACACAATTTACAACTAACTCTTGTACTCTTAAGAATTTACTCTTACTATTATTTAGGTTTTCTCAACCTGTATTACAAGAACTGTCAGTATTATCCCTCATCAACCAGTACATTTTCATGCTGGGGGGTGCAATATTTCAGTACAGCTTTGCAATCATATTGGGGATAATGGGGAAACTGGCAACTGTCAAAAAGAACAATGACGAATAAGGCCCCTTGCTTTTATAGCAGTTGTTCAGCTTTTACCACTTGTCTACCTGCCCCATTTATAAACAGCGGCTGGTGGACTGGGATTTTAAACAGAGCTGGGACTGTGTTTAAATTCGTAGACCAGGCAATGAGTTTTATGGTAGAAGTGATACGGCAGCTGTAAAGACCCATGCCATGTATCCTGGTCTCTGCTGTCCCACCCGTGGACCCAGGACCAGCATGGTGGGTGTCAGCTGGTGAAATGGAGGGAAATCAGCAAACATCTGTTCACTTATCTCCCCTCCAGTGAATGAAAAAGGAATCAGTGTGTATTATGTCACTTCCTGGATTAACTGTCACTTTCCCTAGCTGCTGTGATCGCCCCACATGTGCTCTGTTAGCTTCAGTGGAAACAAAAAGTGTAGCGCTAATCAAAAAAATGAACAAGAATGCATGACACACTCAAATGAGTATATAAAAATGATGCAATATAAAAAAAGACACTTAAATATTAAGTAAAAACAGTAAGAAGTCCTCATATATACAAAATGTCTATATGTGAAATACAAGTGAAAACTTGTGCAACTGAGTGTCCTAAAGTAATTCAAAAATGAAGGCAATGGTGAAATTCAAAAGTGGGTGAAGACTTTGAAGGGAAAGGTGACGGTGAGAAGATGAAGAGAACCACCACCAATAGGTAAGGAGCTTACCAGATAGTTTGAACCCAGAGGAACATATGTTCAGTGGGTCAAACGGGCTTGGTGTGGTGGAACCACGATGGAATCTGGACAATCTGTATGCTGCAAATTGCTGTGCTGGAAATGGCCAAACATCAACATAGAGAGAGAAACCACAGATAACCTCATATGCAGTAGTAGTCCGGGAAAATCCCAATCTCCTAGGACATCATCTGGGGTGTCCCTCCACTGTTGAATTTCACCATTGCCTTCATTTTTTAATTACTTTAGGACACTCAGTTGCACAAGTTTTCACTTGTATTTCACATATAGACATTTTGTATATATGAGGACTTCTTACTGTTTTTACTTAATATTTGAGTGTCTTTTTTTATATTGCACCATTTTTATATACTCATTTGAGTGCGTCATGCATTCTTGTTCATTTTTTTGATTAGCGCTACACTTTTTGTTTCCACGCTTTTTTTACTATTTGTCTACTTGTTGTGTTAGCAGCTTATCCAGAGGGCAGCGCGGAATTATTTTGTATGCTAGCTTCAGTGGAAGACAGGAGAGACATCATGGATCTAATACACCCCTGATATCTCAGTAAACAGAACTTGGCATTACAGTATGCTATCACATAGGGGCTTATGATCCCCCCATGTGAAAAAAATAACGTTTTGTTTTTTTTGTTTTAAAAGAGAAATAATTTTTTTTTAAAATAAAGTAACTAATAACAAAACACAAAAGTTGAAAATTTATGCATGTAGTAGGTGTGCTAGATATAAAAATCAAGATTGCGCTACACATGTTAAAGCGGATCTTCACCCTCTCAATAACGTTTCCTCCTCTCCACAAATAGCAGCGTCTTTTTTTTTTTTAACCTAGGAGAATGACCTACACAGTGCTCGCTGTACCTCCTGGGATAGGCAAGTCACACTTCCCAGAAAGCATTGGATCGATGCTGCAGCAGGTAGGTAAGTACATGACTATTGGTGTGTGAGAAGAGAAGGGCTAAAGAGGATAATGGGTGAGTGACTAAAATCTGGAGTAAGGCTGAAGAGGACAGTTAAAGCCCAACTCCAGGAAAAAAATAAATTAAAATAGTGCACTATGCATCAATTACTCCTCAGACCTGATTCCAAACACCTCTTTCTAAGCCATTCTGCAGTGTAATGTATCAAAGTCATAGTTTCCTCTATGAGCAAAATAAATATCCTGCCCCGGGGACCAGACATTATTCCCTGCTCATTGTCTTCTTGGGCACTAGTCCCCTTAATTCTCCCATGAGTTCTCGTGCCTCTGGAGCTTATAAATTAAAGCAGAACTAAACCTTTAAAGGAGAAGTAGTGCCAAAGCTCTTATGGCTATACCTCTCCTGTAGGTGAATTGAGTGCACTTATTTCTGCTGTTGGCTGATGTCACAGAACCTATATATATCTGAATCAAGCAAGATATTTGAACACATGGCTTCTAAAAACCACCTAAAATGAAATTGTAAGTGCATTTTGGCTCTGCACGTTCTACTCCCAAGCTGTCCTCATCATAACTCTATGGCAGACACACTACTTGGCCCAGCCAAAGGCCATAACTGGACTGCCACTGCCCCCTATAAAAGTGCCCATTCGAGGAGGGCCCTTCAAGCATCAGAGTACAAAGCTGCAGTGTGCAATGGAGTCAGGGCCTGTAAACTCTGTTTCTCATTGGATATATATATATTTTTAAATCTATGTGTGATAAAAAATATGACTTGGGGGTTCTGAGTCGTGCAATTGCACTTTATATTCTAAAAAAATTGTAGCTGGAGCTCAAAATGATAGCATGCCTTTGCATTGGAAACGCCTCTACATTGGAATCCTTGAGAAATGTAAGAAGCAAGCCTGTATTATCAATTTAGGAATATCCATGTGAAACTAAAACATTTACGGATGAAAAAGGAACATACATTGGTCCCTATGAGATCGCGGGTGTCGGCGGATGAACATCCGCTGACACCCGATCTCATCCGGGTCCGCAATCCTCCGATTCTGCAGACGGAGGAAAATCCTATTTTTCTATCCGTCTTCAGAGCGGATCGGATGAACACGGACAGACGGTTCCGTGTTCATCTGATTCCCCCATAGGGGAGAGCGGAGATCTGACAGGGCGGTCCCTGCACAGTGTGCAGGGACCGCCCCATCATCCGCCGGCTCAGCAGGGATCAACGGAGCAATCCCCGCTGAGCAAGTGGAGGTTCACAGGGTGGATCTTCACGGATTCGTCCCGTGTGAAAAGGGCCTTATGCCCTGTACACACGATCAGTTTTACCGATAAAAACTGTCCGATGGACTTTTTTCATCGGACAAACCGATCATGTGTGGGCCCCATCTGTCTTTTTTCCATCGGTGAGAAAAAATAGAACATGTTTTAAATTTATCCGATGGAAAAAAAAAACGATAGCAAATTCTGATCGTCTGTGTGGAACTCCATCGGAGAAAAAACCCACGCATGCTCAGAATCAAGTCGACGCATGCTCAGAAGCATTGAACTTAATTTTTCTCGGCTCATCGGAGTGTTTTACGTCACGGCGTTTGGGACGGTCGGATTTTGGACTGATGGTGTGTAGGCAAGACTGATGGAAGTCAGCTTCATCGGGATTCCGATGGAAAAATCCATCGGATTTGAATCCATAGGAAATCCGATTGTGTGTACAGGGCTTAAGTGTTAGAATGATAAAGATACAGGTATGTCAAACTTACAAATAAATTAAATAGGAGATTACAATTATGGATGCTAATAAGATTCAAGTACATATGTTTGATGCACACATGGAATTCAGGACAAAAATATAGACATGGCATACCTAGTGACCAGTTGCTCACTGTCAACTTCTCTCTGCAATATATGTTGGAAATATTCTTCTACAACTTGGGCGCTAAGTGCTCTCTGCAGATATGGGTAGTATAAAGGATGACGAGCCACAACACCTAAAACAGAAGATAACATCAATAGTACCAACGTATAATTATCTCAAAGTCCATGTGCATTCTAAAATAACAGCTTGAGAATAGGGTTTTCCTTTTATTGACTCTTTCCTTCTATCTAACTTTTTAGAGCTGAGAAAGTGTTTGTTTTTTTTTAAATGAAAAGTATTAAAAACACAAGGGAATATGCAAAACAGCTGTGGTTGTACATCATCATTAAAACAAAATGCCGGCCAAATGATTCTGGGGTGCACCTGGGACTGGAGCCTCTCCTTTTTATGCCGTGTACACACGATCGGTTTTACCGATGAAAACAGTCCGATGGACTTTTCTCATCGGACAAACCGATCATGTATGGGCCCCATCGGTCTTTTTTCCATCGGTGAGCAAAAATAGAACATGTTTTAAATTTATCCGATGGGGAAAAAAACGATAGCAGATTCCGATCGTCTGTGTGGAACTCCATCGGACAAAAAATCCACGCATGCTCAGAATCAAGTCAACGCATGCTCAGAAGCATTGAACTTAATTTTTCTCGGCTTGTCAGAGTGTTTTACGTCACAGCGTTTGGGACGGTCGGATTTTTGACTGATGGTGTGTAGGCAAGACTGATGGAAGTCAGCTTCATCGGATTTCCGATGGAAAAATCCAACGAATTAGAATCCATAGGAAATCCGATCGTGTGTACAGGGCTTTAGCATAGGTGTGCGCAGCCCATTGCATTAGGGTGTGCACCCCAAAGCTCAAACACATGCTAGTGTGTATGTGTATATATACTGATGGTGTCATTAGAGCAGTGGACGGTGTCAGTAGGGTAGAAATTGGTGTCAGTAGGGTAGTGGAATGGTGTCAGTAGTTTTTTTTTTTTTTATTATTTTATTTTGTATTCTTTTTTACAATTACATTTTTTTTTTTTTTTTTATAATTTTTGAAAATAGGGGGAATGTGTGACACGTGGGGTGATTAGGGTGTGCCCAGGCACACCTGGCACACCCTGTGCGCATGCCTATGGGCTTTAGTGTCCACGTAGGTCCTGCACTGTGCAGGACAGAGCTGTAAAACTGCCCAGTGTTGCACCTCACACTGGGAGAATGGTGGCTCCATTGTCACTGTGACAACTGCCCGCTCTGACAGCAGCTCCTGATAAACAGAATGCAGCACGAGTTGTAAAAAGACACAGCAAAGCTCTAGTGTTCTAAACAGTTACTCTTTCCAAGAGGAAAGTCCAGTCCTGCTCTTTGGGTATTTATAAATGAAAGCTACAGTTGTAGCCTTCATTCATAAAGTAGTGCTGTGTGTAGAGCTTATAAATATAGTATTTTAGCCCCTAACTAACTCAAAATATTTTTAATAAATCCAAAATTTTCCCACAGCTTTTTTGTTGTTTTTCTTTTTTTTTTTTTTGTATGTTGAGAATGTTACCTAAATCTCATGAAAATTAGATCTTGCACTGTGCTGTAGCATAATCTTACAATGTTTGGGCTGCTCAGCACTCACTGTATAGAAATAAATATATATTTGTCTTTTTTTTTTTTTTTTTAATGAATTAACAGTACATATTTAAAACTGTCTTTTTCCAGGATGTTTTTTTTTTCTTTATTTAATTATTTATTAATATTTTTACTTATTTATCAATATATTTATTTATTACCTTTCATTGCATTTAACATAATGAAATGATCTGTATCATTTATTTCTGAAATAAAAATATTTTGAAAGATGAGAAATAAATATATACCGGTAAATATAAAAAATGTAAATAAACCTATGTTTGCAGTGTTTCCTTTGTCTCCACTTCTTGTATAAGCCAGCTCCTCTAAGCGATATGAATAAGGTCCACTTGGTAGATCTAAAAAGAAAAGCAACATCAAAAAATTTATAGTAATAATAATTAATAATTTATAGTTTAGAGATAACCAGCAATTTCATGTAAAGCGCACCAGTTAATACAGTAAATATCATGCAGTCTTAAACCATATATTATACAATAGGACATTTGGAAATTCTGCAGTGGCTGGGTTCCATAGATGCCAGAAGAAAGGAATTTTACTGTATATTTAATCACACTAAAATGTGTCCAAAATTGCTTAAATAGAAACTAAAGAGCATTTTTAGTGGGCATGTGTTTATAGCTAATATTCTAATGTTATTTTTGATGTGATTTTAACATTTGCTGTGCCAAATCTCCCCGTGTAATACATTGCATGCAACTACTCCTTCCAGCCATATGGAAAATGCGTTGTTTTTACTGAGTCATACCTGACCGAGAGTGGCTATGGGCCGACATTTGCAAGTGATGTTCATAAATTTGCTCAGTTGCTCTTGGGCAGTTTCTGACCCACTGCCCAAGAGGCAAGTAATATTGCACAGGGGGATTTAGCGACCTGTTGAAAAAACTGCCCTTGCAAACTGTCTTAATCCTCTCCTCTGTTATGGAGCAGGGAAAAAGAACAAAGAATGCATGCGCACCGCAGTCACCATCGGGTAAAGACACACGTTCAGATTTTCGGGAATTGTGTGATGACAGGCTGTTGGCGGAAAATTCGACCGTTTGTATGCCACATCGGACAATTGTCGGATTTTCCACGGACAAATGTTGGATAGCATGCTTTCAAATTTTCCACCGACAATTGTGTGTTGTCGGATTTTTCGAGTGTGTGTACACAAGTCCGTCAGACAAAACTCCAAAGTACAAATACGAATGCTCGGAAGCAATGATCACCATAACACAACATTAGCAGAAGTTGCCCAAAGGGTGGTGTTAAAGAGCTGAAAAAACACATAGTTTCGTGTTTGTTAGCCGACAATTCTTTGCCGTTTGTATGCAAGACAAGTTCATGGCCAACGCCCTTCGGACAAAAGTCCTACTTTGTCTGCAGAAAATCCGATCGTGTGTACCAGGCTTATTTCTTTCTCGTACATCACGGGACACAGAGCGACATAGTCATTACTAATGGGTTATATAGATACCGTCAGGTGCTGGCACTGGCAACTTCCAAAACCGGAAGTACCCTCCCCTATATAAGCCCCTCCCATCCGGGAGCACCTCAGTTTTTTGCCAGTGTCTAAGGTGTTGGCCAAGAAGAAACATGTGTTTTTCACTGAGCTTGCGTACAGGTTCTTTTGGGCCTCAGTAAGCTATTCCGGATCCGACCAAAAAAGCTTCATAGCTAAACGGTCGGTACCCGGGCCTTGCAGAGAAGAGCAAGGTTTTGCCTGTAATGCTTCTCTTAGGAGAGCTGGACCCTGGGATCCAGAGCTCTGGTCATACCCACGACCAAGATGTTTTCTGTGCAGGGTGCTATACAGGTCCAGGGGAGTGGAATCCTTGGGAACCCGGTCCCTGAAGGTTTGATTACAATGCCTGCCGTGATAGGTGAAGTTTGGGCTTTTGTGGACCAAACAAAGTCCTGCGGCGGGGAACAGGTAAGTGGGGGCCCCCAGGAACTTGGTTCTATTGGGGGACCCCCAAGCCTAATTTGTCTTTCTGTCTGTTACCTAATGGTATTCCCGCAAAATTCTGTGCATGCCTGTAACTACTAAAAAAATGTAATAATTTTTAATGGTGGTCAAGAAAAAAAAAAAAAAAAATTTTTTTTATATATATTTAATATATTAGACTGCGGTACCTGTGTTTGTCCACTAGAGGCCGCTGTGGAATGTTTTCTTGTCATGTGGACTAGCTTCTTCTCAGCAGAGCAAAGTCCAGGCAGATGGTGAGTTCTCTTATAGGAAACTGCTTCCTCTGCCATGTTGCAGTGCTCGTCCATCCCCCGGCCTGCGGCAAAGAGGGGCCCTGGCTCCTGTCCCTTGTTACCATATTTGAAATCAGCGCCGAAGGCGCACGTGCCCGCGCGCGTGCGCGTGCACGCGCCTCTATATATAGAGGTGAGCCGGGAAAGGGGGCGGAGCCTGGGGGATGACGCTCTGTGCGCGCCGCAGCGCTTCTGCGCATGTGCGGGCGTCCCAGCAGTTTAAAAAAACCACAATATTGTAGTGAGCTGGCTATGAAGTACAGAGACAGAGCTGGCAACATTTAAAGGCATACAGCAAGCGGTTGATACAGGCATCCCCTAGAAAGGCACATTAGTAGACACCAACTGTGATATAGCAGCAATTGTGCTAGACTATTCTCAGTAAAAGTGGTGTATTACGGCTGGAATACCTCAGCTTTAGGCTTAGGAATATGCCGTCCAGAAGCTCCGGAACTGAATCTTCCAGGAAGCGAAGGGGGTCTCATCGGGCTCGGAGGATCTTGGGCATACTCCTGCTGCACCAGTCTCCCCTGAAGTTCAGAGGTAAGTGACCGTAGAGACCCCGCAGGGTACTTGGTACTGTGGCTGTCCTCAGTTCACCTGCTCCTGTGTATGTAACAGAGGAGGTTTTTTCCTCAGCTCTGGGAGGATTAGAGAGAGATTGTCAACATTTATCGCTGCCTCCCTGTCAGGGAAAGCACGCCCGATCTCCGTCTCCTCCTTCAGAGTGCCTGTTAGCAGAGCAACAGTCCCATACAGGGATCGACCTGCCTGAAGGGGATCAGGATGAGGTTGATTCTGTTATAGAGGAATCAACAGTGGGGGAACCTTTTCTCAGCATCTTAAGCTGAAAGATTATGGGTTCAGTCTCTGACTAACATGGTCCGATCAGCATTTAAAAATGCACCTTGCGGAACCATCAACCACTACTGTATCCTCGTTGGGGTCGCTAGAAGCCCCCAGACTGTTTGTTCTTTTCCACTTCACCCTTTACTGAAAGGGCTCATTTACCAGGATTGGGAACGTCCTGAGAAAATATTTATTCCCCCAAGAGATTTCCGGTGGTCTATCCCATGGAGGATAAGTTCATTAAAAAAAAAAAAAAAAAAATGGAAGGTCCCTACAGTGGACGCAGCCATCTCTTGTATGTATAAATCACTGACATGTCCAGTGGATAATGTCCAAATGTTCAAGAACCCAATAGATAAAAGATTGGAGTCCTTATGAAAATCTGCTTGGTGATACAACCAGCAGTAGCAGCTATTGGGGTCTGCTAAGCAGTGAAGGATCAGTTGAAACAGGTCTTGAGGGACTTGACAGATCAGCAGGCTTTGCCCTAGCTGATCTACCTAGAGCCTTAGGCTTTGCGGTTGACGCCATAGAGGATTCAGTCCATCAGGCCTCCCGCCTTACGCTGTCTATAGTACATATGCGTAGGCTCCTATGGCTCAAAAACTGGTCTGCTGAAGCTCCCTGTAAAGAATGGCTGGTTAGCGTCCCATTTCATGGTGAACGCTTATTCAGGGAAAACCTGGACAAATATATCCAGAAAATTTCCAGCGGTAAAAATACGCTCTTGCCGGTTAAAAGCAGAGTTAGAGGTCCCTCTTTAAGAGGCCTGCTTCTCCAGTCCCTGGGGCATCGGCTGTGTAACAGTTCCGACGGCCTCCTCGGTCAAATCCCGGGGGTAAAAAACAGGGACAGTAGCAGGGTAATGAGAAACCCTGGGTCAGGGGAGGTACAAAACCTCCCCCAAAGTTAAATTCATTGAAGCCCCCACTCAGTCGGGTGGGGGGAGGACTCCAGTTGTTCGCAAGAGACCTGGCGGGACACGATCAAGACAGATAGGTGCTCTCCGCAGTAGGTTTGGGATACAGTTTGGAGTTAAAAGACTCTCCTCCTTCCCATTTTTGAGGTCAAACGTGCCAAGGGATCCCCGGAAGAGAGAGTCCCTCCTGTTGGCACTAGAACAACTATTGCTCCAAGGAGTAATTATGGAGGTTCCCCTGGAAGAATGAGGGTTCGGGTTTTACTCAAACCTCTTTACAGTCCCGAAGCAAACGCGGACGGGAGGCCCATATTAATTCTAAAAGGGCTATACAAATTCCTGTATATCAGGACTTTCCGATGGAGTCGATCCGATCGGTGGCCACTGCCCTACAAGGGGAGGATTGGTTAGCCACGATCGACATCAAAGATGCTTATTTGCACATTCCCATCTTTCCAGTCCACCAAAAATTTCTACGCTTTGCAGTAGAAGGGCGCCATTTTCAGTTCAGAGCCTTACCCTTCGGTTTGGCCACAGCACCACGAGTGTTTACAAAAATTCTGGCCCTTTATTGGCCAATCTAAGAACACAAGGTGTAATGATAATGGCATATCTGGATGACTTGTTGCTGATAGACCACTCAGTGAAAAAACTAGACGTGGTCGTTCACAAGACGATCAAGTATCTGGAATCTCACGGTTGGATTATCAACCGAGACAAGTCAGCCCTAAAAACCAGTCAAAAGTCTGGAATACTTGGGGCTAAGGTTGGATTCAGGCCAGAGAAAAATATTCTTGCCTCGAGGAAAGGTGTTGTCTTTGAAAGATTTGATCCACTTAGTGGGTACAAAAAAGACAGCCGTCCATACGCCTGTATAAAATATGTCCCAGCCATATCTGCGGTATTCATTCCAGGAGTGGAGAATTGGAAGGCGGACTTTCTAAGTCGCCAGCAATTAGGCCCAGAGGAAGGGTCCCTTCACCCCGAGGTTTTCTGGACAATATGTCAGCGGTGGGGAACATCGGATGTAGATCTTCTAGCATCCAGATTCAACGCAAAGGGGGACAGGTTTGTCTCTCGGACAAGGGATCCCCTAGCTTGCGGCTCGGATGCCCTAGTGTTCCCTTGGGATCTGTTCAAGCTGATATATGCATTCACACCGCCAATGGTTACCTCGATTACTCCGCAGAATCAGGGTAGAAAAGAAACCAGTGATTCCGGTGGCTCCAGCGTGGCCCCGAAGAGCGTGGTACGCGGAGATTGTAAAATTTCAGTGGGGAGTCCTTGGACTCTCCCACGTCGTCCGGCTTTCGCAAGGACCGATATACCACCCTTCCTTACCAGCCCTAGGTTTGACGGCCTGGCTATTGAAGCCCACATTCTAAAAAAGAGAGGGCTCTCTAATGCTGTGGTATCTACCATGATCAATGCCAGGAAGCCGGTATCCAGGCAGATCTACTATAGAATCTGGAAGGCGTACATCGCGTGGTGTGAGGCCAAGAAATGGCATCCACATAAGTACGTAATAGGTAGGATTCTGGACTTCCTACAGTGGGCTGTAGATAGGAAGCTTGCCTTGAGTACTATCAAGGGTCAGATTTCGGCCTTGTCAATATTTTTTCAAAGGCCCTTGGCTTCGCATTCACTAGTCAAAGCCTTTATACAAGGAGTGATGCGTATTAGTCCTCCGGTTAATATTCCCATATGTCCATGGGATCTAAACTTGGTTCTGTCGGTTCTACAGAAACAACCATTTGAACCATTACAGCATATTTCCTTGGTGCTTCTCACCAGGAAATTGATTTTTCTAGTAGCCATTTGTTCGGCTAAAAGAGTATCGGAATTAGCAGCTATGTCCTGTAAGGAGCCATATCTGGTTATCCATAAGGACAGAGTAGTGTTACGTCCTCATCCAGCCTTTCTTCCTAAGGTGGTATCGAGGTTTCATTTGAACCAAGATGTGGTTCTTCCTTCTTTTTTCCCCAAACCTACTTCGGTAGAGGAAAAGTTATTGCATTCTTTGGATGTAGTAAGAGCAGTTAAAGCTTATCTAAAAGCCACTGCTCAGATTCGCAGAACGGATACTTTGTTTATTCTGCCGGAAGGCCCCAGAAAGGGTCAGGCAGCGTCAAAGTCTACTTTAGCCAAGTGGATTCGACAGGTCATTATGCAAGCTTATGGCTTGAGAAGGAGACCACCTCCGTTCAAAGTTAGAGCGCACTCCACGAGAGCAGTTGGAACTTCATGGGCAGTGCATCACCAGGCCTCCCTGGCTCAAATCTGTAAGGCCGCAACATGGTCTTCGGTACACACGTTTACTAGGTCCTACCAGGTGGACGTTAGAAGTCAGGAGGATGTCGCCTTTGGGCGCAGTGTGTTGCAGGCCGCAAAAGATCCTCATGTCTGATAGCGCTCAGCTTATATATGGTGTATCCCCCCCCTCATTTGGCATTGCTTTAGGACATCCCATTAGTAATGACTATGTCGCTCTGTGTCCCGTGATGTACGAGAAAGAAAATAGGATTTTTATAACAGCTTACCTGTAAAATCCTTTTCTTGGAGTACATCACGGGACACAGAGCTCCCGCCCCTCTTTAGGGACACTTATTGCTTTGCTACAAAACTGAGGTGCTCCCGGATGGGAGGGGCTTATATAGGGGAGGGTACTTCCGGTTTTGGAAGTTGCCAGTGCCAGCACCTGACGGTATCTATATAACCCATTAGTAATGACTATGTCGCTCTGTGTCCCGTGATGTACTCCAAGAAAAGGATTTTACAGGTAAGCTGTTATAAAAATCCTATTGTCTTGGCACTCATTCTCAGAGAGACACTTTCCTGTCTATGACCACTATGAGGTTTGATTCAAGAGATGGAAAAGTGAGGAACAAGTATCTGTGAAGCAGCTAGTGCAGCCACAAATTTAAAATGTAATGAGCAACCATGGATGCTCCATGTTAAAATGTCAAGACCACCCAAAAGATATATTTTAGTTTATGGTAGATGCTGCAGAATTATTCCATCAGTGTCCTATATCTCTCAGGAACTCTGTTTGATGAGATTTCTTAAATTCCTAAGACTGCACACCTGCTTTGACCATTTCAAATTGTGCTGGTCTTTTTTTTGGTCCACTGTAGGCTGCTTGGATATAATGTGCATGCGTTAAAGTGGTTGTAAACCCACAACATGCATCTACAGGTAAGCCTAGATTAAGGCTTACCTGTAGGTGCATGAAATATCTCCTTAACCTACACGGTTAAGGAGATATTTGCTTTTAAAAATAGCGCAGATGACATCACGCGCATGCGCACTAGCAGGCCGGGGTCATTGCCGGTTTTATGAATGGGACCTTGCCGGCCTGCGTGTGACGTCATCGCCGCTCCGGCCAATCAGAGCGGCGCAGCGGCGATACCCGGAACTAGCGAGAGGGGACATGGTGGCGGCGGTGGACGGACTGAGGCGGACTTCGATCTCAGGTAAGTGACACATAATGAGCTAGTATGCTGTGCATACTAGCTCATTATGCCTTTCTCCTGCAGGTTAGTTTTAAAAAAAAAAATATTTACAAGGGTTTACTTCCTCTTTAATGCTTCACAAAAGCAGGCCAAGTTTAAAGGGGGCCTTATTTTAAAATATAGAGAAAGCAACAGAAGTTCTGAAAACACACAAAGGTAGTAGTGAGGGGGCATACAAGAAAAAAACACACCAGGAAAAAAGTACCCTTCCAATACTACACATATAAAAAATATATACATTTATTGGACATAATATATAAATATTGTATCACAGGGAAAGCCCCAACCCACTCAGGGTGTGTCCCCAACATCACACAGGTCACCCCCCTACTTTCCCTCCCCACAGCACACCCAGAAAACCTCACTCTAAATGCCCTGGGCCACCCCTCTCCCAAAGGTTCCCTCCCTCACCCTTCTACTCCTGCGGGGGTTGAAAGGTGAAAGGGGGGTAGTATTGGGAGAGGGGTGGCCCAGGGCATTTGGAGCGGGAGGGGTTTCTGGGTGTGCTGTGTGGAGGAAGAGGGTCGTCAGGATGACCTGTGTGATGTTGGGGACACCCCCCGAGTGGGTGGGGGGTTTCCCTGTGCCACATTGATACAATATTGATATATTATGTCCAATAAATGTGTATATTTTTTGAATTTGTAGCCTTGTAGGTGCATTTTCCGTGTGTGTTTTTTTGTATGATATAATAGTGGAAGCACCTCCCCTCAGTTTTAGGGTACAGGAACCATTTCAAACAACCACTCCCAGGATTCATAAAATTTTGGGTCCTTTAGTAGGGAGGGGGCACCCAAAACTCCAAGGAGGGCAAAGGCAAAGTAATAAATTATGACAGGGAGACCTCGTTGTTGAAAAATCCAAGTAGTAAGAAGTCAGGGCTAACTCAGTCCACCAGGCTCCACCCATAAATAAAATATTCGTTTTGGGTGGCCTCATACCTAAACACACATAGGTTTGCTGCATTTTGCCTTTCCACTAAACACCTTCTTGCATTCTGTACTTACTGTGGCATTTTCTTCTGCAATTTAAAATCAGCAGTGCTAATGTGGCAGAAAATCTGCATTTTCTGTAGTATAAAACCTTTAACTTCAGGTCCACATGCAGCTGCTCCCCCTATATTTTGCGAGCTTGGTCCTGCTAAATAACTGGTCAGTGTGCACTCACAGCAGTTTTCACTGAAGATCCAGCAAAAACATCAGGAGCAGTGATGATGAAGGGGTCAAGGAAGCAAAGGATCTGACACTCCAGGAAGTGTTGATTTTCTGCCAGATTAGCAGCGCTGTATCTCTGCTTAGGCAGCTTGAACTGCAGAAGAGTGCTACTTAAAATATTTCCTGCAAGTATGTGTTTATTGAATAAGGCAAAATGTGGTGACAGGGTCTCTTTAAGCTGATCCCTTGAACATGTGTTACTGTTTCTAAAGCAAACAAAAAGACACAATTTCTTCAGTAGAAATAGCAAAAACTTGATATTACTCCATAATGGTTTATTTAGATAGTTCACTGGTGTGAATTTTAACAACACTACATTGCAGCTGGTGAAAACAAGAAAAACTTAAAATGAATTTAACAGTAATTTGCATTTCATTATTTTGTAATAACATTATGATGTGTCTGATATTTAGCTTTTAGGTATCAGACAAAGATAATACTTTCTTATGGATTATGAGATGATCAGTAGGTCACAAGAGGACTAAAAGGTCATCCTTTCATCCAACCCAACTGTAAACTCAGTTCACCCTGGATTACCTCATTTCAGATTCCACCCTTCAGAGTGACCTGGATACTGCAGTTAATGGCTCAGGGAATGATCTGACCGTCCAGCAGGTCATCTTTTATTTCCCTGAAGGTCAACCCCACCCTAAAGCCAGGGACTAAAACAAAGTCCCAGAATATTAAGAAAAATGTGCTTTAGCATTTCTAGGTTCACTGATTCAATAACCGTGAACTGATATGGTGACCGGTATATCACCCTTTGACTTTTAGAAGGTGAAGAGGTTTTACCATTCCTATAATAGCTGGTCTGCCTGTGAGACTATTACGCTGCCTATCACTTACATCTGTGGCTACCTGAAAGCAGAAGGGTATGGACAAATTATGGGAGAAATTAGGTCAAAATTCATTTTTTTAAACTTGCTTTTACTGATTTACATAGTTACATAGTTAGTAAGGTTGAATAAAGACACCAGTCCATCCAGTTCAACCTGAGTGAGTGTGGGTGCGTGTCTACAATTCTCCCTATCCCTATCTCATTAAGATGCTCATCTATTATATTAATATTTTTTATTTAAGGTACCCATATAGCGCAGTAAATTTTACGCAGCGCTCCACACATACATCGCACACTCACATCGGTCCCTACCCTCAAGGAGCCCACAATCCAAGGTCCCCAACTCACATTCATATACTAGGGCCAATTTTGGACAGAAGCCAATTTACCTACCAGCATGTCTTTGGAGAAAAGAATTTCTAGAAAACCTATAAGGTGCAAGAAACATATGGCAAAGTATAGGGTGCAAGAACATCTTTTCAGTTATTGCAGTGACTATAGCAAGAAGCAGCATTACCAAACAATGACCAGTTATTACTGGTAAAATCACTTCCCTTTTTAAAGGGTCGATTACACAACTTACCCCTAAACTTGCAACAGTTTTAATGGGAAATCGTTATATAACCGATACTATTAAACTGTAAACCTGTGAAAGCATTGATTCCACCTATAGAGCATACCTTTGGGTACTTCTGGGTTTACAGGCTCAACAGAAGAAATATATTCATCCACAGTGAATGAGTGATCATCTACAAACTGCTCTATATGTTTTCCATCCATGAAAATATCAATCTAAAAGGAAAACAATTACAATGTTATAAGAATATCAATATATGATTATCGGATAATACAAAGTCTACTACCAAAGATTTATAGCCTTATACAGAAAAACGACTGCCTTATTTAGGCACACTAGCAATCATGTAGTCGGTGACAACCCGCCAGCAACAGGATTGCTATACAGTGCTAAAACTGGGTAGAAAAGTCTTATGTCAATAAAAAAGTCAGGCAAATAACCATTTTCAAAGGATAGTTTAGTATTGGCAGCCAATGTATTTACTTATTATGACTACTACTACTTGACACATTTCACTGCCAAAATGGGAACACTCTTTAAATTGGACCTTGCAGTCCTTTCCAAAAATAATTTAATAATTTAATAAATAAATAAAAAGAAATAAATTTAAAACTATGACCCTGGCTTTTGCATAGGTGCCTGTGACATTACTTAACACTCTGGGGTATTGGAACAATCCCACATTTTGTGAGATGTACTTTTTGCACAGTGCAATAGAGCATTCTGATGAGATTTGTAATCTTTCATTTCCCAGGATACTGAAGTGAGGCTGAATAAAATCACTGGCACCTAGGCAGGAAAGCTGGAAGCCAGGGTTTAAGATGAGTATATTTCTTTGTCTTTTGGTCATTTTTTTGTAGGTCTAAGATGGGAGGAAAGGGCTCCCATACAGGTCTTAGCTGCTGTGGACTGCAATGTTTGCTTATCTATAGTACTGTAGAAAATGAAGAATGTGCTTCTTTTAAAAAAAAAAAGGAAATCATACCTTGACATCTTTCCTGGGATACAGGAAGAAAAATGGCTTCAAGACAGGGGATCTATACGTATAAATAAGAGGATTTAATAGAAGGCAAATTACTTAGTTAATCAATACCATAATGTATGTCATGACATAGAATTTTAATCAGCAGAAAACAAAGCCAAATTCTCTTTTAAAACAATTCTTTGTAATTGATTATGAAGACATATTTACACTACAAGGTTCTCTTCATCAAGCATGTTGTTTAGTTATCCAAAGTTAAAAGTTTGGATAACAATCGTTTTCCACTGGTACTGCAAGTGTTTACCAGAACTTTATTTAAAAGGGAAATATATTTTAAGAACTATCAAGGTATTAATTCCATGGAAAAGGTAGCTCTAACAATCAAATCAAAGACTTATTAAGCCCCAATGATAGATACTTACACTTTTGGCCGTCCTCCGACAATTGCAGTTAGACCAGGAGCTAATAAATATAAAAAATGTTATCAAGAACTGGTCTAAATATCACATTCTTTGTATTAAACAGAATAATTTCTTAGAGCCCTTTCACACTGGTGCTGCCCATAGCGTCGGTGGTAAAATAGCGGTAAAACGCTGCTATTTTACTGTCGGATTTACAGTGCATTTCGGCTGCTAGCGGGGCGCTTTTAACCCCCGCTAGCGGCCGAGAAAGGGTTAAAACTGCCCGCAATGCGCTTTTACCGCGGCGTATTGCCGGCAGTACGGCGGCGCTGTCCATTGATTTCAATGGGCAGGAGTGCATTAGGAGCAGTGAATTCACCGCTCCTAATGTGCTCCAAAGAAGCTGCTGGCAGGACTTTTCCTGACGGCCTGCCAGCGCACCGTTCCAGTGTGAAATCCCTCGGGCTTTCACACTGGTGACAATAGAGCAGCTGTTTTAGGGCGGATTGCAGGCGCTATTTTTAACGCTATAGCGCCTGCAAAACGCCCTCAGTGTGAAAGCATAAAATATTGTAAAAAATAATTAAAAAATAAGTTAAATATCATACAGCAGTGATTTTTTTTTTTTCTACACTCAAGTTAAATAGCAATAGGCAAAAGAGTAATTTTTTAAAACAATTTAAAGACAGCCTGAAACAACCATTTTATGCATTTAGCATATTTTATTTGTAAAGTATTTGTTACTCAAAGTACAGCCACTGTTCTGTTTTTAGCCTCATTATTAGTAAATAAAACAGTGTCACTTGTATGTGCCCTACAAAATATGCCTTACAATAATCAGTTTAAAAAAAAGTCCTCCTTTTGCAAAAAATAATAAATCCTTGCATATTGAATAATAATTAAAAAAAATGGTCAAGTATTTTTTTTTTTTGTGTTAGAGCCTTCAAAGCATTGCAACTGCGATCAGAGATTCTATGGATAAGCTGCAGATAGAGTAAAACACATTTGGGCTAGTGGAACAGGAAGATCACCTTGTGCATGCTATATTTCAATAAACATACACAAGGCTTTTAATGGAGAGCAGGATCCTTTCTCTTGTTATTCAAAAGTGGACTTTATGGGGCGGCGGAGGCCTGCACCCAGTGTTGGAAATGTGAAGGGGATGAATATGTACGTCTACTTGACTTAGGCCCCTTTCACACGGAGGTCCGTTCAGGTCCGCCTGTCAGTTTTTTAGGCGGACCTGAAACGGATCCTCCATGTACCCCTATGGAGGCACGGATGTCAGCGGAGACATGTCCGCTGACATCCGACCCGCTCCGCTCCGCCAAAGTGTGACGGAGGAAAACCCTATTTTTCCTTCCGTCGGCGGAGCGGATCGGATGACAACGGACTCTACGGTCCGTCGTCATCCGATTCCCCATAGGGGAGAGCGGCGCTCTGACAGGGCGGTCCCTGCACAGTGTGCGGGGACCGCCCAGTCATCCGTCGGCTCAGCGGGGATCAACGGAGCGATCCCCGCTGAGCAAGCGGAGCTTCACGGGGCGGATCTGCACAGATCCGTCCCGTGTGAAAGAGGCCTTACACTTGTTTTATTATGCACTGTAACTGTCCACTTGTTGGCTCTGTTTGTTAATAAAAACTTTTGTACAAGAAAATGTTAAAGAAGGCCCAACAGTCCACAGGTGATTACATTAGTTTACAAATACTGTAAAACCTCCACGTGAATATGAAAATTTCTTTATCGCTAGTATGGAGTGTGAAGATTAAAAACAAATAATAATAATAATTATTATTATTAAAAATAATTTATGTATTTTTAAACCAAGAAGTAACAAAATGTACCACATACAAATGCAAAATAAAATTACTTCCTAATGACACAGTAGCATTACTGATATTCTCATAAAAAGAATCCTTTCTAATGTTTTTAGTACATATTGTGAAGGTTTTATTGTGGGAAAGTGAGACTCTTGAGCTTGCCTCTAGCTTAGTCACTGTTGATGTTTTGAAGACATGAGCAGAAAAATACACTGTCACCAAGCCATTGACCTTATTGGCTAGGAAAGGTCTTGACATTGTCAGCTATTATCTTTAAGAATGAGGTCAAACAGGGAGTAGGTCAAACACTTAAACTTATGACTTCTTTCGCAAAGTGTCTTCAGCTTGCTATGTACTTCTTATCAGTCATAATATTTATAAATACAGAAGCACTTTGAAATCTCAAGCTACACTAACCAGCTGCCATTGCGGTGTCAAACGGCGGTCAGCTCAATGTGAATCGCAGGTCAGCAGCTTATACAGTGGATATATGCTATACAGACGTAGGTGGATTTCTTTCAGAATGCAACATGCAAAAATTAGTCATTCTTATCAGTAATAATCTCATTTCGGCATCTCATAGCTACCATTTTTTGACCATGAAATCATTTAATCTGATATAGACCATATGTTCCTGATTTGACTGCTAAACTACCCTGCTGGTATCTGCAATCCACACTGGCTTTTAAAAGGTCTTCCATCTAAACTTATTAAAAAGTCACAAGACTTTTTACAAGACTACTAAAAGGTAACACACTTATACTAAAATAAAAAAAGCTAATGATAATTAACTGCAAGTTTTTACATGCAAAAGAACTCCCACATACATTTGACATACACTGTATTACCAAATGTATTGAGACGCCCGCCTTTCCATGCACATGAACTTTAATGGCATCCCAGTCTTAGTCTGTAGGCTTCAATATTGAGTTGGCCCACCCTTTGCAGCTATAACAGCTTCAACTCTTCTGCAAAGGCTGTGCACAAGGTTTAGAATCATGTCTATGGGAATGTTTGATCGTTCTTCCAGAAGCGCATTTGTGAGGTAAGGCACTGATGTTGGAGAGAAGGCTTGGCCCGTAGTCTCCGATCTAATTCATCCCAAAGGTGTTCTATCAGGTTGAGGTCAAAACTCTGTGCATGCCAGTCAAGTTCCTCCACCACAAACTCGCTCATCCATGTCTTCATGGACCTTGATTTGTGCACTGGTGTGCAGTCATGTGGGAGCAGGAAGGGGCCATCCCCAAACATAGGGGGGGCCAACCATAAAACGCAATACATATATGTAACGACAGGGGTTAACGTCGTTTAAAGATATTCCCTTTCCGAACACACATCAGCTACCAGACACTCCAACCAGCCGAATAAGACCCCATACAAATATTTCTCCCCGCACAAACGAGACAACGCTCCGTGTTGAAGTTCCAAAAAAACAGGGGAATGAATCTTTATTACAAGCACAAGGTAACAAACACACTTCTCTTCAAAACCCTTCCCTCCCATCCTTGGGGAACAGGGCGGGTTCAACTGTCCGATGACAATGGTGATACAGGTCAGGTGTGTTCAAACTTCTCCTTCAGTAAACAGTCTTAGCAGGAGGGGTGATTTCCCCCCCCCCTCACATAAAGACACTTAAACATCCCATAATAGGCAGCCAGACGGTCTACCAAGCTCCAATCCACATCACCACAGTAGCAGACTTAATTACCACAAGCCACAATAGACAATAGAATGCAATCACACCCCACCCCATCACAGCAAATAGTACACAACAGCCAAAACACAATATACTCACAATATATACAATGTATATACAGCATTGAATCTGACTAGCACAGATCATAGTGGGGCTCTCATTCACCCTGTGCCCCTATTAGAGACGCAGGGTGGTTTACGCATAAGAGGCATTGGGGAAGCTGAAGCAAGGGTATCTTATACTTTCTAAGAGATTCTGGGTTCCCCGGGCCCTCCCGTTACAATATATATATTGTATATTTATATTTCAAGAATAGAATGCACTCCAGAGGTCATCAATACAGTCTCACCAGTGCCAATCAATGCAGCCTGATCAGTGCTCATCAATGCAGCCTCACTAGTGCCCATCAGCTCAGCTTTACCAGTGCCCATCAATGCAACCTCACCAGTGCTCATCAATGCAGCTTAATCAGTGCCCATCTTTGCAGCCTCACCGGTGCCCATCAATGCAGCCTCACCAGGGCCCATCAGCTCAGCCTCATCAGTGCCCATCAATGCAGCCTCACCAGTGCCCATCAGCTCAGCCTCATCAGTGCCCATCAATGCAGCCTCACCAGTGTAGATCAATGCAGCCTGATCAGTGCCCATCAATGCAGCCTCACTGGTGTAGATCAATGCAGCCTGATCAGTGCCCATCAATGCAGCCTGTATAGTGCATGGTGTTTAGAGAGAGGAGAGCCGCCGGATTAAACAGTGGAGATCTCCCGCTTACCCGGCGCGGCCGCTGTCATTCGAAGTCCCGCCTCCTGGATCGACTCTTTCGAGGCAGCCCAATGGGCCCAGTGGGACTCATGGTAGGGTCGGTCCTGCGGGCATTGTCCCTGGAAACCGGTGACTTCTGGTAACCCTAGGCTAGTGGTCAGCAGGCCCCACAGGCCATGGCCAGCAGGCCCCACCGGCCATGGCCAGCTCCCAGCAGGACCCGCAGGCCAGCTGGAACCACAGGTCAGCGGCCAGAAGGACCCACAGGTCAGTGTCCAGAAGGACCCACAGGTCAGTGTCCAGAAGGACACACAGGTTAGTGGCCATCAGGAACCACATGTCAGTGGCTAGCTCCCAGCAGGACCTACAGCCTGGGGGTCCTGCTGGGAGCTGGCTGCGGACCTGTGGGTTCTGCTGGCCACTGACCTGTGGGTCCTGCTGGGAGCTGGTCATAGCCTATGGGTCCTTCTGGCCTGTGAGTCCTGCTGGGAGCGGACTGCAGACCTGTGGGCCCTGCTGGGAGTTGGCTGCAGACCTGTGGGTCCTGTTGGGAGCTGGCTGAGGACCTGTGGGTTCTGCTGGGAGTTGGCTGCGGACCTGCGGGTTCTGCTGGGAGCTGGCTCCGGACCTGTGGGTTATGCTAGGAGCTGGCTGCAGACCTGTGGGTTCTGCTGGCCACTGACCTGTGGATCCTGCTGGCCTGTGGGTCCTGCTGCCATGGCCAGCAGGACCCACCACAGGTCACTGGCCAGCAGGGCCCACAGGTCCGTGGCCAGCTCCCAGCAGGATTCACAGGTCATGGCGACTTGGGCAGCTCCCAGCAGGGGGGAGATAGATAGGATGATCATTTGGGGGTCAGCTGGGGGTGTCAGGGTCTCTCACCTCAGTGATGGGCCGATGGCAGGTACCAGCTCAGCTCAGCAGGACAGGGCCTCCTCCTTGCAAGTTGCACGGCCTCCTCCAGTCCTGGGGAGGTGGGTGATGGCGATGCTCCTGTCCTGGGGTCAACTTCAATTGCATGCACTTACTGCAGCCAGTGGCACTCCCAGGCCAGCCCAGCAGCCGTAACTAGTGAGTCAGACACATGTCTGACTCCCAACTACAGGAGAGATCTGACTGGGAGTTGAAGTACTAGGCTCAGGCTTGCTGCACTGCTCTCCGGACTCACTCCATCCACCGGGAGCTTGAACACGCACTACAACTCCCAGAAGCAATAGCGGCGGCCGGCACGTCACTGACGTCAGCTAGCCCCGACTTCCTCCAAGACAGACGAGTGACTCGCTCTGAGTGAGTCCACTATAAACTTTATATAAGTTAATACGTTGGGGGCACGCTATAATGTTGCGGGGTTGGGGCCCCCTCTGCCCCCCTAGTGACACCACTGCTTCACTGGAACTAAGGGGCCAAGCCAAACCCCTTAAACCAACCCCACACCATAATCCCCCCTTCACCAAATGATTTGGACCTGTGCACAAAGCAAGGTCCATAAAGACATGAAAGAGCGAGTTTGGGATGGAAGAACTTGACTGGCCTGCACAGAGTCCTGACCTCAACCCGATAGAACACCTGGGATGAATTAGAGCGGAGAATGCGAGCCAGGCATTCTCTCCAACATCAGTGCCTGACCTCACAAATGCGCTTCTGGAAGAAGTTAAACATTCCCATAGACACACTCCTAAACCTTGTGGACAGCCTTCCCAGAAGAGTTGAACCCTTTATAGCTGCAAAGGGTGGGCCAACTCAATATTGAACCCTACGGACGAAGACTGGGATGCCATTAAAGTTCATATGCGTGTAAAGGCAGGTGTTCCAATACTTTTGGTAATATAGTGTAATTTAACATTTTGTTGAAATGAAAAATAACCCTGTAGCTGCATAGAGACTTTCACTTTTACTTATTCACTTATACAGGGTCTCTTGCTAGCCCTCCCATGAGCCACTTACACTTCTAATCGCAGTGTTTTCCTACTGATCCTTCCTCCACTGCAGAAAAATACCCTTAATAAGCTCTCTGTCAATGTCAACTCTTACACAGGGCTGATGATATGCCATGTGACAGTGTTTGGGCCTGACGATTGGATGCCAGACTCCAAGTACTGTTTATTGGTTGCATGCTTTCTAGTTCCTCCCACTGAAGGAAGGAGAAGCAATGGTGCGCTGCCAAGGTAGAGTATAATTTGGGGGGGGGGGTGGCTAGAAAAAGACAGTCAGTTTGCCCTGTATAGATCAAGTTGTTAGAGTGTCTGCCTGCTTAAGCAGGGCAAAGTGGGTATAACACATAAGCGCTGCACTATTCTCCAAGTGCACATACACTACCAAACTATTTAACTATTCAAACAACATAAAAATATCTGTGCTGGTCGAGTGACAAATGTGTTCCTCATACAAGAAGAAAATCCACAGGGAACTGAGAATTATAGATTTTCATGATCCAATAGTGCAGCGTGATCTCATATAGCACCTTCTGTAATCCACCAAATAACACCCTGAGGCTTAACCACAGGGTATGTGACTCATGTGAGATGTCAGGCAGCGCTTGGTTAGAATATTAAAAATGGCACTCCACCATCTCTCCTCCCGATGTGAGACACCATAGAGGTTAGTATAAAAAAAGAGCAAACATGCTCCACATAGTGTTAAATCTGGATGTAACAGCTTTAGTAAAATAATTAAAAACACTTACAGTACATATATCGGCTGTATACAGTGTCCTACACAGAAACCTCAACTCGCAGAATTCCGAGCATTCAAACACGCATGCGAGGTGATGTCACAACCTCTGGCTCCGTCCTACGTGTTTCGTCAAATATGACATTATCAGGAGCATGGAGGCCGAACGGAACCGCTCATTTTATATAGTGCTCATGTAATAGGAACCAAGAGAAACTCCGGAATCAGAAATTTACCATTGCCCAATCAAGAATTGAAAAAAAGATGCTACTATTGTGAGGGGGTTAACTCGGTAGCGGGTGTGTGTGACCCCCTGGTTGGGCTCCCCACACAAAAACAGGGCCAGCAGACGGAGGTTGTGGTTTTCAAAATCAAAAGGTGCGGTTTATTTCTCTATGTACAGTGACAAAAACACAGCAAAGCCAAAAAGAAACAAACAAAATAAATCCTGGTCAGTTTGACCTCTGACTAAACATGCAGGTTTCCTAAACTAACAACTGGGATCAGCCTAGTGCTGTCCTAGTCCCTAAGTCCCTGGTTTAGTAAAAGTCCAAACAAATAGCCACACAGGCTTTGCCTCACCGCACAGGGGTTCACTCTCCCTAGACAGTCCACACAGGTCTGGTTCCAGGCATGAGCTCACATCTAATGAATCTGGGAGTTTCTTATAGAGGCCTAAATGAGCTGACAAGGTTCAGCTGGTCTCATCAACTCCCTGTCTGCACGACGCCCAGCCCTCTCCCTAGAGGTATGAGTCATCCATGAGCACACTAGCCTTATACAACTCTCCACCTAGTTGTACAAATCGGCGTAAAGCCTGAATCTGGGCGAAATATATCTACCCCCCTGGATGCAACCAGGTGACTTTACCTTCCTGCTGTCACATACCCCCCCCTCTTGTTTTAACCTCGGGGTTGGAACACCAGCAATCAGGCATTCATGTACTCGAGACAAAGCATCCACATTCCCCATTTGAACGCCAGGGCGATGCTTTACTGTGAAGTTGAATTCCTGGAGGGCCAGGAACCACCTATTCACTCTTCTATTTGTTTCTTTGTTTTGAGCCATCCACTTTAACGGAGCGTGATCCGTAACCATGTCAAAGTGCCTACCTAGCAGGTAGTACCGAAGGGAATCTAGAGCCCACTTCACTGCTAAACACTCCTTTTCAACGGTGGCGTAATTTACCTCATGGGACTTCAACTTCCTGCTGAGGTAAATGACTGGGTGCTCTTCCCCGTTCCAGACCTGGGACAATACTGCTCCTAACCCCACATCTGACGCATCACTTTGTACGACAAAGTCTTTAGAGAAGTCGGGTGAGTACAACACTGGCTGGCTACATAAGGCTTGTTTCAAGAATTGGAATGCTGCCTCAGCCTCGGGGGTCCATTTAATCATGACCGACCCTTTCCCTTTCGTCAGGTTGGTTAGGGGCACAGCCTTAGAAGCAAAGTGGGGAATGAAGCGCCGATAATAACCCGCGATTCCCAGAAAGGCTCGTACCTGCTTCTTGCTGTTGGGACGTGGCCAACTCTGGATGGCCTCGACTTTGTTGAGTTGGGGTTTTATTACTCCCCTGCCAATGGTGTACCCAAGATATTTGGCCTCCTCCTGCCCAATGGTACACTTCTTGGGGTTAGCCGTAAACCCCGCTTCCCGAACAGAGTCCAGGACTGCTTGCACTTTTGGCAGATGTGAGGCCCAATCTGTGCTATGGACAATTACGTCATCCAGGTAAGCCGCAGCATACTTCCGATGGGGCCTCAGCATCTGCCCGCATTCTCCACCAACTGTGAGGGGGTTAACTCGGTAGCGGGTGTGTGTGACCCCCTGGTTGGGCTCCCCACACAAAAACAGGGCCAGCAGACGGAGGTTGTGGTTTTCAAAATCAAAAGGTGCGGTTTATTTCTCTATGTACAGTGACAAAAACACAGCAAAGCCAAAAAGAAACAAACAAAATAAATCCTGGTCAGTTTGACCTCTGACTAAACATGCAGGTTTCCTAAACTAACAACTGGGATCAGCCTAGTGCTGTCCTAGTCCCTAAGTCCCTGGTTTAGTAAAAGTCCAAACAAATAGCCACACAGGCTTTGCCTCACCGCACAGGGGTTCACTCTCCCTAGACAGTCCACACAGGTCTGGTTCCAGGCATGAGCTCACATCTAATGAATCTGGGAGTTTCTTATAGAGGCCTAAATGAGCTGACAAGGTTCAGCTGGTCTCATCAACTCCCTGTCTGCACGACGCCCAGCCCTCTCCCTAGAGGTATGAGTCATCCATGAGCACACTAGCCTTATACAACTCTCCACCTAGTTGTACAAATCGGCGTAAAGCCTGAATCTGGGCGAAATATATCTACCCCCCTGGATGCAACCAGGTGACTTTACCTTCCTGCTGTCACACTATAAACACACCTAGTGGACAATCAGAAAGGTTGCATTGTACAGCCAACTACGATAAAGTATAGTGACAAAAATGTGCACTCGGATGCAGTAAAATACCAACCGGCTTAAAAGTGCAAAGTGGGTAGGCTTCTGAAAAATGTTAAGTTCTGGATATGGGGAAAACATGCATTTCCCCTCTCCTACTCCACAATGTAGTGCTCAGTGTCTGTACAAACTATTGCTCATATGTAGTTGGCAGGGGGCATGGATTGCTTTTTTGCATGTCCATGGGATCTTTAAAGCTGAACTTCAGGAATGAGAAGAAAATCTACCTTTGCAGTGAGCCATGGGCCCTGGACCAGTTATGTGGTACTATGTGCTGAGGGCTTACTTAAAACAACATCTACTCCTTGTGTCTATAATAAAAGTTTAGCAATTACTGGTGACCATGAGTTAGTCCTGATATGGACTCAGAATTCCTATATAAACAGCTTGACAAATTGCAGGTTTGGTGAATCAGCCAGAGACTTCTTATACCATTACTGGACTCCAAATGTTCCTTACTAATAATCCTAACTTTGATCTTCCATCCACACTGACTTACATGTCTTGCTGCAATTTTAAGAGTCTTAATGCCTCCTGACATAAACTCCATAATATGAAAGGAATGAAATATCTAGCTAGGGGAATAATACTCTCTATATAGCCGTGATGCCCCAAGTAGAGTCCCTGCTAGTTAGCTGCAGAGATGTCTAGGTGCTAGGTGATTTAACTGATCAGCATCTCTCCAAATCCAATATGGTGTGACCGTTTCATATGTTTGTGCTTATTTGATTACACAGATGAGTTTAAACCCATACTAAGATCCTTTACCCTTGCTGAATGTCCAGTACCAGGGAGGGCTTCTGGTGATCTCCCCTCATTGAACAAATAATGTCATAAGATGTAGAACTGAAGTAAAACACATACATCAGCACTTAATTTCAAGCAGCAGCAAAGCACAAGTAGGGAGGGAAAGAGATTTCTGAAAGAACTTCACATTAGAGCCTTACAATTAGGGAACCACAAGCCATCTTCCAAAATAAATAATTAGACCCTTGTGGAATTTAAGGGCCAGTTTACAACTTCACACCACAATTTCTGTGCTCTGGATGCGTTTCTGCATGTGCGTTATTGATGCATTGTGGTGCTTTTTTTATGCATTTAATTTTAGAAGCATTTTTAACCCTCTTTTTTTTACTTCATCTCAAATGAGGACAATTGAGAACATGTGCATTCCGGTGTGATTTGCTGCGTTCCATACAGAAAAAGTGCAATATTTTCTACTTTTGTTGACTGTACTGAAACACACTACACTGATGTGATCTAAGGCCACTGGAATACATTGAAAAAACTGTGCATGTGTTTATGATGTAGAATAAAACTGCACTAGACTTCATCTGGTGTGAACCAGCCCTAAATAAGGTTGTGTACCACATCCTAGTAAACTAGGACCACAATTGCATTATCTCCACTGTTCACAACCTTGCACCAATGCAGAATGATTTAAAAAAAAATCCAGATTGTGTTAAAACCAAACTTTCTACTATTTGAAAATTCTGCATAGCAGCAGACACCACAGTAAATGCATAAAGTGAACCTATCACCATATCGGGCAATAAAACTAAGCACATGATGGAAAATACATAAGCAGGTTAAAATCTGTAAAAAAAAAAACACATGCAAAAAAAATTAAGCAGATCCAGAGATATAGACCTGTCACCTTGGCCTTGCAACCCCACATGACGAGTTTCCTTACTGGTCTATTAAATCTCATCTGACCCATTATTATTTATTACAGTAATGAAGTCTGGTTGCATATATAAGTAGTACATGCATTACAGTAGTAAGTGTTGATTAAAGCAGTGTTTAAAAGGGGAGTTTCAGAGGACTAACGAGTCAGACCACTGTTTTGTGCTCCAATGTGCTGGTAGCACAAGGTATTGCTAAAGTACTTACCAGTATTAAAAAAAACTAAAAGTGCCCTATATTTTTTTGTATATATCCAGGCTGACTGCATTATGGTTATATATAATGAGGGTTCAAATAGGTCTTCATGCAGGGGCAGACAGACCAGTTGGGCACTGCCTGAGTGGCCAGGGCCAGTAGGGAACCCAATGAGAGGCTCCTGGTACATTTATTAGATTACCAGCCATAGGTCTCCTGCCATTCTGCATGTCACAGGGCTTGGTGCCCCTCTGCGTGGCCTGCTGCATTAATGTTGCATCATAAAGATGGCTGCCATCTTTAACACTGCTCCTTTTGTGCACCAACTATGCCCTACAGCCTTTATCAACCTTTTCAACACAGAGGAACCCTTGAAATAGTTCTCCGGTTTCAGGGAACCCCTGCTAAAAATTTGAAATCTACAACTCATGATATATTAGTGTGATGGTCAGTGGGAAGAATGGTCCTTACACTTGTGGTCATTGGGAAGAAATGCCTCCTTACAGATAGCTAAAAAGATCAATTGTGTCAATGGGAACTTATCTGAGAGGCAGAAATTGCCCAATGCTGAAGGAACCCCTAGCAACCTCTGGAGGAACCCTAGTTGAGAATCACTGCCCTAGGCTCTAGTGGGCGTGGCGACTCCTGTTTTGAGCTTTTCCCATTGGCCGAGCCATTTTCTCTTTCCTCACTCCACAATTGGCTGGCAGAAGCAGTTACCGGGGTATGTGATGCGCTAGCAGCTAAACTACTAGAACAAATGTGGGTAAGAGGAGGGCTCCTGTCAGAGCGACGAGGGACGAAGTGTGCGTAGCTGTGAGTAAAAAGGGTCGGCAATGGGGAGGAGCCAGTGTGCAAGTTAAATTAGTGTGTGTGTGTAAGGGGTAGGGTGGTGGGTGTGACCTGTGGAGAAATTCTGAATACCTCGGCTGGGTGGGCGTTGCTTTGTGAGTCAGTCCTGCCCTGTCATGCCTGTCACTTGATCTCCCTCTCCTATGGCCGGTCTGTGCTCTTGGTGTGGCCCACACAGCAGCAAACAACCAGAGCACTGCCCGGGGAGGGGGACACCATGAACAGCACGGAGAGCCTTACAGTGGGGTCTACCTGATCTGCAGCAACTGTCACAAAGTGCTCAGAAAGGTCAGCAGACCCTTTAAGATCTGACAACTATTATTGCAACTCCCTGCAACTGTCCAGCTAATGAAGAGGGGGCTACAAGTGGCAGCATACCCGGGAATGTCAGAGTTAAAAGCAGTCTCAAGTTTGCAGAGACAGTTGCAGATCTGTTCCCTGGAAATGTCTCAGAATTATGTCTTCTATTATCCCCAAATAGAGCCCCATTGCCTGTAAGATATAGGAGTTTTATGATTGCATTAACCTGTGCAATATGTAGGTGGGGCTTTGGGTGGGTGCAGCTTGAGTGTGGGTGGGGACACAGGGGGCCTCATGATCTCTTATTGCCCGGGGGCCCCATGAGTTATCAGTCCATCCCTGCCTTTATGTTATTGGTGTCTTTAAAGCGGAGCTCCACCCAAAAGTGGAACTTCTGCTTAAACCACTCCTCGTCCCCCTACATGCCACATTTGGCATGTAGTTTTTTTGGGGGGGGAGTGGGGGCTTCAGTAGGAGTGGGACTTCCTGTCCCACTTCCTCCTTCCGCCCAGGGACCGCTTAGGCGACTCATCATATCGCCTTTTGGCGACCCCTCCCTGTAGGCGATCACCTGGGACACGTGAAAGGTCCCAGGCATTCGCCTGTCCACTCAGGGAGCGCAGCGCCGCTCGTGCATGCGCAGTGAGTGCCCGGCCGTGAAGCCGAAAGCTGTCACGGTCGGGTGCCCACAGTTAGAATGGAGGCGCCGGCGGAGAGGGGGGGAGAGGAGCGGAGCTCCGGGCGGTCGCGACGCTGGACAGTGGAACAGGTAAGTAAGTGTCTGTTTATTAAAAGCCAGCAGCTACACTTTTTTTAACCGCTGACTTTTAATAAACATAAAAAATGCTGGAACTCCCCTTTAATGAGAAGCAAAGGACATGGTGGAGGGCAAAGTAAAGCTTGACTTCTAAAAAAGAGTTAAGATTTGCATATAACTGCCTATACATTTTTAGATCTACTTCTCATTCTGTCACTTGCGATTTTCACTGATGATTACCTCTACTTATTCATGTGCAATGTGTATGGGTGGTGTGATCTGTTGCTACAACCCATCGCAGTGCTTACTTTTTTTACTTTATGGGTGTGTCACAAAATTGCGAAATAATTGTGTAAAAATAAAGCAAGTCTGCATTTTACACAACACACCACAACCTACCTAAACATGGCATTGCGGTATGAACAATTGTTTTCTATGTGCCCTTGCACTGAGCCTGCTTTGACCCAAGCAGCTCAACAGGGATAGGGTGACTGAGCCCTAAAGTACTGCACATAGTACTAAACTAGTAGTTAAACTAAACAAACTATTTTAATCATTCTCCATACTGTAAATGGGAAATAACATGAACATGTTTCTAGGTTATAGATGCCAAAATCCCTTCCATTCAAATTGAATGACCACTGATTGAACTTTCTTGTGTAAATATAGCTTTTAAAAAAGAAGACACAGCCAACACCATATCTTCACAGCGCCGAACAAACATCCTTCAGAGGTCACATTTAAAATTATATTGTGACTATTAATTATGTAGAAGGATAATCATTTATTAAGTAAGGATGGTGGGAAAACATATGCACAAACATTCAGTTAGAACTAAATGTATAGAACATGTTGTACAAAGCTACAAGATCTGACATTCTTCCGTTTTCCATCTATGTAAAAAAAAAAATAATAATAAAAAAAATGTCTAAGGCGGATGGGAAAATATGCACAAACATTCAATTAGAACTAAATACATAGAACTTGTTGTAAAATATATACAACATAGCATACTTGAGTTTTTCATTTGTGTCTAATACAATGGAATCTACACTGCCCAAAGTTTAATTGTTTTTTTTCCTTCAACCAGTGGACCAATCGAAAAATATATATACATGGATTCCCCTATCCACAAGTGAGGTGGTTGAAGGAACCCTCCCCACTGGAACTCCACTGCTGTCAGAATACACTGATCAGTGACTGCAGCTGTTAATCGACAAAAGTTTTCCAACATTCTTGTTTTATGAAAGTCGATTGTTAGATCAAATTTTCATAGATTGATCGATATGTGGCTGGTCCCTGCTGAACTGGAAAAATTTCAATCCATCTATGGCCAGCTTAAAGGAGAAGTACAGCCAAAGCCTGATTGGCTGTACTTCTCCTGTGGATCACAGTGGTGCAGTTTGTTCTGAACTCCTGTGACCCATTTGCAACTGACAGCAGACTGAAGTCCACTGTGGACTGACGTCACAGAGCCGGTCCAGGCTCGAGAAAGATCGGGATCCGCCCACATGCCTAGACTGGCAGCCGCTGAGAGCTTGAGCCAGCTGCTCCTGTCCCCTTCAAAGTCCAGCTTTCCATCTATATATCTGCAACCCTGGCCTATAATGTAATCTACATGCACAGGGAATTTGAGCTACCATTTCAATTATCATTAAAGTAGCCCTGTCACAAACTTGAAAATTATATACAGGTACCCCTGCCAGACAGCACAGCTTTATATGCAGCACAACCTGGTCAACAGCACAAATCTACACTCACTGGCCATTTTATTGGGTACACCTGTTCAATTGCTTGGTAACACAAATTGATAATCATCCAATCACTTGGTAGCAACTCAATGCATTTAGGCATCTAGACGTGGTGAAGACGACTTACTGAAGTTAAAACAGAGCATCAGAATGAGGAAGAAAGGGGATTTAAGCGACTTTGAACTGGCATGGTTGTTGGTGCCAGATGGGCTGGTCTCAGTATTTCAAAAACTGTTGATCTTCTGGGATTTTCATGCACAATCATTTCTAGGGTTTACAGAAAATGGTCCGAAAAAGAGAAAATATCCAGTGAGTGACAGTTGTGTGGACAAAAATGTCTTGTTGATGTCAGACGAGAATGGGCAGACTAGTTTGAGATGATAGAAAGGCAACAGTAACTCAAATACCCACTTGTTACAACCAAAGTATGCAGAATACCATGTCTGAACGCACAACACATTGAACCTTGAAGCAGATGGGCTACAGCAACAGAAGACCACAACGGGTGCCACTCCTGTCAGCGAAGAACAGGAAACTGAGGCTACAATTCGCACAGGCTCAACAAAATTGGACAATAGAAGATTGAAAATACATTGCCTGGTTGGATGAGTCTCGATTTTAGCTCGTAGGGTCAGAATATGGTGTAAACAACATGAAAGCATGGATCCATCCTGCCTTGTATCAACAGTTTAGGCTGGTGGTGTAATGGTGTGGGGGATATTTTCTTAGTATCAATTAAACATTGTTTAAACCCCATGGCCTACCTGAGTATTGTTGCTGACCATGTCCATCCCCCACTACAGTGTACCCATCTTCTGATGGTTACTTCCAGCAGGATAATGCACCATGTCACAAAGCTCAAATCATCTCACCACTGGTTTCTTGAACATGTCATCGAGATCCCTGTACTTCAATGGCCTCCACAGTCACCAGATCTAAATCCAATAGAGCACCTTTGGCATGTGGTGGAACGGAAGATTTGCATCATAAATGCGCAGCCGACAAATTTGCAGCAACTGCATGATACTTTCATGTCAATATGGACCAAAATCTCAGAGGAATGTTTCCAACACCTTGTTGAATCTATACCACATAAAATTAAGGCAGTTCTGAAGGCAAAAGGGGGTCCAACCTGGTCCTAGCATGGTGTATCTAATAAAGTGGCTGGCGAGTGTATAATGTTGACAGGACAAGGAAGCAGCAACACAGTGATCAGGCATCCTGTCCTCTAATCCAATCAGCATGTTAACTGTCAACACATGAGCAGTGCAGCAGAGCCTGGTTGGCTCCCAGAGTGCTAGCCCTCTATTACCTAGGCGATGAGTTGTGATATATATGGGATTACAAGAGACTGATATCAATACAAATTAAGGCACTAATTGCAATGAAAAAGGCATGTTTTAATGAAGAGAAAACTGAACTGAATTTATTCAGCTTTGAGAATAGGGGACAATGTTACTTACTATAAATGAGTAAATAGGCATTTTAAGGTCACCCTCTCTTTCAATGGAAGGTTAACCCCCACATGTGGAAATCAATCTTAAAATCGGTAGACTGTTTAAAAAATAATCTGGATGCCACTCTACAAGCACAAACTATTAAAGCGTATGTAAACCTATATTCTGCATCGCTAATTAGTGTATTCTGACAGCAGAAAAGTCCGCTGGACCCCTCTGCTGTCAAAATACAATGACACAGCGTAGAGGATTCCCACATCCACCTCGAAAGGGAGGATTGGGGGAATCGGTCTAGTTTTTTTTGTGTTCAGCACGCTGGCTGAACGAAAAAAGCTGAGCCATGTATGTCCAGCTTTAGACTTTATGTTGTAGGGGTCTCTGAGAGTAGTTGAGTTGTTTTACAAAGAAAAACTGGGCATGGCACATGCACCACTCACAAAAATGGTGTGCGTTTTCAGGTTACAACAGGAATTAGGAGCCGAGTGCATTTATGGCAGATCAACGGGTATTTTTCTGTACTTGAAAGGTCTTTAAAGGGAAAAAGCATAGGGAAATGTGCATGTACTCTACATTTTTATTTTGCCTTGAAATACACTTTACCAGATATCAATATACGCAAGAAATACCACTGTAGAATTTTTATCCTGGGAGTTATCTTACTGCCTTTGAGGATCAGGAAGTTGGACTACACCTTATGAGGGTTTATTGGCTTCTGGATCTACTGCAAGTTTGAGATTTTGTGAATGCATGTGTATTTTTAAAACTTTGTACATCCTATGTACTGTACCTATGCATAACTCCAGACTCAGTTATCGGCTATGGACAATAATTGTTGTTCTCCAAGGAATGTATATAAAAACTTTACCCATTCCAGTGCCAGCAGGTGCAATCTCCCTTGCAAAGATTTCCAGTGCTTTTTTCTGCTTGTGGTGAACACCGAGCCAAATAACAGCTTCTCGACCAACCTAAAATATATAGGTATCACAGAATAGTAATAAACTCAAACATGTACTGTTTTGTACTACATGTATTTAACCACTTTAATACCGGGAACTTTTACCCTCTTCCTATCCAGGTCAATGTTCAGCTATCAGCGCTGTCACACTTTGAATGACAATTGCGCAGTCATGCAACACTGTACCCATATGAAATGTTTATAATTTTTTTTCACACAAATATAGCTTTCTTTTGGTGCTATTTGATCACAGCTGGGTTTTAAATTTTTTGATAAATAAACAAAAAAATTAAAGTTGCTGGGGAAAAAAAACAAGTTTTCTTTGTTTCTGTTTTAAAATTTTGCAAATAACTTTTCTTTATAATCTTAGGTCAAACGGTATTCTGCTACATTTCTTTGCTGAAAATAACCCAAATCAGTGTATATTACTTATTATTTTTTTTACAAAAGTGAACTTATCTTTTAAAGCAAATTTGCCACAAACAGGGATAATGCAAATTGAGCAAAGGCAGAAATTAACTACATTTAGTTCCCATGCCAAAATAATCAACCAAACTCTAATGCCGCGTACACACGATCATTATTCACGGCGGTTTAAAAACCGCCGTGAATAATGACATTTTAAACGAGGGAACAGCTTGTTCCCCACACACGGTCATTTTTCTCGTCATTTTTTAAAATGACGAGAAAAACGATCGTCTATGGGCTCCGCGGCAGTGTTTCCCTATGGGAAACACTGCCGCGGAAGAAATGTCAGGAAAAACGACGAGAAAAATTAGAACATGTTCTAATTTTTCTCATCGTGATTAATGCCGTTTTTCCCGTCGGGAAAAACGGCAAAAAGCCCACAGACGATCGTTTTTCTCGTCCAAAGGAAAAAATGTCATTTTTCCCGACGGAAAAAATGTCATTTTTCCCGACGGGAAAAATGATCGTGTGTACGCGGCATCATAACAGACACTATGGGGGTTATTTACGAAAGGCAAATCCACTTTGCACTACAAGTGCAAACTACAAGTGCAAAGTGCACTTGAAAGTCCACTGAAAGTGCACTTGGAAATTCAGTCGCTGTAGATCCGAGGGGACATGCAAGGAAAATAAAAAACAGCATTTTAGCTTGTACATGATTGGATGATAAAACCAGCAGAGCTTCCCCTCATTTCAGATCTACCCCTTTAGATTTACAGCGACTGCACTTCCAAGTGCAATTTCAAGTGCAGTTTGCACTTGTAGTGCAAAGTGGATTTGCCTTTCGTAAATAACCCCCTATGTGTTTTTTTTTTCTTCCAAATCTTTGGTCTTTTTTTTCATTTACATAGTAAAAAATAAAAACCCAGTGGTGATTAAATACCACTAAAAAGAAAACTCTGCCTTAAAAAAAAAAAAATTATATAAAATTTATCTGGACATAGTATTGCATGACTGGGTAATTGTCAGTCAAAGCATCATAGTGCTGAAAAGTGGCCTTGATAGAAAGAGGGTTCAACATGCCGATAATCAAGTCTAAAGTGTACAGGTTTATTTTGACCTTTATCACTTTTTGTTATAAAAGCATATCTAAATTCAAAAACAATAATACAATGGGGGTTATTTACGAAAGGCAAATCCACTTTGCATTACAAGTCCAAACTACAAGTGCAAAGTGCACTTTAAATTGCACTGAAAGTGCAGTTGGAAGTGCGGTCGCTGTAGATCCGAGGGGGACATGCAAGGAAAAAAAAAACAGCATTTTAGCTTGCACATGATTGGATAATAAAATCAGCAGAGCTTCCCCTCATTTCAGATCTACCCCTCAGATTTACAGCGACTGCACTTCCAAGTGCACTTTCAGTGCAATTTCAAGTGCACTTTGCACTTGTAGTTTGCACTTGTAGTGCAAAGTGGAGTTGCCTTTAGTAAATAACCCCCAATGTGTTATATCTTCAGGCTTTTTTCCTTTGTTTTCCATTTGGAAATCCTGTGAATAACACATTTCCTCTCCCTGAAGGGTTATGGGGTTTTTTTTTACACGGTATCTATGACAGGAACAAAGGTTGTTACCCTAGCTGGGCATCTCTTCATCTCCATTTCATGGGAAGTGGGAGGATTAGTAGTTTACAGAAGAAAAATAACATTGTTTATGCTTTCAGTTCATCTTACAGGAAGTGACAAGGACATTGCATTTCTGGCAAGATCAGTGGGTATTTTCCTTACTTGCTGAAAGTTTGTAGCCTGAAATCTGAAAACTAATGCTGCCACCACAATCTTTGAAATAGACTCTTGGATCATATGGGCCAACAATTATAGCATAATATATATAGACAGGAGTCACTGCTCTGACACATTTGTGTGTTTAAATTCCAGCTTGAACTACTGATCTCTGTAAACAACAGGCGTTTTACAACAAGAGGTAAACAGAAACATGAAAATGTGAAAAAGGAACTCAGGGTTTCATCTGTTGGCTGGACATAGGAATACACAATTTTCACATTCAATATTTCATATTTAGATATTATTATATATTTTTAAGGCCTGGCCATAATAAAGAAAAAAAAATACAAAGCCACTATACATTCCCATTAAGGGGGAAATGTAGTGGTGCTAGATAAAGTTCATTACATTTTTTAGCTTATTTAAACTGAAAATTTGTTCCACTATACAAAGCATACAACATGTACACTGTATATAATTGTGGTATAAAATATTTTCCAAAATAGCACAGCAATAGCAGTCTGCCGTGTGACTCATTTTGCCTAACCGTAGCATCAGACTGAGCTGTCAGATATAGGAGGAGGTACTACAATATCTCAGCTATGTAAGTGAATTGAAGACTGTGCTGTGGATCTCTAGATTTTTTGAAACAAACTACTGTTATGATTCAGGGAAGCAACATTTCAGGTAAGAGTACCTGAGTGCAAACATGAAGATATTGATGAAGGAGCAGGAGCAGCATTGCACAATGTGTGTATCCTGCATCCTTAAATAATACAAATAAAGAAATTGCCAGTGTTTTACTAGTGCAATATGTTTATCATTTAAGTGCCCTCCATGGAAAATTTTGAAGCAGCCCCCCTAGTTCTTGGACAAATAGAGTCTTAGTGGCAGGTCTGTTCCAGCAGCAGCTGTCAGATATATGTTTTTGTTAAAACCGACTATTCAATATTCCATTTTAAAGTGCTAGTAGAGTCAATTAGTAAAAAAAAAAAGCCCCCTTCAGGTTTAAAGCCGATCTCTAGATTTACTGTCACTTTAAATAGATTGTTTGGACCAGGCTGGTCCAAACAAACAATTTCCTTCCGCTACATACAGTACACAGCTGAATTCATGCTGTGAGACAGAAACTTCCCCATCTCACACCCAGAAAAAAAAAAAGAGTCTGTCTGAGCGGCACTCAGTTATTTAGAGGCAGTTTTGTAATATGAATATGAATATGAATATGTATATATGTATATAAATGAATTCAAAGCTTCCTCTGATTGGCTGAGGTAGAGTGATGACATCAGGATCTCCGACTCGGCTAATCAGAGGATGCTTTGTATTTATTCATACGACGCTCAAACCATCATACAGCACTTAGAGCCAATGCAGCACTTTGTGAAGGAAATAGTTTGTTTGGACCAGCTTAGTAACTATTTAAGTGACAGGAAACCTGGAGATCAGCTTTAAAACTGTTGTAACCGTAAAAAAAAAAAAAAAAAAGTTCCTTTAAAGCATGCCAACATATTATGACAGAATTACATGTCACAATGTGCCCCCCAGTGCTGCAGTGTCGCCATTCTTTGACTGGTCTTCCTTCCTTCCAGGTTCCGTCTTTTTAGCTGCTTGATTGGCCGGGCTGCAATGAAGTCACATCATTGCGGCACAGATCAGTTCTGTTAATGCACACTGAGCAGCTCATGTGCAGCCAGGTGTACATAATTTCTGACAGGTAGAATCTATGTCATTAAAAACCCTACCTGTCAGCAAATAAAAAAAAAGTGTGTTTACAACCAATTTTAGGGTTCATTTAAAACCTGAAGTATGCAGAGACTGCTCTTAACACTTACATCTTTTCCTCTAGCATGTGGTCCATATGAATCTTCAGCACCGATGATCTGCAGATGTACTGCACTGTAATCCTCCAAGCCAAGATGAGTAAACATATCTCGAGTTCTAGAAAAAAAAGTAACACAAAAGAAGTCACATTACATGGCAATTCATACCATCCAATTTAAAAAAAGGTCTATTGAACATGCATAACCTCCATTCAAAAACTGTCCATAATCAGATAAAACCCACTTCTGAAAAGATCCTACATTTGGCCTAATACCTGGAGCAATCACTAAAATCTGACTTGAAGCGAGATGAATTGCTGTAGTGTAGTCTAAAACGGACTATAACTGAAATTGATCTCTAGTGATCTTACCTTCTCAGAATGCTTTGAGCTGTCCGTCTTCCTTTTTCTGCTGCTCGTGGTCCTCCTACAGCACATACGGCTGTGGCTCTGAAGCCATCCAGATATGTAGCACACACCTACGGTAATTACAGACACCTTAGTTACACATATTAAACATGCTCTACCATCATATGCTTTTAAAATCATGCTCCTGTGCATGGTATAATTTGCCAAATGCTACTTTGCCAAATCTATTCATGTTAAAGCAACTGAACTTTACAAACATGTCTGATGATTTTTGTTAGTGACACTATATTCACTTGTTTCCTGTCCTTGTTAGACTCTTGAACGTTCATTATGTAGCTACACAAAAAATGGTGTAGGGATATCTTGAAGTTTGATGTTGTTAATCTGGCACTTCCTCCATGAACCTGCATACAGTTTCCAGTTTCTTCTAAAATAACCAACAGTTCCAAAATCCTAGATTCTCTGTTCTGAAAAAATATGATTTGTGTACTCCACTGAGGGATACAGGAAGTCATATACTGTCCAGTTATTCTGCCACCTACAAGAGGATTGGACACCAAAAATTCTGTAGACCTGCCAAGATAGTCCCTCCTATTCCCAGCATGTCTTATAGCAAGCAGTACCAGAGCATTCCAGACGGCAAATGTCACCTTTAAGAGGTATGTAACAAACCCACCCAGAATTGCTAAGGAAGTGTAAAACATCTGGTAGCTGATGAGAATCGAATGGCCTGAGGTAGGAAAGGACAAGAGATCGGAGTTCTGTGAGGCCCTTTGCAAAGCAGGAGTAGCAGTGTGAAGATGCTACCTTGACACTGAATAACAACAAATCAAGCACAAGAACATGACACTGCACCAGCAGATGACATCAGCAATAATTCCATCAGCATTAACCCCTTCCGCAGTAAAACTGCTATAAAGCAGCAATGAAAAAAGAATATGGATTGGACAAACAATGGTGAAGAATTGAAGGAAAAATGCTAGAAAATTAGGTTAGACCTTGTACAGCAGACCTGAGAAGAGATGCATCCTTCTAGGACACTAGTAAAAAACAAAGGCATGCTGGGAATAGGAAGAGGTATCCTGGGCTGGCCTACTTTTTTTGTGAGCCAGTGTTCAAAGTATTTGTAGACAGTAGTATAACAGTGTATGACTTCATGTTTCCCCCGATGGATGAGAAAGAATTACTCATTTCATTTAGCATGTTGAATCTTTGCCTGCCTGCTCTTTCAACTCACTTTGTCCATCACTATAATGGGCATCCTAACTGACCAATAGTGAGGAGCAGGAAGCCAATCAAAACTCCTCGCTAAAGAGGTTATTTCTTTTTGGGGTTCCAAAGGTACTGTAGTAGAAATCAAAAAAATGTTCAAGCAGCTGGATTTTCTCTCTCTTGCATACAAATCATCAATGCGTTTTTCGCCAGAAAGGCTCAGTTATCTGAAGCCTTTGTTCTTCAATAAGTATGCAGATAAGCATCATCAGTAATTTTTCCTGACCTTTTTGATCCCTACAAACAGTACAGCCTTTTTTCTACTACTAACATATCCTAGAAGAAAAGGGACCAATCATAGAAATGATTATGCAGTAAACAGTACCTTATATGATGAAGACGGTGGAACTCCTCTTGCTCCATTTACAGTGACAGCCTCCTCATCTAGGAGAGTAAATTATGTCGGTCAGATGAAGAAAATAAAACCTTTAAATATGTTGACAGCATTCAGATAGCAATGATAAATACTCAAGTACATATGTCCTATGCATAGACAAGAAAATATTTTAAACACATCTGGTGTTCTAAGTTGAACAGCTCTTTAATATGTAAAACCTGTGTAGCGGGTATATATCATGTATAAAACTAGCAGAGACACCAGTGATGTATAGTTCTCTGCGGCCCAGCAGGTGGCGCTGTCCATGCCTCACTGTGTCCATGCTTCACTGTGTCCATGCCTCACTATGCCCATGCCTCACTGTGCCCATGCCTCGCTGTCACTGTGCCCAATCTCCCTACCTGATCTCCGGCGCTGTGTGACTAGACTGACGTTTAACATGGCAGTCTATGAAAGGGGTGCCCGGATTTGAAAAATCGGTACTCCCCGGCTGTAAGTCTCCCGGACAACAAACTTTGCACACTTGTAAAGAAAGAGTGGGGCTACATGTGTGCCAAGCTTGGGGTCCAGGGGACCTACGGCTGGCCGGGATCAGGCGCACAAATTTGAAGATGGACACAGACTTGAGTATTAGCCGAGGGGGCATTTTCAGCACAAAAAAATGTGCTGAAAAACTCGGCTTATACTCGAGTATATACAGTAATTTTTATCTAGTTCCTGTTACTCATTTTAACCACTTAACGACCGCCCACTGTAGTTATACGTCGGCAGAATGGCACGGACAGGCACAATCACGTGCCCGTACGTGACTGCCTTCGTATGGGTGGGGGGTCCAATCGGACCCCCCTCCGGTACAGTGGGCGGTTGGGATCGCTTCGGGAACGATCCGTGATGAGGGAGCCGCCATTCGCTTTTGGCCACCCCCTCGCGATCGCTCCCAGCGAATCAAATGCTTCCTCTGCCTGTGTGATGTTTACACAGGCAGGAGGAAGTGATGTCATCCCTCATGCGGCGCTCACATATACCGAGCGCCGCAAGAGAGAAGATGTCATGTTAGTGCACAAACACTACACTGACACCAGGACACATAGGTACATAAATCGCCCCCCCAGACACCCCCCAGTCACAGTGTCACTGATTGCAGTGACCATTTATTTACTGATCACTGCAATCAGTGACATTTGTGACTGTAAAAATGTCAGGGCAGTTAGTTTTAGGTCCAGTGTAGCCCCCTAACCCCCCCTAATAAAGGTTTAACCCCTTGATCGTCCCCAGGTAACCCTTTCACCCCCTAGCACCGCCGTCACTAAGCGATCGTTTTTCTGATCGCTGTTTTAGTGTCGGTGATGCCGATAGGTAGCCAGTTATTTTTTTTAGGTTCGCCGCAGGTTTTTATAGCATCGGGTACCCCCATATATTACCTAAAATAAAGGTTTAACCCCTTGATCGCCCCCCAGGTAACCCTTTCACCCCCTAGCACCGCTGTCACTAAGCAATCGTTTTTCTGATCGCTGTTTTAGTGTCGGTGATGCCGATAGGTAGCCAGTTATTTTTTTTAGGTTCGTCGCAGGTTTTTATAGCGTCGGGTACCCCCATATATTACCTAATAAAGGTTTAACCCCCTGATTGCCCCTAGTTAACCCTTTCACCAGTGATCACCATATAAGTGTTACGGGTGACGCTGGTTAGTTAGTTTGCTTTTTATAGTGTCAGGGCACCCGCCGTATATAACCCAATAAAGGTTTAACACCCTGATTGCCCGGCGGGTGATATCAATTAGGTTTTAGCATCAGAGAGGGTCTGCGTCACACCCCAGGCAGCGTCAGGTTAGTGCCAGTAACGCTAACACCCACGCGTGAAGCATACACCTCCCTTAGTGGTATAGTATCTGAACAGATCAATATCTGATCTGATCAGATCTATACTAGCGTCCCCAGCAGTTTAGGGTTCCCAAAAACGCAGTGTTAGCGGGATCAGCCCAGATACCTGCTAGCACCTGCGTTTTGCCCCTCCGTCCAGCCCAGGCCACCCAAGTGCAGTATCGATCGATCACTGTCACCTACAAAACACAACACACATAACTGCAGCGTTTGCAGAGACAGGCCTGATCCCTGCGACTCCAGTGCTGTAGGAGGTGATTTCACCACCACAGTAAAAAAAAAAAGCATATATGCCGAAGCATTGGGGCAGCAGGGGCGGAGGAGCGGAGGAGCGATTTTGCTCCTAATGCCGCGTACATACGGTCGAAATTCCGACGGAGGCTTGCCCGTGGAAAAGTCTGACCATGTGTGTGCGGCATAACTTTTGCGGGAGGATGCCCCTATGCTTCGGCATATATAAATGGTGCATGTATGCCCGTCATTAGAAGTGGGTGGATGAAGGGCGGTATTCTAATGGTGGGCATACCCACCGATCAATCTCTTTTTTCGTTCAGCCAACAGGCTGCATGAAAAAAAAAGATTACAATACATGTCCAACAAGGACCAGCATGTTGCTGAACTTTGAATGGTTATACCAGATTGATGCCTGCGGGTTTAGGTATCATCTTGGTATCAGCCAGCGGCCGGCTTTCATGTAAAAGCAATCCTAGTGGCTAATTAGCCTCTGGACTGCTTTTACAAGCAGTGGGAGGGAATGTCCCACCCCCCGGATATAAAAAGCGCCATTGGGAAATTGGGAAAGCATTTTATCACACCGATCTTGGTGTGGTCAGATGCTTTGAGGGCAGGGGAAAGATCTAGGGTCTAATAGACCCCAGGTTTTTTTTTAAAAGAGTACCTGTCACTACCTATTGCTAGTATAGGGGATATTTACATTCCCTGAGATAACAATAAAAATGATAAAAAATAAAAATATATGGACGGAACAGTTTAAAAATAAAATAAAAAAGCAAAATTAATAATAAATAAAAAAAAAGCACCCCTGCCCTGCCCTGCTCTTGCGCAATGCCGAACGCAAGCGTCGGTCTGGCGTCATATGTAAACAGCAATTGCACCATGCATGTGAGGTATCACCGCGAAGGTCAGATCGAGGGCAGTAATTTTAGCAGTAGACCTCCTCTGTACATCTAACGTGGTAACCTTTAAAGGCTTTTAAAAATGTATGTAGTTTGTCGCCAATGTGCGTTTGTGCGAAATTTTAAAGCATGTCGTGTTTGGTATCTATGTACTCAGCCTAAGATTATCTTTTTTATTTCATCAAACATATGGGCAATATAGTGTGTTTTAGGCATTAAAATGAAAAAAAGTGTATTTCTTCCCCAAAAAATGCGTTCGAAAAATCGCTGCGCAAATACTGTGTGGAAAAAAAAAGCAACACCCACCATTTTAATCTGTAGGGCCTTTGCTTTAAAAAAATATATAATGTTTGGGGGTTCAACATAATTTTCTTGCAAAAAAAAATAATGTTTTCATGTAAACAAAAAGTGTCAGAAAGGGCTTTGTCTATAAGTGGTTAGAAGAGTGGATGTAAGCTTCCTAATGTTGTGTATAAAATGCCAGAACAGTTCAAAACCCCCCCAAATGACCCCATTTTGGAAAGTAGACACCCCAAGCTATATACTGAGAGGCATGTCGAGTCCATTGAATATTTTATATGTTGACACAAGTTGCGGAAAAAAGAAAATTTATTTATTTATTTATTTTTTTTTGCACAAAGTTGTCACTAAATGATATATTGCTCAAACATGCCATTGGCATATGTGGAATTACACCCCAAAATACATTCTGTTGCTTCTCCTGAGTACGGGGATACCACATGTGTGAGACTTTTTGGGAGCCTAGCCATGTACGGGACCCCAAAAACCAGGCACCGCCTTCAGGCTTTCTAAGGGTGTAAATTTTGGATTTCACTCTTCACCGCCTATCACAGTTTCGGAGGCCATGGAATGCCCAGATGGCACAAACCCCCCCTAAATGACCCCATTTTGGAAAGTAGACACCCCAAGCTATTTGCTGAGAGGTATTGTGAGTATTTTGCAGATCTCGCTTTTTGTCACAAAGTTTTGAAAATTGAAAAAAAAAAAAAATTATTTACTTTCTTCATTTTCAAAAACAAATGAGAGCTGTAAAATACTCACCATGCCTCTCAGCAAATAGCTTGGGGTGTCTACCATCCAAAATGGGGTCATTTGGGGGGGTTTTGTGCTATTTTGGCATTTTATGGCCTTCGAAACTGTGATAGGTAGTGAGGAGTGAAATCAAAAATTTGCGCCCTTAGAAATCCTGAAGGCGGTGCTTGGTTTTCGGGGGCCCGTACGCGGCTAGGCTCCCAAAAAGTCCCACACATGTGGTATCCCCGTACTCAGGAGAAGCAGCAAAATGTATTTTGGGGTGTAATTCCACATATAACCATGGCATGTGTGAGCAATATATCATTTAGTGACAACTTGTTGTAATTTTTATTTATTTTTTGTCATTATTCAATCACTTGGGACAAAAAAAAAAATATTCAATGAGCTCAACATGCCTCTCAGCAATTTCCTTGGGATGTCTACTTTCCAAAATGGGGCCATTTGGGGGGGGGGGGGGTTTGTACTGCCCTGCCATTTTAGCACCTCAAGAAATTAGATAGGCAGTCATAAATGAAAAGCTGTGTAAATTCCAGAAAATGTACCCTAGTTTGTAGTTGCTATAACTTTTGCGCAAACCAATAAATATACGCTTATTGACATTTTTTTTACTAAAGACATGTGGCTGAATACATTTTGGCCTAAATGTATGACTAAAATTGAGTTTATTCGATTTTTCTTATAACAAAAAGTAGAAAATATAATTTTTTCCCAAAATTTTCAGTATTTTCCCGTTTATATCGCAAAAAATAAAAATCGCAGAGGCAATCAAATACCATTAAAAGAAAGCTCTATTTGTGGGAAGAAAAGGACGCAAATTTCGTTTCAGTACAACATTGCATGTCCGCACAATTTCCAGTTAAAGCAGCGCAGTGCAAAATTCTGAAAACACCTCTGGTCCTTTAGCTACAAAATGGTCCGGGGCTTAAGTGGTTAAAAAATAAAAATCGCAGAGGCAATCAAATACCATTAAAAGAAAGCTCTATTTGTGGGAAGAAAAGGACGCAAATTTTGTTTCGGTACAACATTGCATGTCCGCACAATTTCCAGTTAAAGCAGCGCAGTGCAAAATTCTGAAAACACCTCTGGTCCTTTAGCTACAAAATGGTCCGGGGCTTAAGTGGTTAAAAGATTAAAATATATTCTATATTAGTTACTCTCAATTCTATCATACTAATGTAAAAGAAAAATACACTTTGGTTGATTCACTAAAACTGGAGAATGCAAAATCTGGCGCAACTTCCATTTTTTTGTCAAAGCTTTATTGAACAAGCTGAAAGGATAAGTCTACGTTTTGACAAAAAATAATAAATTAAAAAATTTTTGCAGGAAAAAAAAAAATTTGCATTTATTATTTTTTGTTTTGGGAACCTGTAAAGCTTTGCACCAGCGATCAGCAGATCACTGATGCCATGCAACGCAAATGCGGCTAAACAAGGCTAAATGCGGCATGTAAACGCGTCAAAACTGACATTTTTAAACGTTGGTTACTATCTGTCAAGTTAAATCGTTCAGGAGAGGTTTTAAAATGTCTCGTGTACATTAAGCCTAATACTCTGAGTCACTAACCCACAACAAGAACACAGAACAGAAATTCTGACCTGACTAATATTTTTAATCTATATTCTTATTTCAGCTCAGTAACTACCAAAAGTTACAGACCCCATGTGACAGCCAGGAAACTAGCATTTTCTATATGTAAAAGTCAGCAATGCAAGTCAGTATGGTGTTTTAAAAAAGCGTTTATATGTTTTTAAAGCAGCCAATTATGCTTCGTGGGGTGCTGGAACATTGGTTTTCTTCTAGGGATGGTAATATAACCCTAAGAGTTGAGCTGCATGCATCACATGGCTAAAATGTAATATACACTATATACCAGTGATATGCAATTAGCGGACCTCCAGCTGTTGCAAAACTACAAGTCCCATCATGCCTCTGCCTCTGGGTGTCATGCTTTCTGCTGTCAGAGTCTCGCTATGCCTCATGGGACTTGTAGTTTGGCAACAGCTGGAGGTCCGCTAATTGCATATCCCTGCTATATACTGTACTTGTTCTGGGTCAGTGATTCATAATGTGTTGAACACCTATTTTTATTTATTTATATGTATTTATTTATATGTACATAGGGGTAGCCCTAGTTGTCTATTGCATAGGCAGATTTAGTAGTGATGGCGCTTCACAGATTTAATAGTGATGGCGCTTCACTGTTCTTCCGCAATGTAAAGCCTCGTACACACGACCGGTTTTCTCGTCAAGAAACGACAAGAAAACTGCTGGGAGAGCTTTCTTGCCGAGAAAACCGTTCGTGTGTATGGTTTCTTGTCGAGAAAACTGCCAGGAATCTCGGTGAGAAAAATAGAGAACCTGCTCTCTATTTTCTCTTCAAGATTCTCGTTTTTCTCATCAGGATTCTCGTCGGCCTGTTTCCCAACAAGAAAACCGGCCGTGTGTATGCTTTTCCGAGTCTTAAAAAAACGCGCATGCTCAGAATCAAGTATGAGACGGGAGCGCTCCTTCTGGTAAAACTAGCGCTCGTAATGGAGATAGCACATTCGTCACGCTGTAACGAACTGAAAGCACGAAGACTGAAAAGCGCGAATCGTCTCTCCCCAAACTTTCACTAACACGTGGTAACACGAGAGCAGCAAAAGCAGCCCAAGGGGTGGCGCCATTGGAATAGAACTTCCCCTTTAAACTGCCGTCGTACGTGTTGTACGTCACCACGCTTTACAACGACAAGATTTTTAATTGACAGTGTGTATGCAAGGAAAGCTTGTCAAGAATCCCGCCAAGCTTGACAAGAATCTCGTTGAGAAAAATTACGTTTTATTTTTTACGATGGGATTCTCGGCCGTGTGTATGAGGCTTTAGTCTATAGCAGGGGTCATCAACCCCCGGTCCCCGGCCCACTACCAGGCCGTGGCTCTTCTGCAGCCGGGCCGCGGGTGCGGGCGGCCGTCAAGAGACACGCTGTGCTGAGCTGCCGGCATGAGAGCGCTGGGTGGGTGGAAGAAGCGAGCGGGCAGGCAAGCAGAGATGATATCTCTCTCTGCCCCCTGCATCACAGCTTTTCCGCCCTCAAAGTCAGTGCTCTGTCTCAGTGTCTGAGATGGGGCGGGGAGCAGAGAGATGACATCATCTCACACTGCCCGCCACGCATCACCGCTCTCCTGCGGCTCCTCGCTGTAAGAACTTGTTCAGCGGCGCAGATTGCCTGCCCCCCCCCCCGGACAGCTAATCAGGCATGGCAGAGAGGTGGAGCCAGAAAGTGACAGCCGAAGGAGACCGGCTGCAGCATGAGAAAGGAGACACCCTGCTATATCCAGAGGGGCGATCCCACAGAGATGTGACGTCATCAGTGACAGGTAAGCTGTGTGTGGGAGTACAGGTGAGGTGTGCTGGAACTTGTAGTTCACCCCCTCAGCTGTCTGCCTGATATACCACAAGGGGCGCTCCACTCACTCTGCATCTGGTGACATGCAACGTGGCAAGTGACAATTCACATCTTGTGGCAGGTAATGTGGCAAGTGACAATCCACATCTTGTGGCAGTAAGCGTGGCAGGTGATGTGGCAAGTGACAATCCACATCTTGTGGCAGTAAGCGTGGCAGGTGATGTGGCAAGTGACAATCCACATCTTGTGGCAGTAAGCGTGGCAGGTGATGTGGCAAGTGACATTACACATCTTGTGGCAGTAAGCGTGGCAGGTGATGTGGCAAGTGACAATACACATTTTGTGGCAGTAAGCGTGGCAGGTGATGTGGCAAGTGACATTACACATCTTGTGGCAGTAAGCGTGGCAGGTGATGTGGCAAGTGACATTACACATCTTGTGGCAGTAAGCGTGGCAGGTGATGTGGCAAGTGACATTACACATCTTGTGGCAGTAAGCGTGGCAGGTGATGTGGCAAGTGACAATACACATTTTGTGGCAGTAAGCGTGGCAGGTGATGTGGCAAGTGACATTACACATCTTGTGGCAGTAAGCGTGGCAGGTGATGCGGCAAGTGACATTACACATCTTGTGGCAGTAAGCGTGGCAGGTGATGTGGCAAGTGACATTACACATCTTGTGGCAGTAAGCGTGGCAGGTGATGTGGCAAGTGACAATACACATTTTGTGGCAGTAAGCGTGGCAGGTGATGTGGCAAGTGACAATACACATCTTGTGGCAGTAAGCGTGGCAGGTGATGTGGCAAGTGACATTACACATCTTGTGGCAGGTGATGTGGCAAGTGACATTCCGCATCTGGTGACAGGCAGCGTGGCAAGTGACTATCCACATCTGGTAGCAGGCGACAGTGGCACGTGACACGCTCGGGGCTCCCACTGATTCTACATTATGATGAGTTGAACAATTTCATTTATTACTACAATGTAATAATAGAAATAATGCACTTCAATCACCCTGACACCATATTAAGCATGGTGCCGTGACGATTGAAGCGCTAACACCAGCCATTGCCCGCGAAAAATCGAGACCCCCCCCCCCCCGGTCCTTGGCACAATTTTCTTCCACGCAAGCGGTCCCCGGTGCCAAAAAGGTTGGGGACCACTGGTCTATAGGACTGGTTAATGTGCTTATCTTAGCACTTGTTAGAAACAGAATGTGACTGCATTCTCTATAATGAAATTAAATAATCAAAATATTGAACAGCAAAAAACTGAAATGCTATTTGAAACATATTTTAGAGGAAAATATAAAATAACTACAATTATGTACTTACTGAGAATACACTACAGTTACTTTTAAAAACCCTAAATCTATTTTTCAGAATTACAAGGCAGTGGCTTAGCAACACACTGCAACACACACAAAAAACTGTATAAAGAGAGGATTAATGCCAGGCATACTGAAAAATCGATGTAAATTTTACATACACGTTAAAGCAGACCTTTACCTGGAACAGCAATAAAAAAACAAAAACAAATGCACCAATTTAAACTTTGTGAAATGGCTTTTAAAAAAGTACATCATTTCTGAAAAACGCAGGTGTTGTTCAATAGATTACGTTTTCATTTTTTTCCTTCTCTGTTCCTATCCTATTTGCAATTTTTACTAAGGGAAGGTGACACCTTTCACTTCCTAGAATAGGCTGACATCCCCCCCGCCCCCTTCACGATTGAAGAAACCGCACTGCCCACCCAGTGCTCACATACATTTATGAAAAAGAAAATGTTTCCCCCACTATACAGACAAGATCTCCAGGGAAGGCACTGGCGACCCAGAAGGCATCTGTTAGGTCCTGGCTTTGTCACCAATGTCTCAATTAATTAGGATGTAAGATCCAATTAAAAGTAAAAAGCTCAATGTATACTTGATGTGACAGACCCAACCAGGACAGGGGCATTTGGAGGGGACTGCAGGGTGGCCTCTTGCCTACTGACTGGCTTTTCAGGAAACACTACTCTTTTTTTTAAATCAAATAGGTATACAAAAGAAACACTTCGCACAGTACAGCACATACTTTTGTGTATCCACAAGCAAAGGAAATGACAATACCATAAAGATAGGAGTACAAAACAACAAGAAAATTACACCTTTTATGTCAAATCAAAACAACCAACCCTGTACCACTTCTGCCTCAATAATGTCGTTTCTGCAACACAGTACAAAGGATATCACAGACATCCATGTACAAAAACATGACTATATAGTCGTTGTATCCAGACCGGGGTAAGGAAACACTACTCTTTGGGAGGTGTGTGCCTGGGAGACCCTTGGAGTGGTCTTGTTTCTGATTCAAGTCCATGTCTTCCCAAAACACACAGACTCTGGGAACTGGAGGACCCAGATACATATTTAGGGCCTCTATGCCCAAAACCAGCAATAACTGCTTTAGATTGTGATACCCAGAGCAGATGTTAATATCATCAGCTCAAAGCAACCTAATTTTGAGGTCTCCTGATATAAAATGTTTAAGGTGTAATGTGTTAAGTGTCTTTCTCCCAATGTGTACCTCCTAGGTGTGCATTCACATTGTTAATTGAGTCAACTATTGTTTCTGTCTGTCTGATCATCTCTTGGAGATGAGATTAATATTGTGACCACTTTACCTTGTTATGGAACCATTGTGGGATGTTATGTGTTTATAATAATGTGTAATGTACTGTGTATCCAGTGTTGTGGATTGGGTGCCAGACGGTCTGGTCACCTAGGCTGGTTTAAGTGGCTAGTTGTTTATTAGATCACTGTCAGCTATTAGTTGCTAGAGGTGGATTAGCATACTGTTTATGTTGGTTGTTCCTTAGCTATGTTAATTATACTCCTGTATACAGTTTCCTTTGCCTACGATAATGTGATTATGCTCAGCTGATCTTGTGTGATATATATTCTGTGTGATTTTACAAAAAGTGAGTTTCAGTTCCAGAGTACCTAAGTGTCAGATAGATTCTTGGGTGATCAGCTACAATACTTGGTTCCTGGGTCCAGACTGGAGAAAGCTGTATACTGATGGAAGCTGGGTTCAGGACAGTTCCGTCACACTTGAGTTGGAAGTTGACTTGCAAATATTTTAGGATGTGCATGCAGAGGCACATGCGCCAAAGATTGTTGAGCGTGGCAGAAAGGTCAGTTTTCAATAACCAAAAACAGTTTACTACCATGGTAAGGTTGAGTAGTTTATAATTTGAACTTTTATTTTTTCTAGCAAGGGGCTAGATCTAGCTTGCAAAGAAGCCATAGGTAGCTAGCTACCCATACCTCCATACCACCCATACCTCCTTCAGCATCTTTGCTGCAACTAGTGAATATCAGTTTTGGCTGGTCAGAGCGCTGAGTCATTATTCCAGCTCTTTTAGTTCAGGGCTGCAGGCCATAAAAGGTGATAAACAGTAACTGTCTTTTAGTTATGTGAAGAACATCTTTAAAAGTCTGGTTGGTATAGATAATAGTTCACATCCCATCATTTTTTTGGGAAAAGAAATACATTGCAATCTGCTGGAAAAGTTCAGTTTTAGTGTAAACAGTGTCCAAGCATGTACATTAGAGATAACTTTAATTAAAAAAATAATGAATGACAAATGAGAAGATATTAACCTCCCATCTCCTGATGTACGTGTCAAGGCACTAGAGTCTAAAATGTGCAAGGAATCCAAGACTTCCCCATCTGCACAACTTCTTATCCAGAGAACTCTAAATGAACTTTCTGGTGAACTTTTTTAAGAGTTCATACATGTTATATTAGGCCTTTGTCAAGGTAAAAGTTCATTGGAAGGTTAAAATTCATTTCAATCGAGCAGGCTGCCAAATAATATACTGTTGTTTGTCAATATGATATACCTCATCACTTCTCTATAGGTAAATATTATGCTGAACATCTACTGGAAAGTCTCCAACTAGTAAATGTTCTGTCATCTTGTTAAAGATAAAATACAGTACAGTTCTTCTGACATACAGTATACGGAAAGTATTCAGACCCCCTTAAATTTTTCACTCTTTGTTATATTGCAGCCATTTGCTAAAATCATTTAGGTTCATTTGTTTTCCTCATTAATGTAAACACAGCACCCAATATTGACAGAAAAACACAGAATTGTTGAATTTTTGGCAGATTTATTAAAAAAGAAAAACTGAAATATCACATGGTCCTAAGTATTCAGACCCTTTGCTGTGACACTCATATATTTAACTCAGCTGCTGTCCATTTCTTCAGATGGTTCTACACCTTCATTTGAGTCCAGCTGTGTTTGGTTATACTGATTGGACTTGATTAGGAAAGCCACACACCTGTCTATATAAGACCTTACAGCTCACAGTGCATGTCAGAGAAAATGAGAATCATGAGGTCAAAGGAACTGCCTGAAGAGCTCAGAGACAGAATTGTGGCAAGTCACACATCTGGCCAAGGTTACAAAAAAAATTCTGCTGCACTTAAGGTTCCTAAGAGCACAGTGGCCTCCATAATCCTTAAATGTAAGACGTTTGGGACGACCAGAGCCCTTCCTAGAGCTGGCCGTCCGGCCAAACTGAGCTATCGGGGGAGAAGAGCCTTGGTGAGAGAGGTAAAGAAGAACCCAAAGATCACTGTGGCTGAGCTCCAGAGATGCAGTCGGAGAAAGTTGTAGTAAGTCAACCATCACTGCAGCCCTCCACCAGTCGGGGCTTTATGGCAGAGTGGCCCGAAGGAAGCCTCTCCTCAGTGCAAGACACATGAAAGCCTGCATGGAGTTTCCTAAAAAACACCTGAAGGACTCCAAGATGGTGAGAAATAAGATTCTCTGGTCTGATGAGACCAAGATAGAACATTTTGGCCTTAATTCTAAGCGGTATGTGTGGAGAAAACCAGGCACTGCTCATCACCTGTCCAATACAGTCCCAACAGTGAAGCCTGGTGGTGGCAGCATCATGCTGTGGGGGTGTTTTTCAGCTGCAGGGACAGGACGACTGGTTGCAATCGAGGGAAAGATGAATGCGGCCAAGTACAGGGATATCCTGGACGAAAACCTTCTCCAGAGTGCTCAGGACCTCAGACTGGGCCGAAGGTTTACCTTCCAACAAGACAATGACCCTAAGCCAGGGCTTGACAAATTTGCTTGGAATCTAGGAGCCAGCTAAAAAAGTTAGAAACCAGTAATGAGCACCGTACCGCCGAGCTTGCGCGCAGAATCGAACGCATACATGAGTAGCGCCCGCATATGAAAGCGGTGTTAAAACCACACGTGAGGTATCGCCGCGATTGGTAGATCGAGAGTAATAATTCTAGCCCTAGACCTCCTCTGTAACTCAAAACATGCACCCTGTAGAATTTTTTAAACGTCGCCTATGGAGATTTAAAGGGTAAAAGTTTGTCGCCATTCCACGAGCGGATGCAATTTTTAAGCGTGACATGTTGGGTATCAATTTACTCAGCGTAACATTATCTTTCACAGTATAAGAAAAAGAAAATTGGGCTAACTTTACTGTTTTTTTTTTTTTTATTAAAAAATAAGACAAGTGTATTTTTTCCCAAAAAAGTGCGCTTGTAAGACCGCTGCGCAAATACGGTGTGACAGAAAGTTTTGCAATGACCGCCATTTTATTCTCTAGGGTGTTAGAATAAAAAAACATCCAACCTGACAGAACTGGAGAGGATCTGCAAGGAGGAATGGCAGAGGATCCACAAATCCAGGTGTGAAAAACTTGTTGCATCTTTCCCAAAAAGACTCATGGCTGTATTAGATCAAAAGGGTGCTTCTACTAAATACTGAGCAAAGGGTCTGAATACTTAGGACCATGTGATATTTCAGTTTTTCTTTTTTAATAAATCTGCAAAAATGTTAACAATTCTGTGTTTTTCTGTCAATATGGGGTGCTGTGTGTACATTAATGAGGAAAAAAAATTAACCTAAATGATTTTAGCAAATGGCTGCAATATAACAATGAGTGAAAAATTTAAGGGGGTCTGAATACTTTCCGTACCCACTGTATGCCATAATAACTCACTATGAAGTTTAAATAGATGTAGTGAAACCATAAGGGCCTATTCACACTAGAATGCAGTGCAGGAAAGCTGTGTTCCCATGCGGCTTCCTCCACTGCATTCCAATCGCACTGCCCTTGCGATCTGCTGTGGGGGTCATTGCAAAGTTAAAGACAACCCAAAAGCAGGTTGCAAATGCAGTGCATTTATCTGAACCGGATCACATATTACAGAAGTATCATGTGATGCTGTTGCTGTGCGTTTCATTAAGTATTGCACGCACTACTTTTTGTGCAGTGCAGTGTCATTTCAGCCTATTTAAAATTAATAGGGCTAAAATCGCACTGCACAGAACTGTGTGTGAATCGCACAGGTACAGTGTTCCTGTACAATGCACAAGCAGTTCCTAGTGTGAACGGGTTCTAACATCTATTTTAGAAATAAATATTTATTTACAAATAAGGAAAAGTACAGACAGTGGAAGGTTGGATTTATCATCCATGGACACCGCATGGCAGCAGTGTTCGGGATCATTTACATGTACAGTCGGTAAAAAATATAGGCGCTTGTGCAATGTCATTACCACCCCAAATGCTCCCCCCAAAAAAAAATAACACCACAGACGGATGAAATTTTACACATGCCACAGCAAAAATGATACCCCCTGTTGTGTTCGATGGCAGTACTAGTGAATGCGACCACAACCATGAGCCAAATGCTAGGCCCCCAGTTTCAGAGCAGTATTCCCATTCAAAAACCCTGTTCAGCGGTCAGAAAAAAATAGGCATTTAGGAGGCTGCAGTATCGACTGCTGAATAATTCCTGTCGGACGTTTCTGAAAAACTCTGAAAAGCAAACACAAAGCTATAATAAAAAAAATAATTAAATCAAACAAAAACAATGGTCTGGTAATGAAATGTTATCTTCAGGATTAGATTATGGTCTAGTGCAGTGTTTCTCAACTCCAGTCCTCAAGTACCCCCAACAGGTGATGTTTTCAGGATTTCCCTGACATAAAATGGCTGTGGTAATTACTAAGACAGTGAAACTGATCAAATCACCTGTGCAAAATAATGGAAAGCCTGAAAACATGACCTGTTGGGGGTACTTGAGGACTGGAGTTGAGAAACACTGGTCTAGTGCAGTCTTCTTCAACTTTAGTAACCTGGAGGAACCCTTCAAATAACTTTTGCGCCTCTGGGAACCCCTGCTAATATTTACTACAGCTCATGGTACATTTGCGTTAACAGTAAGTTGAGATATATAAACAAGTAAAAATATGAAATGCAGCCTACTTAAATATTTGACACCCAGAACTGCTATTTATAACACTATTATTTTAATGAAAAACCAATAATAATAACAAAGAGTGATATCTTCTCTATTGGCTCGTGGGAGAGAAGAGAGACGCGAACTACCGTGGGAAAATTTGTCTATCAATGTATCACATATTCAACCATTGGCAACCAAAAACAGATTGGCAGTAGAAAGATATCCTTCAAAGTAAAAGAAGATCCCAGCGCTGCTCAACAAAGCATTCTTAACCCCAACCGATCGGAAAACCAGACTTGCAGTGGGGGGGGGGGGGAGGGGTTAAAAACATGCAGTTGAGCAGCATGTTTAGAGCCCTTCCTCTCCCCCAGCCTTCCCCTTAACCACTAGACATGTGCACACTGAAATATTTTGTTTCGGAATTTTGTTTTCGTCCGAAAAATAAATTTATTTAGTTACTCCCGAAATTCGTTTTCATTTATTTAGTTTTTCGTTAGAAATTGCATTCGTCCGAAAATCTGAATTAATTAAGGTCGAATCTGTCATTGAAGGCTTATGGTGTCTGCCGAATGTTCAAAGAAGATTCGACGGAGCAGTGAAACTGTACGACGCCGCAATCATACATTTCCGGTCGAATGTTCCGCCTTCAAGCTATAGTAGAATTCTAATGTATGACTAGTAATAATTATATTTATTAATTATTATTACTAGGGTTGTCCCGATACCACTTTTTTAAGACCGAGTACAAGTACCGATACTTTTTTTCAAGTACTCGCCGATACCGAATACCGATACTTTTTTTTTAATGTCATGTGACGCATTGATAGATGGCACTGGCTGATGGGCACTAAAAGGTGGCACTGACTGATGGCTGGCAGTGGCACTGATGGATGGGCACTGATAGGTGGCACTGATGAGTGGCACGCACTGATGGCTGGCACTGAAAGATGACACTGATAGGTGGCATGCACTGAAAGATGGCACTGATAGATGGCACGCACTGATGGATGGGCACTGATAGGTGGCACTGATTATGCAGCACTGATGAGTGGCACGCACTGATGGCTGGCACTGAAAGATGGCACTGATAGGTGGCACGCACTGAAAGATGGCACTGATGGCTGGCAGTGGCACTGATGGCTGGCAGTGGCACTGATGGATGGGCACTGATAGGTGGCACTGATTATGCAGCACTGATGAGTGGCACGCACTGATGGCTGGCACTGAAAGATGGCACTGATAGGTGGCACGCACTAAAAGATGGCACTGATAGGTGGCACACACTAAAAGATGGCACTGGTAGGTGGCACACACTGAAAAATGGCACTGATAGATGGCACACACTGATGGCTGGCAGTGGCACTGATGGATAGCTGGTACTGATGGATGGGCACTGACAGATGGCTGGCACTTATGGGCAGGCACTGAAATAAATGACACGAAAGCAACCTAAATAATTTTTTTCTGCCCCCTGCAACGCCCATCTTGCTACACCCTGCACTTGGCTACATAAAAGCAGCAGCGGACATCTTGTTACACCTAGCCCAAACTATATGGGCTGGGTGTAACAAGATGTCCGCTGCTGGCTTAATGTGGCCGAGTGCAGGGTGTACCAAGATGGGCGTCGGGACCCGGGATTGGTTAAAGCACTGACAGTGTACACCGGCAACACGGAGCGTCACTTCAGTTACCCAATGTGACGGCTCCGGTCACCGATGGATGATGCGGCTGCCCCCAGGCCCGGATTTACTCCCTTTGCCGCCCCAAGGCCGGGTCCTTCAATGCCGCCCCCCCCCCTACACACACACACACCATCACATAGGGGTCTTCTGAGCCCCCCCCCCCATGTGATAGAAATGAGGCAAAGAAAAAAAAATGACACTAGAAATACCCCCCCCCACCGCCAAAAAAAACCTGAAAGTACTTGTGATTTGCATATTGTGTTATTAAAGACATACCTAGTGTATTTGTGCACTGTTTTTATACAATAATAACTGTAAATATGTGCATTATGCAGCATACCCAGCAAGGAATTAAATACCTTTTGAGTCAAATATTCTGCTTGGCACTGTGACCTCTGGCCAGCGCCCTTCCCACTGATCCTGGGGGCAGCAGGACCTGGATAGGAGGGGCGGCGGGGGCAGCATATGGAGGAACAAATTCCCCTCCATTTTCCTCCTGCAGCCACTGAATGCCTATGGGACGGAGGGGAGGAAAAGCAGGCTTTTAGTGGCTGCAGGAGAAAAATGGAGGGGATTTGTTCCTCTATATGCCCCCCCATCCAGGTGTACAGGGGCAACATGTGCGCCATTGCAATTGTGACCCTGTAGTTATGCCCTTGGGATGAGTGGCAGCGGTGGTGGTGGGGGATGGGATCAGTGGCAGCAGTGGTGGTTGGATAGGGATAGGATCAGTGGCAGCGTTGAGGGAGAGATGGGATGAGTGGCAGCGGTGGGGGTGGGATCAGTGGCAGCAGTGGTGGGGGATGGGATGAGTGGCAAGGGTGGTGGTTGGGGGGTGGGATCAGTGGTAGGGGGGATTGAATGGGATGAGTGGCAGAGATGATGTAGGGAATGGGATTAGTGGCAAGGGTTGTGGTTGGGGGGCATTGGATGAAATGAGTGGCAGCGGTGGTGGGAGGATGGGATCAGTGGTGAGGGTGGTGGTTGGGGGGTGGGATCAGTGGTAGGGGGGATTGAATGGGATTAGTGGCAGAGATGATGAGGGGAATGGGATCAGTGGCAAGGGTGGTGGTTGGGGGGCATTGGATGAAATGAGTGGCAGCGGTGGTGGGAGGATGGGATCAGTGGTGAGGGTGGTGGTTGGGGAAGATAGGTTGGAATGAGTGGTAGTGGAAGGGGGAGATTGGACGGGATGAGTGGCAGTGGTGGGGGGTGGGATCAGTGGCAGGGATGGTGGTTGCTGAATGGGATCAGTGGCAGCAGTGGTCGTGGTGAGGTGGGGGGTATCAGTGGTGGGGGGTGTATCAGTCGCACTAGTGGTAATGGTGCTGGTGTTGGGGGGGAATAAGTGGCAGCGGTGGGGTATAAGTGGCAGCGGTGGGGTATAAGTGGCGGTGGTGGGGTATCAGTGGTGGTGGTGGGGTATCAGTGGTGGTGGGGGGAATCAGTGGCAGCAATGGTGGTGGGGGGTATCAGTGGCAGTAATGCTGGTGGGGGGTATCAGTGGCAGTAATGCTGGTGGGGGGTATCAGTGGCAATAATGCTAGTGGGGGGTATCAGTGGCAGTAATGGTGGTGGGGGGTATCAGTGGCAGTAATGCTGGTGGGGGGTATCAGTGACAGTAATGGTGGTGGGGGTATCAGTGGCAGTAATGCTGGTGGGGGGTATCAGTGGCAGCAGTGGTGGTGTGGGGGGGGAATCAGTAGCAGTGTTGATATTGATATCAGTGCCACTTACTTGCAGATCACTCGCAAATCAGTTGGTTCCCCCTCCATGCTAGGTTTTGCTTGGCCGGGCAAAGAGGATGGGTGGGGCCTGTGACTACCCATGAGTGCGGGCGGAGAGGATGGGAGGAGCGGGCGGGGACTGTGTAGAGTGCCCATAAGTGAGGGCGGGGAGGATGGGCGGAGCGGGCGGAGACTGTGCAGTATGCCCGTGAATGAGGGCGGGGAGAATGGGCGGTAACTTTGCAGTGTTCCCCTGAGTGAGGGCGGGGAGGATGAGCGGAGTGGGCGGAGATGATAGGCGGAGCCGGAACTGTACAGTGTGACCGTGAGTGCGAGCGGGGAGAATAGGTGGAGTGGGAGGTGACTGTGCCCGTGAGTGAGGGCGGCGAGGATAGGCGGAGCCGCCCCTGCACTGACTGCCGCCCCGAGGCCTGGCCTCGGTGGCCTTGTCTGGAATCCGGCCCTGGCTGCCCCCATTCCCCCCCACCCCGCCAGCTTACCTGCTCGCTCGCTCGCTCTGCCCGCTGACTCCGCCCGCTGACTCCACCCACGGACTTCCTGTTGCACGCCGCCTCTCTCTCCCCATCACAGGTATCGGATCAGGCATCGGGAGCATTTGCGCGAGTACAAGTACTCGCGCAAATGCTCGGTATCGGTCCCGATACCGATACTAGTATCGGTATCGGGACAACCCTACTAGTCAACCAACATTAGAATTCTTCTATAGCCTATGGGTGGATGCATTCGACCGGAAATGTACGATTGCAGTTTCGCTGCTCCGTCGAATCTTCTTAGAACTTTCGACAGACACCATAAGTCTTCAATGACAGATTCAATGTTTGTATGTTTTTCGATGCTTTGTCGAATCTTTGTCGTTCATGTTGAATTGTCAAGTTAGTTCTAGCTATTTTACTGCTCCTCCTCTTTGGTTACAATCAGCCAATAACATTCATCATCATCATTATTTTTATTTTACTTCCCCACCCAATTCCAGCAGCGATCTTTTCTCTCTATGTCAAATCTTTTCTCTCTATAATGTCAAACCTTTTCTCTCTATAATGTCAAATCTTTTCTCTCTATAATGTCGAATCTTTTCTCTCTATAATGTCAAATCTTTTCTCTCTATAATGTCAAATCTTTTCTCTCTATAATGTCGAATCTTTTCTCTCTATAATGTCGAACCTTTTCTCTCTATGTAGAATAATCTTGGACTAATAGAGTTAAGGTTAGGCACATTCGACCACAGGTTCGATGGACACAGATTGTTATTGTCAGTGTGATGTCGAATCTCCTATCTATATCAAACTGTTGTCGCAACGAAAACGAAAATAAAGCATTTGTTTATGTCGGATCTTTCAGTTTTCTGATTCTGTGCTTTCGTTTTCGTTTGTTAAAACGATAATGAAAATACCTGAAATTCGGACGAAAATGCATTCGGACGAAAACGAATGCACATGTCTATTAACCACTTTGCTGACCGCAATATGTATATACACGTTGGGGTTTGCAAGTGGTTTACCGGGATTATGGCTGTAGATATCAGCCATAGCCCTTGGTACCATTTTTATTTGCAGGCGGCTGGCTTTCTCATAAAAACCGGTCCAAGCGGATCCAACACTCTTTGATCAATTCTATGGCCTTGGAGGACTGGAGCAACGTCATGACGTCACTTCCGGTCCAGGCTGGAAGAAATTTTTATTTATTTTTTTAAAGCAAAAGATCAAATGTTTTCTTTTTTTTGTATCTTTTGCTTTTAAAAAGGTAAAAAAGAGATTTTGGGTATTTTTTTACCCCAGAGCTCTTCATAACGAGGACCTGTCATCCCCATTTCTATTACAAGGGATGTTTACAGTAGGTCAGACCACTTATGTACAGTATCTCACAAAAGTGAGTACACCCCTCACATTTGTGTAAATGTTTTATTACATATTTTCATGTGACAACGCTGAAGAAATTACACTTTGCTACAATGTAAAGTAGTGAGTGTACAGCTTGTATAACAGTGTAAATTTGCTGTCCCCTCAAAATAACTCAACACACAGCCAATAATGTCTAAACCACTGGCAACAAAAGTAAGTACACCCCATATGTGAAAATGTCCAAATTGAGCCCAATTAGCCATTTTCCCTTCCCGGTGTCATGTGACTCGTTAGTGTTACAAGGTCTCAGGTATAATTGTGGAGCAGGTGTGTTAAATTTGGAGCTATCGTTCTCACTCTCTCATACTTGTTACTGGAAGTTCAACATGGCAACTCATGGCAAAGAACTCGGAGGATCTGAATAAAAGAATTGTTGCTCTACATGAAGATGACCTAGGCCAGGGATATGCAATTAGCGGACCTCCAGCTGTTGCCAAACTACAAGTCCCATCATGCCTCTGCCTCTGGGTGTCATGCTGGATGCTGTCAGAGTCTCGCTATGCCTCATGGGACTTGTAGTTTGGCAACAGCTGGAGGTCCGCTAATTGCCTATCCCTGACCTAGGCTATAAGAAGATTGCCAAGACCCTGAAACTGAGCTGCAGCACAGTAGCCAAGACCATACAGCGGTTTAACAGGACAGGTTCTACTCAGAACAGGCCTCGCCATGGTCGACCAAAAGAAGTTGAGTGCACGTTCTCAACGTCATATCCAGAGGTTGTCTTTGGGAAATAGACTTATAAATGCTGCCAGCATTGCTGCAGAGGTTGAAGGGGTGGGGGGTCAACCTGTCAGTGCTCCGACCATACGCCGCACACTGCATCAAATTGGTCTGTATGGCTGTCATCCCAGAAGGAAGGGTCTTCTAAAGATGATGCACAAGAAAGCCCGCAAACAGTTTGCTGAAGACAAACAGACTAAGGACATGGATTACTGGAACCATGTCCTGTGTTCTGATGAGACCAAGATAAACGTATTTGGTTCAGATAGTGTCAAGCGTATGTGGCGGCAACCAGGTGAGGAGTATAAAGACAAGTGTGTCTTACCTACAGTCAAGCATGGTGGTGGGAGTGTCATGGTCTGGGGCTGCATGAGTGTTGCTGGCACTGGGGAGCTACAGTTCATTGAGGGAACCATGAATGCCAACATGTACTGTGACATACTGAAGCAGAGCTTGATTCACTCGCTTCGGAGACTGGGCCGCAGGGCAGTATTCCAACATGATAAAAAACCCAAACACACCTCCAAGACTACCACTGCCTTGCTAAAGAAGCTGAGGGTAAAGGTGATGGACTGGCCAAGCATGTCTCCAGATCTAAACCCTATTGAGCATCTGTGGGGCATCCTCAAATGGAAGGTGGAGGAGTGCAAAGTCTCTAACATCCACGAGCTCTGTGATGTCATCATGGAGGAGTGGAAGAGGACTCCAGTGGCAACCAGTAAAGCTCTGGTGAACTCCATGCCCAAGAGGGTTAAGGTAGTGCTGGAAAATAATGGTGGCCACACAAAACATTGACACTTTGGGCCCAATTTGGACATTTTCACTTAAAGGTGTACTCATATTTGTTGCCAGTGGTTTAGACATTAATTGCTGTGTGTTGAGTTATTTTGAGGGGACAGCAAATTTACACTGTTATACAAGCTGCACACTCACTACTTTACATTGTAGGAAAGTGTAATTTCTTCAGTGTTGTCACATAAAAAGATATAATAAAATATTTTCAAAAATGTGAGGGGTGTACTCACTTTTGTGAGATACTGTATGTATTAGCTCTGCCCTGCTAGTGCCCATCGAAGATATTTTGAAGTCAGGTTCTATAGTATTTTTCACACTAATTTTATATCCACATTGTTTCTTTTTAGCCAAATCATAAATTCTGTAAAGAAACTGAAAACACATTTGAGTTGTTTTCATGCATACCTTGAACTTCAGTAATAGTAACATGGGAAAAATCACAAGAAACATCTGGTAGAATGTAGTGTCGAGGATCGCCAATTTCATAAACTAATTGTTCTGCAACAGTGCCAAAAGAGATAAGACCTCCGCTTTCCCGTGGCTTTGATATGGTGAAATTCCCATCCGAGGTGCATTCAGCTATTGGAAATCCTATATTGTGCCTGTTAATAAAAAAAAGGGCAACAAGTCTGTCAATGTACACACATTTAAAGTGGAGTTCCAACCACAATTTTTTATTTTATTTTTCTATATATCTGTTACTATCATGTTATTCTTTTTGCAGTGGCTTGGGTTGTAAATAGCGCCGCTTTAGTTACTGTTTAAATGAAAAACTCACCTTATATTTCTTATGCTCGGGCGTTCCCATCTTGCTTGCTTGTGGGCAGGTGAAGCCCACAAGCATAAACTTCCGGGTTTCGGTGCTGCTGAATAACCAGCATGCACCGCCCGTTCTCGCGCATGCGCAGTAAGCTACTTTAGCAGCGCAGGAAACTTCTCAGGTTGCCATCACACCGGGCGTCGTCGTCGGAAGTGCCCGCCCCGTTGTGATGGCAACTATGATAAGCCTATCAAATACCTGGATTCTAGCCCTCGGCACTGCCCAGTGACTCCTGGGAAATGATGACACACATCTCCCAGGAGCACTAGCGAACACAGGCGCTGAGGGAAGTGACGTCAGGCGCCATGGAGAGGAAGGGGGCAGATTACAAGAGACCCCATAGCAACAGCCCTGAACAAGTATGTAAAGAAAATAAAAAAAATTCTAATGTTTTTTCTGATGCTTTTTCCAGTTGATTAATGTAAAGTTAGATTTGTGGGTGGAACTTCGCTTTAAGTGAAACACTAGGCTAAATTGCAATAGAACAATATCACCCTGCAAAACAATACTATGATGTAAATAGCAGCGACACCCGCCATGCTGTGTATTGTGTTGTCCCCTCCTGCTGTTGGGGATCCTGAAACAAAACAGTGAGCAGTAATCTTTACCATCAGGACATGGCTGCTAAATTCACTGATGCCTATTCCTCAGCATGGCCAAAACAAAGCTATAGAGGGATATCCTGCCCCTCATGACAGTAGTATGTCAGGGTTGTTGTGCGAGAAGAGCAACGCATACCTGCCCATTCTTTTATGACTGACAGATAGTGTTGGGTTACAGTAGGGTATGTGGCAGGGTCTTCATCAATTCAGTGTACTTCCCACTTTAGAAGCAATTGCCACTTACACGTTGAGGGAGCGTGACCGCTGCTATCCTGCTAATAAACCAGGATGTGGAGGGTGGAAAAGTAATAAGAGCAGTCATGTGACCCATGGAAAACACTAGGGATGAGTAAATTGATTTAGCATTCTCTCAAATTTTGTTGATATTGGCCTAAAATTGCAACATGCAGACTGCTTAGGTGGTGAAATTTGCTTGACATACTAACCTTGCTGATAGACAAAGACATTTTTTTCTTGAAGAACGCAAGAAAATGTATATGTTAAAAAAAGCAAAACATACAACCATTAGAATGAGGTAAGGGTGTCTATGTCCCTACACATTTTGTCAATGGACTTCATCAGTTGCCCTTGGTGTTGTCTGTCCATTGAAGAAACAAATAGGAAAAGTCCTTGGTGATGACATCACATTTTCTTCATACTGTCAGTGTTTAACATTCTCTGCCTCACCGATCTGCTCTTCTCCATGTTGGGAAATACTCTTATAAGCAGACTTGATAGTGCTATATTACACTATGGAAAGTTGCGTTTTATGGTTTTATATGCCTTACTAAATGACTGAAAACAGTATTTCACTATCAGAAGTTTGTCTTCATCTTTTTAATAACATTCTACCCGTGTTTCCTTGCTGAAGGAGGGATATATCTTTTTTTACCTACTGTTGGTGGAATTACATACCCTGGATCATATTGGGATTCATGACTGCATTTTGACCTTCTTATATATAGGAAACAAATAAGTATGGTGAGCTTCTTTTAATAGGTGGTGGCACTGGATAGTGTCTTTCTGTGCACAAAGTTGGGAGGAGATCAAGATTTTGCTGTTATATAAAGACTTATGTCTTCACAATTTTCATGATTGATGTTCTACTTTATTTATATTTTGTGTCTTAAGCCTAGTACACACGGCCGAGAATCCCGTCAGGAAAAAAACGTTGTTTTTCCTGACGAGATTCCTGGCAAGCTTTTCTTGCCAAGCCGTGCATACAGATGGCCATTCAAAAGAACCGCCGTTCTTTTGAATGGCAAGAACGCAGTGACGTCATCGACTACGACGAGCATGCGCTCGTCACATTCGATGCCGTCGCCGCCATCTTGCTTCACCCTACATTACCTTTGTAAGCTACCGCGCATGCGTCGAAGTCTCATCTAGCATGCGCGAGCTTACCGGAGGACAGGTAAGCTTGTAGCCGCATACACACACACAGTCTTCTTGTCGGGAAACAGGCTGACGAGAATCCTGACGAGAAAATAGAGAGCAGGTTCTCTATTTTTCTCGTTGAGATTCCCGGCAGTTTTCTCGACGAGAAAACATACACACGGACGGTTTTCTCGGCAAAAAGCACTGCCAGCAGTTTTCTTGATGGTTTCTTGCAGAGAAAACCGGTCGTGTGTATGAGGCCTTAGTTTTGGTTTTGTTTAGCTATTCCTTTATTGTGGGTTTTGTTATGTGATTTCGTGTTATTTTAAGATGGCAGCTTTACAATTCATACACCTGAATCTTACACTAAAGGACACAGGGGTTGATTTACTAAAAGTTAAGAGTGCAAAATCTGGTGCAACTCTGCATAGAAACCAATCAGCTTCTAGATTTTTGTTAAAGATTAATTGAATAAGCTGAAGTTAGAAGAAGATTGGCTACCATGCACAGCTGCACCAGAGTTTGCACTCTCCAGTTTTAGTAAATCAACCCTACAGTGTACATTTTATGTATATGCAATAATATCAAAATTTTTTATGTATTTAGGTTACTTTCTATGTTACTTCACATAATCCCCATTAAAAATTGTATTTTAGAATCCAGAAGAATATATATGTTTTGATGAGACTGCTCTAGGCCACACTCATGTGGATAAGTGTATGGCACAAACACTAACACTAGGGAGATGGAAAAGTGTCGGGAGAAGATTATGTAGTTGCCTGGCTTTGATGGTGTCTCACCAACTTCGATACCTGTCACTGACCAAGGGTCAGAATACTGCATATTTGTCCTAAACAGTGTGATCAACTTGAGGAGCATTTTCAGAAGAAGACACCAATGTGAGAATGTGAAACTTTTTTGGGCAAAGGTTTTCTGTAAAAAAAAAAAAAAAATATTTCATATTGCACTATTGTTTCTTGTGTTCATTTTTACATCGTTGGCCATTTCAGACTTTGAAAAGACGGGTGGATTTACTAAAGACAGATAGACAGAGCACTTTGCAAGTGCAGTTGCTCCACCATCCAATCAAGTGCAAGCAAAAATACAGTTTTTACATTTTTCTTGCATGTGATTGGATATTTTTTATAAAGTAAAGCTTTATCTCATTTAGTAAGCTCTTTCAGTGTGCAATTGCACTTGCAAAGAGCACAGTCTATTTGCCTTTAGTAAATCAACCCCAGAGAGTCATTACAGGACAAAATAAATTTCTGTCGGTAGGAAAATATTATTCCCATGACCGTGACTATCTTTAACCACTTGCAGAATGGCATGTACAGGCAGATTAACGTACCTGTACGTCCCCTTAAAGACGCAGCATTGTGGGCGCGCGCGCGCGCCGCAAGCTCCGTGAGTCTGACCGCGGGTCCCGCAGACTCGATGTCCGCAGGGATACCCGCGATCGTCTCACGAAGAGGAAGAACGAGGAAATGCTGATGTAAACAAGCATTTCCCCATTCTTCCTAGTGACAGGACACTGATCGTGTCACAAATATGTAGAAGAATAGGTATCGGCCTAAACTGAGGGAAAAAAATGCTTTTTAATATATTTTTGGGGGATATTTATTATAGCAAAAAGTAAAAAATATTGCTTTTTTTTCAAAATTGTCGCTTTATTTTTGTTTATAGCGCAAAATATAAAAACCGCAGAGGTGATCAAATACCACCAAAAGAAAGCTCTATTTGTGGGAAAAAAGGACGCCAATTTTGTTTGGGAGCCACGTCGCACGACCGCGCAATTGTCAGTTAAAACGACGGAGTGCCGAATCGCAAAAAGTGGCCTGGTCTTTGGCCAGCAAAATGGTCCGGGGCTGAAGTGGTTAAAGCATCAACGCTTCTCAGATCTCAAAAGGTTCTAAAAACTTTATCTCTTTGACCTTACATAGAGTATTAAAATGCCTTTCTTTTATTCAGATTCAACTTTTGGATTTATTTGTCCTTTTTAAGCTTTCCTTTAAAAATTGTAAGTAAAAAATTACCATACCAAATGTTCATCAATTGTAGGTAGCCTGAAAACCTTTTTACAATTTCTATGCATGCTAGGAAACAGATTTATAAAATTGCTTCAAATTGTACACAAACCTCTTGGCATTCCACTCAGAGAAATCCTGACAATTTAAATACTAACAATATAAGGGAACAGCATGTTTCTGTAGCTTAGCCCCATTAGAACAGTTGGTCTCCTAAGATCATTTAAGTTAAAGTACGTTCTAACTTTACTCCTTCATATAAGTTCTATAACGTCATAAGAGTTCTATAACGTTATTTAAGACAAAAAAAAGAAAAAGGTCAATTTGGTCAGCACTTCCCACCCAAAAAGAGAAGGACAGTAGTTAAGGGTAAAATGTTTGTCAAGCCAAAATATTATTTTCCCTTTTAAACTAGCTGTATATTTCTACAGAAGTCTCATACCTTTTAGAGACTCAATATTAAGATTTCCCCACATTGGTTTATGCCTCTACAACCACATCATATAGTACGAACTGTGTCACTCTCTCACTCATCAGGTCTACACACTTTTCTTTTTAACCGCCTGCCGACCAGCCGCTGTCGTTAAACGGCGGCAGGTCGGCAGGATCCCGCGAACCGCCGTAGGTGTACGTCGGTCCCTTTAAGCAAAATAGCAGGCGCGCGCGCGCCAGCTGCTCAGCGGGGGTGCCGATGCTTATGACCGGTGGTCGCTATGGCCGCCGGCCACGAGCGATCGTGGGCATGAGAGGCAGAACAGGGACGTGTGTAAACACACACGTCCCTGTTCTGTGAGGAGAGGAGAGAGAGATCGTGAGTTCCTACAAGCTGGGAACCACAATCTCTCATCTCCTATAGTCAGTCCCACCCCCCACAGTTAGAAGACACACATAGGGAACACAGTTAACCCCTTGATCGCCCCCTAGTGTTAACCACATCCCTACCAGTGACATTTTTACAGTAATCAGTGTATTTTTATAGCACTAATCGCTGTAAAAATGCCAATGGTCCCAAAAATGTGTCAAAAGTGTCCGATATGTCCGCCATAATGTCACAGTCCCGGACTTGTCACCGCTGACATCCGATGCTCCATAGAGGTATTTAAAGTGATTGTAAACTATCACCTTGTAAAACAACCCATTCAGTTTAAAATAGAAATTAAAGGCAAAATATCTGTTTATGGGTAAAAAAAACACATCACAAATAACTTTTTCCCCTTTCTTATAAGTGATCACGTTCCCTATGTTCTCAGCTGCATAAGAGCTAGGGTTAAAGAAGCTGCAGTAGTGTGTCAGGACAAGTCCGATCATTGGAGGAGAGCACACTGAGTTCCCAGCATAGCTAGAGAACTGACCATGGTGTACTCTCATGCCGCGTACACACGATCGATTTTCTCGACGGTGAAAACACCTTCGAGAAAATAGACGGGAAAAACGAGGAACGGCTTGGTCCCCTACACACGGCCGTTTTTCCCGTAATTTTTTCTCTTGGTCGAGAAAAACGACCATGTGTAGGCTCCCCGGCAGTGTTCCCCTATGTTCTAATTTTTCTCGTCGTGATTAATGCCGTTTTTCTCGTTGGGAAAAATGACCAAAAGCCCACACACGGTCATTTTTCTCGTCAAAGAGAAAAAATGAAATTTTTCCCGACGAGAAAAATGGTCGTGTGTATGCGGCATTACGCTTAGTGTGGTCAGTTTTTTGAATAGGAAAGCAGAGGCGGCACTGGCAGGAACACCAGGGATTTGACACAAAGAAAGCAATACAAAGAGAATAGGATACTTTTTCATATAAGTGCATGGTACAGCGGCCACATATCAGGAATATAAAATGTTGGGGTAACAAACGCTTTAACTTTACTAGTCTTTACTAGTCTATCTTACACTTCCCTCCCCCCAGACTGACAATGTTGCTGTCCAAATCTGTCCCCTGTGCGCCTTCATTCAGAGTGGTGTCTTTATAATACAGGAGATGTGTTACTGGGCAGATCAGCAGATGAAAATAAAGAGAAAAAGCCTAAAAAAAATAAAACAAATACAGCAACTACATCTAATGAATTGTGAGCTGCAATATGTTGAAATTTGGGTTTAATCCTGCTTTAAAAGAGAAGTATGGGGTTTTTGCAGATTTATACTTACCTAGCTGGATGCAGCATCGGTGAGAACCGAGCGATCAATCACTGCCAATCGCTCGGTTCTCAGAGCTCCCTGAGCAGATGCTCTCTGCTCTGCCCCCCCGCTCACTGGAGCACTGGGCTGTGGAGGGGATGGGAGTGGCAGACTCAGGCTCTCAGCAGCTCGCTGAGAAGCTGAGCTGGGTGCCGGTCCAGGCACGTGGGCGGATCCCAACCATATGGTCACAATCTTACCCAAGCTTGGACATGCTCTGTGACGTAAGCCAACAGCAGGCTTCAAGTGATTGTAAAGTCTTGTTTCTTTTTTAAATAACAAACATATTATACTTACCTCCTCTGTGCAGTGGAGTTGCACAGAGCAGCCCAGATCCTCCTCTTCTCGTGTCCCTCTTCAGTGCTCCTGGCCCCTCCCTGCTGTTGAGTGCCCCCACAGCGAGCAGCTTGCTATGGGGGCACCCGAGCCGAGTCACAGCTTCCTGTGTCTCTTCAGATATGGAGTTGCGGTCTGGCACCCTTTCTATTCTCATTGGCTGACTGACTTGGATTGACAGCAGTGGGAGCCAATGGCACCGCGCTGCTGTCTCAGCCAATGAGGAGGGGAGTCCCAATTGGCCGAGACATTCCTACAACATCGCTAGAGCTAGAGGGACCTCAGGTTAGTATTAGGGGGGTGAGGGGGGCTGCTACACACAGAAGGCTTTTTATCTTAATGCATAGAATGCATTAGGATAAAAACCTTTTGACTTTACAACCACTTTTAGTCCGTTGTCTGCTAAAAACAGGTCACAGGAGTGCAGAACGAACAGTAAAATACAATGGGAGAGAAAAAACAAAAAGATCACTAAATAACACAACATGTTTTAATTGGCTGTTTTAAATGTTAGTAGTTTTGTACTTCAGGGCACAACCTGACAATATTACCATTCTTGCTGATGACACAAACATTTTAGACGCATTAAAAGATTTTTATCCAAAAGGCCGTACAAAGAACAAGGGCACATCACTTTTACATAGAAGGATAATGATTTTTCTACCTGTTTAGGAAGGGGTTCCTTAAGCCTCGTACACACGATCAGGTTTTCTGATGGGAATTGTGTGTTGACAGACTGTTGGGTGAAAATCCGACTGTTTGTATGCTCCATCGGACAATTGTTATCGGATTTTCGTCGGACAAATGTTGGAAGGCAGGCTTTAAAATTTTCCGCGGAGAACAGTCTGTTGTCGGATTTTCCAATCGTGTGTACACAAGTCCGTCAGACAAAAGTACAAAGTAAAACACGCATGCTCGGAATCAATGCTCACCAAACATGACATTAGCAGAAGGTGTATAAGGGTGGAGCTCAAGAGCTGAAATTTTACATATTCGTGTTTGTTGGCCGACAATTGTGTGCCGTTTGTATGCAAGACAAGTTCCTGGCCAACGCCCTTCGGACAAAAGTCTGACGATTTGTCTGCGGAAAATCCGATCGTGTGTACCAGGCTTAAGAGTAACAGCAGTTAAGCTGCGACAAGTTTTATCACATAAAGTAGTCCAGTAGCAGTAGTTGATCCAAGAAAATGAGCCATATGACCTTGGGGGGTCATGAAGAATTTTTTTTTTCTCTTGTGTAGCAAAATTAGCAACATTTTCACTTGTGGGACAGCAGTCTTGCTTTCGATTTTAATGACTATGTATAAATACATATAATCGGATTTCTTACCAGTCTGGTACTAGATGCCAGTCTGTGTATATTCCTCCAGTGCACTGGGCACCACATTCTATTAGATGACCAGCTAGGCTGCAAAAAGATAAGAGATGCACACTAGATCAGAATGCAACAATGTTGTTATTTCAGGATTACTGCACATTTCTGAAGTCTTTATTTTAGCTTTGTTTGTTACAATAACGCCCACCTCCGAGCTTGCACCAAAACCAAATAATGGTTCCCTCCACCAACATATACTCAATTTACCGGTAATGTTCATTTAGTCTGGGGGTTTAATAAAGACAAATACTTACCTTACATCTCAGTCCCGTGGTAGCAGGTGCTCTCGTTCTCCCCTCAACATCATCACAAACAATGAAGGACATCTGGTCCTAAATTGAACAAGGGGGGCGGCCGAACAACTGGCTAAGAGGGGTGGCTTTGGTGAAGTTGTCATTATACAGGAGGAAAGCCTGTAGGTCTGTGAAATAGGATAGGTAATGCACTCAATTAAAGCCCACCTAGCTAAACTAGACACAAAAATATTTACAAAATGACAACACAGATGCACGTATATGAATGCCAATTAGGGAGTGCTCCTAATCTCAGCTTGTTACCTGTATAAAAGACACCTGTCCACAGAAGCAATCAAACAATCAGATTCCAATCTCTCCATCATGGCCAAGACCAAAGAGCTGTCCAAAGATGTCAGGGACAAGATTGTAGACCTACACAGGGCTGGAATGAGCTACAAGACCATTGCCAAGCAGCTTGGTGAGAAGGTGACAACAGTTGGTGGGATTATTTGCAAATGGAAGAAACACAAAACAAATGTCAATCACCCTCAGTCTGGGGCTCCATGCTAGGTCTCAACCTCGTGGAGTTTCAATGATCATGAGAACGGTGAGGAATCAGCTCAGAACTACACGGGAGAATCTTGTCCATGATCTCAATGCAGCTAGGACCATAGTCACCAAGAAAACAATTGGTAACACACTATGCTGTGAAAGACTGAAATCCTGAAAGGCCCCCTGCTCAAGAAAGCACATGTACAGGCCCGTCTGAAGTTTGCCAATAAACATCTGAATGATTCAGAGGAGAACTGGGTGAAAGTGTTGTGGTCAAATAAGACCAAAATTAAGCTCTTTGGCATCAACTCAACTCCGTGTTTGGAGGAGGAGGAATGCTGCCTAATGGGACAGAACAACTTTACCACATGAAAGGGACGATGGACGGGGCCATGTACTGTCAAATCTTGGGTCCCTCAGCCAGGGCATTGAAAATGGGTTGTGGATGGGTATTTCAGCAGGATAATGACCCAAAACACGCGGCCAAGGCAACAGAGGTGTGGCTCAAGAAAAAGCACATTAAGGTCCTGGAATGGCCTAGCCAGTCTCCAGACCTTAATCCCGTAGAAAATATGTGGAAGTTGCTGAAGGTTCGAGTTACCAAATGTCAGCCTCAAAACCTTAATGACTTGGAGAGGATCTGCAAAGAGGAGTAGGACAAAATCCCTCCTGAGAGGTGTGCAAACCTGATAAGCTACTACAAGAAACGTCTGACCTCTGTGATTGCCAAGTACTAAATCATGTTTTGAGGTCAAATACTTATTTCACTCATTAACCGCTTCAATACAGGGCATTTTCACCCCCTTCCTGCCCAGACCAATTTTTAGTTTTCAACGCTGTCACACTTTGAATGACAATTGCGCGATCGTGCGAGGTGGCTCCCAAACAAAATTGACATCCTTTTTTCCCCACAAATAGAGCTTTCGTTTGGTGGTACTTGATCACCTCTGCAGTATTTATTTTTTGCGCTATAAACAGAAGAAGAGCGACAATTTAAAAAAAAACACAATATTTTTTACTTTTTGATTTAATAAATATCACAATAAAAAAAAAAAAAAAAATATTTCCTCAGTTTAGGCCGATATGTATTCTTCTACATATTTTTGGTAAAAAAAAATCGCAATAAGTGTATATTGATTGGTTTGCGCAAAAGTTATAGCGTCTACAAAATAGGGGATAGATTTATTGCATTTTTATTTATTTTTTTACTAGTAATGGCGGCGATATGCCGAAAACAAGTTAAACAAGTTATTGTGACCCTGACATTGCGACGGACATATCGGACACTTTTGACACATTTTTGGGACCATTCACATTAACAGCGATTAGTGCTATAAAACTGCACTGCACTGATTACTGTGTAAATGTGACTGGCAGGGGAGGGGTTAACACAAAGGGCGATCAAGGGGTTAAATATGTTCCCTAGGGAGTGATTCTAACTGTAGGGGGAGGGGATTTACAAGGGGAGGAGACCGATCTGTGTTCCTCTGTACTGGGAACACACATCGGTCTCCTCACCTCTGACAGAACATGGATCTGTGTGTTTACACACACAGATCCACGGTCCTGCTGTGATTGCGGGTGCCCGGCGGACATCGCGGCCGCCGGGCACGCGCACTGGGTCCCGAGCGATGCTGCGGGCGCACGCAGCCGTCGTCAGAGGCACTCGCTCCCTAAATGGCCGGGAAGACCAGGCCGTCATATGACGTCCACCCAGGATGGGAGATCCCTCCTGTGGACGTCATTTGACTATGGGCGGGTAGTGAAGTGGTTAAAATGCAAATCAATTTATAACTTTTTTGAAATGCGGTTTTCTGGATATTTTTGTTGTTATTCTGTCTCTCACTGTTAACCACTTGCCGCCCGCCATATAGTAATATGACGTCGGCAAAGTGGTTCTGTTATCCTGACCGGACGTCATATGACGTGATCAGGATAACAAAGCCAGCGCGCGCCAGCGGGGGCATGCAGCGCGGTAATCGGAGGTGCTGTGTGTCAGTCTGACACACCGCATCTCTGATCGTGGTATGGAGCCTCTGACGGAAGTTTCTTACCATTTGAACAGCTGTGACCAATCGCTTCTCGGCCTTTAGGCAAAGATAAAGTGTAGGATCTGTTCTTATCAGTTGCCAAAGGATGCGCTGAAGCACCTCCTACATGGGGAGGGTGGTTGCAAATCCAATGGCGTCATTGCGCCTGGAAGGACGGTTTCAGTAGTGACTACACCCAGCTGCCCGACAGTAAACTGGGGGTCGATTCTGTGCCGTCCGGAAGGGTGCTCCTGGTGAGGATGGGTGGCTGCATTTGGTCTGGTCTTTTTGCCGAGTCTTATACCGGCCTTCTGGCTGGTGTCGGTGTAAGTGCTGTCCCTGTCAGCGATCTGGTAGGAGGAGCTGGTGCTGCCCTGGAATGGAGACGGGGTAGTGCCATGCAAATCCGTTGAATTGATGGGGGCCTGGAAGGGCTAGTATCGGTGGAGGCTGCTGTGCGCCGGGCAGTTCTCCCTGAGAAAACCTTGAAGGGCTCTCTATCGGCAGGGACGGAGGGCTGCACTGATCCGGTCGGGGGGCTGGATAGGAACTAGAAAGCCTATGGTGTATGTGCCCCTGGAGTGGCAGTCCAGGGGTGCCAGAAGATCACTGTGAGTGAGGGTCACATTAATTTATGGCACCACGGTCACTGCACCAGAACACGCTTTTTTAGCACCTGGGCCGGGCCTTTTGGCTGGGACCGGAGGAATTTTTTATTCCTGGCCGGAGGGCCTGGCCATTGTATTGCACAATGGCCAACTTTTCACTCTCCTCTTCACTTATTCCTTCCCCACTTTATTTTATTTATGCCTATGTTTGTCACCTTTTTGTATTTTTATGTTTTGTACACGGTTTGTTGCACTGTGTGACTGGTAGGGTGTAGGTCCTCGGGCCTTCTGGCCTTCTGGCTTGGTTCGCCTTCCCTCATGGGGTCTCCCTTCGGGGGAGCCCCACCTAGTACTTGGGTGGGTCTGTTTCGGCAGACCCTCCAGAGAATGGGGTCCGTCTGGTTTCGGCCAGATGGACCAAAGTGTAAGTACCCTTTTCCCTGTCAGGAGCCTAACGCCCCGGGGGATTCAGGGCAAGGCCCTCTAATTTCAGAGGGCTTGTGTACACCCGTTGCACATTTTTGTGTCACCTCTTTTTGTCGTGCACATTTTTTTGGCACCGGGTGGAGTTTTAAATGTGTTTCACACGCCATGGGCTTTCAAAAAAAAAAAGCTGTGACCAATCGCAGCTGAACATCGTGTGAAGCAGGAAGTGCCGGTAAACGGCTTTTATCGGTTCGCCTGACAGAGAGAACCGATCGGCGGCTCTCCCAGTAAGGGGGGGGGGGGTCTGCGTTGATAATCAGCACATTGATTATCAGCACTGCCCCCATCAGATGTGCCCATCAGCTGCCAGTCCACGCCCATCAGCTGCCAGTCTGTGCCCCATAAAGAACATGTCAGTGCCCATCAAAGTGTTAATCAGTGCCCATAAATGTGCCAATCAGTGGCCATAAAAGTGCCAATCATTGCCCCATCAGTAATGCCTGTCAGTGCCCTTCGGATGCCACTCAGTATTGCCTGTCAGTAGCTCTGTATCAGTGCTGCCTATCCAGTGCCATCTATCAGTGCCATCTATCGGTCTTTTTTAGTTTGCAAAAAAAAAATAAAACCCCAGTGGTGATCAAATACAAAGAAAGCTCTATTTATGAGAAGAAAATTATAAAAATGTTGTTTGGGTACAGTGTTGCATGACCACGCAATTGTCATTCAAAGTGCGACAACGCTGAAAGCTGAAAATTGTCCTAGGCAGGAAGTGGTGAAAGTGTCTGGTATTGAAGTCGGTAAAATAAACCTACCATTAAAATTATAGATGGATTACTTATTTATCAGTGGGCAAACGAACAAAATCAGCAGAGTATCAAATACTTTTTCCCCCCACTGTGTATATATATATATATATATATATATATATATATATATATATATATATATATATTGTGACAGTAGGAGCTACTGTCACGGTAAAATGGACAGTTTGCTGGACACAGGGTCTGCACATTTGCAAAGTGCAAGACTACAGAGCGTAGATGTGGACTGGAGAAGACTGCTTTCGCAGCTTTCTATAGGTTTTGGTATTCTGGAAAGGGGCTTTGTAGTTTGGAGATTCCACAGTGTCTTGGGAGGGATGGGATCTCCAACCCTGTGTCCAGACTTTGCTGATTACCAGCAGGGTGTGTGCTCAGGTGAGCACAGCCCTTATAATGAATGTATGGGAAGACCTCATGGCTCCCACTTGGAGACGGCTCCACACCAAGAGACAAGAGGTCTTCAGGAGTCAGAGAGGCTGTAGGGGACAGCCAGAACATTGGTGACTGCAAGAGGCAGAGCTGTGGACGCTAAAGGGAGGCCGTCTACTTTGAGGAGTCCGGTGGTCTGGGTGACCAGGAAAGTGCAGAAGTACTGCTACAGAGAGCCAGGTGGGCTAGCATTTTCTGTTATGTGTATTTGATGGAGAAGAACCCCTGCGTGGGAAACCTTTGTTTGGACTTTTATTTTGCCTTTTTTTAATAAAAATGGGCTACCATGCCCTTAAATATAGTTCCTGACTGGCTTGAATCGCTGAAAAAACACATTTACCACTTGAGCTAAACAACCCCCATCTCACAAGTGGTGGATTCAGCGGGCACAAGACGGTGGAATCCAGGTCCTTGCTCCACAGTGAGTTCAGGTCAGGAACTGTTGGCTGTGTGTGGAAGTGCAGCCAGGCAAAAGGCATTGCGTGTTGCAGGTGGTGTACCTGTGAATGAAATCTCAAAAAAATATTTCTGCAGTGAACTGCTGCTAGCTGTGTGTGGCAGCCAGCCGAACTGCATTGCACAGGAGTTCAATTGATGGACTGTGTTGCATACAGGTGGTTTACCTGTGGAAGTGAGCTCAGCGTGGCCTGAGAAGATGTCTCCACCTAGAAGGGTCAGTCCAAAAGGCCTAGTGATGCGTGAGACAGTGCATGGATGGTTCAAGCGGAATCGCAAAGACTGGGATGCAGTGCAAGGGGCTGTGATCGTGGCCTCTGACTATATGCAACCCATGCTGCCTACAGAGGAGGTTGGGGACTTCCTGCTAAGATTTGAAAAAGTTGCTGTAAAGAGAAAATGGTCTAGGAACCGGTGGCCAAAATTGCTGCAAACATTGTTACGGATAGAGTACCGGTTGGTTTATCATTTGATGGATGGGGACCAGGATGACTACCGCAGGTTTAAAGAGGAAATCCTTCTCAGAGGAGAGTTCCATCGTATCATGGGCCGCCAGCAATGCTCCAGGATGGGAGAAGTGTCACCAGTAGACTTCGGTTTTGGAAATCCAGAGTTACCTGCTACAGGATATGGTAAGACTGTTGCAATTTGTGGGTCTGATCCCAGTGAACTGGCATTGTGTTCGGTGGGGAGATCCGCAGGTGTAAAAATGGACTTGCTGCAGTGTGCTACCCAGATCAGCGGGGAGACGCAGGTTAAAACCCAGCTTGCAGCGAGGTCAAGGACTGAAAAGGATGTGCTAGGGGTAACCAAAGCAGTTGGTGTGCCATGTTCCCTAGTGACAGTGACAGGTGCTGCAGAGTTGCCAAGGGAAACCGCCAAGGAGCCTGCAGTGGTGAGGCAAGTGGTTTCCCAGGACAACTGTGAAGCCGCCCTAGTAGGAAAAATAATTCCTTTGGAGAGGAAGGGTGGTGTGCTGAGTGGCACGCAGGGTGCCATGCGTTATGACAAAAGAGAACGTGATAGAGCTTATAAAACTACTATGTTTATGAATGCTGATGATAAAGGTATTGCTGATGATACATGTACTTATGGTGATGTGTTCTTTAGTAATGAGAAAAGGGGGATGTCTCCCTTGGCAACCAGAAGCGGAGCCACAGTGTTGTCCATGGAAATCTCTGGGGGTCTCCAGGTGTTGGAGCCAGAGATTGTCCAGGACAGCCCTGATATTGCTCTGATGGAACAAACTGGGTCTACACCATGCAGTGAGAGTTTGTGTGAGCAGTCCATTTATCATATGTGTAACCCAGTTGGTAAGGGGTTAAGTCAGCTGGGCAGAGCTGAAGGTACACAGCTGAGTGTGTTAGCGCCCCCAGAGCAAGGTAGTGATGGTGGATTGCAGCCTGCCTTGTTTGAAGCTTTAGCAAAGAGTAAAAGCATGTTGTCAAAACGTGATTTATATAGAACTGACAAAGTTACTGTTTGTGCTGCAGAATCCCAGGTGCCTCCTAGAGCCAATGATGAGGTACTGCTGAGCCCTCATAATGGAAGCACAACGGATTGGGACAGTTGGGCCAAACAATTACTAGCCATGATAGACAAGGCTATGTTGAGCTACAGGGGTGTGAATACAACTGCTATGCCAGACAGGGAAATCGCGAAGCGACCGATGGTTGAGGGTGCGTTGGTCCCTACAAGGGTTGTTTCCCCCCCAGTCGGAAGGACCAGATCAGGGCGCATGCATGGCAGATGTGGTGTTCACAGCCCAGCCACTGAATGTCAAGTGTGAAGGTGACAATGTAACAAATGTTTACCTGCAGGGGCTCATTGTTGAGTTGGAGGGGATGAGTGGGAGACATGCGTCTGACAGCGTTCCAGAGGAGCATCAGGCTGTGATGGGTACCGCCAGTGAGGTGGAGGCCCCTTTAAATGTCTCGGCCCCTCAAGCCGCAGTGAATGAGCCCCTCCATGTCTCTGATAAGGTTAAGGTCACCAAAAATGTTTTGCATATTGATGTGGAGTGTATAGAAATTACAGATATGTTAGTGGAACTGCTTTGAAATGGTGAAAGGCTAAGCACAGTCCTTGTATACCTGGGTGCCTCCATTACAGTCGGATGTGGTGGTGTGGCGTGGTACCAATGGATGGAGTCAGGTAGTACAACCTGTGCTGGTTAAAATTAATCACCAGTGGAACTGGTTGGTACAGTGCTTTCTAATAGTGTGGCGAATGATCTCCCAGTTTCCTGTGAGGGTGCTTCCGGATACGGTTCAGTACGGAAGGCGCTCTGGGGGGCTGCTGGAGACGGAGGTCTCTCCGCCTGATGCGTTGATGGACATGTCTGCTAGTGCGGTCCGAGGTGCGGCTGAGCAGGGATTAGTAAATGGCGCGGATACTGCCTCACCCTAGACCTCCTATGAAGGAAGGGCCAGATATGGACGCGGCAAAAGCAGAGATTCTGTCTGTCACCTGCAGAGAGGTACAAGTTGGGGTACCTGGAGACGCTCTCAAATATAGTATGGAGAGGAACAAAAATTGTAACATGGAAAAGTGTGAGTTGGCAAAGATTGGTACAGCTAGAAATGGGTCATGCGTTGTTCAATGTCAGTTGTTGGGACAACTGCCCACAGAGATTTGGACAACAGCTGAAGTGAAGCCTTGTGAAGGTCTCATAGGGGATAGCTGCTCACCTGTGTGTTGTCCCTCCTTGGGCTTGGCCTTAACAAAATCTGAACAAGAAATAACTGATTATATTGATAATTGGAGAAATGGTGACTTATTACTGAATGTTAATGTAAATAATGGCCTGGATATGAAAATTAATAATTTCTTGGAAAATGAGTGTGATACACAGCTGTTGAGCCCTGGGGAGTTGGTAGTCAAGGGCAAAGGAGTTGGTAAACCCAAGGGACCTATTGTGATGGTGAAAACGGGTACCAGTGAGGGAAAAGGTGGTTCCTCATCAAGCGTAGTGTCTGGCGCAGTTTCCTTACAGAATCCAGAAACTGAGTTTAAAGGAAGTAGCAGGAAAGGCAGGGGGCTGCCAGAAAAGCAACGTGAGCTCAGGAACCCCAAGGACAGAGGGAGTAGGCTGGGGATACAGAAAGGTAGGATCCTGGGTAAGGCGTGCCTGGAAACGCACCCGAAAAAAAGATTGGGCCTACGCAGCGAACAGCTGGAACAGAGGTGCCCCAATCAAGGATTCGGGCTTGTGTGTTCCGCCCCCTTCGGGTCCGAAACATGGGGGGGAGATATGTGACAGTAGGAGCTACTGTCACGGTAAAATGGACAGTTTGCTGGACACAGGGTCTGCACATTTACAAGGTGCAAGACTACAGAGCGTAGATGTGGACTGGAGAAGACTGCTTTCGCAGCTTTCTCCAGGTTTTGGTATTCTGGAAAGGGGCTTTGTAGTTTTGGAGATTCCACAGTGTCTTGGGAGGGATGGGATCTCCAACCCTGTGTCCAGACTTTGCTGATTACCAGCAGGGTGTGTGCTCAGGTGAGCACAGCCCTTATAATGGATGTATGGGAAGACCTCATGGCTCCCAGTTGGAGACGGCTCCACACCAAGAGACAGGAGGTCTTCAGGAGTCAGAGAGGCTGTAGGTGACAGCCAGAACATTGGTGACTGCAAGAGGCAGAGCTGTGGACACTAAAGGGAGGCCGTCTACTTTGAGGAGTCCGGTGGTCTGGGTGACCAGGAAAGTGCAGAAGTACTGCTACAGAGAGCCAGGTGGGCTAGCATTTTCTGTTATGTGTATTTGATGGAGAAGAACCCCTGCGTGGGAAACCTTTGTTTGGACTTTTATTTTGCCTTTTTTAATAAAAATGGGCTACCATGCCCTTAAATATAGTTCCTGACTTGCTTGAATCGCTGAAAAAAACACATTTACCACTTGAGCTAAACAACCCCCATATCACTATATATATATATATATATATATATATATATATATATATATATATAAAATCTCTCTATCTCACACATTTTTATATTAATTTGTGTTTAGCACTTACCTTCCAGATGCAAGTAAGTTAAAATCATTTCTCTTCCATCCAAACTACAAAGGAAAAAGTAGTAGAAGTTTTTATTCATAAATGTACCGTAATTAAATGTATTCAGAGTATATATTATCAAACGTAATAATGACAAATACTGTATGGTAGAATATTACTGAAAGGAAACAATATAGAAACATGGTGGATAGGCATGTAGCAGTGCTGGACCGAAATGCTTTGTACAATTACAACCTGAGGACTCAGGACAGGGTTAATACAGTCCCCATGTCTCTGTTAGCTTTCCCTATTGTATTTAAATGCCCTCCCAAAAAACATAATGGTAAGAACAACAAAAATATAGTCCTAGTAAAAAAAAAAAAAAAAATTGTCCCAGTACTTTAATGTTCTCTGTAAAATGCCAAAATATTTTTCTAATACATCAATTATGTATATTTAGTTATATCTTAACTTAATTAAAAATGTAATATATTGCAGCTTAACAGTCCCTTAGATGTGGTGGTGGCTGCATTTGTTTAAAATTTTCAGGTTAAGTACATTTCCTGCAAGTACAGAAAATTACCTGTTGATCCTGCCAGAAATCCTAATGCCGCGTACACACGATCGATTTTCTCGACTGTGAAAACACTGTCGAGAAAATCAATGGGAAAAACGAGGGAACGGCTTGTTCCCCTACACACGGCCGTTTTTCCCGTAATTTTTTTCTCTTGGTCGAGGAAAAACAACCGTGTGTAGTCTCCCCGGCAGTGTTTCCCTATGGGAAAACTGCCGCGGAAAAAAATGCTGTGAATCACGACGAGAAAAATTAGAGCATGTTCTAATTTTTCTTGTCGTGATTAATGCCGTTTTTCTCGTTGGGAAAAATGACCAAAAGCCCACAGACGGTCGTTTTTTCTCGTCAAAGAGAAAAAATGTAATTTTTCCCAACGAGAAAAATGGTCGTGTGTATGCGGCATAAGCCTTTAGCCTAGAACAGGACATGTGCTACCAACAGGATTACCAGGTAAAGAAATAGAAGAAAAATGCCTGAAAAGAAAACAAATCCAACCCGTTGAATCTAAAAACTGGTATGCTGCAATATATATATATATATATATATATATATATATATATATATATATATATATATATATATATATATATATAATTTTTCTCTTGGGATTATGTACACTTCAGGTGTTGGGGTCTGTTGCGTTGTTTGACATAGGTTCTTTTAACTTGTTTTCGGCACCAACAATTATGATTGGTCCATTATAGCCTTAGGATTCATTACCATGTTGCCTGTGCTGTAAAAATAATTTAGGCAATGCATGAGATGCTATACCACCACCTTGTGGTCGTATTTGGAATACTTGTTTCTTGTTTCACTTTGATTTATGTTCTTATTTTGCAATAGATATTTCAAACTAACTTTCTAATTAAGGAAACAAAAAAAAACCTTAACAGCTCACTGCCAAAAACATAATTTAAAGATTGCATGGTTTGGCACTAAACTATATTACTAGGTCCAAACAACAAGTGGGTAAAAAGGCTTTTGCATTTTACTAAGGATACAAAGGGACTGATTTACGAACCGTTTGTGCCTTGAGCTGCGGCGCACGCTGAGGTGCAACGTATGTTTTGGTATTTACCAAACCTTTGCACCGGTAACACAGCGCTATTCCCCATTTACTAAAGTGCTCTCAGCGCACGGGAGGAGGCGATCAGTGCGCCACTCTGGACCTGGCGCACGGCATCTTCAAATCAAAATTAAAAGAAGCTGGAAGTGCCAATATTATGGGGTGATGTGAGGAAGTATAGTACCAACTGCCCAAGTAACAAATATGCCCAAAATGAGAAAGTAACTTTTTCAGAACAAGCCTGCTGTGCCTGCAAGTACGTTTAGAACTGCATGAGGTCTATTTGTGCACTGTGCATGCGCAAGCGGCGTGTACGCACGTTCAAATGCGTTGGTTCACTGCGCCGGCAAAATCTTAGTAAATGTCAAGTAACGTAAATGCATTTGCGTGGGTTGAACAGGTGCACCTCTAAACTTGACTTTTCTTTTTTTTTTTTTTTTTTTTTTAACGCTGGTTCACTTTTATGTCTTTTTATAAGGATATTTGCACACGGGTCATGTTAGCGTGTTACGTTGTTAACATGTTACATGTACCTTGTTCAAATTATGTAAAAAGGCTCTTGCTACTCTACCTCATCATAAAAGGGCATTTAACCTTCCCCCTCTAATGCATATGTTTTCTTTGGGCTAGTTTTTGCTTTTTAAGGGGAACTCTACACTCCATTCTCCAAGGCTCTTGTCTCCCCCTTCTAATGCATATGTTATCTTTGGGATTAGTTTTTGCTTTTAAAGGGGAACTCTACACTCCACTCCATTCTCCCAAGGCTGTAAACTGCCTTCACCAATCCAAACCAATTTTGGTGTGCCTGAGTCCCTCCTGCCCCCAAGCATCCACCCCCTTTCATTAGTTGGCTAGGGGTTTGTTAGTGCGTGGGAGGGTTTTTTTTTTTTTTTTTTTATGTGGGAGTTCTCATTTTATGCCTTTCCAGACCCAAATGGCCTTGTATGTATTGGGGGGGGCAGGCTTTTTTTTTGTTAAAATCTTGCAGCTGCAATGTCGATTTGTAAGTTTGCTCTAAAGCCGTACATCTTTGAAGCAGCATTTTGGATACATGCTACAGATGCACCACTTTACAGGCAGAGTAACCCCTCACCCCCCCCCCAAAGTTATTAGCTTTAGGGCAAGTTCACTCTATAGAAACGCAGTCCAGATGCTTTTCTGCATGTGCATTTTGCGTGCGTTTATGATGCGTTTTTTTGCGTTTTACAGCGTTCCAGTGCAGGAAAAATTCAGCATGTTCTACTTTGTTTACTTGAATGCACTGGAACTGCAAGCAATGGTGTGAACTATGCCATTGAAAAACATATAACCTACTTTCCATGCGTTTTTGAGGCATAAAAAAATGCACTGGACTGCATGTGGTGTGAACTGGCCCTTACGCAATTTGGCATATTTAAAGGCACTTTTCCTTGTTTCGTTTTTGGGGTTCTCCAAATTGGTGACATTGATAAATGTCCCTTTAGGGTGGGACCTGGGCCCCCATACCCATTTTAAGGCCAATAACTAGAAGATAAGCCAGCCAAGTGGGGACTAGAAAAATGAACACGTCAGTTCCCATAGACTGCAATGGTAGTTGTTGTCTAACTTTTGCCCATGTTAGGCTCTTTGTTTGCCCCCCTGGACCGGGGGGTGTTTGTCCCATCTCTAATTTAGTAGCATGCTGGATGATGTGCTTAATTTTGGACAGGGGGTGGCTTATTTTGTGCTAGCTGCATTTGGGTTGGTCTGGGCATGCTCAGGGACTTTGCTTTTTTCATGTGCCTTTTGATGTGTGAAATGCATTTGGGTTGGTCTGGGCATGCTCAGGGACTTTGCTTTTTTCATGTGCCTTTTGATGTGTGAAATGCATTTGGGTTGGTCTGGGCATGCTCAGGGACTTTGCTTTTTTTTGGTGCTTTTTGTGTGTGAACAGCACTTGGATGTTTCTGGGCATGTTCATAGAGCGTGTTTTTGGGTTAGTAATTTAAGGACATCCTTAACAGGTGTACCCACTTTGAAGTTCATTCTCTACATTGGGTGAACTTGCGTTTTGGGTGTTTCATGGACTGTGCATGTGTTTTCAATTGCCTCATTAGCACACAAACCTATGTTTTATATAAAGCTTGCAGATAGCATTCTTTACCTCAAAAAACATATTCTGTTAGTGTTTCAAATTAACATACATTTTTTTTTATTTATTTATTTTTTGCTTTCCTTGCTCTTTTCCAAGTCCTGTTTTGTTGACCAATAAAATTTGATGCAATTTTGGATGTTGTGTTTTTTGTTATTTTTCAGGCAACAAATTTCACAGCTACAGCTTAACTAGGCTGATTGGCATGTCAAAACAAAACAGGTGTGTTTTGTCTAAAAGTTCCTTTCCTGGTGCCTTCATGGTAGCATATGAATGGATTGTGTGTATGCTGCCATGGATAGTCACCAGGAAAGAAAAACTACAGAGCGGTAAGTATTAAATTTTCCCTTTTTAATGCAGTGGTTCTCAGCCTCAGTTAGGGTTGCCACCTTTTCTTCAAGTCAAACCCGAACACTTTAGCTGGCTTTGGGTGCCCTCAAGGAGAGTAGTTATGTGGTGCGCATAGCGTGCCGCAGCAAACAGTGGGTGTGGCCAAATTGATCTTGCTGACATCATTGCCTTGCCACCCAGTGATGCTGAACCTGCCCCAGACAGCAGCCACAACTCCCGGACAGCAACAGATTTGTGTGTGACTATCTTGGTTACATTGGGAGCCACAGCTAGGTCTGAATAATGTGTCCAGGTTTCAGTCTGCCTGAAACCCGGACACATGATTCAAAACCCGGACTGTCCGGGTGAATCCCGGACAGGTGGTAACCCTAGCCTCAGTCCTCAAGTACCCCCGAACGGAAATGTTTTGTGACTTTCTTATCTAGAATAGCTGTCAAATACCAAGCCATTGACTGTGATTTAAAGCACATGTGCAAGATGAAGGAAAACCTGCAAACATGGCCTGTTGGGGGTACTTGAGAAGCACTGATTTAGAGCACTGCGCTAAAATCTAGCTCAAGGCAATCCTATTCTAATTGTGGGCATTTGAGGGAAACCAAGTGAGTGTTAGAACCCCTGCTTTTTTTTAGGTTGGGCTTTGTGTCCCTCTTCTTAAAATTGGCTTCACTTCCTGTCACATAGCCAAACAGGAAGTAAGGGTAAAACCCTACCAATGTCTTTTCCAAGTGACACACAGATCAATCTAACTAGTGTCCTCATTAAGCAAATTGCACTCTAGCACTTTGTTGTGTACCCCCAAATCATTAGGTAGTTTGGGGTTTAGTAAAGGCAAATCCACTCTGCAGTACAAGTGTAGTCGCTGAAAATCTGAGGGGAAGCACTGGTGATTTTAACATCCAATCATGTAGAAGCAAAGATGGTGTTTTTTCTTTTCCTTGCATGTCCCCCTCGGATCTCCAGCAAGTGCACTTGTAGTGCAAAGTGGATTTGCCTTTAGTAAATAAACCCCAAAGTCCAAGATAACTAATAATTTGGGGTGTACACAGCAAAATGCTGGAGTGCAATTTACCTAATGGGGAAACTATTTAGATTGACCTGTGTGTCCCCAAGGAAAGATATTGGTAGGGTTTTACCCTCACTTCCCGTTTGGCTATGTGACAGGAAGTGAATAAATTTGAAGGAGAAAGTGGCAACATTTGGGAGTTGTCTTCACCCTATCAGGGGTGCAGACATCCCCAAAACTGACCAGACTTCTAATCCCTCTGCACTCTATCCCCAAGCAAAAATAAGAAAGGACTTCATTTAGTTTAACTTTGCAAAGACGCATTCCTAAGTACAACTGTGATGCTCTTCAATGGCCCATTTAGCCCTTGTTTAATAGAAAACACCAGTTGCCTTTCACTAGAAACATTTGTTAGTCCAGTCCTGGAAATCTGCATCTGCTTTACTATTAATTTCCATAAAAATTGAGTTCCTGCAGCTAGATGCGCCAAATGCATGTAGATGCGCGACCGCCGTGTATATAAGATGCGCAACTGCTGTGTGCCCACAGGTATGCACATATGTGGTTCTCAAAAAGCGGTGGCCAGCCCACAGGAATGACATCACGCCCCTACAGGAAGTTGCTTGTACTGCTGCTAAGTTCTCTGAGGAAGAGATGATCCTTATTTGCAAATTAAGATTTTTATTTTTTTTTAACATGGGGTGGTGTTTGTGTGGGTCCCTTACACACATTCATACATATTAGGGCCGATTTAGACAGGATCCGATTTACCTACCAGCATGTTTTTAGATTGTGGGAGGAAACCGGAGTACCTGGAGGAAACCCATGCAAACTCCAGACAGATGGTGTCATGGCCGGGATTCGAACCAGCAAACTCTTTTTGCTGCTCGGTGAAAGTGCTTACCACTACACCACTGTGCTGCACAAATATGTATGTAGAGATGTAGGTTCTTGTGTCCACTTGTGAAAATACAAGTGGGTCATGGCACATCTTCATTCCAAATTTGGCACTTAAGATGGTCATGCACTATGCAATCTGATTGTCCAATCTCTGTACAACTCGAGATTTCGGCAAAATAGGTAATAGGAATACACACTTGAACAATTAATGCAAATTTTGGGAAATCAAACAGGTTCTTGCCTAATCTAATTTTTATATATTTTTTAAGATTGCAGTGTATGGTGACCTTTTAAAGATCAAGATCTGAAAATATAAATTTATTGGGTTTAGAAACACTTTTCTGTTCTTTGTAATGTATTGAAAGATTTGTGTGAAAATAGAAAAAAATAAATTTCAAAGATATATTAGAAGTAATAGGAATGAGATTAGCATCACAAGGGTTAATTAAGTCAGAATACCTACTAATTGCCTAACAAGACACATCCAATGAGATGGGCGTGCGCTATTATCAATGAGAAAACAGCAGTTACCCTGGCACCAATTGCCGTTTACATATTTATTATCGCGTTGCTCGTCTGCGTGCGCCAGTTCGCACGCCCAATCAATGATTTATCCGGCGCACCAATTAAGGTATGAACTGGCGCAGCGCATTGTTCTTAGTAAATCAGCCCCATAGTAATTTTAGTCTGGAGTAGATGATACAATCATAACTGAAACAGTGACATCGCTAAAATGCAGTTACATATTTATCAAACTTATGAAGCATTTGAGACTTTGGTGGTGTTCTTATAATGGGGACATTGCAAATTTCATATTTCCTTATTAAAGTTGGCTCACAGTATCTAAGAAAGCAATTCTCCAAAGTCTAGTTATCTTAGATGACTTCATGCTATAGATAGAAGGTAATGTTATTTACGATTGGTTAAATCCTACCAACTCGACATGTTTATACTACAGTTAGAACTTGTAATATGCAGTCTCATCTCCAGAGCTGCATCATGCATGCGTCTGGTTATCTGTGCCACGCCACGTATGTGGGCAGGACTCCGTGGTGAAAAAGCATCTTTAGTTAAAAATTCTTATATTTATACAAGTCATATTTTCTAATATTATTGCATTTGTTATTTGTATCTGTCATTACCTAATTAAATGTTATACTTGTAAATATTTGCGTGATCTCTCTTTGCACATCTCGAATACAATCCCAAAAATGTAAACTATCACATAACCATGATAACATATCTTAACACTGAAGCTGTTAATACACTGAATAAATTACTAACTGTAAAGAGAAAAATGCAACAGTAAGGGCTCATTCACACGTGAGGTTGGAGGTGTTGATGTGAACCCCACAGTTGAACCATGATTTTACTGCCCAACAGAGACAGTGGGGTGTACACATCCAGTGGCAAGAATTATATCCCCTGTCACATATGACAAGTGTAGCGCCTGCACAACGTGACCCATTCCAGTGAATAGGACCACTCTACAAGCATCCTGCAATGCCCTAGCTAGTCATATGCTCTCTGAAGAGTGTGCGGATCCCCCTTCAGAGAGCACAACACATATGAATTAGCTCTAAAAGGTATCTGTTGCAAAGTTCTCCTTCTATTGTATGATTAACATTAAAAAAGCAGAACAAAGTACACATACAGTGTGTATTAGTGGTCCCAAGACGAGGCTGCTGTCCACACATCTTCCAGTAATGACAATGTCTGCCCCAAGATCCAGAGCCCTGCTAATTGGTTTTGCCCTACAAAGATGGAAAATGTTCTGTCAATAAGCTGCTACCATAATATGAAACAGAGTAACCAAGAAATACAGAGAAGAGCAAGACACACACACATGGATCTGCACCACTGGAAACGATTTTACTACATTGCCTGCCTTTAGTCACACTTTCAGAAAAAGTCCTTAATATAGCCATGAAACACATGACCCTGTCAAAAATGTAATATATAAATAGATTAAACCTTCTAAATAAGTGTAAAATATGTTACGTAATAATTATATGTGTGTGTTTCACTGCACTGCCCAGTGATCCATTTCCACAAAGCACATGAAATTTCAACAAATTATCGATAACCCATAAAGATAGAAAGAGCTGCAATTGGTGACTTGGTTTTTAAAACATGTTGGATCCCGAGCTGTCATCTTGATTCTTGCTCAGACTTTTTGACTTCACTGACTGCATGCTAATTGCCGTCCAGTGACTGAAAGCATTGAAGACAGGATCAGGATGACAGCCTGAGAGCCTGAAATGAAATCAGCAGTGACAGCGCCCATATTTCTATATTCACAGATTCTTTTTAATTGCTACTACAGTTATTACCAAGTCCTCTCCTTCTCAAAAGAAGATGACTATGTACAACTACAGGGCAGACCTTGGATTCAGCACATCTTGCTGCATTGTCAGCACTTATGTCTGCAGGAATCAATGCAGATCACACTAAATAGAACAATCAAATAGGAAAATATTTTACTCATTTGTACATATAACATTCCTTCTCACAAAAATATCATCTTTATTTTATCTTGGGGCTCGTTGACACTTGTGGACCTCTCTTCTGAGCAGGCGGATGATAGGTCAGTGATGCAGAGCAGACATGGACACCTCTATGGCCTGTTGGATGGAAATGGATTGTCTGCCCGTTTATATCCGACTGTCATCTGATCCAATCCATTACTAGACGGATCATAAAGGGATCCCCACCTGTCTGTTTTAGTGGATAAGTTCGGAATTGGGCAGGTGTTAACAGACACATGTCCGTTGAAATCCACCGCTCCATACCGAGCAATGGATGATCCGATCGGGTCCGCCTAAAAAAAATGACAGGTGGGCCCAATCAGTAAGCCCATGTGAAAGGGCCTTAAGCCTCGTACACAATATCGGATTTTCCGCAGACGTGTCAGACTTTTGTCCGAAGGGCGTTGGCCAGGAACTTGTCTTGCATACAAACGGCAAAGAATTGTCGGCCAACAAACACGAACGTAGTGACGTAATACGTGTTTTTTCAGCTCTTTAGCGCCACCCTTTGGGCACCTTCTGCTAATGTTGTGTTTGGTGAGCAAGTGTACACTTTTGTCTGACGAACTTGTGTACACACGATCGGAAAATCTGACAACAGACTGTTGTCTGCAGAAAATTTTAAAGCCTGCAACATTTGTCCGCGGAAAATCCAACCACAATTGTCCAATGGAGCGTACAAACGGTCTGATTTTCGGCCAACAGTCTGTCAACACACAAATGTGTACAAGGCTTTACTTTCTAAGGCTCTATGCACACTGGGCTTACAAAAAATTGCAGTTTTTTGGCATAAAAAAAAAAACCCACCGGTACAGGCATTTAGCATTTTTTTTTTATTCTGCCAGAAAACTGCTTTTAAAAACACAAACCCAAATTTTTTTATTTTCTGCCTCTAGACGCTGAGCTTAAATTAAGCCTCTAAATGTCCTAACGTGCATGGACACATAAGATAACACTGAGCTGCTTCTACAGGCAAAACACTAAACTCTTCTAGAAGCAGTGTTCTTTAAGCCAGTCTGCCTAGACCCTGAAGAAGTGTCAGGCTGCTTTCACACTAATCTCCTACAAAAAACACTGTAAACATACATATGCATTTTTGCCACATTTTCAGTACGTTTCTGGTGCATTTTTTGGGTGCCTATTACTCAACAAACTTTTTTTTTTTTACATGTTTTCCAGTCATTTCAATGGGGACCTGTGTTTTTGGTGCAGTTTTGAAAACCGCACCAAAGATGCAGCATGCAGGACTTTTCAAAACGCACTTCACTGCAGTGCAGTGGTGTGAAGAGTCAGATAGGATTCCACAAGAGATTGCGTTTTTGATGCGCTTTTAGAACAGGAAAAACACATCAGTGTGAAAGCAGCCTTATGCCTTGTACACACGATCGGAATTCCCGATGGAGAAAGTCAGACGGAAACTTTTCATCGGATATTCTGACCGTGTGTGTGCCCCATCGGACTTTTTTCCGTCGGAATTTAGAAAGAGAACATGTTCGTCTGAGAGAAAGAGAGAGAGAGAAATTCTGTTCGTCTGTAGGGAACTCCGTCTAAGAAAAAAACACGCATGCTCAGAATCAAGTCGACGCATGCTCGGAAGCATTGAACTTAATTTTTCTCGGCTCATTGTAGTGTTGTACGTCACCACGTTCTTGACGGTCGGAATTTGGTGTGACAGTGTGTATGCAAGACAGCTTGAACAGAATTCCGTCTGAAAAATCCGGAGTTTATCCCGACGGAAATTCCGATCGTGTGTACAAGGCATTAGACAGTTATGGGAATCAAAGTATAAACCACACAACAGAGGTAAAGTGCATGCAAATCTAAAATCTGTTTAGAGTGTGTTGCATCAAGGCTCACTGTATACCGTTTTCCTAAAAGGTATCTAAACGGGCATACTAAAATGTACACCGGAGTTAGGGGAGAGTTCTGTCCACGTAGCATACACAGGTGTTACATGCATCCATGTAGACAGCCCATTCAGGTAACTGGGACACACCGGCCGCACAGACACAGCTACTGCTCCCAAATTTACATCCATGTGGGTGCGGGTGCATGTCTCCAAATGCAGACAGTGTGACAGCACCTGCAAAGATGCTAAATTCGGAGCAGCCACTGCATCCCAACTGACATGAATGGGACTGCCTGCATGAGGATGCACAGAACACCTATGCATCCTTCCTGTGCAGCCAAAACACGACCCTCACCCGGGTGTACGCTTAAATATACCCATGTGAAGGAGGACACACTTCCAATACTAGGATGACAACACTTCACTCCCCCTTTCTGTATCAGGACAACTGAAACAAAATAGGACTATGGAACCCTGCCTTTCTCTTACTGTTCATAACACAGAGGGGTGTGGTCCTCAGCACTAACTACGAACAAAGTAATTAATAACATCCTGTGCTTTCTGCTTAAGCTGACTGTTATCAGCTTGCAAGATTTCTGGTAAGATTAGTTTTTGAGTCTGCACCACTTGAATCCTCTCCAGTTCACAGTTGAATCAGGTGCCTAGCATAAAGCCGGCCATAGGTTTGAATTTTGATCGATTCAGCAGGGACTGGCTGAGATAAAAACCATATATGGGCAGGTTCATTGCACCCAAATTGATCCATTGATCGACTTGGGTACAACCAGCATGTCGGATATTTCATTGTGATTATTGCCAGCAGCTATAGCCACTAGCATTAATCACTAATCAGATTTAGATTTGCATGCTCCCCACGTCCCCACCGCCAGGAGAACACAATAGCTCCACGGGAGGGATTCCCCCAATAACACTGACTGTGTTGATGGGGGAATCGATCAAATTTATTTCCTGCAACACATGGTCATTGCATCATCTAAGGACTGCCTGAGACTGGCCATGCAGGCAGGAACCTTTCCTTTTTTTTTTCTTTTTTCGATGAACCAGCAGGTTGGACAAAAGAAAATGACTCAATTTCCCCATCCACACATTGAATGTGGATTGGGGAATCCTCCCGCTAAGCTATTTTGTTAGATTTCACTGCAATAGCTTGCAGTGTTGATCGAGAGAACATTTTCCAACAGGCTGATCGTACACAATACAATTGATAGATTGACTTGTGTACAACCAACCTGCCCATACATGGACTGAAATTCAGCTGGTCCCCGCAGAACTGACCAAAATGTATGTCTGCCTTTGATTACAGTGCTGCTCCTCTGCCAGGAGTTCAGCTTTAACCCTTTCCATACAGGGCTTTTTATACCACTTCCATACCGGGCCTATTCTGGCACTTCTCTCCTACATGTACAAATCATCATTCTTTTGCTAGAAAATTACTCAGAACCCCCAAACATTATATATGTTTTTTTTAGCAGACACCCTAGGGAATAAAATGACGGTCGTTGCAACTTTTTATCTTGCACGGTATTTGCGCAATAATTTTTCAAACGCCTTTCATGAATTGAAAAATAACAAAACAGAAAAATAACAAAACAGTAAAGTTAGCCCAATTTTTTTGTAAAATATGAAAGCTTATGTTACGCCGAGTAAAAAGATACCTAACATGTCACGCTTTAAAATTGCGCACGCTCATGGAATGGTGCCAAACTTCGGTACATAAAAATCTCCATAGGCGACGCTTTGAAAATGTTTACAGGTTACCAGGTTAGAGTTACAGAGGAGGTCTAGTGCTAGAATTGTTGCATGCGCTCTAACGCACGCGGCGATACCTCACATATGTGGTTTGAACGGCGTTTACATATGTGGGCGGGACTTGCGTTCGCTTCTGAGCGCGAGCTATTGGGGACAGGGGCGTTTTAAATAATAATTTTTTATTTATTTTACTTTTTTTTTTTTTTTTTTTTTGATCACTTTTATTCCTATTACAAGGAATGTAAACATCCCTTGTAATAGGAATGTGTGTGACAGGTCCTCTTTATGGAGAGATGCGGGGTCAATAAGACCCCACATCTCTCCTCCAGGCTGGAAAGCATGAGATCGTGAATTTTTTTTCACAGATCTCATGCTTACTAGCCGCAATGGCGGCTTTGTTTACATCTGAGGACCCGGGCGTGACGTCATCACATCGCGCCCGGGCCTCTGACGGTCATAGAGATGACTGGTAACCATCTGGTCACCAGTCATCTCTATGCTCGTCATGTGACCCACCACCGGCGCCGGACGATTCTCTCCGGGTCCCCGATGGCACGGGAGATCCCGGAGAAGCACTGGATGGTGGCGGGAGGGGGGGTGTCCCCTCCCACCGCCTATAAGAACGATCAAGCGGCGGAACCACCGCTATGATCATTCTTATGATGCGCAGAATCGCCGGCTGAAAACAAGGATATCTGAATGATGCCTCTAGCTGCAGGCATCATTCAGATATCCCCCCACAAACCCAGGACGTCATATGACGTTCACCTGGAGGGAGAGAGGGTTCCTGCCGGCGTCATTTTACAATGACCCGGTATGGAAGTGGTTAAAGTGGTTCTAAAGTCTATTTTTTTTTTTTACTTACTTTAATGCAGGGAATGCAATAAAACAGAAGTATGGAGTTGCAGAAAAAAATATACTCACCTAGGTGAATGCTGCTTCTAAGAGTGAGAACTGATCAAAGACCACTGATCCCTCAGTTCTCAATCTTCTGTCTGCAAAGAGCCGGTGACTGACAGTCACTAGTTTTCTGTTCTGCCCCTCCAGCACTCACTGGAGCACTGGGCTGTGCGGAGGGCAGGAGGAGCTGACTCAGTTATCCAGCGGCTCGCTGAGAGGCTGAGCCAGCTGCCGATTTAAGGCACCTGGGTGAATCCTGACTGTAAAGTCAGAATCTTTCTAGAGCTGGGACCTGGCTGAAAGACGTCAGCCGACAGCGTCTCACAGGAATGCAAGACAAACTGCACTCCTGTGATCTATAAGAGAATTAGGGCCAAAATAGCTTTAGCTATACTTCTCCTTTTAAGGTAAAAAAACACCCCACTACTTGTTCCCCCCATCCCTAAACACTTACCTGACACCTCTCACGATTCAGCACTGTCGCTGAAGGAGGGAGTTGGAGGCATGGCTGAGCCGTGCTGTGTGTGTCTATGGGAGCATGTCAGCACGGGTGCCCCATACATAGCACACAGTTTGCTATAGTGGCAATTGAAAGAGAGGAGGAGCGGAGAGCGCCAGCGGGGGACCACCTAAGAAGAATTAGGGACCGCTCCGTGCAATATCATTGCACAGAGCAGATATGTATAAAATGTTTCTCATTTAAGAAAAAAAAAATCTTTTAATTTAATATTACTTTAACTTTAGTAAACTGAAACCTGTTTGCTATGGATTGTTGCACTTTGCATATTTTCATTGATTTTAGCTCTGATTCAACAAGTTCAGACATGCAGTGCTAATTTATGTTGCACATATAAAACCTTGAGGTTTGTAACCTTCATGGCACACAGCACTACTAGCTTATACCCCATATGGCAACACTATATTCCATAATGATGTTTGCAAGGGTGTGCTCTAACAATCCATGTATGATAAATGCCATCAGTCCATTGTGGCCCTTGAGAAAGCAGTGAGTGGGTGAGTGTTATTAGACTGTAAGACCTATGCGGGAGCAAGGTTTGATATGGCCAATTCTCTACAAACCACAGCACAGCAGAAAATGTCAAAGAATTTATAACTGAATACAATATATGAAATATATACATTTCTCTAGGAATAGGCAAAAAGTTTGAGGAACTTTAGTTACCCCAGGTAAGCATTCACACTCTGAATATGTTCTGGGAACGGCTTCCCACTATCCATGTCAGTGACTCCTCCTGTCTTGAAGGCATCTTTCTGTGAACACACAAAGAGCAAAATATAAAACCAAACTTAGACCCTTTTCACACTGTGGGCGTATTGCAGGCGCTATAGCGTTAAAAATAGCGCCTGCAATCCGCCCTCAAACAGCTGCTCCATTGTCTCCAGTGTGAAAGCGTTGCGCTAGCAGGACGGTAAAAAATGGATCAATCCTCCACCGCTCCTGCCCATTGAAATCAATGGGACAGCACGGCTATACCGCCCGCAATGCTTCTGCTTCAGGTTTTAACCCTTTCTCGGCTGCTAGCGGGGGTTAAAAGTGCCCCGCTAGCGGCCGAAATGCGGCGCAAATCCGCCCATAGCGTCGGTGGTAAAAATAGCGGCGTTTTACCGCCAACGCTATGGCTGGCTCAGTGTGAAATGGGTCTTATATTACATAAAATACCCAAGATTGTTAGATAATAACTCCTATACCATACATAACTCATAACTGTGGACAAAAACACGTATCAGGAAACATGAGAATACAAAGGCCTATTTATGAAGCATAAAACAAGTATTAATGCTCACTTGTTACTAAACACTTCCTCCTCTGCTGTTTATTTCTTCCAGACTGAAATCTCCAGCACTGACAATGCATGTGCAATGAGCCCCCATAGACCTGACTTGTGACTTTACTCTGTCTCCATTCTCAGAGTGCAACCTCCTTCAAATCCTTTCCATTTTTTGACTTTTCATCTATTTTATAGGAGAGCACCATGCTATATCTTGTGAAAGAACAACAGGAGGTAAGTGTAATGTGACTGCAAGCCCCCGTTCATACTGGTGTGACTTGTCATGCGATTTGACAGTTCCAAATTGCATGACAAGTCGAACCCCATTGCCAGCAATGAAACTGTATATATTGTCGCGACTCATGTCGCAGTGATTATGAAAAAGCTTTCTGCACTACTTTTTACCGATTTCAGTGCGACTTGCATAGACTTCTGTTAAAAGAATTCACAAGCTGCAATTAAATCAGCAGTGCAAATCGCACTGATGTGCAATTGTGAAATCGTGCTGAAGTAGCATGATTTCAAAGCCACGCTGATGTGAACCATGTCTAATAGTAGTGCTGCGGTGTCATTAGCTCAATACTTCTAGTTAGTGCACTTGCTTCTTTCAGTCACTGCTATTTTTTAAATGGAATTAGTAGGCAATAGACGCTTATTGGTCAGCGACTAATTAGGCAGTTGGGGACATTAGGCGTGCTTCACACACCCAAAAAAAGACCATCAAAATACACAGGGCATGTGGGCAAATGCCAGGTGTTGCTGTTTAAATATAGCAACGGCTGTAATAAAAAAAAAAAAAAGAAAAGACCTTCAGACACAGTATTTATAAACACTGTTCCGACAAGATAAAGAGATATGAAGTAATATTACTTATACTAATAATTATTTTGAATCTACTCTGTTGCATTCATCTGCAGATCAAAGAGAAATGCTTTGATCTGCATATAATGTTAGTCTAACCACCCTGACAATTAGAAAAAAAAACCCTTAGGGCCAGTTCACACCAGGAATCACATACGAATGTGCTGTGCATTCCTGTGCAATTCACATGTGGTGCGATTTATGCCCATTCATTTTGTATCGGCTGAATCGCACTGGACCACACCAAAAGCAGTGCATGCACTACTATGAAAAAAAGCACTGCAACCAGATTGCATGGTACATCTGTACTTTTGTGGAGGCAAACGCACTGCTTTTGCGACCTGCTGGACTGTCGTTAAGTTAACATTCTTTGGATGTAGAAGTGCTGAACCTTATGCGGATGCGTTTTAATGCAATGGGTGGTTTATGGTTACTGCACATTGGTGAGCCAGCTGCGCTTTGTGAATGGACCCGCAGCTTTCTGAAACTTGTGATATGTCCCAGAAGGCTGCAGGGGAAGGAGGGGGGGGGGATTGTCCCAACACCCCCCCCCTCTCTTCCGAAAAAAATGTGCCAAAACTTAAAGAGGAGGGAGAGGAGGCAGACAAATGTAATTTCCCCTTTTGGGTGAAGTTTTTCTTTAAGCCTAATACACATGAGAAAATCCAATGAACATCAAACATCCACTGAAATACAATGTTACAATCGGAACATTTGAACTGCTCATTATCCGGTGGTTACTGTGGAAATCTGTTAACCCTTTACTTGCCATCAGAATGTTGCATTATTTATAGAATTTATATAGCAGTAGTAGTAATGATGGCACTGAAGAAGAGGGTTGTACAAAGCCTTTTGTCATGTTTTTAAATTATGTGCAAACGTTTAGAGAAGGGAGTGCTACTATAGTATCTCATGCTTAGTTTGAATAATATAAGGCAGGGGTGTCCAAACTTTTTTCAAAGAGGGCCAGATTTGATGAAGTGAACATGCGTGAGGGTCAACCATTTTGCCTGACATTCTTTGAATCATTAAAATTCGGTCTAAGTGTGTTCGTTCGAGCACTTATACACTGCCCAGCAAGAATTCTCTTGCCTTTGTGGTTGTGTGTGAGTAAAGAGATGAGCTTGGGCGTATTATTTGGATATACCGTATTTATTGGCGTATAACACGCACCTGAACTTTAAGAGCGAAGTTTCAGGAAAAACATTTTTAATTTTAAATAAAGAACTGTGAAGCAAAATAAGGGTCAGTGCCCATCTGCAGCCACACAAGTGCCCATCTGCAGACCCACCATTGCCAGGAATGCACGCACCATTGCCAGGAATGCACTCACCATTGCCAGGAATGCACTCACCATTGCCAGGAATGCACTCACCATTGCCAGGAATGCACTCACCATTGCCAGGAATGCACCCACCATTGCCAGGAATGCACCCACCATTGCCAGGAATGCACGCACCAATGCCAGGAATGCACTAACCATTGAAAGGAATGCACTAACCATTGAAAGGAATGCACTAACCATTGAAAGGAACGCACTCACCATTGAAAGGAATGCCAGGAATGCACCCACCATTGCCAGGAATGCACCCACCATTGCCAGGAATGCACCCACCATTGCCAGGAATGCACGCACCAATGCCAGGAATGCAGCACCATTGAAAGGAATGCACTAACCATTGAAAGGAACGCACTCACCATTGAAAGGAATGCCAGGTATGCACTCACGATTGCCAGGAATGCACTCACGATTGCCAGGAATGCACTCACGATTGCCAGGAATGCACGCACCATTGCCAGGAATGCACGCACCATTGCCAGGAATGCACGCACCATTGCCAGGAATGCACGCACCATTGCCAGAAATGCACTCACCATTGCCAGGAATGCAGCACCATTGCCAGGAATGCACTCACCATTGCCAGGAATGCAGCACCATATGTCCAAATAACCAGGCGGCCATTCAAAACCGGAACGCGGGCCGCGATTGGCCCGCGGGCCGGACTTTGGACATTCTTGATATAAGGTGTTCATTTTGTTTTCTGTATGAATAAATAATTCCATGAGTGACTACAGGGACTTATTTCTTTTTTTAATCTTGTTTTTGTAGCAATAGCCTGTATCCTGTTGTGCACTTTCGAAACAGGAAGTTTGTAAATACTTAGGGATCGGGGCAGGGGGAGTGGGTGGTGGGGGTTATAGCTAATAGGGGATAACCTTTTTTTAAGGGTTTGCCTGGAATTCAAATAAAAAACTAAACTAAATAAGCAAAAGGTTGTAAATGATCAGCAATGTTCACCACTGTGTCTACAGCTTAAAGTGTTACTAAACCCACAACAGTAAAATCAGTGTGTATATGCAGTAAAGCATGCTTGTTATACTCACTGTGGAACCTTTGGGGTTAATCCTCTGCATTGTGTAAAAAGGCTGCTTGATCCTGTCTTCTCTTAACCTTCCTTTCTTCCACTGTCCCTAAGCTATCGGCTGATAGACCAGAGCCTTGGGGGGCAAGCTGCACATGCTCACTTTAGTGTGTATTGCTAGAGAGTTTTTTTTCTTGGGATTGTGCATGTGATCAGCACAGGGGCCAATCAGCACTGTCCATACAGAAGGTCAGGGGTCCTGCAGCCTCATAGGACAATCATGGGAGAATGAAAACTCCTCCTACAAGCTTTAACCAATCACTGATAGAAGTTACAAGACTGCTATATACTGCTGAGAAGAAAAGGTATTTAGCAGTTTAACTTACTAAAATAATTGCATTTCCATGTTCTGTGTACTGTGGGAGACCAGATATAGTTAATGCAGGGTCCTGGGTTTAGTAACACTTTAACCACTTAAGCCCCGGACCATTTGGTAGCTAAAGGACCAGAGCTGTTTTCAGAATTTTGCACTGCGCTGCTTTAACTGTAAATTGTGCAGACGTGCAATGTTGTACCCAAACAAAATTTGCGTCCTTTTCTTCCCACAAATAGAGCTTTCTTTTAATGGTATTTGATTGCCTCTGCGATTTTTATTTTTTGCGATATAAACGGAAAAAATTATATTTTCTACTTTTTGTTATAAGAAAAATCGAATAAACTCAATTTTAGTCATACATTTAGGCCAAAATGTATTCAGCCACATGTCTTTAGTAAAAAAAATGTCAATAAGCGTATATTTATTGGTTTGCGCAAAAGTTATAGCGTCTACAAACTAGGGTACATTTTCTGGAATTTACACAGCTTTTAATTTATGACTGCCTATCTCATTTCTTGAGGTGCTAAAATGGCAGGGCAGTACAAAACCCCCCCAAATGACCACATTTTGGAAAGGAGACATCCCAAGGAAATGGGTGAGAGGCATGTTGAGCCCATTGAATAATGACTAAAAAAAAAAAAAAAAAATTACAAAAAGTTGTCACTAAATGATATATTGCTCACACATGCCATGGTTATATGTGGAATTGCACCCCGAAATACATTTTGCTGCATCTCCTGAGTACGGGGATACCACATGTGTGGGACTTTTTGGGAGCCTAGCCGCGTACGGGCCCCTGGAAACCAAGCACCGCCTTCAGGATTTCTAAGGGCGCAAATTTTTGATTTCACTCCTCACTACCTATCACAGTTTCGAAGGCCATAAAATGCCAAAATAGCACAAAACCCCCCCAAATGACCCCATTTTGGAAAGTAGACACCCCAAGCTATTTGCTGAGAGGCATGGCGAGTATTTTACAGCTCTCATTTGTTTTTGAAAATGAAGAAAGAAAATATATATATATATTTTTTTTAATTTTCAAAACTTTGTGACAAAAAGCAAGATCTGCAAAATACTCACAATACCTCTCAGCAAATAGCTTATGGTGTCTACTTTCCAAAATGTGGTCATTTGGGGGGGGTTTTGTGCCATCTGGGCATTCCATGGCCTCCGAAACTGTGATAGGCAGTGAGAAGTGAAATCAAAAATTTACACCCTTAGAAAGCCTGAAGGTGGTGCTTGGTTTTGGGGTCCCGTACGCGGCTAGGCTCCCAAAAAGTCTCACACATGTGGTATCCCCGTACTCAGGAGAAGCAACAGAATGTATTTTGGGGTGTAATTCCACATATGCCCATGGCATGTTTGAGCAATATATCATTTAGTGACAACTTTGTGCAAAAAAAAAAAAAAATTGTATTTTTTCCGCAACTTGTGTCAACATATAAAATATTCCATGGACTCGACATGCCTCTCAGCAAATAGCTTGGGGTGTCTACTTTCCAAAATGGGGTCATTTGGGGGGTTTTTGAACTGTTCTGGCATTTTATACACAACATTAGGAAGCTTTCATCCACTCTTCTAACCACTTGAAGACAAAGTCCTTTCTGACACTTTTTGTTTACATGAAAACATATTACACTTTTTTTAATTTTAATGCACTAAAACACACTATATTGCCCAAATGTTTGATGAAATAAAAAAGATGATCTTAGGTCGAGTACATAGATACCAAACACGACATGCTTTAAAATTTTGCAAAAAAACGCGCATTGGCGACAAACTACATACATTTTTAAAAGCCTTTAAAAGCCTTTAAAAGCCTTTACAGGTTACCCTGTTAGATTTACAGAGGTCTACTGCTAAAATTACTGCCCTCGATCTGACCTTCGCGGTGATACCTCACATGCATGATGCAATTGCTGTTTACATATGACGCCAGACCGACGCTTGCGTTCGCCATTGGGCAAGAGCAGGGCAGGACAGGGGTGCTTTTTTTTTTTTTTTTATTATTATTTTGCTTTTTTATTTTATTTTTAAACTGTTCCTTCCATATTTTATTTATTTTTTATCATTTTTATTATCTCAGGGAATGTAAATATCCCCTATGATAGCAATAGGTAGTGACAGGTACTCTTTTTTTGAAAAAACTGGGGTCTTCTAGACCCTAGATCTTTCCTCTGCCCTCAAAGCAAATGACCACAACAAGATCGGTGTGATAAAATGCTTTCCCAATTTCCCAATGGCGCTTTTTATATCCGGGGGGGGGGGGACATTCCCTCCCACTGCTTCTAAAAGCAGTCCAGAGGCTAATTAGCCACTAGAATTGATTTTACATGAAAGCCGGCTGCTGGCTGAAAAGAATGATACCAAGATGATACCTAAACCCGCGGGCATCATTCTGGTATAAACATTCAAAGTCCAGCAACATACCAGTACGTTGCTGGTCCTTGTTGGACATGTATTGTAATCTTTTTTTTTTTCATGCAGCCTGTTGGCTGAACGAAAAAAGAGATTGATCGGTGGGTATGCCCACCATTAGAATACCGGCCTTCATCCACCCACTTCTAATGATGGGCATACACGCACCATTTATATATGCCGAAGCATGGGGGCATCCTCCCGCAAAAAAGTTATGCCGCACACACATGGTCGGACATGGTGGCTCCTCCGCCCCTGCTGCCCCAATGCTTCGGCATATATGCTTTTTTTTTTTAACTGTGGTGGTGAAATCACCTCCTACAGCACTGGAGTCGCAGGGATCAGGCCTGTCTCTGCGAACGCTGCAGTTGTGTGTTGTGTTTTGTAAGTGATAGTGATCGATCGATACTGCACTTGGGTGGCCTGGGCTGAACGGAAGAGCAAAACGCAGGTGCTAGCAGGTATCTGGGCTGATCCCGCTAACACTGCGTTTTTGGGAACCCTAAACTGCTGGGGACGCTAGTATAGATCTGATCAGATCAGATATTGATCTGTTCAGATACTATACCACTAAGGGAGGTGTATGCTTCACGCGTGGGTGTTGGCGTTACTGGCACTAACCTGACGCTGCCTGGGGTGTGACGCAGACCCTCTCTGACGCTAAAACCTAATTGATATCACCCGCCGGGCGATCAGGGGGTTAAACCTTTATTGGGTTATATACGGCGGGTGCCCTGACACTATAAAAAGCAAACTAACTAACCAGCGTCACCCGTAACACTTATATGGTGATCACTGGTGAAAGGGTTAACTAGGAGCAATTAGGGGGTTAAAACCTTTATTAGGTAATATATGGGGGTACCTGACGCTATATAAAAACCTGACGGGGAACCTAAAAAAATTACTGGCTACCGATCGGCATCAACGACACTAAGACAGCGATCAGAAAAACGATCGCTTAGCGACAGTGGTGATAGGGGGTAAAAGGGTTACCTGGGGGGCGGTCAAGGGTATTAAACCTTCATTAGATAATATATGGGGGTACCTGACGCTATAAAAACCTGCGGCGAACCTAAAAAAAATTGCTGGCTACCGATCGGCATCACCGACAATAAAACAGCGATCAGAAAAACAATCGCTTAGCGACAGTGGTGATAGGGTTACCTGGGGGGCGATCAAGGGGGTTAAACCTTTATTAGATAATATATGGGGGTACCTGACGCTATAAAAACCTGCGGCGAACCTAAAAAAAATTACTGGCTACCGATCGGCATCACCGACGCTAAGACAGCGATCAGAAAAATGATCGCTTCGCGACAGTGGTGATAGGGGGTGAAAGGGTTATCTGGGGGGCGATCAGGGGGTTAAACCTTTATTAGGGGGGTTAGGGGGCTACACTGGACCTAAAACTAACTTTAGTGACACTTTTACAGTCACAAATGTCACTGATTGCAGTGATCAGTAAATAAATGGTCACTGCAATCAGTGACACGGGGGCTGGGGGTGATCTGGGGGTGTCTGGGGGTGTCTGGGGGGGCGATTTATGTGCCCATGTGTCAGTGTAGTGTTATGTGCACTAACCTGGCATCTTCTCTTGTGCGGCGCTCGGTATATGTGAGAGCCGCAGTGTTTACATTACACAGGCAGAGGAAGCTCTCTCATTCGCCGGGAGCGATCGCGAGGGGGTGGCCGGAATCGAACGGCCGTCCCCTCATGCCGGATCGCTCCTGAACAATTAACCACCGCTCACTGTAAAGAAGGGGGGTCCGATGGGACCCCCCAACTATACAAAGGCGATCACGTAGATATATGTGATTCTGCCTGTCTGTGCCATTTTGCCGACGTATATTTACAGTGGGCGGTCGTTAAGTGGTTAAACAAGGACAGTGAGATTTGTGCAGTAAAATATTGTTCAAAGCGAATTGCGACAACTGTTTTTGCTAGAAATGTAACTGCTCACCTGCTTTATTAAATCATCACCAGTAACCACTGCAATTTTCATATCCAGACCTGACTTCTTTAATATTTCTTGTAAAGCTGCACCACAGCCCAGGGGGTTGGTTCCTCCCGCATTACTGATCACACGAATACCTATTACAAAAATAAGAACATCATATATATGGATCTGCAATCTGACAGTGCTGGTATTGTCAAAAAGCATTACTGGGTTGCTCTGCCTCACTCATCCCTTTAGAACACAAACTCAACATACTAAATGTGCTCTGGATTCAAAAATCACTTTAGAACCACAGTATTTTCACCAGAATATATTATTGTTGCCATTTCAGTGAACCTCTTATCTCCATGATCTGTTCACCCAACAAATTATGCATCTTTTATAGTTAGCAAGAAAATCTGAAAATTAGGAAAAAATATGCCCACATACACCTCTGCAGTAAATTATAATAGTGATCTACTATTATTTTTACCCAGTAATAGATCACCACTGCTGTGACCTATTTCTGAATGAGGAGACTATGAAGACTAAGAAAGTGCAATAGGCATACTAGTTAATTATCTTAAAGTGGTTGTAAAGCCTAAACATTTCGTACCTTAATGCAACCTATATCGCCCCCTCAACCCCCCTTTAAATTTACCTGAGCCCAATCTCAATCCAGCGCTGTGCCTGTCTGCAGCGCCTCTCTTCTCCTCACTCTCACAGGCTTTGCTGACAGCAATGGGAGTCAAATCGTCAAATCCTGTGACGAGGGCTGAGCCTCATTGTCTGTGTCTATAAACACAGGCAGCGCGGCTTGGAAGCAGGCCTGCGGGTGTCCACACTAGGAAGTGGGTTCCCTTGGTGGCACACCGAGAAGAGAAGAAGCCAGGTGGTGGGGGACCCGAGAAGGAGGATCGGGGTTGCTCTGTGCAATACCATTGTACAGCATAGGTGGAACAATACTTTCAAACTCAGACACCAAAATGTGTATAGACAGTAATCATAGGCCTCGTACACACGACCGATTTTCTCGTCGTAAACAGTCAAGAAAAGTGCCGCGAGAGTTTTTTTTTCTAGAAAAACGTTCGTGTGTATGGTTTTACGACGAGAAACTTGACGAGAATCTCGACGAGAAAATAGAGAACCTGCTCTCTATTTTCTCGTCAGGATTCCAGATTTCCTCGTCGTGTTTCTCGTCGGCCTGTTTTGTGACGAGAAAATGGTTCGTGTGTATGCTTTTACGACTCTTCCAAAAGCGCGCATGCTCACAAGCAACTATGAGACGGGAGCGCATCTTCTGGTAAAACAAGCCTTCATAATGGAGAGAGCACATTCGTCACGCTCATAAATATTTCATCGTTTAAATGTTCTGCATTGAATTCTTCGTTAGAATGTTACATTAATCAAAACGAGAGACCTTCTTTTGCTGCTGATTAAGGATGAGCCGAACACCCCCGGGTTCGGTTCGCACCAGAACCTTCGAACGGACCGAAAGTTCGCGCGAATTTTCGAACCCTATTCGTTATAATGGACGCGAACGTTCGAAATCAAAATTGCTAATTACAACGGCCAATATGCATGTTAATGTTATAAAACAGGTTTGGGGACCCGGGTCCTGCCCCAGGGGACATATATCAATGCAAAAAGAAATTTTAAAAACTAAAGTTTTTTCGGGAGCAGTCATTTTAATGATGCATAAAGTGAAAAAAAAAAAAGTGAAATTTTCCTTTAAATACGGTACCTGGGGGGTGTCTAAAGTATGCCTGTGAAGTGGCATGTGTTTCCCGTGTTTAGAACTGTCCTTGCACAAAATGACATTTGTAAAGGAAAAAAAGAAGCCATTTAAAACCACTTGCGGCTTTAATGTCATGTCTTGTCCTGGCCGCCATATGGCTGAAAATCCTTGAGAAAAATGGCATGGCTACCCCATCACCCCCCCCCCACCCCAGCCCCTTTGGGTCTTGTATGGATACTAAGGGGGACCCCGCACCCAAAATAAAACCCTATATACTCTGAACAGCAGTATATAGGTGGTGCAAACAAGACATGGACTGTAGGTTTGTTCTTAAGTAGAATCTGAACAGGTACATTATGAAGTGTAGCTACATCCCAAAAACAATTTTTAAGCTTTTTGGAGAACATAGGGAGGGGTTATCACCCCTGTAACATTTGCTGTCTTTGCACATCTGTTCAGAACATGTCACCTCACTTTCCGTCCCAATGACAAATGTTTTTGGAAAAGTGGGGTTTTAATTGAAACAAGGATTGGTGATAAAGCATCAGTAGAGAGGAGATACCTTTTTCCCAAATTAAATCTAACAGGATAGAATTTTCCTTCCTAGGGGTAGATTTCCTCTCACTTCCTGTTTTCTCTTGCCGTTTGCAAGTAGGAGTCGTTTGTAAGTTGGATGTTTGAAAGTAGGGGCCTGCCGTATATACTCTGCAGAAATTTGCCCTATTAGATGTTGGTGTAGCCACAAGACTGGTGGGCACAGGAATGGGCCCTGCTGTGAGTTAATAGATCAAGATTTGTACTTGCATGCACCTGTTGAACCGGGCAGAAAAATTGGGCCTTTGGTGGTGGTGGTGGTGGTGGTGGTGGACGGTGTTGCCACAAGACTGTAAGCCCTCACAGTTACTCTTGGTGGGTGCAGGAATGGGCCCTGCTGTGAGTTATTAGATCAAGATTTGTAATTGCATGCACCTGTTGAACAGGGCAGAAAAATTGGGCCTTTGGTGGTGGTGGTGGTGGTGGACGGTGTTGCCACAAGACTGTAGGCCCTCATAGTTACTCTTGGTGGGCGCAGGAATGGGCCCTGCTGTGAACTATTAGATCAAGATTTGTAATTACACGCCCCTGTTAAACAGGGGCTGAAAAATTGTGCCTTAGGCATTGGTGCTGGTGCCACAACACTGCAACCCCTCACAGATACTGTACTTGGAGCACAGCAGTCACACCTGTTGCGAAGCATCTTTTTAAAAAATTGTAATTACACGCCCCTGTTATACAGGGGCTGAAAAATTGTGCCTTAGGCACTGCTGCTGGTGCCACAACACTGCAACCCCTCACAGATACTGTACTCTGAGCACAGCAATGAGACCTGTTGCAAAGCATTGCCTAAAAATTGTAATTACACGCCCCAACAGGGGCTGAAAAATTGTGCCTTAGGCACTGGTGCTGGTGCCACAACACTGCAACCCCTCACAGATACTGTACTCTGAGCACAGCAGTCACACCTGTTGCGAAGCATCTTTTTAAAAAATTGTAATTACACGCCCCTGTTATACAGGGGTTGAAAAATTGTGCCTTAGGCACTGGTGTGGTGGCATGGATCATTGAGGAGGAGGAAGAGGATAGTCAGTGAACATAACAGGACAGTCACTCAGCATCAGCATAGGCAGTCTTGAAGGGATGTGACATTATAAATTATTCCGTTATATCCGCTTCAGGTGTCTGGTAGCTGGTGGTGATCCAAGACTGATTCATTTTTATGAAGGTCAGTCGATCAACCGAGTCGGTGGACAGGCGCACCCTATGATCGGTGACAAATCCTCCAGCAGCACTGAATGTGCGTTCGGAAAGAACGCTGGATGCAGGACAGGCCAGTAGCTCAATTGCATACTGTGCAAGCTCTGGCCAGTGATCCATCCTCAGGACCCAGTAAGCCAGAGGATTTTCGGTGGGAAAGGTGTCCAAGTCTGACCTTGCCCCTAGGTATTCCTGCACCATGTATATCAGACGCTGGCGATGGTTGCTGGAACCGATCATACCTTGGGGCTGCGGACTAAAAAATTGTCTGAACGCATCGGTCAGACGTCCACCTTCCCCACCGCTCCTTCTGCTACTGACCGAAGCCTCAGCAACTCGTCGTCCAGGACCAGGAGTTTGTAACCTCCCAGTTTCTGGGAACGCGTTGCACAGACCTTTCTGCAAGGCCTCCCTGAGATGTCTCATCCTCTGCTCCCTCTGCGACGGCAAGATAAGGTCCGCAACCTTACCCTTGTACCGTGGATCAAGGAGAGTGGCCAGCCAGTAATGGTCACTCTCCTTGATCCGAAGAACACGAGGATCCTTCCGCAGGCTTTGCAGGATCAGGGAGGCCATGCAGCGTAGGTTAGCTGAGGCATTCGGTCCGGAGTCTTCTGGGTCACTGAGGATGACATGATCGCCAGCCACCTCCTCCCAGCCACGTACAAGTCCACTGGTTTGTTGGGACTGTACATCATCCCTAAAAGACTGCTGCTGCTGATGCTGAGTGCCAGGCTCCACCTCCATGCTCACACAATCCTCCTCCTCCTCCTCCTCCTCTTCCTGTGTGATGGGTGGGACAGAAGGAACATTGTCTGGATAAAGGGGGCCTTGAGAGACAAGGAAGTCCTCCTCTTCCTGCCTCTGTTCTGCCTCAAGTGCCCTGTCCATTATCCCACGCAGCGTATGCTCCAACAGGTGGACAAGAGGTACAGTGTCACTGATGCATGCACTGTCACTGCTCACCATCCTCGTGGCCTCCTCAAATGGTGAGAGGACAGTGCATGCATCCCTGATCATGCTCCACTGGCGTGGGGAAAAAAAGCCAAGCTCCCCTGACCCTGTCCTGGTGCCGTAGTCGCAAAGGTACTCATTGATGGCCCTCTGCTGCGTGTGCAGTCGCTGCAGCATGGCCAACGTTGAGTTCCACCTGGTGGGCATGTCACATATTAGGCGGTTCTTGGGCAGGTTCAGCTCCTTTTGCAGCTCAGTCAGCCGAGCACTGGCATTATAAGATCGGCGGAAATGCACACAGACTTTCCTGGCCTGCCTCAGGACATCCTGTAAGCCTGGGAACCTGCCCAAGAACCGCTGCACCACCAGGTTGAGGACGTGAGCCATACAGGGCACATGGGTGAGCTGCCCCTGTCGCAGGGCGGAGAGGAGGTTGGTGCCATTATCAGAAACGACCATTCCTGGCTTAAGCTGGCGTGGCGTCAACCACCTCTCGGCCTGCCCCTGCAGAGCTGCCAGAACCTCTGGCCCAGTGTGGCTCCTGTCCCCCAAACACACCAGCGCAAGCACGGCATGGCATCTTTTTGCCTGCGTACTCGCGTAGCCCCTTGTACGCCTACGGAGCACCGCTGGTTCCGAGGACAGAGCACTCGAAGAGGACATGGAGGAAGAAGAAGAGGAGGGGGTGGAGGAGAGAGGTGTGTCACAACCAGTAGTAGCATTTTGGAGGCGTGGTGGCGGAACAACCTCCAACACTACTGCACCTTGTCCTGCATCCCTCCCAGCTACCAATAGAGTGACCCAATGGGCCGTGAAAGAAAGATAACGTCCCTGTCCATGCCTGCTGGACCATGAGTCAGCGGTAATATGCACCTTACCGCTGACCGCCCTGTCCAGCGAGGCATGGACATTGCCTTCCACATGCCAGTAGAGAGACGGAATTGCCTTCCGTGAGAAAAAGTGGCGTTTGGGAACCTGCCACTGAGGAACCGCACATTGAACAAACTCACGGAAGGGGGCCGAGTCTATCAACTGAAAAGGCAGCAGTTGAAGTGCTAGCAATTTAGCCAAGCTAGCATTCAACCGCTGGGCATGTGGATGGCTGGGAGTATACTTCTTTTGACGGTCCAGCAGCTGGGGCAGGGAAATTTGCCTGCTACAATCGGACGTCGGTGTACTGCAAGTACTTGGTTGTGACACACCTAATTCTACACCTTCAGTCCTCTCAGAGCAGCTTTCAGAGAGGACTGAAGATATAGTGGGGATGGAGATCCCAGCTGATGAGGAGCAAGGAGAGGTCCGCTTTGTTCTTTGGTGTGGGTCTTTTATGTGTGCTTGCCAACGAGCTGCATGGCAGGTCGACATATGTCTGCTCATGCTTGTGGTGCCCAAGCGGCTGATGTTTTGGCCATGCGAGATACGCTTGAGACAAATATTGCAAATAGCAGTGGTGCGATCTGATGCACTCGTCTCAAAAAAGGCCCACACCAAAGAACTTTTGTGATAACGTGCAGAGGCAGCGCCCTGCACAGGCGGAGCTCTGCAGTGTGGTACAGTTGCTGTGCTGGCCTCTAGCTGGCCTCCAGGGGGCATCCTGCCTCGTTGGACATGTGACGCTGCATCCTCCTCCTCCTCCTCCTCTCTCCCTTCAGGCACCCACGTGGAGTCAGTGACCTCATCATCCCCTCCCTCTTCACCACTAGAGCAAACCTGGCAGTAAGCTGCAGCTGGTGGAACACTACTGCCAGATTGCTGTCCTTCAGCATCCCCTTTCTCTGCGCGCACACTACTGACTTCCTCAAGCTGGGTATCATCATCCGAGCCTTCGAATCGTTGGGCATCCTCCTGGAGCATGTACCCAACACTGTGCTCAAACAGTTCGGGGGACTCCTCAGGAGGACATGGTGGGTCTAGGGAAGGGGTGGCTGATGATGCCATTGAGTACGCGTTGGCAGCTGCTCTGCCAGTACCCTGAGCCTGGGTGAGAGAGGATGAGGAGGATGAGGAGGGCTTGGTCATCCATTCTACCAAGCCTTCGGCATGATGCGGCGCCACATGTCCAGCTGCCGAAAACAAAGACAAGCGTGTCCCATGGCCACGTGCTGATGACGATGCACGACCACGTCCACGGCCAGCACTGTTGTCTCTAGAAACAGAGCCTGCCTGCCCTGTGTTCTTGCCTCGGCACGCTCTGCCTCTCCTTGGCGGTCTTCCAGCCATTGTAGTCGGTAGGAGTTCTATTTTTTATACTATATACACTATGTGTGCTCACAACACACTGTAGGTCCTATGGGTGCTGACACTAACACACTATAGGTACTATGTGTGCTGCTGACAAGAAAATATAGGAGCTCTGTTTGCTGCCACTAACACACTAGAAGTCCTATGGGTGCTGCTGAGAAGAAAATATAGGAGCTCTGTGTGATGCCACTAACACACTAGAAGTCCTATGGGTGCTGCTGAGAAGAAAATATAGGAGCTCTGTTTGCTGCCACTAACACACTAGAAGTCCTATGGGTGCTGCTGAGAAGAAAATATAGGAGCTCTGTGTGATGCCACTAACACACTAGAAGTCCTATGGGTGCTGCTGAGCAGAAAATATAGGAGCTCTGTTTGCTGCCACTAACACACTAGAAGTCCTATGGGTGCTGCTGAGAAGAAAATATAGGAGCTCTGTGTGATGCCACTAACACACTAGAAGTCCTATGGGTGCTGCTGAGAAGAAAATATAGGAGCTCTGTTTGCTGCCACTAACACACTAGAAGTCCTATGGGTGCTGCTGAGAAGAAAATATAGGAGCTCTGTGTGATGCCACTAACACACTAGAAGTCCTATGGGTGCTGCTGAGCAGAAAATATAGGAGCTCTGTTTGCTGCCACTAACACACTAGAAGTCCTATGGGTGCTGCTGAGAAGAAAATATAGGAGCTCTGTGTGATGCCACTAACACACTAGAAGTCCTATGGGTGCTGCTGAGAAGAAAATATAGGAGCTCTGTGTGATGCCACTAACACACTAGAAGTCCTATGGGTGCTGCTGAGAAGAAAATATAGGAGCTCTGTTTGCTGCCACTAACACACTAGAAGTCCTATGGGTGCTGCTGAGAAGAAAATATAGGAGCTCTGTTTGCTGCCACTAACACACTAGAAGTCCTATGGGTGCTGCTGAGAAGAAAATATAGGAGCTCTGTGTGATGCCACTAACACACTAGAAGTCCTATGGGTGCTGCTGAGAAGAAAATATAGGAGCTCTGTTTGCTGCCACTAACACACTAGAAGTCCTATGGGTGCTGCTGAGAAGAAAATATAGGAGCTCTGTTTGCTGCCACTAACACACTAGAAGTCCTATGGGTGCTGCTGAGAAGAAAATATAGGAGCTCTGTTTGCTGCCACTAACACACTAGAAGTCCTATGGGTGCTGCTGAGAAGAAAATATAGGAGCTCTGTTTGCTGCCACTAACACACTAGAAGTCCTATGGGTGCTGCTGAGAAGAAAATATAGGAGCTCTGTTTGCTGCCACTAACACACTAGAAGTCCTATGGGTGCTGCTGAGAAGAAAATATAGGAGCTCTGTTTGCTGCCACTAACACACTAGAAGTCCTATGGGTGGTGCTGAGAAGAAAATATAGGAGCTCTGTGTGATGCCACTAACACACTAGAAGTCCTATGGGTGCTGCTGAGAAGAAAATATAGGAGCTCTGTTTGCTGCCACTAACACACTAGAAGTCCTATGGGTGCTGTTGGGGTGCAATGCTGTGCTAACAGCACTGCGGTTGGTACTACTGCAATACTGTACTAACAGTAAGCACGCACCAGACTAATCCCCAGCAGCAGCTAATAACACACTTACTGTGCAATCAGCAGCAATGAACGATCAATGACTTAGGTAGCAATGGTTTAGCAAAGAAATAGCCAATGGTTTAGCAAAGAAGAGCAAATCTTTCAGTATCAAGCAAAGACAGAATCAGCAGACTAATCTCTCCTAAAGCCGGAACTCATGTGACCGGGGCCGATGGCGTGGCGGCCTTTTAAATGGTGGGGCGTGTACTAAAGCCCCTGAGCTGTAATTGGCTACAGGCGTCCTGCCTGTAGCCAATTATTGCTCTCCGAGTTTCGGGCGCTGTGATTGGCCAAGCATGCGGGGTCACAGTGCATGCTTGGCCAATCATCAGCCAGCAATGCACTGCGACGGCCGCGCCGGCCGCAATGCATTGCGGGGCCGCTCGCATCACACAAATGTGATGCGAACGGGCCAAATAGTTCTGGGCTCGACGAGCGAGCGAACGCCCGATGCTCGATTCGAACATGGGTTCGAATCGAGCACCGGGCCCATCCCTACTGCTGATATTCACACAGAGTTCTGCCTTATTTTTAACCTTTTTCATGCTGCTCTTTATAAGATTTATGTGTATTATATCGTGCAAGTTTTTAGGAATAATTTAAATGGTTAGATTTTTCAAAATGATGTTAATTATAATTTCTCAGTTTTGATAGCGATCTCACATTTAATTTTCTAATCTATATTTTTAAAATTTCACACCATGTTTTTGAGCTAATCAGATTTAGTTATTCTTTTGGGGGGGTGATATCTGTGCCTTTTATTGTCAGTCAAATGTATCTGCTTACTCCAAAGCTTTTTTTTTTTTTATTTAAAAATACACATAGTCAAGTATGAACTTAAACAAAAAACACATTTATTCATGTTTATAAATTAAATAAAGAGAAGGCAGCGCTGGAGAAGCTGCTGCCATTTGTGCATCCCAGGGACCCCAGAGCACACACCAACCCTGTGTGGACACTAAAATTGGGAGCTTGAGAAGGCCCACATTTCAGAACACAATCTGATGCTGGCCTCCCAGAGGTCAGGAACAGCAGCAGGTGAGATATATGTCCCAAGTGTGTGGTACTACAACAGGCTGCCTTCTGTCCGACCAGTGCGACCACAATGAAGCAAGGCCATCACTTCCTCTTCTTCCTGGCAACCTTCCCTGCAGCCTTTCCTGAAGCCTTTCCTGCAGCCTTCCTTCTTCGTTTAGCTGGAGGCTGGCCCACTGGAGGGGTACTCCTGTCAGGAGGAGGAGGTGGAGGTGTAGCAGAAGGGGGTGGGGCAGAAGAAGAAGGTGGAGGTGTAGCAGAAGGGGGTGGGGCAGAAGGTGGAGGTGTAGCAGAAGGGGGTGGGGCAGAAGGTGGAGGTGTAGCAGAAGGGGGTGGGGCAGAAGGTGGAGGTGTAGCAGAAGGGGGTGGGGCAGAAGGTGGAGGTGTAGCAGAAGGGGGTGGGGCAGAAGGTGGAGGTGTAGTAGAAGGGAGTGGGGCAGAAGGTGGAGGGGTAGCAGAAGGGGGTGGGGCAGAAAAGGAAGGTGGAGGTGGAGGTTGAGGTTGGGTCAGTTGGGCCACCTCACATATGGCGGTATTGGGGGTAATTTGCTCCATCACCCCCTTGTTGAGCAAGGTGATGAGCAGGGGTTCGCATAGGAGGCGTTGCTCCATGCTCATCACCTTGAACTTAGCCTCCACTAGGCCGGCAATGGCCTCTTCAGGGGATGTGGGCTCCTTGAGGGTGGCATGGGCCTCTTTAATAAGGGCCATTGCTGCGTCACTGGTGGTCCTGTCCCTCCTGCCTCTTTTGTGAAGCCTGATGGGAGGCACCTGGGATCTGGTGCTTCTCCTTTGCCCTGCCACCTCCTGTCTGCCACTGGGCCCTGCCACCTCCTGGCTGCCACTGGGCCCTGCCACCTCCTGGCTGGTACTGGGCCCTGCCACCTCCTGGCTGGTACTGGGCCCTGCCACCTCCTGGCTGCCACTGGGCCCTGCCACCTCCTGGCTGGTACTGGGCCCTGCCACCTCCTGGCTGCCACTGGGCCCTTCCTCCTCCTGCCTGACAGTTTCCAGACCCTCCTCCTGGCTGATTTCATCCTGTGTATGAAAAAGAAACATAGTTTAATATGTTGGTTTAATCTTTGCCTCAAACTTTGTAATCCTGATGGAAGCAATTAGAATGTAAATGCATAAATCCTTGCTTTAAATTTACCACTACATCAGCTTGACTATTTACCACACAATTAAGTGCAGAATAATGTCTACAGATCATGATTTCACTTGTGGAATACAAAATAATGTATGTTTCTCATCCTGACATATTTGGGAAACATTAATTTTATCCCACTACATTTTCAGTTAATACTATACCTGGCTCCAGATGGACAAATCAGGATCATCCAGGATGGCTGCCTCCTCTTGCTCCAGAGAAGGCTCAGGTTGGCTGCAGGGAAGTCTGGGGGGAAGAGTGGAGAGTGATGGCCTTGGCTCAATGTGGTCATCCAGGAAGGACATCCTGCTGTAGTACCACAAAACCGGGACATAAACATCATCTGCTGCTGCTCCTGACCTCTGAGAAGCCAGCACCTTAGAGCGTTCAGTCCTGTAGGTACCTCTCAAGCTCCCAATTTTAGTGTCCACTTGTTTTGCTGTGGCTGTGGGCACCTTGGTATGCACAAATGGGAGCAGCTTCTCCAGCGCTGCTTTTCTCACCCCTTTTTTTTTATGGATGGGGTTTTTGGTCTCCCACAGAGCCGGCAGCTCCCTTACCCGGTCAATAAATTCCGCCAGGAACTCTTTGTCGCTAATAAAGACATTCATATTGTATCTGCAAGTAAAATAATTTATATTTAAATAATGTGAGGCAAACAGTCTAACCTCCTTCACATCCTAGTCACCATATATATCCTCCACCAATCTCAAGACAGTATAGGCCCACAATTTTTACAAGTCTCACAAAATCACATACCTTCGTTCGCACGTCCGTCACTTGAACTCCTCTCTCCGCACACCGAACGTACTATAGTCACATGTGTGTTTGCTATATACACACCACGCATGCGTCCAAATTCGAACACGTCGCTCCGCACACGTCGCCCGCCCATGACGTTCTAACTAACATCTTTTCCCCGCCCCTTCTCTTTCGGCGCGCAGACAGATATGGCGGAGTTACAGCAGGTGTCTGATAATTCCGCAACTAGCGAGGAGACAAGCCCGGAGACCGAGGACACGTCACGATCAAGGAAGAGATTCAAGGCATCGAATATGTCTTTGGCGGAGATGGTGGACATCTTGGTCAAGGCTGATTATGATGCCAAGCATGGGCCGTATAGCAAACCAAATAGAAGGAAGGCCAAAATCCTCACTAAAGTTGTGAAGAGTCTGAGGGCGAAGTTCGGGGTGAAACGCTCAAATGAGCAGCTCAGAAAGAGGTGGTCAGACCTCAAACTGAGGGAGCCAGACCAGTTGAGGAGCATAAAGAGGATGCTCGCTAAAAGTAAGTAAAATGACGACCTTTCTGCTATTAATCTTTTTAGAAACTGACCTTTTTTTTTTTTTTTTCATATTGGACTCCCTTCCAAAATGTAATATTTTGAACTAGGTTGGGCACAGTAATCGTTCGTTACGTTACCGACACTTCGTTCGGCCACTATCCGCGGTTTTGGCTTATTTAAGACCCCCAAAAGTAATTAGACATCTGCCATTTTTGATCAAGTATTGTGGCTAATTTTTAAGTCTAGATGATGTGTTTGTAAGGAGAATGAAATGCAAACTTTAATCAGTGTAAAGGAGAGGACACTCAGCAGCTGCTTCCACATCTGTACTTTGGAGCACTATAGTGTGGGCCACCAGACCCGCCTTTTTTGGGTGTCCCACACAGGTGCATCAGAGTTTATTTGTGGTGCCTCCATGTCCAAAAAATTACATCCAAATGTGAATACTAAACATATTTGGGGTCATAAATAATGCATTTTTCTTTAAATTCCGCACAAACACACACTTGTACCCCACTTCCAAACAATTTAGCCTGTTTTAAGTTTAAAAATGAGATTTTTACAGTGTGATAAATAGACCTTTGGTTTTATTCTCATAGGGGAGAGAAGACTGGGAGGAGGACACTCCAGGGAGCACATGCACCCCACAACTTCCAAGCAACCCCAAACTCCCAAAGATCCACAACCGAAAGATGTGCAGGAAGTTGAGGTGGAGGAAGGAGAAGTGCAGGAAGGAGAGGTGGATGACGTTGTGGATCTGGTCACCACAACAGGTCAGTATCTGACACCACAGCTTAAGGTAAGCGAGGTAGGCCTGCAGAGTTTTATTATTTTTTTTTAATGGTTTTTAGGGGATGGAAATGTTGTGAAGGATAGCACACCGTTCTCTGCTGACAGTGCCCTCCGCCTCATCCAGCAAGTGATGGAATGTAGCACGGAACTGGACCTAATTAAACAAAGAATCCATGTGATGGAACAAACATTTAAAGACATTCTCGATGTTTTGGGGAGAATTCAATAAGCCATCCAAACACATTTGTTTTTACATGTTTGTTTTTATATTTTTACTAATTTTTTGAGTAACAAAGCAGCCAAAAATTGAATATGCACACAGTGTGTGAACATGTGCTATCTGCCATCAGGGGATATCCATGTACGTCTTTTGTGGGTGCAACCCCTTCCTCGTATCAAAAGTCGGTGAACTGAGGAAGGGGATGCACCCCCAAAACACGTCCATTGATCACCCCTGATGGCAGATAGCACATGTTGACAATAGGGATCAGGATTGTAAACTTCCTATTTGCAAAAAATTAAAAATGTGTGCATATTGAATTTTTGGCTGGGCAAGGGGTGGCAGGACCCCATATTAGGACGGGCACATAGAGACATAGTTTGTGTAACTGAATGTCTCAGATTGCTCAGAGGTATCCAATGTTGTCATTTTAGAAATGCAAGTGGTATTTTTGTATTTTCATAAGCCAAAATTTGCCGGGTTGTGGCCAGGCCAACCCCAAAGTAAAAAAAAAAAAAAAAGTGCAGAGAGTAAAATATTTGACCACAAACAACGTGTAGCTTCTTTTTATAATACTCTCTAAGCTTATTTGGTTCTTTTGTAAGGTAACATAGTGAAATTGGTTGTTATTTACTAAAGTAAAATACACTTGCCACTACAAATGCACAAAGACAAACTAGGAGACAGGAAAGAACAAATAATTAAAGGTTTAAACAAGATTTTTATTGGGATACTTAAACATAGGCTGGCATAGGAATTGCCCCCCTACCCGTGAAATACTCCATGTATTTGTCCCGAACCAGACGGGCAGATTCCAGGCCCGGAAGGGGATTTGCAGGGGAAAGTCCAGCCTCTGGCAAAACTGAGGCCATATACGAATTAGATTTTTGGCTCAGAAAGTTGTGTAGCACACAGCAGCATAACACTACATAGTTTATTTTGTAGTCCGCCAAGTGGATGGAAGTCATAAAAAGGCGGAACCGGCTGGCCATTATGCCGAAGGCATTTTCAACGACTCTTCGGGCCCTGGCCAGCCGGTAATTGAACACACACTTCTCTGGGGTCAGGGTCCTCTGTGGAAATGGCCTCATAAGATGCCGTCCGAGTCCGAAGGCTTAATCAGCCAAGAAAACAAAGGGGAGTCCTTCAATATTCCCTGCATCCGGTGGCAATGCAAGGTCGTCACTCTGGAGACGGAGGGCAAACTCCGTCTGGATGAAGGATCCCCCATCGGACATCCGGCCATTCTTCCCTACATCAACATAGAGGAATTCATACCGTGCTGACACCACCGCCATCAGCACAATGCTATGAAACCCCTTGTAGTTGTAGTAGTAGGACCCAGAACGGGGTGGCGGCACGATGCGGACGTGCTTCCCGTCTATGGCACCACCGCAGTTGGGGAAGTCCCACCGCGTGGCAAACTCCGATGCCACAGTCTGCCATTCCTGTGGCGTGGAAGGAAGCTGTGGAGTGAAACAAGATGAAATAATATTAGAAAAACAAAGGCATACATTACAAGCAAATTCTAAACCAAAAAATTAGAGACCAACATCAATCTAATTATACGTTTATTAAGGTGTGTAAAAAAAGTATAATGGAAGGCTCATTTATCATATTCATCACCACCTCTGATGGGCCATTACTAAATTATTTTGGGGGGGGGGGAGATGTGTTTGGCCACAGGATAGCATTGCAGTGGCGGTGCGTCCAGAGTGGGCGCTGGAGCACTGTCCCCTCTCTCCTGTGCCCATCACTCAGAACAATACATAGGTTCATGCGTTGCATGAACCTATGTATTGTCTATGCCGCACACTATTCAGGTGGATGGCCTCTTGTAAAGCGACCGACATATGAATAATTGCGTCATTTAGGGGGTTAAAATTGCAGAGCAGAAACAGGTATTAAAAAAGTCTTGCAAATTACAACCTGAGGGATGTAATTGGCTTCCTCAAAGAAAAATCGGGGACGCAAGGAGGGGGCATTCCTTGTGTAAACACTGACAGGCTGCTCTGGCAATCATGTTCACCAAGTCTGTTTAATGGTAACATGATTGGCTGATGCAACATGAAGGGAAGGAGAAGACATCAAGGACAGAAGAAGGATGGCGCTGACCACAAGAAGGTAAGTGCAGGGCTGGGGGGAAACTGGCTGCATTAGAGGGGACTAAATGGCTGCATTGGAGGGGACAACTGGGGGCGTTTATTAGGCAACAGAGCAAAAAAGGAGGAAGTTTATTTCCGAAATTGGGGTTGGAACCCCCCAACATTTGGAGCAACAGGCGCCCCTGCTGGAAAAGTTAGTGAGGGGAAATATTTAGGGAGGATAAAAAAGGGGCAATCTAAAGCTTCCAACATGCATGGGGACAAAGGGGACATTCTCAGCATATTACAATCATGGTAATTAGGGAAGGATGAAAGAAATACAATACATTAGCATACATGTAATACATAAAATGTGATGTTAAGGGAGAAAACTTACCCTAATATAGTCCTCCTGCAGGACTTGTATAATAGCAGAACAGGTGTCTGGGATTATGAGGCCCAGAGCCTGGGGGGAGATGCCTGTGGTGAACTTCAAGTCCTGAAGACTTCTCCCTGTCGCCAGGTAACTCAACGTGGCGATGAGCCTCTGCTCAGCACTGATGGCTTCCCGCATAACGGTGTCCTTCCTGGTAATATAGGGGGACACCAAAGCCAACAGTTCCTGAAAAACGGGGTCAGACATCCTCAGAAAATTCCTGTAGTCCTCAGGATTATTCTCGACGATCTCCCGCAGCAGAGGCATGTGGCAGAATTGGTCCCGCTGGAGCAACCAATTCTTGGTCCATGAACTCCTCCTCACACCATTCATGGACTGGTCTTGGTCCAAAACAAGCAGACCAACACCAAGCGCACGCACAGCACGAACTCGACGACGAGAACGTCCAGGCGACATGGCTAGGAAACGGTCGTCTAATCAGAACGTACAGAACAGAACGCACTTTAGAACAGCAAGGCCTATGAATAACGAACTGAAATTCAGAAACGAACAGGCAATAACGCACTGTAAAACAGATACGACCTGCCTAGACGCCCTGAAAGTCAAGATACGAACCCACAAGCACAAACTGAACCGCAGAAAACGATCTGAAAAGTACGAAGACTGAAAAGCGCGAATCGTCTCTTCCCAAACTTTTACTTCACACGCGGTAACACGAGATCAGCAAAAGCAGCCCAAGGGGTGGCGCCAAGAAAAAAGATCTTCCCCTTTATAGTGCCGTCGTACGTGCTGGACGTGAGCGCAGAGAACCACGAGGAAATTGGAAAATGACAGTGTGTACGCATAGAAAGCTTGACGAGAAAATCGACAAGCTTAACAAGAATCTCGTCGAAAAAAACGACGTGTTTTTTACGACGAGAAAATCGGTCGTGTGTACGAGGCCAAAGTCATATATCTTGTACATGAGCACACTGCTGCTGAATAATATCAGTCAAATGACAAAAGACCAAGCTTCTAGTTAACAGAGGAATCCTCAGTGTAGAGGTAGTAAGTTCTATTGCATAAGCATAAGTCACAGTTTATTAAGGGTAGAGAAATAAATCTAAGCAGTGATGATGTTTCAGAAATCAGTGTATGTATATCTCACATGAGAGGTCCCATCCATCCATGCTGGACAAGTGGTGCTGCAGACACTCACCCTAGGTTCACACCTATGCGTTTTTAGCGCGTTTTGCAGTTTTTAGAAACGCACTAAAGTCCATTTAACATTGTTTCATATGGTACACATTCACATCTATGTGTTTGCAGGGAGTTTTTTCCGCATTTTGCGTGTAATAGACTTAAATGGAATCGCACCAGAAACGTGTTGTGTTTGTGATGCGATTTTTTTATGTGTTTTGCGTCTTGCCATTTTAAACACTGTATATAGCAACACCATCCTTGTCTAGTTAATCAATTTGGGGATTGATACAAACTTTAGCTGGTGTACCCGCAATCAGAAAACCTGTCCACTGTATATAGCAGGTTGCTAAGGAGCGGGACGGAAAAATGGTATGGGGTTCCCTCCCAAAATCCATATCGGATCCTTATCCGAGTATGCAGCCTGGCGGGTCTGGAAAGGGAGGAGACGAGTGAGCGCCCCCCGCCTGAACCATACCAGGCCGCATGCCCTCAACATGGGGGGATAGGTGCTTTGAGGCGGGGGGTTTTCCCCAAATTCCTGGTCAGTGGTTGTGGGGGTCTGCAGGCAGGGGGCTTATCGGAATCTGGAAGCCCCTGGATACTGCCCCCCCCCCCCGTGTGAATGAGTTCTCCTACCCATTCACCCCAAAAAGCAGTGAAATGTTAAAAAAAAAAAGAGCCAGTTTTTGACAAGTCCTTTATTAAAAAAGAAAAATGTCCCCCATTGTAGCTCCAATGTGTTTTCTTTCTCCGGTACCGATGTCTTCTTCCTCCGGTAGTTGCTTCTCCCTCCGGTACTGTCTTCTCCTTGTGCTGTCTTCTTCTCCGCCGCTGGTTACCCGCTAAAAACAAAAAAAGCTGATCTTCTTCTAAAAGGCTGTCTTCCTCCATTGTGTTGTCGCCCACTGTCTGGCATTTCTTCTATAGCCATGGGGCATGGCCATCCAGTGACGTCACCCGGAGAGCATGCCCCTTATGATGTCACGTATCGTTACAAGGGGCGTTTCTCTGGAGAAAGAAGACACGTTGGAGCTAGGACGGGGAAATTTTTCTGTTTTAATACAGGACTTGTCAAAAACTGGCTCTTATTTTTTTTACATTTCACTGCTTTTTCGGGTGAAAGGGTAGGGGTCCCCCCTACTCATTCACATGGGGGGGCACCGGGATCTGGGATCCCCCTTTCTTACAGGGGGCTTCCAGATTCCGATAAGCCCGCAGACCTCCACAACCAGTTGCTAAATGTTGTACCTTCATTAAATTTAACCATATTGCTACACTTAGAGGCGCCTCTCTTTTGTTTTATACTCAACTGTGACATGGTGCTACTTGTATATCAAGATATTGCTCGTTTAACAAGTCAAAATGTATAAAAAATGTATGCTTGATTTGCAAAACACTTTCAGACCAAGTTACTCTCAATCCAAGGTTTTACTGTGTGTGTGTGTGTATGTATATGTATATATATATATGTGTGTGTGTGTATGTGTGTGTGTGTGTGTGTGTGTGTGTGTATATATATATATATATATATATATATATATATATATATATATATATATATATATAATGTATTTCAAGTGTGTATTTAGACTTTTGTCTGAAGTTCAGCTCCGAGGGTGGTCAAATCTGCTCACACAACTGCGAACATGTCTTTTTTACAAAAAGATCAGGCATACATGTTGGTAGAAATAGGAGTGGTAGGGAGAACTGGCAGATGCTACAGTCAGTAATAAAATTGCAGATGAAAGAACATTGGCCAGCCAGAGGCATCTAATAAAAACACACATCAGGATTGTCACGTGGAATTTCCAGGATTGGATGACAATCGGATAATCTATAGAACAGGAAGCCAGCTGTGCAGGGAATGTTTACTAAAAATAGATAGTAAGGTATGTTGCTGGAAGGTTTTCTTTGTACACTTCATCATGTAATTATACAGCATTTATATTCTTTAGACCGATGGGGAATTAAAATACCAAACAAAAGGAAGCCAAAAAAGTACCTGATTTATGAATATCTTTTAAATATGGTGCCATAGCCGTATGCACAAAGTCTGGAGTGAATCCTAAATTCTAAAAATGTAGAAAAAAACAAGATTTTTAATGAGATAGCTGCAGATTGGTACAGTAAGCAAAACATATAATGATGATCAAATATTCGCTACTTTTTACAGTGCAATAAGTCAAACTGATTGTTAGGCCTCTTTCACACAGGGGCGGGGGCGGCGTCGGTGGTAAAGCGCCGCTATTTTTAGTGGCGCTTTACCGTCATTTTTGCGGAGGTATTCGGCCGCTAGTGGGGCACTTTTAACCCCCGCTAGCGGCCGAAAAAGGGTTAAAACCACCCGCAAAGCGCCGCTGCAGCGGCGCTTTGCCGGCGGTTCGGCCGCGGTGCCCATTTATTTAAATGGGCAAGAGCGGTGGAGAAGCGGTGTACACATCGCTCCTTCACCGCTCCAAAGATGCTGCTAGCAGGACCTTTTTTAACGTCCTGCCAGCGCACCGCTCCAGTGTGAAAGCCCTCGGGCTTTCACACTGGAGTGAAGGGAGCCGCTCTTTCAGGGTGCTTTGCAGGCGCTATTTTTAGCGTTATAGCACCTGCAAAGCGCCTCAGTGTGAAAGGGGTCTAAAAGCAGTCACCCTAACATTACTCTTATGCCGTGTACACACGATCGGTTTTACTGATGAAAACAGTCCGATGGACTTTTCTCATCGGACAAACCGATCGTGTATGGGCCCCATCGGTCTTTTTTCCATCGGTAAGAAAAAATAGAACATGTTTTAAATTTATCCGATGGGGAAAAAAAAGATAGCAAATTCCGATCGTCTGTGTGGAACTCCATCGGACAAAAAACCCACGCATGCTCAGAATCAATGCAAAAAATCTGAGGAAAAACGCTTGGACAGCCGCACTCCAAAAAAGGTTCTTTTATTTAAAACAAAAGCACAAATAACATGCCACGGCAAAAAAACAGCAAGTATGAGCTGACGTTTCGCACTGCGATTCAGTGCTTAATCATAGCTATGATTAAGCACTGAATCGCAGTGCGAAAACGTCAGCTCATACTTGCTGTTTTTTGCCGTGGCATGTTATTTGTGCTTTTGTTTTAAATAAAAGAACCTTTTTTGGAGTGCGGCTGTCCAAGCGTTTTCCTCAGATTTTTTGCATTGCCTGCACCCACGGCTCTGGATCTTGTGAATGAGTCACCAGTCACATCTGAGCGGTAACTCTCTCCTTCTGTTGGCCACACCTAATGTTTTTGCTATCTCTCTGATGGGTTTGTTTTGTTTTTTCAGCCTAATGATGGCTTGCTTCACTGATGGTGACTGCTCTTTGGATCTCATATTGAGAGTTGACAGCAACAGATTCCAAATGCAAATAGCACACTCAGAATCAAGTCGACGCATGCTCAAAAGCATTGAACTTCATTTTTCTCGGCTTGTCGGAGTGTTTTACGCCACGGCATTTGGGACGGTCAGATTTTTGACTGATGGTGTGTAGGCAAGACTGATGGAAAAATCCATCGGATTAGAATCCATAGGAAATCCGATCGTGTGTACAGGGCTTTAGCTGCATTGCATTCCTCTCCCCCAGCCTTGTCAGAGATGGCAGATATCTTCAGCAATCTTATATAGAGTCTATAGATTTAGAAGCTTTGCAGCAATTCTAACTAGATATTCCATAGACATTGAGCTTTTTCAATTATAGAGTAAAACCTTTGAATTGTGAGCATAATTCGTTCCAGAAACATGCTTGTAATCCAAAGCATTCTTATATTAAAGCAAATTTTCCCATATGAAATAATGGAAACTCAAATGATTCGTTCCACAACCATTTATTCAGAAGTCCTTCAGTTTATAGTCCATATAAAAAAAGATTATAGCAATGTGGTAGGTTGTGTAACTATAAAATGTCCATCCGCAAATGGAAGCCTCCACAAGGGGATTAGAAGCAAAATCCAGCAGGAGCTGCAGAGCGTAAAAGAGAAGCGAGGCGCGCGCCTCTAAGTGTAGCAATATAGTTATATTTAATGAAGGCTCAACATTTAGCAACTCACATGGTTGATGATTAAAAGAGGCACATCTAAGTATGCAGGCATACGGGGTAAAGCTGTCCATATAGACCATCCTCCGTACACTGGCTCTAATGGCTGTCAGTCTGCAACCGTGATCAGGAAGACTACCCTGCAGTAGAGCGATCTGAAAGCGTGGCTTGAACCACTCGTGGAGCACAGCGTGGAAGAGAGGATGTTGATGGTGGTGCGGAGGATGGTCTATGTGGACAGCTTTACCCCGGATGCCTGCATACTTAGATGTGCCTCTTTTAATCATCAACCATGTGAGTTGCTGAATGTTGTACCTTCATTAAATGTAACCATATTGCTACACTTAGAGGCGCCTCTCTTCTTTTTTATACTCAGTTGTGATATGACGCTACTCTTATATCAAGACATTGCTTGTATATCAAGTCAAAATTTAATAAAAAATTTGGCTTGTCTTTCAAAACGCTCTTAAACTGAGTTACTCTCAAACCAAGGTTTTACTGTGTGTGTGTGTGTGTGTGTGTGTGTGTGTGTGTGTGTGTGTGTGTGTGTATATATATATATATATATATATATATACACACACACACTACATAAACCCAGAACCTTTACAGTAATCCTCAATAGATACTGCATAGCCTTTGAACCTTTCCAGGAAATCTTACATAGCTACTGTAAAGATTCAGAACCTTTGCATCAATCCTGCATAAAAATGACAGATTCAGAAACGTTGCTGCAATTCTGCATAGATACTGCATGAACTCAGAGCTCCTGACCTGTAATTGTTAAACGTGGCTTTGACCATAGAATATTTTGTACTTTATCCAAATTAATGGCGTGCTGGCCTTTAGTACATGTTTATACCTTGTTTGCTTGTGCGTGCAAGCTGCTGTTTCCTGAAAACCAATCAGTAAATGTTTGATGTGATGTGATGGGATCTACCACTCAAAGATGTCTCACTAAGAGCAATGGGAGATGTGACAGCTACTCTTCTTCACTTGTGCTTCTGGAAAGCTGGGAACCCTCCTCTCCCTAACATGGCTAATGGATGGATGCAGCAGAGGTTGACTCCCTTTTCTACATGCAGGGACATTTTCTACATAGGTAAGAGAATGATCTGAACCTGGAATAAGAGATTTTTCCTTATACCTTTCTCTAACCAGCAATAAATAGAATTTCCACCTCATTCCCAAACAAATTAGAACAGTATTTTATCTAAAGATTGTTTGGCTGGAGAAGATAACTAGTATGACAAAAGTTCAGAAGATGGAAAATGCATAATGCTTACAGAATCAGAACTACGGGTTTACTTACAGGTGACTTGGCTTTTGCAGCAGCCAGTAAAGACATAGTGATTTCAGAGAGGTAGTCAAATACCAAGAAATCTAACTTTCCTCCATAAACAAGTTGTGGAACTGAAAGACAATAAAAACATATTTTTGCTAATTTAATGGAAAAGAAACACACTTTGCTCTTTGGGCTAGAGTGGCATCTTAGACCCTAAAACAACCTTAACATGTTCAGATATACAGTATATGCCATGTGTTTTTGCCACCATCCCTTTGAATGAACAGCAGTTAATAAAGTTTAGTGTGTAAAACAGTCAGCAATCACTATGTTAGATGAAAATGAAAAAGAGAAGAAGGTTGACTGCAAGATTTACAGGTCCTATACACTAACTTTATCAAACTGTATCAGATATTGTGTTGATGTAAAGGAGTGTTAGGGATATTCTTCTGTAATCTTTGTGGCTGTGACTTGATAAAGGAGGCTGGTCCGTGCATGTGCGTAGTAGAAAGGGAATGCCGTAGCTGTGTCCGGGCACATGCGCAGTAGAAATGGAGCGCCGTAGCTGTGTCCGGGCGCATGCGCAGTAGAAATGGAGCGCTGTAGCTGTGTCCAGGCGCATGCGCAGTAGAGAGAGAACGCCGTAGCTGTGTCCGGTCGCATGCGCAGTAAAAAGGGAACGACGTAGCGGTGTCCTGGCAGTTTACCACAGTCATCGGGTCTCTTGGCTTACAGATTAGCCTTACATCTTCCAGAAACGGTCCAGGAGAGGAGGATTCACTTTTAAACACGCTGTTTCATTGCCTTTTAAATGTGAGTGCATTAGCTACAAGTGTTTGTATTCCTGTCTGAATAAACAGTATTACACTAGGGTGGATGTGCACGCTCTTGTTTGATTTCTCTATTAGGTACATGTCCACCACTTAGTGGAATACTAAGAGAGCTGCAGTACCTTAGTGATTGGAGAATATAATATACAGGACTCTTTAGCCCAGCTGGGGTCTTCTGGATCAGCGCAATCACTGGTGGTTGTTGTTTACGTATGTATACAATTAGGGGATTCCTACTAACCAATCAAAATAGAGTTGTATACGTTTCTTCTTCTTGCTCAGAATTTTTTTGGCTCCCCGGCCTACATTAAAATGTACTGTATATGCAATGAGAATAGGACGTAGAACACATCGGCTACTAGGGGGGCGGGTGCAGAATTGTAATATCCAGCCTGTCCTGCAAATAGCAGTGCAGAGGGGGATCGAGGTGCCAGTGGTTATTGTGGAGAGGCCTCCCACAGCTGCATGTGAAATGAGAGAAGGTGTAATATTTAAAACAAGGAGTACGTACAGAAAACATATAACTCTTGCTGAAGTTGAACCTACACTTTAAAGCCAAACTCCAACGTTTTTTTTTTAATGATTTTTTTTAATGTTTTAGATTTGTGATTCACTTTCTATCCTCATGATGTCAGTACAGAAAATGGGGGGGCACTGACGTCACTAGGACACTGATAGCACTAAAAACATTGTTAAAAATTTGAATTCTTTCTCGTTCTATTGAAATGTGGCTTTGTTTTTTTCTGGGTCCCCATTTGAGAGATGTTTCTTTGGGTTTTTTTCAAGTGAAGGGAAAAATCCACCCCAGCAGTGACAAAGACAGTAATAAAACCTCAGTGCATTTAAACTTTAATTATATTATTATTATATTAATATTGTTAACAGTTTTTTTCTTACTTTCCTAACAAAGCAGTTCTCAGGTTTTAGAGAATTAGCTGTCTGTATGACAACTAGTCTACACTAAACAGGATTTAGTTGATTTTCAATATTTCTTTTTGCAGTGTGGCCAATTTTCCTAGTGATTACTTGGCTGTTATAAACAAAGACTGGCGTAGGTGTGCGCAGCCTATTGCATTAGGGTGTGCACCCCAAAGCTCAAACACACATGAACACCACCTGCTATTACAGGGAGGAGGCTCTGATGGTAGGAGACAGTTGATTGGGAGCATATTACATTACACCCTAAATAAGGGTGTAATGGGTTCCTAAATTTGAACCTAGCCTTTTATTATAATGGGGGCATTTACACTGGCCACTGGCACCCCCAACCACCCATCTGGTGCCACCCATGGATAATGCTAATGTACATGGGGTGATTAGGGTGTGCCCAGGCACCGCCGGCAAACCCTGTGCACACGCCTATGCAGACTGGTGCCCAGAACTTTAGGACCATCTTTCGCCAGTGACATCAATAGACTATAAATGCCACATAGGGAAGACATGTCCCAAAATTAGTACCCTATACAGACGTACAGCAGGCTCTAAAAAAGTAATTAAGTACTATGGCTCTTTGTGTGTTTAAATTAAGTGTAAATGTGACTTAGAACTGCAAAATTGCAACTAAAAAAAACTCAAGTAGGGCTTCAGCTTAAACATTTTATTCTAGCTTTTGGCACAGAGGTAACAGCTGCTCTGACAACAACTGTCAACAGAGATAACCCCCTTTTTTGGGGATACCGTCTCTTACTTCCCGTGTAGTCGAGGCAGGAAATGGTGAGAAGTCTCTGTTTTAGCGATACATAAATAAAACCTGACAGAGGTTCTATCCCTTCCCTACTCTATCAATTGACCGTCCCTTTTAGATTGTAAGCTTTAATGAGCAGGGCCCTCCGATTCCTCTTGTACCAAATTGTAATTTAACTTTACTGTCTGCCTTCATTTTGTTAAGCGCTGCACAAACTGTTGGTGCTATATAAATCCTGTATAATAATAATAATATTCAAAATAAAAAGTAAAATAAACATAAAGCGTTTGGCTGAATTACAGAAATCATCTGTCACTCCTCTGGGTACAACATACATCAACCAGGATCAAGTCTGACACAGCTGAGGGAACCATTACCTGAAGCTGCAGTATCCCCCCAGAATCCGGAAGCACATCCAATCCTCACCGGGGCCCGTTTCTGAGAAGGCGGGCAGTCTTGTACCACAGAACTTGATGAAATTTGCCTCATACAAGTGCAACATAATGTACTTTTAAGCAGCCTGGCTTCAGGTCGCTGGGTTTGTATACATCTTCTTCCTAGAAGAAACACTGTCCACCCCATGTCTGAGGTTTTGCACTTAAAAAGTTAGTTGCAGTGACGTATCAGATCCCTGTCAGGTATCTTGGATTGCCGCTAGGATCCCTGAAAGACAGAAAATGGGTTGTTAAAGTGGAACTTAAGTCTCCTCACAAATAAAATAATGCTGCATATAATCCCTTCTGCATTCGAACTGCTCATTAATCAAATCACAAATCTATTTACAAATGTGAATTTTCCTGTTCTGCATTCTCACCTCTATCTATATGAAATCCTTCACTTCCAAATGTGTGCACCTGTGCTCTAGCTGGGGCTGCATGTTTGAAATCAGACATGTCACTCTGTGGCTTAAAACTACAATTCCTACTGACCTTTGCGCAATTTCACATTTGCTCATGCCAGAATTGCGGGCAATTTCTTTGGAAGGGCAAGCCTACTGTCCCCCCTCTCAATCTTCACACTGTGAAGGATACACTAGACTAATGGTTCTCATCCTTATTGAGAGCAAGGCCTGGTAAATCCTTCCAAATACTTCCATACCCCAACAGTAAAATACAAAAAGTTTAAACTCACACAATAAATGCAAAAAATATATTGAAATGCATATTTCTTGAGGGGGCTGGGGGCAGCTGTGGGGTAATATTTTTCTGGAGGGGGCTGGGGTCTCACCAAGAGGTTGGAGGCTTTGCATGGGCACTGTGGGGGGCTAAAGTGAATTTTAGGGACTAGGGGGCACTGTGGGAGGTTGGAATGCATTATGGGGACTGGAAGCTCTGCAGCAGGCTAGGGGGCTTGGCAGCACTTTAGAAGGCTGGATGGCACTGTGCTGGATAAGAGCTCTCAAGGGGCCTGATAGCACGGGAAGGGGCACTGTGGGCAATTATGGGAGGTTAGGGGCACTATAGTAGGTTGGTGGGTAGGTTACGTGATCTGCAGATGGCTGGAGGCCCAAGAGGAGAGAGGCCATGGCCCAGTGGTTGAGAACCACTGCACTAGACATGCCACAATAAGCACAATATATAGAGCGGGGTATGATGCAGACATACACTGAGACATACTCAACTGTAATCTGTAGTGGGGCTAAGCATCCATAAGTGACAACCAGGCTACAGTTAAAGGGTTTTTGTCACTGGAGTTCAGCCTGTACAGAGAAATGCTTTATGTCTAAATCTGAAGGGAGGAGAGAACATCCACTGATGTAAAAGTAAAGGACAGCACACGGTGCAAGGTAAGCAACACATAATAAAAAATAAAAAAAAACATTTTTTTGTTCCACATACTTGATGTGGAAATCACTCCCACTGAGTAATTTTATTCTGACAGCAGGGAGACTTCCCTGCAGTTAGAATACACTGATATAGGTGGCAGCATTGATCTTTCCGGAAAAGCACAACAGGCTGGTTGGTAGATCAACTTCTGTACAACCAGCCTGCCCATACATGAATGGAAATTTGTCCAGTCTACTGAACCAGCCAAATTTTGATCAATGTACAGCTAGCTTTAGATAAACGTAAATTCTTCCAGTATGATTCTACAGAATCATCTGTGCCTGTGTGGGTTTTCTCCAGGTACTCCATTTTTCTCCCACACTTCAAAGACAAGCTGGTTGGTTAATTGGCCCTAGTATGTGTATGAATGTGAGTTAGGGACCTTAGATTGTAAGCTCCTTGAGGGCAGGGACTGATGTGAATGTAAAATATATATGTAAAGCACAGAGTAAATGGACAGTGCTATATACAGTCAAACAAGATGTGCTTTAACTGCAGACTTTCAGCTTTAATTTGAGGGTATTTACATCCAAATCAGGTGAACGGTGTATGAATGACAACAGTTTGTATTTGTGCATCCCACTTTTAAGGGACCAAAAGTAATGGGACAATTGGCTGCTCAGCTGTTCCATGGCCAGGTGTGTGTTATTTCCTCATTATCCCATTTACAAGGAGCAGATAAAAGGTCCAGAGTTAATTTCAAGTGTGCTATTTGCATTTGGAATCTGTTGCTGTCAACTCTCAATATGAGATCCAAAGAGCAGTCACTATCAGTGAAGCAAGCCATCATTAGGCTGAAAAAACAAAACAAACCCATCAGAGAGATAGCAAAAACATTAGGTGTGGCCAACAGAAGGAGAGAGTTACCGCTCAGATGTGACTGGTGACTCATTCACAAGATCCAGAGCCGTGGGTGCAGGCAATGCATATGACAATGCAAAAAATCTGAGGAAAACGCTTGGACAGCCGCACTCCAAAAAAGGTTCTTTTATTTAAAACAAAAGCACAAACAACATGCCACAGCAAAAAAACAGCAAGTATGAGCTGAAGTTTCGCACTGCGATTCAGTGCTTAATCATAGGTAAGCACTGAATCACAGTGCGAAACGTCAGCTCATACTTGCTGTTTTTTTGCTGTGGCATGTTGTTTGTGCTTTTGTTTTAAATAAAATAACCTTTTTTGGAGTGCGGCTGTCCAAGCGTTTTTCTCAGATTTTTTGCATTAGGTGTGGCCAAATCAACTGTTTGGAACATCCTTAAAAATAAAGAACGCACCGGGGAGCTCAGCAACACCAAAAGACCCGGAAGACCACGGAAAACAACTGTGGTGGAGAACCGAAAAATTATTTCCCTGGTGAGGAAAACACCCTTCACAACAGTTGGCCAGATCAAGAACACTCTCCAGGAGGTAGGTGTATGTGTGTCAAAGTCAACAATCAAGAGAAGACTTCACCAGAGTGAATACAGAGGGAGGGTTCACCACAAGATGTCAATCATTGGTGAGCCTCAAAAACAGGAAGGCCAGATTAGAGTTTGCCAAACAACATCTAAAAAAGCCTTCACAGTTCTGGAACAACATCCTATGGACAGATGAGACCAAGATAAACTTGTACCAGAGTGATGGGAAGAGAAGCGTATGGAGAAGGAAAGGAACTGCTCATGATCCAAAGCATACCACCTCATCAGTGAAGCATGGTGGTGGTAGTGTCATGGCGTGGGCATGTATGGCTGCCAATGGAACTGGTTCTCCTGTTATTTATTGATGATGTGACTGCTGACAAAAGCAGCAGGATGAATTCTGAAGTGTTTCGGGCAATATTATCTGCTCATATTCAGCCAAATGCTTCAGAACACATTGGACGGTGCTTCACAGTTCAGATGGACAATGACCCAAAGCATACTGCGAAAGCAACCAAAGAGTTTTTTAAGGGAAACAAGTGGAATGTTATGCAATGGCCAAGTCAATCACCTGACCTGAATCCGATTGAGCATGAATTTTACTTGCTGAAGACAAAACTGAAGGGAAAATGCCCCAAGAACAAGCAGGAACTGAAGACAGTTGCAGTAGAGGCCTGGCAGAGCATCACCAGGAATGAAACCCAGCGTCTGGTGATGTCTATGCGTTCCAGACTTCAGGCTGTAATTGACTGCAAAGGATTTGCAACCAAGTATTAAAAAGTGAAAGTTTGATTTATGATTGTTAATCTGTCCCATTACTTTTGGTCCCTTTAAAAAGTGGGAGGCACATATACAAACTGTAATTCCTACACCATTCACCTGATTTGGATGTAAATACCCTCAAATTAAAGCTGAAAGTCTGCAGTTAAAGCACATCTTGTTCATTTCATTTTAAATCTATTGGTGGTGTATAGAGGCAAAAAGATTAGAATTGTGTCGATGTCCCAATATTTATGGACCTGACTTTAACCACTTTCCTACCCAGCCATAGTCAAATGACGTCCACAGATGGGATCTCCCATCCTGGGTGGACGTCATATGACGTCCTGGGCTTTGTGGGGGAATATCTGAATGATGCCTGCAGCTAGAGGCATCATTCAGATATCCTTCTGTTCTGCCGGCGATTCTGTGCACCATAAGAACGATCATAGCGACGGTTCCGCCACTTGATCGTTCTTATAGGCGGCGGGAGGGAACATACTCCCCCTCCCGCCGCCATCCGGTGCTTCTCCGGGCTCTCCCGTGCCATCGGGGGCCCGGAGAATGAATCGTCCGGCACGCGATAGGAAGCATAGAGATGACTGGTGAGTGACCAGATGGTCACCAGTCATCTCTATGACCGTCAGAGGCCCGGGCATGATGTGATGACGTCACGCCCGGGTCCTCAGATGTAAACAAAGCCGCCATTGCGGCTAGTAAACATGAGATCAGTGAAAAAAAATTACGATCTCATGCTTTCCAGCCTGGAGGAGAGATGTGGGGTCTTATTGACCCCGCATCTCTCAATAAAGAGGACCTGTCACACATTCCTATTACAAGGGATGTTTACATTCCTTGTAATAGGAATAAAAGTGATAAAAAAAAAAAAATATGTAAAATAAGTGTAAAAAAAAAAAAAATTAAGTAAAATAAAAAAAAAATGATAAAAAATTTTTTAAAACGCCCCTGTCCCCGGTAGCTGCCGATCAGAAGCGAACGCACACGTAAGTCCCGCCCACATATGTAAACGCCATTCAAACCATATATGTGAGGTATCGCCGCGTGCGTTAGAGCACGTGCAACAATTCTAGCACTAGACCTCCTCTGTAACTCTAACCTGATAACCTGTAAAAAAAATTAAAGCATCGCCTATGGAGATTTTAAAGTACCGAAGTTTGGCGCCATTCCATGAGTGTGCGCAATTTTAAAGCGTGATATGTTAGGTATCTATTTACTCGGCGTAATATCATCTTTCAGATTTTCCCCAAAAATTGGGCTAACTTTAATGTTTTGTTATTTTTTAATTCATGAAACCATTTTTTTTCCAAAAAAAAGGTGTTTGAAAAATTATTGCGCAAATACTGTGCAAGAAAAAAAAGTTACAATGACCGTCATTTTATTCCCTAGGGTGTCTGCTAAAAAAACATATATAATGTTTGGGGGTTCTGAGTAATTTTCTAGCAAAAGAATGATGATTTGTACATGTAGGACAGAAGTGCCAGAATAGGCCCAGTATTGAGGTGGTAAAAAAAAGCCCGGGGTTGAAGTGGTTAAGTACCTGTAATAATAATAATTATACCAAAGATCAGTGATAGGACACGTGGCCACGTTTGAGTCAAGAGAATTCTGTGGAGCCCAGTGCAAGAGGCTTGCTTACTTCCTCCAGAAGCCACCATTATGATGTTTAGCACAGCAGTACCATGCAGAACATATTTCCTGCCCTCACACACAGTAAACAGAACCTGTCAACTTCATAATAATTTGCCTGCAAAAAATGTGTAATATTTTTTATGATCTTTACTAATACAATCCATCAGGTAAAAAGTTCTACCTGCACAGCTGTCTTTGCCTGCAGTCAGTCATACCACTATGCACAGTACAACCTAACAAAAAAAAAACAGGATTTATGCATACACATGATTGGGTGACTGAAGTCAGCACAATTTTACATCACTTGCTATAGGTCTGTTTACACCAGGTGTGTTGGGTCTGTCCCAACGCAAGACAAGACAACAAGCCTTGTTTCCTATCATGCCAGTGGCGTGCGCTGACAAGCACTATTCTTTTTTCAGCGCAGCATTGTGTGACACAATCTACCTCATTGCACCAAGCTGCGGCAAATAGAACGTAATGAAATGTCACTTTCGGACATTTCAATAAAATTCATGCAACAAAGTAAACACAACAAATGCTGTTTACAGGGCATCAGCACCGATGTCTTGACACCGCACACCAGTGGCTGTTTGCTAACACAGCAGCTGGTGTAAATGGGCACTAAGCTAGGGGAAAATTCACTTTGCAAAGCAAACATGCTCTATTCTTTTAGTATATCATACCTTGCTGGTTTTGATGGGTAAAGGAGAGAGGAAAGAGAAACCTAAATAAATGAACTTACTGCACATATGCACATCATTTCCATATCTTCTTTTTATAAGCTAACTCCATAAGACGTCTGCTAAACCCTGTGTTCTTTAATGTAAACCTGTATTGTGAAGTCTGTCAATTCTAATGTTCCTGATAAGGAATGGGCAAAGGTTCACGTCCTCCAGCAGGTTTGCTAAACAAACTGCTTTACTTCTGTGATAGCATATGCACGCTCAGCAGGAGATTGTACTATATTACCTCAGTGATGAACGTTAACATATATACAATGCCTTAAAAAAAGTATTAATACCCCTCAAAATTTTCCACATTTTGTCATGTTACAACGTAAATGTATTTTATTGGGATTTTATGTGATAGACCAACACAAAGTGGCACATAATTGTGAAGTGGAAGGGAAATAATAAATGGTTTGCATTTTTTTTTTACAAATAAATATCTTAAAAGTGTGGAGTGCATTTGTATTCAGCCCCCTTTACTCGGATACCCCTAACTAAAATCTAGTGGAACCAATTGCCTCCAGAAGTCACCTAATTAGTAAATAGAGTCTTGCTAGAGAACCTTAGTGAACACACAGCATCAGGAAGGCCAAGGAACACAATAGACAGGTCAGGGATAAAGTTGTGGAGAAGTTTAAAACAGGGTTAGGTTATAAAAAAAAGTATCCCAACATCTCACGGAGCACTGTTCAATCCATCATCCGAAAATGGAAAGAGTATGGCACAACTGCAAACCTACCAAGACATGGCCGTCCACCTAAACTGACAGGCCAGGCAAGGAGAGCATGAATTAGAGAAGCAGCCAAGAGGCCCATTGTAACTCTGGAGGAGCTGCAGAGATCCACAGCTCAGGTGGGAGAATCTGTCCACAGGACAACTATTAATCGTGCACTCCACAAATCTGATGTTTATGGAAGAGTGACAAGAAGAAAGCCATGGTTGAAATAAAGCTATAGAAAGTCCCGTCTGCAGTTTGCAAGAAAGCATGTGGGGGACACAGCAAACATGTGGAAGAAGATGCTCTGATCAGATGAGACCAAAATTGCATTTTTTTGGCCTAAAAGCAAAACGCTATGTGTGGCAGAAAACTAACATTGCACATCACCCTGAACACACCATCCAGCAGGGACAGGGAAGCTGGTCAGAATTGATGGGAAGATGAATGGAGCCAAATACAGGGCAATCTTAGAAAAAAAACCTGTAAAGCCCCGTACACACGATCGGTTTGACTGATGAAAACCGTCCGATGGATGGTTTTCATCAGACCAACCGATCGTGTATGGTACCCATCGGTCTTTTTTCCATCGGTTGTAAAAAATAGAACTTGTTTTAAAATTTTCCGATGGATAAAAAACCGATGGGAATTTCCGATCGTCTATGGGCAAGTCCATCGGTTAAAAAAAACACGCATGCTTAGAATCAAGTCGACGCATGCTCAGAAGCATTAAACTTCATTTATCTCGGCTCATCGGAGTGTTTTACGTCACTGCGTTTGGAACAGTCGGTTTTTTGACTGATGGTGTGTGGCCAAGACTGATGAAAAACAGTTTCATCGGATTTCCGATGGACAAATCCATCGGACGAAAATCCATAGGTTATCCGATCGTGTGTACGGGGCTTTAGAGTCTGCAAAAGACTTGAGACTGGGGCGGAGGTTCACCTTCCAGCAGGACAATGACTCTAAACCCTAAACATACAGCCAGATCTACAATGGAAAGCAAAAGCATATTCATGTGTTAGAATGGCCCAGTCAAAGTCCAGACCTAAATACAATTGAGAATCTGTGGCAAGACTTGGAAATTGCTGTTCATAGACGCTCTCTTGAGCTATTTTGCAAAGAAGAATGGGCAAAAATGTCACTCTCTAGATGTGCAAAGCTGGTAGAGACATATCCAAAAAGACTTGCAGCTGTAATTGCAGCAAAAGGTGGTTCTACAAAGTATTGACTCAGGGGGGCTGAATACAAATAATGCACACTACACTTTTCACATATTTATTTGTGAAAAAAAAATGCAAACCATTTATCATTTTCCTTCCACTTCACAATTATGTGCCACTTTGTGTTGGTCTATCACATAAAATCCCAATAAAATACATTTACGTTTTTGGTTGTAACATGACAAAATGTGGAAAACTTCAAGGGGTATGAATACTTTTTCAAGGCACTGTATGTGCATAAAAATTAGCTAATACTGTTGTATACAGACAACCCATCTCAGGTGACTAGAGAGATTGGCAATGTAAACCCCCATAAGTCTACCTTTTCTAATTAACCTTGCAGCACCCTTGTTATAGGACAGGTCTTTCCGTTCTATGAGCACTAAGCTCAGGTGATAGGACAGCTTTACAGCCTAACCCATCAGCTGTGTGAAGTTGGCACCCCATTCATATACCATTCATTTGTGCCCCGTTTGTGCCGCAAAAACGAGCGTTTGTGCCGGTTCGGTTTCTGAGATATTAACCGCTTCCCGCCTGCCAGCCGTCGTATGACGTCCTGGATTTGAGCGGTGATATCTGAATGATGCATGCAGCTACAGGCATTATTCAGATATCGTCTTTTAGAGCCTGCGATTTCCTACACCAAAAGAATTACCGTATTATAGCGGCTGTTCAGCTGCTTGATCGTTCTTACTGGCGGAGAGAGGGGACGTCCCCCCCCCTCCCACTGCCCTCTGGTGCTTCTACCGACACACCCCTGCCATCTGTAAGTCGGAGAAGGGAACCACTGGCCATGGATGTTTACCATAGAGATTTCTGGTGGATCCTGGAGTCTCTATGATAGTTTGGAGGCTGGGCGCAATTTTATAACGTCACGCCCGGCCTCTGCACTCAAACAAATGGTGCCGCCTCGGCTAGGAAGCTAAGATCGTTTTTTTTTTTTTTTTATTTCAGGCTTCCCAGCCTAGAGATTAGATGTGGGGGTCTTATTGACCCCATATCTCACTTTAAAGAGGACCTGTCATGCTTATTCCTATTACAAGGGATGTTTACATTCCTTGTAATAGAAATAAAAGTGATAAAAAAAAATATTTTTTAAAAAAGCGTCAAACTAGAAAAAGAAACGTAAAATTTTAAAGCGCCCCTGTCCCTGTGTGCTTGCACGCAGAAGCGAACGCATACAGAAGTTGCGCCCACATATGAAAACAGTGTTCAAACCACACATGTGAGGTATCACCGCGAACAATAGAGTGAGAGCAATCATTCTAGCCCTAGACCTCCTCTGTAAACCAGTAAAGCATTTTAAAGTGTCGCCTATGGGGATTTTTAGGTACCAAAGTTTGGCGCCATTCCATGAGCGTGTGCAATTTTGAAGCGTGACATGTAGGTATCTATTTACTCAGCGTCACATCATCTTTCATATTATGCAAAAAAAATTGGGCTAACTTTACTGTTGTTATTTTAAATGCAAGCCCCGCCCACTTTGCACCCCATGTTGCTGAATTTTAAAAACAAACACGCCATTCGTTTGTGCCGCATTTGTGCAGGTTTGTCCTGCAAAAATAAACGTTTGTGCCGCTTTGGTTTCGGAGATATTGTGCGTTATAGTTGCTGATATGTTACCAAACCACACTGACTTTACACCTCACTATTAAAGAGGAAGTAAAGGCAAAATTAAAAAAAAAAAAACCCTGCAAAAGGAAGGCATAATGAGCTAGTATGCATAGCATACTAGCTCATTATGAATGACTTACCTGAAATCGCAGCCCCCGCAGTGGTCCTCGGTCACCTCCCCTGTCGCCGCCATCTTGCCTCGATGTCCTGTCACTGCCGTCAGTGTATTGCCGCTCCAGCGCTGTGATTGGCCGGAGTGGCAATGACGCCACACGCATGCGCGCTCGGGCCGGCAAGATCCCATTTAGCAATGATGCTGGCCTGCTATTGCGCATGCGTGTGACATCATCGGCGTTGTTTTTAATAGTAAATATCTCCTTAACCGTGTAGGTTAAGGAGATATTTCTTGCACCTACAGGAAAGCCTTAATCTAGGCTTACCTGTAGGTGCAAGTTGTCTAAGTGGGTTTACAACCACTTTAAATCTTACATACAACTACTGTAGATTTATTTGTTCCCGGTTTGTGCAGATTTGGTGGATATTGTACATGATGTTTTACTTCACATGCATAGGTTTGCCACCCCCCGCAGGGATCCCCCTTCCCGATCCTCTCACTGCAGGCATGCTCCCTCCCCCTTCTGATTCTCTAGCGCTGACTGGAAGAACAGACGGGGAGGAGCGAGCGGGGGAGTGGGCGGGCACAGCTGGCTCTCCCAGAAACATTACCACTTCAGCATGGTGGTCAGATTAAACAGCATTACTCCAAATTGGAAATCTTTGTTAATAAACACAAATAAATGAAGAAAGGCAGAGAGGAATTTCCAAAGACAACACAATTGTTATTTTATTCCTCCTTTGTGAGTTACACAACATGGGGTTGTATCTATGATTCACACGGGTCATCATATTTTTCCCAGTCAGCTGACCTTTTCCTACAATAGGCCACAAAATTAATTTCTGCTGATTCCTGGAGTAAAGGCAACAACCCCTCCTAATGTGAATGAGAGACTGTCAAGGTGCATGGTCACAGGTATTTCAGATAATGGATAATGTGTTTCTGCCCTTATTTCAATACAAATTAGCTGTCCAGTGGTGCACCGATGTGTGACTGAGCCATTGCAAAGATTTCAATGACGTTACATTCTTGGTTTTGTAATTCTCTGGGCACTCATTTGGACAGATTTAGATGTAGCCCATCTTCCAGTGCTATCTGAAGTTTACTCATTCCATCAGTTTTTAAAATATCTTCATTGAGGGATCACCCTTGAAGAACTTGGATTTCTCTCACAATACTCAGAAGAACACTTGGAGGTAATTGTTGCACTTAGTACCTGCTTCATTGTTGATGTGATTATGTACACAACATTGCACTCAGCATTCACCTGCCTCACACCTGACTTCTGCTGATCACATTCAAATTTTCCTGACAGTATTTTGGCCCTCATTGCATAAGAGTCCTTTCCCACTCCCTTAGTCACAATGGTCATCACCAATTTAAAAATGTCAATATCTTTGTGCTCTTTGTTGACATAATTGCAGAATGATCCACTGTCACAAAATGCACAGCAAAGACATTGTCAAACGGAATCAAACGCACAGGTATTAATGACACTAATGCCTTGTACACACAACCGGACTGTCCGTCGGAATAAAGTCCGACGGATTGTCCGATGGAGTTCAGACAGAATTCCGCTCAAGCTGTCTTGCATACACAAGGTCACACAAAAGTCTGACCATCAAAAACACGGTGACGTACAACACGTACGACGAGCCGAGATCAATGAAGTTCAATAGGCAGTTCGGCTTTTCTGCTTGATTCTGAACATGCGTGGTTTTTAGTCCGTCGGAATTGCATACAGACGAACTGACTTTCCGATAAATAGAAATTTTTGTCCGTCGGAAAAAAAGAGAACAAGTTCTCTAAGTACGTCGGAATTTCAGAAGGAAAAAGTCCAATGGGGCATACACACGGATGGAATATCCGATGAAAAGAGCCCGTCTGACTTTTTCCATCGGAAAATCCGGTCGTGTGTACAAGGCATTACAAGCATTTTGTTTATTTTTATAGCTACTTAAGCTAAGTGGTTGCCGTTTTTCACAACTTTTACCTTTTTTTTTCTTTTCAGGTTTGTGTCCATATGCAACCACTCAGAGCAAGGAGTGGGGAGGATAGTCTCTTTTTTTGGAGGAACACTGAGGTCTTTCCAGTTCTCAACATGCTCCTCTTGCATTCTACTTTCTTCTTTTACTTTTACATTCATTTGTGGATTCTCCTCACAGTTGTTATTTCTTTTATCGTTCTTTTCTTCACTGTAATCTGTTTTGTTTATTGGTACAGAAGAAAGCCTCCTTTTTGCGTTCCATGAATTCAAGGTGACAAATCACAAAACTGTAAATTCATATAGGCAGGCATTCATGTTTGAAGAGACCATGTTTTCTATTTCTTAAATTCAGCCTCAACACTTGGAGAGCTTGCTGTTATGTTCACGCTTTTGACGTGTGGAACCATCATAGCTGTCCAAAGCAGAAGGTATCATGCCATTCTTATAACATTAGGGACAAGTTCTGGAAGGAAATGTAAAGCCTAGTACACACGGCTGTGAATCTCGTTGCAAAAAAAACGTTGTTTTTCTCGACGGGTTTCTTGTCAAGCTTGACGAGATTCTTGTCAAGCTTTCCTTGCATACACACTGTCAATCCAAAATCTCATCTGTCTAAAGCGCGGTGACGTACAACACGTACAACGGCAGTATAAAGGGGAAGTTCCATTCTCATGGCGCCACCCCTTGGGCTGCTTTTGCTAATCTCGTGTTACTGCGTGTTAGTAAAAGTTTAGTAAGAGACGATTTGCGCTTTTCAGTCTTCGTGCTTTCAGTTCGTTACAGCGTAACGAATGTGCTATCTCCATTACGAACGCTAGTTTTACAAGAAGGTGCGCTCCCATCTCATACTTGATTCTGACCATGCGTGGTTTTTGAAGACTCGAAAAAGCATACACACAAACGGTTTTCTCGTCCAAAAACAGTCTGACGAGAATCATAACGAGAAAACTGAGACTCCCGACGAGAAAAAAGAAAGCAGGTTTTCTTTTTTTCTCGATTCACAACAGACATCCCTCTGCGATACGTCTCTTCAGTTGAGTTTTGCATGTCTTAGATATAACAGGTATGGCTCTGTCATCAATCCCTTCTGATTGGCTAAATGCAACAACTGAATGAATGAGCTCCCTTGCATCATCCAGTGAATTTGATTGGAGAAGTTGTGCCATTGCTCTGAGGTAGAATTCTCTCACTGTTTCCTTTTTGTCTTAGGCATTACCATCGGCTAATGAGCTTGATACAGTGTGTGACATTAATTCTAATGAAGCAAGGAGGCAGGTTTGAGGAGTTATTTCTGGTCAGCACTCCAAAACACTAACTAATGTTTGCTCCAAGCAAAGAAAGGGAGAAATCACAGACTGCTTCTAGTATGGCTCTCAGAAAGCATCTGCACTACTATGACATGATCTCCAAATGAACTTAAAACTCCTTGATACAAAAAGATGTGTCCTGAAATGTCAACAGGTCTCTTTAGTTTTTTCACAACTGAACCTGTTGCATCAAAACTCACATAGGAGCCTATGTTCTTTGACTTCGTTTGGTACACTTGCATTTGGGATGGGGTCCAGTAATGGCAAAAAAACATATCCAAGCCTATGTTGTGTATTATGGGGAACACTGTATTTAAAGAGTTGTAATGAAAGGATTGGGTCCTTATGGCCTAGCTCTTTGTCACCCATCTCTTGTTTGGCTTTTCGTATTGTTGCCAGATTTGGTGGTTGACTCGGCTCAGGGTCCCCAATATCCAAAACTTTGTGGGCCTCAGCTGCCCGCCATACATATGCTTGTTTCTGTCCTTCCCAGAGTTCTTTTGACACTCTTCTTCTCAAATGTCCTGATAATTTGCGTTTAGAATTTCCTGTGTGGAGACTGTCGTCAATTTTGCAGATCATGCCCAATCTCTGGTACATTGTCAACTGTTATGGATAGCTGTGCATTACACTCAGTGAAGCACCCTATTATATCTATGTAGAAAGATGAAACATTAGGATACATTTTTGCCCGCTTCAATTTAAGTGTGCATGATGACTTGATATTTTTTCCAGATCTCTTCATTGAAGATGTGACTCCATGCACCAGGTTTTAAGATGCTTTATTCTCTTTTTCCAGTGTACATGGATTTGTCATTGTAAATTATTTTCTCATGCCAGATTCCTAGCCATCTTTGAAAAGAGAGACTGAATTCAAACTGAATGTCATAACACTGAATTGATGAATGACTATCTGCACCTTCTGAGTTGTCACCATAAGATGTTTGTTCATCGATATCTTTGACATCTTTGCATAGACCAAGGACTTGCCATATATTGTGTCGGTTTGTCTTTACAAATGTATAAAGTCTTTTGGGTGACATTTTGTTGTTTAATTGTTGACACAAGTCTACCCATACTTTGTCTGAGGGAACTGCTATTGTTTGTCCTGTAATAATTTTTTCCCTTGCAGCACAGATTAATTTGATAAGTCATCACTTTCACAAGCTGGCTTCCATCTGAGCAAAACAAGAATATTTTGTTTTTTAGTATAGTCTTTATACCAAAATAATCAATTCCTAATTTCTTAAAGTACATAAACTGAGATTGTATACATCATTTTATTGTTTTTATTTCCCTCAACAGGTACAGATGAAAATCTTACAGGTAGGGATGCACCGATAATCGGTTTTTCGGTATAGAGTACGAGTACCGATATTTTGCTTTCGGTACTCGCTGATGGCGAGTACCGATATTGGTGCTTCCGCTGGCATGGAGTCGGCTTCCCGGGCAATCAGGAAGCTGGGCGGAGAGTAATAACTGATTGCCCAGGAAGCCAGCTGCATGTTGTTTGGCCGGCTGAATTGTAATTGGCCTGGAAACCGGCTTCCAAGCCAATCAGCATGGACCTGGTTTCCCAGCCAATCAGGAGGCCCTGAAGTGGGTCATTACACGCCGCCCAGCTTCCTGATCACATGGGAAGCTGGCTCCATGTTCCCCTACGGAACTGCCGGTCAGAGAAAATCATCCTCTGACCGGAAGTTCCGGTATCGGAGCATTTGGGAGAGTACGAGTACTCGCCAAAATACTCAGTATCGGCACCGATACTAGTATCGGTATATCCCCGCTAACAGGTCTAGTCACTAAAATAGCTGATTTGGAAACATTCGCCAATTCAGCTCACTTTCTAGTTTAGCTATATTGTCCCCGTTCGGCTAAGCATTAGATTCAGTGATTCAGTTTACTACCTCTAGAACAGTGGTTCTCAACCTGGGTCGGGACCCACTTGGGGGTCGAATGACAATTTGCCAGGGGTCACCGAATTCTGGGCTGTTCCTGAAGCCCGCACCACTCTCCCAGCCTTTTTGCGGCCGTCCAGCAGGCTGTCCTGAAGCCCACGGCCGCCCACTTAGCCATTCCGCAGCCGCCCATTCAGTTCAAGGCATGGGTGGGGGCAGAAACTAGAGGTCAGCTAACTGGTGAGGAATGTGAAGTGGGAGGGGCTGGAGGAGACCCCATCGTCTGATTTTGGCATAGGTGTCACTGATGCGAGACACCACAGAGCTGGAGACACAGTGAAGCCGGACCACAGAGCTGGAGACACAGTGATGCCGGAGACACAGTGAGTAACGCTACCTGTGATTAGAGTTGCCATTAAAAGTCCCCACTACAGTTCTCAGATCAGCAGATGACCTTGATCAAGAGCACCTAAGCTGGCTGATCAGAACTCCCCCCAGCACTGCCACTGATCCCATCCCCCACCAGCACTGCCACTCATTCCAACTCCTTCGCCAGCATGGCCACTCATCCCATCCCCCCCCCACCCCCTACAAAGGAGCAAGAGAAGGAATAAAAATAGAGAATACATGGAAGGGAGAGGAAAAGAGGGGGAGGAACAAAGAAAAAGGGAGAGAAAGAATAAGGGAAAGAACAAGAAAGAGGCTAGAGAGAAGGATGGGGGAAAAAACAAGAAATTAGGGTAAAGAGAGAAAAAAGGGAAATAAAAGAGAACAAATAGAAAGAGTAGTACATCCTAAAATGTACCATAAGGGGTTTGTCATGACCTTGCAGTAATATTTCATGACCTGTCTGTCTCTTACCTGGTCTGTGTATCAGCCTTAGGGCTTGCTCTCTCACACCTGCATGGTTAAGTAATCTTCCCTCAGTGTGGCTCCACCCTAGCCTCAACAGGAACCACTATTTAACACTTTGTTCTCCAAGCCTGCCTTGCCGTGCAATATTGTCTGTTTGGTTTCCTGTTTCCTGCTTGCCGTGTGCTCTACGTTTGTCTCTGTTACCGATCTTGCCGTGTTACCGACCATCCCGCCTGCTTGTGACCCTGACCTTTGGCGCGTTTCTCGACCATCCCTGCCTGCTTGTGACCCTTGACCTTTGGCTTGTTCACGTTTATCCTTGTCTGCTAGTCGCCCCGACCTGTAGCTTCCTCCTATAGCCTACCGTGAGCGTGAGCTGGAAGATCCTGGGGGCCGCGACCTGGAGTCAGCTGCAGCGTAGTCCATCCTCACCACTAGAGGCTCTGGTGAACACCTGCTGGCTCTTAGACTCCACGCCCTGGGGAATCTTATGTTCTAGCTCCCTGTGGGATCCGTGTTGGTGCCCCAGTGGACCTGCTTTCCTGTACCACCCAGGGTTCCAACCGCAGCAGTCAGCCATAGGGTCCACTATCATTGCGGTGCACTCCTGACCCCAACGGTGTGCATCTGTCACCTGGCCTCAGGTGACCTGACAGGGTTTTAATACTGTACGAATGGAAGGGACTCAGGGAGTGCTAAATGTCCGTGGGTTAGGGGTGCAAATATCTTGTCTTGCCTTGGGTGCTGACAACCTACGCCACAAAAATATTTTAACCTTAGGGGACCCACAACTTGGGAAATTTTATCAAGGGGTCTCCCTTAAAATCCTTCATCAGACCCAAGATCCAAGCAGCAGATGGGCAGAGCTGAAATGGGGTGGGGACAAGCATCCCCCCCCCCACACACATATCAACGGGAATTGTTTTGCCCATTTGTTGACATTCTATTAGGGGATAGAGAGCTGTCATGGAATGTAAAGAAATGGGCGGACCAAGTCCCGTAACGTCGCAACTCGCTCGGCCCATTTGTTGTCATTTTGTGGCGTCAGTTGTTGGGAATTTTTTCTTTCGCTAAGTCGGCGGCCGTCTTGCATCGTGATTGACGTGAATCTACATCACTGGAAGACGTGATTGACGTGTGGATTACATCGGTGGAGTTTTCAAAAACCTGTGTTGTGTTCTTTTTTTTCCAATAAAGGACTTTTTATACAGTGTTGTGTGTTTGAGGAGCTGGAGCATGTTCGTTCGTCCCAGCTACATGTGGTCGTTCCTTTCGTTTCCTTCGACTACTGTAGGCGCTTTTGGGCATAGCGCGCACAGCAACCATTCAGGGTTTAACCAGGCTCAGCGAGCCAAAAGATTTAGCCGAGCCTTTGGCTCATCCTTCGGCTGCTTAGTGAATAACCCCCTAAGTGTCATTGTTAAACAACACTGCAGGTTAGTTGTAATACTAAAAAAAAAAAATGTAATTGATTGTTCTTTTTTCTTGAAACTTGGCTTACCACACTCACAAACATGCACTTATAACTTGCAACATATAGCATGCCAAACGAGGCTCAGATGTGGCAAGTGCATTGAAATCTACAATGCTGCAGCCTGTTACAGGCATGTTTACAAGTAGAGTAAACATGTTTAGAAATAAAACAATTTAAATCTCAAATTTTACACGTCCTACTATAGGAATAATACTGAATTTCAATTTATTCAATGTAGTGCAATATTTTATGAAAAGCCACTCATATTTATTTATTGTAGACCCTGTTTAAGGCCTCATTTACACAAGCATAAAAAAATTCTGTACTAATTTGTGTAGTGTTATTTCTGTGTGCATCTGTATGCTGCACTTGCAAATACATAGCCCTATGCACACAGCTGCGTATGGGGCTGTGTTTTTGAGTCACTAACAAATGTGCACAGAAAAAGGATCAAAGGTGCGTCTAGGTCTGAAAATAATGCGTGTTTTATACACATACGCATGTGTACTTGCCTAAATGCACATATGCGTTTAAAGTTTGCTATACATTCTGGGCCTGCATAGTGCTAGAATGATTATGTACGAATAGACAGTAAGTGAATATACACATATATTGCGAAGGCAGACATTTTCACTGCCATGTGTGGCACAGTCTGAAAAGACTCTGCCCTAAAGCACTGGAGATCACCATATTGTAACCTAAGTTTTACAATTTATTTTCTAAACACATTTTGCACAGTGCATATATAGAATAAAAGGTGTTTAATGTACCCTAATGCCCTTGATTATCCTGTGTGTAGATAGGAAAGGTTTCAGGCATTTCTGTATGTTACTACAATGATTTTACATTCTGGCTAACCCTGAACACAGGATGTATACAGTACATGGAGACATCAGTTATTAACACAAATAGGGTTGCCACCTGACCACTATATTAGGTTGTCCTGCTAGTGCTAGTATTGCAAAAAAAAAAAACTGTATACACGCTGATACAAACAGCAAACACACAATCACCTATTCCAAATGTATTGTTTTCACTGCAATTGCATAATTATTAATAATAATAAGTAAAATTAAAGAGGTTAAAATTGGATTTACCCTGGATTCCCTGAGCTAGCAGTGAAACCATCAAGCAAAAAGTTGTTCGAGCTTGAATACTGCCTTTTTTCAGGGTCCAGTGCCCGGTACAGTGGAAGGAGTATTACATTAAGAAAACCCAAGCTGAGTATAAGTTCTGTAAGTTCTGTATGTAAGATTTAAAAACTAGGTGTAAAGTCAGTGTGGTTTGGCAACATATAACGCATAATATCTCCAAAACCAAAGCGGCACAAGCGTTTATTTTTGCGGCACAAACCAGAACAAACGCAGCACAATCGAATGGCGTGTTTGTTTTTAAAATTCATCAACATGGGGTGCAAAGTGGGCGGGGTTTCAGCAACTATAACACACATCATCTCCTGAAACCAAAGTGTCACAAACGTTTATTTTTGCGGCACAAATGCTGCACAAACGAATGGCGGGTTTGTTTTTAAAATGCAGCAACATGGGGTGCAATGTTGGCAGGGCTTGCATTAAATTTAATTTTTAATATCTCAGAAACTGAACTGGCACAAATGCTCATTTTTGCGGCACAAATCAGCACAAACGAATGGTATATTTTTATTCAGGTTTTACAAACATGGGGTGCCAACTTCACACAGCTTAACCCATCTGCTCTGGCTGGGAGAGAATACAGGTAAAAAATTTTTTAAATAAAGTAATTCCTCAAAGGTAGCACTGTGCTAATATAACAGTTCAAGAGTGAAGTAGCCACAAAAGGTTCCTCTATGGATAAAGAGAGGTTCAGAAAGATTGCTCTAGAGCAGGCTTTTTCAACCAAGGTGCCTTCTGGGTTCTTATTTATTTGTTACAGGTACTTACCGTATATAGCACCAACAACTTATGCAGAGTTTTACATATACAGTATCTCACAAAAGTATACCTTTTCATGTGACAACACTGAAGAAATTACACTTTGCTACAATAGTGTACAGCTTGTATAACTTGTAAATTAGCTTTCCCCTTAAAATAACTCAACACACAGCCATTAATGTCTAAACCGCTGGCAACAAAAGTGCGTACACCCCTAAATGAAAATGTCCAAATTGGATCCAATTAGCCATTTTCCCTCCCCGATTCAAATCTCAGGTGGGAATGGGGAGCAGGTGTGTTAAATTTGGTGTTATCGCTCTCACTCTCATACTGGTCACTGGAAGTTCAACATGGCACCTCATGGCCAAGAACTCTCTGAGGTTCTGAAAAAAAAGAATTGTTGCTCTACATAAAGATGGCCTAGGCTATAAGAAGATTGCCAAGACCCTGAAACTGAGCTGTAGCACAGTGCCCAAGACCGTACAGCGGTTTAACAGGACAGCTTCCACTCAGAACAGGCCTTGCCATGGTCAACCAAAGAAGAAGTTGAGTGCACATGCTCAGAGGTTGTCTTTGGGAAATAGACATATAAGTGCTGCCAGCATTGCTGCAGAGGTTGAAGGGGTGGGGGGGGGGGGGGCAGCTTATCAGTGCTCAGACCATACGCTGCACACTGAATCAAATTGGTCTGCATGGCTGTCGTCCCATAAGAATGCCTCTTCTAAAGATGATGCACAAGAAAGCCTGCAAATAGTTTGCTGAAGACAAGCAGACTAAGGACATGGATTACTGGAACCATGTCCTGTGGTCTGATGAGACCGAGATAAACTTATTTGGTTCAGATGGTGTCAAGCGCGTGTGGCGGCAACCAGGTCAGGAGTACAAAGACAAGTGTGTCTTGCCTACAGTCAAGCATGGTAGTGGGAGTGGCATGATCTGGGGCTGCATAAGTGCTGCCGGCACTGGGGAGCTACAGTTCATTGAGGGTACCATGAATGCCAACGTGTACTGTGACATATTGAATCAGACCATGATCCCCTCCCTTCAGAGATTGGGCCACAGGGCATCTGTGGGGCATCTAACATCCACCAGCTCCGTGATGTCATCATGGAGGAGTGGAAGAGGACTCCAGTGGCAACCTGTGAAGCTCTGGGCAACTCCATGCCCAAGAGGGTTAAGGCAGTGCTGGAAAATAATGGTTGTCACACAAAATAGTGACACTTTGGGCCCAATTTCGACATTTTGAGGACATGTGAGGGATGTACTCACTTTTGTGAGATACTGTATATTGTAAATTCACATGAGTCTCTGCCCTCAAGGAGCTTACAATCTAAAGTCCCTAACTCACATTTATACATACACATGCTAGGGTGAATTCAATCAGGAGCCAATTATCCTACCAGCGTGTCTTTAGAGTCTAGAAGGAAACCAGAGTACCCGGAGGAAACCCACGCAAGCACAAGGGAGAACATGCAACCTCTGGACAGGTAGTGCCTTGGTTGGGATCAACAACCCTGGTGCTGCTAGGCAGCAGTCCTAACCATTTAGCCACTGTGCTGCCCACTGGCCAAATGCCTAAAATGTGCCCCAAATTGCCCAATAAATTCCAATGTTCCAGCAGGTGGATCAAGACTGCATTTCTGTCACACAAAACCACAAGTTTTATTGTGCAGCATTACAACCTTGGGTAATCGATTGATATGAAGGACATCAGGCGCCTGACAGCATGTCGTTTGCCCCTTCCGTGCTTCTCTCCATTAGCAATGGGGTCATATTAGCTGAGAGCGGAGAAGAAACTGAGGGAGAAGGGAAAAATGTAAATACTATTTAATACCAGTGTGCAAAGGTGTATTTGCTTTGGAAGAATAAATCACCTCTAACGCGGGTTGTCCTACTAGTGCAGCTGTATTATGTAAAAATATTCTTTAAACTTTTTACATTTCAGAATGGGGTGCCTCGAGATTGTGCATCATTTTAAAGGGGGTCTTGACTGAAAAAAGGTTGTGAAACACTGCTCTAGAGATATCTATTCCAGATGACAGCCATCCAAAAGAATGATTTTTGGATGGATCTGATAGTGATCTATTGTGATCCCCATACCCATAAAAAGACAACTACCCCATTGTGTGGTGTTCGGGTGATCTGATGGTGACATATTTGTCTGTTTGTGCCTTAACTGCCATCTTTGTCTAAAGGCCAGACGGGAGCTCTATAATCCTGGGTGGACATCATATGATGTCCTCCCAGGATCGGGCCGCACTGATAACAGATCAGTGTACCAGGCCACTGCCAGTACCATGTGATAGATGTGACCAATCACAGCACATCACATGGCAATTGTACACAAATGAATGGCTTCTATTCATTGTGTACTATTGTGTTGATCTCTGTGATTGGTCACAGTGATCACATTGTAAAGACTGGGCCAATTTTAGCCCATCGAGACCATGTGGTTTGCTGTGGCCAATCACAGCTAATCACAATAGTACACACTGAATGACTGGGTGTCATCCATAAAAAAATGGTTGCTTATAACAGTGATTATTACTGTTATAAGCAATCATAGTGTGTAAAAAAAAATCCTGATCACACCCAAGAGTAGTACAATGTTACTATATTTATAATTATATATATAATTTAGTTGCGGTAACAATATGTAAAAGAAAATTGTTAAAACAGATTAAAAAAAAATTAATGAAAAAGTGTCTCTGACCACCGCCACACCAGTTATACTGTATGATGACGCTGTATTACACTGCACTGATGACAATATGTAAAAAAAAATAAGTGAAAAAAATAATAATTCTACATTTAATTTTCCAAAAAATTGTGACAAAAATTAAAATTTAAAAAAACTTGCTTTGCCTCTTACTAAATACCTTTGACTGTCTTCTTTCCAAAAAGGGGTCATTGGGGGTACTGTATTTGTAATATTCTGACATTTGTGGGCCTCAAGAAAGAGTACATCAGGATTAATGGATTTTCAGATATACTGTAGTTTGTGGACTCTATAACTTTCACACAAACTAAATACTATACAGTGATTTGGGTTATTTCTACCAAAGAAATGTAGCAGACTACATTTTGGTCTAAATTAATGAAGAAAGATTATATATTTGCAAAATGTTATAACAAAAATTAGGAAAAACAAGTTTTTTCCCCCATAGTGTTTGGTCTTTTTTTTGTTTATTTAGCAAAAAATAAAATACCCAGCGGTGATTAAATACCATCAAAATAAATCTCTATTTGTGTGAAAAAAATATATAAAAGTGTCATTTGGGTACAGTGTTGAATGGCCGCGCAATTGTCATTTAACCACTTCAGCCCCGGAAGGATTTACCCCCTTCCTGACCAGAGCACTTTTTGCGTTTCGGGACTGCGTCGCTTTAACTGACAATTGTGCGGTCGTCAGTGACGTCCTTTTTTTTCTCAGAAATAGAGCTTTATTTTGGAGGTATTTGATCACCTCTGCAGTTTTTATTTTTTGCACTATAAAAAAAAAAAAAAGAGCAGTAATTTTGAAAAAAAGCTAAATTTTTTACTTTTTGCTATAATAAATTTCCTCAGTTTAGGCCGATATGTATTCTACATATTTTTGGTAAAAAAAAATGAAAAATAGCAATAAGCGTATATTGATTGGTTTGCGCAAAATAGGGGATAGATTTAAGGCATTTTTATTATTCTTATTTTTTTACTAGTAATGGCGACAATCTGCGATTTTTATCGGGACTGCGATATTGCGGCGGACACATCGGACACTTTTGATAGATTTTTGGGACCATTGACAATTATACAGCGATCAGTAGTGGTGCAACGGATCGGTGACGATCCGTGATCCGAACGGGTCACCCCGTTTGGATCGGCACACACCGCGATCCGCGGCCTCGGCCTTAGGAAAGGCCGCGGCTTCGGCCTAGCTCCGGAGCCGCGGCCATCTTGGTACACCCGGCGGTGGCGGCCGCCTTGTGCGTGCTGACGTCATCACCCCTCACCCTCGCTGCTCGTGGATCTGAACTGGCCGGCGGGAGAGTAAGGTAAGTGGGGGAGATGATTGTGGATATTACAGGGGGAGAAGATTGTGGCTATTGCAGGGGGAGAAGATTGTGGCTATTGCAGGGGGAGAAGATTGTGGCTATTGCAGGGGGAGAAGATTGTGGCTATTGCAGGGGGAGAAGATTGTGGCTATTGCAGGGGGAGAAGATTATGGATATTACAGTGAGGGGGAAATTACGTGGATATTAGTAATTTTTTTTTATTTTTTTTATTTATTTTTTGCCGATCCGAAAATGATCCGATCCGTGACCCCTGATCCGGGGATCGATCCGATCCATGAGTTTTTTGATCCGTTGCACCCCTAGCGATCAGTGCTATAAAAATGCACTGATTACAGTATAAATGTCACTGGCAGGGAAGGGGTTAACACTAGGGGGGGCGATCAAGGGGTTAACTGTGTTCCCTAGGTGTGTTTTAACTGTGGGGGGGATGGGACTAAATAGGGGAAGAGAGAGATCGGTGTTCATACTTAGTATAAACACACGATCAGTCTCTCCTCTCCCCTGAGAGAACCGGATCTGTGTGTTTACACACACAAATCTCGGTTCTCGCTCTGTCACGAGCAATCGCGGGTGCCCGGCAGTCATTGTGCCCGCCGGGCACTCGCATCGGCTCCGTGTACATGCTGCGGGGAGCGGACACTGTTAACGTCATTTCGCCCAGCTGTGTCATTCTGCCGCAGTAAAACTGCGGCGGCTGGTCGGCAAGTGGTTAAAGTGTGAGGCCTCGTACACACGGCCGAGATTCTCGTCGAAAAAAACATGTCGTTTTTTTCGACGAGATTCTTGGACAAGAAAATTGTCCCGGCCGAGTGTACACACGCTCGATTCAAAGAACCCGCGGTTCTTTGAATGGAGCGTACGCGGTGACGTCATCGACTACGACGAGCATGCGCTCGTCACATTCGATGCCGTTGCTACCATCTTGGTATACCCTATCTATGCCTAGGAAGCTACCGCGCATGCGTCAAAGTCATTTCGAGCATGCGCGGGCTTCCCGGCGAAAAGGTAAGTGTACACACACACAATTTTCTCGTCGAGAAACAGGCTGACGAGAATCTCGACGAGAAAATAGAGAGCAGGATCTCTATTTTCTTGTCGAGATTCTTGTCGCTTTTCTTGACGAGAAACCATACACACGAACAAATTTCTCGGCAAAAAATCTCTGCCAGCAAGAAACTTGCTGGTTTTTGCCGAAAAACTCGTTCGTGTGTACGAGGCTTGACAGTGCTGAAAGTTACAATTGGCCTGAGCAGGAAGGGGGTGAAAGTGCCTGGTATTGAAGCGGTTAAATCCCAACTCTGGGCAAATAAAAAATTATCTCTTACAGTGGGGCTGTTCTAAAGTGGTGCACATTCACCAACAAGGAATCACAGGCCGCTGGGAGGGAATGACCCCGTAAGGAATGAAAGGCAACTGTGAGTCAAAAAGAATGTAACAGTTTGTATGGGTGGTAATGTGGCAGATGATACTAAAGTAGCCACCAATATTCTGAAAATGCACAAAAAGTATCCGTGTATCAACCTGAAACAGAGTGTAAACATAGACCATAATTATAATAATAATAACCTAAATAAAAACAAAATCTCCTACACACTGAAGCCGCCGCTGACAGCTCAGCCTGGGACCGGACCGGAGCGGCTTTAGAACAGGTAAGTAAAGCGATCTTTTCTTTCCAGGGCTAGACAGATTAGGCTTAGAATGGGGGAGAGAGTCGGTTTGGAGTTAGTAAGGGTCCTCTCACACGGGGGTCCGTTGATCCCCGCTGAGCAGGCAGGTGACAGGTCCGTCTACGCTCACTGTGCAGAGATGGTCCTGTCAGAGCCCCGCTCTCCTCTATGGAGGGGATCAGATGAAAACGGACCACCTGTCCATTTTCATCTTATACCATCCTCCAGATGGATGGAAAATAGGGTCACCTCCCATCTGGATTTCACGGACAGGATCGGATCGGATAGCAGCGGGTGTCAGGAGACATGTCACTGCTGACACCCGCTGCCCCATAGGAGTGAATGGAGGTTCAGATCAGGTACACCTGAAAAACGTACAGGAGGACCTGATCGCAAAGCCTGTGTAAAAGGCCTTAGGTTTTGCCTTTAATTCCAATTTAATGAGGATTAACTCCTACTACACCAGGGACTGCCCCTGCCCTCTAAGGCCAGATTCACACCTATGCGAATTGAATGCGCATTTCCCCACATTCAATTCGCATAGCAGGAGAATGTGACTGGCTCTCTATGGAGCCGGTTCACAGATCTCCGCAGCGGGTCCGGTGCGGTGTGCCGGAAAAACTTGTGCCTTTTTTTGGTGCGTTTTAGGTTCGATTTCAGCCCAAAATTCGGGCTGAAATCAGACCTGAACCGGTAAAACCAGCACGCACTGGACCCCCCCTGTGAGCCGCATGCGGCGGCAGTGTGAACCCGGCCTAAGGGTTGATTGCTCGATTATGTCTAGGGGAACAATAAAAGGAGATCAAATTTCCCGATCTTCCACTCCTACCCACAGCGTCTGCTCCCCCAAGCTCCAGATGTCATCAAGACAAGAGGGTCTACCATCCTACTCCAGACTTGAGGACGCCAAAGAACAGTTGGCCAGGGAGTCCTAAGACTCCCTGGCCAATCGGGTCTTAGGACCTGCTTTCTGATTGGTCGGGAGGAGAATCAGGAAGACAATAGCGAATATTAATTCACTAATGTCACACAACTGGGTGTGCTCGGGGCACAGTTCTCTGTGCCCTGATCCCACCCATTTTAGAAGCCAATTACGGCCTCTGGCTCTAATCACGTGCTCAAAAAAAAAAACCCTGTTGGAATTCATGCGTCCGGCGCCCTGCATGTAGATTAGGGGACGGACGCATGGATTAGGGGGGGTGGTATGGACAGGCCGCCACTGCTGAAAGCTGAAAATTGTCCTGGGCAGGAAGGGGGTGAGTGTGCCCAGTATTGAAGGGGTGAAGATTGTTCTTCCTGTGTAGAAAGTTCCATCAGAGATCAGACAGTCCCACCATCTCCTATGTATAGGTAGTAGTAGAATGGAGGATGGGATTCCTGTGTGTTGGGTATATCTCTGTACTTACATAACACCGAGTCTCTATTACACAACACATAGCTCCTTACTATTCCCTACAATGACGGGCACTGCTCACACTATATATGGAGCCCACAGCACAGCCGGGGGAAGGAAGGGGCTCCTTGTCATATACAATGGAACACAGAGGTGTACACACGGTGACACACAGACAACCTCCGGGGGGCTCTCCAGCCCCCTGACCGGGCGGAAGAAGGGGGACACTGACACCACCCCCTCCCTATCACTGACCCACCACTGCCCACCCGCACACAGCTGGACACACATCACCACACAAACTTTACTTACTTACTCTGCAGAGGCTGCAGCTTGTGCGGAAGAACATAACAGTCTCTCCCATCCCGAACTTTAACATGGGGGAGGACCAAGACAGCATCGGCAGGGGAAAAAAATAAAATAATGGAAATAGAGGCACCTAGTTTTAAACAGGGGTGTCTTTTGAATGTCTAATATACCAGTGATTGTGTTATTGTATCTCGGAACACATTACAGATTATTTTCGCATTCTGCATTGGTTTTGATATCCCCCCACTGAGACAATGGAATCGTCCAAAGGGAAAAAAATACAACCAGGGCGGCTCTGGTGCTTTTCACACGTTTGTCCAGTAGATGTCAGTGGAGCGCCGTGTAACACAACAGTACTATAGACATAACTTTATTTATTTTTTCACTTTGGATAGAGTATATACTGTATACTCTACCTAGTTTATTATCCCTGTCAGTTTTTTTTTATCTTCTATGTTCTAGTGAAATTTACCCTTACTTCCTGTCCTATAGCCAAAATAGGAAGTGAGAGCAAATCCGCAAATAAAGTAGAACTATAGACAAAACGTATTTTTATTATAGTGGATTGATCAAGGGAGGGTTATAACCCTTCAGTTTTTTTTTGCCATGTGTGTCCCATTGGGGAGATTTACCTTTTCCCTGTCCCATAGCCAAAGCAGGAAGTGAGAGGAAATCCCTGCAAATTAAAGAAAGAGAAAGAAACAGAAACAGACAAGACTTTTTTTTTTTTTTTTGGATTGATAAAGGGGGTATAATTCCTGTCAGTTTTTTTTTCCTCCTATGTTCCAGTGAATTTTACCCTTCCTTCCTGTCCTATAGCCAAAACAGGAAGTAAGAGCAAATCTGCAAATAAAGTAAAGCTATAGACAAAACTTTTTTTATTATACTGGATTGATTTTTGCTTCTTTTATAAATGCCTCGCCCGGCCTGTCAGCAGTAATGTAATCGGAGTCGTGCAGCTCAGACCACATTTATGGCACCTGGGGGTACAGGCAGTACACCTGTAAGGGGCCCAGAGGTCCCCAGGGGCCCGGATGGCAACCCCCCTTTTTTTATATATATATATATATATATATATATATATATATATTTATTTATTTATTTATTTATTTTGTAAGGGGCCCAGAGGCCCGGAGGTCCCAAGGGACCCGGATGGCAACCCCCTTTTTTTAAAAATAAAAATATATATATTTTATTAATTTTTTTTTATATATTTTTTTTATATACCATCTGGGGTCCGGATGGTAACCCCCCTTTTTTATGTATTTTTTTATATATTTTTTTAAATTTATTTTTATTTATTTCTTGTACGGGGCCCAGAGGCCCGAAGGTCCCCAGGGCCTCGGATGGCAACACCCCTTTGTTTGTTTTTTTAGAAAAATAATTAATTTTTTTATTAATGTTTTTATAAATAATTTTTTTTTTTTGTAAGGGGCCCAGAGGTCCCCAGAGGCCCGGAGGTCTTCAGGGCCCCAGATGGCAACCCCCCTTTTTTTTGTTCTTTTTTTGTTCGTAAGCACCCAAAGCCCCCCCCCCCCGACAATTCGCGGCGGCAGCCCCCCCTTCTGAATTCGTGGCACCCCCGCTTCTCAATTGGCGGCTGCCCCCCCCCCCGCCTCTCAATTTGCGGCGGCAGAACCCCCCCCAGTTCTCCTCTGCTCCAGGGGGTCCCATGCCTGAAGCTGTGTAAGGGGCCCCAAAATTCCTGATGGCGGCCCTGCCTGAGAGGGTAGGAGTGATGTTTTGCAGCCTAGTTATTCAAGTGGCTGGAGAAAGCGAAGCTGCAAGGAAGACCAGGCTAAGATGGAAGCCCCTGTGACCAGCGGGAAAGTTAACAGTGCAGCCATGAATATTGGTTTGACAGGTAAGTCTGATATAATGTGCTAGTATGCGATGCATACTAGCACATTAGGGCATAAACCTCCTGGGGGCCCATTAAAAAAAAATATTGGAGTTCAATATCACTTTAAGTGAACGTACTGCAAATAATATAACAATTATGCAAATATTACTGCAAACAATGATGGTCAAACGGGACACTGTATTAAATTCTAGTGGACTTTTTACCTAGAGTGCAGAGAGGAAATGGATTGGCTGTGGGTCATGTGATCTGCATTTCCTTCACACATAAATTATCCAGTTTCATAACATGAAGTAAATATTTGAATATGACTTATCTTACTTAGTACATCAGCAAATCAGATCTTTGTTTGAAGAATGGAGTTCAGTAAACTCAAAAACTCAAGGTAATAGTTAGTGTGTGCTTTAAACATGGAAACCTAGAAAAACAATTAGGAAGGCATTGGAATGGGACTTTAAAGGTGCAAGAGAACACAATATATATATATATATATATATATATATATATATATATATATATATTGTGACAGCAGGAAGGTAAAGTCACCTGGTTGCATCCAGGGGGGTAGATATATTTCGCCCAGATTCAGGCTTTACGCCGACTTATACAACTAGGTGGAGAGTTGTATAAGCCCAGCTGAGGCTAGTGGGCTCATGGATGACTCATACCTCTAGGGAGAGTGTGGGGCGTCGTGCAGACAGGGAGTTGATGAGACCAGCTGAAGCTTGTCAGCTCATTTAGGCCTCTATAAGAACTCCCAGCTTCATTAGGGGTTAGCTCATGCCTGGACCCAGACCTGTGTGGACTGTCTAGGGAGAGTGAACCCCTGTGCGGTGAGACAAAGCCTGTGTGGCTATTTGTTTGGACATTTAAAACCAGGGACTTAGGGACTAGGACAGCACTAGGCTGATCCCAGTTGTTAGTTAGGAAACCTGTATGTTTAGTCAGAGGTCAAGTTGACCAGGATTTATTTTGTTTATGTTTCTTTTGCTTTGCTGTGTTTTGTCACTGTAAATAGAAAATAAACCGCACCTTTTTTTGATTTTGAAAACCACAACCTCCGTTTGCTGGGCCTGTTTTTGTGTGGGGAGCCCATCCCGGGGGTCACACACACCCGCTGCCGAGCTAACCCCCTCACAGTTGGTGGAGAACCAGTGGCAGTTTTTTTTTAAGCCAGCATGGAGGAGATACTGAAGCAGCTGGCTCTAGCAAATGCCAATCAACAGCAGACAAATGCAGGTTTGCAAAAGAGCCTTGCAGCTCATCAACAGAGCCTTGCAGCTCAACAACAGAACTTCGCAGCCCAGCAGCAAGCTCATCAACAGAGCCTTGCAGCCCAGCAGCAGACAAACGCAACTTTGCAACAGAGTCTGGAGGCTCAGCAACAAGCCCAGCAGCAATCTGAGGCCCGCTTCATAGACCTGTTGCAGAAGCAAGAGCAGAGACTACAACAACAGATGGAAGCAGTAATGCAGCAACGTCCGCAGACCAGTGAGGAAAGCCGTCCCACTAATACCGCGTCCTTTGGGGTGAGTCGTTTATTGACAAAAATGACTGGAGAGGATGATCCAGAGGTATTTTTGACCACATTTGAAAGGACCGCTGAAAGAGAAAAGTGGCCTGAGGAGCAGTGGGCTGGACTGGTGGCTCCTCTGTTAACTGGTGAATCGCAGAAAGCTTACTATGACCTAGAGCCTAACCAAGCAAAAGACTATGTGATGCTAAAAGCTGAAATTTTGGCAAGGCTGGGTGTCACCCAGGCTGTCCGGGCTCAGCGTGTGCATAACTGGACTTTCCAGCTTGGAAAACCCCCCAGGTCTCAAATGTATGATCTCATTCACCTGAGCAGAAAGTGGCTACAGCCAGAGACTTTGTCCGCACCAAAGATTGTGGAACGTGTTGTAATGGATCGGTTTTTGAGAGCTCTTCCTACTGCCATCCAAAAGTGGGTAAGCCATGGAGACCCAGAGACGGCCGATGGTCTTGTGGATCGTGTGGAGAAATACTTGGCTACAGAGAACCTGACGGCCTCTTCCAGAGACACTCGGACTTTCCACCCTAAGACCAGACCATCCCCAGGGGCGGATAAGAGGATTCCAAGGGGTGAGGGTGGAGAGAGTGAGAGGGTGGGAGCTCTACCCCAAGTTTGGCGAGAACAGCCTGGGAAATCAGCGGCTCAAGAGGCGGAAAGAAGGATCGTTTGCTACCGCTGCCGGCAAGCGGGACATATTGCAGCCAATTGCCCGGTTGTGGAGGAACCCATGCAGTGTGACTTTCTGACGGGCAGACGTCAGTCGCTGTGTGCGACAGTCGCATGCACTGCCATTCGAGGAACTGAGAAACATTTATGCAAAATGTGTGTTAATGGTAGAAATGTTGTGGTATTGCTGGATTCAGGTAGCCTTGTGACCCTGATAAAGGCTGAGTTAGTTAAAACAGAGGTCTCTGGGAATAGCAAGGTAGCTGTTATTTGTGTGCATGGGGACACCCGAGAGTATCCAGTGACTACAGTGTGTTTCGAGACCCCCAAAGGTACCCTCTCTCATCCAGTGGGCTTAGTATCTCAGTTACCGCATGACGCCATTGTGGGAAGGGATTTTCCGAAGTTCTGGGAACTGTGGGATGATCCTGAGCCCCCCACTGGTGCCCCCATGTACCAGGAATGTGATAGCCAGAACTCCCCTGAGAGTGGTGAGGACTCTCCGGAATTTCCCTTATCAGTATTGGCAGGGGAGACTCAAGAAACTGGAGAGGAGCCCACCTCCTCAGACGAAAACCTACCGTCTGTGGAGTTTTCTGATCTTGAGGTTCACAGGGAAAACTTTGCCACAGAACAGTTGAAAGACCCCGCCCTAATAAAGGCACGGGAAAACGTAGTGAAAATAGATGGCGAGTTAGTGAACCCAGATAATACCTGCACTTACCCATACTTCAGCGTAGAGAAGGACCTACTGTATCGGGTGGCAAAAAGGGCAGAAGAAACCGTTGAGCAGCTTGTGGTGCCCTAACCTTACAGGAAGTTGGTGTTGGAGTTGGCCCATGGGCACATTCTTGGAGGTCATCTGGGGACAGAGAAAACCCGAGAGAGGGTATTACAGAGATTCTATTGGCCGGGGGTGATGAAGGACATAGAAAATTATTGTTCCTCCTGCCCTGTGTGTCAGAGGTCGGCCCCGATGCCACATTTCCGTAGCCCGCTGGTCCCTCTACCCATCATTGAGGTCCCGTTTGAGAGGATCGCCATGGATTTGGTAGGTCCTATAATCAAGTCCGCTAGGGGGCACCAGTACATATTAGTTATAATGGACTATGCCACCCGTTATCCAGAAGCGATCCCTCTCCGAAATACCTCGGCCAAAACCATAGCCAAAGAGCTATCTCTTGTGTTTAGCCGGGTGGGTATTTGTAAAGAACTGCTTACGGACCAAGGTACACCCTTTATGTCCCGGGTTATGAAGGAGCTGTGTAAATTGTTCAAAGTGACGCAATTACGTACATCTGTGTATCACCCCCAAACCGATGGGCTGGTTGAAAGATTCAACAAAACCCTAAAACAAATGTTGAAGAAAGTGGTGGATAGAGATGGAAAGGATTGGGACTGTCTACTTCCTTATCTGATGTTTGCTATTAGGGAGGTGCCCCAATCCTCTACGGGATTCTCCCCCTTTGAGTTACTGTATGGGAGACACCCAAGAGGGCTGTTGGATATTGCCAAGGAAACTTGGGAAAGTGAGAGTTCTCCCCACAGGAGTGTGATTGAGCATGTCGCCCTGATGCAAGACCGAATTGCACAGGTAATGCCCATCGTGAAGGAACATTTGGCCCAAGCGCAGTTAGCACAGCAGAGAGTGTACAACCGTGGAGCCAAGACCCGTACCTTTTCCCCGGGGGATAGGATACTGGTACTTGTCCCTACGGTTGAAAGTAAATTCCTTGCCAAATGGCAAGGCCCCTATGAGATAATGGAAAAAGTGAGCGAAGTGAATTACAAGGTCAGACAACCAGGAAGGCGAAAGCCCGAACAGATCTATCACGTTAATCTGTTGAAAGCCTGGAGGGATAGAGAGTCCCTAGTCGCAGACACTTGGTCACCAGCTCAAACTGGTTGCATCATTCCTGAGGTTGGAATAGCAGCCACCTTGTCACAACCCCAACAACAGGAGGTTAAGGAGTTTGTGCTTCGCAACAAGGAGGTATTCTCTGAGCTGCCGGGACAAACATCTGGGGTAGAGCATGACATCATTACCCCGCCCGGTGAAAGGGTGAAGTTAAAACCCTATCGGATCCCAGAGGCCCGACGGGAGGCAATACGGGAGGAAGTACAGAAAATGCTGAACTTAGGGGTGATAGAGGAGTCCCAAAGTGATTGGTCTAGTCCCATTGTGTTGGTGCCTAAACCGGATGGGAGCTGGCGATTTTGTAACGATTTTCGTCAGTTGAACAAAGTTACAAAATTTGACACCTACCCCATGCCACGTATAGATGAGTTGATCGACCGGCTGGGAACAGCCCGATACATGACGACTCTTGACCTCACAAAAGGGTATTGGCAAATCCCCCTGGCCAAGTCGGCCAAAGAGAAAACCGCATTTGTAACCCCAGACGGGGCGTTCCAATATAAAAGAATGCCGTTCGGGTTACAGAATGCGCCGGCCACATTCCAGCGGAAAATGGACCAGATGCTGAGGCCCCATCGGAAGTATGCTGCGGCTTACCTGGATGACGTAATTGTCCATAGCACAGATTGGGCCTCACATCTGCCAAAAGTGCAAGCAGTCCTGGACTCTGTTCGGGAAGCGGGGTTTACGGCTAACCCCAAGAAGTGTACCATTGGGCAGGAGAAGGCCAAATATCTTGGGTACACCATTGGGAGGGGAATAATAAAACCCCAACTCAACAAAGTCGAGGCCATCCAGAGTTGGCCACGTCCCAACAGCAAGAAGCAGGTACGAGCCTTTCTGGGAATCGCTGGGTATTATCGGCGATTCATTCCCCACTTTGCTTCTAAGGCTGTGCCCCTAACCAACCTGACGAAGGGGAAAGGGTCGGTCATGATTAAATGGACCCCCGAGGCTGAGGCAGCATTCCAATTCTTGAAACAAGCCTTATGTAGCCAGCCAGTGTTGTACTCACCCGACTTCTCTAAAGACTTTGTCGTACAAAGTGATGCGTCAGATGTGGGGTTAGGAGCAGTATTGTCCCAGGTCTGGAACGGGGATGAGCACCCAGTCATTTACCTCAGCAGGAAGTTGAAGTCCCATGAGGTAAATTACGCCACCGTTGAAAAGGAGTGTTTAGCGGTGAAGTGGGCTCTAGATTCCCTTCGGTACTACCTGCTAGGTAGGCACTTTGACATGGTTACGGATCACGCTCCGTTAAAGTGGATGGCTCAAAACAAGGAAACAAATAGAAGAGTGAATAGGTGGTTCCTGGCCCTCCAGGAATTCAACTTCACAGTAAAGCATCGCCCTGGCGTTCAAATGGGGAATGTGGATGCTTTGTCTCGAGTACATGAATGCCTGATTGCTGGTGTTCCAACCCCGAGGTTAAAACAAGAGGGGGGGGTATGTGACAGCAGGAAGGTAAAGTCACCTGGTTGCATCCAGGGGGGTAGATATATTTCGCCCAGATTCAGGCTTTACGCCGACTTATACAACTAGGTGGAGAGTTGTATAAGCCCAGCTGAGGCTAGTGGGCTCATGGATGACTCATACCTCTAGGGAGAGTGTGGGGCGTCGTGCAGACAGGGAGTTGATGAGACCAGCTGAAGCTTGTCAGCTCATTTAGGCCTCTATAAGAACTCCCAGCTTCATTAGGGGTTAGCTCATGCCTGGACCCAGACCTGTGTGGACTGTCTAGGGAGAGTGAACCCCTGTGCGGTGAGACAAAGCCTGTGTGGCTATTTGCTTGGACATTTAAAACCAGGGACTTAGGGACTAGGACAGCACTAGGCTGATCCCAGTTGTTAGTTAGGAAACCTGTATGTTTAGTCAGAGGTCAAGTTGACCAGGATTTATTTTGTTTATGTTTCTTTTGCTTTGCTGTGTTTTGTCACTGTAAATAGAAAATAAACCGCACCTTTTTGATTTTGAAAACCACAACCTCCGTTTGCTGGGCCTGTTTTTGTGTGGGGAGCCCATCCCGGGGGTCACACACACCCGCTGCCGAGCTAACCCCCTCACAATATATATATATAAATATCAAAAATAGATTTTATTAATACGAAAAATATAGAAATTCATGATAGAATATAAAATCAATCTACAGCATAAAATATAGTTTCAGATATGCATACAGACAAATTTCTTCTTTGATATCCTATGCAGGGCCGTCGGAACAGGACAGGCAAAACAAGCAATTGCTTGGGGCCCCGAGCTGGCCTAGGGCCCCAGCCTGCTGCCTGTCACTGTCCTCGATTTTCGCCCGGAGCCGATCCGCGGATTGCAGCCTTAGGAAAGGCCGCGGCTTCGGCCTAGCTCCGGAGCGGCGGCCATCTTGGTACACCCGGCGGTGACAGGCTGCCGCTATTGCTTATGGGAGTTGTAGTCCACAACGGCGGCTACGTGCTGATGCTTCCTGCTCCTGGGGGGAGGAGTCAGTGTCAGTCACAGCAGCGCAGGCGTGATACAACTCCCATTGCGGTCGGATCAACTTTTGCCCGCCAGACAGTGCCTCTGGAAAAGGTAAGTCAGTGAATGACTTTTTAATGGAGTGATAAAGTCTCTAATAGTTCCACAAATAAAAAAGTAAATACGTTTTCTTGAAAAGTAGTAAAGAATCTGTCTTTCTTTGGCTCCACAAGCATGTACTTGTACTGTTGTACATGATTATTCTGTTCTTCTGTCCAGTAATTCAGCCAGGCCAGGATCAAGATCCCTGAATATTAGTGCGCGGCTGCAAACAACTTCCTGGTCACAGCAGCCTGCTTCTCCATCCCAATCCCCACTATTGGAGAAATGTCCAGTATCAGGGTTTTTTTATTTTTTTTATTTACTAAATAAAAAAAATTAAAAAACCCTGATACTGGACATTTCTCCAATAGTGGGGATTGGGATGGAGAAGCAGGCTGCTGTGACCAGGAAGTTGTTTACAGGAGAAAAGCGCACGAATATTCAGGGATCCTAATCCTGGCCTGGATTACTGGACAGAACAGAAATCATGTACAAGTACATGCTTGTGGAGCCATAGAAAGACTGACAGATTCTTTACTACTTTTCAAGAAAACGTATTTACTATTTTATTTGTGGAACTATTAGAGACTTTATCGCTCCATAATTATTTTTGAATACTTTTATTATTTTAACAGTGGACATTACAGGGGAAGATGTGGACAGTACAGGGGGGAGATCTGGATATTACAGTGGGGGAGATGTGGACATTACAGGGGGAGATGATGTGGACATTACAGTGGGGGAGATGATGTGGATATTACAGTGCGGAGTCCCCCTGTCCATCCCACGGTCCCCCTGTCCATCCCACTGTCCATAAACAGTCCTAAGCAGCATCTTAATGTTAATGTGAGTGTGTATGTGTTTTAAGTATGTTGGATTATTTGCAACAGCAGTATTTGCACTGTAAACCTTTTTTATTTATATAAAGTGTGGGTGAGCTTAAACTGTATTGCTATGCTGTGGTTCCTGTAGGCTTTGCGTGAGTGCGCGGGGGGGGGGGGGGGGGGGTTGGGGGGCCTCCATGTCCATTTTGCTTGGGGCCCCCAAATTCCTTCAAACGGCCCTGATCCTATGCATATCTGAAACTATATTTTATGCTGTAGATTGATTTTATATTCTATCATGAATTTCTATATTTTTCGTATTAATAAAATCTATTTTTGATATATATATATATATATTGTGTTATCTTGCACCTTTAAAGTCCCATTCCAATTCCTTCCTTACTCTTTATACAAGGGATGTGGTGCCTATGATTTACAGATGACAGGTACTATCTAAATTTTCTCCTAGAAAAACAATTGTTTCTGTTACTAAATTACTTGACTGGTTAGTGGTGAAAATACCTAAATTTCCTCTGAATGTTGCTATATGTGACAATGCTGCTATTAAAATAAATACAATACAGTAAAACTTTGGATTGCAAGCATAATTCCTTCCAGAAACATGCTTGTATACCAAAGCACTTGTATATCAAAGCAAATTTCCCCATAAGAAATAATGGAAACTCAAATGATTCGTTCCACAACCATTTATTCATAGGTCCTTAATTTTATAGTCCATATAAAAAGATTATAGCAATGTGTAACCATAAAATGTCCATCTACAAATGGAAGCCTCCACAAGGGGATTAGAAGCAAAATTCATCAGGAGCTACAGAGTATAAAAGAGAAGAGAGGCGCCTCTAAGTGTAGCAATATGTTGCTAAATGTTGCACCTTCATTAAATGTAACCATATTTCTACACTTAGAGGCACCTCTCTTCTCTATTATACTCAGTTGTGCCATGACGCTACTTGTATATCAAGACATTGCTTGCATATCAAGCCAAAATATATTAAAACATTTTGCTTGTCTTTAAAACGCTCTCAAACCAAGTTACTCTCAAACCAAGGTTTTACTGTATAATAAAAGCACCAGAACTGGCTTCACACTTTGTGAAGCCAGTACTGGTGCTGACAATATCAGCAATTTTTGTGAAATTGTTTTTTTTTCAGTAATCGGTTCTTTTTACCAGGCCTTCTGTAGGTAACATTTCAGCAAGCCTTAGGAACAGTTGTAATTGTGCACTCATCAGTAGAGCTTACTAGGTTAAAAAATGAAACTATAGCCATGCAATGAATCAATACTTGCAGATTTTAAATACAGAAGCTCCTTCTATGTCTGCCAGCAATGCTTCTTCTAAATGTACAGAGCCAGTCATGTGCAGCTTAGTGCTGCTTGCCTAGGTGCCAGGATGAATTAACATGCATGTGCATGTGAGGAGATATGTCATCTCAGGCTGGCTAATCAAGATGGCTAAAAATGCCAAATCTGGAAAAAGACTGGGTATTTATGTCAGTGTCAATGGGGGAGCTTGCGGATGTTGCATTGCTGGAGGGAAAGTAAGTAAAGTTCACTTTAGTCTTACCTTAACTGTTGCCTTCCACCAGTGATGGTCACCTTGAAATAATAGAGGGCCTCAAGGCCCCCGACATTTCCAGAGGGCCACACAATAGTAGCACTTTTTCATGAGTTGAGACACATTGGGAGTTATTTACTGAAAGTGCACTTGGAAGGAAGGAAAATAAAAAAAAATCATTTTTGCTTGCACATGATTGGATGATAAAATCAGCAGGGCTTCCCCTCATTTCAGAGCGTCCCCTTGGATCTACAGCGATCTACAGCGACTGCACTACAAGTACACTTTCAGTTGTAGTGCAGAGTGGATTTCCCTTTTGTAAATCAACCCCACTGTGTTGGGTTAGGCAGCCCATTAAAAATGAATACGCTATAATGCACCCAACTTCCCCAAAAATTTGGTCCTGCTGCATTTTCTGCAATGTAAAGCAATAAATAATAAGGAGATAGTTGGGGTGATCCTTGATGTCAGCTATAAAAACCCTTAGCATTGGTGTCAGTGAAGGCAATAATAACCCCCAACATTGGCGCTCAGTAGTGGTTCTATTTAAACCCCCCACCAATGGTGGTCAGTGGCATGTTTTTTTAATCTGACCCCCACATTGGTGGTCAGTGCAGTGGCTATAAAATTTAACAACCCCCCCCCCGCACCACCTGATTACTTTTTAGTATCCAGGACTCTGCTGTCGCTTTGTAAAGTGCACAGCAGTGTTAGTTTAGTTGACGAAAATATTTTAGTCAGCAGCATGTTTCCAGTGATGAAAACAAAACAAAAAAATGTGTCCAAATTTTTAGCAATTGATGAAAACTATGGCGAAAAATCAGTTCCAATTTTTGTCAACGAACGAAAACAGAATAAAAATGTGAGGGAGGGACATTTACCCATGATAGCTCTGCCTGTAAAGCCCATGAGTGTTTCCCTCCCAGCAAGCAAGGTAGCGAACCTAACATGCTTAGTGGCGTGGCGTGTTTAGCACTGTGCAGCATTACAGGCTCCCTCAGTCGACCATCCAGAGCACTGTGCAGCATTTACAGACACCCCCGACCATCCAGAGACCAGAGCACTGTGTGCGGCATTACAGGCCTCCTCAGACCACCGTCCAGAGCACTGTGTGAATTACAAGCCTCCTCAGACCATCCAGAGCACTGTTCACATTACAGGCCTCCTCCTCAGACCATCCAGAGCACTCACTGTGCATTACTGGCCTCTTCAGACCATCCAGAGCACTCACTGCGCATTGCTGGCCTTCTCAGACCGTCCAGAGCACTTACTGTGCATTACAGGCCTCCTCAAACCATCCAGAGCACTCACAGTGCATTATAGGCCTCCTCAGACTGTCCAGTGCACTCACTACATTACAGACCTCCTCAGAACATCCAGAGTACTGTGTGCATTACAGACCTCCTCAGACCATCCAGAGCACTGTGCACATTACAGGCCTCCTCCTCAGACCATCCAGAGCACTCACTGTGCATTACTGGCCTCTTCAGACCATCCAGAGCACTCACTGCGCATTGCAGGCCTTCTCAGACCGTCCAGAGCACTTACTGTGCATTACAGGCCTCCTCAAACCATCCAGAGCACTCACTGTGCATTATAGGCCTCCTCAGACTGTCCAGTGCACTCACTACATTACAGACCTCCTCAGAACATCCAGAGTACTGTGTGCATTACAGACCTCCTCAGACCATCTAGAGCACTGTGCACATTACAGGCCTCCTCCTCAGACCATCCAGAGCACTCACTGTGCATTACTGGCCTCTTCAGACCGTCCCGAGCACTCACTGTGCAAAATAGGCGGTCCTCAGACCGTCCAAAGCACTCACTGTGCATTGTAGGCCTTCTCAGACCGTCCAGAGCACTTACTGTGCATTACAGGCCTTCTTAGACCATCCAGAGCACTCACTGTGCATTACAAGCTTTCTCAAATCGTCCAGAGCGCTGTGCGCATTACAGGCCTCCTCAAACCATCCAGAGCACTCAGTGCATTACAGGCCTCCTCAGACTGTCCAGTGCACTCACTACTTTACAGACCTTCTCAGACCATCCAGAGTACTGTGTGCATTACAGGCCTCCTCAGACCATCCAGAGCACTCATTGTGCATTACAGGCCTCCCCCTAATTCAACCCCACAGATACAGATACAGAATAACTCCAATGATGGGCTAAGTCAAGCCAGTGCATCACAGCAAACCATTTGCACTGCTCTTTTAAGTGCTTCAAAATACAAAATTGATTCTAAGGAACAACAAGCCAGGGAGGAGGCCATAGCCAAATGGATTGGGCGCATCAAATTACCAGTCAGACTGCTCTATGCTGTATGGGAAGATCCTCTGCCAGGGTCTTCTGAGGCATCTGGAAAGAAACAGAAATACTGGCTGCTTTGATTTTTTTATATTCTCCTCTTCCATTTCATCTTCAGACAGATCCTCATCTTGTGTGTGGGGCAATCAACAAGGGTTTGACAGACAGTAAGTTTGACAAAACAAGCAGCTGCTGCAAGTGGCGAGAACATTTCATCAGTTGGATCTAAGAATAAAGCAAAACTCTAGTTCATGTTCCCTATCATTTTCTGTGCAATTGTGGCAACATCTTGTGTTCTGTTTAAAGTCCTCAAGGTGGCTGAGTAGATCAAAGAGAACAAGGACAGTGTGGGACATGGACATCTTGTCAATCTGGAGGGTTTTAGTATGTTCCACAAAAGGTATTAGTAGATCATGCAATGATACAAGTGTAGCGGTGTCCCGACCCTAAAGGCCTAATGGTGACCTCCAGAGTCAGGGAGAGCTGACATCCTTCCTCGAGTGTGGGTTATTAGGCATGGTGGGTGTAATGCAAGTTAGAAACATGGGCGCCAGTTGAATGCAAGAAAAAGAGATTTATTGTCTCTTAACCACTTGACAACTGGGCACTTAAATCCCCTTAATAACCAGACCAATTTTCAGCTTTCGGTGCTCTCACATTTTGAATGACAATTACTCAGTCATGCAACACTGTACCCATATGAAATTTTCGTCCTTTTTTACACAAATAGAGTTTTTATTTGGTGGTATTTGATCACCTCTGCGGTTTTTTTTTTTTGGTTTTTTTTATAAATGAAAAAAGACCGAAACTTTGGTAAAAAAATGCATTTTTCTTCATTTCTATTATAAGATTTTGCAAATAAGTAATTTTTTTCATAAATTTGGGCAAAAATGTATACTGCTACATATATTTGGTAAAAAATAACCAAAATTAGTGGATATTATTTAGTCTGGGTGAAAGGTATAGGGTCTACAAGCCAATTACTGAAAATTGATCAGTTTGATCACACCTGATGTACTGACAGCCTATCTCATTTCTTGAGACCCTAACAAGCCAGTAAAGTACAAATACCCCCCAAATGACCCCTTTTTGGAAGTAGACATTCCAAGGTAGTTAGTAAGAGGCATAGTTAGTTTTTTGAAGTTGTCATTTTTTCCCACAATTCTTTGCAAAATTAAGATTATTATTATTATTTATTTTTTTCACACCAAATTGTCATTATAACAGGTTATTTCTCTCACATGGCATGTACATTCCACAAATGACACCCCAAAATATATTCTGCTCCTTCTCCTGAGTATGGCGATACCACATGTGTGAGACTTTTATACAGCCTGCCCACATACAGAGGCCCAACACTGAAGTAGCAACTTCAGGCGTTCTAGGAGCATAAATTACACATCTAATCTCTCAACCACCTATTACAATTTTGAAGGCCCTGGAGCACCAGGACAATGGAAACGCCCACAAAGTGACCCCATTTTGGAAAGCTAACACCCTAACGTATAATCTATGAGGCATAATGAGACTTTTGAACGGTTCATTTTTTCCCAGAAGTTTTTGGAAAATGTGTAAAAAAAATGAAAATGCAATATTTTTACACAAAGTTGTCAATTTATAGGATATTTCCAACACATAGCATGTACACAGCAAAAATGACACCCCAAAATATATTCTGCTGCTCCTCCTGAGTATGGCAATACCACATGTGTGACACCTTTATACAGCCTGGCCACATACAGAGGTCCAACACTGAAGTAGCAACTTCAGGCGTTCTAGGAGCATAAATTACACATCTAATCTCTCAACCACCTATTACACTTTTGAAGGCCCTGGAGCACCAGGACAATAGAAACGTCCACAAAGTGACCCATTTTGGAAAGCTAACACCCCAACGTATAATCTATGAGGCATAATGAGTCTTTTGAAAGGTAAATTTTTTTCCAGAAGTTTTTGGAAAATGTGGAAAAAAAATGAAAACGCATTTTTTTTACACAAAGTTGTCCATTTATAAGATATTTTCAACACATAGCATGTACATAGCAAAAATGACACCCCAAAATATATTCTGCTACTCCTCCTGAGTATGGCGATACCACATGTGTGAGCTTTTTTAACAGCCTGGCCACATAGAGGCCCAACATCCAAGAAGCACCATCAGGTGTTCTAGGGACATAAATTACACATCCAATTTCCTTATAATCTATCACATTTTTGAAGGCCCTTCATATTCCTAACACAGCATGTACATACCAAGAATTACACCCTAAAATACATTCTGCTGAGTAAACGGTAAAAAAAAGATTAGCTGTGGTTTTTGTAGTGCAATTGTCCACAGGAGGAGAGCCCTGATCCAGGCAGCAGGCAGGGACGTGGTCAGCGACAATGAATGGAATTGTCCAGGCAGCAGACAGGAATATTGTCCATAGTTACTACAGGCAGGAATACTGTCCATATACAGTCCAGGGTCAGTGCAAGTAGAGACATTGCCAGCAGTGCCAAAATATTGGTCCTGGTAATTATAAGGAACATGGTCCAAGTAGAAGGCCAGGAAAGAATGGGGACAGGGGTAGAGGCTTCTCCCACCCAAATCTCTTTGAAGCCTCCGAGTCTCCAGACCCTAATTCGGGAATGAGAAAACTAAAAAATAGTTTTCTTCATCCAGAAAAACAATTCTGGAGCCCCTCACATATGTGAGACCCCTGTGTTCCCACTAGCATAGCAGGGTAAAAGATCAATCCAAGAGGCAGGCAAAAAACGTGGTCAAACAGTCCAGGGTCAGTTCCAGAGCAGGCAGAGGTAGGTACAGTTAAGCGTTAGGCAGAAGAGTGGTTGTATAACAGGCCAGGGTCAGTTCCAGAGAAAGCAGAGGTAGGTACAGTTTAGCGTTAGGCAGAAGAGTGGTCGTATAACAGGCCAGGGTCAGTTCCGGAGAAAGCAGAGGTATGTTTAGCGTTAGGCAAAAGCGTGGTCGTATAACAGTCCAAGGTCAGTTCCGGAGAAGGCAGAGGTATGTACAGTTCAGTGCAGTGGCATAAGGGGTGTGGAGGAAAATGACAGGAAATGAGAATTGCATTTACCATACTTCCCTAATAGTGTAGAAACGTATGGTAACGGCGGAAACATTCGCCTATACAGAGGCCTGGTTGGGAAGGACAATCGGGACAATAATACACGGTGTCTCTTCGAATTCCTCCTCTGGAGCACACCCGGCATCTCTTCTGACGTCTGTAGCCTGTTTTACGGGGGACGGCTTTCTCAGGGAAGTGGCGCTCGTGGAGTCTGCTCACGGAATCAGAGCGAATATTTTCTGGTGGGCTTTCAGGGTACAAAAGGGCAGAGATAACTTCTTCTTGGTAGAGTAGATAGGATACGGGGTTCTCTGTTGATTTTTTGTAAATAACATAAGTGTTATACATGGCCAAACTAAAAAAATAAAAGGACACTTTCTTATACCAGTGGCGGTATTTTCTTGTGGGAAGATAGGGTTCAATCATCTGATCGTTGAAGTCCACTCCCCCCATAAACAAATTATAATCGTAGACACAAGCTGGTTTCTGGATTGTGCCGTTTCTTTTGGGGACTTCAACGTAGGTGTCGTTGTGGATTGATGTGAGCATGTGGACGTTTTGTTTGTCCCTCCACCTGACAGCCAATATCTCCTGGTTCCTCAATGATGCCGTCTCCCCTCGTCATAGCTTTTCATTGATGAGTTTTTGTGGGAAGCCTTTTCTATTGGCTCTTACTGTGCCACATGCTGGGGTGTCCCTCCGGTAAAGATTGCGGAACAGGGGCAAGCTGGTATAAAATGTATCCACATAAAGGTGGTATCCCTTTCCAAGGAGTGGATAGATAAGCTCCCAGACCACTTTTCCGCTGACTCCGATGTACTCTGGGCATTCAGGGGGATGCAGTTGGGAGTCCTTCCCTTCGTACACCAGGAAGGCGTAGATGTACCCCGTGGCTTGGTCACATAGCTTGTACATTTTAACCCCATATCGGGCCCTTTTGCTGGGGATAAACTGTTTAATGCCCAGCCTGCCTGAGAATTTTATAAGGGACTCATCCACGGAGATATTCTGTTCAGGGATATATAACTGGGAAAAATTTTCAGAGACAAAATTTAGGAGTGGCCGAATTTTATATAGTTTGTCAAAAGCTGGGTCATTTCGGGGAGGGCACTGGGTGTTGTCATTATAGTGGAGGAACCGCATAATCATTAGGTATCGGGATCTTGGCATAATGGATGAGAAGAGTGGCATGTGGTGGATGGGTTTGGTAGACCAGTAGGAGTACAATTGTTTGTTTTTTTGAGAGTCCCATAGTAAAAGTTAGGCCTAGGAAAATTTTGAATTCCTCTACGATAAGTTCTCTCCACTCAAAGGGACGGGCGTAACTAGACCCAGGGTTGCTTACGATGTACTGCTGTGTGTAGAGGTTGCACTGGGCCACAATGGAGGATAGTAGGTCTTCGGTGAATACTAAATGAAAAAAATCGAGCATGGAAAAACCATCGGTGTTCACCTGGACACCTGGCTGGGCGGTGAAAGGGGGGATATTTGTTGCTCCGGAATTAGGGGGAAGCCACAGGGGGTTTTGAAGGCCATAGGGAAGGCTGGCATGGCCCCTATCCCTTTGGGGCTGAGATGACACCCTACTGGTGCCTGGCCTTTGTTGCAGTGGCACTGCGCTTGGGGTGGACGGCACTGCGCTTGGGGTGGACAGCACTGCGCTTGGGGTGGACGGCACTGCGCTTGGGGTGGACGGCACTGCTTTTGAGGTGGACGGCACTGCGCTTGAGGTGGACGGCACTGTGCTGCTGGTAGTAGGCCGCTTCCCCACGCCAGAACCCCTTGTTTTCACGGGCACACATTCCTCTTCTGATTCTGTATCAGACCCACTGTCTGTAACGTGTTCATAGGCCGAATCCGAATCGGACTGAGACTCCTCGCTGCTCTCATCGGTCATGATTAGACGCTGGTAGGCCTCCTCACAAGTAAAGAATTTTTTTGCCATGCTGGTGGCTTGTGAGGCTGCACTGCAGAGAACTGTGGTGGCACTGGTGGACACTGGTGGGCACAGGTGGCACTGATGTGGCACAGGTAGCACTGGTGTGCACTGTAGTGGCACTGGTGTGGCTCTGGTTGCACTGGTGTGGCTCTGGTGGCACTGATTAGCACACAGGCAGCACTGGTGGGCACTGGTGGGCACAGGCGGCACTGGTGGGCACAGGCGTCACTGGTGGGCAGAGGCGGCACTGGTGGGCACAGGCGGCACTGATGTGGCACTGCAGTGGCGCTGATGGGCACAGGTGGCACTGATGGGCACAGGTGGCACTGATGTGCACTGGTGTGGCTCTGGTGGCACTGGTGTGGCTCTGGTGGCACTGGTGGGCACAGGCGGCACTGGTGGGCACAGGCGGCACTGGTGGCACTGGTGGGCACATGTGGCACTGATGGGCACTGCAGTGGCGCTGATGGGCACAGGTGGCACTGATGGGCACAGGTGTGGCTCTGGTGTGCACTGGTGTGCCTCTGGTGTGGCACTGGTGTGGCTATGGTGGCACTGGTGTGGCTCTGGTGGCACTGGTGGGCACAGGCGGCACTGGTGGACACAGGCGGCACTGGTGGCACTGGTGGGCACAGGCGGCACTGCAGTGGCGCAGATGAGCACTGATGGGCACAGGTGGCACTGATGGGCACAGGTGGCACTGATGTGGCACTGGTGTGGCTCTGGTGGCACTGGTGTGGCTCTGGTGTGGCACTGGTGTGGCACAGAGGTGGCACAGAGGTGGCACAGGTGGCACAGATGTGGCACAGATGGCACAGATGTGGCACAGATGGCACTATTGGGCACTTTTGTGGCACTGTTGGGCACAGCTGGGCACAGCTAAAAGCAATTACAACTCACTGTTGTCTCTCCTCTCCTCTCACGCTGCATCGGTGTGAGGTGAGGAGTGAGATGAACTTGCCCTGACCCAGCTGTGTTTACATTCTGATCGCGCCGCCATTGGATGGCGCGATCACGTAGTAAAGGGCCGCTGTCATTGGCCCTTTACCGCGGTGGACCCGGCGAACACCGTTGTTTGCGTGTGCGCGCCCGCGAGTGCGCGCAGGAACGATTCTAAGGGAGGACGTTATATAACGTCCTCCCAGAGTTAAGCAACCACCTTGCCGCCGTTATTCGGCGGCAGGTGGTTGTTAAGTGGTTAAACAGAACTGGTGGAGAGAGGGTTAGGGCCAGGACACCCTTGGGCAGATGCAATAGCAATTGGCAGACTCCGAAGCAAAAATAATAGGCAGACAGCAATACAGGTGGAGGGCCTTTAAGCTGGATGCAGCAACTGTATTCGTAGAACTGCTGTCTCCTATGGCAACTGAACTTTTAACATTCAATAGAGATCTATACACGTAACTCACAGTAACCCAGTACAGATCTTTTCTCACATCTCACAGTATCCCACTGTAGATCTGCACTCACTGAGTGTCTCTCACTAGACTTAAAGATCCCAGTCGTCACTGGATCCCCTGAGCTCTTCCACAGCTAACCTGCTGTATACTCCTCAAGCTTCACCCCTGCTAACCCCTCTTGGTCCCTAGCTTGACACTCTGCTGAAGCTTTCTCACTTCTTCACTGACCCCGGCTGGTGAAAAGGCTACTCTGGTACTTCTTCAGACCATACACTCACCTCTAATAACAGGAGTGGTTGTCCCTTGGTGGCGACTGCTTACCCTTTACCTCTGGCCTTGATCCTCACTTGCCCCTGGCAAAAGGAGTCGTTGTTCCTTATATCAACTATTTCTCTCTCACCTCTGGCAACAATTCGGTTCCCCGTCCGGCGGAACCTCTGCAACTTGGTTGGGCTTCCGGCCTGAAGCCCAAACCCCACGCTGCTTCTTTCAAACCTGGATAGGCCCCAGACAGCCTAGCAGCCAGGTGCTCCAGGGATAGGCCTCTGGCTTCTGGCCTAGCAACCCAGAGCCTTGTAACACACGTCTACCCAGACAGCTGTCCATGTGGCACAGAACCCCAATCACCTGACTCCTCCGGAATAAATAGGCTCTCCCAGCAGGCCAAGGGGCCAAAAAAAACCCTGCCAATTGGCTGAGACAACCCATCCACTCCTAGTCTGAATTTACTATGCCCTTGTCATTCCAATGCAACACTGCCACCTAGTGAAAGAAGAGAGCAGGGCATCAAATCTAGAGAAAAGTCAGTGGATCCCTCTAACAATTAGCCAGGCTAGTTATCACCTAGCAAACTAAATTTGTTAGCAACCCTGCCTACAACCAGGGTGCTACATCAGCTTTTGCCATTCACTGGGGAGCAAACTTTCTCATCCCATGTTGTTTGCAATTCGGCAGACCGACTCTAGTTGGAGGAGTCTTGTGTTGCGATCATGTTGAATGTACTTGACCAGCCTGTGGAGCATTTGCCCCCCAAATATGTTTTTGTATATTGTAATAGACCCTGACCAGGTTTTTTTGGACTGGAGCACCCCTCCCATTCCTCATTACATCTTATTAGTGGCCACCAGTGCATAGGAGGAATCCCTTCAGTTCTCCCATATAGAGGAGTTTGGCTCCCATGGTTGAGATGCAGTATCTCTCATTCTATTACTAGGGTAGGACCCACTAAATTCGGGGTACTTTGTCACAGTTTGTGGGCTTAGCACAATATGACCATATAGTGTGACCAAACCCCTGTATATATTTTTTTAATATGTTCAGGTGTTTTTAACTAGCCTTGCAGGATAAATATCATTCTTGAATGTGTGCGCTATAATCTGTTTTGTACTGTTTGTTGGTCTTATAGCAGCACCATCTTGAATTTAAACGCATTTTAGGGTGTGCACCCAAATATGTTTTTGTATTTTAAAAGAGTAAGGCCACACTGCACCAATATCTTCTGTGTTGCAATGGAAGACTTGCGGAAGTGGTTCTCTACTGATCTTTATTTATCAAGGATTCTCTTGCCTCTTTGTGCACCACATGGGCCACAAGTTGTAAGGTATGCACCACACAGATGGTGTCTGGTCCATGTCGATCTGTTGGTACCTACAAAAGTAGCATGCACTTATAGCAATGAATGAAGCTGTGAGTCATTTTTGTCCACAAATCATTGCAAATATATACACTCTAGGCAGCAGCCAATCTCTTTTTTCATTTTTGTTTTTCATCTTCATAATGTTTGCCAATTGTTTATTTCAGTTTTCTTTGGAACAGTCACCTTCCTATGTACTGTCTCCATCATGCTTACAAAGTCCTCATCTTCATTTGTTCTGAGTTTTAAGGAAGAGTTGCCTTCACTGAGGACACCAGAACAGATTTTTGGCCGACAAAGAGCGACACTCTATCACCAGTTAAAGCCTTTTGCATTAGACCTGTTGGCTATGCCAGCTTCTCAAGCCTTTGCAGAGAGAGTATTCGATGTCACAGGCGACCTCTCTAGAATCAAATAGAAGTGTATTTTTCTCCAGTTATTAACATAGGAAGCATACACAATACTTGTGTGTCATGCTTATTTTGATACCAAGAACCAATAATCCAACAACAGTCCTAATTGCCAATCAAATTCACAGACAAAATGCACAGGCTAGAAATGCCTTTAGTATGTGAAACTTGAACAACCACTACTTTTTATCAACTCCTCTCTCTCTCTCTTAGCATTGACACATTTGACAATAGAAGTAAATGTAGCACCCACCCCAAAAGGTTGGGACGCTATTTAAATTTAGAGGGATGTCTGAAGGCAGTAGTTGGGCTTGGACGGTTGAATTGCACTTAATTTTTCCTCTGCTCTAGCTGTGGTTTGCCCGATAGCATTTTCCCTTATCGCCTGTAGGTGGCATTACCACTTCAGGCACCTGTTGGAATGGGGCCAAATCATGATGCATCGAGTGGTCCTTTTCGGCAGCGGTACAGTGGGAGTGGTCGACCCTCTGTACAATATACGACAATCCAGCGCTCAATAGGACCAGTGAAAGCAGAACTGTAACAAATGTTTTGATAAAAATAAGTTCTTTTAATTGGATGCACGCTAGAGATTGATATAAAATCGATATAGATCGATATAAAATCAATATGAATCAAACACCTATCAATGAGATTGGTCTTATGGGAATAGCATCAGAAAAAGCTCATAGTCATTGTAGTGAAGCATAAAAAACGCATAAAATACAATACCTTGTATTCAATCCAGGGAGAGATGTAACGTGCCGTTCAAAGCCCTGTGTCACGATCAGACCAGTTGATCGAACGGGCTGGATGGTGATAGGTCAGACGGCACTCTGGATAACGCGCCCTGCGTCCGACAGCCGGAAACAGGAACCAATGCTGGAGCGGAGGGGGTACACTTGCAGGGCGGTACATAAGCTCTGTGTTGCCGTGGAAACCTTTAGCTTACATGTTTCGCCACGCCTGTGCTTTGTCAAAGCTCTGGTTCCCGCAACCCAGCCACAGGCTGTATCGTGAAAGCGGGCAATCCCTCCACTTCCCTGGCGGCCAGTACATTACATTACTGAACCGAACCAACCTTACAACATCAGGTTACGGAGCACACTTGCTGACATTAACCCCTTGGTTCTGGAGTTGTGGCAGTATTGTATTTTATGCGTTTTTTATGCTTCACTACAATGACTATGAGCTTTTTCTGATGCTATTCCCATAGTACCAATCTCATTGATAGTTGTTTGATTCATATTGATTTTATATCGATCTATATCGATTTTATATCAATCTCTAGCGTGCATCCAATTAAAAGAACTTAATTTTATCAAATCATTTGTTACAGTTCTGCTTTCACTGGTCCTATTGAGCGCTGGATTGTCGTATATTGTTCAGTGTTTACTTTCTCCGGAAGTTGCCAGCTGCACTGGGAGACAGATTTTTAAGAACAGTTTTGATATGACATTATGTTTTAATACTTCTGACAGTTTTTTAGCGCTGAAAGACTCTTTTTGTTTCTTGGTCGGCCCTCTGTGCCTGCTGGGAGGGGATTCTTAAGGGGCCCCCTTGCCCCGCAGCCCTCCGGGCGCGAGGTATGTGTGTGGTCCTGGTATCGGGGCCACGTTGGCCCGAGGCTGTATTGCTATCCTGTAGGCCCAGCTAGTCTGGCTGGGGCCTACATTCGGAGAGGGGATCCCAAGCTGTCCATACAAATGAGGAGGAAGCTATCTTGATGAAGGAGACCGGGGGAGGACCTGCCCTGGAGGAGACCGGCAAAGTACTGCTGTCTCGGGGGAGGCCTGGCAACTTTATCAAGGAGGGATCCGCTATACTACAGGCCCTGCAGTTCGCCGGATTGGCTTAAAGGCTCTTTAACTGCACGGCTGGAAGTTTGGGACTTTGAAATCCTGTGGCAGTGGATTCCTGGACTATGCATTTTGCTCATCTTTAAAAGGTCTGTGGCAGAGACTGCCCTGTTGCTGGTTTGTGAGTCATCCCGGCTGCTAGGCCATGTGAGAGAGCACTATTCGGGTGACCAATACCCACTCTAAACACTGAGAGTGGTGAGTGATTTTGATCTGAGACTGTTATATGTTGTGGCAAGTGCCTGAACCTTCCCCTACTCTTCTATACCTTCTCAACGTTTACTGCATAAGAAAAATAAAGCCTTAAGCCGTGTACACACGATCGGTTTTACCGATGAAAACAGTCCGATGGACTGTTTTCATCGGACGAACCGATCGTGTATGGGCCCCATTGGTCTTTTTTCCATCGGTGTGAAAAAATAGAACATGTTTTAAATCTATCCGATGGGAAAAAAAACGATTGCAAAATCCGATCGTCTGTGTGGAAATCCATCGGATAAAAAACCCGCGCATGCTCAGAATCAAGTCGACGCATGCTCAGAAGCATTGAACTTAATTTTTCTCGGCTCATCGGAGTGTTTTACGTCACCGCGTTTGAAACGGTCCGTTTTTTGACTGATGGTGTGTGGGCACGACTGATGGAAGACAGTTTCATCGGATTTCCGATGGAAAAAACCATCGGATTAGAATCCATAGGATATCCGATCGTGTGTACAGGGCTTAACTGTTTGAGGTTTTACATCTGTGTGGACATTGCATTACTACAGACTTTCCTACCCGGACAACGCAGCTGAAGAGGTAACGTGCAAAACCCAAAATTAACCAGCGGCCCTCTAGGGGGTATTGCTACATAAATATCACACTAATGAAAAAGAAAAATAGACCAGTAACTGTCAATTAAATGCACATTGTTGCTATGAATGCTGTCAATAGCAGTGAATAGTATTTACTACTATTGACAGCACTTCCAAAACCTATATGCAGGGCCGGACTTATAATTAGTAGACTTGTGCACAACGGAAAAATTTGTTTAGTTTCGAGTTCGTTTCTTGTGCACAACGGAAAAATTTGTTTCGTTTCGGTTTGTTTCTTTTCGGTCCTGTTGATTCGTAATCGTTCGTAATTTTGCTAGACGGGATTTTTCGTGTTCGGACTAATTCGTACTTTAGGTAGAGTACATTGTTTTTCGTTGATTCTGGACACAACTCCTACTTTCGTAACTTTTTTTGGGTTCGTTGATTCGTAATTTTCCGTGTCTCTCTCACAACGACGCTGCTTATTATGCCTGATGTGCTTCGAATGGATTTGTACTTTTCTAAATACATAGCGGTTATTTGTAACGATTCGAAATCTCGTATTTTACTTTTGTTTTTTACATGTGGCTATAGCCTCCGCCCCTGTACACCATTTTGAGAGGGAGTTCAGCACGGTGAGGGAGAAGCAGAGAGCAGAGCAGAGTGTTATTGTGCTTCGAATAGATTCGAAATCTCGTATTTTACTTTCGTTTTTTACATGCGGCTATAGCCTCCGCCCCGTACACCATTTTGAGAGGGAGTTCAGCACAGTGAGGGAGAAGCAGAGAGCAGAGCAGAGTGTTATTGTGCTTCGAATGGATTTGTACATTCGTAACTTTTTTCATAACGAATTATGCCGAAGACATTCGGGCATTCGCTATTTGCGATATAATTTATTTCGAATTCGGTTTTATTCGTAATTGCTTTGTTCGGAAATTCGAATGCTTCCGAATGTCCGAAAGTTGCTAAATTCGGACGAATTTTGATTCATTACGAAACGAATTGCACAAGACTAATAATTAGGCCGTCCAAAGAGCAGCGGAGCGCTGTGCAAGTGCCTTCTCTGCCTTTGCTGAGGTGTCTGGTGTCCGGTGGTGCATTGACAGGACACCACACACCTCAGCATAAGGCTGCCCTATACAGTGCCTGTCCAGCGTGTTGTATAGGGCATCCTTACGTCAGCCCCTAGGGCAGGACCTCAGTGTAAGGCTGCTTGCCCCTACTTAACCTTATACCTGTCCAGTGTGTCCACGATGTGGTGCCAAAAATGTCCTGACCTCAACCCAATAGAACACCTTTGTGATGAATTAGAGCGGAGACTGCGAGCCAGGCCTTCTCATCCAACATTAGTGCCTGTCCTCACAAATGCGCTTCTGGAAAAATGGTCAAACATTCCCATAGACACACTTATAAACCTTGTGGAAAGCCTTCCCAGAAGAGTTGAAGATGTTATAGCTGTAAAGGGTGGGCCAACTCAATATTGAACCCTGCCGACTAAGACTGGGATGCCATTAAAGTTAATGTGCGTGTAAAGGCAGGTGTCCCAATACTTTTGACAATATAGTGTATTTATCTCTATTGTTAATGCTGAGAGAGAGGAGTTGATAAAAAGTGGTGATTGTTATAATCCACATACCAATGGCATTGTAGACTGTGCATGTTTAATTTTAAATGTATCTGAGAATTAGAACTGTTAAAATAATAAACTGTGAACAGTAAAATGATTATTTTTGAAGAAATAAGCATTATCCTAGTTACACTTCTGTCAAAAAAGCAATATTATTGTAACAAAGCTTGGTTTTACTTATAAAGATTGTACGCTCTAAACCCATTTGATTTTGGTCGACTAAATTTATTTTAGTAGACTCAAATGTCAGATATTTTAGTCTACTAAAACGTCAGATATTTTAGTCTACTAAAATGCAGAATTTAGTCGACTAAAATATGACTAAAACTAAAACAATTCAGATTACTAAAACACGACTAAAGCTAATATGGCATTTTATTTAAAAGACTATTACTAAAACTAAGGACATGGCTCTCTGCTCACAGAAAGCCGGCAGGCTCTATGCCTCCTGTGGTCCACATGTTGGGCACTAAGGCTCTACAGCCTACACCATTAGACCACAAAGAGTTATAAAGCCAGGTCCAGAAGAGGTTTCACTAAACGTCTTTCAATCATGTTTTCAGCATACTGTAGCTCCCAACTGTCCTTCATTTGGAGGGACAGTCCCTCTTTTAAAGTCATTTTTTTCTATCTCTCATTCCTCCTTAGATGTTCCTCTTTTTTAGCCTAAAGTATAGACCTCTAATTAATAAAAATGTACTACTTATCAAAAGTAGGTAAATAAACCTTTCACTCAACCTCTAAATTATTGCATTTGTTATTATGAAGAACTGGAATAAAGAAAAATTAGTTGAAAAATCTGTTCTTTTTTTAATGTGATTTTGTAAAAAAAAAAATTGGGATATTAATTCACGTAAGGTCCACGTAATTGGTGGTGTGGTATGGGTGTGGCCTTTACCTACATACTTCATGCAATATTGTGTTCCTCTTTTCCATCTTGGAAAGTTGGGAGGTACGTTTCAGTCTTCCTGTTGTAGAGGTATGCAACTGAACTTTCTGTCCATGGAACAGTTCAAGTTCTTCAACTCTTTTAACCCCATTAATGGACATACAGTGGAACCTCGGATCGCGAGTAACGTGGTTAATGAGCATTTTGCAATACGAGCACTGTATTTGAAAAAATCCTAACTCGGTTTGCGAGTGTTTTCTCGCAAAACTAGCAGGATTCAGGCCAAAGCGGTGTGCAGTACCGCGTTTGGCCTGAGGCGGGGGGGCGCCGGAGCGAGCATTTCCAAACGGCGCAGATCGCAGCCGATCGGCGCCGTTTGGAAATGCTCGGAAAGACATGGAAAGACACAGAAATACTCAGTTTCCGAGCCTTTCTGAGGTTTGCCGAGGTGTCCTCGGGCCTTTCCAGCCGCTTCCAAGGCTCTCCGGCGCCCCCCGCCTCTGCTCGCATGCGGTATTGCATGCCATTGAAGTCGATGCGGAACAAATTATTTTCGTTTCCATTGACTTCAATGGAGAAACTCGCTTTGATATGCGAGTACTTTGGATTACGAAAGTAATCCAAATATATTTTCTACATAAAAGTATAACACATTCATATTGCTGAATAGCAGAATATACAGTAGAATCCAACACCATATTACAGTTATTTCTTTGTAAGCTTGAGAGATATTTAAAAGTTTAAAACAATATTATAAGGGGTTTTGATCAAGGTGGCACAAAAAGATGTGATTGCTGTTTGCAAACATTTTTATATTTTTATTGTTTGAATAAAATACAAATAAACATTTAATACAGGGTGCTTTCATGACTGTTGGTTTGCAGAGTGTGCTTTGCTTTATAATAAGAAAGCCCAGCATTGCTTGTTTGTCGATTGCTTTTTTCTATTTGAAATATCCATGTGTCTATAGAAGCTAGCAGACAGGTATTGAAGTAAATTCTTCCCCCAACTTATTCAGCTGTAAGTGTGTATTAACCACTTCCTTACTGGGCACTTAAACCCCCTTCTTGCCCAGACCAATTTTCAGCTTTCAGCGCTGATGCATTTTGAATGACAATTGCGCGGTCATACAAGGCTGTACCCAAATGAAATTTTTATCATTTTTTTCACACAAATAGAGCTTTCTTTTGGTGGTATTTGATCACCTCTGCAGTTTTTATTTTTTGCGCTATAAACAAAAAAGTGTGACAATTTTGAAGAAAATATTTTTTACTTTTTGCTATAATAAATATCCCAATTTTTTTTATATATATATTTTTCCTCAGTTTAGGCCAATACGTATTCTTTTACATATTTTTGGTAAAAAAAAAATCGCAATAAGCGTATATTGATTGGTTTGCGCAAAAGTTATAGCGTCTACAAAATAGGGGATAGATTTATGACTTTTTTTATTTTTTTATTAGTAATGGTGGTTATCTGTGATTTTTGTCAGGACTGCGATTTTGCTGCAGACAGATCGGACACTTTTGACACTATTTTGGGACCATTCACATTTATACAGCGAACAGTGCTATAAATATGCACTGATTACTGTATAAATGTGACTGGCAGGGAAGGGGTTAACACTAGGGGGCGAAGAAGGGGTTAAATGTCTTCCCTGGGAGTGATTCTTACTGTGGGGGGAGGGGACTGACTGGGGGAGGTGACCGATCTATGTCCCTATGTACAAGGGACACACCATCGGTCTCCTCTCCCTGACAGGATGTGGATCTCTGTGTTTACACACAGAGATCCCCGTCCCTGGCTCTGTAAATGGCAATCGGGGGTACCTGGCGGACATCGCGGCCGCCAGGCACGCACATCGGCACCCGCATAACCTAGCGGGCACAGTTTTTCCCCGATGCGCGCCCGCGGCAGCGCGCAGGGAACTTGTTTAAAGGAGGACATCCAGGGACGCCCTCCCGGCAGATGAGCGTCGCGCTGTAGACGTCTTTCGTCTATAGCGCGGGGGCAAAGAGGTTAAGATGAAAACCTGGTAGAATATTAAAGAGCCTATTCAGACATAGCATATTATTAAGATCTAGATAAGATTATATAGGTCCTTGGTACAGATTTATAGATGATTTATTCCTGGTTTGGACGGGGTCAGCGGTTTTGCTGAGGGAATTCATTCAACTTTTGAATATCAATCATATGAATTTACATTTTACAATTAGTACTGATGTTACACAGATCCCATTTCTGGGCCTGCTAATCATCAAAAACTCTAAAAGAACTTTGGGCACGAATCTATACCATAAGCCTACAGCTGGCAATACCTTGCTGCATGCCTCTATATAATTGATATATATTCAAATCTGTACCAGCCATCCTTAGAGAAACTGGGGAGAAGAGATGAATGCAGTGCACCTCAAGTGAGGAGAGTCACAGAGAGGGAGGTGGGTGAAGTACTTGAAAGGTGCTATGTGGGGCTAAAAGGATTCCAACACCCCCTCCTTTGCATCCACTGGGTCTGGGGGAGTGAGTCCAAAGAAGACCACCGTGGGATAGAGCAGCAGAAGCCACAGTGTCGGATTCATGAAGCCTGGTTTCGCTAATGGCGAGTAGATAAAATGAGTTAGCGATAAAGAGATCATGGAGAGAGGTGAGTTTGTTACAGACAGAGCAAGCATTCCAAAGGGCGCAAGAGAAAGGGAGTCTGGTCCTGGGAAGAAGAGAAATGGGAACTAGATTGAGTGCAATGCGGCTGCAGCCAGAGGGGTGTAGGGTAATGGGTGCATTGAGTACAGTTAGATGAAGGAGGCCCAGGGTTTGGGGATACATCACCAGAGGATAGGAGAATCAGAAGGGTGAGGGGGGTAATGTGGGAGTGTGATTTATATGAAGGGACATGCCCCAGTGGTTTGGAGTATTGGGCGTGTGGATTTAGAATTAGCCGGAGTTGGTGAGTGCAGTAATAAGGAGAGGACAGAAGTGAAGGTGATATACTGCATACAGTATCTCACAAAAGTAAGTACACCCCTCACATTTTTGTAAATATTTTATTATATAATTTCCTGTGACAACACTAAAGAAATTACACTTTGCTACAATATAAAGTAGTGAGTGTGCAGCTTGTATAACAGTGTAAATTTGCTGTCACCTCAAAATAACTCAACACACAGCCATTAATGTCTAAACCGCTGGCAACAAAAGTGAGTAAACCCCTAAGTGAAAGTGTCCAAATTGGGCCCAAAGTCTCACAATTTTGTGTGGCCACCATTATTTTCCAGCACTGCCTTAACCCTCTTGGGCATGGAGTTCACCAGAGCTTCACAGGTTGCCACTGGAGTCCTCTTCCACTCCTCCTTGACAACATCACAGAGCTGGTGGATGTTAGACACCTTGCGCTCCTCCACCTTCCGTTTGAGGATACCCCACAGATGCTCAATAGGATTTAGATCTGGAGACATGCTTGGCCAGTCCATCACCTTTACCCTCAGCTTCTTTAGCAAGGCAGTGGTCGTTCTGGAGGTGTGTTTGGGGTCGTTATCATGTTGGAATACTGCCCTGCGGCCCAGTCTTCAAAGGGAGGGGATCATGCTCTGCTTCAGTATGTTACAGTACATGTTGACTTTCATGGTTCCCTCAATGAACTGTAGCTCCCCAGTGTCGGCAGCACTCATGCAGCCCCAGACCATGACACTCCCACCACCATGCCTGACATTGGGCAAGACACACTTGACTTTATACTCCTCACCTGGTTGCCGCCACACATGCTTGACACCATCTGAACCAAATAAGTTTATCTTGGTCTCATCAGACCATGGGACATGGTTCCAGTAATCCATGTCCTGAGTCTGCTTGTTTTCAGCAAACTGTTTGCCGGGTTTATTTGTGCATCATCTTTAGAAGAGGCTTCCTTCTGGGATGACAGCCATGCAGACCAATTTGATGCAGTGTGCGACATATGGTCTGAACACTGACAGGCTGACCCCCCCCCCCCCACCCCTTCAACCTCTGCAGCAATGCTGGCAGCACTCATATGTCTATTTCCCAAAGACAATCTCTGGATATGACACTGAGCACTTGCACTCAACTCCTTCTGAGTGGAACCTGTCCTGTTAAACGGCTGTATGGTTTTGGCCACCGTGCTGCAGCTCAGTTTCAGGGTCTTGGCAATCTTCTTATAGCCTAAGCCATCTTTATGTAGAGCAATATTTAAAAAAAAAAATCAGATCCTCAGAGAGTTCTTTGCCATGAGGTGCCATGTTGAACTTCCAGTGACCAGTATGAGAGAGAGAGCGATAACACCAAATTTAACACACCTGCACTCCATTCACACCTGAGACCTTGTAACACTAATGAGTCCCATGACACCGGAGAGGGAAAATGGCTAATTGGGCCCAATTTGGACATTTTTACTTAGGGGTGTGCTCACTTTTGTTGCCAGTGGTTTAGATATTGAATTATTTTGAGGTGACAGCAAATTTACACTGTTATACAAGCTGTACACTCACTACTTTACAGTGTAGGAAAGTGTAATTTCTTTAGTGTTGTCACATGAAAAGATATAATAAAAATATTTACAAAAATGTGAGCGGTGTACTCACTTTTGTGAGATACTGTATATGGTGTGGGGTGGAGAAGAGGTGTGCAGGAGAGTTAATAAAATAATGATATCTGCGCTGTGTGACAGAAAGGGGAAGTGGGAGGGAGGAGGTGTGACTGATGGGCACACTGAGTGAGCGAGTAATGTATGAACAAAATAAATAAATCACAATGAGTAATCAGTAAATAATCAAAACTTGAACAAAAATCCAAAAGTAAATGACATCACACCTTCAGTACATAAAGAAAGCTCTTGGGCTAGGAAAACATACAGTGAAAAAGTGATAAAAAGTCAATCCAATATGAGTCCAATATGAAGAACAAAAATAGGAAATAACAGAGCAGTAAATAAGTCTCTATGTGGTAATCCCACCACCAACGATAAACGTGTTGAAAAAACAAACAAATACTTCAGTGTGAACACCTCTGTGTCTGCTAGCAGCTCACCTCACTGCTGTTAGACTAACAGCCTGGAAGCTCACAGATGTAAGCAAGGATGATTACAGCACTGTGGTGGTCTCCTATGGGTTGCTGAGAAGGCTCAACTCGATGTTCCCAATCGGCCCGCGATTGCGGTCGGCAAAGGCATTCCCCTATTCTGTAAACAAGGCATTCCCCTATTCTGCCTAGTGACATGTCACTGGTGGCTGTTCCCCGTGATTGGGAACGGTCATCAGTGAAGTCACGTGTCACTTGTAGCCACGCCCCCTAACAGTAAGAATCACTCCCTAGTACTGACTTAACCCCTTCAGCGGCACCTAGTGGTTAACCCCTTCACTGTCAGTGTCAGTTTTACAGTAATCAGTGCATTTTTATAGCACTGATCGCTGTAAAAATGACAGTGGTCCCAAAAATGTGTCAAAAGTGTCCGATGTGTCCGCCATAAAGTCGCAGTCACAATAAAAATCACAGATCGCAGCCATTACTAGTAAAAAAAAAATATTAATAAAAATGCCATAAAACTACCCCCCTATTTTGTAGATGCTATAACTTTTGCGCAAACCAATCAATAAATGCTTATTGCGATTTTTTTTACCAAAAATATGTAGAAGAATACGTATCGGCCAAAACTGAGGAAAAAAATGTTTTTTTTATATATTTTTTGGGGATATTTATTATAGCAAAAAGTAAAAAATATTGCATTTTTTTTTCAAAATTGTCGCTCTATTTTTGTTTATAGCGCAAAAAATAAAAACCGCAGAGGTGATCAAATACCATCAAAAGACAGCTTTATTTGTGGGAAAAAAAGGACGTCAATTTTGTTTGGGAGCCACGTCGCACGACCGCGCAATTGTCAGTTAAAGTGACGCAGTGCCGAATCGCAAAAAGTGGCCTGGTCTTTGGCCAGCAAAATGGTCCGAGGCTGAAGCAGTTAAGGATAGAAGACACAGCTGTCAGAAGGAGTGGTAGACAGTGCATTTTAGAAAGGGGGAGGAAGAGCTGAAAGTGTAAACAAGGTCACCTGTATGGTATTTGTCAACGTGTTTTCTTGTGTTCCTTCGCTTTGTGCATTTGCTGAAGTGCAGAGTCAGAAGTGCTCCCACTTATAGAAATACCCCCACTTTGAGAAAGAACCCCATCTGCAAACGTACCACTCCTTGGCAAACATGCCTTTCCCAAGAGATGCTTAGTTATATACTGCTAGGAATGGGGAGGTGGGTGCTTCTAATTGCTAATCAGGGATTGCTAATTGCTAATGAAATTTTTAGTTAATTTTTCAAGATTTTTTTTAGGAATTAGTGCATGGTTATGTAAATAATTTCATTGATTTATGTAGCTCCGTCAGTATTGCTAGAGTAGGAAAATTTTGTTTGGCTCCCCTGTAGGCAGAGGAGCATGGGCTGGTTTGTTTAGGAGGCTGTGCAGTGCTTCAAAGGCTGTGGCTCTGTTACTTCCCCCTGTCTTCTGGAACTCTTTTGATGGTTCCAGAACCTAGTGGGTGGATGGACAGAGTCTGCAGCCTGAATATTTATGGAGTTTTCACCAATCCCTGGGGAAGCAGGGCTCTGAAGTTGGGGAAATAACCCATACATTTTTATAAGCCTGGCAGTTTGTGTGCAGAGTCTGGGGTCCAGTCGTCTGGAGGAGACCCTTGTGCTGGGGGCTGTGCCCCTGGGGCAGAAGAAAGAGAGAGAGAAGTGGGAAGCTTCAAATCTTCATTCAACCCAGTATCAGTTTAGGCTTAGCTGCAGACCCCAAGCAAAGCCAGTACAGTCTGTTCAGCAGAAAGGCCAAGACAGCAGCCAACCTGGATCTTAGAAAGCCTTCAAAAAGGGGACTGAGTGAGTACAAGCAAGCATTACATCCAAAGAAAAGAAAGGACAGTGAAGTGCAATACCTCACATATCTGAGACAAAGGGGAAGCTTAAGTGCCGAGCAAGTCAGCCAGGAGCACCCCATCATATCTCTATCTTGGGCCTAGAGCAGCCAGGTGCCATGCAATATAGCCAGGTGCTGTCTTTTCAATACACTTTTGTTTAGAACTTTGTTCATTTGCTATTGCTGCATTATCACTCTCACAGTTGCAGTGCAGATCTACAGTTCAGAGTAGAGTACACAGAGACATTAGCAAGTCCCCATTTGCTGTTTGGAGTTAACATTTCTTTAAGTTCTGGGTATCCCATGTACCTCAATCCCTATCCAAGTTCTTTGTTCTCAAAATAAACAACCCAAACTAGACTGTTTTCTTGAGCTATTTGAAGAGTGTAGAAAATTCTTGTTGCCTGGCTGTGGGTGCTGTGTGGGGGGAAAGGCCTGAAATCCAGAGGCTCTTTGGGGGGTATATTTAATTATTTATAGGTTTCTTTTATAGTAGCACTGCACTTTGTGTATATATTATTTTCTTGTGCACACCCTATTTCGCACCACTCATTCTGTATTCTGTGCTGTACATTCCCTATTTTGTACACTGTAATATATATTTGTGATGGAGTTGATAAAATTATGTCTAAGATTAATCTCTCTATTATCCACTAAAATATTGGTATTTTCTTTTATTCTTTATTATTTTTATTATTTATTTCTTTCATTATGCTTTGGTGTATTGGTTCTAAGATTTAGTGCTCATGTCAGCTGCTCACATGGTTTACAGCCCCATCCTTAGGAATTTTAGAGTAGGTAGCCCCCCACCCTTCTGAGTAATGTGTTTGAAAGGAATAATAGCCACGCACACACTAAGATATATTTATACAATAAGAAACTTATTAACCCTTAAGCCCTGTACACATAATTGGTTTTACAGATGAAAACAGTCCGATTGACTTTTTTCATCGGACAAACCGATCGTGTATGGGACCCATCGGTCTTTTTTCCATCGGTTTTAAAAAATAGAACATGTTTTAAATTTTTCCGATGGATCAAAAAACCGATAGCAAATTCCGATTGTCTATGGGCAAGTCCATCGGATAAAAAACCCACGCATGCTCAGAATCAAGTCGACGCATGCTCAGAAGCATTGAACTTAATTTTTCTCGGCTCATCAGAGTGTTTTACGTCACCGCATTTGGAACGGTCGGTTTTTTGACTGATGGTGTGTAGGCAAGACTGATGGAAGTCAGCTTCATCGGATTTCCGATGGACAAAACCATCGGATTAGAATCCATAGGATATCCGATCGTGTGTACAGGGCTTAAGAGTATTATCATGTGTGTGTGTTCTAGTATTCATGTAAACAAAATGAGAAAACATTAGTATTATTTTCCTTGATTGAAAGTTATGACAGAAATATTCATCTCAGAAGTGAAGACAAGGAACAGATGTCCACTCCTTCAATTCCCCCTCCCATCGACACTAAACTAAAATGGCTGCTGAGCTGAAGAATGAACAGCATGTGGCTTGACACGTGGACGAAATTGACGTCACAAGAGAAGAACCATATATGGAATCAGCCAATCATATGTACACGTTTGTGATGACGATTGCTTATGTCACTTGGTTTATATAAGGGGCTGAGACCCAGAATAAATGCTCTTTGGTGATGAAAAGGTTACACTGACCAGTGTATAGCAGTGTGATTTGTTCCGGCAGGCATGCATGCATGTCACCATAAATTTGGACCAGCGGCAGAATAAAGAATAGTATTCTGGTATTAGACCAGAGGCAATCTATTACATAATCCCTATTCATATCCCTCATTCTGTACTATGCATGTTGTCACAGACTCTATTTCATCACACCTCTTTAGGCCACACCTAATATTCAGCGCAATGCAAACCATGCTGGAGCATGCAACCCATGATGGACCTGTCCTATAACCACAGAGTATGGGGCCCAGTGCAACTCAGTTGTGAAGAGGACAAATGTGAGTTTTCCTGACAAGCTGTAGGCTGGGACTTGAGAGAGAGATAGAGGTTTCTAACCGTCTTTGCTGTATACTTTCTATGACCTGGGAACTAGTTTAACAATCCAGGCCTGTGGAGGGTGCAATGCTGCTTACAATTTTACAGCTGAGAGAATAAATGTCCATCCTCCGCTCCCAAGCTTGCACTCCTGTTGTCTCCCTAGAATTGGATGCTGGGCTGGAAAGGAGCTGTCTGCACATTGACTATTCCATGGAAGAAACAGACAGCTGCACACTGAAGGCACCACGATATTCACAGCCACAGTAATGGATCCCTTACCTAGAGAAGAGAGAGTGCCCCCACTCTGAAGTATTTCACACTTTTATGCTTAGTGTGACGTGTTGTTGTGGGCAGTTGTCTGTTTTTTCTTTTACAGTTAAGAAGGCACACGTGATGAGGCAGAAGTAGCTGGGCAAGTGATCTGTAGCCAAGTGACAAGCACTCCAGTGTCAGAACCGGTGTGCGGACAGCAACCCCAGAGCCCAATACCACACACTTTCTCCATGATCCAGCTACCATATTTCCAATTGCTACCAGTGTGCTTTAGTTCCATTTGGGTGCCCCCCAGTGTCCTCAGGCCTGGGATCCATCCAGTTGTTTACCTGTTTTATCAGACCTACCCTGAACTTCACTGAGAGCGGTGTTGTTTATAAAGATAATGGCAAGTAGCTGTTTGTGTTCTGAACTATTTCACTGACGTAGTAATTCTCAGCTAGACTTTCTGTTGCTATAGAGTCTTATAGAGACTATGCTACGTGACCACGTTACTTTGAGTAAGTCCCAGAGACATTGCTGTGCAGAGTTCATGTTTGTGCAGCTTTCATCATCTGTTTTGTATTATTCTTTAGTGTATGCATGCTCATTGCCATTCTGACCCATTATACACATATAATGTTGTGGAAACAGTCATCTCCCAGTTTTCATCAACGTAATGTATAGCTGAAAAACTTACCTGTGCTGTTTTGCTGTGCAGCAATAAACACATGTAACCTTCAAGATAAACTGTGTTTACCGACGCCTCTCAAAAACAAATAGTACAAGCTGGACAACTGCAGCCCACGTATAAAACAAACACGGTTTAAGAAAGCCTATGATATACAAAATGTTCCTTTTGGAGCTGTCATTTCCCGTACCAAAGGAAATAAAATATCAGTTTCATAATCTTCTGTGAATTCTGGCAATGGATTTGTCAGTTTATCAAAGGATTACTACAAATTTAAAATGTGTACATAACTGCTATGAAACTGTCATTGACAATATCATGATTAATGTGGGTCTTTTCAGTAAAGTTTTTTTATAAAGTCCACCCCCACATAAAACTATTAACCACTTAAGGACCGGAAGTATTTTTCCCCCTTAAAGGGATTGTAAAGGTATTTTTTTTTTTAAATAACAAACATACCATACTTACCTCCACTGTGCAGTTCGTTTTGCACAGAGTGGCCCCGATCCTCATCTTCTGGGGTCCCTCGGCGGCTGTCTCGGCTCCTCCCCGCAAGAGCTAACCCCCGTTCTGGGAAGCTCTCTCCCAAGGGGGTTAGCTTGCAGGTGCGCTCTGGTGTGATACGGTGGGGGCTATAGCTCCGGCGCGCGGTGTCATTGGATTTGATTGACAGCAGTGGGAGCCAATGGCTGCACTGCTATCAATCTCCAATGAAGAGCCGCCTCAAGCTGGGGGAAACCATCGCGGGAACGAGCCCACGGAGTTTCGTGCCTCAGGTAAGTAAAACGGGGGGGCTGGGGGGCCCGAGAGTGCAAGGTGTTTTTTCACCTTAATGCATAGGATGCAGGCCGATATATATTCTTCTACATATTTTTGGTTAAAAAAAATCGCAATAAGCGAAAATGTTACAACGTCTATAAAATAGAGAATAGATTTATGGCATTTTTATTATTATTATTTTTTTTACTAGTAATGGCAGGATCTGTGTGATCTCCCCTGTCAGAACTGAGATTTGCCTTGTTTACACAGGCAGATCCCCGTTCTGTCACTGCGGGGAACGATTGCGGGTGGCCGGCGGACATTGAGTCCGCCCCACGCACTGATTGGCTCCCCCGCTGGTCAGTGGGCGTGCGCGCACCCACAAAATAGAGTCCCTAAGCCGACGTACAATGACAACACTTTACTTTTTCTTAATGAATGGAAAGCGTTCCATGATTGGAAAAGGTGGAGATTGTGACATCACCACCCCGCCTCTTCACCTCATCCAATTAGAAAATGCTTCACCTTTACTGAGCAAATGCAAACAATCCCAGAATGGCACCAGTGCTGAGTGGGCAGCTTCCTGTGTTCTTCTTCATAGACTTTAAAGAATATGTACAGGTGAAACTAACAGTTCATATTCCTGATATGTGCCTGCTGTACCATGTACAAAATGTATCCTGTTCTCTTTGTATTGCTTCCTTTCTGTGAAATCCCTGGTGTTTCTGCCATCACTCTGCTTTTCTATTATAAACTGATCACACTAGAAAATCCACAGCATGGTCAGTCCTCTAGCTGTTCTGGGAACTCAGCCTGCTCTCCTCCAATGATGAGACTTCTGCTGACACACTCCCCCTCTGCACAGCCATTCACTGGGAAGATCAGTGTGCTGCTGTTTCTCCTCCAGCTCTCTGAGCTCCTTATGCATCTAAGAACAGAGAGTATGCGATCACTTATAAAAAAGGGGAAAGAGGTATTTTATAATGTTTTTTTTTATAAGTGTAGCAGGTGTCAAATTTAGTGGGGTGTATCTGGGCAATAGATGGCCCAGATACATTGATTTTAGGGATTTATGGACACTTTGGAGTGTGGGAGGTATGAATGGTGTCATGTTCCCTGCGGTCCCTAGGTGGCGCTGTCACCTGGGACCGGGGTTAAACTGCCATTCTAGAGCCGTGCCCTTTTTGTTCTCTCGCAGCAGTAGTACGGCGGGGCGGGGAACCCGCTGTGCCTGCTGGGAGGGGATATAAAGGGTTCGGACATTTTGCACACGAGGTCCATTCCCCAGGCACCTTCGGCCTGGGGGTTACTGCGGTTCGTCTGTGCCCAGGCGCCCTTGGCCTGGGTGCGTGGAGTCGAGTTCCATCCCAGGCACCTTCAGCCTGGGGTGAGGTACTTTACCAGGAGGCCTGGGGCCCAGTACCTTCGACTGGGTACCGCGAGGGCGACGCATTCCTAAGGTACCCCCGGTATTGGGTGCCTGAATCCTGGGCGTAAGGGACCGGAGACGTGACCTCCCCAAAGAGCCAGCGCAGCATTTGCTGGTGCCGGTGGAGGCCTCTGGTGACCGTCCGGATGGATGTCTTCCTCTGACAGGGGTCATTTGTTCTAAAGAAGGTACTTCATGTTCTCATGGTCAGTGGCAGAGACCCATCTTTCTCAGGTCAGTGGCAGGCCTCATCCAAGGCCTGTGGCAGGGGCCTCAACGTTCACCCAGGTCAGTGGCAGTGACCAAATTCACAGTCGGTGGCAGCGACTGTGCGCCAAGCCTGTTTGCACTAAACGGAACAGGAGAAACTTTAAATTATGAGTTGTGCCTGGACCTACTCTTCCCTACACCTTGTCTGTTCTTTTAAAAGTCAACCAGTTTCAAAGCAATAAAACAGTGTTGGACTTTTCATGGTGTGGAACTCGTGTTACTGGAAGCTAAGTGTCCCTGTCAGTGACAGTGGCAATTATTCTCCACAGGAGAGGCTGAGGCTCCGGCCTAAAACGCAGACCCGAAGGTAAACGGTTTAGCTCATATCTCTGCATACTACATCAGAGAGCCGAGCTGGTGGTGTGCATCTTTCCCCCTTCTCCCAGATACCCCTAGACGAGTAGAACCAGCCACAGAGAGAGGGGAGAAGGTGGGGGAAGACCGCTACACATGGGGGCTCTAAGTCCGGGATGTGTGTTTATGCAATGGTGCCGAAGCTATCGGAGTTTGAACTTTGCTGCCCAGAAGAGTTCCGAGTAGGTCGGCCATATTCGCCACTGCACAGTCACACCCTCCCTGCACAGTTCGTGGGCGTGACATGGAGAAAGCCCGCGAACTGCTGTGTCAGAGGGGAGGAGTCTGGCCATGTGAAGAGGTACACGTGGAGACTCTGGCGCCAGTTATGCAGTGCGCGATGGAGCAGCAATCGGTCACTATGTTCAGCAATGCCTCGTGGGTTCCAGTCTCAAATACTATGAGGATGACTTCAACTGCTGCTCCGATTACAGATACGGGGATTCGGCTCAAGCCCCGGGGACGATTCGCCTTGTACACCTGCAAGGATGTTGAGGCCCTGGGTATGATTTGTCCTGGATATTCGGGACTGGTGGTACAGTTAAAGCCATTCGGGCGCTGCGAGGCCTGCAGGGAGTTCACGTTTGAGGTGGAGCAATCCATAGAGAGACCTTGAGTCTTCCCCCTCAGCCCTACATCAGGCGCCGCCATTTAAAAAGGAGAAATCAATGCTTGGACAGCCATCCCTCCGCGCACTGTAGAGACCTCCGTGGAGGTTGCGAACAAAGGGATGGCGGATGCTAAATCCAGAGATGCTGCTTCGGTCACCACAGTATCCCTACTCCCAGTGCCAGCAAGGAAGGTCTGTCTTGTGAGAGCTTCCAGCGGCCGAGATGGAGGACAACCCCTGCGCTTGCCTAGCCCGGATGGATCCGGTAGGAAGAGTCCTGGACATCCCTTCACAAGTTTGGGTCGAGGTAAGCCAGGGACTGGGACTTGGTGTTGGGACAGAGGTGTCGGGGATTCACGGCCCCTTGAGCCCGTGGGTGGGAGTGATTCGGTGTCCACTACCAACTACCTGCCCGCGGAGGAGTGTGACACCTCCGACCTGGAGTCGGTCTCTGATGTGGGAGACAACGTCGTCATAGATGAAATGTTTGCTGAGAAGGGCGGGACAAGGTGCCTCTCTCCTTATCCCGTAAAGTCAGGGATCCACCTATGTCCACAGGGGATAGTACACCCCGGGTGGAGGCACCAGCGCCTGAGGAGGGACCCCATCCCCGGCCTGCCCTTCAGTCCCCGGTACCTCCTGCACCCACCACCGGGGACAAGAGACTGTCGCTGCGGGCACCTATGCCCAACCTGAAGGTGGTCAAGGCACCTCGCCATCCGGATTCAATCGTCCGGCCGGGCGAGGGAGACCGCTCTACCATGCCTCCCTTGTCTAGGCTACAGCGTTTGTTCTGCCAGAAAGTTGCCAACGAGTATGGGTGGGAGTACCCATACTTATCTAAGGAGCTGCTTTATGAAGTGGAGGTTTGCAGGGACCGTTGGTACAATGATTTCGTGTGGACACACATCAAAGCCCCACACGCACGCAGGTACCTCACTTGTTCCCCAAAAGCATCTCAAAGATTTAAGGACTGTAAAGCAGAGTGGATGTTGGGTCGGCACATCCATGCTGACAAAGTGTTGATTCAACGGAAAGAAGGGGAGGATGTATACACACTTAGAGTTTTGGAATATAGGCCACAACTCTTTGTGTCCCTATAGGATCTACTTTGTATGTTCCCCTTCCGAAAGGACTGTCCAAACGCATTAATCCAGGAACAAATCACCCTGGGTTAACTCATTGGAACACCCACCCTTTATGCAGGACTTTGTATACTCTTAAAAGCCTACAGCTCTTTAAACTTATGAAATTTCAACTGCATCAAACTTTGAACTATGATTATATACAATATCATCATTACTATTTTTTATGTTTTTTGACATTGAAAAAATTCCATAATCTCTTTCCCCCAGTGAATGGGCTGCACTTGGTCCCATCTTCCGTTTCCTCCCCGTATTCTCAGAGGGCGGGTGCCGGCTTCCTAGGGCTTCCCGGCACGGTAGGGAGACGTGAAAACCCTTCACGATTCTCCCCCACTATGCTCCCTCATTGTGTGGCCTTTCCATCTAGGCCGCCAGGGGGAGCATCGCCGTGTCGGCGGCATCCTTTGTTCACTGCTGAACGTCCTGGGACGCATCACGCGCGTGCAGCATGGCCTCACGCGCGTCATGACGTTGCACATTTGCGACGGGGTGACGACAGTGGTCGGAGCCGTTGGCTCACAAAGATGCCGAGGGAGCCACACTGGCCGCCATCCCGGCGGCGCGGACAGACGGGAGAGGGGGGAGGGGTTACATCCCCTGCTTCATCGGGCGCAGACCCTATTTAAGCCTGTATCTCCTTCGGACCTGGATGTGTCCCGAGGAGATCACACACACACAAAGACTGAGTTAAATGTAAGTATTCCAGCATGCCAATTAATTTCCCCACCAGCCAATAACATTTTTGTTAACATTGTTTATAGCACTATTGTGCTTTGCTAATTTTACTGCAAATACTTAATTATTAATTCTTTGGGTCACAACTTGACAGTCTTGTACTACACATCCCTTTTCACACTTCACACACCTTTCCCACACCGCATCACACTCACATTTATTCCCTCATTCAGCACTCATCCTTTTCACCTGTTGTAATTTCACATTCTTTGTTTATTCCTTACATACAATTTTTCACTTAATTTTTTCTTTCACATAATTATCAGCACACACATTCCCAGACCCTCACTCACTACATTGATCATTTCACACACACTCCTCACCATACATTCACAATTCCTTATTTTCACAATTTTTTCACTTCACACTGATTTGTTGCACTGACTTCATTATGTGGCCCACCTTTACATCTTTCACCCCCTTTTGGGTTTGATATAGCAATAGACCCAACCATAATTAATTTCACCAAAAAACTTAGGTAGATATTAATATCAACAATATGAACACATTTCGTTTGTCTCAATTTATGTTGAGGCCACGACCCAATTAGTTTTTGACATGCTGTTGGGGTATATTTTGATTATATTCAAATCGCCATTACTTGTTTGAGCATATGCATGATGCATATAGCCTATACCAAAGTAATCTACTTTCATTATATCGCAGGTGTCGCCCATGTCCTCTCCCTCTGTTGGTCCATATGTGTGACCCCTTGCAAGCCCCAATTCGTCTGGCCCCCGCTTAGAGGAGTGGGGGACGTCATGTGAGGATTTCTGGACCCATGTGCATGTTCATTCACAATTTCTGGTTATGTGTCACATCTCAAATTTTTCCATTTGAGCGGTAAATACAATTTTACTTTATACACCATTGTTGTTATCCATCATTGGAATGTCAGAACTCTAATAAATTTTTTAATATATCCCACCAGAGTACAATCCCCTGAGGAAGACCATGATGGTCAAAACGCGTCGGGGTACTCATATGGATGTTAACCCATTGATTGTTTTACCAGTTATCACATTATTTATCACCTGCTTTTTATACTAATGTTTGTAACCAGAATGAACTACTTGACCCATTTTATGTATTTGTATTTTTATTTATTGTATAATTGAATAAAATTAAAAATCAGATCTTAGTTATATACAGCCCTAATTTTTGAATTCAATACCCATAGCCACTAAAAAAAAACCCTGGGGGAACTTACGATTCTCACAAGCACGCAGGTACCTCACTTGTTCCCCAAAAGCATCTCAAAGATTTAAGGACTGTAAAGCAGAGTGGATGTTGGGTCGGCACATCCATGCTGACAAAGTGTTGATTCAATGGAAAGAAGGGGAGGATGTCGAATATCACATAGAGACTGTGGATAAACATTTTAAACCCCTTGTCTTGCCACATCCCAGATTCTACTTGTAGGAGCAAAGACTCCATGCTTAGTGCCTTGCAAGTTTGCTGAACTTTCCGGGGTTTGTTTCTTTCCCGGGAAACCCAGGAACTGTACCCGAGTTTCACAGGTGTTGTGCTCTTTGGAGGAATGAAGAACTGTTGCTGTTGTTTTCTCTTTTTCTTCCCTCCCGCAAAGCAATCATGGACTTTGGGGTAGTTAGGGCCAAAGTACAGAAGAAAAAAAAAAGTTGTCCAAGGATTCAACAAGTGTCTTTACCGTGGCACTGTCACCAGGTGGCAGTGTTGCGCAACGATATTCACTTTGCACCACACACACTTCATGGAAGTAAAGGATTTCTCTTTGGAGAGATTTTTTCATTCCAACACACACATATGTGTCAGGAAGTTTTGTGTTACCTTTCTTTTATCCCCTCTGCAGGAGAACATCTGTCAAGACCGCTGAGGATGGGGCGGGTCTTAGTTAGTAATGTGGGAGGGGAGAAAGTGTCAATGGTGTTATTGTGATATGTATGCTGTTATGTGTTGTTTCCCTTTTCTTTTCCCTTCCATGTCAGGTTCAGGCACAACTACCAGTTTTTCAAATTTAATTTTTTTCGCATTTTTTTTTAAACAGTCTCTGGATGGAGGTTATATTGGCTCCCTTTGGGGCATGACTTGATCCAGACACTGGGGACCAGTGTCAAATTGCTGGGGGGAGAGTGTAGCGGGTGTCAAATTTAGTGGGGTGTATCTGGGCTATAGATGGCCCAGATACATTGATTTTAGGGATTTATGGACACTTTGGAGTGTGGGAGGTATGAATGGTGTCATGTTCCCTGCGGTCCCTAGGTGACGCTGTCACCGGGGTTGAACTGCCATTCTAGAGCCGTGCCCTTTTTGTCCTCTCGCAGCAGTAGTACGGCGGGGCGGGTAACCGGCTGTGCCTGCTGGGAGGGGATATAAAGGGGGCGGACATCTTGCACACGAGGTCCATTCGCCAGGCACCTTCGGCCTGGGGGCTGCTGCGGTTCGTTTGTGCCCAGGCACCCTTGGCCTGGGCGCATGTAGTCGAGGTCCATCCCAGGCACCTTCAGCCTGGGGTGAGGTAATTTACCAGGAGGCCTAGGGCCCAGTACCTTCGACTGGGTCCCGTGAGGGCTAAGCATTCCTAAGGTGCCACCGGTATTGGGTGCCTGAATCCTGGGCATAAGGGACCGGAGACGTGACCTCCCCGAAGAGCCAGCGCAGCATTTGCTGGTGCCGGTGGAGGCCTCTGGTGACCATCCGGATGGATGTCTTCCTCTGACAGGGGTCGTTTGTTCTAAGGAAGGTCCTTCATGTTCTCATGGTCTGTGGCAGAGACCCATCTTTCTCAGGTCAGTGGCAGGCCTCATCCAAGGCCTGTGGCAGGGGCCTCAACGTTCTCCCAGGTCAGTGGCAGTGACCAAATTCACAGTCGGTGGTAGCGACTGTGCGCCAAGCCTGTTTGCACTAAACGGAACAGGAGAAACTTTAATTCATGAGTTGTGCCTGGACCTACTCTTCCCTACACCTTGTCTGTTCTTTTAAAAGTCAACCAGTTTCAAAGCAATAAAACAGTGTTGGACTTTTCTTGGTGTGGAACTCGTGTTACTGGAAGCTAAGTGTCCCTGTCAGTGACAGTGGCAATCATTCTTCACAGGAGAGGCTGAGGTTCCGGCCTAAAACGCAGACCCGAAGGTAAACGGTTTAGCTCATATCTCTGCATACTACATCAGAGAGCTGAGCTGGTGGTGTACATCTTCCCCCTTCTCCCAGATACCCCTAGACGAGTAGAACCAGCCACAGAGAGAGGGGAGAAGGTGGGGGAAGACCGCTACATATGTATACACAAATTTAATATTTTTTATTTCAATATTAAACTGAATGACTTGTTTTACAAGGTGAGGGTTTACATATTCTTTAAGAAAGCCACTCAAAGCTTTCTGAAAGATTTGCTTTTAAAATGTTGTTATGCACATTGATATTGAAAAAGCTGAACCTTGGGTACCAGACCTGCTGCAGATGTTAAGGCCTCTTCACACTTACATATGAAACTGTACACAATGGATGAGATTTACTAAAACTGGTGCGCACAGAATCTGGTGCAGTTGTGCATAGAAACTAACTAGCCTCTAGGTTTTATTGTCAAAGCTTAAAGTGTTACTAAAACCAGGACCTTGCATTTACTATATCTGGTTTCCCACAGTTTAAAGAACATGGAAATGCAATTATTGTAGTAAATATAAACTGCTAAATATCTTTTCTCATCAGCAGTATATACCCGTTTTGTGACTTTTATCAGTGTCTGGTTAAAGATTGTAGGAGGAGCTTTCATTCTCCTCTGACTGTTCTATGAGGCTGCATGCCTCTGTTTGGATGGTGCTGATTGGCCTTGTGCTAGTCACATGCACCCTCCCAAAAAACAAACAAAAAATAAATCAATTTTCTAGCAATACACACCAGACTGAGCATGTGCAGAGTGCCTCCAAGGCTCTGTTCTATCAGCAGATAGATTGAGCACAGTAAAAGAAGGGGAAGATCGGAGAAGACAGAATCAAACAGACTTTTTACACAATGCAGAGAATTACCCCCTTAAGTTCCACATTGAGTATAACAAGCATGCTTTACTGCCTATGCAGACTGATTTTACCATTGTGGGTTTAGTAACATTTTAATTAAACAAACTGAAGTTAGAAGCTGATTGGTTACTATGCACAACTGCAACAGATTCTGTGTGTACCAGTATTAGTAAATCTCCCCAAAATTTCTAATGAGATCTTTGAGATATACGACTCGTGTCCCTGTATGAAAGGATGGCTTCATAGGATGCTGCAAGAGAAAGGAGCCACCCTAAAACAGGAGACCTGGGGCACCAGCTTATACTCAAACATAGGCAGAATTAAGATAAGGAAGCTGTATATTCAGTAAATGATTAAGGGTGCACTCACAATGGGCACAGTTAAATTGAATGGTGCCCAAGATCAATTGTCTCCCCACCTTTGTTCCCTACTGGTCTGCACTCACACTGGGCTATAAGTAAGTGTTCCCGGGCACACTTATATCATCACCTCTGCCAACCAGACCAAACCGATCCCTGTTTTTGTGTTCAGTGATTTATAGAAAGTTCTGTGACCAGGCATGGTTTACCTCCATACTGATGTGATTTATACTGGACCACAAGTTAACCATGCCCAAGACCACTTGGAAGAGCGATTGTATACTTACCCACTATGCTTTGGAGCACAAGTCAGCTGCTGAAAATCAAAACTTGGGTCTGATCTCACTTAAAGTGGCATTCCACTCGTTTTTGTGCTTAATAAAAGTCAGCAGCTGCTGACTTTTAATAAACAGACACTCACCTGTCCCAGGATCCAGCGATGCGGCCGCACGAACGCTCGCCCCTCTCCCTCGCCTCTCCCCGGCGCCGACATTTAAGCGTGGGCACTCGCTGTGCCTCATAAATGGTTGTGCAATTGTCTGGGACATTTAAATGCAATATTCCTAATGCACACATTCCTGTAAAGATGGCTGTTTTCAAAAATGGGTGCTGAAGCGACCACCAGCTGGAACCGGCCTGATGAAGGGGTCCTGCGTGGCTCCGAAACGTTGCTTTCTGCTGTAATTATGTGTTTGCTGATTACAGTTTTGAACCCAATTTTGAAGATCCTGGTGTGCTGGTGACATTACTTCCATCGTCTGGGACCTGTGACCTGTTCCAGAAGATTTAAGGGAGAGAGGGGGAGAGGAGAACTTCCGCTCAAGTCGCCTAGGTGGCCCGAGCGGATGTGGGAGCAGGTACCTGTCAAAACTAGGTACCTGCCCCCCCCCTCTCCCCAAAACAATTACATGCCAAATGTGGCATAGAAGGGGGGGTTGCTTAACCTTCCTAGCGGTATTCTCGAGTCTGGCTCGGGGTGAATTTTCCATACCAAAAGCGGTAACCCCGAGCCAGACTCGGGATTGCATCGCAGGATCCAGGCAAAGTTACTTACCTTGTCCCCAGGATCCTGCAAGGTCCTCCCGCTGTGTGGGAGGGCTGTGTCCTCCGGTCGATTCATCGCAGTGCCGAGCTCCGTTCCCTGCGAGCGTCACAATGCACGGGGACGGAGCCTGGCGCCAAATTCAAAAAGTTAAAAACACAGAACACAGACAGTACAATGTAATCTTACAGACTACATTACTGTATCAAATCATTTCACCTCCCTTTTGTCCCTAGTACTTTGTCCATTGCCCTGCATGCAGTTTTACATTATAAATACTGTTCTTTCTGCCCGGAAACTGGAGATCGTCCATAGCAACCAAAAAATGTCCCTTTACGTCAAAAGTGGTTTTAGACCAGCTAGAAAACAGTGATAGTAAATTAGAATCACTTGCAGAATTAAGAGATAATGATTTGTGGGGAAATTCGTCATCAAACACTAAGAGTATTGACAGCGACAATTCTGCAACTGAGAAAATTTCTGTGTTTTTGATTTGATTACTTTATTAAATACATTTTATTATCATTATATTATTATTTGTTATAATTATTTATAGTTATTTATTATATTATAATTTATGATTTTGTGTTTCAAACTTTATCATACCCGGGATGTCTACTAGACTCTTGTTTGGACAGATTTACGCGAGTTATTTCTAACAATTGCAGGCCTACAATATAAAACGCCAAATTTCCATGCGAAACAATGTACCGCTTTCAGCATCAAAAATCTGACATAATCATACCGCCAGGGAGGTTAAAGCAGAACTTTCCCTTTTGGGTGGAGCTCCGCTTTAAATACTAAAAATTTGTCAACTGTGCAACAAATCTCCCAAGGCATTATTAACTTATATTTTATACAGTTCCACAAACAAACTTTCTGTATGTTCAAGTGGTCTTCTAGATTTTGGCAAAATCATAAATTAATAAATATTGTAAATAAAATCTGATCATTACCCTAATAAATCAATGCACATGAGGACCTACCTTACTAGTACTCTAATTCTTGTTACAAACGCATATGTAGGAAGCTGCTTCAGCTAGCTCTTGTGTTTTTAAGATGTATATGTTGGCAACAACAATCCTTTTAAAATTGTGATATTTCAATAAAATATGTAATTTTTTACAATTTTAGTATATGCTCCTTTTCTGGCCTTTACAGTCCGATACTCTTTTTTCCTCCTCTTTTCTGAATAAATAAATGCAATTTAAGTAGCCTAAGTCTATATTGCTTGCATATTTGTGTAAATCATTTTGAACTATGAATAAAATATCTGTGTCAGCAAATCTGAAATCTGTCTGTTAAGAGTTAATATTCTTAGTATGGTGCAAATGTTCAAATGTTGGCTGCAATCTGAGTGACTAATGTCCCCTAAGGGTCATGGCCTGTGATCTCCTCCTCCCCTGCCCCTTCCTTTGACCTTTGGACAATTCTTTGTTCCTGTCTGCAATGTTAGCCCTGGTCAGACTGTGCACATATAACAGCAGCACCTTGCAAGCTTGACTTCATTTGAGAACAGCCAACCAAGCAGGTGCAAGTCATATTGGACCTGCAACATGTCACGAATATACCGGCAGGGGGCTCTCTTCATCCAGATTGTACTGCTCTTCTCCAGCACTTATTGCGTGAGTATGAACATTTTTCAATAGGAGGAAAATATATAGTAAATAAATGCGATTAGTAAATCAGGAAATACATTATTATAACTTAGGGTAAAACCAAATTTAAATATACAATTTTAGTACAATTTTTTGTAAAATATACTATTGCTCAGAAATTATGTAACAGATACAACAGAAATTAAACAAGGATAGATTACATATATTATCTTTAATATATTAAATATAATTATTATTATATACATATATTTTTTTTTTTTACAGCAATACAATTTACAGCCAAACAGAGACAACTGTTGCATTTTAGATGAACGATTTGTAAGTATTCTATACATTGTCTTCCCTAATCACTCTGTAGCTTGGAACAACAGTATCTTACAGATCTTTTTTAATTGTAGGGGGAATACTGTCCAACTACATGTGGAGTCTCAGACTTCTTAGGCAGATATCAGTCAGAGGTGGACACAGAACTGCAATACCTCGAAGGACTGTTAGGCAGAATCACTAATGACACCTCAGACACAACGGTAATCGTAGAGGACATACGGCTAATTGGGAGGAGGCCCGCAACATCTCCACAAGGTAAGCATTAGTAAATTTACAGTACATTTGTGCGCATACACAAGTTCACTTCATTTTTTGATAAATCACTGAAAGAGTTAGGTGCGTGATTACAAATGTCAACTTTTTGTTTTTCAGTCACTGAAAACCCAACTCAGAAATCCAGAAATATGTTGGATGATATTTCAAGATATGAACAGACAGTTGTGCAGAATGAACAGAGCATACAGTGAGTGTTCCTGTGTTAATGATATGTATGTATTTTTTGTATATATATATATATATATATATATATATATACTATGTTGTCAAAAGTATTGGGACACCTGCCTTTACACGCACATCAATTTTAATGACATCCCAGTCTTAGTCCGTAGGGTTCAATATTGAGTTGGCCCACCCTTTGCAGCTTTAACAGTTCCAACTCTTCTGGGAGGCTGTCCACAAGGTTTAGGAGTGGGTCTATGGGAATGTTTGACCATTCTTCCAGAAGCGCATTTGTGAGGTCAGGCACTGGTGTTGGACGAGAAGGCCTGGCTCGCAGTCTCCACTCTAATTCATCCCAAAGGTGTTTTATCAGGTTGAGGTCAAGACTCTGTGCAGGCCAATCAAGTTCCTACACCCCAAACTCACTCATCCATCTCTTTATTGAAGTGCTTTGTGCACTGGTGCACAGTCATTTTGGAACAGGAAGGGGCCAACCCCAAACTGTTTCCACAAAACTGGGAGCATGAAATTGTCCCAAATGTCTTGGTATGCTGATGCCTTAAGAGCTCCCTTCACTGGAACTAAGGGGCCAAGCCCAACCCCTGAAAAACAACCCCACACCATAATCCTGATTTCAACCCGATAGAATACCTTTGGGATGAATTACAGCGGAGACTGCGAGCCAGGTCTCATCCAACTTCAGTGCCTGACCTCACAAATGTGCTTCTGGAAGAATGGTCAAACATTCCCATATACACACTCCTAAACCTTTTGGACAGCCTTCCCAGAAGAGTTGAAGCTGTTATAGCTGCAAAGGGTGGGCCAATTCAATATTGAACCCTACGGACTAAGACTGGGATGCCATTAAAGTTCATGTACGTGTAAAGGCAGGTGTCCCAATACTTTTGACAATATAGTGTATATATATATATATATATATATATATATATATATATATATATATATATATTATATTATATTTTTTGCATATTTTAGTATTCCTAATTTTATTGTTGACTAATACAAGAGCAAACTCTTCAGTAATGAAGGATTGTGTAATATAATGGTCTATTTAGTCTAACAGTGCACTTGTAAAATAGGTTTCCAAGAGAAATATTTTTCATTTTCAGGTACCATTCAGGTCTGATAAATGTACTGATAGCCTAAATAAAAGAGGGTAAAAAAATATATCTGTATGTTGCATAGTTGAGCATTTTCCCTTATATTATCAAACTATTACGGAGATACTAGTTTTTCCAATTCACTTAATTTTGTCTCAAGTTTGGATCATTCTCATTCATTGGGTTGATTTATTAAAGAGAATATAGAATAGAATGTTCACTTAGTTTAGAGAATACGGTGAAGCTGTTTATACTTTGAGCACCCAATCACGTGCATGGTAGCTGAAAAAACAGGATTTGTGCTTGTACACAATTAAATGTTGAAGTACATATAGATCTTTCTTATTTACTAAGCTAACTGAATATTTACTCTGCAAAGTGAATACAGGGGGTCCCCGAGTTACGAACACCCGAGTTACGAACGACTCCTACTTACAAACGGCCTCAAATGCCGGCCACTTGTGCTCTACGGTACCTTTCGAGCTTGCCCCAGATAACATAACAAGCGCCCGGAACATCCCACATCCATGCACAGGCGGCAGTTACACTTACGAACACTTACGAATGCAGTGTTCTGACCAGAAGTTACACTTACAAATGCAGTGTTGCGACTTACGAACAACTTTGACTTACGAACGAACCTACAGTCCCTATTGTGTTCGTAACTTGGGGACCCCCTGTATCCTTTAATTCTTTCAGTAAATCAACCAGATTTTGACCCACTGGTAGTATTGAAGTCCTTGTAGCAAAGTGAACCAGAGCTGATCTTTAGGCTCCATGCACACTGGGCTTAAAAAAACGTCTGTTCTCTTTGGAGTAAAAAACGTCCATATAGAGCATTTTTTATACAAAGTTTAGACGAGTTTAGGAGAGTTTTAGTTTTTTTTCTGCCAGTGAGCTCCATAGAGAAACGCTAATAAAGAAGGTTTTTTTCCTGCCTCTAAACATTGTTATCAAAATATGCCTCTTAACGTCTTAATGTGCATGGACATATAGGATAACATTGAGTTGCTTCTACAGGAAGAATACAAAACTCCTGTAGAAGCAATGTTTTTTAAGTCAGTGTGCATGGAGCCTAAATGATGAGGTATTTTCAACCTCCTCAATTTAATATAAATAATAATACATGTATTATATTTATTGCGCTTGGTGGCATCACCAAATGCATTTCATCACTCTGGACCGAAATAAAATATGGTGCTAGATATTTCCCAGTCGTGGAACTAAAAAAATTACATTATTGTATATTAATAAAAAAATAAGGAATATTCAAATTAATTGCATAAAAGCTGCAAGGAGCAATGGGCTAGTATTCGTGTAACTAAAACTTTTTTTTTAGTTTTAGATACAATAGAAAAAGATTAGAACCCCCAGTAAAGTTTATATTGCTTGGAAGAACATCCATCCAGCACCTTTACTTTTCATGCCTTGCAGAACCAAAGACAAAAAAGGGTCACCACAAAAAAAAACAAATAGTAGATCTTACATTTTTACTGAAATCTTAGTAGCAAAAGGAAGCTTATATAGTAAAACACCAGTGGTTTTTACTACATGTGTTATTTTTAGGTGCCAAGATCTCAGTAAAAATGTGAGATTTTCTATTTTTTGTGTGCTAGCATTATTTGGTCTTCATTGCTGTCTGTGTCCCTGCTGGGTATATCTACTCTCTCCTTTTTGTCCTGCTGGCCATCGTTACTGGGACAGAAGTAGATGGGGAATCCACAATTGTCATTAGAAAAAAGATGAAAATAAATCTTTCAATGAGGACAGCCGTTTCCTTTCATTTCCTGTTGCATCTCTGGGACGGAAAGTGAATGGAAATTTCCCCAACAGAACACGGTTTACCAAAAAGATAAACCCGCAAGGGGTTTAGTTCTTCTCTGCTGTATCTAAAAATGTAAAAACGGGTGGTTTATGTAATAAGGCAATGGAGAAAAAAACGAATCAGTCTTCAACTTACTACGGTCAGGTTGTTCAAAATGCCAGTAGGGGATTGAATTTTGTGTTGCCTTAAAAAATAATTGATGCAAATCATCAGTGTGATACCGTAGGACGGGTCCCCCTAAAGACCTAAAAGCCTTGTTGACTATCTTTGCTGTAAGGCAAGGGAGTCACTGACATCTGGTGAGTGCGGTGTGTAGCCATTACAGCACATGGTGGCATATACAAGGGACTCAATACTGCACTAAAAACTTTTTTTGCACTTTTATTGCACTATGTCTCTTTATTTCTAATTTCTTGTCACCAATGTGCAATATTCACTATTGATATTTACAGTTTATCAATTATAGCCCATATCAGAATATTTATATGGTATAGCAAGTGCTGCCTGAGATTAATATTGATTAACCCTTTGCTGGACATAATAGACAGCAGCTGCACACATTAGTACCATCCAGACGCGGGTGTTTTTTCTTATTTTTTGTAAATCATCAGTGTGTTTTATGGTTTTGTTTCTTTTATATAGCCCTGGTTCACACTGGTGCGATTTGACATGCGATTTGACATGTCAAATCGCATGTCAAATCGGCGATATTTGCCGCAAATTGCAGGCAATGGCACCGTCCTAATCGGTGCGACGCCGCATCTGCGGCGTTGCACCGATTTCAAAAAGTAGTTTCTGTACTACTTTTTGCGATTTCGGCCCGCGATTTAAATTGACATCTGTGCAGAAACCTGCACAGATGTCCCTGTAATCGCGGCTGAAATCGGGACTGACAGGCAGGAGTGAAATTGTGCGAGTTCAGCTGAACTCGCACGGCTTCACTCCCGTAGCCCCAGTGTGAACCTGGGCTTATACATATATTTTTAGTATAGGGTAAAGTTTTTAATTAGTAATGTCTATATTTAATAAACATTGAGGCTCTACTTCCTGCTTTAGCCTGGTGCGACTTGTCATGCAATTTGACAGGTCCAAATCGCATGACAAGCCGCACCTTATTGTCGGCAATGGTACTGTTCAAATCAGCACGACTCTGCACTATTTTTTATGATTTCAGGAGCGACTTGCATGAAGTCAAACAGATGTCAGCCAAGTCACACCTGAAGACCTACGGCTTTGAAATTGTGCAACTTCGATAGCATATAATGCTACACATTAGGGTTGAGCTATTAAAGAAGTAGAGGCTCTTTTAGCAAAATGAATGTTAGTGAATAATATGATACAGTGTTTACTTTAAATATTCAATCACATTCAAGCAAATTTCCCCCAAAAAAATTTCTTTACTACCACGTGGTTGGGTATTCAAAGTGAGCACATCTTCTACCTATTTTTTTTTTTACTTTGCAAAGTAAACATTCACTTTTTCAAGAGAACAACCTCAACTCCTTTAGTACATCACCCCTAGTGTCTTCAATAGGACCTGTTTCACTGATACAGTATATTGGATTGCAGTTTCTGGTGAAAAACTCAGCTTTTGGGCCAATTGATCTGCATTATGTTATTCAAGTCAATTGAATAAAATTCTGATGTGTGAAACACAACACACCTCAAATGAATACACACCAAGAAAACATGATCTCACATATGGGGTGAACCCCAGCCTTGCAAATCATTTCTTCTTCAGGATAGTGTACAGAAGCATCTCTTAGCAGTCATAATACAATCTCTATGGAAACGCTCAGACTGATGCAGCTTGTGTATCCATTAAACCTGTTGTGAATTGATATATCAGAACAATGTCATGGTCACTATGAAGCTCCCTTGAGAAAAGCTCCCTTGAAAAAAGAGAGAGTATATATTAAAGCGGAGCTCCGCCGAAAAAAAAATATTAAAAGCCAGCAGCTACAAATACTGCTGCTACTGACTTTTAATATTAGGACACTTACGTGTCCTGGAGTCCGGCAACGTCGGCAGCAGAAGACGAGCAATCGCTCGTCACTCTGCTGCCCCCATCCTCGGTGAGGGAACCAGGAAGTGAAGCCTTGCGGCTTCACTGCCCGGTTCCCTATGCACCATTCTCACTGGTCCCCTAGTGTTCTGGGAGCCGAGTGTTTCCCAGAACACAACGGGTATTCTGCGGGAAGTTACATACTACCCGCAGAATACCCGCAGAGAGGACTCCCGGAAGTGGGTGCAAATACCTGTCTTAGACAGGTATCTGCACTCCCCTCCCCCTGAAAGGTGCCAAATGTGACACCGGAGGGGGGGAGGGTTCTGATGAGCGGAAGTTCCACTTTAGGGTGGAGCTCCGCTTTAAGAACATCATTGCTCTGGGCAACATGAAAATAGGATGAAACTCTGTATAAACAATACCTAAAAAAGGTAAAGCTGATATTTTTTTGATTTTGTTATAGATACCTGCAAGATTTACTAACTACCAACACAGAAAAAATTGCCCTATTAAAACAGAAGATTGGAAGCTTGGAAATACAATGCCAACAGCCATGCAAAGACAGCGTTCAAATCCAGGAAATAACAGGAAAAGGTATGTATTCATTTTATAAAGACATGATGACACATGAGTAGCATACAAGCTTATAATTTCCTCTACTTTGTTGCTTTTTAATGCATCTTCACTTTATGCCATGGTTAAGGTATTGAAAACTTGAAAGCAGAGAGTAGCAATTATATCATAGGAAGAAGGCTGCTCCATCCCTGATACACTAGACAAAAGATATCACCCATGGGACGTTGTTGCAGCAATAGAAATCACACAATTACTAATTGGTGTATAAAAAATAGACAGTGGAGTCCATGCTGTCAACCCATGCTGGATGGCTTTCCTTTTTCTGCGGTTGTCTACCATCCAGCTTTTTTGGCCTGTTACTCCTCCATTAGTGAATGTGAGCAAGCCGCCTCTGTTGCCTTCTCCTTAATAGCCATTGATCTTCTGTGGGGCTTGAGGTCTGGGTTGGGCTGAGACCCATGTGGTCTGCACCACTGAGCCATTATCTGTTGGTCTGGACATCCAGTCACGTTCATATCTTTGATTGCTTCCACTTCCTTATCCCCCGATGAAGACTTTATATAAGTTGAAACATGTTGGGTTGACTTGGTGGATATGCAATTTATTTTAATAATTTCACGTATCCCTGTGGTATATGTATATTGTAGGAATGGTATAAGATCAGGACGTGAAGTGTCTAGACCAGCCAATTTTAAACCTGTTGTTCAATAAAAGTTTTTCTATTTTTTATACACCAATTTGTACTTGTGTGATTTATATTGCTGCAACAAGGTATTTAAAACTTATGCTGGCCATACGCTATTAGATTTTCAAACTAATGTTTGAATGTTCTTCGAATTTTCTCATCACTACGGCCAAAAACAAACTTCGATTTGATCCTACTAACAATTTGGGAATGGAACAAACGTTCCTTAAACAAACATTTTTAAATGACATGTAATGAAAATGTAAATGTTTTATTTTGTGTAAAAGTTTCATGTTAATTGGGTGAGGAAGAACCAGGAGTGGCAAAATATCAATAGAATGACCTTTAGTTTTAATCCAGGTGGATGAGAAGAGATAATAGGTGAATGCAATGTATTATGGCTACTGTTTCAGCAATATCCCAAGCTAGTGGATTTTATTGATAAAGAAATGTCTTTTGCTCCCTAGATTGCCAAGATGTTGCAAACAAAGGAGCACGTGTCAGTGGTCTCTACTACATTAAGCCTCTTAAAGCCAAACAACAATTCCTGGTTTATTGTGAAATTGATTCATCTGGCTTAGGATGGACTGTTATACAAAGGGTGAGTAAAAGCATACTGTAGCTTTTGTGAAGTAAAAAGGTTTTCCTCTTTTAACAAGTACATGGAAAACCATTCAGCTTGGAAACAATGTATAACAATAGAAGTCATATCACTTGAACCCCCATTGTTCTCTTCATCCTGCTCTATTTCTGGGGTCAGTATGTGCTCATGTTCTTCAACTGAGAAAACACTTGTTTTTTAGAAATCCATTAAAATGGTCTATCAAAGTGTTTAAGTGAACCTATCAACCGTCTGCTGTGGACTTATGGACACCCATTAATGAACAGATAGAACTGCTCATATTATTTTTTCACATTAAGCTTAGAATATGTAACCCTGTCATGTTTCATAACAAATCCTTTTTCTTGTTTTCTTAGAGGCTTGATGGTAGTGTTGACTTCAACAAGAATTGGAACCAATACAAAGAAGGATTTGGATACTTGTCTCCAACAGACACAACAGAGTTTTGGTTGGGAAATGAGAAGACTCACCTTCTAAGTACACAGAGTACAATTCCATATGTTCTCAGGATAGAGCTGGAAGACTGGAGTGGTCAGACAAGGTAATCTTACCCGACAACATATTTGTCTTGGGTTTAAATCTAGATAAAAGCCATAAAAAAAGAAAATTATCTAAAATATATATATATATATATATATATATATATATATATATATATATATATATACACAGGGCTTTTTTTTCAGAGAATAGGTGCAGGAACTCCCTACTTCTGAGTCACCTGTTGTGTCCACCCCCTACCCACCTTCGAACACCATTCCTTGGTTCCACCCCCTACCCACCTCTGAGCACCATTCGTTGGTTCCACCCCCTACCTACCTCCGAGCACAATTCCTTGGTTCCACCCCCTACCCACCTCTGAGCACCATTCGTTGGCTCCACCCCCTACCTACCTCCGAGCACCATTCCTTGGTTCCACCCCCTACCCACCTCTGAGCACCATTCGTTGGTTCCACCCCCTACCCACCTCTGAGCACTATTCCTTGGTTCCACCCCCTACCTACCTCCGAGCACCATTCCTTGGTTCCACCCCCTACTCACCTCTGAGCACCATTCGTTGGTTCCACCCCCTACCTACCTCCGAGCACCATTCCTTGGTTTTACTCCCTACCCACCTCTCAGTAATGGATACAGAACCAAGTATCAATTTGTGGTGCTAAGTAATTTTTATATGATAGGAAGTAAAATAGATCCCCTGTAGCCAGCAACAATGGAGCTCCCCCAGCAACAATAGACTTTGAACAGCTAGCAACAATAGACCCCTCCCTCAGCAGTTGATGTCTCCCAGCAACGATTGTCTCCCAGTAGCATAGGAGCCCCCCAGCAACAATAGATCCCCTACCAGCGACAACTGACCTCCCCAGCAACAATAGACCCTCGCCCTGTAAAAATAGATCCCCATCAGCAACAATAGATCTCCCAGCAGCCAGCATTAATAGACCCTTCAGTACACCCCAGCACCCCTTGCCATTACATACATTCAGAGCTGGAGGTGCCGGAACTGCGTTCCTCCGCAGTCCTGCTAAAAAAAGCCCTGTATAAAATATATATATATATATATTTATCTAAAAGCTGCTATCTCTATAAATGGCAATAGTCTATACTGACCAATGACAATATAGCTTTAAGCATCTAGAAAAGATAAGACTATATTTTTTCTTTATAAAAATAAATCTACCACCATTTTAGTAATCTGTTAAAAGCCATATAGAGTAAACTCTGTGATTAACAAAAATCAATTATTTATTTTGACCATATAATAGAAAAGACACTACATTTACAGGAATTAAAACATACTGATATGAAATTATGTTTTCTTTGTCTATCTAGCACAGCCGATTATGCCACGTTCAGACTGGGTGCTGAGAAGGACAATTACAGGCTGACCTATGCTTACTTCATTGGTGGTGAAGCTGGAGATGCCTTTGATGGATATGATTTTGGAGATGACCCCAGTGACAAGTTCTTTACTTCTCACAATGGCATGCAGTTCAGTACATATGACAAAGATAATGATAAATTTGAAGGAAACTGTGCTGAACAAGATGGCTCTGGCTGGTGGATGAACAGATGCCATGCTGGCCACCTCAACGGCAAATATTATCAAGGTAAGGATAACTAAAGAAACAGTTGTTGTGGATAGCTTGGTTTACTATTCAGCTTCTTATATCTGTCTCCCTAACAAAAATGAAAATTCTGCCCTAAATTCATGCTAGTAAAACTAATTGGAGGCAGTTGGAACCACCTTTGGTTGCATTGACAGAATATGAAGGTTGCTATTACTGACCTCTTCTTTCATGCTTTCTAAGTTACTGAACTGAAGTAAGTATGCAGATCAGGAGTTCTAAATTAACTCTGACATTATAATATGCATGCTTGTTCCAGATAAGTAACACTGAAAGTACTGTTTAGGGACAACCAAACAGTTAGTATTTTTAGAAGGAGGTCAGCATTGGTAGGCCACATATTTCTGTTAATACAGTCATCCTTAAAGTGGTTCTAAAGGCAGAAGTTTTTTTACTTTAATGCTTTCTATGCATTAAGGTAAAAACCTTTTGGGTGCAGTTGCCCTTCTTTATACTTACCTAAGCCCCATCTCGATCCAGTGGTGTGCATGAGAGCAGTGGGAGACATTGGCTCCTGCTGCTGTCAATCACACCCAGTGAGCCAAAGAGGAGAGAGTGCAGGGGGGGGCTGAACCATGCTCTGTGTGTAAATGAACAATGTCCATTCACAGGAGTGTGGCTCGGTAGTGAGCCTGCTCAAGTGTACCTATATAAAGAGGCTAGCTAATGGAGGCACTCTGCAGGGGGGAGGTACCAGGTACCCAAAAAGAAGAGGATTTGGGGTGCTCTGTGCAAAGACATTACACAGAGCAGGTAAGTATAACATGTTTTTTCATGGTTTTTTCTTCCAACCTTTAGCCTAGGTTCACATTGGAGCGATTTGTCATGCAATTTGAGAGATCAAATCGCATGACAAGTTGCAGCCTATTGGAGGTAATGGCACTGTTCCAATCGGCGCAACACCGTTTTAGCCGCACCGCACCGATTTGCAAAAGTAGTTCCTGCACTACTTTTGCCGATTTCAGGTGCGACTTCAATAGACATCTGTGCATGAAGTCACACAGATGTCTATCAAGTAGCATCTGAAATCGCGCTGACCTTGTTACTTTGAAATCGCACTACTTCAAATGAAGTAGCACGATTTCAAAGTAGCATCAATGTGAACCAAGACTCAGAATCGCTTTAAATGTGTACCTGCACTTTTGGTGCAGTTATACTTATTTATTTTTTTACCTCCCCCCACCCCAAGAATCCCTCTTCAGTATTATCATGCTCACTTGTTCTTGATCCTGTGGGATATCAGCTGTGTGGGTTTTTTTTAGTACCGCACAGCTGCTCTCCATAATTGCACTGTGCACTCCAGTTTAATCCTACGGAGGCCCCTGGAGTGAAAACTTTTATTCCATACCAACAAGGATTGAGTGAAAGTGCAGATTGCATTAGTAGGCCTGGCTTAGAAGACAAGCAGCTGTGCGGCACTGAAAAAGGCACACAGATGATATTTTGCTGAATTGGTGCAGTTAGACGTTAAACACTAGGGATCCTGGAGGGCATTGCCCTAGTGTTACCATAGCTTGGTAAAGAGCCATTGAAGATCTGTGTGTTATGAAATCCGGTTCCCATCAGGAAACCTATACGTTTTACGAAGTAAGGTATCAAAGTGGAAAAAATATATAGGTAATCGTTTGCAATTTAGTAATTTCCTCTCCAGTAAATAAATATACAGTATGTATCCAGATTATGTATAATATTACTTGTTTACGTTGTTCAGTCTCAGTAGCTGTATAATAATAAACTGTTCTATAACTGTGTTTAAATGGTGTTCCTTTACAGGTGGTACTTACAGTGAAGCTGACGCTCAACCTACTGGCTATGATAATGGTATCATTTGGGTAACATTTCGCACCCGCTGGTATTCAATGAAGAAAACCTCAATGAAAATCATTCCTTTTAACCGATATGGAACAGATGGTGGACAGCAGTTTGTATCTAAGGGATCTAAGGTCGGGTCTGAAGGCCGAGGAGATATATAATATTGTAAAACACTGACATTTACAACACCCCACCTTGACCTTGTATCTACAGTCTATATGATTCTCCAGACTTCATGTTTTGCAGTTAACTATGTTTACAATAAAATACCCAAAGTATGTGAAGATATGCTTCATTTTGACACAACTGTGTAGATTACGTCATGGAAAATTCAGACAAGTTTAATGTAAAATATTGTATGTTTGTGTTTGATACAAAACCACTAAGAAAAATCCATACACATTGGCATTTATTTAAAAATGTACTTCCCTTCAAGCATTTTAGAAACTATATCAATAAATGGAGTACACACTCTTTATTTACAACAGCTGAACATATTGTTTGAATTGTTTGAATAAAGTTTCTCTACCTAAATATAATCCAAGATGGACATCTGGCTGGCAGATGTAACACAACAAACTTTTCCCAATTAAATTTTTTTAACATTTACAATTAAAATGTAAAGTGTAATAGAAACATATGACCATACGGTAACTGAATTCCCCATCATATATGTTAGATAGCAAATTAGGGAATAGGGGAGATTTACAAAGGGTTGCACTTACCATTTTTCGTCATTCCTGTGAATTTTTTTTGTGTTTTTCGAAAACGACAGAATCGACAGTTATGTTTTTTCTCTTATATTTGTGGAATTTCTCATAGCTATTAGGTGGTACAAGTGCAGACAATTAGGCAATTTGTACATAATTTACATAGATGACTCCTGTTTTAAATTGTAAATCACCCCCCACTTAGTGGGTAGAGATGTTTTTTTCTACACAAACTATTAGCACATCAAGACTGAAACATTTTAATCTGCCAAGCAGTCCTTTTATACAGACTATTATGACAGGGAGGGTTATTTTACGTCTAATATGCAGATAGGTGCCTTATACATGGCCGACAAAAACATTATTGTGGCAACTAGTTACCTTAATTGGTAATGACTATATATCCAACACTTGGTAATTAAGGTTTGATCATACAATGATATAATGAGGAACTACATGCAGGTAATTTTGACCAACTGTATTATAGCTAACAAAATACTGCCATTTTATGTGGCCACATAATGCTCAAACCTTTCCTTACTTAGCTATAAGTGTAAAGCCAGTTTTTAAAGAGATATGTCAGACTGTAAATCTGAAAAAGTCAGTTTTGAAAACCATGTGCCCATTCTATTTTCTGAAGTGCATGTTGCTTCATGTATTTTTATTTAACTTGTATCTTTAGCCAGTTTTTTTTAGTTTTGGAGAGAGTATGGAAGGGTTAAAACTCCTGTCATTTTTTTTCTATCTATATACATTTGGGGAAATGTCTCTTTACTTCCTGTCCCAGAGACACAACAGGACAATAAAAGTGAATTTCCAGTTAGACAGTTTGGCCCCATTGGAAGATTTCCCCTTCATCCTCTTGTTTTTGGGACAAATCTTAACTTTTGGATTTAACTTCTCTTCCTCTGTGACAGTAGTCACTGGCACAACTAAAGAAGTAAACCACACCTTTGGGAACACATTTTATTGCATTAATGTATCACTGCAATCCATTGTGATACTTTATAAGATTTAGGAATCAATTAAGCACAAACATTCAATTGGAAGGTAAAGCTAACTATCCAAGAAGTTTGTAACGGGTTTTTGGTAGATTTACTTTAAATGCCGTATGTTACGTACTATGTTTATGTGTTCCCAGAGAGGGGTTTTTGTTCTTTTCGCGGTAAGGTGTATTAATTATTATTTTCTCTCATTGTAGGCTGGAGACATATAAACTGACAAATTTAAGTAAAAGCACAAGATTTGTTGGAACCCGGAACATGCCAGATTTTTGCAGTCTGTAAACTTGCACTATGTTACATAGGAAAACAAAACACATTAAATAACATATTAAATTCAAAATACAGTCTCAATATTTTATTCAAAAGAAAATTATGTTTTTCACTATTAAACCTTTCTCTATCTTCTTTATGCTTCTTACCTACATGTTTTGCATAAAGACCAAAAGTCAACTACAAGTCATCTTCTGAAATGATCTGCCCTTTTACACACCTATGTGGAGCATGGTAATTCCTGAACTAAGAAAGGTCTTTGTGGTGTAAGGTGAACCCAGAGCGCCCACATCTCTAGAGCATCATCTTAACTATTTAATCTAGAGTGGGATTTCTAAGGTGCCAAATGTGTGTCAAAGACCATATATTAAAACCACACAGATATTCTCAACTTCATTACAAATACAGTGCCTTGCGAAAGTATTCGGCCCCCTTGAACTTTTCATCCTTTTGCCACATTTCAGGCTTCAAACATAAAGATATAAAATTTAATTTTTTTGTGAAGAATCACCAACAAGTGGGACACAATTGTGAAGTGGAACGAAATCTATTGGATTTTTGAAACTTTTTTAACTAAGAAAAAAATGAAAAGTGGGGCGTGCAAAATTATTCGGCCCCCTTGCGTTAATACTTTGTAGAGCCACCTTTTGCTGTGATTACAGCTGCAAGTCGCTTGGGGTATGTCTCTATCAGTTTTGCACATCGAGAGACTGAAATTCTTGCCCTTTCTTCCTTGCAAAACAGCTCGAGCTCAGTGAGGTTGGATGGAGAGGGTTTGTGAACAGCAGTTTTCAGCTCTTTCCACAGATTCTCGATTGGATTCAGGTCTGGACTTTGACTTGGCCATTCTAACACCTGGATACGTTTATTTGTGAACCATTCCTTTGTAGATTTTGCTGTATGTTTGGGATCATTGTCTTGTTGGAAGATAAATCTCCGTCCCAGTCTCAGGTCTTTTGCAGACTCCAACAGGTTTTCATACAGAATGGTCCTGTATTTGGCTGCATCCATCTTCCCCTCAATTTTAACCATCTTCCCTGTCCCTGCTGAAGAAAAGCAGGCCCAAACCATGATGCTGCCACCACCATGTTTGACAGTGGGGATGGTGTGTTGAGTGTGATGAGCTGTGTTGCTTTTACGCCAAACATATCGTTTTGCATTGTGGCCAAAAAGTTTGATTTTGGTTTCATCGGACCAGAGCACCTTCTTCCACATGTTTGGTGTGTCTCCCAGGTGGCTTGTGGCAAACTTTAGACAAGACTTTTTATGGATATCTTTGAGAAATGGCTTTCTTTTTGCCACTCTTCCATAAAGGCCAGATTTGTGCAGTGTACGACTGATTGTTGTCCTGGGGACAGACTCTCCCACCTCAGCTGTAGTTCTCTGCAGTTCATCCAGAGTGATCATGGGCCTCTTGGCTGCATCTCTGATCAGTCTTCTCCTTGTCTGAGCTGAAAGTTTAGAGGGACAGCCAGGTCTTGGTAGATTTGCAGTGGTCTGATACTCCTTCCATTTCAAAATGATTGCTTGCACAGTGCTCCTTGGGATGTTTAAAGCTTGGGAAATCTTTTTGTATCCAAATCCGGCTTTAAACTTCTCCACAACAGTATTACGGACCTGCCTGGTGTGTTCCTTGGTCTTCATGATGCTCCCTGCGCTTTCAACAGAACCCTGAGACTATCACAGAGCAGGTGCATTTATACAGAGACTTGATTACACACAGGTGGATTCTATTTATCACCATCAGTCATTTAGGACAACATTGGATCATTAAGAGATCCTCGCTGAACTTCTGGAGTGAGTTTGCTGCACTGAAAGTAAAGGGGCCGAATAATTTTGCACGCACCACTTTTCAGTTTTTTATTTGCTAAAAAAGTTTAAAATATCCAATAGATTTCGTTCCACTTCACAATTGTGTCCCACTTGTTGGTGATTCTTCAGAAAAAATTAAAATGTTATATCTTTATGTTTGAAGCCTGAAATGTGGCAAAAGGATGAAAAGTTCAAGGGGGCCGAATACTTTCGCAAGGCACTGTATATAAGAGTCAATAAAAGACAGAACATTGCCATTTCATACTTTTAATTTGTAAACAAAAATAGCATACACAAGTACATTTAAAGCTTGTCTCACAGCCATCACTAGTGATGAGCCGAACACCCCCGGGTTCGGTTCGCACCAGAACCCGCGAACGGACCGAAAGTTCGCACGAACATTAGAACCCTATTAAATACAATGGATGCGAACGTTCGGATTCTAAAGTGCTAATTATAACGACTATTATCCATGTTATTGTCCGAAACAGAGTTTGGGAACCCGGCTTCTGCACCAGGGGACATGTATCAATGCAAAAAGAAGTTTTAAAAACGGACGTTTTCCGGGAGCAGTCATTTTAATGATGCATAAAGTGAAAAAAAAAGTCAAATATTCCTTTAAATATTGTACCTGGGGGGTGTCTAAAGTATGCCTGTGAAGTGCCACGTGTTTCCCGTGTTTAGAACTGTCCCTGCACAAAATAACATTTCTAAAGGGAAAAAAGTCATTTAAAACTGCTTGCGGCTTTAATGCAATGTCTGGTCCCGGTAATATGGATGAAAATCTTTAGGAAAAATGGCATAGCTACCCAATCAACCCCCCCCCCCCCACCCCAGCCCATTACCAGCCCCTTTGGGTCTTGTATGGATATTAAGGGGAACCCCGCACACAAAATAAAAAAGGACCTATATACTCTGAACAGCCGTATACAGGCGGTGCATACAAGACAGGGACTGTAGGTTTGTTCTTATGTAGAATCTGTTTATAATTTTGAACAGCTGCATTGTTTAAGTGGAGCTCCATGGCAAATTCCTTTTTTTTTATTTTTTTGTAAAACATAGGGAACGGTTATCACCCCTGTCACATTTTTTTTGCTGTCTTTGCCCCTGTTCAGAACATTTCACCTCACTTTGCGTCCCAATGACAACTGTTTTTGAAATGTGGTGTTTTTATTGAAACAAGGATTGGTGATAAAGCATCAGTAGAGAGGAGACACCTTTCTCCCATATTAATTCTTACAGGAGAGAATTTTCCTTCCAAGGGGTAGATTTCCTCTCACTTCCTGTTGTCTTCTTCTGTTTGCAAGTAGTAGTAGTTTGTAAGTTGGATGTTTAAAAGTAGGGACCTTCCGTATATACTCTGCAGAAATTGGCCCCTTAGGTGTTGGTGTTGGCACAACACTGAAAGCACTCACAGTTATTCTTGGTGGGTGCTGGAACGCCCTTCTGTCAAGTATAATATCAGGAATTGTAATAACATATAATTGTTGATCAGTGGTAGTAAAAATTGGGCCTTTGATGGTGGTGCTGGTGCCCCAACACTGTAAGGCCTGACAGTTACTCTTGGTGGGCGCAGCAATGGTCCCTGCTGTGAATTATTAGATCAATAATTATAATTGCATGCCCCTGTTGAACAGGGGCTGAAAAATTGGGCCTTTGGTGGTGGTGGTGGTGGTGATGGTGGTGCTGGTGCCACAACACTGTAAGGCCTGACAGTTACTCTTGGTGGGCGCAGCAATGCTCCCTGCTGTGAATTATTAGATCAATAATTATAATTGCATGCCCCTGTTGAACAGGGGCTGAAAAATTGGGCCTTTGGTGGTGGTGGTGGTGGTGATGGTGGTGCTGGTGCCACAACACTGTAAGGCCTGACAGTTACTCTTGGTGGGCGCAGCAATGGGCCCTGCTGTGAATTATTAGATCAATAATTATAATTGCATGCCCCTGTTGAACAGGGGTTTAAAAATTGGGCCTTTGGTGGTGGTGGTGGTGGTGATGGTGGTGCTGGTGCCACAACACTGTAAGGCCTGACAGTTACTCTTGGTGGGCGCAGCAATGGGCCCTGCTGTGAATTATTAGATCAATAATTATAATTGCATGCCCCTGTTGAACAGGGGCTGAAAAATTGGGCCTTAGGCACTGGTGGCACAACACTGCAACCCCTCACAGATACTGTACTTGGAGCACAGCAATGAGGCCTGTTGCAAAGTATTGCATCAAAAATTTTAATTACACGCCCCTGTTAAACAGGGGCTGAAAAATTGGGCCTTAGCCACTGGTGGTGTCACCCATAAACCAAAATGATCTTCCAAGCTATCAGCGTTAATCGTATCATTGAGGAGGAGGAGGAGGATAGCCAGTCAACATAACAGCACAGGCACTCAGCATCAGCATCAGTCTTGAAGGGATGTGACATTTTAAAATCAATTAGTCTGTTATATCAGCATCTGGTGTGTGGTAGCTGGTGGTGATCCAAGACTGGTTCATCTTGATGAAAGTCAGTCGATCAACCGAGTCGGTGGACAGGCGCACCCTGTGATCCGTGACAAATCCTCCAGCAGCACTGAATGTGCGTTCTGAAAGAACGCTGGATGCAGGACAGGCCAGTAGCTCAATTGCATACTGTGCAAGCTCTGGCCAGTGATCCATCCTCAAGACCCAGTAAGCCAGAGGATTTTCGGTGGGGAAGGTGTCCAAGTCTGACCTTGCCCCTAGGTATTCCTGCACCATGTATATCAGACGCTGGCGATGGTTGCTGGAACCGATCATACTTTGGGGCTGCGGACTAAAGAATTGTCTGAACGCATCGGTCAGACGGCCACCTTCCCCACCGCTCCTTCTTTGACTGCCCGAAGCCTCAGCAACTCGTTGTCCAGGACCAGGAGTTTGTAACCTCCCAGTCTCTGGGAACGCGTTGCACAGACCTTTCTGCAAGGCCTCCCGGAGTTGTCTCATCCTCTGCTCCCTCTGCAACGGTACGATAAGGTCCGCAACCTTACCCTTGTACCGTGGATCAAGGAGAGTGGCCAGCCAGTAATGGTCCCTCTCCTTGATCCGAAGAATACGAGGATCCTTCCGCAGACTTTGCAGGATCAGGGAGGCCATGCAGCGTAGGTTAGCTGAGGCATTCAGTCCGGAGTCCTCTGGGTCACTAAGGACGACATGATCCGCAGCCACCTCCTCCCAGCCACGTACAAGTCCACTGGTTTCTTGGGACTGTAAATCATCCCTAAAAGACTGCTGCTGATGATGCTGAGTGCCAGCCTCCACCTCCATGCTGACACAATCCTCCTCCTCCTCCTCCTCCTCTTCCTGTGCGATGGGTGGGACAGAAGGAACACTGTCTGGGTAAAGGGGGCCTTGAGAGGCAAGGAAGTCCTCCTCTTCCTGCCTCTGTTCTGCCTCAAGTGCCCTGTCCATTATTCCACGCAGCATGTGCTCCAACAGGTGGACAAGAGGTACAGTGTCACTGATGCATGCACTGTCACTGCTCACCATCCTCGTGGCCTCCTCAAATGGTGCCAGGACAGTGCATGCATCCCTGATCATGCCCCACTGGCGTGGTGAAAAAAACCCGAGCTCCCCTGACCCTGTCCTGGTGCCGTAGTCGCACAGGTACTCATTGATGGCCCTCTGCTGCATGTGCAGCCGCTGCAGCATGGCCAACGTTGAGTTCCACCTGGTGGGCATGTCACATATAAGGCGGTTCTTGGGCAGGTTCAACTCCTTTTGAAGCTCAGCCAGGCGAGCACTGGCATTATAAGATCTGCGGAAATGCACACAGACTTTCCTGGCCTGCCTCAGGACATCCTGTAAGCCCGGGTACCTGCCCAAGAACCGCTGCACCACCAGGTTAAGGACGTGAGCCATACAGGGCACATGGGTCAGTTGTCCCTGTCGGAGGGCGGAGAGGAGGTTGGTGCCATTGTCGCAAACCACCATTCCTGGCTTAAGCTGGCGTGGCGTCAACCACCTCTCGGCCTGCCCCTGCAGAGCAGACAGGACCTCTGCCCCAGTGTGGCTCCTGTCCCCGAAACACACCAGCGCAAGCACGGCATGGCATCTTTTTGCCTGCGTACTTGCGTAGCCCCTTGAACGCCTACGGAGCACCGCTGGTTCCGAGGACAAACCACAGGAAGAGGCCATGGAGGAAGAAGAAGAGGAGGGGGTGGAGGAGAGAGGTGTGTCACAACCAGTAGTAGCATTTTGGAGGCATGGCAGTGGAACAACCTCCAACACTACTGCACCTTGTCCTGCATCCTTCCCAGCTGCCAAAAGAGTGACCCAATGGGCCGTGAAAGAAAGGTAACGTCCCTGTCCATGCCTGCTGGACCATGAGTCAGCGGTAATATGCACCTTACCGCTGACCGCCCTGTCCAGCAAGGCCAAGACATTGCCTTCCACATGCCTGTAGAGAGCCGGAATAGCCTTCCGTGCGAAAAAGTGTCGTTTGGGAACCTGCCACTGAGGAACCGCACATTGCACAAACTCACGGAAGGGGGCCGAGTCTACCAACTGAAAAGGCAGCAGTTGAAGCGCTAGCAATTTAGCCAAGCTAGCATTCAATCGCTGGGCATGTGGATGGCTGGGAGTGAACTTCTTTTGACGGTCCAGCAGCTGGGGCAGGGAAATTTGCCTGCTAGAATCGGATGTTGGTGTACTGCTAGCAGAGTGCCCGCAAGTACTTGCCTGTGACACACCTAATTCTACACCTTCATTCCTCTCAGAGCAGGTTTCAGAGAGGAGTGAAGGTATAGTGGGGTTGGAGATCCCAGCTGATGCGGTGCAAGAAGAGGTCAGCTTTGTTCTTTGGTGTGGGTCTTTAAGGTAGGCTTGCCAACGAGCTGCATGGCAGGTCAACATATGTCTGATCAAGCATGTGGTGCCCAAGCGGCTGATGTTTTGGTTTTTGCCACGCGATATACGCTTGAGACATATGTTGCAAACAGCAGCTGTGCGATCTGATGCACTCGCCTCAAAAAAGGCCCACACCAAAGAACTTTTTGCATGACGGGCAGAGGCAGCGCCCTGCACAGGCGGAGCTCTGCGGTGTGATTCCGTCGGTGTGCTGCCCATACGCTGGCCACTCAAGGGCATCCTGCCTCGTTGGAGATGTGCCTCCTCCTCATCCTCCTCCTCCTCCTCTCTCCTATTAGGCACCCACGTGGAGTCAGTGACCTCATCATCCCCTCCCTCCTCATCACTGGAGCCAATCTGGCAATATGCTGCAGCTGCTGGAGCATGACTGCCAGATTGGTGTCCTTCTTGAGCATCCCCTCTCTCTGCTCTCACGCTGCTGCCTTCCTCTAGCTGGGTATCATCATCAGATCCTTTCAAATGCTGGGCATCCTCCTGGAGCATGTACCCAACACTGTGCTCAAACAGTTCGGGGGACTCCTCAGGAGGAGGGCATGGTGGGTCTAGGGAAGGATTGACTAATGAAGATAATGATACCAGAGAAGAGGACGCTTTGGCAGCTGCTTTGCCAGTACCCTGAGCCTGGGTGAGAGAGGATGAGGAGGATGAGGTGGGCTTGGTCATCCACTCTACCAAGTCTTCGGCATGATGTGGCTCAACATGTCCAGCTGCCGAAAATAAGGACAAGCGTGTCCCATGGCCATGTGCTGATGACAATGCACCGCGTACACGACCAGCACTGTTGCCCCCAGACACAGAGCCTGCTTGCCCTCTTTTGGGAAAAACAGCAATAAGGGCTACCTTCAGGTGTATACTGTGCAGGAGGCTTAGCAACAATGACACTGACACTGTCCCCTGCCTATCCTTCTCTGTCCCTAAACACAAGGATTGAAAATATGGTTCAGCAAAATAGTTTTAGAACAGAATAGCACACTGACACTTTCCCTCACTGTCCTACTCTGTCCCTCCCTACAAACAAGATTTAGCACAGAATAGCACACTGATAATTTCTACGAGTGTCCTTCTCTGTCCCTAAACTCAAGGATTGAAAATATGGAACAGCAAAATTGGTTTAGAACAGAATAGCACACTGTCAGTTTCACTCACTGTACCTCTCTGTCCCTCAAATCAAGGATTGAAAATATGGTTCAGCAAAATAGTTTTAGAACAGAATAGCACACTGACACTTTCCCTCACTGTCCTACTCTGTCCCTCCCTACAAACAAGATTTAGCACAGAATAGCACACTGATAATTTCTATGAGTGTCCTTCTCTGTCCCTAAACTCAAGGATTGAAAATATGGAACAGCAAAATTGGTTTACAACAGAATAGCACACTGCCAGTTTCACTCACTGTACCTCTCTGTCCCTCAAATCAAGGATTGAAAATATGGTTCAGCAAAATAGATTTAGAACAGAATAGCACACTGACACTTTCCCTCACTGTCCTACTCTGTCCCTCCCTACAAACAAGATTTAGCACAGAATAGCACACTGATAATTTCTACGAGTGTCCTTCTCTGTCCCTAAACTCAAGGATTGAAAATATGGAACAGCAAAATTGGTTTAGAACAGAATAGCACACTGTCAGTTTCACTCACTGTACCTCTCTGTCCCTCAACTCAAGGATTGAAAATATGGTTCAGCAAAATAGTTTTAGAACAGAATAGCACACTGACACTTTCCCTCACTGTCCTACTCTGTCCCTCCCTACAAACAAGATTTTGCACAGAATAGCACACTGATAATTTCTACGAGTGTCCTTCTCTGTCCCTAAACTCAAGGATTGAAAATATGGAACAGCAAAATTGGTTTAGAACAGAATAGCACACTGTCAGTTTCACTCGCTGTACCTCTCTGTCCCTCAACTCAAGGATTGAAAATATGGAACAGCAAAATAGGTTTAGAACAGAATAGCACACTGTCAGTTTCACTCACTGTACCTCTCTGTCCCTCAACTCAAGGATTGAAAATATGGTTCAGCAAAATAGTTTTAGAACAGAATAGCACACTGACACTTTCCCTCACTGTCCTACTCTGTCCCTCCCTACTAACAAGATTTAGCACAGAATAGCACACTGATAATTTCTACGAGTGTCCTTCTCTGTCCCTAAACTCAAGGATTGAAAATATGGAACAGCAAAATTGGTTTGGAACAGAATAGCACACTGTCAGTTTCACTCACTGTACCTCTCTGTCCCTCAACTCAAGGATTGAAAATATGGTTCAGCAAAATAGTTTTACAACAGAATAGCACACTGACACTTTCCCTCACTGTCCTACTCTGTCCCTCCCTACAAACAAGATTTAGCACAGAATAGCACACTGATAATTTCTACGAGTGTCCTTCTCTGTCCCTAAACTCAAGGATTGAAAATATGGAACAGCAAAATTGGTTTAGAACAGAATAGCACACTGTCAGTTTCACTCACTGTACCTCTCTGTCCCTCAACTCAAGGATTGAAAATATGGTTCAGCAAAATAGTTTTAGAACAGAATAGCACACTGACACTTTCCCTCACTGTCCTACTCTGTCCCTCCCTACAAACAAGATTTAGCACAGAATAGCACACTGATAATTTCTGCGAGTGTCCTTCTCTGTCCCTAAACTCAAGGATTGAAAATATGGAACAGCAAAATTGGTTTAGAACAGAATAGCACACTGTCAGTTTCACTCACTGTACCTCTCTGTCCCTCAACTCAAGGATTGAAAATATGGTTCAGCAAAATAGTTTTAGAACAGAATAGCACACTGACACTTTCCCTCACTGTCCTACTCTGTCCCTCCCTACAAACAAGATTTAGCACAGAATAGCACACTGATAATTTCTACGAGTGTCCTTCTCTGTCCCTAAACTCAAGGATTGAAAATATGGAACAGCAAAATTGGTTTAGAACAGAATAGCACACTGTCAGTTTCACTCACTGTACCTCTCTGTCCCTCAACTCAAGGATTGAAAATATGGAACAGCAAAATAGGTTTAGAACAGAATAGCACACTGTCAGTTTCACTCACTGTACCTCTCTGTCCCTCAACTCAAGGATTGAAAATATGGTTCAGCAAAATAGTTTTAGAACAGAATAGCACACTGACACTTTCCCTCACTGTCCTACTCTGTCCCTCCCTACAAACAAGATTTAGCACAGAATAGCACACTGATAATTTCTACAAGTGTCCTTCTCTGTCCCTAAACTCAAGGATTGAAAATATGGAACAGCAAAATTGGTTTAGAACAGAATAGCACACTGTCAGTTTCACTCACTGTACCTCTCTGTCCCTCAACTCAAGGATTGAAAATATGGAACAGCAAAATAGGTTTAGAACAGAATAGCACACTGTCAGTTTCACTCACTGTACCTCTCTGTCCCTCAACTCAAGGATTGAAAATATGGTTCAGCAAAATAGTTTTAGAACAGAATAGCACACTGACACTTTCCCTCACTGTCCTACTCTGTCCCTCCCTACAAACAAGATTTAGCACAGAATAGCACACTGATAATTTCTACGAGTGTCCTTCTCTGTCCCTAAACTCAAGGATTGAAAATATGGAACAGCAAAATAGGTTTAGAACAGAATAGCACACTGTCAGTTTCACTCACTGTACCACTCTGTCCCTCAACTCAAGGATTGAAAATATGGTTCAGCAAAATAGTTTTACAACAGAATAGCACACTGACACTTTCCCTCACTGTCCTACTCTGTCCCTCCCTACAAACAAGATTTAGCACAGAATAGCACACTGATAATTTCTACGAGTGTCCTTCTCTGTCCCTAAACTCAAGGATTGAAAATATGGAACAGCAAAATTGGTTTAGAACAGAATAGCACACTGTCAGTTTCACTCACTGTACCTCTCTGTCCCTCAACTCAAGGACTGAAAATATGGTTCAGCAAAATAGTTTTACAACAGAATAGCACACTGACACTTTCCCTCACTGTCCTACTCTGTCCCTCCCTACAAACAAGATTTAGCACAGAATAGCACACTGATAATTTCTACGAGTGTCCTTCTCTGTCCCTAAACTCAAGGATTGAAAATATGGAACAGCAAAATTGGTTTAGAACAGAATAGCACACTGTCAGTTTCACTCACTGTACCTCTCTGTCCCTCAAATCAAGGATTGAAAATATGGTTCAGCAAAATAGTTTTAGAACAGAATAGCACACTGACACTTTCCCTCACTGTCCTACTCTGTCCCTCCCTACAAACAAGATTTAGCACAGAATAGCACACTGATAATTTCTACGAGTGTCCTTCTCTGTCCCTAAACTCAAGGATTGAAAATATGGAACAGCAAAATTGGTTTAGAACAGAATAGCACACTGTCAGTTTCACTCACTGTACCTCTCTGTCCCTCAACTCAAGGACTGAAAATATGGTTCAGCAAAATAGTTTTACAACAGAATAGCACACTGACACTTTCCCTCACTGTCCTACTCTGTCCCTCCCTACAAACAAGATTTAGCACAGAATAGCACACTGATAATTTCTACGAGTGTCCTTCTCTGTCCCTAAACTCAAGGATTGAAAATATGGAACAGCAAAATTGGTTTAGAACAGAATAGCACACTGTCAGTTTCACTCACTGTACCTCTCTGTCCCTCAAATCAAGGATTGAAAATATGGTTCAGCAAAATAGTTTTAGAACAGAATAGCACACTGACACTTTCCCTCACTGTCCTACTCTGTCCCTCCCTACAAACAAGATTTAGCACAGAATAGCACACTGATAATTTCTACGAGTGTCCTTCTCTGTCCCTAAACTCAAGGATTGAAAATATGGAACAGCAAAATTGGTTTAGAACAGAATAGCACACTGTCAGTTTCACTCACTGTACCTCTCTGTCCCTCAACTCAAGGATTGAAAATATGGTTCAGCAGAATAGTTTTAGACCAGAATAGCACACTGACACTTTCCATTACTGTACCTCTCTGTCCCTAAACTCAAGGATTGAAAATATGGTTCAGCAAAATAGTTTTAGAACAGAATAGCACACTGACACTTTCCCTCACTGTACCTCTCTGTCCCTACAAACAAGGATTAGCACAGAATAATAGGATTTTTATAACAGCTTACCTGTAAAATCCTTTTCTTGGAGTACACCACGGGACACAGAGCTAGTCATTACATAATGGGTTAAGGGTCACCAGCGGTGATTGGACACTGGCACAACCAATGGAAGACAGTTCCCCTCCATATAACCCCTCCCATCAGGGAAGTACCTCAGTTTTGTAGCAAAGCAGTAAGGTTCCCATAAGAAGGGTGGGACCTCTGTGTCCCGTGGTGTACTCCAAGAAAAGGATTTTACAGGTAAGCTGTTATAAAAATCCTATTTTCTTTATCGTACACCACGGGACACAGAGCTAGTCATTACATAATGGGACGTCCCAGAGCAATGCTCATATGAAGGGGGGGAGACACAGATCAAACCGACCGCTTGCGGACCAGAAGCCCTATACTGCTGCCTGCAGCACACTTCGCCCGAAGGCGGAATCCTCATGTCCTTTCACATCTATTTGATAGAATTTGGAAAATGTATGGACTGAGGACCAAGTTGCAGCCTTACAGATCTGAGCCATCGAAGCCTGGTGGTGCACTGCCCATGAAGCACTTATCGCCCTGGTAGAGTGCGCCTTAACAGGAAAAGGAGGAGTCCTGTTCTTTAAACCATAAGCTTGAACAATTACTTGTCTAATCCACCTGGAAATGGTGGATTTTGATACCGCTTGGCCCTTCTTGGGACCATCTGGTAAAATAAACAAAACATCTGTTTTACGTAACTGAGCGGTTGCTTGCAGATACACCCTTACCGCTCTCACTAGATCTAGAGAGTGTAATAATTTTTCCCCCGCCGTCCGCGGGTTTGGAAAAAAGGAAGGCAGAACAATGTCTTGATTCAAGTGAAAAGCCGACCCCACCTTAGGCAGAAAAGCCGGATGGGGTCGTAGTACGATCTTGTCCTTGTGACAAATTAGATAAGGCTCTTTACAAGAAAGAGCTGCTAGCTCTGATACTCTCCTAGCAGAAGCTATAGCAATCAGAAAGGCCAATTTCCTACTTAATATAATTAAAGGAATATGGCGAATAGGTTCAAAAGGTTGCTTTTGCAACACTGACAATACCAAATTCAAATCCCATGGACACAAGGGAGACCTGACTGGAAGATTTATCCTCAGTACCCCCTGAATGAATGTCCGAACTAGGGAGTGAGATGCCAATGGTCTCTGAAAGAAGACTGATAGAGCCGATATTTGCCCTTTGATGGTGCTAAGGGCTAATTTCATATCCACTCCTAACTGGCAAAAAGCAAGAATCCTACTTATTTCATATTTCAGAGGATTCCAACTTCTGGATTCACACCAGGAAACGTATGCTTTCCAGACTCTATGATAGATGAGTCTGGAGGCTGGCTTTCTAGCATTAATGAGCGTAGAAAGAACCAGGCCAGAGACCCCTCTCTTTTTCAAAATGTGGGTCTCAGCAGCCAGGCCGTCAAATTTAGCCTTTGTAAGGAAGGGTGGAATACTGGACCCTGTGACAACAGGTCGTGTCGAAGTGGAAGCTTCCAGGGCCTTCCTATCGCCATTTTTACGATCTCGGCATACCAAGGCCTCCTGGGCCAGTTTGGGGCCACTAGGATTACTGGTATTCCCTCCTCCTTGATCCTGCGAAGCAGTCTTTGTAGAAGAGGGATCGGAGGGAATGCATAGATCAGTGAGAACTGATTCCATGGAGTTATTAGAGCGTCTGTCCCGTAGGCTAGAGGATCTCTCGTTCTGGACACAAAGTTGTCCAATTTCTTGTTGAACCTGGAAGCTAGCAGGTCTACATCTGGGTTTCCCCATCTCAGACATATGGCCTGAAAGATCTCTGGGTGAAGAGACCACTCTCCTGGTAGCAGCTGCTGACGACTCAGGTAGTCTGCTTGCCAGTTTTCTATCCCTGGAATGAAGATTGCAGAGATGCAAGGTACATGCTCTTCTGCCCATGCCAAGATCCGGTTCACCTCTCTTTGGGCTGCCCGACTGTGGGTGCCTCCTTGGTGATTGATGTAAGCTACTGCCGTAGCATTGTCGGATTGAACCCGAACTGGGTAGCCCTGTAACCTGTATGTCCAGGTTTTGAGGGCTAGATATACCGCCCGGATCTCTAGCACATTGATGGGCAGGATCCCCTGAGTCTTGGCCCAGGTTCCCTGGGTAGAAGCCTCCCCCCAGCCCGATAGGCTGGCATCCGTAGATACCACCTTCCAGGCCACTGGGAGGAAGGACTTTCCCTTCCGTAAATTCCTGGCTTCTAGCCACCAATTGAAGCTGTGGCGTACTTGTGAGGACAGGCGCATGGGTATATCCAGAGCTTGGCTCTTCCTGTTCCAGGAGGCTAAAATATTGCCTTGAAGTAGTCTCGAATGAAACTGGGCGTAAGGGACCGCCTCGAAGGAGGCTACCATCTTTCCCAATAGTCTCATGCAAAGGCGAATAGACGGCCTCTTGTTTGCTTTGACCTTGTGGATCAGGTCTTTCAGAGACTGTATCTTTGGCTCTGGCAGGTATACCCTGTTTTGGGCTGTATCTATGATCATGCCCAGGTACACTATCCTTCTTTGGGCCTGGAGAGAGGATTTTTGTAAGTTTATAATCCATCCTAAATGCTCCAGGTATCCTACTGTAGTGTCTACAGCGTGATCCAATCCCTCCTTTGACTGATCTATTAATAGTAGATCGTCTAGATAGGCTGTTACCGCAATGCCCCGTGTTCTTAGGTTTGCTAACAGAGGAGCTAGCACCTTTGTGAATACTCTGGGCGCGGTGGCTACACCAAATGGCAGGGCCACAAATTGAAAGTGGCGATCTTCTACCGCAAACCTTAGGAATCTTTGGTGAGCGGGGAGGATTGGTATGTGTAGATATGCGTCTTTGATATCTATGGACGCAATGAATTCTCCGCCTTTTAAAGTAGCGACCACGGATCGAATCGTTTCCATTCGAAAATGGCGAACGTTCAGAAACTGGTTTAGATTTTTTAGATCCAGGATGGGTCTGACTTCTCCGTTCGGTTTTGGAATCACAAAGAGGTTTGAGTAAAAACCTGAACCTTGCTCCTTTTGGGGTACCTCTGTAACCACACCTTGAGCTATTAAGTGATTCAAACCTTTGAAGAAGGATCCTCTTTTTTGTGGATCCTTGGAGAGTCTTGAACTTCGGAATTGAGAAGATGGGATCTCTCGAAATTCCAGTCTGTACCCTGAGGATATTGTGGATACCACCCATTTGTCCTGGGTTTCTGTCCGCCAAGTCGCTGAGAACTGACGAAGCCTTCCCCCCACTCGGCCGAGCGGGGGCGCCCCTTCAATGAGAGGTTTTGGGGGCTTGCTTATTAGCTCTTGAACCCCACGGCTTCTTGTTCTTCTGAGCCTGTTCTTTGGCTTTTTTGGGCGGCTGAAAAGGCCATCGCCACTGGCTGGAGTCAGATTTCCCGGGAGCTGGGGAGAGAGTGTGTTTAAAACAAGGTCTCTTGTTTTTCTTTCTCTCAGGTAAAAGTGTCGTTTTACCACTTGATATCTTTTGGATATATTTTTTTAATTCTTCCCCAAAAAGGCGTTCGCCATGGAACGGGAAACTTGCCAACAACTTTTTGCATGGGGCTTCCGCTGACCAATGCTTAAGCCAAAGTACTCTGCGCATCTGTACCAGCTGGAGTGTAAGGCGTGATGCCTGTATGATAGAATCTCTCATGGCATCCACTGTGAAGCATAAGGCTTTAGGCAAATTCTCCCAATTTTTAGCCTGCTCTGAAGGCAGCTCCTTCAGCCCCTGCTTTACCTGTTGGCTGACGACCTGACACATACCGACTGCTGCTACTGCAGGTTGGATAATTGAGCCGGCCAAAAGGAAGGAGGATTTCAGTAAGGATTCCAACTTCTTCTCAGAAGGATCTTTAAACACTTGTACATTATCCACTGGACATGTCAGGTTTTTATTTACACAAGAAATAGCCGCATCTACCGTAGGCAGGCTCCATTTCTTTAAAAAAATTTCCTCCATAGGATAAAGAATGTTAAACTTTTTTGGAGGTGAAAAACGCTTATCTGGATGTTGCCAGTCTGCGTACAATAGATCCTCTAGTAACGGATGAACCGGGAAGGAGCATGCACCTTGCAGGGATCTTAATGATCCTAGGGAGGAGACAGGTGATTCTGTTACCTCCAAAGAGGGTAACCTAAATGCAGCTCGCACGGCTCCTGCATAGCATTGCACCTGTGACTTTAAAATCTGGGATGCCGAAAAAGGCTCATCCGATATCCCTGATCCGTCTGACTCCTCATCCTCTGCTGATGTAGCCTCCTCCTCATCCTCCTCCTCCTCAGGTACTTCTGAAGGGAGGTCCAATACTGGAGGAGATCTGCTTCGCTTATTGTCCTTTTTAGAGGATTTAGCGATTAAAGTAGCAATTTTCTCCTCCAGATTATTTAGGGCAGCTGATAAAGTGTCCTCAGTGACATATGCAGGCCCAGGCTTCACTGGGGAAGCCGCCATACCTGACAGAGGTAATGGCTCATCCTGTACAGGTGCTTTTGGCAACACAGGAGAGGAAGGTACCGAGTCAGCACAGCTAGAGCCCCCTGTCTCAGGCGGCGGTGCTCTTTTATCTCTTTTTGTCCGCATTACTTCCCCTGGAAGGCTTACTGTTTAGACAAAATACAAGGTACCTAAATGCATATACTACCGTGTTCAGTTTAGCAAATACATTAAGTATGCAACTTTTAACACATAACTATGCATAACATGGATGTCTTCTAGGAAGTACCCAATCCAACCACATGGAGTCTTACGTCCCTGTATAGCTGCTGTGTTTCTCTGCCAGGAACAAGAGAACTAACGAGCTTGCTTGCTGCTGCAGTGCTTTTTACACTGACAGTCTTTTAAATTTGGCGCCGTTTCTGTGCCTGCGCGCGCCACGTGCCCGCGCACGCCTCGGCCCCCCCCCCCCTCCGATAAAGCGCGCTCCCGCGCGCGCGCGGCCTTTAGCGCTATCGTGGTGGCCATAGTGAGAGAGGACTCTCATCAGCCCCTGTCCCCACTTACCTGCATCTGCAGGTGTCTGTATCGGCCACCGGAAGGAGGAGCGGGGTGCTCAAGTAAGCTCAGCAGCGGAGGTGACGAGCAGTGTACTTCGCCGAAGCCGACACTGAACAGAGTGAGGTGAGTATATTCAGCTCTTTACTCCCCCCAGTGGTGGAAAAAAAGAAGACATCCACTTTTTGAAAAAGGTCCCAACCTAGTTATGGACCTTCTAATCTCACCTTATCCACGCCGCAGGTTTTTCTGCTGAAAGTTTTCAGACAGATACCAAACTTCACCCTTCACGGTGGGCTATGTGTGCCAACCTTCAGGGATATGGGTTCCTATTTAAAGGATACCTCTCCCCTGGGCCTTGTACAAGACTCTTACCAGGACTTTATAGCGAAATAGCGAAAGTGCTGGATCTTAGAGCCCAGTCCTCCGAAGAGAGACATTACAGGCGACGCCTCATGGATGAGGCCCGGATCCCATCCAGATTCAGCTCATTTGTAGGCGTCTTGGATGGATCCGAAAGCATAGCTCTTTTACCCCCAGAGGGTCTCTTTGGTAGAGCTTTCCTTTAGCACCTCCTAACGCGTCCAACACCTTTCGACACTGGCGAAAAAACTGAGGTACTTCCCTGATGGGAGGGGTTATATGGAGGGGAACTGTCTTCCATTGGTTGTGCCAGTGTCCAATCACCGCTGGTGACCCTTAACCCATTATGTAATGACTAGCTCTGTGTCCCGTGGTGTACGATAAAGAAAGCACACTGTCACTGACACTCTCCCTACCTATCCTTATTTGTCCCTAAACACAAGGAATCCAGGATTAGTAAAGGAAAAATAATGACACTGTCCCTGCCTATGCTTCTCTTTCCCTGCTCTGGAACACACTACACAAGGCCGCCGCGCTGGCGGCCTTTTATAGTGTGGGGCGTGTACTAAACCCCCTCAGCAATAATTGGCCACAGGCATCCTGCCTGTGGCCAATCATTGCTCTCCTCGCTGCCGGCGCTGTGATTGGCCAAGCATGCAGGGTCACAGTGCATGCTTGGCCAATCACAGCGCCTGGATGACACTGCGATGGCGTAGTGCATTGTGGGCCGTTCGCGTCACTCGAATTTAACGCGAACAGCCCAAATCGTTCGATCTTCGTCGAACGATCGAACAGCTGATGTTCGAGTCGAACGTATGTTCGACTCGAACACGAAGCTCATCCCTAGCCATCACTACTGTTTACCAATACACTTTGCATCATATAATAAAATAACTATTGTTCCTTAACAAGTCTAGTCCATATGTGGTATGCAGAGTCAGTGGTTGTATACTCGACGTGTATCGCTATCTGCTTCCTCAAGAGGTCGAGGTAAACAAAATCATAACATATAATGCAGGGGTGCCCAACCTTTTGAGGAGCGAGGGCCACTTTAGTGACTTGGTAACCGGTCGCGGGCCACAATGAGCGTAGCGGGCGGATGGCAGGTCTGTGTCCACTCTGCATATGTAGAGTAAACACAGATGCCGCCTGCTCTACCCTAAGGGCCCTCCGATCTGCCCAGACAGAAGGGGACAGATCCCCTTCTGTTTTTTTAAGCAGATCGGATTGCAGATAGGCGGGTGTAAGCAGACACGAGTCTGTTTACATCTGCCGCTCTATAGAGGTGAATGGACGGTCCGATTGGGTCCGCCTGAAAAACAGACAGGCAGACCCGATCGGACCGATCCTGTGAAAGGGGCCTAAGGCTTCTTTCACACTGATGCATAGCGGTTTACCTGCACCTCAACTGACCTCGATCTTCACTTCTTCCTCAGGATTCCTGCAGCTGGTTGCTGCTGTCCCCCAGGCGGTTATAACTTGTGGCTGCTGCTGGCTGTCGTCCAGGGCTGGTACTGCTGGCTGATACTGCTGTTGGGTACTGCCTGCTGGTACTGCTGGTTGGTACTGCTGGCGGGTACTGGTACTGCTGGCTGGTACTGCTGGTGGGTACTGGTACTGCTGGTGGGTACTGGTACTGCTGGCTGGTACTGGTACTGCTGGTGGGTACTGGTACTGCTGGTTGGTACTGCTGGCTGGTACTGCTGGTGGGTACTGGTACTCCTGGAGGGTACTGGTACTGCTGGTGGGTACTGCTGGTTGGTACTGCTGGTGGGTACTGGTACTGCTGGCTGGTACTGGTACTGCTGGCTGGTACTGCTGGTGGGTACTGGTACTGCTGGCGGGTACTGGTACTGCTGGCGGTTACTGCTGGTTGGTACTGGTACTGCTGGCGGTTACTGCTGGCTGGTACTGGTACTGCTGGCTGGTACTGGTACTGCTGGTGGATACTGATACTGCTGGCGGGTACTGGTACTGCTGGCTGGTACTGGTACTGCTGGCTGGTACTGCTGGTGGGTACTGGTACTGCTGCCTGGTACTGGTACTGCTGGCTGGTACTGGTACTGCTGATGGGTACTGGTACTGCCGGCGGGTAATGGTACTGCTGGCAGGTGCTGGTACTGCTGGTGGGTATTGGCACTGCTGGCGGGTACTGGTACTGCTGCCTGGTACTGCTAGCGGGGACTGGTGACTGGTACTGATGACTGGTACTGGTGACTGGTACTGGTGGCTGGTACTGGTGGCTGGTACTGCTGGCTGGTACTGGCACTGCTGGCTCTGGCACTGCTGGCTGCTGTCCGAGATCGCCCCCCCCCCCTGGGGAGTATGAGAGGGCTGTGCAGTGTATAACAGACAGTGTGTCTATCTTCCCAAATCCTGACCTCTGACCCTGCCAGTGATTGGCTTTCTCCATGGCATCGACTCTGCAGTAGAGAGCAGAGCCGATGCTTCCTTGCCACAGGCGGAGTACATTTGGTATTACTCCGCCTGTGAAGGAGCCGGCGCTATACAAGAAGCATCGGCTCTGCTTCCTTTAGCGGCGGCTCCGTTCTTAGCGCTGATGTTCGGAGATGGCGGGTTGGGAACCCGCGATCTGTGCTTGTCGACCCGCCATCTCAGAGCAAGACGTGACGGGCCACATCGGAGGGCGCCGTGGGCCACATGTGGCCTGCGGGCCAGCGGTTGGGCACCCCTGATATGATGTATAAGTAATTCTGCCTAATTTGGACATTTTCACTTAGAGGGGAGTACTCACTTTTGTTGCCAGCGGTTTAGACATTATTGTATGTGTGTTGAGTTATTTTAAGGGGACAGCAAATTTACACTGTTATACAAGCTGTACACTCACTACTTTACATTGTAGCAAAATGTAATTTCTTCAGTGTTGTCACATGAAAAGATATAATAAAATATTTACAAAAAAGTGAGGGGTGTACTCACTTTTGTGAGATACTGTATATGAGACATGTGCATTCGTTTTCGTCCGAATGCATTTTTGTCCGAATTTCAGGTATTTTCGTTATCGTTTTAACAAGCGAAAACTAAAGCGCAGAATCCGAAAACCAGAAGATCCGAAATAAACAAATGCTTTATTTTCGTTATCGTTGCAACAACAGTTCGATATAGATAGGAGATTCAACATGACGCTGGCAATAACAATCTGTGTCTATCAAACCTGCGGTCAAATGTGCCTAACCTTAACTCTATTAGTCCAAGATTATTCTACATAGAGAGAAAAGATTCGACATTATAGAGAGAAAAGATTCGACATTATAGAGAGAAAAGATTCGACATAGGAGAGAAAAGATCGCTGCTGGAATTGGGTGGGGGAAGTAAAATAAAAATAATGATGATGATGAATGTTACCAAAGAGGAGGAGCAGTAAAATAGCTAGAACTAACTTTACAATTCAACATGAACGACGAAGATTCGACAAGGCATCGAAAAACATACAAACGTTGAATCTGTCATTGAAGGCTTATGGTGTCTGTCGAAAGTTCTAAGAAGATTCGACGGAGCAGCTAAACTGTTCGACGCTGCAATCGTACATTTCCGGTCAAATGCATCTGCCCATAGGCTATAGAAAAATTCTAATGTTGGTTGACTAGTAATAATAATTAAAAAATATAATTATTACTAGTCATGCAACATTAGAATTCTTCTATAGCTTGTAGGCGGAACATTCGACCGGAAATGTACGATTGTGGCGTCGTACAGTTTCGCTGCTCCGTAGAATCTTCTTTGAACATTCGACAGACACCATAAGCCTTCAATGACAGATTGGACCTTAATTAATTCAGATTTTCGGACGAATGCAATTTCTAACGAAAAACGAAATAAATAAAAACGAAGTTCGGGAGTAACTAAATACATTTATTTTTCGGACGAAAACGAAATTCCGAAATGAAATATTTCAGTGTGCACATGTCTACTGTATATATTTAATTACATTTTTATTACAATCCATATATCTTGTGAATCAGTTCATCAACACAAAATGCCAGAATCTGATGTGTGCTTGTTGAATACATTAAGGAAGGTTTTATTCTTGGTAAAAGTGTGACTCTAGCAGAAACCTTTCCTTAAGTGTTGTATAGAGTAGGGAATGATAAGAAACCCTATGATTTTTTATCTTTTTTTTCTTTTGCTGTGGGTGTTCAGTTAAGGAGATTTTCCTGTTCTAGGGGAAACAAAAGGAAGTGAGTGGAAATTTCTTCAAAATGGGGAAAAACATCACTCTTATGCCGTGTACACACGATCGGTTTTACCGATGAAAACAGTCCAATGACTCTCATCGGACAAACCGATCGTGTATGGGCCCCTTCGGTCTTTTTTCCACAGGTGAGAAAAAATAGAACATGTTTTAAATTTATCTGATGGGAAAAAAAACAATAGCAAATTCCGATCGTCTGTGTGGAACTCCATCGGACAAAAAACCCACGCATGCTCAGAATCAAGTCGACGCATGCTCAGAAGCATTGAACTTCATTTTTCTCGGCTTGTCGGAATGTTTTACGTCACAGCGTTTGGGACGGTCTGATTTTTGACTGATGGTGTGTAGGCAAGACTGATGGAAGTCAGCTTCATCGGATTTCCGATGGAAAAATCCATCAGGTTAGAATCCATAGGAAATCCGATCGTGTGTACAGGGCTTTAGACAGTTGTCATCGGTCAGGTGCCCCAACCTTCTGTTCCAACACCAGCTGTAAAATTAGTGATTTCCTATAACTTTCTATCCCAGTGATTGGGTCACCAGGACAGATGGAGAGGTTTAATTATCCTTACAAGGACACAAACATCATTAATACCGGATTACTAACTGTTCCGTAGTCTGTCCAAAACTAGAAAAGAAAACATTTGGGCTAAAGATCAACTTTAACTTAATGTTCGACACCAGTAACCCTGTTTTTTTTTTTTTTTTTTACAAACAGAGGAAAGAAAGAACTTTCTCCATTTGGAATACTTGTTTCATTTTTGTTCAGACAATAAAAATAGGATTTTTATAACAGCTTACCTGTAAAATCCTTTTCTTGGAGTACATCACGGGACACAGAGCGACATAGTCATTACTAATGGGTTATATAGATACCGTCAGGTGCTGGCACTGGCAACTTCCAAAACCGGAAGTACCCTCCCCTATATAAGCCCCTCCCATCCGGGAGCACCTCAGTTTTGTAGCAAAGCAATAAGTGTCCCCAAAGAGGGGCGGGAGCTCTGTGTCCCGTGATGTACTCCAAGAAAAGGATTTTACAGGTAAGCTGTTATAAAAATCCTATTTTCTTTCTAGTACATCACGGGACACAGAGCGACATAGTCATTACTAATGGGATGTCCTAAAGCAATGCCAAATGAGGGGGGGATACACCATATATAAGCTGAGCGCTATCAGACATGAGGATCTTTTGCGGCCTGCAACACACTGCGCCCAAAGGCGACATCCTCCTGACTTCTAACGTCCACCTGGTAGAACCTAGTAAACGTGTGTACTGAAGACCATGTTGCGGCCTTACAGATTTGAGCCAGGGAGGCCTGGTGATGCACTGCCCATGAAGTTCCAACTGCTCTCGTGGAGTGCGCTCTAACTTTGAACGGAGGCGGTCTCCTTCTCAAGCCATAGGCTTGTATTATGACCTGTCGAATCCACTTGGCTAAAGTAGATTTTGACGCTGCCTGACCCTTTCTGGGGCCTTCCGGCAGAATAAACAAAGTATCCGTTCTGCGAATCTGAGCAGTGGCTTTTAGATAAGCTTTAACTGCTCTTACTACATCCAAAGAATGCAATAACTTTTCCTCTACCGAAGTAGGTTTGGGGAAAAAAGAAGGAAGAACCACATCTTGGTTCAAATGAAACCTCGATACCACCCTAGGAAGCTAGGCTGGATGAGGACGTAACACTACTCTATCCTTATGGATAACCAGATATGGCTCCTTACAGGACATAGCTGCTAATTCCGACACTCTTTTAGCCGAACAAATGGCTACTAGAAAAATCAATTTCCTGGTGAGAAGCACCAAAGAAATATGATGTAATGGTTCAAATGGTTGTTTCTGTAGAACCGACAGAACCAAGTTTAGATCCCATGGACATATGGGAATATTAACCGGAGGACTAATACGCATCACTCCTTGTATAAAGGCTTTGACTAGTGAATGCGAAGCCAAGGGCCTTTGAAAAAATATTGACAAGGCCGAAATCTGACCCCTGATAGTACTCAAGGCAAGCTTCCTATCTACAGCCCACTGTAGGAAGTCCAGAATCCTACCTATTACGTACTTATGTGGATGCCATTTCTTGGCCTCACACCACGCGATGTACGCCTTCCAGATTCTATAGTAGATCTGCCTGGATACCGGCTTCCTGGCATTGATCATGGTAGATACCACAGAATTAGAGAGCCCTCTCTTTTTTAGAATGTGGGCTTCAATAGCCAGGCCGTCAAACCTAGGGCTGGTAAGGAAGGGTGGTATATTGGTCCTTGCGAAAGCAGGTCCGGACGACGTGGGAGAGACCAAGGACTCCCCACTGACATTTTACAATCTCCGCGTACCACGCTCTTCGGGGCCACGCTGGAGCCACCAGAATCACTGGTTCCTTTTCTACCCTGATTCTGCGGAGTCATCGAGGTAACCATTGTGGCGGTGTGAATGCATATATCAGCTTGAACTGATCCCAAGGGAACACTAGGGCATCCGAGCCGCAAGCTAGGGGATCCCTTGTCCGAGAGACAAACCTGTCCACCTTTGCGTTGAATCTGGATGCTAGAAGATCTACATCCGATGTTCCCCACCGCTGACATATTGTCCAGAAAACCTCGGGGTGAAGGGACCCTTCCTCTGGGCATAATTGCTGGCGACTTAGAAAGTCCGCCTTCCAATTCTCCACTCCTGGAATAAATACCGCAGATATGGCTGGGACATATCTTTCTGCCCATTTCAGGATGTAATTTACTTCCCTCTGGGCTGCACGACTCCTGGTGCCCCCCTGATGTTTGATATATGCCACTGCTGTGGCATTGTCTGATTGAATTCTGACAGGGGACCCTTGGAGTTTGGATGTCCATGCTACTAGGGCATACCGGGCTGCTCGTATCTCTAAGAGATTGATGGGCAGGGCCTTTTCTGCATCCGACCATCTGCCCTGGAGAGACCATTGCTCCAGTACTGCTCCCCAGCCTATAAGGCTGGCATCTGTAGTGACCACCTTCCAAGAAATCGGACTGAAGGATTTCCTTTTTCCCAGATTCTGGGGAACCAACCACCAACGGAGGCTCTTGCGAACGGAAGGGGACAAGGACATTGTAAGTCTAGGGCCTGAACTTTTTTGTTCCAGGCTGACAGTATGGCCCCTTGCAAATTCCTTGAATGGAATTGACCGTAGGGTACTGCTTCGAATGATGCCACCATCTTTCCCAGCAGCCTCATATACAGGCATATGGACGGCTGTCTTTTTTGTACCCACTAAGTGGATCAAATCTTTCAAAGACAACACCTTTCCTCGAGGCAAGAATATTTTTCTCTGGCCTGAATCCAACCTTAGCCCCAAGTATTCCAGACTTTTGACTGGTTTTTAGGGCTGACTTGTCTCGGTTGATAATCCAACCGTGAGATTCCAGATACTTGATTGTCTTGTGAACGACCACGTCTAGTTTTTTCACTGAGTGGTCTATCAGCAACAAGTCATCTAGATATGCCATTATCATTACACCTTGTGTTCTTAGATTGGCCAATAAAGGGCCAGAATTTTTGTAAACACTCGTGGTGCTGTGGCCGAACCGAAGGGTAAGGCTCTGAACTGAAAATGGCGCCCTTCTACTGCAAAGCGTAGAAATCTTTGGTGGACTGGAAAGATGGGAATGCGCAAATAAGCATCTTTGATGTCGATCGCGGCTAACCAATCCTCCCCTTGTAGGGCAGTGGCCACCGATCGGATTGACTCCATTGGAAAGTCCTGATATACAGGAATTTGTATAGCCCTTTTAGAATTAATATGGGCCTCCCGTCCGCGTTTGCTTCGGGACTGTAAAGAGGTTTGAGTAAAACCCGAACCCTCATTCTTCCAGGGGAACCTCCATAATTACTCCTTGGAGCAATAGTTGTTCTAGTGCCAACAGGAGGGACTCTCTCTTCCGGGGATCCCTTGGCACGTTTGACCTCAAAAATGGGAAGGAGGAGAGTCTTTTAACTCCAAACTGTATCCCAAACATACTGCGGAGAGCACCTATCTGTCTTGATCGTGTCCCGCCAGGTCTCTTGCGAACAACTGGAGTCCTCCCCGCACCCGACTGAGTGGGGGCTTCAATGAATTTAACTTTGGGGGAGGTTTTGTACCTCCCCTGACCCAGGATTTCTCATTACCCTGCTATTGTCCCTGTTTTTTACCCCCGGGAATTGACCGAGGAGGCCGTCGGAACTGTTACACAGCCGATGCCCCAGGGACTGGAGAAGCAGGCCTCTTAAAGAGGGACCTCTAACTCTGTTTTTAACCGGCAAGAGCGTATTTTTACCGCTGGAAATTTTCTGGATATATTTGTCCAGGTTTTCCCTGAATAAGCGTTCACCATGAAATGGGACGCTAACCAGCCATTCTTTACAGGGAGCTTCAGCAGACCAGTTTTTTTAGCCATAGGAGCCTACGCATATGTACTATAGACAGCGTAAGGCGGGAGGCCTGATGGACTCTTGCAAATTCCTTGAATCCTTTATGGCGTCAACCGCAAAGCCTAAGGCTCTAGGTAGATCAGCTAGGGCAAAGCCTGCTGATCTGTCAAGTCCCTCAAGACCTGTTTCAACTGATCCTTCACTGCTTAGCAGACCCCAATAGCTGCTACTGCTGGTTGTGTCACCAAGCTTGCTGTAGAAAGAAGCAGATTTTCATAAGGACTCCAATCTTTTATCTATTGGGTTCTTGAACATTTGGACATTATCCACTGGACATGTCAGTGATTTATACATACAAGAGATGGCTGCGTCCACTGTAGGGACCTTCCATTTTTATTTTTTTTTGATGAACTTATCCTCCATGGGATAGACCACCGGAAATCTCTTGGGGGAATAAATATTTTCTCAGGACGTTCCCAATCCTGGTAAATGAGCCTTTTCAGTAAAGGGTGAAGTGGAAAAGAACAGACAGTCTGGGGGCTTCTAGCGACCCCAACGAGGATACAGTAGTGGTTGATGGTTCCGCAAGGTGCATTTTTAAATGCTGATCGGACCATGTTAGTCAGAGACTGAACCCATAATCTTTCAGCTTGAGATGCTGAGAAAAGGTTCCCCCACTGTTGATTCCTCTATAACAGAATCAACCTCATCCTGATCCCCTTCAGGCAGGTCGATCCCTGTATGGGACTGTTGCTCCGCTAACAGGCACTCTGAAGGAGGAGACGGAGATCGGGCGTGCTTTCCCTGACAGGGAGGCAGCGATAAATGTTGACAATCTCTCTCTAATCCTCCCAGAGCTGAGGAAAAAACCTCCTCTGTTACATACACAGGAGCAGGTGAACTGAGGACAGCCACAGTACCAAGTACCCCTGCGGGGTCTCTACGGTCACTTACCTCTGAACTTCAGGGGAGACTGGTGCAGCAGAAGTATGCCCAAGATCCTCCGAGCCCGATGAGACCCCCTTCGCTTCCTGGAAGATTCAGTTCCGGAGCTTCTGGACGGCATATTCCTAAGCCTAAAGCTGAGGTATTCCAGCCGTAATACACCACTTTTACTGAGAATAGTCTAGCACAATTGCTGCTATATCACAGTTGGTGTCTACTAATGTGCCTTTCTAGGGGATGCCTGTATCAACCGCTTGCTGTATGCCCTTTTTTAAATGTTGCCAGCTCTGTCTCTGTACTTCATAGCCAGCTCACCACACAAAACTGTGGTTTTTACATGCTGAGACGCCCGCACATGCGCAGAAGCGCTGCGGCGCACACAGAGCGTCATCCCCCAGGCTCCGCCCCCTTTCCTGCTCACCTCTATATATAGAGGCGCGTGCACGCGCACGCGCGTGGCCACGTGCGCCTTCGGCGCTAATTTTGAAAAATGGAGACTAGGGACAAGAGCCAGGGCCCCTCTTTGCCGCAGGCCGGGGGATGGACGAGCATTGCAACATGGCAGAGGAAGCAGTTTCCCATAAGAGAACTCACCATCTGCCTGGACTTGCTCTGCTGAGAAGAAACTAGTCCACATGACAAGAAAACATTCCACAGCGGCCTCTAGTGGACAAACACAGGTACCGCAGTCTAATATATTAAATATATAAAAAAAAACTTTTATTTTTTTTATTTTTATTTTTTTCTTGACCACCATTAAAAATTATTACATTTTTTTAGTAGTTACAGGCATGCACAGAATTTTGCGGGAATACCATTAGGTAACAGACAGAAAGACAAATTAGGCTTGGGGGTCCCCCAATAGAACCAAGTTCCTGGGGGCCCCCACTTACCTGTTCCCCGCCGCAGGACTTTGTTTGGTCCACAAAAGCCCAAACTTCACCTATCACGGCAGGCATTGTAATCAAACCTTCAGGGACCGGGTTCCCAAGGATTCCACTCCCCTGGACCTGTATAGCACCCTGCACAGAAAACATCTTGGTCGTGGGTATGACCAAAGCTCTGGATCCCAGGGTCCAGCTCTCCTAAGAGAAGCATTACAGGCAAAACCTTGCTCTTCTCTGCAAGGCCCGGGTACCGACCGTTTAGCTATGAAGCTTTTTTGGTCGGATCCGGAATAGCTTACTGAGGCCCAAAAGAACCTGTACGCAAGCTCAGTGAAAAACACATGTTTCTTCTTGGCCAACACCTTAGACACTGGCAAAAAACTGAGGTGCTCCCGGATGGGAGGGGCTTATATAGGGGAGGGTACTTCCGGTTTTGGAAGTTGCCAGTGCCAGCACCTGACGGTATCTATATAACCCATTAGTAATGACTATGTCGCTCTGTGTCCCGTGATGTACGAGAAAGAAAACTAAAACCTGTTTGGTCATAATGGGCAACAACTTAATTTTTGAGGACAACATTTTCTTTATGCTTTTTAAAGAAGACAATAGGTTGAAGAAGGATTCTTTCACCAGATTGTCCCATGATCATACAAAGCAGAGTGCAGCTCCAGTGATACATCCTATATTAGTGTGCTTGCCTTCCTACCAAATGGGTTTGTGACAGACCACTAGGATCATATAGAAATTTTGACTTTCTGTAACTGGGTTCATGGCTTAGTATGCCTCCAACAAGACAGATATTAAGCAATCTATTCTGGAATAGGAAAAGCAGTGAGAATGTTTGCCCCATACCCGGAAGCTTGATATTTCTCAGCACATTGGGGTACATTGAGGTACGAGGAAGGAACCCGAATCAGGAAGCAGTGCTAGGGGTACCTGCTATTCAGTTTGGCATTATATTGCTTTGGATAAATATGTAACAGGTGTGCTGTAAATGTGTTCTTTACTCTAAGTACAAACAAAAAACAAATTAACAATATAAAACAGCAGTGTCCATTAGCAAAGGACCCCTATCTTGGACTTAAACATTTCTGATTACAGCTATGAACTTGTATACTGTCTTCAGCTACTTCTAGGCCAATGAAATATCTGGGTCTTTCTGAAAGTCATTGAAATTGGTTCCAGTGGAGGGATCTTACCTAGATCTCTGCCAACTGAAACTGAAAAAAACAAAACAATGCAGGTGCTGCACTTTCTACTACAGATACCTAAATTAATTATAGCACAACTATTGTTCTAAGTGTTGTAGATCCTAAGCAGGAGAAACTGCAGAGACTGTGGAACCACTCTTATGTTGCCAGGTGTTAGTGTACTTTACTTTTTTGCCCCTCATGTAGTAATGTAATAGACGGAGATAGCATCCCTTTATATGCCAGCTATGGTTGGGGCCCAGTACACTTGTTGTATAGGAGCAGGACAACCCTGATCACCAAAGATGTAATGCTGCATTGGAGCTGCACTAGAGAGCACTCTGCAGGGCTGAACTGCCAGACCAGTGAGTGAGGACACTTTGGGAGAAGAAAGAGACACCTTTCCCCCCCAACCCTTGCCTAACAGGTCCTGCAGCTTGGTTTAGTAAGGCCTCTAAGCCTCTGCAGGATCTCCCTTAGTGTGAGTAGATGGAGCACTCTATGCAAGAACCACCTGTGATGAATAACTGTAACATCTGGGGATGATGGCTGTAATTGTTTGAGAGACATTGAAGTGCTCCGCAGAAGTTATGAGAAGGAGGGAAGTGTTCTGCGCTGTGAAATTCTGTCAGTGAGTCATGTACTGCAAAATGTAATGAAAAGTTTCTGTGACCTTAAGAATTGTACTGGAGTGACGCTGTGGTGTAGTGAGCTTATTAAAGTGGTTCCGAAATTCTTCTCCGGTAAGTGCATTACCCCTTCGAGGAGTCCCTACTAAAGAAGTGGACTTCCCCTCCTGTCGTGGACCCTCCCATCTCTAGGTTGAATAGGGCAACCCTGATACTGGTGAGGGAGTCCCCTTCCTTTAAAGCGGTTGTAAACCGCTGAAACCCCCCCCCCAAAAAAAAACTACAAGATAAAGGCATAATGGGCTAGTATGTATTGCATACTAGCACATCATGAAATACTTAACTTAAAACAAAGCCCTCTCAGCAGTGCCCGGTCACCGCTGAGAGGGATGACATTTTCTCCCGTCCTTTCTTCCAGGATCACGAGCTCCGGCGCTGCAGGTGGCCAGGGCTGCAACGACGTCAGTCCTGCGCATGCGCGCCAGAGCCCTTGGTTCTGGCAAGAAGCTCTGAAGTTCCAGCACAGTACGCCGGACCTTCAGAGCGCATGCGCCGCTGACGTCTGCGGCTACATGTAGGGTGAATATCTTCTAAACCGTGCAGGTTTAGGAGATATGAATTTTACCTACAGGTAAGCCTTATTATAGGCTTACCTGTAGGTAAAAATAGCAAAGAGGGATTTACAACCGCTTTAAGAATTCTGTGGACAGGAAAGTTGAAGTGATTGCCCACACAAAGTTTATTATTGCTGGCTCCACTCTGCGTTTGGTTTTCACCACAGCTCTTGTGTCTTAGATGCTTAAGGAATGGGTTAAGCTCTAATGCTAAGGTTTGGGTAAAGTGCAGGTGTCCCTGGTTTACTTGGAACTGGCGGATCAGTTGGTTCAGGGCCTCAAGTACGTGTGTGATGTGTCCTTGGATGCGGCCCCATTATTTTCCAAGCTCTCCGTTTTGGCTGCGGTGCTTTTGTAGAAGTGTTGGGCTGCAGACCAGACATCGAAGAAGGCCCTAGCGGACCTGCCCTTCCAGGGTGAACAGCTTTTTGGTGCTACCCTAGATAACATCATCAAGAATTCTACCAGTGGGAAGAGTACTCTTCTTTCACAGGCTAAATAGGGGAAAGAGCCATGCCACAAACAAGGTCCTTCTTTCTTGGTGCACAAGGAGCTTTTTCGTCCTCCCGGCTCAGCGAACAAGGGTTCCAAGTAGGGATGAGCTTCGAGTTCAAGTCGAGCCCATGTTTGACTCGAACATCGCCTGTTCGCCGAATTGCGAACATTATGGGCCGTTCGCGCCAAATTCGAGTGGCGCGTCACGTCCTATAATTCACTAAGCATGCACTATGACCCGCATGCTTTGGCCAATCACAGCGCAAAAAACAGAGAGCCATAATTGGCCAAAGCCAGGGTGGCTTTGGCCAATTATGTCTCAGGGGGTTTAGTACACGCCCCACACTATATAAGGCCGCCTCCATGGCAGCCTTGTGTAGTGTGTTGCGGTGGTTAAAGAGAGAGCTTACAGAGAGAGAGAGAGAGACAGTGTAATTTAAATTGAGTTAGATAGAGCAGGCAGGCGAGTCAGTTAGCTGCAGTTACAGTGTGTAGAGGATATGTATGCATCCTAGGTGTTGTATATATATTTATACACTGTATTCAGTTTAGCTAGATCCGTTCCTGTTATTCTCTATACTGACAGGCAGGCAGGTGATTGTGCTAGCTGCAGTGTTTCACTTAGTGTATTGTGTCCTTTGCACAGTGTGCACCTAAAAATACCTGAAGACAATTGCTGGTGTTCTGATCATATTAATACCACAGGCAGGCAGCTTCAGTATTAACAGTTAGTGTACTGTGTCCTTTGCACAGTGTGCACCTAAAAATACCTGAAGACAATTGCTGGTGTTCTGATCATATTAATACCACAGGCAGGCAGCTTCAGTATTTACTGTTGGTGTACCGTGTCTTTTGCACAGTGTGCACCTAAAAATACCTGAAGACAATTGCTGGTGTTCTGATCATATTAATACCACAGGCAGGCAGTTGATTCTGCTAGCTGCAGTATAATCAGTATATATACATCCCAGCATTGTGCAGCTACATCTCACTGCAGGCCATTAGTATGTCTGGAAGGCCAACAAGGAGAGGCAGACAGTCATGAGCCAGAAAAGAGGGCAAGCAGGCTCTGTGTCTAGAGGCAACAGTGCTGGTCGTGGACACAGTGCATCCTCATCAGCACGTGGCCATGGGACACGCTTGTCCTTCTTTTCGGCAGCTGGCCATGTGGAGCCGCAACATGCCGAAGACTTGGTAGAGTGAATGACCAAGCCGTCCTCATCCTCCTCATCCTCTCTCACCCAGGCTCAGGGTACTTTGTCTGGCAAAGCAGCTGCCAAAGCGGCCTCTTCCCTCGGGTCAATGGCATCAGTTACTCCTTCCCTAGATCCACCATGTCCTCCTGAGGAGTCACCCGAACTGTTTGACCACAGTGTTGTGTACATGCTCCAGGAGGATGCCCAGCGTTTTGAAGGCTCCGATGATGGTACCCAACTAGAGGAAAGCAGTAACGTGAGCCCAGAGAGAGGGGGTGCCCAACAAGGACAGCAATCTGACAGTCATATTCCCCCAGCTGCAGCATACTGCCAGATTTGCTCCAGTGATGAGGAGGGAGGGGATGATGAGGTCACTGACTCCACATGGGTGCCTGATAGGAGAGAGGAGGAGGAGGAGGAGGCACATCTCCAATGAGGCAGGATGCCCTCCAGGGGCCAGCTTAAGGGCAGCCAACCGACTGCATCACACCGCAGTGTTCCGCATGTTCAGGGAGCTGCTGTCTCTGCGCGTTATTCCAAAAGTTCTTTGGTGTGGGCCTTTTTTGAGACGTGTGCAGCAGATCGCACCGTTGCTATTTGCAACATATGTCTGAAGCGTATCTCGTGTGGCCAAAACATGAGCCGCTTGGGCACCACGTGCTTGACCAGACATATGTCGACCTGCCATGCAGTCCGTTGGCAAGCATACAAAAAAGACCCACACCAAAGAGCAAGGCGGACCTCTACTTGCTCCTCATCAGCTGGGATCTCCAACCCCACTATACCTTCAGTCCTCTCTGAAACCTGCACTGAGAGGAATGAAGGTGTAGAATTAAGTGTGTCACAGCTAAGTACTTGCGGGCAATCTGCAATCTGTACACCAACGTCAGATTGTACCAGGCAAATTTCCCTGCCCCAGCTGCTGCACCGCCGAAAGAAGTTTGCTCCGAGCCATCCACATGCCCAGCGGTTGAAGGCTAGCTTGGCTAAATTGCTAGCACTTCAACTGCTGCCTTTTCAGTTGGTAGACTCTGCCCCCTTCCGTGAGTTTGTGGAATGTGCGGTTCCTCAGTGGAAGGTTCCCAAACGCCACTTTTTCTCACGGAAGGCGATTCCAGCTCTCTACCGGCATGTGGAAGGCAATGTCTTGGCCTCGCTGGACAGGGATGGTCAGTGGTAAGGTGCATATTACCGCTGACTCATGGTCCAGCAGGCATGGACAGGGACGTTACCTATCTTTAATGGCGCATTGGGTTACTCTGCTGGCAGCTGGGAAGGATGCAGGACAAAGTGCAGTAGTGTTGGAGGCTGTTCTGCCACCACGCCTCCAAAATGCTAAAACTGGTGATTCTGACACACCTCTCTCCTCCACCCCCTCCTCTTCTTCTTCCTCCATGGCCTCTTCCTGTACTTTGTCCTCGGAACCAGCGGTGCTCCGTAGGCGTTCAAGGGGCTACGCAAGTACGCAGGCAAAATGATGCCATGCGGTGCTTGAGCTGTTGTGCTTGGGGGACAGGAGCCACACTGGGGCAGAGATTCTGTCAGCTCTGCAGGGGCAGGCTCAGAGGTGGTTGACGCCATGCCAGCTTAAGCCAGGAATGGTGGTTCCCGACAATGGCACCAACCTCCTCTCCGCCCTCCGACAGGGACACCTGACCCATGTGCCCTGTTTGGCTCATGTCCTTAACTTGGAGGTGCAGCGGTTCTTGGGCAGGTACCCAGGCTTACAGGAGGTCCTGAAGCAGGCCAGGAAACTCTGAGGGCATTTTCGCCGGTCAAATAATGCCAGTGCTCGGCTGGCTGACCTATAAAAGGAATACAACCTGCCCAAGAACCGCCTAATCTGTGACATGCCCACCAGGTGGAACTCTACGTTGGCCATGCTGCAGCGGCTGCACACGCAGCAGAGGGCCAGCAATTAGTATCTGTTGCAATATGGCACCAGGACAGGGTCAGGGGAGCTTGGATTTTTTTCTAACGCCAGTGGGCCATGATCAGTGATGCATGCACTGTCCTGGCACCATTTGAGGAGGCCACGAGGATGGTGAGCAGTGACAGTGCATGCATCAGCGACACTGTCCCTCTTGTCCACCTGTTGGAGCACACGCTGCATGGAATAATGGACAGGGCACTTGAGGCAGAACAGAGGGAGGAAGAGGAGGACTTCCTTACCTCTCAAGGCCCCCTTTATCCAGACAGTGTTCCTGTTGGCCCGGCTATCACACAGGAAGAGGAGGAGGAGGAGGAGGAGGATTGTGTCAGCATGGAGGTGGAGCCTAGCACTCAGCATCAGCAGCAGTCTTCAAGGGATCAATTACAGTCCCAAGACACCCATGGACTTGTATGTGGCTGGGAGGAGGTGGCTGCATATCATGTCGTCCTGAGTGACCCAGAGGACTCCGGACCAAATGCCTCAGCAAACCTACGCTGCATGGCCTCCCTGATCCTGAAAAGCCTGCGGAAGGATCCTTGTATTCGTGCGATCAAGGAGAGGGATCATTACTGGCTGGCAACCCTCTTTGATCCACGTTACAAGGGTAAGGTTTTGGACCTTATCTTGCCGTCGCAGAGGGAGCAGAGGATGAAGCATCTTCGGGAGGCCTTGCAGAAAGGTCTGTGCAACGCGTTCCCAAAGACTGGGAGGTTACAAATTCCTGGTCCTGGACAACGTGTTGCTGAGGCTTCGGTCAGTCAAAGAAGGAGTGGTGGAGAAGGTGGCCGTCTGACCGATGCGTTCAAACAATTCTTTAGTCCGCAGCCCCAAGGTATGATCGGTTCCAGCAACCATCGCCAGCGTCTGGTTTACACGGTGCAGGAATACCTAGGGGCAAGATCAGACTTGGACACCTTTGCCACCGAAAATCCTCTGGGTTACTAAGTCTTGAGAATGGATCACTGGCCAGAGCTTACACAGTATGCAATTGAGCTACTGGCCTGTCCTGCATCCAGTGTTCTTTCGGAACGCACATTCAGTGCTGCTGGAGGCTTTGTAACCGATCACAGGGTGCGCCTGTCCACCGACTCGGTTGATCGACTGACCTTCATAAAAATTAATCAGTCTTGGATCACCACCAGCTACCAAGCACCTGGTGCTGATGTAACAGAATAATTTTCTTTGAAATGTCAGATCCCTTCAAGACTGCCTATGCTGATGCAGAGTGACTATCCTGTTATGCTGAGTGACTATCCTCTTCCTCCTCAATGATCAGGCTGATAGCATGTTAGAACATTTTTGTTTCTGGGCACCACCACCAGTATCTAAGGCCCAATTTTTCAGCCCCTGTTTAACCTCCCTGGTGGTATGATTCTGGAAGATTTTAGGTGCTGAAAGCGGTACCATTATTTTGCATGGAAATTTGGCGTTTTACATTGTAGGCCTGTAATTCTTAAGCCCTGTACACACGATCAGATTTCCTATGGATTCTAGTCCGATGGATTTGTCCATCGGATATCCGATGAAACTGTTTTCCATCAGTCTTGCCCACACACCATCAGTCAAAAAACCGACCGTTCCAAACGCGGTGACGTAAAACACTCCGATGAGCCGAGAAAAATGAAGTTTAATGCTTCTGAGCATGCGTCGACTTGATTCTGAGCATGCGTGGGTTTTTGATCCGATGGACTTGCCCATAGACGATCGGAGTTTTCGATCGGTTTTTTATCCATCGGAAAAATGTAAAACATGTTCTATTTTTTAAAACCGATGGAAAAAAGACCGATGGGTCCCATACACGATCGGTTTGTCTGATGAAAAGAATCCATTGGACGAAAATCCATAGGATATCCGATCGTGTGTACAGGGCTTTAGTAATAACTCACCTAAATCTGTCCAAACCAGAGTCTAATAGACATCTCGGGTATGATAAAGTTTGAAACACAAAATCATAAATTATAATATAATAAATAATAACAAATAATAATTTAATAATAATAATACTTTTTATTCAATAAATTTTAGTAAATAATATAATCAAAAACACTGACATTTTTTTTGCTCAAACAAGGGTGCAATATTAGAAGTCATATTGCTTCAGTAAACATCTCGGGTATGGAAAATTTTAAAACAAGGTACAGCACAAAGTCCTATGTCGCAATCGGGACAATAGAACCGCGTTTCGTTGCGGATTTTCCTTCCTGTGTCGTCACGCTTGGAGCAGCAAACCACACACATCCTTGTGGGTGCTGACTTCCTTTCAGTAGGTGGAATGTGGTCCATAAAGTGACGACCAGTCAGGCGTTCCGGGTTCACAACGCCAGCAGCCCGACGTCCAGATCTGCTTACAGTCGTTGGCGTCTGGTGCTTTAGAAAAATTAGTTTGGCAACCTTCCACACAAAGTCCGCATGGATCATAGGCCTGTCACTATTTTTTTTCAGAAGAATTAAAGCATTCCACAGGCACTGTTCCAGAAGATGCCTGAATATTTTTTTATAATATTTCTTCTGTTGCTTTCTCATCGCAGGATAAAAGGTCATGGCCTGGTCAGCCCTGTTCACACCTCCCATGGTGTTGTTGTAATCCAACACGACCTGTGGCTTCATGACATCTTTTCCACCTTTAGTATGTACCATTACAGTAGAGGTGTTGTGGATGGTACTCAGAAGGCACACGTTTTTTTTGTCCTGCCATTTCAGTGCCATCATTTTGCCTTTCTGCCAGGCAACTATTTCTCCTGCCCCAAGCTTTTTTTGGGCAAAGGTTGGCGGCATGTCACGCCGGTTAGGCCTAACGGTTCCATAGGCATTCGTTTTGTTCAGGATAAGGAACTCAAAGAGTTCTGGGGACGTGTAAAAATTGTCTGTGGTGACACAGTAGCCCTGATTCAGCAATGGCTCAATCAAAGAGAGAACTGAAGCTGTTGCCATTCCAAAACTTCTGAATCGATCGCTGAATTTGGTCCCTTTCCCGGTGTACAGGACCGAATTCCAGATGTACCCAGAGTTGGATTCACACAGCATAAATGACTTCATGCCAAAACGAGCTCGCTTTGATGCGATGAACTGTATCCAGCTAAGTCGACCTTTGTAGGCCATAAGACTTTCGTCGATACTTATATCTCTGTCCGGCACATAGGTCTGCTGGAAATTCGTAAGAATAAGTTGGTAAATCTCCCAAATTTTTTCAACTTAGGAGCTGGATGAGAACTCTCATCAAAGTCTTCGTTATTTGCAAAATGCAAATATTTCATGAAAAGCGAAAATTTATATTCGGACATAACGGTGCCAAAAAAAGGAGTGGCCAGCAATTTGTTGGTTGTCCAGTACCATTTCTGCAGAGGTTTCCCCACCACTCCCTGTAGAATTATAAGGCCCAAAAAGTTCCATATGTCCTCTCTGGTTACTGGCTCCCATTTTCTGCTCCTTGAAAAGCGATGATGGGTAGCAGCTTGTTGCTCCTGATAGCGATTCGTCTCCAGAACAATTTTGGCAATAACTTCATCCGTCAGAAAGAGCTCAAGGTATGCCAAGGGGTTATTGTCCTCAACTTCCACTTTGATCCCAGGTGCTCCTGTAAATGGAAATCTTGGGGGCGCTGCGTGCTCCGTACCGCAATCAATTGAGCACCAAGTCCGCACATCGCTGGGCACAGTCGCATGATCGTCGCAAAAATCACTTTCTGCGTCCAATGAAGAGCTTCCCAATGAATCGCCCTTCACTCAACTCCTCTGCAACCCATTCTGAGTCGCTGTCGCTGACTTCCAGCAGGTCATATAGTGACTTTGAGGTGGAGGCGCGTTTTTTGGATGCCATGGTCACTGTGCAGTTTCCAGATACTAAGTACAGTAAAACTGCAGACAAGGGCACTGGAGAAAGCACTGGGGGGCAATCTAAGGTCAATTTATTTTATTTTTTATTGTAATCCAATAGAATTACATTGTATCAGTGTGTTTTGTGCTTTATACATCCGAATTTGCCGCCGGTTCCGCCCCCCTGCGTCGTGACGCTCGCAGGGAAGGGAATCCAGGGCACACAGTGCATCGGGCGGAAGATCCGGCCACCGTACACTGCGGGAATACATTGTGGGATCCCAGGGACAAGGTAAGTCACCTCTTCCAGGATCCAGCGAGGCAATCCCGAGTGTGGCTCGGGGTTACCGCTTTAGGTACTGAAATCTCACCCCGAGCCACACTCGGGAATACCGCCAGGGAGGTTAACAGGGGCGTGTAATAAAAAAAATTTACGCAATACTTTGCAGCAGGGCTCATTGCTGCGCTCCAACTACATATAAATATCTGTGAGGGGTTGCAGTGTTGTGGCACCAGCACCAGTGCCTAAGGCCCAATTTTTCTGCCCCTGTTTAACAGGGGCGTGTAATTACAATTTTTAATGCAATACTTTGCAGCAGGGCTCATTCCTGCGCTCCAACTAGAGAATCTGTGAGGGGTTGCAGTGTTGTGGCACCAGCACCAGTGCCTAAGACCCAATTTTTCTGCCCCTGTTTAACAGGGGCGTGTAATTACAATGTTTGATGCAATATTTTGCAGCAGGGCTCATTGCTGCGCTCCAACTACAATATCTGTGAGGGGTTGCAGTGTTGTGGCACCAGTGCCTAAGGCCCAATTTTTCAGCCCCTGTTTAACAGGGGCGTGTAATAAATTTTTTTTATGCAATACGTTGCAGCAGGGCTCATTCCTGCGCTCCAACTAGAGAATCTGTGAGGGGTTGCAGTGTTGTGGCACCAGCACCAGTGCCTAAGGCCCAATTTTTATGCCCCTGTTCAACAGGGGCATGTAATTACAATTCTTGATCTAATAATTCACAGCAGGGCCCATTTCTGCACCCACCAAGAGTAACTGTGAGGGCTTATAGTGTTGTGGCACCAGCACCACCACCAAAGGCCCAATTTTTCTGGCCCTGTTCAACAGGGGCATGTAATTACAATTCTTGACCTAATATTTCACAGCTGGGCCCATTCCTGCGCCCACCAAGAGGAACTGTGAGGACTTACAGTGTTGTGACACCAGCACCACCACCAAAGACCCAATTTTTCCTACCACTGTTCAACAATGGCATGTAATTACAATTCTTGATATAATAGTTCACAGCAGGGCATTCCAGCGCCCACCAAGAGTAACTGTGAGGGCTTACAGTGTTGTGGCAACACCTAAGGCCCAAATTTCTTCAGAGTATATAGGGCAGGCCCCTACTTTCAAACATCCAACTTACAAACGACTCCTACTTGCAAACAGAGGGAGACAACAGGAAGTGAGAGGAAATTTACCCCTAGGAAGGGAAATTCTCTCCTGTAAGAGTTAATATGAGAAAAAGGTGTCTCCTCTCCGCTGATGCTTTATCACTGATCCTTGTTTCAATAAAAACCCCAAATTTTTAAAAAACATTTGTCATTGGGACGGAAAGTGAGATGAAATGTTCTGAACAGGTGCACAGACAGCAAAACAAATGTTACAGGGGTGATAACCCCCCCAGGTATGATATTTAAAGGAATATTTTTCCTTTTTTTTCACTTTAAGCATCATTAAAATCACTGCTCCTGAAAAAATGGCTGTTTTTAAAACTTTTTTTTGCATTGATACATGTCCCAAACCCTTTTTAGGACAATAACTTACATATTAGCCTTGATAATTAGCACTTTTGATTTTGAATGTTCGAGTCCATTGTATTTAATAGGGTTCTAAAGTTTGCGCAAACTTTCGGTCCATTCGCAGGTTCTGGTGCGAACTGAACCGGGGGGTGTTCGGCTCATCCCTAGTTCCAAGTCCTTCAAGGCTTCCAAGCGGCTCAAACCTGCTAAGCCCATGGACAAGCTCTCCTCAGCATGAAGGTTTGCCCCCCACTCATCTCATCTCTGCTCATCTCCAGGGAAGGGGGCTTCTTCCGCTGGTTTCTGGGCCCATGGACCTCCCTCATCACAGACAGTTGGGTCCACAAGGTGGTTTCTTCCAGTTACAAAATAGAGTTTCATTCCTATCCACCGGAGAAATTATTTTCCTGGAATCTTTGCCTCTGTCCAGCGTGCCTACAGGCCTTTTACAGGGCAGTGCAGAACCTATTACTGCAGGGGGTGATTGCCCTGGTTCCAGGACCCAGAGAGGTTTGGGGTTGTACTCCAACCTATTTACAGTTCTGAAGCAAAAGGAGGTTCATCCAGTCTTGAACCTCAAGGCCCTGAACTGCTTCATGAAGGTGCAGAAATTCAAAATGGAATCCATTCATTTGGTGCTGGCATCTCTTCATCAGGGAGATATCCTGAACTCCTTAGACAACAAAGATGCGTACCTGCATGCTCTAATTTTTCCCGGGAAACAATTCTTCTTATGCTTTGGGGTCAAGGGTGTACATTACCAATGTGTGGCACTCTCCTTTGGTTTGGCATTCACTCCTTGGGTTTTTACCAAGGTGCTGGCTTTGGTCCTGGTGTTGCTGAGAAAGCAGGGGATTTGTTATCTGAACAAGCTTCACCTTTGAGCTGAGTCCCATTCTACACTGTTGAACAAAGTGCTGATCATTATACGCATGCTGCAGGACTTTGGATAGGTCCTGAACTTTAACAAGTCTGCTCTGACCCCAACCAGGGAGCTGGAATATCTGGGTATGATCCTCAACTCAGCACAGGCCAAAGTGTTACTTTCGTTGGACAAGTTCTGGAAGCCTGGTTATTCGGCTGCTACTGTCCGTAGGCATGCTTTCCTGCGATTCTGCATGCAGGTTCTGGGTCTCATGGTGTCCACCTTTGAGGCGGGCCAATTTGCGCAGTTCCACACAAGGGGTCTGCAGAGGGAAATCCTCTTCAAGTGGGGCAAGTCTCCACTGTCCTTGGACAATCAGATTCGGCTGACCCAGGGATCAGGGCTTCCCTGGTTTAGTGGCTTTGGTCTCCCTCACTTATGTTCACAAAGTCCTTTCTTCTGCTGCTCTGAACGGTGGTCTTTACAGACACCAGCCTGTCTAGCTGGGGAGGAGTCTGGTCAGTGCCACTGCACACCAGAGGGGGTTCTGATACCGATCAATGTTCTGGAGCTGCAGGCAATCAGACTTTGTCTGGAGTAGTGGATAGACCTTTTTCATGGGTGCCCGGTCAAGATTCAGTCAGACAATGCCACGGTGGTGGCCTATGTCAACCATCAGGGGGAAATGAGGAGGGCAGCAGCTGCGCTGGAAGTTTCCAGAATCCTTCGGTGGGCAGAGCGTAATGTACCAGCTCTCTCCGCCATGTACATTCAAGGCATAAAAAACTGGCAGGTGGATTACCTGAGTCGTAAGACACTGCATCAGGAAGAGTGGTCGCTACACCCAAAAGTGTTTTGTCAACTTTGTCTATGGTGGGGCACACCAGATGTAGATCTCTTGGTCTACCTTCTCAACAGGAAAGCCCCACAGTTTGTATCATGGATAAGGGATCCACTGGAGGATGCGTTGGATGCCTTGGTGGCGCCATGCAGCCACTATCGCCTCATTTATACATTCCCTCCTCTCAAGCTCCTCCCTCGTCTGCTCCACAGGATTAAGGCCGAAAGAATCCTGATCATTCTGGTGGCCCCGGATTGGCCTCGCTGACCCTGGTACGTTGACGTTATATGGCTGGTCAAGGATATCCCCTGGCGGTTGTCTCTACTGGAAGATCTTTCCCAAGGGCTATTCTTCCACCCTGCTTTACTGTCGCTGGCTTTGACGTCATGGTTATTGAAAGCCATGTCCTGAGAGACAGAGGGTTGTCAGACTCCTACCATGCTGAAGGCCCATAAATCTACCTCACGGAAGATCTATCATCGCACTTGGAAGGGGTGGGGTGTTGAGCACAGGCTTGCTTTAAATATTGTCAAGAGTCAGGTTTCTTTTTTTTAACATCCGCTGGCCATGCACTTTTTGATTCATACCTTTATCCAGGGGGTGAGTCATGTGGCACCCCCTGTGCATTCTCCATTGTCACTGTGGGACCTGAACCTGGTTCTTTTGATTCTTCAGATGCCTCCCTTTGAAAACATTAAGGAGATTCTCTTGCTTATGCTCTCTCAGAAAGTCGCCTTTACGGTCGTGGCCATTTCCACGTGCCGCGTATCACACTTTGCAGCATTGTCTTGTGAGTCTCCTTATTTGTGATTCAGGATGGCCGGGGACCTTTTCTAGTACCTTTTCTCAGTGGATCAGGCAAACGGTGGTTCAGGCTTATGCCATTAAGGGTCGGCCTCCTCCCTTCCCCGGTATAGTGTACTGTACCTGGGGGATTAGTGCCTCTTGGGCATCAGGCGTCTGTTTCTCATGTTTGCAAGGCAGCTACCTGGTCGTCTGTACATACCTTTACCAAATTTTACAATGTTGATGTTTTTGCATATTTGGATGCTACCTTTGGCTGCAATGATTTGCAGGCGGCTGTTTGAGGTTCCTAGTTTCCCCAGTGGAGGTTCCTTATAGGTGGGCTGTATGTGGTTCCTGTTTTGGTTTTCCCATCCCTCTTTGAGACACTGCTTTGGGACATCCCTGTGGTCAAGAATGAAGAGAAGCTGTGTCCATCAATAAACGTAAGAGAAAACTTGATTTGTTTGTTACTCACCATAAAATCCCTTTCTCTGAGTTCATTGACGGACACAGCACCCACCCTTCCTTGGATTCGATTTTTTTCTTGTGCTGCTTTGTGCTTTACTACTTGCCTATAGCAGAGAGGGGGCTTATACCAGTTAGGACTGCCCATAGACGTTGCTGTGTTTTCTTCTGCCAAGTGTCCTTGGCGCTATAACCCTGTGGTCAGGAATGAAGAGAAGCTGTGTCCATCAATGAACTCAGAGAAATGGATTTTATGGTGAGGGACAACAAAATCCTGTTTTTATCTTAGGTCCATCTTTTAGCTGACTAGAATAAAAACACTGGTTTAATCGACATCTGTCACAATAAAAAAATATTACTGCTGTTTCGTTTTGGGAAACCTAAACATCCATTTACCAACAGAATTTAAAGAATAAATAACAATATTGAATCCCAAAAACAGATTCTAGGTCCCCATTTAGAGGAGCTTTGGACTGCACTAATGTAAAAGCAAAGAGCTAAAATGTTGTTGAAATACATATATGTTCACTTTTTGCCAAAAGGTCTGTAATTGTGATCAGCCACCTCTTGCACACAGGTGACACACTTACATCCTGGTTCAAAGAAGCAGCTTCCTGTGTTATCTCTAACCTGATGATTGTATATTTAACCACTTGACAACTGGGCACTTAAACCCCCTTCCTAACCAGACGAATTTTCAGCTTTCGGTGCTCTCACATTTTGAATGACAATTACTCAGTCATACAACACTGTACCTATATGAAATTTTTGTCCTTTTTTTCACACAAATAGAGCTTTCTTTTGGTGGTATTTAATCACTGTTGGGTTTTTTATTTTTTGCGCTATAAGAGAAAAAAGACTGAAAATTTTGTAAAAAAATGAATTTTTCTTTGTTTCCGTTATAAAATTTTGCAAATTAGTATTTTTTCTTCATACATTTTGGCCAAAATTTATACTGCTACATATCTTTGGTAAAAATAAGTACAAATTGGTGCATATTTTTTGGTCTTTGTGAAAGTTATAGAGTCCACAAGCTATGGTGCCAATATCTGAAAATTGATCACACCTGAAGTACTGACGGCCTATCTCATTTCTTGAGACCCTAACATGCCAGAAAAGTACAAATACCCCCCAAATGACCCCTTTTTGGAAAGAAGACATTCCAAGGTATTCAGAAAGAGTCATTGTGAGTTTTTTGAAGTTGTCATTTTTTCCCACAATTCTTTGCAAAAATCAAGATTTTTTTTTCTTTTTTTTTTTTTCCACAAAATTGTCATATTAGCAGGTTATTTCTCACACACAGCATATGCATACCACAAATTACACCCCAAAACACATTCTGCTATTCCTCCCGAGTATGGCGATACCACATGTGTGAGACTTTTACACAGCGTGGCCACATACAGAGGCCCAACATGCAGGGAGCACCTTCAGGCGTTCTGGAGCACCCAGGCCAATTCTGACATTTCTCTCCTACATGTAAAAATCATAATTTGTTTGCTAGAAAATTACATAGAACCCCAAAACATTATATATGTTTTTTTTTAGCAAAGACCTTAAAGAATATAATGGTGGTCATTGCAACTTTTTATCTTGCACGGTATTTGCGCAGAAATTTTTCTAACGCGTTTTTTTACGGAAAAAAACTGTTTTGTGCCTAAAAGAAAAAAAACCCAGTAAAGTTAGCCCAATGTTTTTGCAAATTGTGAAAGATGAAGTTACGCCGAGTAAATAGATACCTAACATGTCACCCTTCAAAATTGCACACGCTCGTGGAATGGCGCCAAACTTCGCTACTTAAAAATCCCCATAGGCAACGCTTTAAATATTTTTACTGGTTACATGTTTTGAGTTACAGAGGAGGTCTAGGGCCAAAATTATTGCTCTCGCTCTAACGTTCGCAACGATACCTCACATGTGTGGTTTGAACACCGTTTTCATATGTGGGCGGGGCTTACGTATGCGTTCACTTCTGCATGCGAGCTCGCGGGGGCAGGGGCGCTTTAAAAAATATATATATATTTTATTGTTCATTTTACTTTATTTATTTTAGTTTGACATGTTTTTCCGCCCCAAATTTTTTTTTGATCACTTTTATTCCTATTACAAGGAATGTAAACATCCCTTGTAATAGGAATATGGCATGACAGGTCCTCTTTACAGTGAGATATGAGGTCAATAAGACCCCACATCCCACCTCTAGGCTGGGAAGCCTGAAAAAAAAAAAAACAATCCTGGCTTTGATCGTAGCGGTGAGTCGGTAGAAGCACCGGAGGGCAGCGGGAGGGGGGGGCATCCCCTCTCACCTTCCGTAAGAGCGATCAAGCAGTGGAACAGCCGCTATGATCATTCTTATGGTGTAGGGAATCGCCAGCTGAAAAAGCGAATATCTGAATGATGCCTGTAGCTGCTCCCATCATTCAGATATCTCCGCACAAAGTCAAGGACATCATATGATGGCCGGCAGGCGGGAAGCGGTTATTGCAGAGTATTGCCGGGTATTGCGGAGTATTGCCGGGTATTGCGGAGTATTGCCGGGTATTGAGGAGTATTGCCGGGTATTGTGGAGTATTGCCGGGTATTGCGGAGTATTGCCGGGTATTGCGGAGTATTGCCGGGTATTGCGGAGTATTGCCGGGTATTGAGGAGTATTGCCGGGTATTGCCGGGTATTGAGGAGTATTGCAGGGTATTGTGGAGTATTGCAGGGTATTGAGGAGTATTGCAGGGTATTGAGGAGTATTGCAGGGTATTGAGGAGTATTGCAGGGTATTGTGGAGTATTGCCGGGTATTGTGGAGTATTGCCGGGTATTGTGGAGTATTGCCGGTTATTGATGAGTATTGCGGAGTATGGCAGGGTATTGCGGAATATGGCAGAGTATTGCACAGTATGGGCAGAGTATGGGCAGGGTATTGCACAGTATGGGCAGGGTATTGCACAGGGTATTGCACAGGGTATTGCACAGGGTATTGCACAGGGTATTGCAGAGTATGGGCAGAGTATGGGCAGGGTATTGCACAGGGTATTGCAGAGTATTGCACAGGGTATTGCAGAGTATTGCATAGGGTATTGCAGAGTATTGCACAGGGTATTGCAGAGTATTGCACAGGGTATTGCAGAGTATTGCACAGGGTGTATTGCAGAGTATTGCACAGGGTGTATTGCAGAGTATTGCACAGGGTGTATTGCAGAGTATTGCACAGGGTGTATTGCAGAGTATTGCACAGGGTGTATTGCAGAGTATTGCACAGGGTGTATTGCAGAGTATTGCACAGGGTATTGCAGAGTATTGCACAGGGTATTGCAGAGTATTGGCAGAGTATTGGCAGAGTATTGCACAGGGATGGCTGAGCAGGGATGGATGGATGGCTGGATCTGTGACTGCAATTGTCACAGATCCAGCCCATAGCTGACATGGGGGAGGGAGCGGACATGATCATCACATGACGCCGGTCTGTTTACAAGTGATCGCTCCGTCATTTGACGGAGCGATCACGTGGTAAACGGCCGCGATTAGCGGCCATCTACCGTGATCCGTGATGCGCCGGGTCTTCCGGACCCGGCGGTCACGGACATATCCTGGAGCGCACCAGGGGGCGCGCAGGAGCAAGATTCTGTGAGGACGTCCCTGGGACGTCCACTCAGGATAACTCGACCGCGCTGTGGACGTCTTTTGTACATGGCGCGGTCGGGAAGTGGTTAATCCACATGAGCTGGGAACTGACCTAAGAAGATGTAACACAAGATTATAAGTAGCAGGGAGGCTATCCTGACTATCAGAGGTATGTATATCACAATGGCTGGCCAAAATTACAAGGGGGGGTCTTTGGCTACCTTAAGGAATAGTGGGCTTTTTATATATTACTGTTTTTTTTTAAAGTCAGCATCTACAAAAAGTGTAGCTGCAGACTTTTAATAATCAGACACTCACCTGTCCCACCATCCAGCGATGCAGGCATACGAAGCCCCGCTCCTCCCCCACTCCTCTTCACAGCACCAGCATTCTTACTGTGGGCGCCAAGCTGTGGCTTCACAGCCGGGCAGGCACTGCTCATGCGCGAGCAGCACTGCACGCTGTGAATGGCCGGGCAATCTTCTGGGACCTGTGACGTGACCCAGAAGATTGCAGGAAGGGAGGGGGGAGAGGTGAACTTCCTTCTGGATGCCTCCAAAATGAGGGTATCCACTCCCCCCCCCAAAAAAAATGACATGCCAGATGTGGCATGTCAGGGGGTCACCATCACTTACATCGGAAGTTCCATTTTTGGGTGGAACTCCGCTTTAAGCCGGCCATAGACAGTTTGAATCTCTGCTGGTTCGGCAGGGATTGGACGAGATTCTAATCATGTATAGACAGGCTGAATGTATCTATCGATCAACTTGGGCATAACCAGTCTGTCAGATTTTACATGCAATTATTGCCAGTGGCTATTATGGCAGCTAACAATAATCACTGTGTGTTCTCCCGGTGGGACTGGCTTCACCCGCCCCCTCACTGGGAGAACACAATGGCTCAGCAGGAGCGATTCCCCAATCAACACTGTGTTGATGGGAGAATCAAGCGATTTTCTTTCCTGCAACCTATGGTTGCATAAAAGAAAAATGCTCCATCTATGGCTGGCTTTAGCTACAATGGGATACAAGTGATATTTAATTATGATGATTATGATGATTTGCTAAAGAACCTGTAAATGTTCTCAAAGCAAAAAGTGTGAGGATTCACTTCAATGATTCAATAATATGAAAAGAAAATGCCTGTTTACTTACTTCATCTGTACATAATGAAGTATATATACAACATTTTTCAAGTGAACATTCACAAATATTTTAGTAAATCAGTATCTGTATGTTAGTGAAATGCCAAGATCCAGCATGACCATGGTCAGGAAAATCCCAGGATCCAACATGGTCACTATAAAACAGCCTTTCTCAACCTTTTTAACATGGAGGAACCCTTGGAAGTACTTTTTGACTTTCATGGTACCTCTGCTAATTATTATTATATTTACAGCTCACAGTAAGGGAAGATCCCTCCCTTACAGAGAGCTAAAAATGTCATTGGTGTCAGTGGTTACTAATCGGAGAGGCAGAAATCGGGAACCCCTAGCAAGTTTTGGAGAAACCCTAGGGTTCTACGGAACCATGGTTCAGAAACCATGCCCTATATAGTTTACAGGGTAATTATTCTCTAGTTAAGTCATCTTTTTATAAGGCAAGAGTTACATGGGTGTTTCTAACAGTTCATACATTATACTAAAATCGTTAGCTTTTCATTGCTAAAAGTGATTGATTGCTAACAAAAATGGAAGAAATTGCTACTTGCCGTGTAATCCACGAAGGTAAGATGTAAAAACAATACATTTCAAACACAAATCTAATTGTGTGTGAAGGGGTAAAAATAAATGCTAGGTAAACCATTGGTGAATAATTTATTGGTGTGCTCATGGTAAGGTTGAATGTCCAAATTACTTCAGACTAGGGATGAGCTCGGTGTTCGAGTCGAACATAAGTTCGACTCGAACATCGGCTGTTCGGCCGTTCGGCGAACATCGAACGATTTGGGCCGTTCGCGCCAAATTCGAGTGACGCGAACGGCCCACAATACACTGCGCCATCGCAGTGCAATCCCGGCGCTGTGATTGGCCAAGCATGCACTGTGACCCCGCATGCTTGGCCAATCACAGCGCCGGCAGCTAGGAGAGCCATAATTGGCCACAGGCAGGTTGCCTGTGGCCAATTATAGCTCAGGGGGTTTAGCACACGCCCCACACTATAAAAGGCCGCCAGCGCGGCGGCCTTGTGTAGTGTGTTCCGGCGCAGGGAAAGAGTTACATAGGCAGGGACAGTGTCAGAGCTATTTGTACCTCAAACTTGTGTGTAGGGAGAGAGAAGGATAGGCAGGGGACAGTGTCAGTGTCACATTCTTTGCTAAACCTTGTGTGCAGGGAGAGAGAAGGATAGGCAGGGAGAGTGTCAGTGTCATATACTTTGATAAACCTTGTGTGCAGGGAGAGAGAAGAATAGGCAGGGGACAGTGTCAGTGTCATATTCTTTGCTAAACCTTGTGTGCAGGGAGAGAGAAGGATAGGCAGGGGAAAGTGTCAGTGTCACATTCTTTGCTAAACCTTGTGTGCAGGGAGAGAGAAGGATAGGCAGGGAGAGTGTCAGTGTCATACTTTGATAAACCTTGTGTGCAGGGAGAGAGAAGGATAGGCAGGGGACAACAGTGTCAGTGTCATATTCTTTGCTAAACCTTGTGTGCAGGGAGAGAGAAGGATAGGCAGGGGACAGTGTCAGTGTCACATTCTTTGCTAAACCTTGTGTGTAGGGAGAGAGAAGGATAGGCAGGGAGAGTGTCAGTGTCATACTTTGATAAACCTTGTGTGCAGGGAGAGAGAAGGATAGGCAGGGGACAGTGTCAGTGTCATATTCTTTGCTAAACCTTGTGTGCAGGGAGAGAGAAGGATAGACAGGGAGAGTGTCAGTGTCATATACTTTGATAAACCTTGTGTGCAGGGAGAGAGAAGGATAGGCAGGGGACAGTGTCAGTGTCATTGTTGCTAAGCCTCCTGCACATTATACACCTGAAGTTAGCCTGTATTGCTGCTTTTTCCTGGTGTGTTACACCAACAGGCATTTGCGGCACTTACAGCGGGCGGAGTGTGCCTCCTGATCATATTACACCTGAAGTTAGCCTGTATTGCTGCTTTTTCCTAGTGTGTTACACCAACAGGCATTTGCGGCACTTACAGCGGGCGGAGTGTGCCTCCTGATCATATTACACCTGAAGTTAGCCTGTATTGCTGCTTTTTCCTGGTGTGTTACACCAACAGGCATTTGCGGCACTTACAGCGGGCGGAGTGTGCCTCCTGATCATATTACACCTGAAGTTAGCCTGTATTGCTGATTTTTCCTAGTGTGTTACACCAACAGGCATTTGCGGCACTTACAGCGGGCGGAGTGTGCCTCCTGATCATATTACACCTGAAGTTAGCCTGTATTGCTGCTTTTTCCTGGTGTGTTACACCAACAGGCATTTGCGGCACTTACAGCGGGCGGAGTGTGCCTCCTGATCATATTACACCTGAAGTTAGCCTGTAATGCTGCTTTTTCCTGGTGTGTACACCAACAGGCATTTGGGGCACTTACAGTGGGCGGAGTGTGCCTCCTGATCATATTACACCTGAAGTTAGCCTGTATTGCTGCTTTTTCCTGGTGTGTTACACCAACAGGCATTTGCGGCACTTACAGCGGGCGGAGTGTGCCTCCTGATCATATTACACCTGAAGTTAGCCTGTATTGCTGTTTTTTCCTGGTGTGTTACAGCAACAGGCATTTGCGGCACTTACAGCGGGCGGAGTGTGCCTCCTGATCATATTACACCTGAAGTTAGCCTGTATTGCTGCTTTTTCCTGGTGTGTTACACCAACAGGCATTTGCAGCACCTACAGCAGGCGTAGTGTGATTCCTGCAAAATATACTCCTGAAGCTAGGCCTTATTGCTGGTTTTCCCATTTCCCTGCAGGCCATTAGAATGTCTGGAAGGCAAACAAGGAGAGGCAGACAGTCAGGAGCCAATAAAAGAGGGACGTGGACGCGGTGCATCGCCATCAGCACGTGGCCATGGGACACGCTTGTCCTTCTTTTCGGCAGCTGGACGTGTTGAGCCGCATCATGTCGAAGACTTGGTAGAGTGGATGACCAAGCTCTCCTCATCCTCCTCATCCTCTCTCACCCAGGCTCAGGGTACTGGCAAAGCAGCTGCCAAAGCGTCCTCTTCCCTGGTATCAATGTCATCATCAGTCACTCCTTCCCTAGACCAAACATGTCCTCCTAAGGAGTCCCCCGAACTGTTTGAGCACAGTGTTGGGTACATGCTCCAGGAGGATGCCCAGCGTTTCGAAGGGTCTGATGATGATACCCAGCTAGAGGAAGGCAGTAGCGTGAGAGCAGAGAGAGGGGATGCTCAAGAAGGACACCAATCTGGCAGTCATGTTCCAGCAGCTGCAGCATACTGCCAGATTGGCTCCAGTGATGAGGAGGGAGGGGATGATGAGGTCACTGACTCCACGTGGGTGCCTAATAGGAGAGAGGAGGAGGAGGAGGATGAGGAGGAGGCACATCTCCAACGAGGCAGGATGCCCTCGGGGGGCCAGCGTAAGGGCAGCACACCGAAGGAATCACACCGCAGAGCTCCGCCTGTGCAGGGCGCTGTCTCTGCCCGTTATTCAAAAAGTTCTTTGGTGTGGGCCTTTTTTGAGTCGAGTGCATCAGATCGCACAGCTGCTGTTTGCAACATATGTCTCAAGCGTATATCGCGTGGCCAAAACATCACCCGCTTGGGCACCACATGCTTGACCAGACATATGTTGACCTGCCATGCAGCTCGTTGGCAAGCCTACCTTAAAGACCCACACCAAAGAACAAAGCGGACCTCTCCTTGCACCGCATCAGCTGGGATCTCCAACCCCACTATACCTTCAGTCCTCAGTCTGCGGAAGGATCCTCGTATTCTTCGGATCAAGGAGAGGGACTGTTACTGGCTGGCCACTCCCCTTGATCCACGGTACAAGGGTAAGGTTGCGGACCTTATCTTACCGTCACAGAGGGAGCAGAGGATGAGACAACTCCGGGAGGCCTTGCCGAAAAATCTGTGCAACGCGTTCCCAGATACTGGGAGGTTACAAACTCCTGGTCCTGGACAACGAGTTGCTGAGGCTTCGGTCAGTCAAAGAAGGAGCGGTGGGGAAGGTGGCCGTCTGACCGATGCGTTCAGACAATTCTTTAGTCCGCAGCCCCAGGGTATGATCGGTTCCAGCAACCATCGCCAGCATCTGATATACATGGTGCAGGAATACCTAGGGGCAAGGTCAGACTTGGACACCTTCCCCACCGAAAATCCTCTGGCTTACTGGGTCTTGAGGATGGATCACTGGCCAGAGCTAGCACAGTATGCAATTGAGCTACTGGCCTGTCCTGCATCCAGCGTTCTTTCAGAACGCACATTCAGTGCTGCTGGAGGATTTGTCACGGATCACAGGGTGCGCCTGTCCACCGACTCTGTTGATCGACTGACCTTCATAAAGATGAACCAGTCTTGGATCACCACCAGCTACCAAACACCTGAAGCTGATATAACAGTCTAATTTATTTTCAAATGTCACATCCCTTCAAGACTGATGCTGATGCTGAGAGACTGTCCTGTTATGTTGACTGACTATCCTCCTCCTCCTCAATGATCCGATTGATGATGATAGCTTGGAAGAACATTTTTGTTTCTGGGTGCCGCCACCAGTGGCTAAGGCCCAATTTTTCAGCCCCTGTTTAACAGGGGCATGTAATTACAATTTTTTATGCAATGCTTTGCAGCATGGCTCATTCCTGCACTCCAACTAGAGTATCTGGGAGAGGTTGCAGTGTCGTGGCACCAGCACCAGTGGCTAAGGCCCAATTTTTCAGCCCCTGTTTAACAGGGGCGTGTAATTACAGTTTTTGATGCAATACTTTGCAACAGGGCTCATTGCTGTGCTCCAAGTACAGTATCTGTGAGGGGTTGCAGTGTTGTGGAACCAGTGCCTAAGGCCCAATTTTTCTGCCCCTTTTTAACAGGGGCATGTAATTACAATTCTTGATCTAATAATTCACAGCAGGGCCCATTCCTGCGCCCACCAAGAGTAACTGTGAGGCCTTACAGTGTTGTGTCAAAACCACCACCACCACCACCAAAGGCCCAATTTTTCAGCCCCTGTTCAACAGGGGCATGCAATTACAATTCTTGATCTAATAATTCACAGCAGGGCCCATTCATGTGCCCACCAAGAGTAACTGTGAGGGCTCACAGTGTTGTGGCAACACCAACATGTAAGGGGCAAATTTCAGCTGAGTATATACGGCAGGCCCCTACTTTCAAACATCCAACTTACAAACGACTCCTCCTTGCAAATGGAAGGATACAACAGGAAGTGAGAGGAAATCTACCCCATGGAAGGCAAATTCTCTCCTGTTAATATGGGAAAAAAAGTGTCTCCTCTCCACTGATGCTTTATCACCAATTCTTGTTTCAATAAAAACCCCAAATTTTCAAAAAACATTTGTCATTAGGACAGAAAGTGAGGTGAACTGTTCTGAATAGGTGCACACTGCACAGACAGCAAAACAAATGTTACAGGGGTGATAACCCTTCCCTATGTTTTCCAAAAAGCTTAAAAATAGATTTCTTGGCTGGAGCTACACTTAAACAATGTACCTGTTCAAAATTACAAACAGATTCTACATAAGAACAAACCTACAGTCCCTGTCTTGTATGCACCGCCTGTATACGGCTGTTCAGAGTATATAGGGCCTTTTTTATTTTGTGTGCGGGGTTCCCCTTAATATCCATACAAGACCCAAAGGGGCTGGTAATGGGCTGGGGTAGGGGGGGGGGGGTGATGGGGTAGCTATGCCATTTTTCTTAAAGATTTTCATCCATATTACCGGGACCAGACATTACATTAAAGCCGCAAGCAGTTTTAAATGGCTTTTTTTCCTTTAGAAATGTAATTTTGTGCAGGGACAGTTCTAAACACGGGAAACAAGTGGCACTTCACAGGCATACTTTAGACACCCCCCAGGTACGATATTTAAAGGAATATTTGTCTTTTTTTTTTTCACTTTATGCATCATTAAAATGACTGCTCCCGAAAAACAGCCGTTTTTAAAACTTTTTTTTGGATTGATACATGTCCCCTGGTGCAGAACCCGGGTTCCCAAACCCTTTTTAGGACAAAAACATTACATTAGTCGTTATAATTAGCACTTTAGATTTTGAACGTTCGCATCCATTGTATTTAATAGGGTTCGAAAGTTTGTGCGAACTTTCGGTCCGTTCGCGGGTTCTGGTGCGAACCGAACCCGGGGGTGTTCGGCTCATCACTACTTCAGACTAAGAATTAGGGTATTAAACCAGTGGAAGGGAACATAACTTTATATTACCAAGTTGATGTATGAGAATCCTTTTTAGTAACAGCTTTTTTATTCTAGAAGAGCCTCACACAGCCTCTTAGACAATCAGTACATGAAAGAATACAGATATTAAAATGTAGTGCCACTATTTACTCAAGTCTATGTGCAACACTGTCTTAAGTAAAAAAAGTTTACAAGTCACAAGAATTTCTGGTAGAAATTCCAGTATACCAAAATCAAATTGCTTAACGTGGGCATTAATACAGACCATGTGACTTCTACAGGACCCAATATGAACGGCAAATAAAAGACCTATTTTGTCTATTTATCTCAGATACAATTGATAGTAGGGTCAGATAAAGGTTGATTTGTTTGTTTTTAAGGGTTTTGTATAGGGTGCTTTGTATGGTGTTGTGATATGAATAAAATGTATTCCATTTTTTACATAGTTACATCGTTTGTCTGGGTGAAAAAAGACATGTAGTTTAACCAATAAAAGGGAAAAAAATAAATACAAATTTTAATCCTGTATACACAATCCTATACCAACAGTTGATCCAGATAAAGGCAAAAAAAAAACAGCGAAGCATGATCCAATTTGCTTCAGCAGGGGAAATATTATTTCCTGATCCTCCAAAAGGCAATCGGATGTTCCCTGGATCAACTTTACCTATAAATATTAGTATCCGGTTATATTATATACATTTAGGAAATAATCCAGGCCTTTTTTAAAGCGATCTACTGAGATGGACAAAACCAACTCTTGAGGGAGTCTATTCCACATTTCACAGATCTTACTGTGAGGAAGCCATTCCGTATTTGGAGATTAAATCTCTTTTCCTCCAGACATAAAGTGGTTGATTTACTAAAGGCAAATAGAATGCACACTTTGCAAAGTGCAGTGGCACTCTACAAGTGCAGTTACTCCAGAGCTTAGTAAATTAGATAAAGCTTCACTTTGCAAAGAATACCCAATCACATGTATGGAAAACTTAAAAAAAATGAATTTTTGCTTGCACATGATTGGATGAAGGGAGTCAGCAGAGCTCCCCCTCATTTACTAAGCTATGAACCAACTGCCCTTGCACAGTTTCTTTGCCTTTAGTAAATCAAACCCAAAGAGTTTCCCCTTGTCCTCTGTGATGACCTTACCCAACACACCAAGTTCACTATATGGACCACTTATGTATTTATACATGTTAATCATATGCCCCTTAATCTCCTGTTCTCAAGAGAAAATAAATTCAGTTACTCTAATCTTTCCTCATAGCTGAGCTCCTCCATGCCTCTTATCAGTTTGGTTGGCCTTCTCTGCACTTTCTCCAGTTCCCCAATATCCTTTTAGTGAACTGGTGCCCAAAACTGAACTGCATATTTCAGATGAGGTCTTACTTATGTTTTGTACAGGGGCAAAATTATATCTCCCTCTCTCTGGAGTCTATACCTCTCTTAATACATGAAAGGTAACGCTCTGAAATATACTGCGTTAAAAGTGCACTAACGCACAGAAATATACTGCGTTAAACGTGCAGTAATGCACAGAAATATACTGCGTTAAATGTGCAGTAACACACAGAAATATACTGTTTTAAACATGCACTAACGCACTGGAATATACTGCGTTAAATGTGCACTAACACACTGAAATATACTGCGTTAAACATGCAATAATACACAGAAATTTACTGCGTTAAACATGCACTAACGCACTAAAATATACTGCTTTAAACTTGCAGTAATGCACTGAAATATACTGCGTTAAACATATAATAATAATAATAAAAGCATTGTGGGGTACAGCGATATCGCATTGCTTTTATTATATTTTATATTTTTTCTTTTGTGATCACTTTTATTTGTCTATATGCATTTAAAGACAATATTCATTCAATAAATCTTTCATTGGTTATATTGACCTGCACTATCTGGAGTTTTCCTTTTCTCCCACCCTTGTGTCTATTTTTGGAACAATTTGGAGCCTGTACGATCGGAGGAGTCTCCACCGTGTGAGCTGATCATTCACCACCCTGCTGGAGTCGGTCTAAGGTATCCAGGATATTCAGTTCTACCTTTCTGGTCACGGCGACCACCAAGCTCGATCGACCCACTGTCGTATGACAGGTGGGTCCACTGTTTCCGGTAAGAGTACCCGACTGTATCATCTGTGCTCTTTTTGTGTGTTCCCACCATCAACATTGGGGTCCCTCGGTCCATCCATGCTGTGGCGGTGTTGTCCATGAATAGACATCCTCTTCAATACACACATGTTGTTTTGGACAATTTTTTTGTATATAATTTTTATTTACCACTACATTCACTCATAGGGGTACGTTCCTCAGTTCCCATGGAGGATAGCTTAAATTAGAGATCACCCATTGGAGTGGACTGTTCATGAACTCTATGTATTAATTTATACATTCACTGTGTTTATCAGCTATTCACGTATTTGAGCTACGTTCAGTAGCCATTTTTGGAATCTTATTTAGAGCGCTGCACTATTTTTTTGGATACATTTGTTCTTTGCTTTGTTTGTTTGAGTGCTAGCAGCTTTCACTATTTTTGGTTTAGCGCAGTTTTTTCACTTACATATAATACACAGAAATATACTGCGTTAAACATGCACTAACTCACAGAAATATACTGCGTTAATTGTGCACTAACGCACTGAAATATACTGTGGTAAACTTGCAGTAATGCACTGAAATATACTGCGTTAAGCGTGCAGTAACGCGCAGAAATGTAGTGCGTTAAAGGTGCAATAATGCATAGAAATATACTAAGTTAAATGTGCAGTAACTCACAAAAATATACTGCGTTAAACAGGCACTAACGAACTGAAGTATATTGCGTTAAATGTCACGTAACGCACTGAAATATACTGCGTTAAACATGCAATAACACACTGAAATTTACTGTGTTAAATGTGCAGTAATACACAGAAATATACTACGTTAAACATGCACTAACGCACAGAAATATACTGCGTTAAAGTTGCACTAACAAACTGTAATATACTGCGTTAAACTTGCAATAATGCACTGAAATACACTGCGTTAAATGTGCAGTAACGCACAGAAATATACTACGTTAAACGTGCAGTAACGCTCAAAAATATAGTGCGTTAAAGGTGCAGTAATGCACAGAAATATACTGCGTTAAACGGCACATATTGCACTGGTATATACTGTGTTAAACGTGCAGAAATGCACAGAAATATACTGTGTTTAACGTGCAGTATCGCACAGAAATATACTGTGTTAAAAGTGCAATAACTCACTTAAATATAATGCGTTATACCTGCACTAACGCACTGAAATATACTGCGGTAAACGGCACATATTGCACTAGTATTTACTGCGTTAAATGTGCAGAAATGCACAGAAATATACTGCGTTTAACGTGCAGTAATGCACAGAAATATACTGCGTTAAAGGTGCAATAACGCACAGAAATATATTCCGTTAAACAGCATGTAACACACTGAAATATACTGCGTTAAACGTGCAGTAACGCGCAAAAATATAGTGTGTTAAAGGTGCAGTAATGCACAGAAATATACTGCGTTAAACGGCACATATTGCACTGGTTTTTACTGCGTTAAACGTGCAGAAATGCACAGACATATACTGCATTTATTGTGCAGTAATGCACAGAAATATACTGCCTTAAAGGTGCAATAACGCACAGAAATATATTCCGTTAAACAGCACGTAACACACTGAAATATACTGCATTAAATGTGCAGTAACACACGGGAATATACTGCGTTAAACGTGCACTAACGCATGGAAATATACTGTGTTAAACAGCATGTAACGCACTGAAATATAATGCATTAAACATGCAGTAAAGCACAGAAATATACTGCGTTAAACGTGCAGTAATGCACTGAGCTATACTGCAGTAAACCTGCCCTGACAAAATAAACTGACACTAATGTAAAAATGAATGGTCACTATACTCACACTGACTGAACTATCACTAGATTGACACTAAAGTGACACTAAAGTAAAAATGAATGGTAACTGCACTCACACTGACTGAGCTATCATTAGATTCACACTAAACTGATATTCTAAACTGACAATAGAATCACAATAGCACACTATAGCACACTAACTCTCTAGTAGTCACATGAGCCAATTCCAAGATCAAATAGGTGTCTAAAAAGTGGCACGCTCGTATAAAAACTGTCCATGTACAAGTGGTACCCCTTACGGAACAAGAGTAAGACTAAGTCCCAAACTATCTTGCCACTGCTTCCCATGTAGTAGGGCATCTGGGGGCTCCACATGACTATCTTTTCCCTCATGAATCTGAAAATCATATGTATAGCCTGTTGCCCTCTCTTATACATTTTGACACCAGATCTGGCACGCTTACTGAGGAAATACTGTCTGAATGCAAGATGGGCATAAAAAATTAATGAGGGACTCATCTACACAGATGTTTTGTTGGGGCATACAGACATCTGCAAATTTTTGGTTAAGGTGATTTACAAGGGGCCAAATTTTCTGGAGCCGATCATATTCAGTGTCACCACGAGGACGAGAGAGTGTATTGTCGTTGAAATATAAAAATCACATTATATGCTCATATCTAGGCCTGGCCATGGCAGCAGCGAACATGGGCAAATGATGAATTGGGTCTATGTACCGATATGACCGTAACTCATTCTCTTTGGAAAGGCCCATGTTAAGGGTTAGGCCCAAAAAAAATTTAAACTCCGAAACCGTGATAGGTTTCCATGCAAATTGTCTGGCAAGGTTTGAATTTGGGTTGGCGGCGATGTACTACTAGGCATATAATTTGCTTTGGTCCACAATCAGTTGATACATATCTTCTGTGAAAAACAGCTAAAAAAAATCAAGGGGTATAGTTCCATTTGCTTTTTCCACCTAAATTATGGGTTGGGCAGGGAATGGGGGAACTACGGGTGCTGTAGGATGTGTGGGCTGCCAATCAGGACTTGCAAGCACATCCAGAAGGACACTATGGGCTCTATGGGCCTGTCTTCAAATACTTGGTGGCTGCAAGACACTACTTGTGCTAGCCACTGCACCAGCTTGGACTGCACTTATGGGACTCGCCACATCACTAAGTGATACTGCAGTGCTAGTGTGTATAAGGCCAGGATGTACTAGACCACTGGTTAGCATCCCATCTTTTTACAGGAACTTCACAGATTTGGAGCCTTTAGCAACTTCAAATTAAATATATCTAAAACTGAAGCACTAAACGGTTCGCTTCCCAAACACATTCTGGCTACTCATCAACACAATTTCCCCTTTCATTGACAAATTATTGTATTTAGGCACTGAGATACCCCACCAATTACAGGATCTCTATTCCCTTAACTACAGCCCTTTATTGATCAAAATTAGGAGATCACTGGAGTCATGGCATGACTTGACACTTGAAAATGCCCTGGTTTGGCTGTATAAACATCCTAAAGATAGACATATTACCTAAACTATTGTATCTTTTTCAAGCCATACCTATTAATCTCCCTGTAGCATTTTTCCGCACCTTACGTTCTTTGACGCTTCGGGTTTTATGGCAGCGATGCAAAAACATAAACTCTTATGTGCCCATAATTCTGTTTGGGGCTCCGGCTTACCTGACTTTGAGATATGCCATGCTTCAGCTTTTTCCCCCACTTGCTCGAGTGGTTTTCCCGCATGTTTACAAAGTCTTCTACTGTGGTAGAACAAAATATGTCCCCAGTAGACCTGCGGGCTTTCCTTACTAACATCCGTGGTTTTGTAGGTTTGGTATTGCCGCCGGGGGGGGGGGGGGGCCTATTCTCTTACCACGGAACCGAGCCCACTGATTCCTCCATTTGACAACCCAGCGTTACTGGATGGTAGTCACGCTTTAACTTTTGCCACTTATGAAAGATCTTCATGGCCCATGGCTTGTACTTTTATACATCCCACTTCTGGTCTTTTTAGGACCAAAACGTCTGACATCATCGCTCCCATAGACTGGCTAACCACATCACACTCTTCCAGACAAAATCAAAGACCCTTGACGGCCTTTGAGAGACAGTGTACTCTACAAAAGGTGCCTCGCCATACTTTATCTTTAATCTTTTAAGAGATTATATCTCACACGCATTGCATGCTACCTACCTATACAAAGGGGTGGGCAAGGGAACTAGAGAGGGAGATATCCCCTGAGGAATGGCATACCGCTTTTATGTTTACACATAAGTCCTCGGTCTCATGCTACATTCAGGAGAAAATTTTCAAAATATTGTCCGGATGGTACCGTGATCTGGCTACCCTTAATAGGATTTTTCCTAATTCGTCAGATCTTTGCTGGCGCTGTTGCAGAGAGAGAGGCACATATTTACATGTCTGGTGGGAGTCTTACTGAATCTGCAAATTTTGTAGACAGGTCTTCCAAGTGTATTATGAAATCTACATTGAGTCCCTTATCCCTTCTCCTAAGATTGCACTTTTATCTATTCTTCCGGGTTTGGCTTGGTCTCAAAAATCAAATCTCCACTGTTTTTTCTTATCAGTAATTAGACAGCTTATCCACAGATTTTGGAAGACCACCACTTCCCCTCCCCTAAACGAATGGGTAGATCTCATAAATGACATCATGCTCATGGAGGAAATGCAAGCTATGGCAATGGACACATGGGAAAAACATAATTGTGGTTTATCTGTGGTACATCTGTGGTGGTATAAATTGTGGTACATCTGGATACATTACTCAACCTCAGACAAAGTTTTGTCGAAGGTTTGCAAATAGGTAGGGTGTAATCCACGACACTTATGCCCATTTTTGATATCTTAGGTCACCTTAGATTGGATATCCAGGAATTATATGACTTTTGTGATCCACATTGTATCAATTTCATTTATCTTTAACCTACTTTTTCTTCTTTTTTCTCCACCCTTCCCTCCTTTCACTTGTGTACCATTTATGTGATGTTATTAGACATGTTTTTTTAGTTGGGACTTATTGTATTTTTAAAATCATCTTGTTTTCTGATAGCATTAAGTGCAGCTGTCAGAATATAATAGTATTTCTCCATTCACCTCATCTGTGTGGATGGAAGAATCTGTTATTTTTTTTATACATACACTAACATATGACCAGCCTAAAACAGTTGTTACAGGAATAGGTGTCCCCATTTGAAGATTTACTTGAATCTTTTGCTCTGTTGACATATGTAAAATTTTCTATATTCCATAACTTTCTGTCTTGACAGGAGTTCTATTTCTTCTTACTTTGTCCAAACCTAAATAAAACATAGTGGCTATCTATACGGTTTATGCTAAAATATTGTAAAATGCATCCGTTCTGCCTATTTCCTTGAGCTACTTGTGTTGCTGTCTATACTGTTGATTGTCTATGACTAATAGTATAAAAAGGGCAGACTTGTTTCTTATGTAGCGGGGTCTCCTTTAAGGCCCCGGGACTACGTTACCCAGAACCCCGTTCGGCACCCAGAGTGCAGTTAGCCACCGCAGAGACTCATAGGAGGGGCTTTTTAAGGAGGAGGCGAGGCGGAGCTCGGTCTCTTTGGACACCGCGCTGCAATCAAGAGTTTCTTCCTGTGCGGATCTGCTGCAGTGCAAGGCCTGAAGCCTGGGCCTTGCGCAATTTCCAAAGAGCCTTCCACCCCAGTGCGGAGCCTGGGTGGCACCGGACTCGTCGAGTGAGGACATCAGTTAGATCGGGGACCCGATCGTTGCAGACGCTGTGTGCGGAGACACAGCAGGTGGAAGTCCCGGACTGGGATCGCGTCCGGAGTGGTGAGCGAGCACTTGCTCAAACCAATAGACTGTACCGTGTTTAGGCCTATAGACTGCCTTGGCCCACCTATCGTTGTTTGTTTTTCCATTAGGAGACCCGTAGCAGGACAGAGTTGGAGGGTCTCCAGTTTAGTGTTCCTTGAGACTGCCTATTTGTGGATTACAAATATCATCTCATCAAGTGCACCACCGAAAGTTTGCATGCGAAGAAATCATAGTTTCTAGTGAAAAGACTGAGATTTATTCTATGTCAGGCCTGACTAAGGGGGAGATAGAATATTGTTTAGTGCGCCACAGGGCGCGCACACCATAATAGCTGCGCGCGGTGTGTTGTATACCTATTGCTACAGGGCTCTGTAAGCAAGTTGCATGTGTTCTGTTCTGCCTATGCTTTTGATATAAAGTAAAGCCGTTGCATTTGATCTCTCGCCTCAGTGTGTTGTCTTACTGCTAAAAGAGATTGCCCCCTTTGCAATATTACTGAATGTGATATAAGTTTAACCCTAGACTAACTGTGCCAGAGTGGGTCGAGTAAGATTGCCGGGGGTTGGCGGTGCTGTATGCAGGGCCCGAAATCAAACCAGCGGCTCTCTTAACTGGGGGTAGCGCTACACGTGGGGGCTCTCGAGTCTGGGATTCTGTTGCGGCAAGTAACACGCCAAAAGTACCAGCATGGACCCACTAGAAGTAGGACAGTGGTGCAAAGTGGTCAGCACAGATCCAGCCGGGGTAGTAGTCATAGAACTCCCAGGGATCTGGCAAGAAGAAGCAGTGAAGCAGCCAGTGTAGAAGCTATAGATGATCAGACTTATAGCCTAATACACGCGCTGCCGCTCAAGCCAGGAGGACGGTTTCAGACACTGAAACTATCTCCATCGCCCACCCCAAAAGCAGAAAAACAGAAGAAAAGGGAGAGTCCCGGGTCGCCATCTGCCACCCTCAGCGCAGAGCTGTGCGCGGTCCTAGGGGAACTTGTAGCCCAGTGTAAGAAAGATCCTACAGATTACCAAATGTCAGGATACAGAAAACTTAGAATATTCTCAGGAAGGAAACCTGTACCTTCGGGTGAAGAGGGGTTTGAGGAGTGGTTAGACGGTGCCACTCAGGCCCTAGAACAGTGGTTCTCAACTCCAGTCCTCAGGACCCACTAACAGGCCAGATTTTAAGTATTACCTTGGGGAGATGCAGACTAGAATACTGCAATCCCTGAGCAACAAATGATATCACCTGTGATGTATTTCAGTTATCTTGCAAACCTGGCCTGTTAGTGGGCCCTGAGGACAGGAGTTGAGAACCACTGCCCTAGAAGAATGGGAAGTCCCAGACCACAGAAAGAAGCAGAGAATTGCTGAGAGCTTGAAGGGGCCTGCTCTAGAGGCCATACGCAACCTCAAGATGAGCAAGACAGACTGTGATGCACAGGACTATCTGGACATTCTGCAGAATGTGTTCGGTGGAACAGAGAAAATCACTGAGCTCACCTATCAGCTGGAGCACTGCTACCAAAAGACAGGAGAGAAACTGTCAGAGTTCATGAGGCGCCTGGATAAGATCTTGCATAAGATGATTCTTAAGAAGGGGATTGACCCACGGAAGGTGGATGAGGCCCGTGTTCAACAGGTGATGAGAGGATCTCAGCCCTGGACCCCATCGCATTGGCGCTACGCACAAGACAGGACGGGAAGAGCCTGGAGTACCCTGACTTGATTCGGGTTGTCAGAGAGGAAGAAGCTATGCTGGAGAAGAAGAAGAGGAGCCTACCACTTGAGTTGGTAAATCCTCCTCCAGTGATGGTCAGGACGGCCATGACCCTGGAAAGAGACTTTTTTTTTTTTTTCTTCCACCTTTTTTAGCGCTTGTGATCTTTGTTGTTTTACCTTGAAGTCGCAGATGTCCCAAGTATTAGGGATACTGACCTCCCTGATGGAAAAGAAGTCAAGGGAACCGGAGAGGGAAAGTCCGAGGAGGGAGCTGTTTCCAAATACCTCAGCACCCGCATCCTTACAAGATTGGGGGGACATGACTTGTTTCAACTGCGGAGGGGTTGGTCATGCGGCCAAAGTATGTACCAGTCCAAAGAAAAAAAAGATGAATAACCGCAAGCCGCCGGAAAACTTCAGCGGGCCCCGGTCAACCGGGGTGCCCATCATCTCCAGTGAGCTCCAAACTGAATGAGAAGCACATGGAAAGAGTGGACAAGACCCCTCAGAAGAAACGCAAGGTTCCTCAGAAGGAGCGCACCCCAAAGAAAGAGAGTAGTGTCCCTCAGCGGGTAGTTACACCCATCAAAAGGAGGGAGATCAATGCATACCAGGCCCAAGAGAGACTTAAGTCCAAAGAGAAATGGAAGAAAGAAAGTCAAAAGGGAAAATGCAAAGATCAAAAGAAAGAGACCCCTTCGAAGCGATATCCAGAGAAGCTGGTGGGTCCCTCCCCGATAGTACCAGTTCAAGTGGAGGGAGTCTACACAAGAGCCATATTGGATACTGGGGCGCAAGTGACCCTGTTGTACCGGGACTTTTATGACAAGCATTTAAGTCACCTACCCATCCAGAAGATTGAAGAGCTGAAGATATGGGGAATTGGGACAGAGAGTTTCCCTTATGATGGCTATCTGCCTATAAAACTGACTTTTGACCCATCCATAGCCGGGAAGGCTGAAGTGTTTGATACCTTAGCTGTGGTATGTCCCCGACCGCCTGGAGCTAACAAGAGCTCCTTAATAATAGGGACCAACACGGATCTGGTCCGAAGACTTCTGGCCCCTCTGACAAAAAGGAAAGACCTCACAGTCACTGAGATCCACCCAATGTTGAAGACAGCCTACCAACGGCTGATCTCGGAACAGAAGGCCCCGGAAGAGGGGGTAGGGAAGGTCTGGAGGCTGGGAAGAAGGGGGATAGTGCTGCAGCCCGTTGAAGTAACCTGCTTGAAAGCCACAGTGAAACTCACTTGGGAGCAGCCTGGCCCTTTTGTCATGTTGGAACCCGACCCAAGGGAAGAACCTTCGGGCTTAGAAGTAGTCCCAGAAGTGGTCCCGGTGAGGGCCCTGAAGAAGGCTCATTGTAAAGTGCCTGTGAGCGTCAGAAATACCACGGATGGTCCCATGGAAATCCCAGCCAGGCTGTTACTGGGCCGGGTGAGCCCAGCTACCCCAGTTGCTTCATCAGATGTGGAGAAGACAGATGGAGAAAGTACTGTGTGGGAGAAACTTTCAATGGAGAATCCAAACCTGCCCAGGGCTTGGAAAGAGAGAGCCAAGGCCCAGTTGACCAGGTGGGAAAGGATCTTTTCCCAAGATGAATTCGATGTGGGGTGTGCTAGGAGTGTCACCCATCGAATCCGCTTCCAGGAAGACAAGCCCTTCAGGGAGAGGGTTAGGCGGGTTCCGTTAGCAAACCTCGAAGACTTGAGGGAGCAGCTCGCCGAGCTCAAGCGAACAGGGGTGATTCGAGAATCTAGAAGTCCCTATGCCTCCCCTATAGTGGTGGTCCGGAAGAAGAATGGGTCACTGAGGCTGTGCATAGACTATAGGACCCTCAACAGGAGAACCATACCGGACCAGTATACCACTCCGAGGATAGAGGATGCCCTACAGAGCTTGTCTGGAGCCAAGTGGTTCAATGTTATGGACCTCAAGAGCGGGTACTATCAGATCCCGATGCATCCAGAAGACAAAGAGAAGACGGCTTTCATAACCCCGGTAGTGTTCTTTGAATTCGACCGGATGCCTCAAGGTCTGTCTGGAGCTCCAGCCACCTTCCAACGTCTCATGGAGAAGACTGTGGGAGATATGAACCGCATCGAAGTCCTCGTAAACTTAGATGGCATCATTGTCTTCGGAAGAACCTCGGAAGATCATCAAAAGAGGCTGGAGAAAGTTTTGAAGAGACTGAGTGAGGAGGGACTCAAGCTCTCACCTGAAAAATGCCAATTCTATCAGTCATCAGTCAACTATCTGGGGCACATAGTGTCTGAAGATGGGGTGGCCACAGACCCCGAAAAATTGGAGGCAGTCACCTCCTGGCCCAGGCCCACCACTGTGACAGAGCTCAGGTCCTTTCTGGGGTTCTGTTCCTATTACAGGAGGTTTGTGGAGGGGTTTGCTCAGATAGCCAGGCCTCTGAATGAGCTGCTTAAGACGGAGGGGGAAGAGGACGACACAGGCCCCAGAAAGCCAGGGGAGTCAGTCAAGGACCAGTGGAAAGAGAAGTGTGAGAATGCCTTCCAGATGTTGAAGAAGACATTGACCACTGCCCCTGTCCTGGCCTACGCAGACCCTAAGAAGCCTTATGAACTTCATGTAGATGCCAGTCATGATGGTTTGGGAGGAGTGCTGTACCAAGAGCATGAAGAGCAACTGAGGCCTGTTGCGTATGTGAGCAGAAGTCTGACTCCCTCCGAGAAGAACTACCCCACCCATAAGTTGGAGTTCCTGGCCCTTAAGTGGGCGGTAGTTGACAAACTAAGAGACTATTTGTATGGGGCGGAATTCACAGTGAAAACCAACAACAACCCCCTCACCTATCTTTTCACCACAGCAAAGTTGGATGCCACAGGACATAGATGGCTGGCGGCGCTGTCTGCCTTCAATTTCAGCCTGAAGTACAGACCTGGGGCTGGAAACCGAGATGCAGACGCTTTGTCTAGAAGATCTCACGTCCCCACTTGCAGTACAGAAGACTGGACCCAAGTGGCACCCGACGGGGTGCGGGCACTCTGTCAAGGGGCTGAACTCCAAGCCAGTGGCGGCTCAAGAGCAGAAGAGATAGGGGTTACCATAGTAGGAGTTCCCAAGCAATACTGTGGAGTAACCCAACTGGGGGAGGATAACTTGCCAAAATTGTCAAAAAAAGAGTTGAGATCTGACCAATTGGAAGACCCCATGGGGAGATTGGTCTTGGAGGCCTTAGAGAATCAGGATCCAAATAGACTCTTACGCCACCCTTCAAAGGAGGCTCGCCTATTGAGGAAGGAGTGGGACAAGTTGCAGGTGCATCGGGGAGTGGTCTACCGAAGGGGCCCCTCTGATGACCTAGAAGACAAATGGCAATTGTTCTTGCCTGAGAAGCACCGAGAGACAGTCCTGGTTGCTCTGCATGACAACCATGGTCACCTAGGGGCGGAAAGGACCTTCCAATTCGTTAGGGACCATTTCTATTCTCCCTGCATGAGGGCTGAAGTTGAAGAATACTGCCACTCATGTGCACGATGCATCCTGGGAAAGACTTTACCTCATCAAGCTGCCCCAATGGGCCATCTGCAAAGTCAAAGCCCACTTGATCTGGTATGCATTGATTTTCTCTGCCTCGAACCCGACCTGAGTGGACTAGGAAATGTTCTGGTAGTAACCGACCATTTCACCCGGTATGCCCAGGCCTTTCCAACCAAGGACCAGAAGGCGTCCACCGTGGCCAAAGTGCTGATGGAGAAATACTTTGTACACTATGGGCTACCACAACGGCTCCATTCAGATCAGGGAAGGGATTTTGAAATTCGATTGATCCGGAAGCTCCTGGATTCTTTGGGGATCAAGAAGACAAGAACTACCCCCTATCATCCACAAGGTGATGCTCAGCCGGAAAGGTTCAACCGAACCCTGCTCAACATGCTGGGGACCCTAAGCAGTGAAAAGAAGCAGCATTGGAGCAACCACATAGCGGCAGTTGTGCATGCATACAACAGCACCACCAGTGACGCTACAGGGTACTCACCCTATCGACTTATGTTCGGGAGAGAAGCAAGACTACCCGTAGATCTGGCCTTTGGCACTTCCATAGACCATTGTTCTGCTGCTTCCCACAAGGGATATGTCGATAGACTCAGACGCAATTTGAAATTGGCCTATGAACAGGCCCAGGCGGCCTCGGAGCAAAGGGGGGCCCGCAAAAATAAAAATTTTGACCTGAAAGTTAGGATTCAGGATTTGCAACCAGGAGACAGGCTGTTGCTACGGAACTTGGGGGTCTCTGGAAAACACAAGCTTGCAGACAGATAGAGACCTGAACCTTATGTTGTTTGCAAGAGGCTACCGGGCCTGCCCGTTTACAGACTTAAACCAGAAGGGAAGGTGGGACCTTTGAAGACCTGGCATCGGAACCACCTACTCCCACTAGCGGAGGCCGTTCGGATACCCCCTGTGACGGATTCCCCTGAACCAACTTCCATCCTGGATACTCCCAGACTGAACACTCGGTCCCAGACCCCTCAGATTGGGGATACAGAGACCTCGGAGATAAGTGAAGATGAGGGAGAAGAACTTGACTGGCTTTGGCCTTCACAGGCCCCAGGAACCTCTGCTATTGATCTTCCACCTGAAGAAGACACCATAGATCAGACGCTGAATGCAGAAGCTACTGAGTTCATTCCGTCCAGTCCTTGGTCAGATTCTTGGGAGAGTGCCTGTGACTTACTCCCTGAGGAAGATCCAAGGGAGTCTCTGTACCTCCCTGCTCCAGAGTCCAGTGCTCCTGAACCAGAGGAAATCCCTAGGTCAGTTCCAGAGGAAGAGCCCGTTCTAACAGAAAGCCCAAGAGGACAGAGATAGCGAAGAGCCATAAAACCTCCCAGAAGATTAACTTACCCACAGATGGGGCAGAGTGCGGAGGACACTGTGATTACTGCTAGGAGGAGTATGGAAGACCCTGATCCTCCCACTGTTCATTTAGTGGGGGGCAACCCCAACTCACTCTCTGGCACAGTTAGGCAGGACACTGCTGATAGTGTGACCTGTGGGCAGAGAAGTTCACCGCCTTGTTTTTGGTGGGAATTTCCTCTGCCAACATCATACGAAACTTTGATTGATGTTGTACGTTCTGTGATCTAGTGTTATGTTATCTTTGGGGACCAAAGAGTTTAAGTGGGGGGAGTGTGTAGCGGGGTCTCCTTTAAGGCCCCGGGACTACGTTACCCAGAACCCCGCTCGGCACCCAGAGTGCAGTTAGCCACTGCAGAGACTTATGGGAGGGGCTATTTAAGGAGGAGGCGAGGCGGAGCTCGGCCTCTTTGGACACCGCGCTGCAAGGAAGAGTTTCTTCCTGTGCGGATCTGCTGCAGTGCAAGGCCTGAAGCCTGGGCCTTGCGCAATTTCCAAAGAGCCTTCCACCCCACTGCGGAGCCTGGGTGGCACCGGACTTGTCGAGTGAGGACATCAGTTAGATCGGGGACCCGATCGTTGCAGATGCTGTGTGCAGAGACACAGCAGGTGGAAGTCCCGGACTGGGATCGTGTCCGGAGTGGTGAGCGAGCACTTGCTCAAACCAATAGACTGTACCGTGTTTAGTTCTATAGACTGCCTTGGCCCACCTATCGTTGTTTGTTGTTCCATTAGGAGACCCGTAGCAGGACAGAGTTAGAGGGTCTCCAGTTTAGTGTTCCTTGAGACTGCCTATTTGTGGATTACAAATATCATCTCATCAAGTGCACCACCGAAAGTTTGCATGCGAAGAAATCATAGAGTGAAAAGACTGAGATTTATTCTATGTCAGGCCTGACTAAGGGGGAGATAGAATATTGTTTAGTGCGCCACAGGGCGCGCACACCATAATAGCTGCGTGCGGTGTGTTACCGCGCTGGGCCATTGTTGTGTGCTATACCTATTGCTACAGGGCTCTGTAAGCAAGTTGCATGTGTTCTGTTCTGCCTATGCTTTTGATATAAAGTAAAGCCGTTGCATTTGATCTCTCGCCTCAGTGTGTTGTCTTACTGCTAAAAGAGATTGCCCCCTTTGCAATATTACTGAATGTGATATAAGTTTAACCCTAGACTAACTGTGCCAGAGTGGGTCGAGTAAGATTGCCGGGGGTTGGCGGTGCTGTATGCAGGGCCCGAAATCAAACCAGCGTCTCTCTTAACTGGGGGTAGCGCTACACTTATATGACTGTATTTATACTTTAATGGGGATCCTAGCCAGACTAATATTTACTATAAAAAATGGATCAAGCTTTTTAAAATATACTTCAAAGTTGATCTAACCTCTAATTCAATTTTCTAAAATGCTGTGTATCTTTTTCATGAAATATTTTCTTCACCTTTTTTTCCATTTCAGTATTGCTGATCTCCTTCAGCCTCCCTAAGCCATTTCCTATCTACATGCTCCAGGATTGATGGAACATCATTGCCCTGGACTAGTTTTATGATAGTGAGTGACATCAGTGGACCATACCTCTGCAATGGGGGTTATTTACGTAAGACAAATCCACTTTGCACTACAAGTTCAAACTACAAGTGCAAAGTGCACTTGAAATTGCACTTAAAGTGCACTTGGAAGTGCAGTCGCTGTAAATCTGAGGGGTAGATCTGAAATGAGGGGAAGCTCTGCTGATTTTATTATGAAATCATGTGCAAGCTAAAATGCTGGTTTATATTTTCCTTGCATGTCCCCCTCAGATCTACAGCGATTACACTTCCAAGTGCACTTTCAGTGCAATTTCAAGTGCACTTTGCACTTGTAGTGCAAAGTGGATTTGCCTTTAGTAAATAACCCCCAATGTGTGTCTGCACAATAGTCTCCACTAGAGGCATATGTGACAGGGTGACAACACTGAAATATAACTGGGGGACAGTTATCTCCCCGGAAGTATCTAAACAAGGACCATTTATGGCAGGATAACTAGGCGTTATTTTAATGAAAAATGCAGATTTAAAATTATTGAATACAAATTTTAAAATTACATTCATATGTTAACCCCTCCATGGAATTTTAGTGGTTGGGTTTAAATAATGGGGGGTGGTTACTAAAGCCGGTGCATACAGAACCTGGTACAGCTGTACATAGTAACTAAATCAACTTCAGCATGTTCAATTAGGCCGGGTTCACACTTGTCCGACAAACGCTCAATTGGAGCTCATGTCGCATGACGTGTGAAAATCAATGTTTCCCTATGGGAGCCGTCTTAACTGGTCCGACACATGTCGGTCCGACTTTGAAGATGCTCCCTGTACTACTTTGGTCCGACTTTGATCCTACTTCAGCCCATTGACTATCATTGAAGTCGGATCAAAGTCGGAACGCGGTCTTGCATGATCCGACTTTGGCATGCGACTTGTGCTCTGCTGATCATGAGGGGGAACTCCACTCCAAATTTTAAATAAAAAACTGGCATGGGTTCCCCCTCCAAGAGCATACCAGGCCCTTCGGTCTGGTCTGGATTTTAGGGGGACCGGCGTGGGGTCCCCCCCAAAATCCATACCAGACCCTTATCCGAGCGAAAAGAGGGGGGACAAGAGAGCAGTCCCCCCTCCCTCCTGATCCGTACCAGGCCGCATGCCCTCAACATGGGGGGTTTGGTGCTTTGGGGCAGGGGGGTGACCTGCGGCCCCCCACCCCAAAGCACCCTGCCCGCATGTTGATGGGGACAAGGGCCTCTTCCTGACAACCCTGGCCGTTGGTTGTCGGGGTCTGCGGGCAGGGGGCTTATCGGAATCCAGGAGCCCCCTTTAATAAGGGGGCCCCCAGATCCCGGCCCCCCACCCTATGTGAATGAGTATGGGGTACATCGTACCCCTACCCATTCACCTAGTGGAAAAAAATGTCAATAAGAAAACACAACACGGGTTTTTAAAGTAATTTATTACACAGCTCCGGGGGTCTTCTTCCGACTCCGGGGGTCTCTTCCGATTTCGGGGGTCTCTTTTTCCGACTTCGGGGGTCTTCTTCTGCTCTCCGGTGCCTTTTTCCTTCTGCCAGGCTTTTCCGCTAACTTCTTCCAGCTCTTTTGCTAGCGGAGAAAGAGAAAAGATAGCCTTGGGACTTTGGGTGAGGTGGGAGAGATGGGCTCATGCTCACACAGATTGCAATAAAAAACAATTTATTTGTTACATAGTATTATATGACACAACGGAGACAGCAATAATAGTGCGTCGCCAGGCATAAAGCCAAAATGCATAAACATAGTACAGACAATTGTTATTGCAATACAAATATGTTACATCCATAGTACAACAATGCCAAAGATGGATAAAAGAATATATATATATATATATTGCTCATGAAGCCATAGTGTGTATGATGGTAAGATTGCTCAGCCAGTAATATATGCATACAGTACAAAAGCTCATATGTGGGTAAAGTAGATGGTGGAATGCTGTGTGGGCATAGTGGCCGACAGAGGAGGTCCTCACGATGTGCAAGTGCACAAAAGCATCCTAGGTGCCCTACGCGTTTCGCGAGCTCCGCTTGCTTCTTCAGGGGCAGATGCATAGTCATTGTATCTGTGGTGGGATACAAGAGTTTAAAAGTGAGTGACCTGGTTTGCTAGTAGTATGGGGGAGGGGGGGTTGAGGTGGGTCAGACAAAAGAAAGACCTCATACTCACCATTGCTGGAGACTGTAGAGCCAAACACTACATGCCAAGGTGGCGATAACTCACATGTCCCGGGTGGGGGCTGAGGGGGCGAGGCAACACAGATACCGCTGTGCAGGAAAGTCCGGGTGAAGCAGCACAGACTGGTGGAAGATGTCTGGCCAGTGGTCATACAGGCCCCGAAAAAATAGGAGTGTCTAAAAAGTAATGTATATAATTAGACAAAATAAGTACACCAAAGATCATGTGGATGGCGAGCAAGATAGACCACATGGCCAAAAAGATGGTTGTTAATGATAAAAATAAAGACATATAAATGTATAAAGTGTAAAACATCAAGTGGCCTTGCTGCAACATGCTGAGAAGTAAATGTAAAAAATAATGGTGCAAAAATTACAGGCGATTATAAATGCTGGGGGCCAGTGAGTGACACTACATGCTGGAGGGCCATGAAAAAATGGTGTAATTACACAGGTAGATGTTTGCTGGCATGGATAATTACAAAATGTCAAGAGGAGTAGGAGTGTAATTTGCTTTCTTAAATGCAAAACCATTCATGACATTGCTAAAAGGGTAGGAACAATACCTTAATATGAATAGGACAATGGATGCCAGCAGTAAAAACCATTGAGATGCCTCCCAGCGATGTGACCACTGCGCCAGACGGACCGCAAATGCGAGTCCCAGCCGTGCCAAAACATCCAGATTTGTATCCCGTGGGCGGTCCTGGAGCTCCGCCCCCAGCATCATGTATGGATATGGACGCAGTGGCGTCATTACAACGCTGACTACCATCCATCCAGGATGTTCCACACAGCCCAGCCAGCAGCGTCAGATGACGCCATGGTGTGGGCGTGGAGAACATGGCGCCGATGCGCCGGGTGGCCACGCCCATCAACAATGACAGGCGGGGACAGCAGGAGGTAGTGAATACCTCCATTTGGCGCATCGCAGCCCCCGACCCTGAACATAGGACACATCACCATACAGGGACAGGAGTGAGAGGGGAGAGAACAGGCTAGAGCAACCCCCAGGGCTGGTGTGCTGATGCTGATTGGCCAAGAACTGAACAGTACTGTGAAATATATGCACTGTGCAGTGCTAGATGGGAAGTAACACTCGGACCATGGACAGGGTAACCATGGATATAGTTAACCCCGGACCTGGTGGAGGGCTTGTTGGGTGTCTAACACCCATATTGGAAAAACTACATTGGGTATACCGATAGAGCATTGGATGTGACAGTGAGCCATGGCCCAAGGACACATCAGACCAGATTAGGGGCTGTGGGTGTCTGCCACCCGTGGAACAGAAAAAAGGAAAAAATCAGGTCTGGTGTCACCACTTTACCACCTCCATCCCTGAAAATGGAGAAAGAGAAAAGATAGCCTTGGGACTTTGGGTGAGGTGGGAGAGATGGGCTCATGCTCACACAGATTGCAATAAAAAACAATTTATTTGTTACATAGTATTATATGACACAACGGAGACAGCAATAAATGTGCGTCGCCAGGCATAAAGCCAAAATGCATAAACATAGTACAGACAATTGTTATTGCAATACAAATATGTTACATCCATAGTACAACAATGCCAAAGATGGATAAAAATATATATATATATATATTGCTCATGAAGCCATAGTGTGTATGATGGTAAGATTGCTCAGCCAGTAATATATGCATACAGTACAAAAGCTCATATGTGGGTAAAGTAGATGGTGGAACGCTGTGTGGGCATAGTGGCCGACAGAGGAGGTCCTCACGATGTGCAAGTGCACAAAAGCATCCTAGGTGCCCTACGCGTTTCGTGAGCTCCGCTCGCTTCTTCAGGGGCAGATGCATAGTCATTGTATCTGTGGTGGGATACAAGAGTTTAAAAGTGAGTGACCTGGTTTGCTAGTAGTATGAGGGAGGGGGGGTTGAGGTGGGTCAGACAAAAGAAAGACCTCATACTCACCATTGCTGGAGACTGTAGAGCCAAACACTACATGCCAAGGTGGCGATAACTCACATGTCCCGGGTGGGGGCTGAGGGGGCGAGGCAACACAGATACCGCCGTGTGGGAAAGTCCGGGTGAAGCAGCACAGACTGGTGGAAGATGTCTGGCCAGTGGTCATACAGGCCCCGAAAAAATAGGTGTGTCTAAAAAGTAATGTATATAATTAGACAAAATAAGTACGCCAAAGATCATGTGGATGGCGAGCAAGATAGACCAAATGGCCAAAAAGATGGTTGTCAATGATAAAAATAAAGACATATAAATGTATAAAGTGTAATACATCAAGTGGCCTTGCTGCAACATGCTGAGAAGTAAATGTAAAAAATAATGGTGCAAAAATTACAGGCGATTATAAATGCTGGGGGCCAGTGAGTGACACTACATGCTGGAGGGCCATGAAAAAATAGTGTAATTACACAGGTAGATGTTTGCTGGCATGGATAATTACAAAATGTCAAGAGGAGTAGGAGTGTACTTTGCTTTCATAAATGCAAAACCTAGCGGAGAGGCCCGGTCTTCCCCGTCATCTCCTCCCGCTCTCCGTTGTCCTTCTGCCGGGCTGCTCCACTATCTTCCCTTCAGCTCTTTTGCTAGTGGAGGGGCCCGGTCTTCCCGTCACCATCAGCGTCTTCTTCCCTCTTCTCCTCTTCGATGTTGATACGTCGCTTTCTCCTGCTGTAATGCCGGGTGTGCGGTGAGCAACAATTTATATAGGCCTCTCATGACGTCACAGTCACAAGCTCCGGGTGGCCCCGGAGCATGTGACTGTGACGTCATGGGAGCATGTGACTGTGACGTCATGAGAGGCCTATATAAATCGTTGCGGACCGCACACCCAGCATTACAGCGGGAGTGAACATCGAGGAGGAGAAGAGGGAAAAAGGCGACGAAGAAGACCTGGCCCCCGCTAGCAAAAGAGCTGGAAGAAGATAGCGAAGGCGCCCGGCAGAAGGCAGAAAGAACCAGAGAGCAGAAGAAGAGACCCCCGAAGTCGGAAGAGACCCCTGGAATCAGAAGAAGACCCCCGAAGTCGGAAGAGACCCCTGGAGTCGGGAGAAGACCCCCAAACTCTAAAGAGACCCCCGGAGCTGTGTAATAAATTACTTTAAAAACCTGTGTTGTGTTTTTTTATTGAATTTTTTTTCCACCAGGTGAATGGGTAGGGGTACATAGGGTGGGGGCCGGGATCTGGGGGCCCCCTTATTAAAGGAGGCTCCTGGATTCCGATAAGCCCCCCGCCCGCAGACCCCGACAACCAATGGCCAGGGTTGTCAGGAAGAGGCCCTTGTCCCCATCAACATGGGGGCAGGGTGCTTTGGCGTGGGGGGGCCGCAGGTCGCCCCCCTGCCCCAAAGCACCAAACCCCCTATGTTGAGGGCATGCGGCCTGGTACGGTTCAGGAGGGAGGGGGCCGCTCTCTTGTCCCCCCTCTTTTCCTGCGGCCTGCCAGGTTGCGTGCCCGGATAAGGGTCTGGTTTGGATATTGAGGGGGACTCCCACACCGTTTTTCGGCTTAGGGGGTTCCAAAGGGCCTGGTATGCACCTGGAGGGGAACCCATGCCGGTTTTTTATTTAGAATTGGGCATGGAGTTCCCCCTCAAGATTCATACCAAACACAGTGCCTGGTATTGGCAGGGATCCAAGTCGGATCCCCGTTCACTGAACGTTGGACGTGTGTCGGCTTCAAGTCACAGGGCAAAGTCAGATCCAATGTAGGACGGCTGTCATGTCGCACAAGTGTGAACCTGGCCTTAAGCTTTGACAATACAACTTAGTAGCTGATTGGTTACTATGCACAGCTGCACCAGATTCTGTGTGCACCAGTTTTATCTCTGCCTGTTTTTTTTAATTCACAATCTTGTGTCTTACTTGAAAATAGCAACCAATATCAAATGCCAACTGTCATTTTTCTATAAGCACCATTAAAGTCCTATGCTTTTTACACATTCGCCTCTGGCCTGTAATAGTGCCACCACCAAAGCACACTGAGTGCATTTTATTTTCATCCCGATAAATATCTAGGTAAATAGTAAATATTCATATACAAATTATAATAATTCTATAATATTTAGTGTTTAGTTGTATGTATTTTTCTGCTGTACCTGTATTTTTTAAAGCTGTAATAGTTTTTAACAATTTTTTACAACTAAGTTTGGCTTAATAGTATAAATTACTCAATATTGTAATCTGTTGTTTATTTTATCATTCATACAAGGTACATGACTACATTTCTTTACCAAAAGTGCCATGAATCTGAAATACTGAGAACACTGTATTCTGTGGGAAGATTTTACGGTAAGCTGTTACGTTACAAGGTACTCTGGACATTAATGTTCTTGTCTTCCCACTTGTTTGTCTCTGTCCTCCCACACAGCACATCTTAGTGTTTTTATCATGGGGTCTAAGTACATCAGGTCATCTCATAGAACCTTGGATAAATTTGCTCAATGACTTGAGCAATACTGACCTGGACAGTGACATCAAGCCAGTGCAAAGGTCTTATTAGCTCTTTAAACAAAACGCGGTCTAATGATTGACCTTATGCTGGTAGCCAGGCTTAAAAAGCACATCTAGTGACTTTAGCCTCACTATAGTTTTCACTCAGCCAAAGAAAAAAGATGCTGAGAGCAACACTTGTGACCTTGTTGCTCTGCCTCGCAGGCACCGCATGGGTATGAAACATTCCATTATTTGCAATCTACAATTCTTTTCCAGCCTGTATTTTTTTAAAGCTTCTTCGCTGTATGTTTTACTTAGTTTAAAAACGTATATTGATGCATAAGGTAATATAGGTATGTACTTTTATTGGTAGTTACAATTATATTATATTTACATTATATATTAGGTAAAGTGTTCCCTCTTCTCTCGTCTATACTGCATATCATGTATAAAAAAAGATCTGTGTACTTGCCAACTACCAACAGAAAAGGGCATGAGGATGCCATTTTTAATCCGGTCTGGTCTGGTCACATGATCTTGCAGCTCTGGCTCCTCTGTGTCAGTAAGTGGCTGCTACAGGGGAGAGGAAGGAGTGAACAACAGCTGGGCCTATGGGTGACATCACGGCTCCTAGAATTCACAACCACTGTCAAGGGCTCCCTTTCACAGGGGAGCCAAAGCTGCAGGATTACATGTGCAGACTGGATCAGACCTAGGATAGGTAGGAGGGAGGAAAGGGAATGTTTTAAGATTAGTAAGTGTTAGACTTTACTACCACTTTAGATAATTTTTATGTCTAGGTATCTATGTATTTATCTGTATGTGAATATGTATACACCAGAACAACATTTTCAAATTCCAGCCCTTTTGCTTCTCATGTAGATAAAATATGCATTGGCAATTGTATTCCTATGGTGACTGCAGGGTGTTGGGCCATTATTAAAAAAAGAAAAAAATGTCTTTAAGACGATGTTTGCTTTATTTTATGTTAGGCATAATATTTATAAATATATTGGTGCTGATTTACTAAAGGCAAATATACTGTTCACTTTGCAAGGGAATATGCAAAGGAATTTTCCCTAGAGCTTAGTGAATAAGGTAAAGCTCTGGTGACTTCTATTCTGCAATCATGTGCAAGCAAAATGTATTTATTTAAATATTTTCCTTGCACATGATTGGGGAATTCTTTGCAAAGTGTTATTTTTACCACATTCACTAAGCTCCTGGGGAACTTCCTTTGCAAATTGCACTTTACCTTGCAATGCACACAGCCTGTTTGCTTTTAGTAAATCAACTTCATTGAATCTGCAAGACATATTTTATGTGTAAATAAGTGGTTCACAGATTCATAATTGTGTCAGGCTTCATTAAAAGGGGGGGGGGGGGGTATTTTGTCATAATAATAACTACTTGAAATGATTGTAATTGTAAACTTTCCTATGCAGACTTCAATATCTCATAGTAGGTCCAAACCATAGCAAGGCTTTTTCTAAGTTTGTATCCATGGATGACAGTTCTGGCCTGGGGTATGCCTGTGGCACTGTGCACAGGCAAGGTCTGTCTACATATGGGGAGTAGAGAACAAACTGAAGGGGCGACCTGTTGAGTACCTCAATTTTCCACTCTTCATAGTACACTTAATGGGAATGAATGTCACTGACTTGGATACACACATTACAATCTTCTTTGGATTAATCGCTTGTGTAGTGTGGGGGCCTTCTAAAAAAAATCTATTTAGTTTAAATTCAGTCAGATAATTTCAACCAATACATATGTTAGTAAATCTAAATAGGTTGTACATTCAGATTGGAAAGTGTGAGCCCAGCCAAAGGTGTAAATGGTGTGTACAAATTTGGTCGGTCATTAAGATTGCCAAACTTGGGTTAGGCAACAAATATAGAGAAGTCAAATTACCCAGCACCTATATGACTACATAGTCCGTTCCGATCATTTCATATCAGCAGATATCAGTCATCCTCAAAAGTCAGGGTCGGTCCATACACAGGCTACCAAAAGAAAAGTGCATAAGGATACTTGTTGGATGGATTGGTAAGGGTGCTTGTTTGATAATTGGGTAACCTTTACTAGATTTAAGACTTAAAGTAGAACTAAAGTCAAAACGCTTTTTCATTTTGGATAGATTAAGGAGGGGTTATAACCCCTGTCCATTTTTTTGACCATCTGTGTCCTATTGTGGAGACTTCCCTTTACTTTCTGTCCCATAGCCAAAGTGCAGGAATCCCTGTTTTTTCATCAGGACTCATGTGCCTGTTGGAAGATTTTCCCTTTATTTCTATTCTGGAACAACTCTATATTTGTGTATTTCTTTCCCTTTTGGTGATAATGGTGAATATGACAAACAGAGAGCGTGAATCTCCCTAACGGGGGCACAGACAGCGATAAAAACCCAACAGGTGTTCTAATCACTCAACACTCAAGGTTTGGTTATTACAATGAAAAAATGGGGCGTGGATTGGAGAACCAGAAGACCTGTTTGCAATCCTAAATTGCACCTTTATCTGTGTTCATTGCCCTCTATTTAAAGTATATGCATATCCAAAACTAGTTTTGAATAGAATAGGGAAGGATAAACACACCTGCCGATTTTGGATATCCTATTGGGAGGTTCACCCTCCCTGTTTGTACTGGGTAATCTTGGCACTAAGATAAAAAGTGATGGTATACCCACATTTTTACATTTGGCATAAGAACAAGAGGTAAGGGTAAATTTTTCCATTGCTACACCTGTTCTGGTCACAGCTTTCTTAGAGTAGAATTTTGCTTACTTGGAATACATTTCTTTTCACTTGACAGGAAGTGAAGAGAAATCTCTATAATAGAACACAGACAGTAAAATGTAAACTTACAAGTGTTTTCTTCCTTTCTCTATCCAAAACTGAAAATGTTTTTGCAATACATACTATGCTATGTATACCGTACATTATAAAAAGGTCCAATTACTATTGGGTTTGTGTAAGAATTGGAATTATGACTGTGCAGTCTTAATCTTGTAAAAAGTCTTAAATCATGTAAGCGATTTATATTTGTGTCCTTATTGAGCTTTTTTTTATTTAGTCTGGATATGTTTTTAATGGCAACGTAACTTCATATGTTCGCACTCAAAAAAAAAACATAATAATAAACATGGTAATTTACTTTTTAGCCACTCAGTACTTTATCACATTACTACTAAACTGATGCTCGCCATATTTATCAGAGTTATCTTAGATAAGCTTGGTCTTATCTGGTCATCTTTGGAGTCTCCAAAGCTTATAAAATATAGCATATCTAAAGGAAAGAATATTTTAGTATTTTGGTTAATGTAGAGTAGAGTTAAAACTGATGTCAGTTTTTTTTACTACTTCGCGCTTTCCAGCTTTAGTAAATAAAACCCATTGTGTACTTAAAAGTGGGGTATGCCTGTATCTGTTTCTCATTGGAGATATTTCCCTTCACTTCTTGCCTTGTATACTGAACAGGAAGTAAGAGGATATCATTGAAATATGAGGAAAATCTCATTGCCATGGAAACATGTGTCCCCCTTTGAAATATTTCCCCTCTATTCCTGTTCTGTTGCAACTCAAAATTTGGCATTTACCTTCTCTTTCATTCCCAGTTTCAGCGATAATCAGGACAAATAGAGAGAGTGAATCTCCCTAATGGGGACACAGACAGCAATAAAAACTTGACAGTGGTCCTAACTACTCACCACTCTATCCAATAGGTTTTACCTTCAATGTTATATTTTAAATAATTAAATAAATTATACATTCTTATTAGTAGATAACACATTCTTATGTCTCATAAAATAGGTGCTTATAGTGATACTGAAGTCTAATTTTTTTTCTTTAAAAAAATAAACATGTTATACTTACCTGCCCTGTGAAATGGTTTTGCACAGAGCAGCCTGGATCCTCCTCTCATTGGGTCCCTCTTCTGTGCTCCTGGCCCCTCCTTCCTGTCCAGTGCCCCCACAGCAAAGCAGCTTGCTATGGGGGCACCCGAGTCTAGCAGCAGCTCCCTGGGTCCATTCAGAAACGGAGCCGAAGTTCGGCCCCAACCCCTCTATCTCCTGATTGGCTAACTGACTTTGATTAAGAGTAGTGGGAACCAATGTCGCCGTTGCTGTGTCTCAGCCAATCAGGAGGAAGAGTCCCGGAAGGCCGAGGTACTCATGTACATCGCTGGATAGAGATGGGCTCAGGTAAGTATTAGGGGGGCTGTTACACACAGATAATTTTTTATCCTAATGCATAGCATGCATTAGGGTAAAAAAACCTTCTGCCTTTACAATTACTTTAAAGGAACCTTACTTTATACTACAGTTTTCAGGGTAAGCTGTACTTGTAAGATAAAGGGATGGAATACTTACCTCCCCTGCTTTCCTGCACCACTGAAGTCTGATCAGTTTATCTCTCAAAGTCCACTGGGAACTCAATACTTTTGCAGTGTCTATCTCCTTGGTTCCCCACAACTCTCAATGGTTCCTTCTGCTGACCCCATAACACTGCAGGAGACGGTGGTGACATGAAGGTCAACAGAAGGAACCAGTGAGAGCTTCAGGGGAACCAAGGAGATAGACAGTCCTGGAAGTATTGATTTCCCAGCAGGCTTTGGGGAACAAATATTTAGAAACAGAACAGCTTTCAACATTGGAAGCAGCAGAAGAGTTGTTTATTTTTTATCTTCTTTTACAAGTACAACCTGCCTTGAAAACTCTAGTATAGCGAAGGAAACTTGTGATGAGAATAAAATGTAGGCTGACCTTCCTCTGCTAATTGCCTGGCTGTCATTGACCTACAAAAAACATGCAGCTAATAAAGTTAGAGGGAAGTCAAATTCAGGGCTGTCGAAACAGGACAGGCAAAACAAGCAATTGCTTGGGGCCCCGAGCTGGCCTGGGGCCCCAGCCTAGGTTGCCTGCCTGCTGCCTGTCACTGTCCTCGATTTCCGCCCTGAGCCGATCCGCCGATTGCGGCCACAGGAAAGGCCTAGCTCCGGAGCGGTGGCCATCTTGGTACACCCGGCGGCAGCGGCCGAGGTGAGATGTGGGGAGGTGTGGACATTACAGGGGGGAGATGTGGACATTACAGTGGGGGAGATGATGTGGATATTACAGTGGGAGAGATGATGTGGATATTACAGTGGGGGAGATGATGTGGATATTAAAGTGGGGGAGATGACATGGATATTACAGTGCAGAGTCCCCCTGTCCATCCCACGGTCCCCCTGTCCATCCCACAGCATCCTAATGTTAATGTGAGTGTGTATGTGTTTTAAGTATGTTGGAATATATGCAACAGCTGTATTTGCACTGTAAACCTTTTTTATTTATATATGGTTCCTGTAGGCTTTGCGTGAGTGCGGGGGGGGGGGGGAGTTGGGGGGGCCTCCATGTCCATTTTGCTTGGGGCCCCCAAATTCCTTCAAACGGCCCTGGTCACATTTATTTTGGGTCAGTGACTCAAAGGGGTCGGTTTACTAAAACTGAAGAGTGCAATATCTGGTGCAGCTCTCCATAGAAACAAATCAGCTTCCATTTTTTTTTCTTCTTGGCCAAAGCTTAATTGAACAAGCTGAAGTTAGGAGCTAATAGGCTCCCATGCACAGCTGCACCAGATTTTGCACTCTCCAGTTTTGGAAAATCAACCCCAAAGTACTGATTCCTTTGAAAAAATTAGCCAGTACTCTTTAAATATAAATACAGCTAATAAGACTGCCATGGTTATGAAGGGTTTTATGATTACTTCAAATATATTAAATGATCTTTATATTTGTTCAATAAATAGACAGCAGAGGATTTTGAGGAAGCCGGTGCTGCTGGTCGTGGCCCTAGAATTTTGGAACAAAAAGCTGCTGCTGGCTGCAAGCAAGAGAAAAACTGGCCAGTGTGTTCAGATGAGGATTGGGTAAGTAAACAATGTTTTATTGGCATAGCCTTTGTCCCAGCAGTTACTATATTCCTACATACACCACATAATTCACCTTACTACAGAATATACTCCCTAACCTTAATGAATAACTCTCTTTGTTCATGGTGACACACTTCAGTGCCTGTGTTAGGTGTTTTTAGATTTAACTGTTTTTTTTTTCATTTTGATAAAGTATATGTAAACATAAGCAGGTAACTGGCAAATTTTGTATAGCAAATGCACATTCAGGTTTCCTGGGAAAAAAAACAATCCCCTCTGCTCATGGCTCTGTTGATGCTAGGTGTTCAAACCATGTGTTCAAACCAGGTTTGACCTCATATTATATGGTTTTGGTAAACCTGAAGACAAAAATCTGCAGAAAATCTAATAGTGTGTATGGGGTCTTAGAGACAAAATCGCATTTAGGAGACCAATAACTAGTTAGTTTGTAACTAAGAAAATATTCCAGCGAATCCTTTTTCTAGTTGAGTGCTCTTTTTTAACTTTGAGATTTCTGTTCTTTTTTTAATGAAAAGAGATAGGCCTCTTTCACACGGGGCGGATCCGTGCAGATCCGCCCCGTGAAGCTCCGCTTGCTCAGCGGGGATCGCTCCGTTGATCCCCGCTGAGCCGACGGATGACTGGGCGGTCCCCGCACACTGTGCAGGGACCGCCCTGTCAGAGCGCCGCTCTCCCCTATGGGGAATCGGATGACGACGGACCGTAGAGTCCGTTGTCATCCAATCCGCTCCGCCGACGGAAGGAAAAATAGGGTTTTCCTCCGTCACACTTTTTCGGAGCGGAGCGGATGTCAGCGGACATGTCACCGCTGACATCCGTGCTTCCATAGGGGTGCATGGAGGATCCGTTTCAGGTCCGCCAAAAAACTGACAGGCGGACCTGAACGGACCTCCGTGTGAAAGAGCCCATATTATTGAGATACAAACAGCTATGAGTTGTATCAAAATTAATTTCTTTGTTTCGGGCTTGAGAATTTGCATGTGAATGTCTGCAGTATGCTGACATCCATCCTGTATTAAAATGTCAGTTTTGCCTGCTACAAACTGCCCATTTGATGTATCGAAATTTAGCCAATACAGCAGTGATCGACTGAATTTTAATCCATCTGTGACCAGTCTTGCTTGACAAAAGTTGATATAACAATTGATTTCTGTCATACAGGACTGTTGGAAGACTTTTGGCAACCAGTGGCTTGCAGCCAATGAACTGCATCCATTGATCATCGTGTTCTGACAGCAGAGGAGTCCCACTGTCAGAATACAATTTCACAGCAGGAAGGATTTCTCTATCCACATAGGTGTCCGTTTATGAAGCAGTGAAATCTATTCACTGCTTCATTCGCCGGCATTCACAGTGGAGATCTTTCTCCTCTGGGTGCCTGTTTATGAAGCTTTGTAGATCGCTTCACCCTTGGAGGAGTAAAGCGATCTAGCAACGCTTCCAACACTGGAGAATGGCCCCTGATACTGGAATCTTGTGAGACTTTATGAGATTACAGTACCAGAAATTCACAGAAACACAGAGATGTCAGTTTAGTAAGCAGTGATAAATAATCACCACTCAGTACACTGATAGAGGGCGTGGTTACTGTTAATAAAATAACAAGTCCCCCTTCATAATATATATATATATGTATACACACACATACATTGTATATACATGTATATACACACACATTATATATATATATATATATATATATATATACATGTACACATTATATATATATATATATATATATATATATATATGTATATATATGTATACACATAAATATGACAGGGGGACATGGTTACAGTGTTGGGGGGTCAGAACGAGGTAAAAAGAAGTTAAAAATCTTCCTCCTTCCTCCTCACATCCCCCGGGATTCCCTCTTTACTCCCCGATTCACCACCTCTGAGCTGGTGAATCGGGGAGTGTGAATTCTGACACAGATTGCCAGTGAAGTCCTGAGATCGCAGCTTCATAAACTGCCCGTTACTGTGTCACTCAATGAGGATTTTCACTGTGCAGAGATCATCGGCGGGAGAACATGTTCAAACACTTCTCCCCCGGTTATCTCCGTGTCATAAACTGTTTATGGACTGTGATCAGTGGCGATCCTTGGGATCACCGCTGATCACTGCTTCATGAACAGACACCTTTGTATGTGTGGATGGGGGAATCCGTTTTTTTTTTTTAATCGATCAGCCTGCTGGCTGGTAGGAAAAAAATGAATTGTCTATTAGGCATCAAACAGGCAGTCTAACTGTATTACTGGATATTCTATAACGTTAATATTTCATACATTACCTGTAGGGCCCCAAATGTCCTTCTGGATGCAGGGTTCAAGGCCTAACTACACAAACTGACAAAGAATTTAGCAAGAGAATTGATGCCATTAAACAGAAACTAAAGGATGGAGAAAGCAACTATAAAAGCATTGATGTCAGAACCAAGGAAACATATGAGTACATCAAAGGAAATCTGGTGTCAGCACAACGTACGTATTAATCTCACAACTTTAGCAGCATTCGGCTTATTGCATGCATTGTAGTATATTGTTCCAAGCCATGTTTTGTCAATGCAGTTTTTTAACACATTATATGCATTTTTTTTGAGTATGTTTTATTTAAAGCTTTGTTGAACCATAAAAAATCCATTAGTGGGAACAGATTACAATACATCATTTTTTTAATCTCAGGTGCAGTTTCCATTAACATTGATTAGGGAAAGTCTTGTACAATATTTATCTTCACCTCCGCAACATCTCTAAAATCCACTCCTTTTAAACGAATGAAACCACCAAGCTACTCATTCACTTACTTCTCATAGGCCTACCTCTCCATAGGCTATCCCCTCTTCAGTCTGCCTGACCCATCTACCTTACCAACCGCTCAGTGTCTGCTACCCCTCTCCGCCAATCCCTACACTGGCTTCCGATTGCCCAGCAAAATAAATTCAAAATGCTAACTACAACTTACAAACCCATTTACAACTCTGCCCCGAGCTATATCACCAATCTTGTCTCCAAATATCACCAAAACCATCCTCTTCGCTCCTCTCAAGACCTCCTGCTCTCAAGCTCCCATATCTCCTCCTCCCATGCTCATCTCCAGGACTTTAGGCGATCCCTGAAAACACATCTCTTCGGGAAGCCTACCACGCTTCCAACTAATCTTTTATTACTTCCATTAGCTCATCCCCCACAGTTATAATCTTTTTTACCACTTGCCCCACCCGCTTAGATTGTAAGCTTTTATGAGCAGGGCCCTCTTAACCCTCTTATTGTAACTGTACTGTCTCCCTTTTATATTATAAAGTGCTTCCTAAACTGTTGGCGCTATATAAATCCTGTAGAATAATAATATAACAATAATATCTATTTTGTTAAAAAAATAATAATAAAAATAATATCTATCTATCATTCTATCTTTCCTTTCAGTTGACCACAATATAAAAACATTTTTTGTTTATTTTCTTTTACTTTTTTTACATTTATATAAAAAAAAAAAAAATCCTGTCTAGAAGAACAATCTTTAAATACAGAAATAATAGTGATGTTTTATTCTAGCTGATATACATCATGCCTCATGCCCACTGGCGTTTTTACAGCTGCGTTTTTGAGCGTTTTTTTGCAGCTTAAAAACGCCTGTCCATGTTATTGTAAATATTTTTTTTTTTTTTTTTTTTTTTTTTTTAAAAAAAACAAAAAAAAAAAAACGTCGGAGCTAAAAACGCGACCGCGCGTTAGTGCGCGTTTTTTGCGCGTTAGTGCGCGTTAGTGCGCGTTTTTTGACGCTCGCGTTTTTTCCTGCCTAGTTCTGACGCTGAGGAACGCACTGGCCCTGGGTTTTTTTTAGGCCTCATGCCCACTGGCGTTTTTACAGCTGCGTTTTTGAGCGTTTTTTACAGCTTAAAAACGCCTGTCCATGTTATTGTAAGGCCTCATGCCCACGGGCGTTTTTTCAGCCGCGTTTTTGAGCGTTTTTTACAGCTTAAAAACGCCTGTCCATGTTAGTCTATAGCTTCATGCCCACCTAGGCGTTTTTGAGCTGTAAAGAGCATAGGCGTTTGTAAGCTGTAAAAAAAACCCAGGGCCAGTGCGTTCCTCAGCGTCAGAACTAGGCAGGAAAAAACGCGAGCGTCAAAAAACGCGCAAAAACGCGCACTAACGCGCACTAACGCGCAAAAAAACGCGCACTAACGCGCGGGTCGCGTTTTTAGCTCCGACGTTTTTTTTTTTTTTTTTTTTTTTTTCAAAAAAAAAAAAAATAAAAAAAAAAAAATATTTACAATAACATGGACAGGCGTTTTTAAGCTGTAAAAAACGCTCAAAAACGCAGCTGTAAAAACGCCAGTGGGCATGAGGCCTTAATATTTTTTTTTTTTTTTTTTGAAAAAAAAAAAAAAACAAAAAAAAACGTCGGAGCTAAAAACGCGACCGCGCGTTAGTGCGCGTTTTTTGCGCGTTAGTGCGCGTTAGTGCGCGTTTTTGCGCGTTTTTTGACGCTCGCGTTTTTTCCTGCCTAGTTCTGACGCTGAGGAACGCACTGGCCCTGGGTTTTTTTTTACAGCTTACAAACGCCTATGCTCTTTACAGCTCAAAAATGCCTAGGTGGGCATGAAGCTATAGACTAACATGGACAGGCGTTTTTAAGCTGTAAAAAACGCTCAAAAACGCGGCTGAAAAAACGCCCGTGGGCATGAGGCCTTAATATAAGAGTATTTATTTGAGCTGACAGAAAACAAAGATAACCAGATCAACAATAACCAGGCATTAAAGTGATTGTAAGGCTTCAGGTTTGTTTTTGTTTTTTTTAAAAACAAACATGTCATACTTACCTCCACTGTGCAGCTCATTTTAGCACAGAGTGGCCACGATCCTCGACTTCTGGGGTCCCTCGCCGGCTCTCATGGCTCCTTTTCTTATCAGATAAACCCCCTAGGAGAAGCGCTCTCTCAGGGGGTTACATTGCGGGCGCACTCCCGAGTCCGGCATTTGCATCCATAGACACGAATGCCGGACTTGGCCCGCACCCCTGTGCCCGTGTCATTGAATTTGATTGACAGCAGCGGGAGCCAATTGCTGCTCTGCTATCAATCTATCCAATCAAGAGCCGGGACCCCGTGCAGAGTGGGACAGCGCGTCTCCGCCGAGTGAATGAAGGGCTCAGGTAAGTAAAACGGGGGGGGGGGGGGGCAGGGGGGCCGGTCACTGGCAGAAGTTTTTTCACCTTAATGCATAGGATGCATTAAGGTGAAAAAACACGTGGTTTACAACCCCTTTAACCTTTTTTTTTAAATGTGATCTGTTACAAAAAGGAAACAGCTTCCACGTCATGGAAAGCTTTATAGTAAGCTGGCATCCTTTTACTCACAGGTTGAGTACTATTTGAGAAAAGTTAAGCTGAGCATATTCAGCTTCCATTCCCTGGAACAGCGTGAGAATAAGGCTGGGTTCACACTTGTGCGATCACAGACATAGCATGTGATTCGCACCACATTGCTGTGCAGATCACATGCGATGTCTGTGCAATTCAAATTCAGCTATACAAACTGTATGGCTGAAACCGCGTCACATTCGCACAAAAATGGGGCAGGACCCTTTTTTTGGTCAGCACTGGAATCGGATCGAATGTGATCTGATTTCTGCACTTGACAGTTCGCACTGCGATCTGAGAACCAATCTGGGGGTGTCATTAACTTTACATTGACACCCCCAGCGGTTGGCAGATGTCAGTGTGAGCCAGTGTGCGATTCAGTTGCGATGCGACAACCGGCACTGAATCGCATTGCACCAGTGTGCTTGTTATTTTACTGTAGCAATACCCCTGCAGGGGCCGCTGGTTTAAGATTTGGGCCTGCCGTTACCTTACTGTTCACCACGTCCGTCTTAGGGGTCTTCCTTGAAGAGTTGTTCACAAACATCTGCACCAAACATTTAGTCTCTTTTTCTCAAGGGTTTTATTAAAGAATTTCCAAACAGAGGGATGGAGGGTTGGGGGAGATTCAGGTACCTTAGCTTTGCGGATCACGGGTACTTTCCTTAATCCAGAGGACCAACAGCTTCCACACTGGATCTAGCATCCACCGGATAGGCATTTCTCACTGACCTAGCAGCCAGTGCGAGCTTGTTCAAAAGTCTCTGCCACAGACTTGTGTAACCACAAACTTAGTGAAGTTCCGAAACACATAGCACACAGTACCGGGATCTTTCAGCTAGGCTGACAGCACTGTGAGGTAGATTTCCATCCGGATGCGTCCTTCAATTGAGTCATCAATTGCTCGGTCCCTTTCCGCAGGCAAGGCGACACAGGACCATCCCTGGAACAGTAGGCCCCAGAACTCCTGGGCCTACTCTCAGTAACGGAGCCTCGGGGAGCTACAGGCCCGAGGCAGAAAAACTGCTAACACATCCCTGAGGCCAGGAGGGCCGTCAGGTCAAGATCGGAAGACCCCGCCAAAACGGTGTCTGCCCCTTAAGTACCCTCTCCCAGAATGCACAGCGGGGTGACCAATCCCTGAGTTGCTTCTGGGCAAGAGGTACCCAATACATCCAGCCAGCTGCAGTTCCAACCTTGACCTGTGGTGACAACGACACCTAGAGGAAGGTGGAAAATGTGCAACTCAGCTGAACTGGAACAGAGACCCAAAATTTGGTACAATTATTCTGAGTTGAACTATAACTCAGACAACTAAATTTACACTAGCGCCTACCCAATAGGAGCAGGGCGCTACATTACCATAGGAGGGGGAATAGCTAAAAGCATGGTTGAGGTAGCAACTTCTACCAGGACCAAGGGCCCGGTGGGCCAGAGTCTCAAACTGATTTAAGTTTATTTCTAGTACACTACTTGAAGCATCATCTTTGTATATATTTTTGCTATGTTTGTACTGTTTGAAACAGTGAGATTGTCATTTTTTTTTTTTAGCTTGACATTTAATGTAATACAACAGGAACTTAACTATGTCCGTCACTAAAGGACTGATTAAAAAAAAAAGGCTTTTTGTATGTTCTGTTGAGGATTCTGACAAATTACAGAAACAATACATTTTCTGTTTGACATCTTTAGAGACTGATGGCGCATATACCCAGGTGACTGAAAACCTCAGGAGAAAGATTGAGTTCTTGAAAACTAAAGTTACCACTCAGATTGACAGAATCAAATTGCTGCAAAAAAACATCAGAAACCAGGTGGTGGAAATGAAGCGCCTTGAGGTAAGGGAGCAGCTGTGTATTGAAGACCCACAAGCAGGTTTATTTAATGTGCATCATTTAAGACATGTGGCACTCTCTAATCGATTGCTCTTTTCCAGGTTGATATTGACATTAAACTCCGTTCTTGCAAAGGATCCTGTGCAAAGGGCGTTGACTATAATGTGGATTATGACAGCTATGAAAATATCCAGAAACAGCTCTTGCAAGCCGAATCTACTGATCTAAGACCAAATGTCAATGCTATACCCGTGCTGAAGATGAGACCAATTAAAGATGAAGCTGTGACTGATTCACGTTACAAGACACTTGCCCAGCAGAAAGAACAATATCCCATATTCTCTGATATTAAACAATATTCATTTGTACTAGAAGGGAAAAGTAAAGAGGTAAGTGGACAATCAGTGTCCACTTCGAGTGTCTCTGGTAGCACAAAAGAGCAACCCGTCCAAACATTTGTTATTTATGGGGATAAAGGTACACAACCAGTGAAAGTATCTGGGGGAGATAAGACATCTGTCACAACTGAAAGTCGAGTCATTACATGCACAAAAACCATTACTAAGAAAATTGTTCGTGGGCCAGAGGGACCTAGGGAAGAAGTTTTTGAAACAACAAGTGGAGATGAGTGTGAGAAATTAGAAGCACTAAAGAAAGAAGGAAAGGGTGAGTTTGACGCTGATGGCACATACACTCTGAAAGTAACTGGAAGTGGCAGTGCAGGAGGTGCCTACATCCCAAGTTGGGAGGACTTTCTTAGTGGTAAACAGATCAGTGGTAGCAGCTCTTCTACTGGCAGTTCAACCTCTAAAACTCAGAGTTCATCATCAAAAACTCAGACTTCATTCACCGACGTAGAAGATGAATTTGATGATTTTAGCCATACGGACCTTGGTCCTCCTAGTTTCCAGCCAATTAAAACACAAAGCTCTTCTGGATCCACTACATATTCCAAGACTGTAGTAAGCAGCAGCAGTGGGACCACAAAGGATGGAACCGAGTGGGGTACTAAATTCAAGAGTGGGCCAGTATTTGAAGATCTCGGTCCAATACAAGTTGACAACAGTGAAGAAGACGTGCCTAATTTTAATGCCCGCAGTGTGAGACCAGGAGTGAAAAAAACATCTAGCACTGGAAGTGGTAAATAAAAGAAAAAGCTACAGTTCTGGGGTCTATCCTAATTAGGCCAAAAAAAAAAAAAAAAACACATAATTCAGCTTTCCAAACTATAAAACAATGCCACCAGGATAGTTGTAGGGGACACTATAAAAAATAGACACAAATTATCTGTGAAGCCAAGACAAGGCAAAAAGAATAGTTTATTACATATCACTTGAAAGTTACACTATCTTGCCCAGTATTATCAAAGTGTAATTGAAAACATAAAAAATAATATAGTAGCTTTTACATTTTGTCTTTGCCAATTACACTGATACATACCAGTTACAGTTAGTACACAAGTGCCTTGCAAATGCAATGCTTTCAGATAAATATTGTCAAACAGAAAATAAGTTTAGGAGAACATAATTTCTTACATTTTCCATCATCCTGGCAAATTTAGCAATGTGCAATAATAATCAAAATATGAATCCTAGCAAACAAGATAAAACTGCGTTTCTTTTTAGACTGTGCCGATATCCTCCAGAAACACAGTTCTGGTGGCAAAAGTGGCATTTTCAAAATCAAGCCAGAGGGATCCCAAACAGAGCTGTCAGTGTATTGTGACCAAGACACCCAGATAGGAGGATGGCTTTTGATTCAACAGAGAGAAGATGGATCTGTGAACTTTAACAGGACATGGCAAGACTACAAGCATGGATTTGGATCTGTGGATGCAAATGGGAAAGGAGAACTTTGGTTGGGAAATAAATACATACACATGCTGAGCCAGAATGAGACAATTCTCAGGGTTGAGCTAGAGGACTGGTCTGGCAATCAGGCTTTTGCGGAATATATCTTTCGCTTAGGGTCAGAATCAGAGGGTTTTGCTCTTCATGCTAGTAGTTATGAAGGTTTGGCAGGGGATGCTCTCACAGAAGGCTCTAAAGAAGACAGTGAAAACACCTCTCATGATAAAATGAAGTTTAGCACATACGATAGGGACAATGACAAATGGGAGGAGAATTGTGCAGAAATGTATGGAGGGGGGTGGTGGTACAATAACTGCCAAGCTGCCAATCTGAATGGGATTTACTATCCTGGAGGTCAATATGATCCTAGGAATAATGTCCCCTATGAGATTGAGAATGGAGTTGTTTGGTTGTCTTTCAAGCCAGATGATTATTCTCTAAAAACTGTGAAAATGAAAATACGGCCTGTGGAAACTGCATAATGATATTTTTGTATATTACTGCACTCCCCAAAATTTTACTGTATTATGTGTTTTTTTTTATTATACTTGGCTTAATGTATAGACACTGTAACTGAAAAGAAAACTAAATGAATTACATTACATTGCCTCGCCGTTGTTGTGTTTTTGTTATTACACTATGTCACACTGGTTCTTTTTCATGTAAGTAGTGCTTGACAAGTTGAAATAGTCAATTGTACAGTACAGCACAATAAAGTCAATGCATTGGGGGTTATTTACTAAAACTGAAGAGTGCAAGATCTGGTACCACTCTGCATAGAAACCGATCAGCTTCCAGGTTTTACTGCCAAAGCTTAATTGAACAAGCTGAAGTTAGAAGCTGATTGGCTACCATGCACAGCTGCACCAAATTCTGAGTGCACCAGTTTTAGTAACTCTCCCCCACTGTGTCATACAAGGTCAGCACTAGATCATTCATGATATAACATAATCGCAAATTCACTTATTTATCACTGTCTGAAGAAAACTTGTTCTTGTTTCTCATAGTCCATCCTATCCTATCAGCCTTCAAGTAATCTTATCATGTTCTATGGGGGACGAGAATCACACTTTTTTCAGATACATTGATAAACAAAGTTCAGTTGGGATTGCATATGAAAAGCACCAGATACAAAAATGTGATGTTGTCTGTAGCAACTAGTCAAATGACTATATTATTTTTCTAGCGATAATATAATTTTTTTCTAACCCATTTTCTTACTGGTGTAAATGATGCCAGTATTTTCCTTTAAATTCATTTTTATGTACATGCTACATCCGTTAGTCTTACTTACAGCCAAAGTGCGTAACCCAGTTAACCTATAAGGTATAACTTCACTGTAGATAAATCACTGCATGATCAGTGTTGATTGGTTGCTTTGCAATAATTTTTAATGTAGAGAAGTAACCCTACATACATGTTAGTACCTAGATATCTTTTTATTCTTCACAAACCACCAATAAACATTACATTTACATTGTAAAGCGCTGTGTAAACTGTTGGCGCTATATAAATCGTGTATAATAATAATAATAAACAAGTAATAACCGAATAGTAAAAGCACAGCAGACAGTTGGATCAGTACATACGTATCTCTACATGTATTAATAAGCACATTCTGAAAAAGGCAGAAAAGTGACCCAAACTCCTCTTATTAGCAGGTTACCAACTGCCCAAATGGGTGTAGGGTACAAGGCCTGATTACCAAATTTGAAAAAGAGTTTGTCATTCGAACGGAAACTGCAAAACAATCCTGGGTGACAAGTAACCCCCAACACATTATAATCTTTTCTGAAATAAAACATCTCCATGAAGTTGTACAGAGAAACATGCTTAAGGATCAAGGCAAGTACACCATTAATCTGACTTCACAGAGAATAAATTGCTTCAAAATAGCTAACCCCTTATAAACATAAACCATTAACATGGTCACAAATGTTACAACCTGGTTGTACAATCTTTGTACAACCTTATATGTATTTACCAACAACTATGTAGTGCTAGGTCCTACCTAAACAATCCAGTCAGTTTATTTTCAATCAGTTAGGCCCTCATACTACATAGTTATTGGTAAATCTAACAGAGATTGTATAGATTAAATAATAGCCTGATGAGATATACAATTGCAGGCGGTAGTTTTGTTAACTGAGTCCGTTTAAAGAGAAATGATAAAATTCATGAACTATATTTTAGTCCACACAATGAAAACCTCCTACAGTTATAGGGGAACTTCAAACAATACAAGTATATGCAGGTTTGGACTTGAGGAAAGTCCATAAAGTCCAAGTCCTAGGTCTGCAAAATGTAATGGAGTTGCAGAGTGCCTATTAGCATTGTTGTTGCAATTATTTTTAATTCTAAGTGTACAGTATATAAGGAAAGAGAAAATAAAACATATACAGTATATCACTGCAATAGATGCATATTTAGCTGTGTACGGATCCTGCCAGAGATGCATTCAACCCCTAATTTCTGTTGTGTGCCTGAAGAAGCAAGGAATGGTGTCAGCCCTGCCCAGATGTCTTTTGATGAACTACAAAACACTTCCCCTTCTCTTCATCTCAACAGCATTTGAAGAACTGTTTTGTAGTCCATGAGAAGACCTGGGAGGGCTGACACTTAGAGAAAATAGAACACAGGACAGCTCTGGATTTTCTGGAACTGGTATTTTTTGCACTTATTGAACAGATATAACAAAACCCTTTCAAAAAAAATTATGACCATAGGGTGCCAGAGTAAAACAACTGAGCACACATAAAAATAACATGCCATGTTTAATCAATGCCTTTTGGCATAAGGGGACAATACAGAAGTAAAATATCTCATCTACAAAATCTCCTTCCTTAAGGTAACTGGCAAAGAATTCTTCTATTAGCATACATCTTTAAACATAGACATATTCGATACTCTGTATTTTCTATCTTCCTCTTTCTTTCTTTTTCATTCACATACTCATAAAAAATGGTGATGAGTATGTTAGGGAAAAAGCAATATGTTTATGCAGAATAAATAAAAGCATACAATGGCTTAGTCAATAGGACAAATATTGATGTGCCAAGTGCAGTAAATAATAACAACTATTAACATTCTTTTATGGCAGGGGTGCGCAAACTTTTGAAGAGTAAAGGCCAGTTAAGTGATTTGGTAACCAGTCATGGGCCACAATTAACTATGGGGTTTTACTGCCCCCAAACAGGAAATGTAAACAACCCCCTACTGTTATGAGCCCCCTATTAGGCTGCTTTCACACTCATGTGCTGCAGGTTATCCACACTATGGGGGTTATTTACTAAAACTGGAAAGTGCAAAATCTAGTGCAACTCTGCATAGAAGCCAATCAGCTTCCAGGTTTTATTGGCAAAGCTTAATTGAACAAGCTGAAATAGAAGCTGATTGGCCACCATGCACAGCTGCCCCAGATTCTGTGTGCACCAGTTTTACTAAATCTACCCCTGTGTGTGCAAGAAAGTGCAAATGCGGCTTTCCTGCGGGTTAGCTGCACTGAGCCATAGACTTCACAAAGACTTGCAGAAAGCACACCAAACCCAAATCATATAATAGAATTAGAATAAAATAGATATAATAGAAGTCTATTGCCTAGTACACACGGCCGGGTTTTCCGACGGGAAAAAGTCCGGCGGGAATCCTGACGGGAAAAAAAAGAGCTGGTTCTCGGCCAAAAATTCTCATCGCAGTTTTCCCATCGGAAAACCAGGCCGTGTGTTCGAGGCATAAGGCTCAGTGCAGCTAACCCAAAGGAAAGCCGCAGGTGCACTGCGCTGTACCTGCGGATCAGTATGAAAGCAGCCTAAAAAAAACTTTTTTTTATAAGTGCTAATATGCCCATTGCAAAAGTGCAGTGTGTGTGATGTTTAATACACTGACCTTTTCCTCTTACAGCTTCTGCTGGTATTGCTATCCAGGCTGCTAAAAAGGTCCCAAGTGAAGTGCACTTGGTATCACTCTTCCTGGGACAGCAGCCGGGGCAACAGAGGAAGCAATGTTATATGTGACTTGTGTTCCCTCCTTAGCCACCTGCTTCCTCTGCGGCTGGTGCCAGCTTATTGCACTCTGATGCTCTGGGACGGCGGGTCAGCAACATGTTGATCTCAGTCTGGGTTTGCTGACCCACCATCCCAAAACATGGGCATGCATTTCCCTGATTTGTGGTCGCGGGCCACATCAGAAGGCCCACAGGCTATGGGTTGAGCACTGCTGATTTATGGTATACCTACAGCTAACTTATATAGAATGGCCGCTAAAAGTTCCTGCACTTGCACCTAATAATACCTTGTTTGGTATCCTATCAAGTGGGCTCAATAGTTTTCAATATAAAAATCCAGCCTTAAGATTAGTATGTCATCCACTCTAACCACTTAAGCCCCGGACCATTTGGTAGCTAAAGGACCAGAGGTGAATTCAGAATTTTGCACTGCGCTGCTTTAACTGTAAATTGTGCGGACATGCAATGTTGTACCCAAACGAAATTTGCATCCTTTTCTTCCCACAAACAGAGCTGTCTTTTAATGGTATTTGATTGCCTCTGCGATTTTTATTTTTTGCGATATAAACGGAAAAAGACCGAAAATGTTGAAAAAAAATGATATTTTCTACTTTTTGTTATAAGAAAAATCGAATAAACTCAATTTTAGTCATACATTTAGGCCAAAATGTATTCAGCCACATGTCTTTAGTAAAAAAAATGTCAATAAGCGTATATTTATCGGTTTGCGCAAAAGTTATAGCGTTTTCAAACTAGGGTACATTTTCTGGAATTTACACAGCTTTTAATTTATGACTGCCTATCTCATTTCTTGAGGTGCTAAAATGACAGGGCAGTACAAAACCCCCCCAAATGACCCCATTTTAGAAAGTAGACACCCCAAGGAAATTGCTGAGAGGCATGTTGAGCCCATTGAATATTTATTTTTTTGTCCCAAGTGATTGAATAATGACAAAAAAAAAAAAATTACAAAAAGTTGTCACTAAATGATATATTGCTCACACATGCCATGGTTATATGTGGAATTGCACCCCAAAATACATTCTGCTGCTTCTCCTGAGTACGGGGATACCACATGTGTGGGACTTTTTAGGAGCCTAGCCACGTACGGGACCCCGGAAACCAAGCACCGCCTTCAGGATTTCTAAGGGCGCAAATTTTTGATTTCACTCCTCACTACCTATCACAGTTTTGAAGGCCATAAAATGCCAAAATAGCACAAAACCCCCCCAAATGACCCCATTTTAGAAAGTAGACACCCCAAGGAAATTGCTGAGAGGCCCGTTGAGCCCATTGAATATTTTTTTTTTGTCCCAAGTGATTGAATAATGACAAAAAAAAATAAAATTACAAAAAGTTGTCACTAAATGATATATTGCTCACACATGCCATGGTTATATGTGGAATTGCACCCCAAAATACATTCTGCTGCTTCTCCTGAGTACGGGGATACCACATGTGGGGGACTTTTTAGGAGCCTAGCCACGTACGGGACCCCGGAAACCAAGCACCGCCTCCAGGATTTCTAAGGGCGCAAATTTTTGATTTCACTCCTCACTACCTATCACAGTTTTGAAGGCCATAAAATGCCAAAATAGCACAAAACCCCCCCAAATGACCCCATTTTGGAAAGTAGACACCCCAAGCTGTTTGCCGAGAGGCATGGTGAGTATTTTACAGCTCTCATTTGTTTTTGAAAATGAAGAAAGAACATTTTTTTTTTTTTCTTTTTTTTTTCAATTTTCAAAACTTTGTGACAAAAAGCGAGATCTGCAAAATACTCACAATACCTCTCAGCAAATAGCTTGGGGTGTCTACTTTCCAAAATGGGGCCAAAATAGGCAGTGAGAAGTGAAATCAAAAATTGACACCCTTAGAAAGCCTGAAGGCGGTGCTTGGTTTTTGGGGTCCCGTACGCGGCTAGGCTCCCAAAAAGTCTCACACATGTGGTATCCCCGTACTCAGGAGAAGCAACAGAATGTATTTTGGGGTGTAATTCCACATATGCGCATGGCATGTTTGAGCAATATATCATTTAGTGACAACTTTGTGCAAAAAAAAAAAAAAAAAAATTGTATTTTTTCCGCCAACTTGTGTCAACATATAAAATATTCCATGGACTCGACATGCCTCTCAGTATATAGCTTGGGGTGTCTACTTTCCAAAATGGGGTCATTTGGGGGGTTTTGAACTGTTCTGGCATTTTATACACAACATTAGGAAGCTTACATCCACTCTTCTAACCACTTGAAGACAAAGCCCTTTTTGACACTTTTTGTTTACATGAAAACATATTTTTTTTTGCAAGAAAATTATGTTGAACCCCCAAACATTATATATATTTTTAAAGAAAAGGCCCTACAGAATAAAATGGTGGGTGTTGCATTTTTTTTTCTACACAGTATTTGCGCAGCGATTTTTCAAACGCATTTTTTTGGGAAAAAATACACTTTTTTTAATTTTAATGCACTAAAACACACTATATTGCCCAAATGTTTGATGAAATAAAAAAGATGATCTTAGGCCGAGTACATAGATACCAAACACGACATGCTTTAAAATTTCGCACAAACGCGCATTGGCGACAAACTACATACATTTTTAAAAGCCTTTAAAAGCATTTACAGGTTACCCCGTTAGATTTACAGAGGAGGTCTACTGCTAAAATTACTGCCCTCGATCTGACCTTCGCGGTGATACCTCACATGCATGGTGCAATTGCTGTTTACATATGACGCCAGACCGACGCTTGCGTTCGCCATTGGGCAAGAGCAGGGCAGGACAGGGGTGCTTTTTTTTTTTTTTTTTTATTATTAATTTTGCTTTTTTATTTTATTTTTAAACTGTTGCTTCCATATTTATTTATTTTTATCACTTTTATTGTTATCTCAGGGAATGTAAATATCCCCTATGATAGCAATAGGTAATGACAGGTACTCTTTTTTGAAAAAACTGGGGTCTATTGGACCCTAGATCTTTCCTCTGCCCTCAAAGCATCTGACCACACCAAGATCGGTGTGATAAAATGCTTTCCCAATTTCCCAATGGCGCTTTTTATATCCGGGGGGGACATTCCCTCCCACTGCTTGTAAAAGCAGTCCAGAGGCTAATTAGCCACTAGGATTGCTTTTACATGAAAGCCGGCCGCTGGCTGAAAAGAATGATACCAAGATAATACCTAAACCCGCAGGCATCATTCTGGTATAAACATTCAAAGTCCAGCAACATACCAGTACGTTGCTGGTCCTTGTTGGACATGTATTGTAATCTTTTTTTTCATGCAGCCTGTTGGCTGAACGAAAAAAAAAGATTGATCGGTGGGTATGCCCACCATTAGAATACCGCCCTTCATCCACCCACTTCTAATGATGGGCATACATGCACCATTTATATATGCCGAAGCATGGGGGCATCTTCTCGCAAAAGTTATGCCGCGTACACATGGTCAGACTTTTCCACGGGCAAGCCTCCGTCGGAATTTCGACCGTATATACGCGGCATTAGGAGCAAAATCGCTCCTCCGCTCCTGCTGCCCCAATGCTTCGGCATATATGCTTTTTTTTTTAACTGTGGTGGTGAAATCACCTCCTACAGCACTGGAGTCGCAGGGATCAGGCCTGTCTCTGCGAACGCTGCAGTTATGTGTGTTGTGTTTTGCAAGTGACAGTGATCGATCGATACTGCACTTCGGTGGCCTGGGCTGGACGGAGGGGCAAAACGCAGGTGCTAGCAGGTATCTGGGCTGATCCCACTAACACTGCGTTTTTGGGAACCCTAAACTGCTGGGGACGCTAGTATAGATCTGATCAGATCAGATATTGAGCTGATCAGATACTATACCACTAAGGGAGGTGTATGCTTCACGTGTGGGTGTTAGCGCTACTGGCACTAACCTGACGCTGCCTGGGGTGTGACGCAGACCCTCTCTGATGCTAAAACCTAACTGATATCACCCGCCGGGCGATCAGGGGGTTAAACCTTTATTGGGTTATATACGGCGGGTGCCCTGACACTATAAAAAGCAAACTAACTAACCAGCGTCACCCGTAACACTTATATGATGATCACTGGTGAAAGGGTTAACTAGGGGCAATTAGGGGGTTAAAACCTTTATTAGGTAATATATGGGGGTACCTGACGCTATATAAAAACCTGACGGCGAACCTAAAAAAAAATTACTGGCTACCTATCGGCATCACCGACACTAAGACAACGATCATAAAAACGATTGCTTAGCGACAGTGGTGATAGGGGGTGAAAGGGTTACCTGGGGGGCGATCAGGGGGTTAAACCTTTATTAGATAATATATGGGGGTACCTGACGCTATAAAAACCTGCGGCGAACCTAAAAAAAATTACTGGCTACCGATCAGCATCACCGACGCTAAGACATCGATCAGAAAAATGATCGCATAGTGACGGCGGTGCTAGGGGGTGAAAGGGTTACCTGGGGGGTGATCAAGGGGGTTACACCTTTATTAGGTAATATATGGGGGTACCCGACGCTATAAAAACCTGCGGCGAACCTAAAAAAAATTACTGGCTACCGATCAGCATCGCCGACGCTAAGACATCGATCAGAAAAATGATCGCATAGCGACGGCGGTGCTAGGGGGTGAAAGGGTTACCTGGGGGGTGATCAAGGGGGTTAAACCTTTATTAGGTAATATATGGGGGTACCCGACGCTATAAAAACCTGTGGCGAACCTAAAAAAAATTACTGGCTACCGATCAGCATCGCCGACGCTAAGACATCGATCAGAAAAATTATAACTTAGTGACAGTGGTGATAGGGGGTGAAAGGGTTACCTGGGGGGCGATCAAGGGGGTTAAACCTTCATTAGGTAATATATGGGGGTACCCGACGCTATAAAAACCTGCGGCGAACCTAAAAAAAATTACTGGCTACCGATCAGCATCACCGACGCTAAGACATCGATCAGAAAAATGATTGCTTAGTGACGGTGGTGCTAGGGGGTGAAAGGGTTATCTGGGGGGTGATCAGGGGGTTAAACCTTTATTAGGGGGGGTTAGGGGGCTACACTGGACCTAAAACTAAATGTAGTGACACTTTTACAGTCACAAATGTCACTGATTGCAGTGATCACTAAATAAATGGTCACTGCAATCAGTGACACTGTGACTGGGGGCTGGGGGGGGCTGGGGGTGATCTGGGGGTGTCTGGGGGGGCCTGGGGGGGCGATTTATGTGCCTATGTGTCCTGGTGTCAGTGTGCTGTTTTGTGTACTAACCTGCATCTTCTCCTGTACGGCGCTCGGTATATGTGAGCGCCCCAGGAGAGATGACATCACTTCCTCCTTCCTGGCAGGCAGGGGAAGCTCTCTCATTCGCCGGGAGCGATTGAGAGGGGGTGGCCGGAATCGAACGGCCGTCCCCTCATGCCGGATCGCTCCCGAAGGTAAAACGACCACCCACTGTAAAGAAGGGGGGTCCGATCGGACCCCCCAACTATACAAAGGCAATCACGTATATGTACGTGATTCTGCCTGTCGGTGCCATTCTGCTGACGTATATTTACAGTGGGCGGTCGTTAAGTGGCTAATAATGCCAAAGTGAGTAACACAGGAAACCTGACAAAATGGAAATACGGCAGTTGTGCAGGCTCAAGATGTCATTCTGATCTTGTCTTTACTGCCTAGTGAGTCACTTACTTGGAAGATACATACAAGACTCAAACCTTATCAGACCAAACTGGCTGTAGGCTTGTTCCAGGTTTGAGATTTGCAAGATAGTGAAGCAAAAAAAAAGGATGATGGCAGCCCTGGAGCCTGCACCTTTAGAAGCTTATCATTCCTCGGCAAAGGCAGCTCCTATATTTCTATATTCACTTTAAATTGGTATGTGTTCTCCTGCATTGCTGGCTTAACGTACTGGTTTCCCTGGGATAGAGCTACTACAAAAATATATATCTCCCACTAGAACGTGATTTTAAATGCCATTTGGACATTGGCTAAGCCAAACCTTGCAATGCACATTTCTTTCCAATTACATTTTTTAATAGAGTTAGACAAAGAACTTAATCAAAATATCAATAGGACTTTAAAGCTACAAAACATATTTAAGTTTATATTCTTGACAAATGTTTAAAACTTTGTATAAAAGTATTGTATAGGTCAGTGCAGATACATAATTGCCATATTACCATACAACAGTTAGAATATCCTCTTGAAATGCTCACAACATCCCTGCATACTGTAGATAATATAGCCAATATGGATATACTGTACGTATCAATTCGTTGATGGAATTCATTTGCTTCATTGGAAGATTCATAAAAGGAAGATATGTAGCATGGTAGATGAGAATACGCATACAGTTCATATGTTACAGAGGGTTGAATGCAGACCGGAATAAGCTGATATGCTGGTAGTTAAGGTGTACACATATTGTCTTCAGTGCTAAATGTCTCTGTAAATCTCCTGATGAATTAAACTAATTGTCTGAGAATTACATGGAGAATTCTCCTCACTGCCCTGCAAGGATCAGGTTAAAATAACATTAAAGTAATGGTTACAACAATGTATTGATATTTATATTGATATAGCTACCTGCTCCCTGTTCAGACCTGCAACCATAGCCAGGGTTATGGTATGCCTGAGCCTCCCGCCTATCCTCATTTTCCGGTCCCCTGGCCAGCCTGTCCTTCGGGCCTGGGAGCGGAGCTGGTGCTCGTATCTTCAGAGGTCAGACTCCCCCTCCCCTATCCAGCACAATTTTCTTCCAATACCCCCCCCCCCCCCTCCAGCACACTTATGTTTCCTACAAACCCCCCATCCAGCACACAGCTATGCTTCAAATACACCCCCCCATCCAGCACACCTATGTTTCCTATACACCCCCTCCACCCAGCACACCTTTACCTCCTATACACCCCCACATCCAGCACACATTTGCCTCCAAATCACCCCTTCAATTCAGCACACCTTTGCCTCATATACACTCCCCCCTCCATCCAGCACACCAATGCTTCAGGAAAAAAAACATCCAGCACACCCAACCCCCCCTCCCCCATCCAGCACAGCTATGCTTTCAATGCACCCCCCCCCCCCATCCAGCACACCTATGTTTCCTATACACTCCCCTTAATCCAGTATTTTCCCAATCTTCTTTACGTTCTACTGTGTGCCGAGTCTGGCATCAGTGCACACTGAGGACTGACTTGGAGGGTTTGAGCCCATCCACATGTTACTGGCTTGCGGAGTCACTCCTTGCAGCCTATGCAAAAGCCGAGGAAAGCCCCATGATCATGCACCACCCCACTCCCTAGCTATACTGCAGGATGGAGGTGGATAGGGGAGGTCCCAGGTGGCTAACCATATGTGTCATGCCGTTCATTCCCAGGACACAGCTTAGTGGCTGGGGATTCAGAATTCACCGCTCCTGAAATCCCGGGGCGCACTAAGGCGGCTGCTTAAGCTTGTGCTTTAGCTGGCCCTGACCATAGCATCTGACAGAGGGAAGTTATCCAGCACCAACTTACTTTTCAGCCATAAGATGTCATGTGACTAAATGCTGAGAGCTTCAAACATAGATGTGTGCAGCCTATTGCATTAGGTTGTGCACCCCTTAAGCTTAAACACACATGTGTGTGTATATCTCTATATACATATGCATACACTTTTATAAATATACAGTATCTCACAAATATTTTATTATATCTTTTCATGTGACAACACTGAAGAAATTACACTTTGCTGCAATGTAAAGGAGTGTGTGTACAACTTGTAAAAGTGTATATTTGCTGTCCCCTTTAAAATAACTCAACACGCAGCCATTAATGTCTAAACCGCTGGCAACAAAACTGAGTACACCCCTAAGTGAAAATGTCCATATTGGGCCCAATTAGCCATTTTCCCTTCCCGGTGTCATGTGACTCGTTAGTGTTACAAGGTCTCAGGTGTGAATGGGGAGCAGGTGTGTTCAATTTGGTGTTCTTGCTCTCACTCTCTCATACTGGTCACTGGAAGTTCAACATGGCACCTCATGGCAAAAAACTCCCTGAGGATCTGAAAAAAATAATAGTTTATCTACATTAAGATTGCCTAGGCTATAAGAAGATTGCCAAGACCCTGAAACTGAGCTGCAGCACAGTGGCCAAGAACAAACAGCAGTTTAACAGGACAGGTTCCACTTAGAACAGGCCTCGCCATGGTCGACCAAAGAAGTTGAGTGCACGTGCTCAGCGTTATATCCAGAGGTTGTCTTTGGGAAATAGACGTATGAGTGCTACCAGCATTGCTGTAGAGGCTGAAGGGGTGGAGGGTCAGCCTGTTAGTGCTCAGACCATACGCCACACACTGCATCAAATTGGTCTGCATGGCTATCATCCCAGAAGGAAGCCTCATCTAAAGATGATGCACAAGAAAGCCCGCGAACAGTTTGCTGAATACAAGCAGACTAAGGACATGGATTACTGGAACCATGTCCTGTGGTCTGATGAGACCAAGATAAACTTATTTGGTTCAGATGGTGTCAAGCGTGTGTGGTGGCAACCAGGTTGAGGAGTACAAAGACAAGTGTGTCTTGCCTACAGTCAAGCATGGTGGTGGAAGTGTCATGATCTGGGTCTGCATGAGTGCTGCCGGCACTGGGGAGCTACAGTTCATTGAGGGAACTGTTAACTGTGACATACTGGAGCCGAGCATGATCCCCTTCCATCGGAGACTGGGCCGCAGGGCAGTATTCCAACATGATAATGACCTCAAACACACCTCCAAGATGTCCACTGCCTTGCTAAAGTAGCTGAGGGTAAAGGTGATGGACTGGTCAAGCATGTCTCCAGACCAAAACCCTATTGAGCATCTGTTGGGCACCCTCAAATGGAAGGTGGAGGAGCGCAAGGTCTCTAACATCCACCAGCTCCGTGATGCCGTCATGGAGGAGTGGAAGAGGACTCCAGTGGTAACTCCATGCCCAAGAGGGTTAAGGCAGAGCTAGAAAATAATGGGGGCCACATAAAATATTGACACTTTGGACCCAATTTGGACATTCTCACTTAGGGGTGTACTCACTTTTGTTGCCAGCGGTTTAGACATTATAGGATGTGTGTTGAGTTATTGTGAGGGGACAGCAAATTTACACTGTTATACAAGCTGTACACTCACTACATTAAATTGTAGCAAAGTGTCATTTTGTCAGTGTTGTCACATGAAAAGATAGAATAAACTATTTACAAAAATGTAAGGGATGTGAGATACTTATGTAGCACTCACCACCCTGTTTCTGCTTTTCTGCCACTCTGCAGTCAGGGCACACCTGCTACTTGCCCGGTATTCAACTCCATGTATGGAGAGGTGAGCAATGTTAGATTTTGGGCCTTGCGGCAAATTACCTCTCCAGAGTGGATCCCTGGTCTCCGTTGTCTAGGCGGAAGTCCCTTTGTAATAAAGCCAATGTCCACACAGGTGTAAAACCTAAGCAGCAAGGTTTTATTCTTTTCTTATGGTAAAACTTGGAAGAGAGAGAGAGTAGAAACGACAGAGTAGGGGAAGGTTCAGGCACGCAACACTCAGGTCCTAGCAACCGGAGTGGAGCACAGATGTCAGAGATGATGGATCCCCCTTTAGGTAGGCATCCAGGCCTCTACCCGAGATAGCAGTACCGTCGCTATCTCCGCCGGGACTGATCTTCCCCTGAAACTCCTTCCCTAAAGATGGGCCCCCTTCAACCGGGCAGCCTGGGATCCTTCTCCGAAGCGTAGGCCCTCAATAGGAGAACTGGGCCTACTATGCATCAGCAGAGCCCTGGGCTAAAGGTGCCCGAGACCAAACACATGCATCCCGTGCCATGAGGGCCACAAGACACGCTCACTGGACCAGAGGTCTCCCCGAATGCCTTGGGGGTCCCCCTGGGTCCCCCCTTTTGTACCCTCTCCCAACATGCACAGCGTGTAGCCCACACCCACTGCACGGCTGCCGAGAGAAGACACCCAATAGTGCTGCGATACCTCCTGTGGTTCAACCTGAGCCCGAAGTGACAGCGCCACCCCCAGGCAACAGGGAACTGTACTGCCAGGCAGCATCGCACCCAGGGCAGAAGCACAATTTGTTCTAATCAACATGTCTGAGCCCAACTATAGGCTGGGACCACCCCTAAATTTACACATATAGAGTCCCATAAATTGGGATGGGTGCTACACATATGTAAACAAACATTTTAAAATGTATTAAAACATTTTTTAGTAAATAGACACTTATCAATGTAAACACTTTCATTTTTTTAACTTATCAAAAATGCGTTAAGGACAGCCAATCAGTGAGCAGTGTGTGGCGAAGACAGAAAATTCGTGAGCAGTGTGCAGTGATGCCAGCCAGTCAGTAGGCACTAGGCAGTATGTAGTGGGAGGGTTGGGAGAAGTTCTCCAGTTATTTATGTGCATTGTAAGGCTTGAAGAAGCACAGATGGAGCAGAGGGGGAATTCCTGCAGTGATAAAGGTAGACCTCCCCCCTTCAGCCACTTACCCTATTACTGGAAGTAGAAGACTTCCAGGCTGCAATCTCTGCTCCGCCTCGTTCCCAGTTTCAGCTGCTCGATCAGCCAGAGCAGTCACATGTGAGTGTATAGGAGGGAGAGTTCAGCAACACCCCCACCCCACCCACCACCTTCTCAGCCCGGGGGGGATACTGCACAGCTTAGAGTCCCAACCAGTTGCAAGCCTCAGCGTGCTCTGTACCGGGCACTAGAGGAACACTGAAGCGGGGGTAGAAAGCCAAAGACAGACCTTGCTGCCCCGGTGACAAAGATGGTTTTAGAGATGGGGGTAAACCCAAGCACCCTTCTGGATTAGGGTGTGCCCAGGCACACCCGAAACACCCCCTGTGCACGCCTATGGCTTCAAAGGAAGTTGATGAAGTGAGTGAGTATACAATAGTTTTATTTATTTATTTTTTTCTCCCTATCTATCTCTCTTTGTCCACCCCCCTTCATAATTCTTTTAAATGGAGGGGGTAAAATTTTGTTCTTTCAATGCAAGAGGCCTTAATTCACCCTTAAATAGATCTCAAATTCTAAATTCATTTCACAAACAAAAAATCGGAATTATTCTGTTTCAAGAAACACATTTTCGTTCAGATCACATCCCTAAAATAAATAATAGAAATTACGTTACTTGGATTCATGATACATTTCCCTACTCCAAAGCAAGAGGGGTGTCTATTGCGTTCCACAAAGATATACCCCACCAAATATTGCAAAATTGGAAAGGTAAAGATGGCAGATCCTTAATTATAAGGGTCATGCTATATGGAAAAATTTTCACAATCATAAATTTATATCTATCAAACTATGAACAAATTAAGGTTGGAATAAAATTTCTTGTGGAAGCAATGGAAAAAGCGGAAGGAACAATAATGGGCGGAGATTTTAATTTTTATAATGGACACAAAAATAGATACAACTAGTACTCACTCCCATAGAACAAATAGTCAATTAAAGGAGTTCAAACATCTACTGGAAAGATACCAAATGATAGACATATGGAGGGCTCAACATCAGACGGAAAAAAATTATTCATACTATTCAAATATACATAACTCATATCATAGAATAGATTATTTTTTTATTAACCAATCCGATCTGATGATGACTCCCTCAACAGAGATAGGTAATTTTTCCTGGTCGGATCATGCTCCGATATATTTGGAACTCTGGATAATTGAATATAGAAAACCAAAGGGGATGTGGAGACTGAATGATAACTTAATTAAAAACAAAGAATGCGAAAAAGACATCCGACAAGCAGTGAGAGAATTTCTGTTAACCCATGAAAAGGATGATACCTCAATTCCCATACAATGGGAAACACTTAAATGCGTTTTGCGGGGACTATTCATCAAGCACGGATCAAGACTAAAAAAGGAAAAAGAACAGAAAAAATCTCAATTAATGATTGAAATTATGAATTTAGAAAATAAACACAAACGGAGCCTTAAATCAAGGGATAAAATTGCTCTAAAAGATAAACAAATACAGTTACAGTCCTTGCTTGATGAAGAGTCCCTCCGATTAAGGGATAAAAATAAAATACAATGGTATCAACAAGGAAATAAAACAGGGAAAATACTAGCTAGAACTATAAAAAAATCAACAACCCATGACCTCCATAGTTAAAATCCTAAAAACAAATGGAGAATTGTCTAAAATATCTAAAATATCTTTTCATACATATTACTCTAAGCTATACAATATAAATATACAACAAAAAAACAAAGGAAAAGAAAAAAAAGAGGAAGAGATTTGTAAATACATAAAAGAGACAGCTCTACCTGTATTCTCAAGAGAAATAATGGCAGAACTGGAAAAAGAAATCTCACTGGAGTAAATTCAACAAGCTATCTCCGAACTGGTCTTGGGCAAAAGCCCAGGACCAGACGGATATACTTCCAGATTTTATAAATCATTTCAATATATATTAATACCTATCCTTAAAAAAACATACAATTCCATATCTAAACCACAAACTTTTGCACCACAAAGTATGGAAGCTCATATCACATTAATTCCAAAACCTGAGAAAGACCATACATTATGCAATAATTACCGACCAATTTCTCTGACAAATGTTGATATAAGACTATATTCTAAGATTATTTCTAATAGATTGACATCCATTTTACCTGGGTACATATATCTAGATCAAACGGGTTTTACAAAAAGGCAAGAAACGAGGGACAATATTATAAAAACCTGTACATTGGTAGAATATGTTCAGAGAACTGCCATCCCAACACGTCTTTTATCCATTGATGCTGAGAAAGCATTTGATAGGGTGGGATGGCAGTTCTTACAAGAAATATTAGTTCAGATAAGAATGGGCCCAAAAATGCTTAGTAGGATTGTCGCGTTGTCCTCTAATCCAAGGGCCAAAATAAGAACAAACGGAATGTTATTGGAATATATAGAAATATCAAATGGAACTCGACAGGGATGTCCCTTATCCCCCTTATTATATATAATAGTAATGGAACATCTTATACAAGCAATAAGGAAAAAGAAAGATATACAAGGGATTAGTATCAAAGATAAAGAATACAAAACAGCAGTATATGCAGATGATTTACTAATATACGTAACTAACCCCATCATAACAATACTAAGTTTAATAAAATAATTTTAAAAATTTGGGGAATTAAGTAACTTTAAAGTTAATTATGATAAATCTGAAATGTTAAATGTGTCACTAACAGAAAAAACACAGTTATTATTGCAAAAAGACTTTCTGTTTAAATGGCAACAAGAAGCAATCAAATATTTGGGAATATGTATACCGAGTACCTTAAATCAGTTACAAGATATGAATTACAACACGACAATCCGAAAAGTAATGAAATTGCTGCATAAATATGAAAAAACAATGGACTCATGGATGGGAAGAATTAATATAGTAAAAATGGACATATTGCCAAAATTATTATATATTTTTCAAACAGTACCCTTAGTCATCTCAAAAAAAATAATGAATGAATTAAGAAAAGCAATAGGAAGCTTTATTTGGGCCCAAAAAACACCTAGAGTAAAAAGAGAAATTTTAATTAGAACTAAGAAGAATTGAGGTCTAGCACTACCTGACTTCTCTAAATATCTACAAGCAGCCTCTCTGACTATAGATTGGCATCATAACATAGAGGACAAACAATGGGTTAAACTAGAAGAAGATATAGGAGTACAACTTAAAACCCTCCATTGGATAAAACCCCATTTAAGACCTGGAAATAAAAAATTAACAATCTTTGTAAGAGCTACATTAAAGATATGGGATGCAATATTAAAAAGGGGGAAACTATCCACTATGATTGACCCATGACCCCATTGTTCTCCAATCCAGAATTCCCACAAGCTTTAGAAACCACAAAATACTTAAAATGGAATATATTGGAGAACACGAGGATTGGCCAGATCCTAGTGGATGGTAATCTGCCAAAAATGCAAGATTTAGGATCTGAACATAAACATAAATGGTTACAATATCATCAACTAAATACATACATTGAAACAAAAATAAACCTACGAAAACGAAATTTGAACAAATATTAATAGATGAACAAAAACCAACTAAAAAACTATCTAAGATATATGATTTATTACTCCCTTACAGATCTCTCAGAGAGTTAACAGCAATTAAAAAATGACAAAAGGAAATAGGGAGACCAATATCAGAGATAGAATGGGAGAAAATATTTGCAGCAATTCATAAAACATCTATAGCGACCAAACATCAAGAGAGAAATTATAAAATAGTAATGAGATAGTATTGTAGCCCAGTAGCTTTAAATAAAATAAATAACAGTAATACAGAGACTTGTTGGAGATGCATGGCAGGAAGAGGGACCATGGACCACATCTGGTATGGTTGTAATCTGGTGAATAGTTTTTGGATTAAAATATTTGAGATATATCAGAAAGTATTGGGAATAGAGAGGACCCCAAGTATAGAGATCTCACTGCTATCCCTGATGACAGAATCAATAAAGAGTATTAAAACGGATATTCTTCACCACATGACAACGGCAGCCAGAACAATAATAGCTCGTAAGTGGAGAGAAATTAAAAGCCCTACTATAACAGAATGGATATGTGAAATGAACGAAATAGAATATATGGAAAGACAGATAAGAGAAGAAGGATATATAAAGAATCAAATGCCAGGAATATGGCAAAAATGGGATGAATTTTGGTCCTCGACCAGTATGATAGAATATCTATAAATGGAAAATAACAAGTAAACCCCTTATGGGGACATAACATGAAAGAGGAAAGAAGAGGGAATAGGGAGACATAAAGGGGGAGATAAATGTTTCTCTCCCCCCCCTTTTTTTTTTGATAGGATGGGGTGAATGGATATGGTAGAGAGTAGGAATATGTGAGTGTGATTGTAGTAGTTATTTATGATAAAGAAGCTAATAGATAATAATCAAGGTTCTTTTTTAATACATAACAAGAAGGAACAAATGCATATTGTAATGAATCTTGTATAACTGTAAACAGGGCTGGTGCAAGGATTTTCGACACCCTAGGCGAAACCTCATTTTGCCGCCCCCCCCCCAACTCCCCCCTGACTCCACCCCTTTGCCCTGCCCATGTATACGGTGGAGGTGGTGGGTGGAGATTTTTTGTAATCCCCCCAAATGTAATCACCTCAGTGTAATACCCCCAATGTACAGTATACAGGTGGGAGTGGGGTGTGTAGTATAGAGTATACAGGTGGGGGTGTGCAGTATACAGGTGGGGGATGTGCAGTATATGGGTGGGAGGGGGATGTGCAGTATACGGGTGGGGGGGTGTGCAGTATACGGGTGGGGGGTGTGCATTATACAGGTGGGGGTGCAGCATACAGTTGGGGGGGGTGGGGGGTGCAGTATACAGTTGGGGGTTGGGGGCTTTGCAGTATACAGTTGGGGGTGCAGTATACAGGTGGTGGGTGGGGGTGTGCGGTCTTTGCAGTATACAGGTGGGGGTGCAGTATACAGTTGGGGGGTGGGGCTGTGCTGTATACAGTTGGGGGCTGTGCAGTATACAGGTGGGGGTGTGCGGTCTTTGCAGTATACAGGTGGGGGTGCAGTATACGGGTGGGGGTGTGCGGTCTTTGCAGTATACAGGTGGGGGTGCAGTATACAGTTGGGGGGTGGGGCTGTGCAGTATACAGTTGGGGGGTGGGGCTGTGCTGTATACAGTTGGGGGGTGCAGTATACAGGTGGGGGGGCTGTGCCATGCAGTATACAGGTGGGGGGCTGTGCAGTATACAGGTGGGGGGCTGTGCAGTGCAGTATACAGGTGGGGGGGCTGTGCTGTATACAGGTGGGGGGGCTGTGCTGTATACAGGTGGGGGGGCTGTGCTGTGCAGTATACAGGTGGGGGGGCTGTGCAGTATACAGGTGGGGGGGCTGTGCAGTATACAGGTGGGGGGAGGCTGTGCAGTATACAGGTGGGGGGAGGCTGTGCAGTATACAGGTGGGGGGGGCTGTGCTGTGCAGTATACAGGTGGGGGGGCACGGGAGGTGTACAGTATACAGGTGGGGGGGGCTGTGCTGTGCAGTATACAGGTGGGGGGCTGTGCAGTATACAGGTGGGGGGCTGTGCAGTATACAGGTGGGGGGGGGCTGTGCTGTGCAGTATACAGGTGGGGGGGCACGGGAGGTGTACAGTATACAGGTGGGGGGCTGTGCTGTGCTGTATACAGGTGGGGGGCTGTGCTGTGCAGTATACAGGTGGGGGGCTGTGCTGTGCAGTATACAGGTGGGGGGGCTGTGCTGTGCAGTATACAGGTGGGGGGGCTGTGCTGTGCAGTATACAGGTGGGGGGGCTGTGCAGTATACAGGTGGGGAGGCTGTGCAGTATACAGGTGGGGGGGCTGTGCTGTGCAGTATACAGGTGGGGGGGCTGTGCTGTATACAGGTGGGGGGGCTGTGCTGTATACAGGTGGGGGGGCTGTGCTGTGCAGTATACAGGTGGGGGGGCTGTGCAGTATACAGGTGGGGGGGCTGTGCAGTATACAGGTGGGGGGAGGCTGTGCAGTATACAGGTGGGGGGAGGCTGTGCAGTATACAGGTGGGGGGGGCTGTGCTGTGCAGTATACAGGTGGGGGGGCACGGGAGGTGTACAGTATACAGGTGGGGGGGGCTGTGCTGTGCAGTATACAGGTGGGGGGCTGTGCAGTATACAGGTGGGGGGCTGTGCAGTATACAGGTGGGGGGGGGGCTGTGCTGTGCAGTATACAGGTGGGGGGGCACGGGAGGTGTACAGTATACAGGTGGGGGGCTGTGCTGTGCTGTATACAGGTGGGGGGCTGTGCTGTGCAGTATACAGGTGGGGGGCTGTGCTGTGCAGTATACAGGTGGGGGGGCTGTGCTGTGCAGTATACAGGTGGGGGGGCTGTGCTGTGCAGTATACAGGTGGGGGGGCTGTGCTGTGCAGTATACAGGTGGGGGGGCTGTGCAGTATACAGGTGGGGAGGCTGTGCAGTATACAGGTGGGGGGGCTGTGCTGTGCAGTATACAGGTGGGGGGGCTGTGCTGTGCAGTATACAGGTGTGGGGGCTGTGCAGTATACAGGTGGGGGGGCTGTGCAGTATACAGGTGTGGGGCTGTGCAGTATACAGGTGGGGGGCTGTGCTGTGCAGTATACAGGTGGGGGAGGCTGTGCAGTATACAGGTGGGGGGGCTGTGCAGTATACAGGTGGGGGGGCTGTGCAGTATACAGGTGGGGGGCTGTGCAGTATACAGGTGGGGGGGCTGTGCTGTGCAGTATACAGGTGGGGGAGGCTGTGCAGTATACAGGTGGGGGGGCTGTGCAGTATACAGGTGGGGGGGCTGTGCAGTATACAGGTGGGGGGGCTGTGCAGTATACAGGTGGGGGGGCTGTGCTGTGCAGTATACAGGTGGGGGAGGCTGTGCAGTATACAGGTGGGGGGGGCTGTGCAGTATACAGGTGGGGGGGCTGTGCAGTATACAGGTGGGGGGGCTGTGCAGTATACAGGTGGGGGGGCTGTGCTGTGCAGTATACAGGTGGGGGGCGCGGGAGGTGTACAGTACACTCCCCTGCGCACAGTTAGTATGCAATGCAGACAGCTGTGTAAGAAGGTGACTCACCGTCAGGCAGATCAGGTGACAAGCAGTGTGATGAGTACGGAGCCCCATCCCGCTCCTAACATCACTGGACATTGAATCTGCTCTCCTCCATTAGTGACCATAGACTCCGCCCTCTTCCACCACGCCGGACCGTCCAACCCCGCCTCCTCAGCGACGTTCTACTACAACTCCGCCCTTCAGAGCTCATCTTCTCTCCTAATCCCGGGCGGTACAGGACTCCGCCCCCTGCAGATCGCCTTCTGAGGAGTTACTGAGCGATCTGAGGGGGCGGCAGTGCGAACGAGGGGGAGAGGGAGGGGGGTGCCTCTGACTGAACTGAAGGAGCAGGACAGGAACATGCCAGGGGAGGCAGGGCGCGCCATCGCGATTCAGCTGCCCTGCCGCCAATTATTTCAACATCCCTAGTGGCTGTGGCTGCGCCCTAGGCGGCAGTGCGCCCTAGGCGGCTGCCTAGTCCGCCTAGTGGTAGCGCCGGCCCTGACTGTAAACATTTTGTATAAACTAATAAAGAGAAATTGAAAACAAAGGAAGTTGATGCTGGAAGATGTGGAGCTGTAGTCTTAAAAAATGTCCTTTAGGAACAACTTTCACCAAGTCTATCAGTCATTGAAACAGAATGTGAGAAGTTTTATTGTTATGGTTTACATACAGTATAATTTCAGGATCAAGACACTGCTGTTAAACATTAGTGGAATATAACATAATGTAAGCAATACAGTATATACAGTAAAGATGTCTGAAGGTTATTTACAGACCAGTAAAACTAACTGTAACACCAGACTGATAGCTGAGGGTAAAGGTGATGGACTGATAAATACAAATGTTTTGTCACATACTGTACCTTTGCTTCCTAGATTTAAATAATTCTATATATTATACAACAGATACACAACAGCAGTATTTTAGTAGTTCCTATTCATTTTAGACACACTGAAAACATTCGCTCATGATGAAAATAAGTTCAGGAGGAGACTGATGCCACTAAAACTAAAGGTGAAGGAGCAAGCAATAAAAATCGAACAATTACTCAGTGAGCTTCAGGATCAGCTTGCAGAGATGAAGAGGCTGGAAGTAAGTGTTTTAATTTCTAAAAAATACATATTATTAAGTCCTTGAACAATACATACTGTAATTATGCAACTTCAATACACAGGCTTTTTTATATGAGATTATTATTATTATACAGGTTATATACAATGTGACAAGAACAATAGTGTATAACTTGCTCTATCTGATTGCAATCAATCAGCCTTCAGATTACGCAGATTTAGGTACGATGTATTCTGATTGGTTTCTAAAGGGTTATGCACTTTGTACAAACTAATCCTAATTTTAAAGGATCAACAACCGAAAAAATAATTTAAGTGGATACGAAATGTAATGATAGATTTTTGTACACACCTTTTATTTATAAAAAAGTTTAACGTTCCATCCATGTTAAAGGGGTTGTAAAGGTTTGTCTTTTATTTTCTAAATAGGTTCCTTTAAGCTAGTGCATTGTTGGTTCACTTACCTTTTCCTTTGATTTACCTTCTAAATGTTTTCCTTCTTTGTCTGAATTTCTCACTTCCTTTTCCTCCTCAGTAAGCTTGCCCCCATCATCCAAACCGTTCTGGTTGGGGGTTAGTCAGCGTGCTCGCCCCCTTCCTTGGGACTACATCCCTGCAGGGAGATGCTGTGAAATTCAGACAAAGAAAAAAAACATTTAGAAGGGAAATCGAAGGAAAAGGTAAGTGAACCAACAATGCACTAGCTTAAAGGAACCTATTTAGAAAATAAAAAACGAACATTTACAACCCCTTTAAAGGTCAGACCATCAATGCGTTCATGCGGGGCTCCATGGGATGGTACAAAGTGCTGCTGTGGTTCCTGCCATCTTCCACCCCCCCCCCCCTGTTTATGGTTAATTGGGTTGCTCTGGTGATGGCAGGATTCAGAGCGGCATGGCAACGGCTCCCGATTGGCTGATTCGGGCGGGATTGAGCTGGGCAGTGGTTTTAAAAGCCGGCAGCTTTCCCGCTCCGTCTCACAGCCTGAGGGGACGTCGCAGAAGCAGGAACCGTGCTGCTCCCACCCTCCCTCCCTTATGAATAAAATGTTTTGTCCTGTCATGACGTTTGTTAGTGGGGTTTGTCATCCAGTTCAGTTCTGGATGGACTACGTGATATTAATAAATTAAATAATTTATTGGTTATAAAATTATAAGATTATATTTTTTATGTTATTGGTGATTGTTTATCTTTGGGTAACCCCTTAATAAACGTTGTGGCCATTATTAGCCAAAATAAAGCTTGGTCTGTGGTTTATTTATTTAATTAGTAATAAGTACTTTGTGCTGTCCCATGTTTTCTTCATGATGGAAACAAGCATTTCACTAACAGCATTGAGTGAAATAACATTTACTAAAAGGCACCAGTGAAATAAGACCAGTGTTAACCACTTGAGACCCGCGCTATAGACAAAAGACGTCTGCAGCGCGGCTCTCAAGTGCTGAGTGGACGTCTATGGACGTCCTTCTGTTTCTCTCCCCCCTGCGCGCCGCCGAGGGCGTGCGGCGGGGAACAGCTGTGCCCGCCGTGGTCACGCGATGCCGATGCGCGTGCCTGGCGGCAGCGATGTCCGCCAGGCACCCGCGATCGGCTGTGACAGAGGCACACTATTTAAATCAACTAATATACGACTAAAAACTTAAACAATTCGGATGACTAAAATACGACTAAAACTAAAATGTAATTTTAGTCAAAAGACTATGACTAAAACTAGATCGAAATTTTACTTAAAAATTAGTACTGCACTACTACATAAGAATAAGTATAGAATAAGAATAAGTAACTAAGCTGCTAAAAGAACAAAAATAGGAATGAGGCTTATCTTATTTTTTTTTCTTAATATTTAATGTTGGTAATATATTCAGATAATATGTGCAATGGCATTACAGCCAACAGAGTTTACAGGGTATTTTTATAATTTAGGCCTCATGCCCACTGGCGTTTTTACAGCTGCGTTTTTGAGCGTTTTTTACAGCTTAAAAACGCCTGTCCATGTTATTGTAAATATTTTTTTTTTTTTTTTTGAAAAAAAAAAAACAAAAAAAAAAAAAAAAAAAACGTCGGAGCTAAAAACGCGACCGCGCGTTAGTGCGCGTTTTTTGCGCGTTAGTGCGCGTTAGTGCGCGTTTTTGCGCGTTTTTTGACGCTCGCGTTTTTTCCTGCCTAGTTCTGACGCTGAGGAACGCACTGGCCCTGGGTTTTTTTTACAGCTTACAAACGCCTATGCTCTTTACAGCTCAAAAACGCCTAGGTGGGCATGAAGCTATAGACTAACATGGACAGGCGTTTTTAAGCTGTAAAAAACGCTCAAAAACGCGGCTGAAAAAACGCCCGTGGGCATGAGGCCTTAAAGTTGCATTTCTGTTTGTCAAAAAGCAATATTTTTGTTTGTTTATGAAACTTGGTTTTATTTATAAAGACGTAATATATACAGCTAAATCTGTGTCTGTAGTGCATGCTCAAACCTTAATACCATAAATAATAACATGTATTTAGATTTTTTACTCCAGGAGTATATAATGCGTTTGGCTATTCTAGAAAAATGCTTAAAGGGTAATTCCACTTTTGTGGGGAAAAAACATAGCAAATAAGGAAAAAATAATATATTGTATACAATTGCGACACAAGTCATATTGTAAATTGAATGTTATTAAAAAATTACCTTTCCTTTTCAATCTGCAGCCGCTGTAATTTTCTGAAAATGCAATGCAATATGGCTACCTGGAGTTGTTCTGTACACAGATTGTGTACTGACCACCACTCCCCATAAACATAATTTCCTGCTTGTGTGATTGGCTCACCAATTTTCCAAGAAGTCTGCCTAAGATACAAGTAAAATTTTAGGCATCCCCTGCAACAAAAATTTCATTTTTGGTGAGATACTCCCAATAGGAACACATCTAAAGGGATGCAGGCCCAGCAGATTTCCTCATTAGTGCTCTGCAGGTGGCACAGCTGATAGATAATTATGAAACCACTCCCATTAGACCCACTCAGAACAGAGGCACGGAGGAACAAACAGTGATTTCTTCAGAATAACAAAAGGTAGGAATCTGCAACTAAGGTTGTTAGAATCCTTGCAATGTACATAGATCATCCAGGGGGGGGGGGGGGGGGAATGTTTTTTTCTCAACAAAAGTGGAGTTACGCTTTAAATAATCTATTACAATTTAACTAAACCTATTTGATTTTAGTTGACTAAAATGTACTGGAAATATTTGTTGACTAAAATACGACTAAAACAAAAACAACTTAGATGACTAAAATACAACTAAAATGGGATTTTAGCAAAAAAACTATGACTAAAACGACAACGCTGGATTCGCTGTTCAGGTGAGTATATGTTTTGAAGATAAACAAACAATACAGGTAAGAGGGGAAAATAAAAAGCCTGTGCGGATGTTAAGTGTGACTTTAATGTAATGTAATTATACAGATCTAAATATCAGACATGAAAAAAAAAAACTGATACAAAATTATCTGGGTACAAAAAATGAATGTCTCCCCAAATCAGGGATATTTAGTAAGTTGAAAAGTAACTCATTTGGTTTTGTAATCTTAAAGAAGTTTTATTGTAAAGGGTAAAGGTTGGAAGGACTATAACTTGATGTTTGCAAGAGAAAAATCTTTGTTCTTCTTTAAATTGATTGGTAGAGATCACCTGGTAAAACAAGCCATTCAGATTAATGAAAGGCAAAACATTTGCATATATACTGTAAATCTCATTATAAATACCTTTTTTCAATTTTTAATAATTGATCACATTGCCTCTGTTCTCAGCTGCATAAGAGCTGGGGGAGCAAAGCAGCAGAAGCACTCTGATCTTACCAGTAAAAGGCTGTGCAGGGGGAGGTGTCAAGCCTGATCTTTGGAGGAGAGCAGGCTGAGTTCCCAGCATAGCTAGAGAACTGACCATGGTGTGTTCTCCTGCTTAGTGTGGCCAGTTTTTTTAAATATATGAAAGCATAGGTATTGGCAGGAACACCAGGGAAGCAATACAAAGAGAACAGGATACTTTTTCACACATGGTACAATAGCCACATATCAGGAATATGAAATGCTGGGGTAACAAACACTTTAATTACTTTGCTTTCAAGTATAACCACAGAGGTCAGTAAGGGGTCAATATTGGCACAAGGGCATATTGCTGCCATGTGTTCATGCCACTTAGCAGAGGAGCTATAGGAGAAGCTTTTGCTCCCTCTTTTAACACAAAAGGGAACTGGGACAAAGTATTTGGTGACTTTTTGGAGTGTCTCCTAATGGATGATCAAGAGCGTAGTTACCAAATAGTAGCAGGGCATACCCACCTTTTGGGAAACCTCTTCAGAGAATTATCACAGGGAGATACAGGCCTTACAGAGAGCTTTTAAGAGTCAATCCAGTGACTATTGATCAGTTACCATGAGATCTTCCTAAAACTAATAAGTTCACTTTAATGTGTAGTGAAATGTATTTAGGATTGTAACTTTAGTTGCCTTCTGACTTATTACTACTAAATATCCCATGGCCAGAAAGATTGAAAACCATACACAAATGCAGGTTAGCTCAGAAGACAACACAGCGTACACATACCATAATTATGTCTACTGCAAACCTGTTAAAAACCGATTGCCACATTCATTTGTTCTTTGCCGTTATATTTTAGGTAGACATTGACATCAAGGTGCGTTCATGCAAAGGATCATGTAGAGATGTTCAAATGAACATAATAAACCTGGACAACTATGAGAGCTGGAACAAACTTTTGAATACAGTGAAGAATTGTCATCTAGCTGAAGATAAAGGCATGCGTTTTATTAATCTAACTTTAGCAAATGTCACTGTTACTAGCTTCAATGAACTGTTTCCTCTAATGCAAGGAAAGGGTTTGAGCCTCTTTGAAGATATACCGCAGTATATGATCAAATTAGAAGATGATTATAAAGAGAATGAGAATGCATTGTAGCAATCTCTCTATGTATTTACTTTAAAGAGAACCTGTACTTTTCCCACTAGTCTAAGTAAGAGAATTGCTTTACAGTGTCAACTGCCTTAACTTATTTTCCATTCACTTCTCCACTGGTCCTATCTAGTGCCCTGTGCAATGACGTTCTCTCTGAGTTTCTACTGTGTTCAATTCTATTGTGCTTACACCTTCTGCTCCCATATGACTACACTCGGACATGGTGATTGAGCACTCAAGCACCTAGCATTGCATTGAGGGGAGGCAGAAGGAGTGTCAGGTGTTCCCATCCACCCAAACGTAGTGGGTATTTTCTGGGCTGTGATGGTGGAATTGGGCAGGGGAGCAAGTGGGAGGAAAGTAAAAACAACCAACAAAGCCCTCTACAAAGTGAAACTGTAATTTTACATAGTATAAGAAAAGTACAGGTTCTCTTTTAATATCTAATTTATTTCAATCCAAAATTAAAGTGCAACTAAAGGCTCCTGTATGACAGTCTAAATAAGTACCCAATCCAGTTACTTTGTGATAAACTTCCTTTACCGTTCCTGTTTGAGCCAAGTCACTGCAGCAGCCTACAGGCTCCCTGAAGGTGGCAACTCTGCTTTTAATTCAGGAACAGTGCAGCATTGTTGCCACATCATCACAGGAAGTTGGATTAGGTGGACTTTACTGGCATGCTCAACAGGAACATAAGTGCAGATACACTTAAAATTAAGTGCTGCAGCATATATATTATTTAATAAGGCCATAGTTTTACTTTAAGTTTGTGCAACTTGATTCTTGAAACATATATATATCTATATATATATATACAGTGTATACTGTGTTTTCTCTATTTCTATTTATCATATACACACACTAAATGTTTGCTAATGAAGGGTCTCAGGGTCTATAGTCATGGAGATTCCCCTAGTGGCCTAGTGCATTATCCTTGGTGAAAAGTTTTATTACAAAGCAAAAGTAAGTGTAGTATGATGTTTCTGGATTGGTGGTCAGTACACATTCTGTGTAAATGTGAGTACTCCACTTACTTTTGCTTTGTAATAAAACGTTTCACCAAGGATAATGCACTAGGCCACACACCTTTTACTTTCTTTCCTTGCTTTATTTCTGAAATGGGACATGGAAGAAAATTATCCTAAAGTGGCACCCGCTAGGGCTGAAATGCTACAAAATTCCCATGTTGCCTGCTGGGCATACATTTTGTACTGTCAAATACAAAATAATTTAATACTGCGCCACATTTCCTCAATATTCATTTTTGCAACCAAAAAAAAAAAAAACCTGTTTGTGAGGAGGTGAAGGTTGTTGGGCTTATCAAGATGGTTTAGGGCATGGATATGCAATTAGCGGACCTCCAGCTGTTGCAAAACTACAAGTCCCATCATGCCTCTGCCTCTGGGTGTCATGCTTGCTGCTGTCAGAGTCTCGCTATGCCTCATGGGACTTGTAGTTTGGCAACAGCAGGAGGTCCGCTAATTGCATATCCCTGGTTTAGGGTAAGCATATCAAACAGGTGTGTTTTTGGGCCACATGCGACTCCTATGCTCTTTTTTTTTTTTGCAGCCCTCAGCCAGTGTCAGGATTTAAATTAATAGAGACCCTAACTGATCTATGGTTACTAAAAGCTACATTTACCTACCTTATCTGTAAAAATCTGAAAGGGATTCCCCACTCTAACCAAAAAAAAAAAAAAAAAAAGTTTTGGCTTTGGGTTATATTTTATGGACATGCCAGTGTTGCAGCACTCCTATGTTAACACTCTTTTGACTTAGCACCATTCCTTTAACTCCTACACAAAGCACTGCCTTGCAATAATAAACATATAGGTCAAGCTTAGAAAATGGCATTCCTACTTTCTTTTGGCCTCCTTTGAACTGGATTCCCTGACATACGTCATACTGTATAGTGAATCTAGTTAATCAAACAACTATAATGAACACATTTTCAAAGCAATACTTCCAGGTAAACAATATATCCGGGGATAATACAGATTTCAAATAAAAAGCTATCTGCTGCTCCACAGGTACGGACCAAATCCAGATACTTTGATAAATGAGGATCACTGTATTAACTTTGGGCAGACTTCTAGATACTGTTTTGTGCATTTTACATTATTATATCTGTTTACAAAGTGATGCTGTTATTCTCTTTAGTGATGGCACAGTCTGTTTGCCATCCCATGGTGCTGACTATTTATTCTTCAAAAATCTGCAATAAAAATATTTTAAATGGTTTATAATTGTGTGTCCTTTCATTTGTAAAGAGAAATGCCATTAACAAGTTCTAAGTAAATGTATAATACAAATAAAAACACATAAAAAAAAAAAAAGAGGATCCACACATTTGCAAAATAGGCAAGTGTGGTGAGATACACTGGAATGCAGTAAGGGTATACTGGAAAAAAATAAAAAATAAACACATATGTACATCTACACCAAATAGTACCATTGACATTATGCATAATATCAGAACAAATGCAAAGAATGAGATCTTAGGTAACCAATGCAATCGTGTATGCTCATGGAATAAGTAAACAAAGGAAAGATCAAATCCTGGTCACTAAATAGAGATGGTTTGTTATTCTGTTCTCTTGATGTCTACATGTCTACATTGTTATTTACCAAAGAGTTCAATGGACTATGCGTTGGCTGAATCTGCTGAAAAGTGTCCTTGAAATAAGATGGTTTATCTGATGTGATTGTGTAAGGAACACGGTATAACAACATCGCCACTTAAAAGCAGAGCAGCTAGATGAAATGGAAAATTTGGGGGTAATAAATGATCACATGCACCTTTACAGATCAAATGATATTGCTGGAAAGAAACATTTTACAACATGATTTTTTAAAGTTTTATCAAAAGAGAAGTATGGGCTTTGCAAAAAAAAACAACCTTATACCCACCTAGGTAGATGCAGCATCTATCCCCCGCCAGCAATGCAGTAAGAACTGAGCCATTAAACACCACTGATTGCTCAGTTCTCCCCTCTACTCTGAGCAGAGAGCCGGGACTGTCAGTCTCTGACTCTCTGCTCTCCCCTCCAGCGCTCACTGGAGTGCTGGGCTGTGGAGGGGGTGGGAGGGGCTGGCTCGGCGAATTGCTGGGGTGAGCCAGGCTCCAGTTCAGGCTTTTAGGTGGATCTCAAACCTATCATAGGCGTGCGCACAGGGTGTGCCAGGTGTGCCTGTACACACCCTAATCACCCTGTGCTGCGCAGATTGCCCCTGCTGCTTGGCTGCAGAGGAAGGGACTGGGGAATCTCTGTCCTCAGTCCCTTTTTTTTCTTCAAAATGTGAGACATCAGGAGTCTGTTTAGACTCCTAATATTTCACCAAAGCCCCCCCAATGGGGCTCAGAAAATAATTGTGATTTTTTTTTTTTAAATATTGTTGTAATTGTTTTTGAAAAAAGGTAATAAAAACAAAAATTACTGACACCAACCTCTGCCCTACTGACACCATCTACTGCTCTACTGACACCAACCTCTGCCCTACTGACACCATCCACTGCTCTACTGACACCAACATCTGTCCTACTGACACTGTCCATTGCCCTACTGCCCTATTTATATTTACACACATGCATGTATGTTTGAGCTTTGGAGTGCACACCCTAATGCAATAGGCTGCGCACACCTATGAAATCTATGGTCAGGATCTTTTCAGATACCGTTTTAGTTCCTGCATGGGTGGCTCCAGCAGCTCCCTTCCTCACTGACAGGAGTGACTGCAGTGTCACTCCTGTCAACTGGGCTTGTTTTCATCCAAGGCGTGGCAGCACTCTGTACAGACACCAGGGGCACCTCATCCATTAGGGGCACTCGGGTGCCACCCCCTCTCTCCTCGCCACCCCCCTATATGCAGTGGAGAGATTCATGCTCCCAACATGACAGTTCAGCCCCCAGGCAGCCACTCCTCCTGCAGTGAGGACTGGGTAAGTAGCTGGGGCTGGGGTGGGTGGAAGAGCTCTGTACTAGGGGAGGTATAGCTCTGTGGTGGGGGGGGGAATGGAGGGTTGGGAGGATAGTTTTGTATTGGGGGAGGCAAGGGCTTTGTAGTGGGTGGAAGTTTGAGGGGTTGATGGAAGAGCTCTGTACTGGGGGAAGGGGATGGAGCTTTGTGGTGGTGTTTTTCCCACCACTGACTCAGGGACATTTATCCTTTCAGTGACACCTCCAACTCAGGGACATTTTTTCCTTCCAGTGACACCACTGAGGCAGGGACATTTTTTTATTTTCAGTGACACCACTAACTAAGGCACATTTCTTCTTTTAGGTGACACCATAGACTGGAGGGCATTTTTTCATCTCAGTGACATTGCTAATACAGGGACATGTTTTCCTTTTAGTGACACCACCAACCCAGGGGCAATTCTCCTTTCAGTGGCACCACTGATACAGGGATATTTTTATATTCCAGTGATACCATCATTGCAGGGACATTTTTCCTTCCAATGATACCACCAATGTAGGGGCATTTGTTAGTTTTCAATGACACCACTGACTCATGGACATTTTGGCTTTCAGTGACATTGACTAATGCAGGGACATTTTTGGTTATTCCAATGACACCACTAACTCAGGGATATTTTTTTTTATTACAATGACACCACTAACTCAGGGACATTTTATTTTTATTCCAATGACACCACTAACTCAGGGACATTTTTTTTTATTCAAATGACACCACTAACTCAGGGACATTTTTTATTTTATTCCAATGACACCACTAACTCAGGGATATTTTTTTGTATTCCAATGACACCACTAACTCAGGGAAATTTTTTATTTAATTCCAATGACACCACTAACTCAGGGACATTTTTTTTTATTTCAATGACACCACTAACTCAGGGACATTTTTTTTATTCCAATGACACCACTAACTCAGGGACATTTTTTTTTATTCCAATGACACCACTAACTCAGGGACATTTTTGTTATTCCAACGACACCACTAACTCAGGGACATTTTTTTTTATTCCAATGACACCACTAACTCAGGGACATTTTTTTTATTCCAACGACACCACTAACTCAGGGACATTTTTATTTTAGTCCAATGACACCACTAACTCAGGGACCTTTTTTTTTATTCCAATGACACCACTAACTCAGGGACATTTTTATTTTATTCCAATGACACCACTAACTCAGGGACCTTTTTTTTTATTCCAATGACATCACTAACTCAGGGACATTTTTTATTTTATTCCAATGACACCACTAACTCAGGGACATTTTTTTTTATTCCAATGACACCACTAACTCAGGGATATTTTTTATTTTATTCCAATGACACCACTAACTCAGGGACATTTTATTTTTATTCCAATGACACCACTAACTCAGGGACCTTTTTTTTATTCCAATGACACCACTAACTCAGGGACATTTTATTTTTATTCCAATGACACCACTAACTCAGGGACATTTTATTTTTATTCCAATGACACCACTAACTCAGGGACCTTTTTTTTATTCCAATGACACCACTAACTCAGGGACATTTTTTTTTATTCCAATGACACCACTAACTCAGGGACATAGGGAGCGCTTGTAAGTTTGTGTGGGATATGGTGTCACCCTTATTCAGAAAGGGGTACTACTTATATGTGGACAATTATTACACGAGCGTGCCACATTTTAGTCACTTGTTTGATCATGGAATTGGCGCATGTGGCACTGTGCAATCTGATCGATTACCCCAGCGGCTTGTATATTCCCGATTTAGGCTGGGGGAGAGAGCCTGCTTGAAGTGTAATCATTTGCTCGCTGTGAAGTGGAGGGATAATAAGAATGTTTTCGTTCTGTCCTCCCTTCAAGCAGACACGACGGTCCAAATTCCTACTGGTGTTGTGGAGAAACCCCTCTGTATCCACGAATATAACCTTAATATGGGAGGGGTGGACCAGTTGTTGGTGCCATACCTAGTTGCCATAAGGCCAGACCCTGGTACAAAAAAGTGTCGGTATACTTATTCCAATTGGCTCTGCTGAACGCTTATGTGCTATACAAAGATTGAGGACGAACTGGATCCTTTCTTAAATTCTAAGAAGAGATCATTACAGCCCTTCTGTTTCCAGACGGTGCTTTTCCCCACTTTTCCAACGCAAATGCAGTAAGCCGGCTGCATGAGAGGCATTTTCCATATGTCCTCCCTGGTACCCCTACCCAACGAGCCCCCCAAAGAAAATGTTGTGTCTGTAGAAAGCGCGGATATAGGCGTGATACCCGCTATTATTGTCCCTCCTGTCCTGACCATCCTGTTCTTTGCATCAGTGAATATTTTGAACGCTATCACACGTTAGTGGAGTATTAGCGTAGGGTACAGCACTGCACTGACTAGGACACACTTTCACAGGGTCTCCCAAGATGCCATCGCATTTTGAGAGACCTGAACCTGGAACTGAATCGTTACAGTTACAGTTACAAATAAAAGTGTAAAAAAATAAAATAAAAAAAACATTAAAAAAATATAAAAAAAAATAAAAATAGTTGTTGTTTTATTGTTCTCTCTCTCTCTCTAGTTCTTTCTTGTTCTGCTCTTTTTTAGTGTATTCTATGCTTAACTGCAATGTTTTATTGTTACTATGTTTTATCATGTTTGCTTTTCAGGTATGTAATTCTTTTATACTTTACTGTTTACTGTGTTTTATTGTTAACCATTTTTTTTGTTTTCAGGTATGCCATTTAGCTGCAGCACTGATTTATCTATCTTGACAGCAACAGCGTTTCCTCCCACGATACGTAAATCAGTGACTCCAGCGCTGTAGAAGGCGATTTCACCATCACAGTTGAAAAAAAAGAGTATATATGCTGAAGCATGGGGGCAGGGGTGGAGGGGCGATTTGCCCCTAACATTAGGGGCAGATTGCCCCCATGCTTCGGCATATATTTTTTGGGCACAGATTGCGTTAAAAAATGTTTTATTTTTACTATGTTTTATTGTATTTACTTTGCAGGTATGGTATGTCTTACTGTTATACTGTAATGTTACTTTGTTTTATTGTTAAACATCATTTGCTTAGCAGGTACGCCATTCAGCTGCAGCACTGATTTATTTACCTTAACAGCAACAGCGTTTGCTCCCACGATACGTAAATCAGTGACTCCAGTGCTGTAGGAGGTGATTTTACCACCACAGTTAAAAAAAATGGTGCATGTATGCCTATCATTAGAAGTGGGTGGATGAAGGGCAGTATTCTAATAGTGGGCTTACCCACTGATCACTCTTTTTTTTTCATTCAGCCCACAGGCTGCATGAAAAAAAGAGCATTACAATGTATTCCCAACAAGGACCAGCAACGTACTGGTATGTTGCTGGACTTTGAGTGGTTATAGCAGAATGATGCCTGCGGGTTTAGGTATCATCTTGGTATCATTCTTTTCAGCCAGCGGTCGGCTTTCATTTAAAAGCAATCCTCGCGGCTAATTAGCCTCTAGATTGCTTTTACAAGCAGTGGGAGGGATGTCCCCCCCATGCCCCCCCTCCCACCATCTTCCATGGTTTTCTTGGGCTCTCCTGTCCCAACAGGGAACCGGAGAATGCAGCTGGTGGTTCCACCAGCTGACCATAGAGCTGATCAGAGACCAGAACAGCTCCAATTATCTCTGAGGGCCTAATAAACCAGAAGCTACGAGCATTTCAGGACTTAGATTTTGCCGGATATAAACAGCACCATTGGGAAAGCATTTTATCACACCGATCTTGGTGTGGTCAGATGCTTTGAGGGCAGAGGAGAGATCTAGGGTTTAATAGACCCTATTTTTTTCAAAAAAGAGTACCTGTCACTCAGGGCCACTGATAGGGCAGTACAACCAGCCCTGTTGTACTGGGCCCCAGCCAGCAGGGGGGGGCCGAGCAGATTTCTAGCTAAAAAAAAAGAATTAGCTAAATAACTTTATTAACCTGCACCTACTTGATTGGCAATGTATATAGTACCTTCCTGGGCCCCATCATGTAAATAGAGGGGCCCAGGAGGTGAGAGAAGAAGAGGGACTTTTTCTCCATTTTCGGGTGGAGGCATACAATCCCTTCTCTGCATCAGTGTACCTCGGCGTATGGATACAATTGTAATGCGGCTCCCTTCCCTCAGTAAATGCCATGCTGCAGCCTGAGGGAGAGAGACTGATCACTGAGGAGGCTGAAAAAAAGAGGGTAATCCCGACGCTGGTCCACAGGCAAGCAATCCCCCTGCACACACATCACACACACTGACACGTCACACAGGCTGAGGCTCAGTCCCCTGACTCCCCATTGTGTGCTCATGGTCATTATCATTATGATGATCAGAGCACAGCAGGTGCTGGTATGGCTCTGTCAGTGAAACATGCTGTTAGGTGCTGACTTTCTTAATGTATGGCTGTACTGTGTGTTACAGACTATAACACAGTACAGCCATAACAAAGTCAGCACCCAACAGCATGTTACACTGACAGAGCCATACACCACCTGCTGTGCTCTGATCATCATAATTATAGTGACCATGAGCACACAATAAGATGCTACTTTACACATGTGATGGGGGGAAGGGACAGTAAAAACACACAGCCAAGCTGCATTGTTACCACCCCCCAAACCACTCCCCTTTGAGAATTTTTCACCTAAGCTTTGCAATCAGTAAGGATGAGCTCCAGCGTGTTCGCAGGCCCCACGTGCAGAGCCCGCCAGGAAGTTGGCACTGCGCTGCGCTAATCACAGGCAGTGAAACATGTCCCGATGTGCGGCTGCAGAGATCGAGAAATGTTTCACTGCCTGTGATTATCGTATTGCAATGCCGACTTCCTGGCGGTCTCTGCACGTGGGGCTTGCGAACACGCCCGAGCTCATCCTTAGCAATCAGTTTTTCCTGTGGACCAGTGTGTACAGTAGCTGTTTTTGATGGCACAGTGGCAGCAATTGATGGTTTCTTTTTCAGAATTTTTCAGTTTGTTTGCACCCCCCCAAAAAATGTTGAGCACCAGCCGCCACTGATGTGGACCTGATTGAAAGCTCCATGTAGGTCTACAGGAGTCCATATATGAATTGACTTGTGGGGATTCAGGTCAAAAATAAATAAATAGAAAAGAACATCCTTTTCTATTTTTCCAGACCTAAATGTGACAGATCAGAGGTAGCCTGATGTAAATGGACACAAGTCTGTAGTGTACGCAGACACAAACTGAATAGGCACAGATGTCAAAACACTGACATCTCTCCCATTCAGATCCAGTTATGATTGGTGGGGTGCTGTAAAGCTTCCTGGTGGTATAGATAAGGTGGGTTCACCTTAGTGAACACACCTGAGTTCATCCCAGCTAATTCGTTGTTGTCAAAAAAGTTTTAAAATAAGACATCTCTGCTGCTTTATGATAGTGTAAAAAGTTTAGAATAATAATGGTTATTAAAGGTTCACCTTTTGGAACATGTTACATGTTTCAGCTCCTGCCACCATTCCCCCAGATTTCGTGACAGCATGGGGTCAGGGGCGGAGCCAGGGGTGGGGTTGTGGGTGGGACCAGGGGCCCTGTCAGGTACGCTGTACGGGGCCCCATGATTTCTAACAGCGGCCCTGCTGTCACTACCTATTGCTTTCATAGGGGATATTTACATTCCCTGAGATAAAAATAAAAGTGATGAAAAAAATGAAGGAACAGTTTAAAAAATAAAATAAAGATGCAAAATAAATAATAAAAAAAGCAACCCCTGTCCCCCTGTACTCACGCGCAAAGGCGAACGCAAGCGTCAGTCTGGTGTCATATGTAAACAGCAATTGCACCATGCAAGTGAGGTATCAATGCGAAGGTCAGATTGAGGGCAGTAATTTTAGCAGTAGATCTCCTCTGTATATCTAAAGTGGTAACCTGTAAAGGCTTTTAAAAATGTATGTAGTTTTTTGCCGCTGCACATTTGTGCGCAATTTTAAAGCATCTCGTGTTTCGTATCTATGTACTCGGCATAAAATTATCTTTTTTATTTCATCAAACATTTGGGCAATATAGTGTGTTTTAGTGCATTAAAACTAAAAAAAGTGTGTTTTTTCCCCCAAATAATTCTTTGAAAAATCGCTGCTCAAATACTGTGTGAAAAAAAAATTGCAACACCCACCATTTTAATCTGTAGGGCCTTTGCTTTAAAAAATATATATAATGTTTGGGGGTTCAAAGTAATTTTCTTGCAAAAAAAAAATGATTTTCATGTAAACAAAAAGTGTCAGAAAGGGCTTTGTCAAATGGTTAGAAGACTGGATGATGTGTGACGTAAGCTTCTAAATGTTGTACAAAAATGCCAGGACAGTTCAAAAACCCCCCCAAATGACCCCATTTTGGAAAGTAGACACCCCAAGCTATTTGCTGATTGTCATGTTGAGTCCATGGAATATTTTATATTTTGGCACAAGTTTTGGGAAAATTACACTTTTTTTTTTTTGCACAAAGTTGTCACTAAATGATATATTGCTCAAACATGCCATGGTTATATGTGGAATTACACCCCAAAATACATTCTGCTGCTTCTCCTGAGTGCGGGGATGCCACATGTGTGAGACTTTTTGGGAGCCTAGCCATGTACAGGACCCCGAAAACCAATCACCGCATTCAGGCTTTCTAAGGGTGTAAAATGGTGATTTCACTTCCTCACTACCTATCACAGTTTCGGAGGCCCTGAAATGTCAAGTTAGCACAAAACCCCCACAAATGACCCTATTTTGGAAAGTAGACACCCCAAGCTATTTGCTGAGAAGCATGTTGTGTCCATGGAATATTTGATATTTTGACACAAGTTTTGGGAAAATTACAATTGTTTTTTTTTTTTTCTTTTTACACAAAGTTGTCACTAAATGATATATTGTACAAACATGGCATGTTTATATGTGAAATTACACCACAAAATACATTCTGCTGGTTCTCCTGAGAAAGGGGATACCACATGTGTGAGACTTTTTGGGAGCCTAGCCGCGTACAGGACCCCAAAATCCAAGCACCACTGTCAGGCTTTCTAAAATTGTGATTTTACTCCTCACTACCTATCACAGTTATGGAGGCCCTGAAATGTCCAGATAGCACAAACCCCCCCCCCCCCCAAATGACCCTATTTTGGAAAGTAGGCACCCCAAGGTATTTGCTAAGAGGCATGGTGAGTATTTTGCAGCTCTCATTTATTTTCAAAAATTAAGAAAGAAAAGAAAAATGTTTTTTTTCTTTTTTCAATTTTTAAAACTTTGTGGCAAAAAGCGAGATCTGCAAAATACTCAACATGCCTCTCAGCAAATAGCTTGGGGTCTACTTTCCAAAATGGGGTCATTTGGGGGGGTTTAGTGCCATCTGGGCATTTTATGGCCTCCGAAACTGTGATAGGCAGTGAGGAGTGAAATCAAAAATGTACGCCCTTAGAAAGCCTGAAGGCGGTGATTGGTTTTCGGGGTCCTGTACGCGGTTAGACTGTCAAAAAGTCCCACATATGTGGTATCCCCATACTCAGGAGAAGCAGCAGAATGTATTTTGTGGTGTAATTCCACATATAAGCATGCCATGTTTGTACCATACATAATTTAGTGACAACTTTGTGTAAAAAAAAAATATTTTCTAGAAACTTGTGGCAAAATATAAAATATTCCATGGACTCAACATGCCTCTCAGCAAATAGCTTAAAGTGTCTTCCTTTCAAAGTGGGGTCATTTGGGGGGGGAGGGGTTTGTGCTATCTTGACATTTCATGGCCTCCAAAACTGTGATAGGTAGTGAGGAAGTGAAATCACCATTTTACGCCCTTAGAAAGCCTAAAGGCGGTGCTTGGTTTTCGGGGGCCTGTACACGGCTAGGCTCTCAAAAAGTGTCACACATGTGGTATCCTCATACTCAGGAGAAGCAGCAGAATGTATTTTGGGGTGTAATTATACATATAACCATGGCATGTGTGAGCAATATATCATTTAGTAACAACTTTGTGTAATTTTGTTTTTTTCGGCATTTTTCAATCACTTGTGACAAAAAAATAAAACATTCAATGGGCTAAACAGGCCTCTCAGCAATTTCCTTGTGGTGTCTACTTTCCAAAATGGGGGGGTTTGTACTGCCCTGCCATTTTAGCACCTCAAGAAATGAGATAGGCAGTCATAAACTAAAAGCTACGTAAATTCCAGAAAATGTACCCTAGTTTGTAGATGCTATAACTTTTGCGCAAACCAATAAATATACACTTTTTTACCAAAGACATGTGGCTGAATAAATCTTGGCCTAAAATTGAGTTTATTGTATCTTATTATTTTTATAACAAAAAGTAGAAAATATCATTTTTTTCTAAAAATTTCGGTCTTTTTCAGTTTATATCGCAAAAAAATATAATCACAGAGGCAATCAAATAGCATCAAAAGAAAGCTCTATTTGTGGGAAAAAAAGGACGCAAATTTTGTTTGGGTACAGCATTGCATGACCGCGCAATTACCAGTTAAAACAGCGCCGTGCCAAATTGTAAAAAGTGCTCTGGTCATTCAGCAGCCAAATCCTCCGGGGCTGAAGTGGGTAAGTTAAAGGATATGTTCACTTTTGTAAAAAAAAAACACTTTTTTTTTCAGGTTAATGCAGGTTAAAAAATTTGCATTTATTATCTTTTTTTTACTAGAAGCCTGTAAAGCATTGCAACCGTGATCAGCACATCATGAGTGCACTGCCTGGATCCTGCAGACTGTCAGGGTAGCTGTCTGCTTGTACCTCGTACGAGCAGGCAGTTGCACAATGACAGGAGGCATCGAGAACTCATTGAGAACTTCAAGCCATCAGCGGTACTTCTTGGAGTTCTCCCATTCACAGAACTCTGTGAATGAAGAATGTGGCCGGGTGGACGAAGACCTGCACAGCTGAGATTTTTTTTTAAATGCGACAGCGGGTGTGGGGAGAGGATCCCCGGCTGCTGTCACAATGGGCAATCAGGAGAGTACAGGGACTTCTGCAACTTATCCTTTAAAGAAACTCAGATGTTACAGAGTAAAGGTTCCATATTCTGCTTCTGGAGGTGTTGAGATATGCTTAAGACCATTTTAAAATGGCATTCACTCATCCTACAGTTGTAAAACCTTTGGTTCTTTCTACAGCTGTTATATTCTCTAACTGAAAAGATGGATATCTTTGACTGGCCAAAGAGTATGATTCACAAGAAGGGCAAGGAGCTTTGATGCTGGTGTTGAAAAGCATACTGGGAAGAAGAACATACCAGAAGTGGTCCGGTAATGCTTCAGGCTGGCTGCAGGGAGGTACTGTTCCCACGATGTGATCACAACCCAATGTATTTGTATACATGTAACTGTATATGTTTACAAAAGTAAAGTAGAAACTTTCTGCCAAGCCCTATATGTTAATTTTCAAAACTGCATTGAGAAACCATAGTTGGAATATGGATTGGTGTTGTCTTCAAACACACATAATTATCCCAGAACTTATGAAAAATAAAAACACCAAATAATGTATATGTATGTAATGAGCAGTACAAAATGTCTGGCAGATTGTGGTGTAAAGCAACCTTTGCTGGCTACAAGAGAGGCTTCCGAAATCACACGGCCCTGCTGAAAATCGAAGGGGTCTATGCTTGGGATGAGACAGACTTCTACTTGGGCAAGAGATGCGCCTATGTATACAAAGCAAAAAAATAACACAGTGACCCCAGGCGGAAAACTTAATAAAAACTTGTGTGATCTGGGGGAAGGTGACCAGAGCTCATGGCAACAGTGGCAAGTTCCGCTCCAACTTGCCTGCCAAAGCCATTGGACAAAGAATCCGTGTGATGATATACCCTTCAAGGATGTAAATTTTTTTAAATAAAAAGAACAATCTGGATAAAAAAATATTTTTGAGATACATGCTTTTGCAAATAGCTGCTTTTCATTAAAAAAATTAAATATATATTTTTTGTAAACAAACTTAACGGATTCAGAGAATTCTTCAGTGGTTTTATTGTTATGAAGTTCATTATCAACATCAACGTAACAGTATGTTTTATAAAGTTTAGTCGCAATGATGGATCTAGGATAGAGGCTGTTATTTCATTTTGACTGAACACTCAGAGACAGATTAACAGAAACTAGCAAAAAGTGGAGCAGCCGTGGGCAGCAACTAGCCAGGTTTCACCTCTCGGATGAAGCAAGGAATTTGACAGGTCATTGTAGATGATTACTCCAAGATGGCACAGATTTCTTCACTCCACTTTTTTTTTATTGTCCCTATAGTATCTTAAACAGACTATTGCACTTTTATAAATATATACTGTAGTGATTTGCTATGCATGTCTCTTGGAGTTAACAGCCATGTCTTGTGTTCATTTTAGGTTTCCACATCAACGCTGTGTATATTATTATCAACAATATAAGCCACTTGAAGTTGATTCATGTGTTTTTGAAGCCCATTGGTATTGCTTAGGCTAATGGTTTACTGCTTTGGCACAGCTCTATTTCTTCTCACTTATTAACTGAAGAATGGTCTGATCTTTATGCTCATCTTCTTCATTGAGTACCAAGAACCCTTAAAGTTCATCCATACCACACCATCATCTGTTCCATGCCTTGTCATATCAAATGTGTAATGACCAGCCCAGTAATATCTGCCATTGGGGTTAGCAGAGTGGCATCTATTGTACCACCATCCACCACCATCTTCTTTAGAGCACTGTTTGTTTGGATCTGCAGTCAACCTAGAGATAAAAAAAAATAGTATAGTTTACTACCAGATAAATAAAACGATCTGCGCAATATTTAAACATATTTGAGGTGTCACAGAGGCCAATACTGTTTATCATTGTGGCCTTGCAATATTTTTGGTTGCTAGTTTTTTTCACATCATTGGTTCTCTATGTAGTGCTGTTCTATTTCAATATCAAATCCCCAAAAAATAATGTAATTTTTTTTTTTGCCTGACCAGACTGGCCCTAGAGTGTATGTAGTTCTGCTTATATTTGGGTGCTAAAGGAACAAAATTGTAAGCTTAAGGTAAAAGCTAATATGATTGTTCCAATGTAGTCTGTAAAGCAATGCATTACATCTCTGTGCTATATAAATATACACAATTTGGAAAAGAAAAAGATGAACTTCATACATACCATCCATCGTTGTCTCTGTCGTATGTGCTGAAGTACATGCCATTGTGTATTGTCATGGTTTTGTTTTCTCCTTTCAGTTGTGATGCCCCTTCTAGAAGTGCATTGCCTGCATTTCCTTTGTAGCCACTGACAGAAAGCTGATATTTGTTTGCCTCATTTTGTACAGTAAAAGCGGTGTACTGAGCAGATACTTTTTGGCCACTCCAGTCTTCCATTTCAATCAAAGCTTCAGTGGGTCCCAGATTTGTAAGCTGGCTAATCTTGTCATTACCCACCCAGAATTCACCTAAGAAAGGAATAAAGGCTTAGTATGATTATAAAAACTTCCCTATGCAGCGTTCTGGTGTAGCTTAAAAAAAAAAAAACTTAACCTTGAAGTGGTTTAGACATATTTGTCACTCATAGCTCTGAAAAGTTCTATAGCAGCCAGGAAGCTGACTGTTCATTAAAAAAAATACACAGTGAAGATTCTCAGATTTAGTAAATCAGCCTTATTTCATCTCAATATTTATTTAACTGGGGCATGCTTAAAGCTTTTATTTTTGTATATATAGTTATACAGTATATACAATATATATATATATATATATATATATATATATATATATATATATATATCCTTGTATTCTACAGCATTCACTAATGTGCAACTTCCTATTATTTATCACATAAAAGAGAGTATGTTCAATAGGAATTCTATGGGAAGCACCAAAAAAAAGGTGAGTGCTAAGCTCCAAAATGTTCACTAAGTATTCTATGGGAGGCACCAAAAAAAAATATAGAGTGCTAAGCTCCACAAGACCAGAGTCACTCGGTACAAAAGCTACAATCATTGATTCCAAAAAATCCCTTCTTAAAGTGGTTATAAAGGGTGACGTTTTTTTTACCTTTGTGGATTCTATACATGAAGGTAAAAAACTTTCAGTGTGCACCTCCCCCTTAGTCCCTCCTAATACTTACCTAAGCCTCATCCCGATCCAGTCATGTGCACGAGAGCAAAAGCTATCCCGGGTCTCTTCCTCTTAATTGGCTGAGATGCAGCAGCAGGAGCCATAGGCTCCCACTTCTGTCAATCACAGCCAGTGAGGCGGGAGCGGGGGCTGGGGCTAAGCCACACTCTCAGTGTTTGGACACAGAGAGCTGGCTCAGGAACAAGTATGCACAAGTGACCCAATAACAAGCGGCTTGCTATGGGGGCACTCACCAAGGGGAGGGGCCCAGAGAGTGGGTGGGGGACCTGAAAAGAGGAGGATCAGGGCTGCTCTGAACAAAACCACTGATGAGCAGGTAAGTATGACTTCTTTTTTTTTTTTTTTTCTTTTACAATCAATTTAAGGTTACCAATCAGTGGTGGCTGTGGTTGTATATTTGGGGGGGGGGGGGCATTTGGTCCTTCCCTTATCTAGGTGGCGGGCAGCTTCGGCTCTTTCCTGCGTCTCCTCCTACTCTGCGTCTCAGGCTTTGCGGTGGCTTCCTCCTCGTGGCTTCCCTCCTTGTTCCCTCGGTGCGGTGGCCAATACGATCGCTTCTCCTCTCGGGAGGAGAATCAGGAAGACAATTGCGAATATTAATTCGCTATTGTCACACAACTGGGTGGGCTCAGGACGCAGTGCTCTGCGCCCTGAGCCCAACCTTTTTTGAAGCCTTTGGCTCTAATCATGTGCTTCTTAAAAAAAAACTTTTGAATCTATGTGTCCGGCGCCCTGCATTTAGATTAGGGGCAAGGCACATGGATTAGAGGGGCGGCATCCCTACGTCCCTTATGGATGGGTCACCACCGCTAATGATGTATTTAGTATGATGTCAAAATGCATGGCTTTTTAGGTGTGCTCTGCCATCATTGGCATATATGCCCAAATTTGGACCTATATTAAGCCCTTATTTGGGCAGTAGTCCAAATATTCAAATTACATCACAAGTAGAATACAAAATATCAAAATGTTTACAAAATGTTGTCTCCATCAAATCCGCGTGTTCATTTGGGATTCCCAGTTTGGGAAGATTGACTTACTCATCCCATGTGGTGTGTATTTAGAATAAAATAGATACCTTTAGTTTTCACCTCTGTAACATATACTGTTGGAAAAACATGAAATGTATATAAATAAAGCATACTGTACCTGGCATGTCACAGATTCTTTTGCCGCCATCACGAGCAATATTTCCAAATCCATTCTTGTAGGAATCCCATGCTCTACCAAAGCCAACACTGCCATCTTGTCTGTTCTGGATCAGAGTCCACCCTGAGATATTGCATAAATTAAAGGCATTAGGGATACAGTATATGAAACACTTCTGGCTTTTTTACATGCTTCCAAAAGCCCTAGTCAACAAAACACGTGTAGAGATATACAAGGAGCAGGATAAAACTGATATTAGGCAGTAGTCTGATATAAGCAAGCAATCCAATTGATCTAAAGTGAACCCATGCATTGTCTATACATCGCAAGACAATGGGTTCTGTTATCTTCCCCCCCCCCCCCCTGCCCAGCAGCACATATTCCCTTCTCCTCACTCCCCTGGTTCTTTATTCAGCCACTCGGAGGGAAGAGACAAAACCTTGTGTAGGTTCAAAATGTGATTAAGAGATTATACAGGGCCGAGGAAGTGGATGGAGAGTATGTGCTGCTAGGAAAGGGCAATTTAGGGTGTGCCGAAATCCCAAAATTAGCTCTCTTGCACTAAAACTTTTGATGTTCTCTTTTTTTAAAGCGAGTCCTTTACTGTGTCTAATTTTATCTAGTGATTCTTCCAGGCAAAAAAACGCATCAGCACTTTCTCTTGAGTGTCTCACTGCAGAAGGGGTGTTGTTGCCCTCTGCAGAACTCCTGAGAGCCTGTGTCGCAACAAAAGAGACCAGTCTACTCATCACAGATGGATGCAGGCCCTTGATGCATCATGGAATATATGGATCCATGGTATCTGAGAAGTGCTGTGCAATCATAGCTATGGCATGTACACACATACCAGAACCTGCACACCACAGCTGCTGAGATCATGCTTTGGTAACTGTGTAGTAGTGCATAGAGATTTTTAGTAAAGGCTTTACATGTACTTTAAATTAATCTGTTGGTTTTCCTTGTGATCTGTTGCAGCTATATGTGCATATTAACCATCTACAAACTTTCTATTAAATATGTTCTATTACAGTACAACCAATGCCCTTTTAGCTTCTTACCTCCATCTTGTGTGGTCATGTCACAATAAACCTTGAATGGTCGGAAGAATCCATCTGGTTGAATGAGGTACATCTCTGATGTCTCTCCACCCTTCCTGAAGATTTCTTCGCACTCTGAAATAATACATGTACATTTCGTTTTAGCGATTGACGGCAGAACAGCAAAGGAAAATGATTATTTACTTAAAGGGCACCTGTTCTTTTGTTGCCAATTTTGGAGCAGATGGGCACTACCACATGTAGTTTTTTTTTTTTTTTAATTATGCTAGGGTAAGCAATTAGTACCATTGAGCTTCTATTGCAGCCAGGAGTCAGTTTACAGGGCTGTACTGCCAAGGACCAGGGCTGTACTGCCAAGGACATACAGTAAAACCTTGGTTTGAGAGTAACTTGGTTTGAGAGCGTTTTGCAAGACAAGCAAAATGTCTAAATAAATTTTGACTTGATATACAAGCAATGTCTTGATATACAAAGCAGCGTCACGTCACAACTGAGTATAAAAGAGAAGAGAGGCGCCCCAAAGTGTAGCAATATGGTTACATTTATTGAAGGTACAACATTTAGCAACATATTGCTACACTTAGAGGCGCCTCTCTTCTCTTTTATACTCTGTAGCACCTGCTGGATTTTGCTTCTAATCCCCCTGTGGAGGCTTCCATTTGTGGATGGACATTTTATGGTTACACAATCCATCACATTGCTATAATCTTTTTATATGGACTATAAACTGAAGAACCTACATATGAATAAATGGTTGTGGAACAAATCATTTGAGTTCCCATTATTTCTTATGGGGAAATTCGCTTTGATATACAAGTGCTTTGCATTACAAGCATGTTTCTGGAACAAATTATGCTTGCAATCCAAGGATTTACTGTAGTACGATTAGATTTTCTTTCCTGCAACCATAATTGCTCGGTATCCCCATCAACACAGTCAGCGTTAAATGAGGGAATGGCTCCTGCAGTGGTATTGTGTTCTGCTGGTGAAGGGGGGGGGGGGTTGGCGCAGGGAGCCTTCCCAGGCTGGCAGAACACAATGGGGTTGATTTACTAAAACTGGAAAGTGCAAAATCTGGTGGAACTGTGCATGGTAGCCAATCAGCTTCTAACTTCAGCTTGTTCGGTTAACTTGACAAAAAAAAAAAATGGAAGCTGATTAGTTTCTATGCAGAGCTGCACCAGATTTTGCACTCTCCAGTTTTAGCAAATCAACCCCAATGATTACTGCTGGCAGCTATAGCCTCAAGCAGTAATCACATGCCAAAAATCTGACAGGCTGGTTGTAGTGAAGTTGATTGATGCCCATACATGGGTTGAATCTTGGCCGATCCCTGTTCTGCTGAACCGGCAGAGATTCAGTCAATGTATGGCCAGCTGAGTAGGAGCTGAGTGCATGTCTAGCAGACCAAATGGCATCTTTAACAGTAAACAAGGGGAAAATGTGTATGTATTGCAGACATGTACCGCAAATATATATTTTTTGCCTTGATATATGCTTTAACAGCATATCAGTATGTGTATGACTTGCACTTATACTTTAAATTCTTTATTGAAAAATAACTGGTTATGAAATCTAAAACTTAAAAAAAAAAATCAAATGCTGTTACTTCTACATTCTCCTCACTTATCTGGCTAGATTGTCTGCAGTAGGATAAAATTACATGAAGAAATAGGATGAAGAGTACCTTTGCCAGATACCACTGGAATATTGCATGATGAAACACATGGAGATTTGCAGTTCTCGACCTGGGTAGATATGGTGGCTTCCAGTTTCTGGATTTTGGATCGAAGGTTTTCCAACACCTGGCGGAGAATACGGAGGTTGGATGGGATGGTGTTGTCCAGATTTTCTTTGATATAAGTATACTGCTCCTCCAGATCTTCACTGTATTCATTTACAACATTCTGATTATCTGATAAAAAAAGATGTCACAGTTAAACTATCACATATAGCCATGTGATTATGATTAATTTTCAAGGTAATTACAAAAAAATGCCAGCACAGACGCAAATGTTAGTGTACTATCTGTGGTTGTCTATTTTATTTCCCATTGACTTGTGTAAAAAATACTAAGATTTATATGTAAAGCTTTTTAAGCATTTTGTAAGCATTGTTGTACTTCTCATGATTTTTCAGAGCATACTTGTGGATTTAAGGGAATTTGGGCACAAGCATGGAGAAAAAAAAATCTACAATGCAATAAAATGGAAGAAAGGGGAACTACAAAAACATACATTTTAAAAAAAGACACAGATTTGCTTTGTGTTTAAATCTTACAATGGAATTAACAAAGAACTATGGGAGTTATTTACTAAAGGCAAATCCACGTTGCACTACAAGTGCAAACTACAAGTGCAAAGTGCACTTGAAATTGCACTGAAAGTGCACTTGGAAGTGCAGTCGCTGTAGATCTGAGGGGGACATGCAAGGAAAATAAAAAACAGCATTTTAGCTTGCTCATGATTGGATAATAAAATCAGCAGAGCTTCCCCTCATTTCAGATCTACCCCTCAGATTTACAGCGACTGCACTTCCAAGTGCACTTTCAGTGCAAATTCAAGTGCACTTTGCACTTGTAGTTTGTACTTGTAGTGCAAAGTGGATTTGCCTTTCGTAAATAACCCTCAATGTGTAATGTGAGTTACCTTGAGTTTGCTGCTGTCTTTCCTTCACTTTGTCTCCAAGCAGGGAAGCATACTTGTAGATATTGGTTGATGAGTGGGAAAGTGACTCTACTCTGGGACGTATTGAAGTCAAGCCATCTTTCACAGTCTTCTCTTGTTTAAGAACTGCCTTCTTCAGTTCACAACCAGTTGGACATAATTCTCCCTATAGAAAAATGATGTAACAGACCATTAAATATAAAAGAAAAGTTGCCAAAACACCTAAATACCGGCTCCCCCATGGTGGCTCACTCTGTAGAACTGTTGCTTTGTTATCAGACATAGTTCCTATTCCCAACTTAAAGCTAAAGATTGTTGTCTCTTTTAAGGATCCTATAATGGTTTGCTTTTCATCTTTACATTTCCCTGTAAATATAACGCTGGAGCTTAATATAGTCTTACCAATTCTTCATATGCATGTTTACAGCCTCCTTCATCGGGATATACAGCGGCTTCCTTCTTCTGTCCTTTTGCTGGAGGCTTGGTGGGACGTGCTCTGTAGCCACTTCCACTTACAGGAGGTGGAGGGGGTCTTCGGGTGGGAGTTGGTTTTTGCCCAGGTTGAAGTGGGCGATGTCCTCTGGCATCGACTTCTGTTTCTGACACCACCTAAAATGTGCCAATATATATTCATTAATTCCGTTAAATTCTAAAATCCTTCTAAACTTTGTCTCCACCCCCCTCACACAATGTAGAATTTGGACTGTGCTTGAAACAGAGATATCACGATAAATGTATTTTCCTTTTCAAGGCTTAATTAAAAAAAAAAGTCAATGATGAGCAGTATTCTTTTTATCACCTTTGCTAATTGAGAGCCCAATTCTCCATTCACTTTTTTTTTTTTTTGTCAAGAACCTTCAACAAACTGGTCTATGACTCAAACAATCATAAATCATCTCCTAAAGAGGAAATTCACCCTTTGCATAAAAATGACAACTAAGGGCCTCTTAAATACATACATGGAAAGAAGTTTGGTCAGTTCAGCAGGGACTGGCCGACTTTCAATCCGTGTATGGGCACCCTGGTTGTATACAAGTTGATCCATTGTTTGGCTTTTCCTGAATGATTAGTGCCACCGGCTATAACCGGCAACACTAATCATTGTGTTCTGCCGGCAGGGAAGGTTCCCCACCAGCAGAACACAGTAGCACTGTGGGAGGGATTCCCACATTGACACTGATTGGGGAATCGAGCATTTTTCTCTATCTCTTTCCACGTGTGGTGGAAGGAAAGAAAATTGCATAATGTATGGCCTGCTTTAGAAATGTTTAGTAATGGCAATCTACAAACAGATACTTATAGATAATTCCAGGCTTTTTATTCTTTGCATACCTTATTTTTCTTTTCCTTTTTTCTTAGTGACCATTTTTACTAAGGGAAGATGAATCTGTCTCCCTTTACTTTCTGGAAATCTGTCACCGCCCCCCTAATTCATGCGCCCGACCGATCGTACGGGGGTCGGGTCACCTGCAAAAAATATACCACCAGCCGCCACTGGTCCAGAACCTAGTTTCCTCAAGGAAAATGTGACAGGAACTACCCAGAATGCAGCTGCGAGGCCAGAGTCACATCACTAGTGACTCTCTCAACCAGGAAGTGGAAAAAGTGATTTTAAGCAAAAGCAAAAAATTTTTTTTAAAGCAGAACTATACCCACCTTGGCTCCAGCGATGCAGCGTCCTGGAGCTCCCCGACGGCCGCTGACATTATGAAGTGGCCGACTTCCAGTTATCGATCGCCAGCCACTTTGATTGGCCGGGCTGATATGACGTCACTCCTGCACATGTGCGGTGGTGCAGTCAACTTTTGGAATTTCTACAGTGAGTTGCGCATACACAGCTCACTGCACAGGGGTGGACAGGCAGGTAGACAACTTTAATGCAGAAGAGATAGCACGTCTCTTCTGCATTAAAAATCCTGCCTGTTCGCCCATTTTATTTTTTTTTACATTTTAAAGTGGTTCTAAAGCCTAAAGGTTATGTGTAGCAGAATCCTTCTCTGCCCCCCTTATATTTATCTGAGCCCATTCATGATCCAGTGCTGTGCTTGAGAGAGACAAGGCTCTTCCGGCCCTGTCCCTCCTCCATTGGCTTCTGCTGCTGTCGTTAAAATGCTGTGAGGAGGAGTGGGGGGTGGGGCCAAGCTGTGCTGTCTGTGTCAATGGACACAGACAAAGTGGCTCAGGAGCAGTGCCCTCACAGGAAATGGTTTCCTATGGGGGCACTCGCCGAAAAGGAGGAGCCAGGAGCGCCGATGTGGGACCCCAGAAGAGGGGCATTGGGGCCACTCTGTGCAAAACCATTGCACACAGCAGGTAAGTATAACATGTTTATTATTTTACTTTTTTTTTTTTAAAAGGGACCTTTAGCCCACGTTCACACTGGGGCTACGGGAGTGAAGCCTGCGAGTTCAGCTGAACTCGCACGATTTTACTCCCGCTGGCAGTCCCGATTTCAGCCACGATTTCAAAGACATCTGAAACAGATGTCAATGTAAATTGCGGCTGAAATCACAAAAAGTAGTACAGAAACTACTTTTTGAAATCGGTGCAGCGCCGCAGATGCGGCGTCGCACCGATTAGGACGGTGCCATTGCCCGCAATTTGCGGCAAATTTCGCCGATTTGACATGCGATTTGACATGTCAAATCGCATGTCAAATCGCACCAGTGTGAACCAGGGCTTAATGTTACTTTAACTACAGAATTTTAAGATTATTTCATATCAGCATACAGAGTTGTATGCTTATGTGATTTTTAAACCATAAAGCTTTTATTGATGCTTAAAATGACATTTGTACAGTCATACTAACATTTGTACATGAGTATCATATAAAAATATAACATTGTATAATTGAATTCAGTAGTAGAGTATTTTAATAATAAAACCAATAAAATGGTTTCGTAATCAGCCGATCATTACATCGATAATCTATTTAGCAATACTCTGAATTTGTGTAGAAAAATCTATTATTTAGAGATGCCCATAGAAATAGATATAGTGGCAGAAATGAAAGGAAATAGAAGGAAAAAAAGGTAAATAAAAATAAAAGAGAGATATTAATTATTTACGATTCTCTATATTTAAAGGTCTATCTCTGTGTAATGCCGCGTACACACGACTGTTTTTAATGTCATTGAAAAAAACGGCATTTTTCTCGACGTGATTCTTCTCAAACCTGCCTTGCCTACACACTATCGTGAAAAAAAATGCTCGAGTAAAGCGCGGTGACGTACAACACGTACGACGGCACTATAAAGGGGAAGTTCCATTCGGATGGCGCCACCCTTTATATTAGTAAAGTTTGTTGAGAGACGATTCGCGCTTTTCAGCCTCGTGCTTTTCAGTCCGTTACAGCGTGACGAATGTGCTATCTCCATTACGAACGCTAGTTTTACCCGAACGAGCGCTCCCGTCTCATACTTGATTCTGAGCATGCGCATTTTTTTCACGTCGTTAAAGCCTACACACGCCCGTTTTTCATGACGAGAAAAACGACAAGGTGAAAACGTCGAGAAAAATTAGAGCATGTTCCAATTTTTTCATGGCCGTTTTTCATGTCGTGAAAAATGCTCTGAAGCCCACACACGATCATTTTTAATGACCATTTTAAAAAACTGCATTTTTCTCGTCATTAAAAACGGTTGTGTGTACGCGGCATAAGAATCAGAATATTTAAAGATGATCAGGGAAACGTCCACTTTAATTGACTACAGGTAACAAAAATATGATTGACCTTTTAGAAATTTTGCACTGTTTTATTAAATAAGCTTGACAATAATCATGTGGTTACTACTGTACATCACTGGCTAGTTTATCTGATGAAATATATAAATACCAGTGACGATATATACTGTATATCTCTACATACATATATGCAGATCCGGTTTCAGTGCAGAGTCCAGTGCAGTTTCCATTCAGTGGTTCAGATGCGATTCAGATGCAAAATTGACACTGAAATCTAAACCGGACAAAAAAAATGCACAGGACCCTTTTTAAATTCGCAGTGCAACCGGCCTGCATATATGTGAACCGCTTCCATTGAAAGCCAGTCTGACTCAAATGCTATGCGAATCGGATGCGACTCAAAATGCATCAAAATCTCATTTATGTGAACTGAGCCTAAAGGAGAATAAAATGCTCGCTTTGTAAAGAAAAGAAAACAACTTTGAAAAACAAATTTTCACTTAGCTTGCTTAGTGAATGAGTTGAAGCTAAGAAAAAGTCTCTTTGCAAAGTATACCCAATCATGTTCAAGGAAAATCTCAAAAGCAGGATTTTTACTTGCACATGATGATGATTGAAGTCAGTACTGCTTCACTTCACTCAATGAAATAAGTGAAATTTCACTTTGCAAAGTGAACATGCCTGACTCGTTTAATAAATCAATCCCACTGTCTCCCATAAGTGTGCACTGTGGGTTAGGTCAGGGCCACAACTATCCCTCACTCTCCAGCTAATGTCAGGTTCAAATATAGTAAATAAAGCTAAATATGCTTGAACATTTTGTTTCCTGTCATAGTTCCAGTCATGCTGGGTTCATTTTATGATTCTCCATCTTCTCAACAGGAAGTAAATATAGTCCTCACAACCTCATTTATCACCTGTCTTAAAATATACCGTATTTATTGGCGTATAACACGCGCCCTAACTTTAAGAGGGAAGTTTCAGGAAAAAAACTTTCCACAGCCCCCTGCATATAACACGCAGGCACAGTTTACACTTTATTTTCAGGGTAAAAAAGTGAGTGTTATACGACAATAAATACAGTATCTCTAGCCATAAGTTTTTTTTTTTTTTATAGTTTTGGATAGAGTCGGATGGTTTAGGACCTCTGTCAGGTTTGTGTGCCCTTTATGGAGCTATCGCTCTACTTTCTGTCCCCAGAGGGTGAATTTCTCACAAATATGAGGGACATTCTGAACTCTGACAGCTATCACTGTAACAAGAACTCACATTGGAGGATATCCCCTCTGCCCCTATCTTGGGGACAACCATAACTTGCTGGATTCTCCCTTAAAGTGGAAGTAAACCCACTGATTTAACAGTTTAAAAAAACTTTAAATTCCCAGCATGCCGGAAATGCTAACTGCCACATTGGCAGTGCGCTCAACCAGACTCTCAAATCATCCAATGGCTGGTGTCATAACTGGTCACATGTGCAGCATCATGGCAGTTGAAGATTAAACAAAGGTTAATATGGCAGCTTCCTTGGCTGAAAACGATAGGAGGGTTTACTTCCACTTTAAAAAACTAACGTTACAGTTTCCAGATAGGATGACAGACAATGATAAAAACCTGACAGGGGTTCTAATCCTTTCCCACTCTATCCTAAAATAGCAAAAGTTTTGCCTGAAGTTATCCTTCAAGTAGAAACAGGTTTATGTAGGCAAACAGCTACCATTCTGGAACCCAAAAAGGACAGTTGAAGAAAAAAATTTGAATTAATAAAGTAATAGTGTGGATACACAAGTGGGCTTTAATTAGGCATTGCAAGTTAAAGCGGAGCCCCACCCTAAAGTGGAACTTCCGCTGATCGGAACCCTCCCCCCCTCCGGTGTCACAATTGACACTTTTCAGGGGGGAGGGGGGTGCAGATACCTGTCTAAGACAGGTATTTGCACCCACTTCCGGGAGTCCTCTCTGCGGGAAATCTGCGGGAAGCACGTCACTTCCCGCAGAATACCCGTAGTGTTCTGGGAGACACTCGGCTCCCAGAGCACAGGGGACCATTCAGAACGGCGCAGCGCGACTCGCGCATGCGCCGTAGGGAACCGGGCATGAAGCCGCAAGGCTTCATTTCCTGGTTCCCTCACCGAGGATGGCGGTGGGGTCAGGAGAGTGACGAGCAATTGCTCGTCCTCTGCTGCGGACGTCGCTGGACTCCAGGACAGGTAAGTGTCCTAATATTAAAAGTCAGCAGCTGCAGTATTTGCAGCTGCTGGCTTTTAATTTTTTTTTTTCCGCGGCACCTCCGCTTTAAATGATGATATCATCACAGTAACTAATCAGATTTCACCTTTTCTGGATCTTTGCCCAGGTTCACACTGGGCTGCGAGAGTGAAGCCGTGCGAGTTCAGCTGAACTCGCACGATTTCACTCCCGCTGGTCAGACCCGATTTCGGCCGCGATTACAGAGACATCTGTGCAGGTTTCTGCACAGATGTCAATGTAAATCGCGGACCAAAATCGCAAAAAGTAGTACAGAAACTACTTTTTGAAATCGGTGCAGCTCCGCAGATGTGGCAATTACCGCCATTTTGACATGCGATTTGACATGCCAAATCGCATGTCAAAACACACCAGTGTGAACCGGGGCTTTGCCCACGTTCACACTGGGGCTGCGGGAGTGAAGCCTGCGAGTTCAGCTGAACTCACACAATTTCACTCCTGCTGGCAGTCCCGATTTCAGCCGCGATTTCAAAGACATCTGAAACAGATGTCAATGTAAATCGCGGCTGAAATCGCAAAAAGTAGTACAGAAACTACTTTTTGTAATCAGTGCAGCGCCGCAGATGCGGCGTCGCACCGATTAGGATGGTGCCATTGCCCGCAATTTGCGGCAAATTTCGCCGATTTGACATGCGATTTGACATGTCAAATCGCATGTCAAATCGCACCAGTGTGAACCAGGGCTTTATGTTGGAGTGATGATTGCTGATTGATTGCTACAGGTTAGTGGCATTCCACCGAATGCGTTTCCACCTACTCACACCAGAGTTTATTTACTAAAACTGGATGGAGAGTGCAAAATCTGGTGCAGCTGTGCATGGCAGCCAATCAGCTCCCAGGTTTTATTTTCAAAGCTTAATTGAACAAGCTGAAGTTAGAAGCTGATTGGCTACCATGCACAGCTGCACCAGATTTTGCACTCTCAAGTTTTAGTAAATCAACTCCACTGTGCACTAGGTGCCTTTAAAGGGCAGATGAGGAAAGAGCTGACAGACTTTCTCAAACTATATTATACATAGAACTCAAACTACAGAGCTTGCTTTAACTGCAACCCACCCACCTTACAGTACAGTATACTTGGAATTTAAAACATTTGAACAATATAAAAATCATTCTTCAAATAAATTTGGATCAAATTCACTCATTTATTTAAATAATGCTGCTGCCATATTGTTAATGTGTTACATAAATGTTATAATTAGAGATAAATGTAAGGTTGTTGCACTTAAAATAATTGCAGTATATGAATTGTATTGAAACTGCCAGGTGTCAGGGTATCAAGTGCAGTACTGTATACGATGTATTTTTTAAGTGCAGTATATGTTTATATGTTTATGCCATTTAAATTAGTTGATGTTGCTGACTATTTTACTACAGCTGCTAGATTGGTATAACTGATTACTGTATATTTAGGTTTGATTCATGTCATGCAACCTAAGTCAATTTACTAAAATCGTAATTTAATTATCCTTTTATAATTTGAAAAAATAATTATTATTTTTTTTTTAATTTATGGAACACAAGCTAGAGTGAAATTTTTTTTTTTTTTTACTCAAATGACAGCCTATATTTATAATTCAGAAAACAAAACAAAAGCATTAGCAGTAAAACAATTCTTGCATAATTACCGTTTTTGCTGGGGCTTCCTGCAAGAGAACAAATAAAAAAAGAAGAATTAAATGATAAACTATTAGATATTGTTTTTGATTACAATAATGATCATTATCTTTAACATAAATACACTATATTTTATCATTATACAATTACCCCTTCTTCCTCATCGTAATCGCTAAGGCACCACACTGCGGAGGCGCAGAGGACTAGTAACACGACCACCCTCATTAATTTAGCCATGCTTAGTTGTAATAGTCACTTTAAATCTGAACTTTTCCTCTTATAGCTCAATAGCCATATCATGTGATGTCTGTCTGTTATCTGATAGGATGACCATTGCACAAAAATCTGTTAATAGATAATCTGTTCTCTTGCCCTGTTTACTGGAATTCTGAGGTTAGAAGCGGAGGTGGATTGAGCCAGTGGAACTGAATCATTGCTTAAGAAAAAGTTTATGGACATTACGTTCTGAAACATGAAAGAGTCAAATAATATTGTTTAAAGATGGAGACATATATATATATATATATATATATATATATGTATAATAAAATATTGTGCAATAGTTTTAGGCAGATGTGATCAAATGCTGTAAATTAAGAATGTTTTCAGAAATAGGAGTGTTATTATTTATTTTTTTTGCAATTAATAAAATGGAAAGTAAATGAACAGAAATCCAAATCAAATCAATATTTGGTCTGGCCACCCTTTGCCTTCAAAACCGCATGAATTCCACTAGGTACACTTGCACACAGGTTTTTAGGAACTCGGCAGGTAGGTTGTTCTTGGAGAACTAACCACAGATCTTCTGTGGATGTAGGCTGCCTCAAATCCTGCCTCAAATCCTTCTGTCTCTTCATGTAATCCCAGACAGACTCAATGATGTTGAGATCAGGGCTCTGTGGGGGCCAAACCATCACTTCCAGGGCTCCTTGTTCTTTTTTACGCTGAAGATGGGTCTGTATGTTTGGGATGCTCTATGTTTGGGGACGTTGCCCTGCTTCAAAAAAATTATTTGAGGAAAATCACATGCCTTGCTGATGGTATGGCATGATGGATCTGCCTGCATTTCTCAGCATTGAGGACAGCATTGGTCCTGACCAAATCTCCAACTCCATTTGCAAAAATGCCACCCCAAACTTGAAAGGAACCTCCACCATGCTTCACTGTTGCCTGCAGACACTCATTATAGTACCGCTCACCAGCCCTTCGCCAAACAAACTCCCTCCTGCTACAGACAAATATTTCAAATTTTGACTCAGCAGTCCAGAGCACCTGCTGTCATTTTTATGCACCCCAGTTACTATGTTTTCATGCATAGTTGAGTCTCCTAGCCTTGTTTCCATGTTGGAGGTATGACTTTTTGGCAGCAATTCTTCCATGAAAACCAATTCTGAGCAGACTTCTCTGGACAGTAGATGGGTGTACCTGGGTCCCACTGGTTTCCACCAGTTCTGTGCTGATGGCATTGCTGAACATCTTTCAGTGTGAAAGGGAAGTAAGCATGATGTGTCTTTCATCTGCTGCATTAGGTTTCCTTGGCCGACCACTGTGTCTATGGTCCTCAACATTGCCTGATCAATGGTGTCCTCAATGCTGAGAAAGACAGGCAGATACTTATCCATCATGCCATACCATCAGGGAGGCGTGCGATTGGCCCCAAATGTATAATGCAGCAGGACAATGACCCCAAACATACAGCCAATGTCAGCCTAAATAAGAACAAGTAGCCCTGGAAGTGATGATTTGGCCCCCAAAGAGCCCTGATACCAACAGCATTGATTCGGTCTGGGATTATATGAAGAGACAGAAGGATTTGAGGCAGCCTACATCCACAGAAGATCTGTGGTTAGTTCTCCAAGATGTTTAGCACAACCTACCTGCCAAGTTCCTTTAACAAAAGTGTACCTAGAAGAATTGATGCTGGTTTTAAGCCAAAGGGTAGTCGCACCAAATATTGATTTGATTTGGATTTTTCTCCTGTTCACTCATTTTTGCACAGTACTGTATATATGTGCCACTCTTTGCTGCCCCTCTGAAAAGCAACCTGCAGTGGATCACGTTTCAGAGGGCGTTTGACAGGCTGTGAGGTGGTCTGTAGCTTCATCACCACCCGTTTTACCTCTAAAGAGGATGAACCACCATGTTGCAACCATGAACAATTGGGATGTAGCCCCATAGACATAGAAAGATTACGTTTGGTGATGGTACTGCTCGTCAAATGCGAAATGTGTCTTAACCCCCTTGGCGGTATTCCCGAGTCAGGCTCGGGGTAAGTTTTTAATGCTAAGAGCGGTAACCTTGAGCCAAACTTGAGCTGCATTGCAGTATCCAGGGGAAGTTACTTACCTTGTTCCCTTGATCCAGCGATGTCTTCCGTGCCTCGCTTGATCCACACTGCCGAGTGCCAAGCTCCGTTCCGACGTTGCGGCGCACGGGGGCGGACTTCGGCGCCAAATTCAAAAAGTGAAAAACACAATACACATACAGTATACTGTAATCTTACTGATTACAGTTCTGTATCAAAAATTAACACATCCCCTTTGTCCCTAGTGGTCTGTCCAGTGTCCTGTATGCACTTTTATAATATAAAAACTGTTCTTTCTTCCTGGAAACTGGAGATTGTCCATAGCAACCAAAAAGTGTCCCTTTATGTCAAAAGTGGTTTTAGACCAGCTAAAAAACAGCGACAATAAATTAAAATCACTTGCAGAATTGAGCGATAGCGATTTGTGGGGAAATTCGTCATCAAACACTAAATCTAATGACAGCAACAATTCTGCAACTGAGCAAATTTCAGTGTTTTTTGATTTGATTACATTATTGAATAATTTTTATTATAATTACATTACTATTTGTTATAATTATTTATAGTTATTTATAATATTATAATTTATGATTTTGTGTTTCAAACTTTATCATACCCGGGATGTCTACTAGACTCTTGTTTGGTCAGGTTTAGGTAAGTAATTACTAAGAATTGCAGGCCTACAATACATAACACCAAATTTCCATGCAAAATAATTGTACCGCTTTTGGTACATAATTCCAGAGAGAATCATACCGCCAGGGAGGTTAAAGTAGAATTATAGGCAAAACTTTTTTTTCATTTTGTATAGAGCACGGGAGGCTTTTTTTTCGCCATCTGTGTCCCATTTTATAAATTTCCCTTCACTTTCTGTCCCATAGCCAAACAGGAAGTGGAAGGAAATCCCTGCAAATGAAGGGAATCCCTTGGGGACCCCCAGGTCACCAGAACTAGTGTCCCCATTGGAAGATTTCCCCTCTATTACTTTTCTGGGGACAACCCAAAATTTGTGATTTTCTTTACTTTCACTTTCAATGATACTGCTAAAGAGGACAAATAGAGAGGGTGAATCTCCCTAACAGGGGCACAGACAGCAATAAAAACTGTCAGGGGTTCTAATGTCTTTAGTTATACTTAAATGTTTGCCACAGCCATGAAGCAAAGCATAGCACAATCACAAACAGCACGATAGACAGATCACAGCTGTTTAAAGTGTTCTATGCACCATCCTGATGAAGTAGCCAATGTAGAGTAAGGTGACCAGATTTTTAAAATGAAATCCGGGGACATATTTTTTTTTTTTTTATTAAAAAGGGGGGGGCCGTAAAAGGCATGGCTCAACTGCCTGTATTTGCTGTCTAATGGTCACCCAAGTAAATGAGCCCTAAGGCCCCATTCCCACCTGAACATAGCATTTTCAGGCAGAAAGTCGCGCGGTTTTACCGCGATTTTACCGCGTTTTTTGCAGCGTTTTTTACTGCGTTTTTGCCGCGATTTTGTACAGGTCCAGGGGTCACCAATGTAAAAAGCAGAAAAACGCCCAAATCTGCCCGATTCACGCTTCAGGCGTTCGGCTTCAGGCGTTTTGGAGTGGAGATGTGGACCATCTCCATTGAGAATAATGGATTTTTTCCCCTCTAGCGTTTTGTAGCTTCAGGCTTCAGGCGACAAAACGCTCAGGTGTGAATGTAGCCTAAGGCTACTCTGTTGATGTATAAAGACTGTACTAACAGAAACATATCTTGTTGCTCATACTAACCAGACAAACACATTGTTACTTGTTAATTGTATTTCTGACTGCAAGAATCTCAGTAGGAAGCTGATTTGTTGGGCATTTTTTTCTGTTTTTACAGCACTTTTCATACACCAGGTTCTAAGTCTGGCGTCACGTCTGTGCGATATGGTAAAATACGCATTTTACTACATCACCACAATGCACGGTAAGGCCTCTTGCACAAGATACTCCTGTTTGAGCATCTTTTGTATGTATTTACATGCATTTTCGTGTACATGCAAAAACCTTCTCGCTCTCTTGTTCTGCACAATATGTAAATGAGCATTCGTGCGCATTTGTGTGTATTTGTATGAGGCGTAAAATACTGACCAAAGAAGCAGATCTTTCTGTTTTGTTTTTTTACTGAAGAATTCACAGCGCTCGTTTACGTGCCTGTGTGCATAGGCATATTACAATTATTGGGTTGTATTTTAGCTCAGTAAAAAAAAATAATTACTGAGCTTTTTTAAGCTGCAGTGTGCAAGAGGCCTAATGCATGAATGGCGGTCAGGTGCATTCACCACCCCACTAACTTTTGCAACGTAACCCAATGCTCTTGCTCTGCAGCGTACCACAACATGCAGATGGGAACCATCAGTGCACTGTGGAGCATAGCATGGACAAAATGAGATAGTTCTGTTTTTTGTGTGCATTATCCCATTCAAAATGAATATATCGCACATATCGCACATTAACAAGCAATTTACCATGTGTTAACGTGTGTTAACGTGCATGCAGTAATGCACCACAACAACACGCACCAGTGTAAAGGGTGTTTAACCACTTAAGCCCCGGGCCATTTGGCTGGCCAAAGACCAGAGCACTTTTCAGCACTGCGTCGCTTTAACTGACAATTGCGTGGTCGTGCGAGGTGGCTCCCAAACAAAATTTAAGTCCTTTTTTTCTCACAAATAGAGCTTTCTTTTGGTGGTAGTTGATCACTTCTGCGGTTTTTATTTTTTGAGCTTTAAACAAAAATAGAGCAACAATTTTGAAAAAAAAGCAATATTTTTAACTTTTTGCTATAATAAATATCCCCAAAAAATATATAAAAAAAATATTTTTTTCCTCAGTTTAGGCCGATATGTATTCTTCTCCAGATTTTTGGTAAAAAAATCGCAATAAGCATTTATTGATTGGTTTGCGCAAAAATTATAGCGTCTACAATATAGGGGATAGAATTATGGCATTTTTATTAATATTTTTTTTTTTTACTAGTAATGGCGGCGATCAGCGATTTTTATCGTGACTGTGACATTATGGCGGACACATTGGACACTTTTGACACATTTTTGGGACCATTGTCATTTTTACAGCGATCAGTGCTACAAAAATGCACTGATTACTGTAAAAATGACACTGGCAGTGAAGGGGTTAACCAGGAGGGGGCGCTGAAGGGGTTAAGTGTGTCCTAGGGATATGTTCTAACTGTAGGTGGGGTGGGCTACGTGTGACATGACACTGATTACCGCTCCCGATTACAGGGAGCTTTGATCAGTGTCCTGTCACTAGGAAGAATGGGGAAATGCTTGTTTACATTAGCATTTCCCCGTTCTTCCTCTCCATGAGACGATCACGGGTATCCCTGTGACTATCGAATCCGCGGGACCCGCTGTCTGACTCACGGAGCCCCGCCGGCGGCACGCGCAATCCCACAATGCCGAATCTTAAAGGGGACGTACCTGTAAGCCCATCTGCCCAGTGCATGCGGCGGTCCTTAAGTGGTTAAGTGATTTCATAAACAGCTACTACTGAATAAGTAATAGTACACAGTGTTAAAGTGGTTGTAAAGGCTGAAGGTTCTTTACCTTCATGTATTCTATGCATGAAGGTAAAAAAAAGCCCCATCTCGTCCCAGCAATGTGCACAAGAGACTTGGCTGTCCTGGGACTCTACCTCCTTGTTGGCTGAGACAGCAGCGGGCACCTTCGACGCCCACTGCTGTCAATCACAACCAGTGAACCAATGAGAAGAGAGCAGGGGGCGGGGCCGAGCCGGGAGCATGCATCAGTGCCCCCATAGCAAGCAGTTTGCTATTGGGAACACTGGTTAAGGGGGAGGAGCCAGGAGATCCGGCGGGGACCCGAGAAGAGGAGGATCGGGGCTGCTCTGTGCAAAACCACTGCACAGAGCAGGTAAGTATGACATGCTTGTTTGTTTGTTTTTTTAAATCTGAACCTTTAATGTCACTTTAATTTTGTCGCTAAAAATATTTTCGTCAATGAAATTAACACTATTTTATTCAGCTAAAATACGACTAAAACTAAAACAATTCAGATGACTAAAATATGGCTAACACTAAAATTACATTTTAGTCAAAAGACTGGAGTTGATTTACTAAGGCTCGGTTCACACTACTGCGACCGGATAGTCGTATGTCTTGCGGTGCAACTTTGTCAGGCGTCTTCCTGGCAATTTGCTGGCGACTTGAGTACTACTTTAATGCGACTTGATGCAACATTAGAAGCAACTTTCGGGAATGCCTGGGTAATCTTTCTGTAAAGTCGGATCCTAATCACATCAATATAGATTAGGATCCGACTTAGAGTTGACTTCCATTAAAGTCTATGGGCACAAGTCAGATAGAAGTCAACTTGAAGTAGTACAGAAACCTTTTGTAAAGTCAGAGTGACTTCAGTAGTGCTAACCAAGACAGCATTCATTGACTAACAAGGAGTTTCACATGTCATGCAAAATGGGGTCTCACAAGTTGGATTCCAAGTTGCAGCAGTGTGAACCGAGCCTAAAAGTTGAGAGTGCAAAATCTGGCGCAGCTCTGCATAAAAACCATTTGGCTTCCAGGTTTTTTTTTGTCAATGTTTAACTACTTGCCGACCAGCCGCTGTTGTTACACGGCGGCAGGTTGACTCCCCTGCGCAAATCGCTGTAGCTGTATGGCAGCCGCTTTAAGGGCTATAGGGGGCGTGCACGCGCCAGAGTTGATGCGCGTGGCCGGCGGCCGCGATGTCTGTTAGCGACCCGTGATTGCTCCTCAGAAAGCCAGAACGGGGATCTGTCAATGTATGCAGACAGATCCCCGTTCTGTCACGGAAGTAGAGAGAGATATGCTGTTCCTAGTGATCAGGAACAGCGATCTCTCTC